>CM038670.1:831096637-832570573 GCA_021605145.1 Aegilops bicornis
ATTGCAATCCCTACCGCGTAATAGTGCACCTACTGTAACGCCCCGGATTCGATGCGCCAGGTGTCTGCCAGTTTTTCAACATCGTTGCCATGTCATTTTCTTGCGTGTCGCATTTTATCATGTCATCATGTGCATCTCATTTTGCATACGTGTTCATCTCTTGCATCCGAGCATTTTCCCCGTTGTCCGTTTTGCAATCCGGCACTCCTATGTTCCCCGGCGTCCCCCTTTTGTCTCTCGTTGTGAGTGGGTGTTAAACTTTCTCAGAATGGCCCGAGGTTTGCCAAGCGGCCTTGGTATACCACCGGTAGACCGCATGTAAGGTTTCGTGTCATTCGGAGGTCGTTTGATACTCCAACGGTTAACCGGGTAACCGTAAAAGCCCCCTTCTCTTTGCAGCCCAACACCCCTTTCAAAGTGGCCCAAAACCCATCCAACCCCCTCCATGCTCTCGGTCGTTCGATCACGATCGCGTGGCCGAAAACCGCTCCACATTTGGACTCTCCTAGCTCCCTATACCTATATTAACACCCCTCCCCCGAAATTCGCGGATCAATTCCACCCTAACCCTAGCCTTTCCTCTTCCTCCCGCAACCGGACGCGTCCACCCGCCGCCCGGACACGTCCGCCGCAGCCCCCTCGCCCAACCAGGGAGCGCCACGTGGCACTCCCCGCCGCCTCCGCCGCGGCCAGCTCAGCGCCCAGCAGCGCCCGACAGCCAGCGCCTCCGCCCGTCACCGCCGCCTCGCCGGCCTCCAGCGCCGCCGCCCGCCGCCTCCGCGGCAGCCGCCGTCGCCCGCCGCCTCGCCGCCGGTGCGCCGCGCCCGAGGCGCCCGTGCCCCTGCACCTCGTCCCGATCCAGGGAGGAGAGGAGCTCCTCCCGTTCGCCTCGCCGCCGACCGCATCGCCCCGCCGCCTCGTCGACCCCGCCGCCGGAGCTCCGCTCCTCGCCGGTCGCCGCCCCGCCATTCTCCGCCGCCGCCGTCTTGCCTCCACCTTTCGCCCGCCGCCCGTGCCGGCCACCGGCATCCCCGTGGCCGGAACCCCCTCGCCGGAGCTCGCGGAGCCCGCCGGAGCTCTCTCCGGCCGGATCCACTCGGGGTGGATCAGATCCACCCACGCATCCAACCAAACGTGGCCCCGTTCCCGGATCCCTTCGTCCTGGATTCCCCCGTCCCGCGTTGACTTTCGCGGAGGTATATTTTTCACTAAGTCCCCAGATTTCCAACTCCATGTGTGCATTTTGGTCATGTCATATCTCCTTGCATACAGCTCCGTTTTGTGCGTGTAATATGTCAAATTGTTCGTATCAACGAGTACTTCATTTCATTACATTGCATCATGTTCATTTGGGTCCATATTGATGACTGAATCATCGTTGCAAGAGTGCTATATGATGTTAACCTGCTGAAACTGTTATAACTTGATGATTCGTCATTTTTGTTGCATTTGATGTGTGCATCCTATGAGCATGAGCTCTACATGTGTTCTGTGCTATGTCATGCCATCTTTACAGTGGTGCCATCCATTGATTTTTGTGGGTCTTGTAGTGAGTGAATCAAGCTTGTTATTAGGGTACTTGCTGTTGCTGTTTTGCATGTCTGAATCTGCTATATCATGAGGCTATGTAAATCTGCTGCTACAAGTAATTCTATGAATAATCTGGAGATGTCCTCTAAGGATGTTTTGTTATACATGTCATTATCTATGCATCCATGCCCCTGGTTGCATTTATTGCCTGCTGTAACTTGTTGTTATCTTGCTCCAAAGTTGCTAAATAATGTTGCTGTCAGCCTGTTATCATTAAGTTCAATGTTGCCATGATTGTTGTTAGTGATCCATGCACCCTATGAACTCGATATTGCCATTCTTAGCTTCATAAACATGTCTTCTTACTGTGAGTTGCCTTGCCATGCCATGTATTACTCTGTGGTGAGTGGATCAAGCTCACCAATATGCCTACTTATTGTTGTTCCTGCCATCTATGAATCTGTAATATAACTTGCCATGTTTACATGGGTGCCATCATATCTTGTGAGCCTTTTTGGCTCATGGTCGGTAAAGGACTTTTGTTCTATGCAATTAGTAGGTTCATGCTATGCTCTTGTTTGACATGATAGCTTGCTGTAACATGCTGTTTGATAGCTCTAAACATTGCAACCTGATGTTATTTCTGCAAAGTTTGAAACTGTTATTATTTGCAATCTTGCCATGACTTTTTGAGCATGTTCTAGTATTTTATGGAGATAGCTCATTGTTCATGTTTTGTAATGCTTTACCTGTACATCACGTCCATGCCTTTGTTATCATGTTAAGGTGCTGTAGCATGTTGTTTTCATGCTTGCAATATGCCTAGTTGCTGTCTTGGACAGCTTGTCCTTTAAACTTGTTTAGAGTGGATGTGTTGATCCGTTGCTCCGTTTTGAGTGTGCTCTATATGAAACTTGCTTAGATTTGAATGTAGTTTCATATTATCATGTTGCATGCTTGGTTTGAGAGGGTTTGCTTGATGTTTGTATGCATTTTGCATCAATACCATGTTTAACTTGTTTTGCTCATATCTTATAGGCCGTAGCTCCGAATCTAATGAACTTTCTATGTAACTTGACTAGAATTTCGTGTAGATCATCGTGGTGCATCTTAACTTGCTGTTTAACAACTTGAACATAAGGTTTATTCAGATCTGGACCAATTTTGAAATTTGCATATGAGGACTTACCGGAATTGTTATATGTTGTTTCCGGCCTCATTTGAACTTGCTTTGAGGTGTTGTTCTTGTTTGCATCATATTTTGCCATGAGTAGCTCCATGTAGCCTTGTCATGCATCATGCTTGTTGTGCATCATGCCTTGTTCATGTGTGGTGTGTTTACCATGTTGTGTGCTTCTTCTTGTTAGTTCCTGTTTGCTATGATCGTGAGAATTCGTTCGTCTACGCTTGGTTCGGCTTCATCCGTTCGTCTTCTTCATGGACTCGTTCTTCTTCCTTGCGGGATTTCAGGCAAGATGACCACTACCCTGGATCTCACCACTATCATTGCTATGCTAGTTGCTTCGTTCTATCGCTATGCCGCGCTACCTATCTTTGCTCCTCAAGTCTCCTAAATTGCCATGAACCTCTAACCTTTGACACCCTTCCTAGCAAACCATTGTTTGGCTATGTTACCGCTTTGCTCAGCCCCTCTTATAGCGTTGTTAGTTGCAGGTGAAGATGAAGATTGCTCCATGTTGGATTATGTTTATGTTGGGATATCACAATATCTCTTATATTATTGATGCATCTATACACTTGGTAAAGGGTGGAAGGCTTGGCCTTATGCCTGGTGTTTTGTTCCACTCTTGCCGCCCTAGTTTCCGTCATATCGGTATTATGTTCCCGGATTTTGCGTCCCTAATGCCGTTGGGTGATTTATGGGACCCCCTTGACAGTTCACTTTGAATAAGACTCCTCCAGCAAGGCCCAACATTGGTTTTACCATTTGCCTCACCTATGCCCCTTTTATTTCCCTTGGGTTTCCGGAGCCCGAGGGTCATCTTTATTTTAGCCCCCCCCGGGCCAGTTCTCCTCTGAGTCTTTGGTCCAAACCGAAGCGATGTCCGGCGCCCCCTGGGCAACCAGGGTCTATGCCAACCCGTCGTCTTGCTCATCCGGTGTGCCCGCAGAACGAGATATGTGCAGCTCCTATTGGGATTTGTCGGCACATTCGGGCGGCTTTGCTGGTCTTGTTTTATTGCTGTCGAAATGTCTTGTAGCCGGGATTCCGAGACTGATCGGGTCTTCCCGGGGAGAAGGAATATCCTTCGTTGATCGCGAGAGCTTATCATGGAATAAGTTGGGACACCCCTGCAGGGTTTGAACTTTCGAAAGCCGTGCCCGCGGTTATGTGGCAGATGGGAATTTGTTAATATCCGGTTGTAGTAAACTTGAAGTAAAACTCTTCTAAAATACACCAACCGTGTGCGTAACCGTGATGGTCTCTTTTCGGGGTTGTTCGAGAGGAGAACACGGTTTCTGGGTTATGTCGGCGTAAGTAGGAGTTCAGGATCACTTCTTGATCATTACTAGTTGTCGACCGTTCCTTTTTTTCTCTTCTCGCTCTCATTTGCGTATGTTAGCCACCATATATGCTTAGCCGCTGCTGCAACCTCACCACTTTACCCCTTCCTTTCCCATTAAGCTTTGCTAGTCTTGATACCCATGGTAATGGGATTGCTTTGAGTCCTAATGGCTCCTGATTACTACACCAACAGTTGCGGTACAGGTTTGCGATGATCATGACGCGAGAGCGATGTTACTCGTTTTGGAGTTCTTCTTACGCTTCTTCTTCGATCAGGGATAGGTTCGGTCGGCAGCCTGGGCTAAAGGTGGTGGATGTCGTTTGAGTTTGTTTGTGTTCCATCCGTAGTCGGATGTTGATCTTTATATGATGTTGATGATTTATTGTGGCATTTGTGCCTTATGTATGTATCCCCATCTATTATGTAATGTTGATGTAATGATATCCACCTTGCAAAAGCGTTTCAATATGCGGGTCTAACCTTGGTGGGACCGTCGAGTTCCTTTTGGATAGGGTCGCATATTGGGCGTGACAAGTTGGTATCAGAGCCTCGACCGACCCTAGGAGCCCCCTTGATTGATCGTGTAGTTTGGCCGTTGTTGAGTCTAGAAGAAAACTATTTTCAGAGTCTAGTTATATCGGAGAGTAGGAATTCTTTTTACTCCTCAGCCCCTTCGTCGCTCTGGTGAGGAATCTTGACGTAGGTGTTTTGAACTACTCCTCTTCCCGTTCAAATTTTTCTTTAGGATCACGTGGTTAGCTTCATGAGTTGTCCATCCTCTTTTGTCCGGTGCATTTCTCGTCAAGTTGACTCGAGCCTCTTCATCTTTGCAAAGTCCAATCCTCAGTTGTCCTTGTTTTTCCCACCCGCCCACCCTTCTTCTTCTCGGAACCGGAGCCCGTAATCAGTATCCACCCTACTAAATGAAGCCTTTGCTTTCTTTCAACCGGTGTTTTCTCTTCAAGGTATTCGTCGATTTCCCCTTCCAAGTTGCCTTTGTTTTCCCGCCCTCCCACCCTCTTCTTCCCGGAGTCTGAGTCTGTTTCGAGCATCAATTTCATTCGTGCGGAGCCTCTTCAGTCTTCCTCAATTGTTCAACCGGTGAATTCTCGTCTCGTTTGTCATTCTTCATCTCTTTTTCTTCTCTGGTGGATTCAATTCTAATTTTCAGTAGTGATTATATTCTTTTCCTCGGCTCAAATATTTTCCCCTTGCTCATTCGCCTCTCGCCAGCTAATCATTCCGGAGTTCGGAAGACATCTCAGGAGATTCGTCTGTGTTCCAATTGATCCGAGGTTGTCACCTCATGCAAATATCTCAATTGTTCCGGTGCATCATCTATTTGTTCATCAACCCTTTCCAACGGTGTTTTTCTTTTAGTGGGCCCTAACCCACAGGTCTTTTCCCAGGATCTTACCTGACTCTTCTAATTTCCCTGGAGTTATTCTCAATTCTTTTCAAAGTGTGATGTAAGAATGGATTTCATCAGTCACATGCCTTCTCCAAGATCGATTTCAAATCATTTCATTGTTGGCTCAACTTCTTTTGCTTTCCATTCTCCTAGAGTATCTCAGTAATTTTGGTGGTGTTTTCTAAATGCGTCATTTGAAGATCGCAGAAGAGTTTTTCCTTTAAATCTCGTCCGTTCTCTCGAAGATTCGTGGTTCTAGCTTCATGCTACCCTCTCGAATTTTTTTCCATGATATTCTTTTCTTAACCATCCGGAGTATGTCAGAAGTTGTTTCCGATTTCTTTTTCGCGGAGGTCATCGTTCGAAGAATTCTTCGTCCTCACATTTCAGCTACCGTTATCCAATTATCCCGGTGCTTCGTTCAAGTGTTCTTTAATCACCTCATGATATCTGTGTTATTTTGCATCTAAATCCCCTCTAGCTTATTTGTTCTTCTAATTTTTCCCGGCGATTCTTCCATCAGTCATTTTCGAATTCTTACGCTGGTTCGTTCAAGATTCTTTTTCCTTCACTATCATTTTAATTCATTCGTTCGTTTCTTTTCAATCCTACCGGTGGCTTATGAAGACCTTCCCAAATTTGGCGGTATATATTCCCGTAATCTTTTCCCAATGAGAATAAGTAGTATGCAAAATCCATTGCTTGTCATCAATTTAATTTGATGAAGGATAAGCATACAATAAATCTTATTCTTATTTCATCAAAGTGATTAATCCTTTTCTTCGGAGTTTGTTCGTGAGGCATAAATTCTAGTTCAAGTGTTTTCATCTTTTCTTTTCACGGAGTTCAACTTCCTCAGACATTTCGTCGGAACCTCCATTTAAATCATCGCAACGCTCTTCTATTCTTTCATCCTTCATTTTATCTCGTCATCCTTTTTGTACCGGAGTTCTTCATGGTGGTTCTTCATGATTTAATTCATTCTTCAAGAGTTCACCGAGTGTCATTCCATCTTGTGAAGTTTGTGTTCTTTTCTTTCCATGTTTAGCCGCAGTGCTGCCTAAATCCTTTCAGTCTTATTCATTTCTTATCTCGTTCTAACCGGAGTGGTTTCATAGTCTATCTGATTCCGTGAGCTTTTGATTCTCGTGATTCTCGTTGTTCCTCTCTTCTTCTTGAGTGCTCTCGATTCTTTGCTTCTTCTCTTGAGTTCTTGTTTCACCTCATCCTTTTTCCCTTCCGTCTCGGTCCTAAGATCTCGGGACGAGATCTCTTGTTAGTGGAGGAGTGTTGTAACGCCCCGGATTCGATGCGCCAGGTGTCTGCCAGCTTTTCGCCATCGTTGCCATGTCATTTGCTTGCATGTCGCATTTTATCATGTCATCATGTGCATCTCATTTTGCATACGTGTTCATCTCTTGCATCCGAGCATTTTCCCCGTTGTCCGTTTTGCAATCCGGCACTCCTATGTTCCCAGCGTCCCCTTTTGTCTCTCGTTGTGAGTGGGTGTTAAACTTTCTCGGAATGGCCCGAGGTTTGCCAAGCGGCCTTGGTTTACCACCGGTAGACCGCCTGTCAAGTTTCGTGTCATTCGGAGGTCGTTTGATACTCCAACGGTTAACCGGGTAACCGTAAAAGCCCCCTTCTCTTTGCAGCCCAACAACCCTTTCAAAGTGGCCCAAAACACATCGAAACCCCCTCCATGCTCTCGGTCGTTCGATCACGATCGCGTGGCCGAAAACCGCTCCTCATTTGGACTCTCCTAGCTCCCTATACCTATATTAACACCCCTCCCCCGAAATTCGCGGATCAATTCCACCCTAACCCTAGCCTTTCCTCTTCCTCCCGCATAGCCGGACGTGTCCGGCCGCCGCCCGGACACGTCGCCGCCCTCGCCCAACCGAGGGCGCCACGTGGCACTCCCGCCGCCTCCGCCGTCCGGCCCGCCCGACCAGCGGCTGGCCCTTGGCAACCCAGCGCCCCGCCGCCCGAGCAGCGCCCAGCGCCTCCGCCCGCCGCCTCGCGGCGACCGCCGTCGCCCGCCGCCCTTCACCGCCCGGTGCTGCGCCGCGCCGGCGCCCGTGCCCCACCTCGTCCCGATCCGAGGGAGAGGAGCTCTCCCGTTCGCCTCGCCGCCGACCGCATCGCCCGCCGCCTCGTCGACCCGCCGCGAGCTCCGCTCCTCGCCGGTCGCCGCCCCGCCATTCTCCGCCACCGCCGTCTTTCCTCCTGCTCGCCCCGCCGCCGTGCCGCCCGCCACCGGCATCCCCGTGGCCGGAACCCCCTCGCCGGAGCTCGCGTAGCCCGCCGGAGCTCTCTCCGGCCGGATCCACTAGGGGTGGATCAGATCCACCCACGCATCCAACCAAACGTGGCCCCGTTCCCGGATCCCTTCGTCCCGGATTCCCCCGTCCCGCGTTGACTTTCGCGGAGGTATATTTTTCATTGAGGTCCCAGATTTCCAACTCCATGTGTGCATTTTGGTCATGTCATATCTCCTTGCATACTGCTCCGTTTTGTGCGTGTAATATGTCAAATTGTTTGTATCAACGAGTACTTCATTTCATTCCATTTCATCATGTTCATTTGGGTTCATATTGATGCCTGAATCATCGTTGCAAGCGTGCTATATGATGTTAACCTGCTGAAACTGTTATAACTTGATGATTTGTCATTTTTGTTGCATTTGATGTGTGCATCCTATGAGCATGAGCTCCACATGTGTTTTGTGCTATGTCATGCCATATTTACAGCGGTTCCATCCATGGATTTTTTTGGGTCTTGTAGTGAGTGCATCAAGCTTGTTAAGTAGGGTACTTGCTGTTGCTGTTTTGCATGTCTGAATCTGCTATATCATGAGGCTATGTAAACCTGCTGCTACAAGTCATTCTATGAATAATCTGGTGATGTCCTCTAAGGATGTTTTGTCGTACATGTCATTATCTATGCATCCATGCCCCTGGTTGCATTTATTGCCTGCTGTAACTTGTTGTTATCTTGCTCCAAATTTGCTAAATAATGTTGCTGTCAGCCTGTTATCATTAAGTTCAATGTTGCCATGATTGTTGTTAGTGATCCATGCACCCTGTGAACTTGATATTGCCATTCTTAGCTTCATAAACATGTATTCTTACTGTGAGTTGTCTTGCCATGCCATGTATTGCTCTGTGGTGAGTGGATCAAGCTCACCAACATGCCTACTTATTGTTATTCCTGCCATGTATGAATCTGTAATATAACTTTCCATGTTTACATGGGTGCCATCATATCTTCTGATCCTTTTTGGCTCATGGTCAGTAAAGGACTTTTCTTATATGCAATTAGTAGGTTCATTCTATGCTCTTGTTTGACATGATAGCTTGCTGTAACATGTTGTTTGATAGCTATAAACATTGCAACCTGATGTTATTTCTGCAAAGTCTGAAACTGTTATTATTTGCAATCTTGCCATGACTTTTTGAGCATGTTCTAGTGTTTTCTGGAGATAGCTCAGTGTTCATCTTTTGTAATGCTTTACCTGTAAATCATGTCCATGCCTTTGTTATCATGTTAAGGTGCTGTAGCATGTTGTTTTCATGCTTGCAATATGCCTAGTTGCTGTCTTGGACAGCTTGTCCTTTAAACTTGTTTATAGTGGATGTGTTGATCCGTTGCTCCGTTTTGAGTGTGCTCTATATGAAACTTGCTTAGATTTGCATGTAGTTTCATATTATCATGTTGCATCCTTGGTTTGAGAGGGTTTGCTTGATGTTTGTATGCATTTTGCATCAATACCATGTTTAACTTGTTTTGCTCATATCTTATAGGCCGTAGCTCCGAATCTAATGAACTTTATATGTAACTTGACTAAAATTTCGTGTAGATCATCGTGGTGCATCTTAACTTGCTGTTTAACAACTTGAACATAAGGTTTATTCAGATCTGGACCAATTTCGAAATTTGCATACGAGGACTTACCGGAATTGTTATATGTTGTTTCCGGCCTCATTTGAACTTGCTTTGAGGTGTTGTTCTTGTTTGCATCATATTTTGCCATGAGTAGCTCCATGTAGCCTTTTCATGCATCATGCTTGTTGTGCATCATGCCTTGTTCATGTGTGGTGTGTTTACCATGTTGTGTGCTTCTTCTTGTTAGTTCCTGTTTCGTTGCGATCGTGAGAATTCGTTCGTCTACGCTTGGTTCGGCTTCATCCGTTCGTCTTCTTCATGGACTCGTTCTTCTTCCTTGCGGGATTTCAGGCAAGATGACCGCTACCCTGGATCTCACCACTATCATTGCTATGCTAGTTGCTTCGTTCTATCGCTATGCTGCGCTACCTATCTTTGCTCCTCAAGTCTCCTAAATTGCCATGAACCTCTAACCTTTGACACCCTTCCTAGCAAACCATTGTTTGGCTATGTTACCGCTTTGCTCAGCCCCTCTTATAGCGTTGTTAGTTGCAGGAGAAGATGAAGATTGCTCCATGTTGGATTATGTTTATGTTGGGATATCACAATATCTCTTATATTATTGATGCATCTATACACTTGGTAAAGGGTGGAAGGCTTGGCCTTATGCCTGGTGTTTTGTTCCACTCTTGCCGCCCTAGTTTCCGTCATATCGGTATTATGTTCCCGGATTTTGCGTCCCTAACGGGTTGGGTGATTTATGGGACCCCCTTGACAGTTCTCTTTGAATAAGACTCTCCAAAGAAGGCCCAACATTGGTTTTACCATTTGCCTCACCTATGCCCCTTTTATTTCCCTTGGGTTTTAGGAGCCCGAGGGTCATCTTTATTTTAGCCTCCGGGCCAGTTCTCCTCTGAGTGCTGGTCCAAACCGGCGATGTCCGGCGCCCACTGGCAACCAGGTCTATCTATGCCAACCCGTCGTCTTGCTCATCCGGTGTGCCCGAGAGCGAGATATGTGCAGCTCCTATCGGGATTTGTCGGCACATTCGGGCGGCTTTGCTGGTCTTGTTTTATTCTTTGTCGAAATGTCTTGTAGCCGGATTCCAAGACTGATCGGGTCTTCCAGGGAGAAGGAATATCCTTCGTTGATCGCGAGAGCTTATCATGGGCTAAGTTGGGACACCCCTGCAGGGTTTGAACTTTCGAAAGCCGTGTCCGCGGTTATGTGGCAGATGGGAATTTGTTAATATCCGGTTGTAGTAAACTTGAAGTAAAACTCTTCTAAAATACACCAACCGTGTGCGTAACCGTGAGTGTCTCTTTTCGGGGTTGATCGAGAGGAGAACACGGTTTCTGGGTTATGTCTCGGCGTAAGTAGGAGTTCAGGATCACTTCTTGATCATTACTAGTTGTCGACCGTTCCTTTGTTTCTCTTCTCGCTCTCATTTGCGTATGTTAGCCACCATATATGCTTAGCCGCTGCTGCAACCTCACCACTTTACCCCTTCCTTTCCCATTAAGCTTTGCTAGTCTTGATACCCATGGTAATGGGATTCTGAGTCCTAATGGCTCCTGATTACTACACCAACAGTTGCGGTACAGGTTTGCGATGATCATGGCGAGAGCGATGTTACTCGTTTTGGAGTTCTTCTTCTGCTTCTTCTTCGATCAGGGGATAGGTTCCAGGTCGGCAGCCTGGGCTAGCAGGGTGGATGTCGTTTGAGTTTCTGTTTGTGTTCCATCCGTAGTCGGATGTTGATCTTTATATGATGTTGATGTATTATTGTGGCATTTGTGCCTTATGTATGTATCCCCATCTATTATGTAATGTTGATGTAATGATATCCACCTTGCAAAAGCGTTTCAATATGCGGGTCTAACCTTGGTGGGATGTCGAGTTCCTTTTGGATAGGGTCGCATCTTGGGCGTGACAAGTTGGTATCAGAGCCTCGACCGACCCTAGGAGCCCCCTTGATTGATCGTGTAGTTTGGCCGTTGTTGAGTCTAGAAGAAAACTATTTTCAGAGTCTAGTTATATCGGAGAGTAGGAATTCTTTTTACTCCTCAGCCCCTTCGTCGCTCTGGTGAGGAATCTTGACGTAGGCGTTTTGAACTACTCCTCTTCCCGTTCAAATTTTTCTTTAGGATCACGTGGTTAGCTTCGTGAGTTGTCCATCCTCTTTTGTCCGGTGCATTTCTCGTCAAGTTGACTCGAGCCTCTTCATCTTTGCAAAGTTCAATCCTCAGTTGTCCTTGTTTTTCCCAACCGCCCACCCTTCTTCTTCTCGGAACCGGAGCCCGTAATCGAGTATCCACCCTACTCGTGTGAAGCCTTTGCTTTCTTTCAACCGGTGTTTTCTCTTCAAGGTATTCGTCGATTTCCCCTTCCAAGTTGCCTATGTTTTCCCGCCCTCCCACCCTCTTCTTCCCGGAGTCTGAGTCTGTTTCAAGCATCATTTTCATTCGTGCGGAGCCTCTTCAGTCTTCCGTCAATTGTTTCAACCGGTGAATTCTCGTCTCGTACATCATTCTTCATCTCTTTTTCTTCTCCGGTGGATTCAATTCTAATTTTCAGTAGTGATTATATTTTTTTCCTCCGCTCAAATATTTCCCCCTTGCTCATTCGCCTCTCGCCAGTTAATCATTCCGGAGTTCGGAAGACATCTCAGGAGATTCGTCTGTGTTCCAATTAATCCGAGGTTGTCACCTCATGCAAATATCTCAATTGTTCCGGTGCATCATCTATCTGTTCATCAACCCTTTCCAACGGTGTTTTTCTTTTAGTGGGCCCTAACCCACAGGTCTTTTCCCAGGATCTTACCTGACTCTTCTAATTTCCTGAGTTATTCTCAATTCTTTTCAAAGTGTGATGTAAGAATGGATTTCATCAGTCACATGCCTTCTCCAAGATCGATTTCAAATCATTTCATTGTTGGCTCAACTTCTTTGCTTTCCATTCTCCCAGAGTATCTCAGTAATTTTGGTGGTGTTTTCTCGTTGTCATTTGAAGATCGCAGAAGAGTTTTTCCTTTAAATCACGTCCGTTCTCTCGAAGATTCGTGGTTCTAGCTTCATGCTACCCTCTCGAATTTTTTTCCATGATATTCTTTTCTTAACCATCCGGAGTATGTCAGAAGTTGTTTCCAGTTTCTTTTCGCCGGAGGTCATCGTTCCAGAAGAATTCTTCGTCCTCACATTTCAGCTACCGTTATCCAATTATCCCGGTGCTTCGTTCAAGTGTTCTTTAATCACCTCATGATATCTGTGTTCTTTTGCATCTAAATCCCCTCTAGCTTATTTGTTCTTCTAATTTTTCCCGGCGATTCTTCCATCAATCATTTTCGAATTCTTACGGTGGTTCGTTCAAGATTCTTTTTCCTTCACTATCATTTTAATTCATTCGTTCGTTTCTTTTCAATCCTGCCGATGGCTTATGAAGACCTTCCCAAATTTGGCGGTATATATTCCCTTAATCTTTTCCCAATGAAAATAAGTAGTATGCAAAATCCATTGCTTGTCATCAATTTAATTTGATGAAGGATAAGCATACAATAAATCTTATTCTTATTTCATCAAAGTGATTAATCCTTTTCTTCGGAGTTTGTTCGTGAGTCATAAATTCTAGTTCAAGTGTTTTCATCTTTTCTTTTCACGGAGTTCAACTTCCTCGAGACATTTATTGGAACCTCCATTTAAATCATCATAACGCTCTTCTATTCTTTCATCCTTCATTTTATCTCGTCATCCTTTTTGTACGGAGTTCTTCATGGTGGTTCTTCATGATTTAATTCATTCTTCAAGAGTTCACCGAGTGTCATTCCATCTTGTGAAGTTTGTGTTCTTTTCTTTCCATGTTTAGCTTGATCTTGCCTAAATCCTTTCAGTCTTATTCATTTCTTATCTCGTTCTAACCGGAGTGGTTTCATAGTCTATCTGATTCCGTGAGCTTTTGACTCTCGTCATTCTCGTCGTTCCTCTCTTCTTCTTGAGTGCTCTCTATTCTTTGCTTCTTCTCTTGAGTTCTTGTTTCACCTCATCCTTTTTCCCTTCCGTCTCGGTCCTAAGATCTCGGGACGAGATCTCTTGTTAGTGGAGGAGTGTTGTAACGCCCCGGATTCGATGCGCCAGGTGTCTGCCAGTTTTTCTCCGTCGTTGCCATGTCATTTGCTTGCGTGTCGCATTTTATCATGTCATCATGTGCATCTCATTTTGCATACGTGTTCATCTCTTGCATCCGAGCATTTTCCCCGTTGTCCGTTTTGCAATCCGGCACTCCTATGTTCCGGCGTCCCCTTTTGTCTCTCGTTGTGAGTGGGTGTTAAACTTTCTCGGAATGGCCCGAGGTTTGCCATGGCCTTGGTATACCACCGGTGAACCGCTGTCAAGTTCGTGTCATTCGGAGGTCGTTTGATACTCCAGCAGTTAACCGGTAACCGTAAAAGCCCCTTCTCTTTTCAGCCCAACACCCCTTTCAAAGTGGCCCAAAACCCATCCAAACCCCTCCATGCTCTCGGTCGTTCGATCACGATCGCGTGGCTGGCTCCGCTCCTCATTTGGACTCTCCTAGCTCCCTATACCTATATTAACACCCCTCCCCCGAAATTCGCGGATCAATTCCACCCTAACCCTAGCCTTTCCTCTTCCTCCCGCAACCGGACGTGTCCACCCGCCGCCCGGACATGTCCGCCCCTTCGCCCAACCAGGGGCGCCACATGGCACTCCGCCGCCTCCGCCGTCCGGCCCGCCCGCCTGGCAGGCCCTTGGCGACCAGCGATGCCGCGCCGCCCAGCAGCGCCCGCGCCTCCGCCCGTCACCGCCGCCTCGCCGGAGAACTCCAGCGCGCCGCCGCCCGCCGCCTCCGCCAGCCCGTCGCCCGCCGCCCGCCGCCGCCCGGTGCCGCGCCCGGCGCCCGTGCCCCTGCGCCTCGTCACGTCCGAGGAGAAAACTCCTCCCGTTGCCTCGCCGCCGACCGCATCGCCCGCCGCCTCGTCGACCCCGCCGAACTCCGCTCCTCGCCGCTTCGCCGCCCGCCATCCTCCGCCGCCGCCGTCTTGCCTCTTGCTCGCCCCGCCGCCGTGCCGCCCGCCACCGGCATCCCCGTGGCCGGAACCCCCTCGCCGGAGCTCTGGGAGCCCGCCGGAGCTCTCTCTGGCCGGATCCACTCGGGGTGGGTCAGATCCACCCACGCATCCAACCAAACGTGGCCCCATTCACGGATCCCTTCGTCCCGGATTCCCCCGTCCCGCGTTGACTTTCGCGGAGGTATATTTTTCACTAAGGTCCCAGATTTCCAACTCCATGTGTGCATTTTGGTCATGTCATATCTCCTCGCATACTGCTCCGTTTTGTGCGTGTAATATGTCAAATTGTTCATATCAACGAGTACTTCATTTCATTCCATTGCATCATGTTCATTTGGGTTCATATTGATGCCTGAATCATCGTTGCAAGAGTGCTATATGATGTTGACCTGCTGAAACTGTTATAACTTGATGATTTGTCATTTTTGTTGCATTTGATGTGTGCATCCTATGAGCATGAGCTCTACATGTGTTTTGTGCTATGTCATGCCATCTTTACAGTGGTGCCATCTATGGATTTTTGTGGGTCTTGTAGTGAGTGCATCAAGCTTGTTAAGTAGGGTACTTGCTGTTGCTGTTTTGCATGTCTGAATCTGCTATATCATGAGGCTATGTAAACCTGCTGCTACAAGTCATTCTATGAATAATCTGGAGATGTCCTCTCAGGATGTTTTGTTATACATGTCATTATCTATGCATCCATGCCCCTGGTTGCATTTATTGCCTGCTGTAACTTGTTGTTATCTTGCTCCAAAGTTGCTAAATAATATTGCTGTCAGCCTGTTATCATTAAGTTCAATGTTGCCATGATTGTTGTTAGCGATCCATGCACCCTATGAACTTGGTATTGCCATTCTTAGCTTCATAAACATGTCTTCTTACTGTGAGTTGCCTTGCCATGCCATGTATTACTCTGTGGTGAGTGGATCAAGCTCACCAACATGCCTACTTATTGTTGTTCCTGCCATGTATGAATGTGTAATATAACTTGCCATGTTGACATGGGTGCCATCATATCTTCTGAGCCTTTTTGGCTCATGGTCAGTAAAGGACTTTTGTTCTATGCAATTAGTAGGTTCATTCTGTGCTCTAGTTTGACATGATAGGTTGCTGTAACATATTGTTTGATAGCTCTAAACATTGCAACCTGATGTTATTTTTGCAAAGTCTGAAACTGTTATTATTTGCAATCTTGCCATGACTTTTTGAGCATGTTCTAGTGTTTTCTGGAGATAGCTTAGTGTTCATGTTTTGTAATGCATTACCTGTACATCACGTCCATGCCTTTGTTATCATGTTAAGGTGTTGTAGCATGTTGTTTTCATGCTTGCAATATGCCTAGTTGCTGTCTTGGACAGCTTGTCCTTTAAACTTGTTTAGAGTGGATGTGTTGATCCGTTGCTCCGTTTTGAGTGTGCTCTATATGAAACTTGCTTAGATTTGCATGTAGTTTCATATTATCATGTTGCATCCTTGGTTTGAGAGGGTTTGCTTGATGTTTGTATGCATTTTGCATCAATACCATGTTTAACTTGTTTTGCTCATATCTTATAGGCCGTAGCTCCGAATCTAATGAACTTTCTATGTAACTTGACTAGAATTTCGTGTAGATCATCATGGTGCATCTTACCTTGCTGTTTAACAACTTGAACATAAGGTTTATTCAGATCTGGACCAATATTGAAATTTGCATATGAGGACTTACCGGAATTGTTATATGTTGTTTCCGGCCTCATTTGAACTTGCTTTGAGGTGTTGTTCTTGTTTGCATCATATTTTGCCATGAGTAGCTCCATGTAGCCTTGTCATGCATCATGCTTGTTGTGCATCATGCCTTGTTCATGTGTGGTGTGTTTACCATGTTGTGTGCTTCTTCTTGTTAGTTCCTGTTTCGTTGCGATCGTGAGAATTCGTTCGTTTACGCTTGGTTCGGCTTCATCCGTTCGTCTTCTTCATGGACTCGTTCTTCTTCCTTGCGGGATTTCAGGCAAGATGACCGCTTCTACAGATCTCACCACTATCATTGATATGCTAGTTGCTTCGTTCTATCGCTATGCCGCGCTACCTATCTTTGCTCCTCAAGTCTCCTAAATTGCCATGAACCTCTAACCTTTGACACCCTTCCTAGCAAACCATTGTTTGGCTATGTTACCGCTTTGCTCAGCCCCTCTTATAAGCGTTGTTAGTTGCGGTGAAGATGAAGATTGCTCCATGTTGGATTATGTTTATGTTGGGATATCACAATATCTCTTATATTATTGATGCATCTATACACTTGGTAAAGGGTGGAAGGCTTGGCCTTATGCCTGGTGTTTTGTTCCACTCTTGCCGCCCTAGTTTCCGTCATATCGGTATTATGTTCCCGGATTTTGCGTCCCTAACGCGGTTGGGTGATTCTGGGACCCCTTGACAGTTCGCTTTGAATAAGACTCCTCCAGCAAGGCCCAACATTGGTTTTACCATTTGCCTCACCTATGCCCCTTTTATTTCCCTTGGGTTTCCGGAGCCCGAGGGTCATCTTTATTTTAGCCCCCCCGGGCCAGTTCTCCTCTGAGTGCTGGTCCAAACCGAGCGATGTCCGGCGCCCCCTGGGCAACCAGGGTCTATGCCAACCCATCGTCTTGCTCATCCGGTGTGCCCCGAGAACGAGATATGTGCAGCTCCTATCGGGATTTGTCGGCACATTCGGGCGGCTTTGCTGGTCTTGTTTTATTGCTTTGTCGAAATGTCTTGTAGCCGGATTCGAGACTGATCGGGTCTTCCCGGGAGAAGGAATATCCTTCGTTGATCGCGAGAGCTTATCATGGGCTAAGTTGGGACACCCCTGCAGGGTTTGAACTTTCGAAAGCCATGCCCGTGGTTATGTGGCAGATGGGAATTTGTTAATATACGGTTGTAGTAAACTTGAAGTAAAACTCTTCTAAAATACACCAACCGTGTGCGTAACCGCGAGTGTCTCTTTTCAGGGTTGATCGAGAGGAGAACACGGTTTCTGGGTTATCTCTGACGTAAGTAGGAGTTCAGGATCACTTCTTGATCATTACTAGTTGTCGACCGTTCCTTTGTTTCTCTTCTCGCTCTCATTCGCGTATGTTAGCCACCATATATGCTTAGCCGCTGCTGCAACCTCACCACTTTACCCCATCCTTTCCCATTAAGATTTCCTAGTCTTGATACCCATGGTAATGGGATTGCTGAGTCCTAATGGCTCACAGATTACTACACCAACAGTTGCAGGTACAGGTTTGCGATGATCATGACGCGAGAGCGATGTTACTCGTTTTGGAGTTCTTCTTCTGCTTCTTCTTCGATCAGGGGATAGGTTCCAGGTCGGCAGCCTGGGCTAGCAGGGTGGATGTCGTTTGAGTTTCTGTTTGTGTTCCATCCGTAGTCGGATGTTGATCTTTATATGATGTTGATGTATTCTTGTGGCATTTGTGCCTTATGTATGTATCCCCATCTATTATGTAATGTTGATGTAATGATATCCACCTTGCAAAAGCGTTTCAATATGCGGGTCTAACCTTGGTGGGATGTCGAGTTCCTTTTGGATAGGGTCGCATATTGGGCGTGACAAGTTGGTATCAGAGCCTCGACCGACCCTAGGAGCCCCCTTGATTGATCGTGTAGTTTGGCCGTTGTTGAGTCTAGAAGAAAACTATTTTCAGAGTCTAGTTATATCGGAGAGTAGGAATTCTTTTTACTCCTCAGTCCCTTCGTCGCTCTGGTGAGGAATCTTGACGTAGGTGTTTTGAACTACTCCTCTTCCCGTTCAAATTTTTCTTTAGGATCACGTCGTTAGCTTCGTGAGTTGTCCATCCTCTTTTGTCCGGTGCATTTCTCGTCAAGTTGACTCGAGCCTCTTCATCTTTGCAAAGTCCAATCCTCAGTTGTCCTTGTTTTTCCCACCCGCCCACCCTTCTTCTTCTCGGAACCGGAGCCCGTAATCGAGTATCCACCCTACTCGTCTGAAGCCTTTGCTTTCTTTCAACCGGTGTTTTCTCTTCAAGGTATTCGTCGATTTCCCCTTCCAAGTTGCCTTTGTTTTCCCGCCCTCCCACCCTCTTCTTCCCGGAGTCTGAGTCTGTTTCGAGCATCAATTTCATTCGTGCGGAGCCTCTTCAGTCTTCCGTCAATTGTTTCAACCGGTGAATTCTCGTCTCGTTCGTCATTCTTCATCTCTTTTTCTTCTCCGGTGGATTCAATTCTAATTTTCAGTAGTGATTATATTCTTTTCCTCGGCTCAAATATTTCCCCCTTGCTCATTCGCCTCTCGCCAGTTAATCATTCCGGAGTTCGGAAGACATCTCAGGAGATTCGTCTGTGTTCCAATTAATCCAAGGTTGTCACCTCATGCAAATATCTCAATTGTTCCGGTGCATCATCTATCTGTTCATCAAACCTTTCCAACGGTGTTTTTCTTTTAGTGGGACCTAACCCACAGGTCTTTTCCCAGGATCTTACCTGACTCTTCTAATTTCCCCGGAGTTATTCTCAATTCTTTTCAAAGTGTGATGTAAGAATGGATTTCATCAGTCACATGCCTTCTCCAAGATCGATTTCAAATCATTTCATTGTTGGCTCAACTTCTTTGCTTTCCATTCTCCTAGAGTATCTCAGTAATTTTGGTGGTGTTTTCTCGTTGTCATTTGAAGATCGCAGAAGAGTTTTTCCTTTAAATCTCGTCCGTTCTCTCGAAGATTCGTGGTTCTAGCTTCATGCTACCCTCTCGAATTTTTTTCCATGATATTCTTTTCTTAACCATCCGGAGTATGTCAGAAGTTGTTTCCAGTTTCTTTTCGCCGGAGGTCATCGTTCCAGAAGAATTCTTCGTCCTCACATTTCAGCTACCGTTATCCAATTATCCCGGTGCTTCGTTCAAGTGTTCTTTAATCACCTCATGATATCTGTGTTCTTTTGCATCTAAATCCCCTCTAGCTTATTTGTTCTTCTAATTTTTCCCGACGATTCTTCCATCAGTCATTTTCGAATTCTTACGGTGGTTCGTTCAAGATTCTTTTTCCTTCACTATCATTTTAATTCATTCGTTCGTTTCTTTTCAATCCTACCGGTGGCTTATGAAGACCTTCCCAAATTTGGCGGTATATATTCCCTTAATCTTTTCCCAATGAGAATAAGTAGTATGCAAAATCCATTGCTTGTCATCAATTTAATTTGATGAAGGATAAGCATACAATAAATCTTATTCTTATTTCATCAAAGTGATTAATCCTTTTCTTCGGAGTTTGTTCGTGAGGCATAAATTATAGTTCAAGTGTTTTCATCTTTTCTTTTCACGGAGTTCAACTTCCTTAGACATTTCGTCGGAACCTCCATTTAAATCATCGCAACGCTCTTCTATTCTTTCATCCTTCATTTTATCTCGTCATCCTTTTTGTACCGGAGTTCTTCATGGTGGTTCTTCATGATTTAATTCATTCTTCAAGAGTTCACCGAGTGTCATTCCATCTTGTGAAGTTCGTGTTCTTTTCTTTCCATGTTTAGCCGGAGTGCTGCCTAAATCCTTTCAGTCTTATTCATTTCTTATCTCGTTCTAACCGGAGTGGTTTCATAGTCTATCTGATTCCGTGAGCTTTTGACTCTCGTCATTCTCGTCGTTCCTCTCTTCTTCTTGAGTGCTCTCGATTCTTTGCTTCTTCTCTTGAGTTCTTGTTTCACCTCATCCTTTTTCCCTTCCGTCTCGGTCCTAAGATCTCGGGACGAGATCTCTTGTTAGTGGAGGAGTGCTGTAACGCCCCGGATTCGATGCGCCAGGTGTCTGCCAGTTTTTCGCCGTCGTTGCCATGTCATTTGCTTGCGTGTCGCATTTTATCATGTCATCATGTGCATCTCATTTTGCATACGTGTTCATCTCTTGCATCCGAGCATTTTCCCCGTTGTCCGTTTTGCAATCTGGCACTCCTATGTTCCCCGGCGTCCCCCTTTTGTCTCTCGTTGTGAGTGGGTGTTAAACTTTCTCGAAATGGCCCGAGGTTTGCCAAGCGGCCTTGGTATACCACCGGTAGACCGCCTGTCAAGTTTCGTGTCATTCGGAGGTCGTTTGATACTCCAACGGTTAACCGGGTAACCGTAAAAGCCCCCTTCTCTTTGCAGCCCAACACCCCTTTCAAAGTGGCCCAAAACCCATCCAAACCCCCTCCATGCTCTCGGTCGTTCGATCACGATCGCGTGGCTGAAAACCGCTCCTCATTTGGACTCTCCTAGCTCCCTATACCTATATTAACACCCATCCCCCGAAATTCGCGGATCAATTCCACCCTAACCCTAGCCTTTCCTCTTCCTCCCGCAACCGGACGTGTCCACCCGCCGCCCGGACACGTCCGCCCCCGCCCCTCGCCCAACCAGGGAGCGCCACATGGCACTCTCCGCCGCCTCCGCCGTCCGGCCCGCCCGACCAGCGCGCGCCGCCGCCCGACAGCGCCAGCGCCTCCGCCCGTCACCGCCGCCTCGCGGAGGCTCCCACGCCGCCGCCCGCCGCCTCCGGGCGACCGCCGTCGCCCGCCGCCCGCCGCCCGGTGCACAGCGTCCGGCGCCCGTGCCCCTGCGCCTCGTCGATCCAGGAGGAGAAGAGCTCATCCGTTCGCCTCGCCGCCCGACCGCATCGCCCGCCGCCTCGTCGACCCCGCCGCCGGAGCTCCGCTCCTCGCCGCTCGCCGCCCCGCCATCCTCCGCCGCCGCCGTCTTGCCTCCTGCTCGCCCCGCCGCCGTGCCGCCCGCCACCGGCATCCCCGTGGCCGGAACCCCCTCGCCGAAGCTCGCGGAGCCCGCCGGAGCTCCCTCCGGCCGAATCCACTCGGGGTAGATCAGATCCACCCAAGCATCCAACCAAACGTGGCCCCGTTCCCGGATCCCTTTGTCCTGGATTCCCCCGTCCCGCGTTGACTTTCGCGGAGGTATATTTTTCACTAAGTCCCCAGATTTCCAACTCCATGTGTGCATTTTGGTCATGTCATATCTCCTTGCATACTGCTCCGTTTTGTGCGTGTAATATGTCAAATTGTTCGTATCAACGAGTACTTCATTACATTACATTGAGTCATGTTCATTTGGGTTCATATTGATGCCTGAATCATCGTTGCAAGAGTGCTATATGATGTTAACCTGCTGAAACTGTTATAACTTGAAGATTTGTCATTTTTGTTGCATTTGATGTGTGCATCCTATGAGCATGAGCTCTACATGTGTTTTGTGCTATGTCATGCCATATTTACAGTGGTTCCATCCATGAATTTTTTTGGGTCTTGTAGTGAGTGCATCAAGCTTGTTAAGTAGGGTACTTGCTGTTGCTGTTTTGCATGTCTGAATCTGCTATATCATGAGGCTATGTAAACCTGCTGCTACAAGTCATTCTATGAATAATCTGGAGATATCCTCTAAGGATGTTTTGTTATACATGTCATTATCTATGCATACATGCCCCTGGTTGCATTTATTGCCTGTTGTAACTTGTTGTTATCTTGCTCCAAAGTTGCTAAGTAATGTTGCTGTCAGCCTGTTATCATTAAGTTCAATGTTGCCATGATTGTTGTTAGTGATCCATGCACCCTATGAACTTGATATTGCCATTCTTAGCTTTATAAACATGTATTCTTACTGTGAGTTTCCTTGCCATGCCATGTATTACTCTGTGGTGAGTGGATCAAGCTCACCAACATGCCTACTTATTGTTATTCCTGCCATGTATGAATCTGTAATATAACTTGCCATGTGTACATGGGTGCCATTATATCTTCTGATCCTTTTTGGCTCATGGTCAGTAAAGGACTTTTGTTCTATGCAATTAGTAGGTTCATGCTATGCTCTTGTTTGACATGATAGCTTGCTGTAACATGTTGTTTGATAGCTCTAAACATTGCAACCTGATGTTATTTCTGCAAAGTCTGAAACTGTTATTATTTGCAATCTTGCCATGACTTTTTGAGCATGTTCTAGTGTTTTCTGGAGATAGCTCAGTGTTCATGTTTTGTAATGCTTTATCTGTACATCACGTCCATGCCTTTGTTATCATGTTAAGGTGCTGTAGAATGTTGTTTTCATGCTTGCAATATGCCTAGTTGCTGTCTTGGACAGCTTGTCCTTTAAACTTGTTTAGAGTGGATGTGTTGATCCGTTGCTCCGTTTTGAGTGTGCTCTATATAAAACTTGCTTAGATTTGCATGTAATTTCATATTATCATGTTGCATCCTTGGTTTGAGAGGGTTTGCTTGATGTTTGTATGCATTTTGCATCAATACCATGTTTAACTTGTTTTGCTCATATCTTATAGGCCGTAGCTCCGAATCTAATGAACTTTATATGTAACTTGACTAGAATTTCGTGTAGATCATCGTGGTGCATCTTAACTTGCTGTTTAACAACTTGAACATAAGTTTTATTTAGATCTGGACCAATTTCGAAATTTGCATATGAGGACTTACCGGAATTGTTATATGTTGTTTCCGGCCTCATTTGAACTTGCTTTGAGGTGTTGTTCTTGTTTGCATCATATTTTGCCATGAGTAGCTCCATGTAGCCTTGTCATGCATCATGCTTGTTGTGCATCATGCCTTGTTCATGTGTGGTGTGTTTACCATGTTGTGTGCTTCTTCTTGTTAGTTCCTGTTTCGTTGCGATCGTGAGAATTCGTTCGTCTACGCTTGGTTCGGCTTCATCCGTTCGTCTTCTTCATGGACTCGTTCTTCTTCCTTGCGGGATTTCAGGCAAGATGACCGCTACCCTGGATCACCACTATCATTGCTATGCTAGTTGCTTCATTCTATCGCTATGCTGCGCTACCTATCTTTGCTCCTCAAGTCTCCTAAATTGCCATGAACCTCTAACCTTTGACACCCTTCCTAGCAAACCATTGTTTGGCTATGTTACCGCTTTGCTCAGCCCCTCTTATAGCGTTGTTAGTTGCAGGTGAAGATGAAGATTGCTCCATGTTGGATTATGTTTATGTTGGGATATCACAATATCTCTTATATTATTGATGCATCTATACACTTGGTAAAGGGTGGAAGGCTTGGCCTTATGCCTGGTGTTTTGTTCCACTCTTGCCGCCCTAGTTTCCGTCATATCGGTATGATGTTCCCGGATTTTGCGTCCCTAACGCGGTTGGGTGATTTCTGGGACCCCCTTGACAGTTCGCTTTGAATAAGACTCCTCCAGCAAGGCCCAACATTGGTTTTACCATTTGCCTCACCGCCCCCGTTTTCCCTTGGGTTTCCGGCGCCCGAGGGTCATCTTTATTTTCGCCCCCGGGCCAGTTCTCCTCTGAGTGCTGGTCCAAACCGGCGATGTCCGGCGCCCCACAGGCAACTGTGGTCTATGCCAACCCGTCGTCTTGCTCATCCGGTGTGCCCGAGAACGAGATATGTGCAGCTCCTATCGGGATTAGTCGGCACATCATGGTGGCTATGCAGGTCTTGTTTTATTGCTGTCGAAATGTCTTGTAGCCGGGATTCCGAGACTGATCGGGTCTTCCCGGGGAGAAGGGATATCCTTCGTTGATCGCGAGAGCTTATCATGGGCTAAGTTGGGACACCCCTGCAGGGTTTGAACTTTCGGAAGCCGTGCTCAGCGGTTATGTGGCAGATGGGAATTTGTTAATATCCGGTTGTAGTAAACTTGAAGTAAAACTCTTCTAAAATACACCAACCGTGTGCGTAACCGTGAGTGTCTCTTTTCGGGGTTGATCGAGAGGAGAACACGGTTTCTGGGTTATGTCTGACGTAAGTAGGAGTTCAGGATCACTTCTTGATCATTACTAGTTGTCGACCGTTCCTTTGTTTCTCTTCTCGCTCTCATTTGCGTATGTTAGCCACCATATATGCTTAGCCGCTGCTGCAACCTCACCACTTTACCCCTTCCTTTCCCATTAAGCTTTGCTAGTCTTGATACCCATGGTAATGGGATTGCTGAGTCCTAATGGCTCACAGATTACTACACCAACAGTTGCAGGTACAGGTTTGCGATGATCATGACGCGAGAGCGATGTTACTCGTTTTGGAGTTCTTCTTCTGCTTCTTCTTCGATCAGGGGATAGGTTCCAGGTCGGCAGCCTGGGCTAGCAGGGTGGATGTCGTTTGAGTTTCTGTTTGTGTTCCATCCGTAGTCCGATGATGATCTCTTGTGTATGATGTTGATGTATTCTTGTGGCATTTGTGCCTCTTGTGTCGGATGTTGATGTATCCCCATCTATTATGTAATGTTGATGTAATGATATCCACCTTGCAAAAGCATTTCAATATGTGGGTCTAACCTTGGTGGGACCGTCGAGTTCCTTTTGGATAGGGTCGCATATTGGGCGTGACACCTACACGCCTTCATCGACGTTGTTTTTTGACCGAAAGACCTAGAGCTAACTATCGACATTTTGGGCATTGGAACTGCTATGTAGGCTTTTGTTTACCAAGGGTTCGAATCCCTCTCTTTCCGTTTCTGTTAATTCACCAACGTTACCGACCACAATGAAATTTCTACTAAGAGGAAAATCCGCCGACTTTCTAAATCGTGAGGGTCAAGTCCCTCTATAACACATGCAAGTCGAACATTGTTTTCGGGGAGCTGGGCAGAAGGAAAAGAGGCTCCTAGCTAAAGTTGTCTCGCCCTGCTTCAAAACTACAGAGGCTGCTGACTTTGACCTAACGGCCTCCGTTTGCTGGAATTGGAATAGTTGAGAACAAAGTGGCGAACGGGTGCGTAACGTGGGAATCTGCCGAACACTTCGGGCCAAATCTGAAGAAAGCTCAAAAGCGCTGTTTGATGAGCCTGCGTAGTATTAGGTAGTTGGTCAGGTAAAGGCTGACCAAGCCAATGATGCTTAGCTGGTCTTTTCGGATGATCAGCCACACTGGGACTGAGACACAGCCCGGACTCCCACGGGGGGCAGCAGTGGGGAATCTTGGACAATGGGCGAAAGCCCGCTTACTTATTCATTTATCTGCCCCTAGATGTTTTTCTGCTTTTTTTTCACAGTCCGGACATGCAGTTTAGGGCATGCCTCCCAGGGAAAGGAACCACTAACGGAACTATTCTCCATGGAAGATGTTTCTTACTAACCATTTAATATAACATAACTAGTTGGGCACTTGTCTGATAGAGCACTAATGACCCCTACGCCTGGTCTCCACGCATGCCCCGGTTCTTACATAACCGCGAGGGTATTCGGGCACACTCCGGACTATAGGGTCTCGAGGTTGAAGCGAAAGGGTCCGCTACGAGAAACGATCTACAATCCGGCTAGAAGGCATTTTACATGTCATTTTTTACACAGTCAAATTGACTGATTGTATTCCTCCTCAATACCATCTAATAGGCTGTCTAGTTTATAGTCCCGCTGGGAATACTTTGCGGCCAACTCTACTTGGCCGTACACTAAGCTCACAGGGATCTCCTTCCCATCAGGCCCCACAGGTCCGACCTCGGCCATGTGGTTTGGGTCAGCAACCGTGTACCGCGTCTTCACCATGGCCCAGGCCTCCCTGGCGCCTTGACGGCAGGCCGATATCTTCCATAGCCGGAAGCGCCGCCGTGCTCCCTGAAGCCTCTCTACAAGCTCTCCAAGGCCTTCGGGTAGGGAGATGGATGGCCACAAGGCCTGGGCGACGCCTCTCATCACCTGCCGAACTCGTTAAATGCGATTCTGATGAATTCGGGAAGTAGGTCACCCGTTGAACCGGGCATTTCCTCTGCAGGACGACCTGTGAGCATACCTACAGACATATTTATGTTAATCGACTTCCTCGCCGAACTTCTTTTTCAAAAGTTCGCTCAAGCACTTACTATAAATGCCGCGACGAAGCCGCCGATTCTCCTTAAACGAGTCATACAGCTGGGCTCGAACATCCTTTAGTTCCTCACCCAGCTGGGTGTTGGCATCTTGGAGATTATTTTTCTCTTGCCTCACCCTTGTAAGCACATTCTCGCCGGCCTTTAACTGGCGCAGGAGATGTTGCTTGTCCGGATATAGTCCGGCACCATCTGCAATATTATTGTCAGACTTATACACACGCCGCACTTCACAAACTACTTATCTTTCGAAGTATATATTACCGGAGGGAGTCTCTGTGGCTCCCCCTAGGGCGGCTAGTGCGGCCTCAAGCTGGGCCTTGCACTCTTCAAGCTCCTGAGACAGTCGGGTATTCTTTTCAGTAAGATCCTGCATAACAAATGATCCTTAAATCAGTTCTCCTAACTATTTTAAGTCTCGGGGGCTACTGGCATATATAACTGTCAAATTTCCTCACCCGTATGTCCTTTACATACTGCTCCGTGGCTCTGGCTAGACCATCTTGAGCGGCACGGAGGTGCGCGTCTCCCTAATTGAAGGCGTTCAATGCTTCTTGGGAGAAACATGCGTCACGAAGAACTGTCCGGCGGCGCCTGTGGTTCATGGCACTCTCCACCTCGGAGTTGGTGGCGGACAATCTGTCGACATCCTCTATCGGAGGAGCATCCGACGCACGCCTCGTGTTTACCTCCGCTTCCGGACCCGGTGTTGGAGCCTGGCTGGCGGAGGCTCGATTGGCCATCTCTCCGGACACAGTCCGGTGAGTGCTCTTTTTCGTGAATGGAGCACCAACGTTAATATACCTTCCCGAAATCAATCCTGGGAATATGGTGACACGCATTACCGTTGCGGCGGCGTTTCAGTCCGGACCGCACTTCTTTTCAGCATGCTTGGCCGTGCTGCCCCTTGTTGGCTAGCCGCCACGGGCTCGGCCTCCCGCCTCGAAGGCACCCCCTGCGAAACACCATTGATATACGGTGATCAAAAATAAGCACAGATGGGTAATTAGCAAAGTACTGGGGCTTCAATCTCAGTTACCTGTGAGGCTGGAAGTATTCCGGGGTAGTCGGCCGTAATGGCAACCAAGGCATTATCAATGCTTAGTTGGTGGAATACCCCATCAATCAGCTCCACTGATATGTCCGGATCCTCTTGGAAGGCCGGATCGAGGAACCGTTCCGGATCCTCGGGTTGCGGAGGTGGGCTGTTTATATCTTTTACGGCCCGACGCAGTTCCCGCGTCGAACTCACGAAATGAAATATATAACCGTGGGAGTACGGATCGGATGTGCGGGAAAAGGGATGTTCGCTTACCCAGGTTCGAGGATTGTTCGTAGAAAATCCGTTCAATGGACTGACGCGGAGAAAATCCTCCTCTTCCCCCTTGTACAGCGCAGACAAGATCTTCACTACTTCGGCGACCGATCCCGGCCCCTTACGGCCGTGACGGGTGGCATCATCCTCCCCGCTGAAATCCCACATGGGGTGGCCCCTATACTGGAGCGGCTGCACCTCTCGCATAATGCATGTGGCCATGACACTGATCATGGTCAGTCCGGAATGAGCCAGCAACCTTATTCGGCTCATCAGGTAAATGACGTCCTTGTCGCTGTTCCTCTGGGGGCTCCGTGGACGCCAACTTAGGCGTTTCTTCAAGGGAGCATTATTGAACTTCGGGAGGCCGGTCCGAACGGGATCCGGTAGTGGGGCATCTTCTATATAAAACCATTCCGAAGGCCAGTCTTCGGACACCTTCTTCGGGGTTCCGGATAGATATCCGGTCCCGGCGATGCGCCATAGCTCGGCTCCGCCCACTTGATATATTGACCCCTCATAAGAACGGGGTACGAGGCAGAATAGTCTCTTCCACAGTGCAAAATGAGCCTCGACACCCAAAAACAGTTCGCAAAGGGCTACGAAGCCCGCGATGTGCAGAATGGAGGCAGGCGTAAGGTGGTGCAGCTGGAGGCCATAGAACTCCAGGAGCCCCGGAGAAAAGGATGTATTGGAAATTCGAGTCCTCTTATCAGATAAGAGACAAAGCATACCCGCTCTCCTTTGGAAGGATCGGGGACGCTCTCCGCTTGTTTTCCACCCTTGTAGGTGGCGAGTCCGGCTCGAACCGGAACCATGAAGGCCGGGGAAAGAAATCCCTTGGTTTGGAGCGTCACTAGCTTGCTATGCGGGACTGAGCATCTCCCCCAATCCCCAGGCTTGGGGCTGGGAGCGCGAGAGGAGGAGCCGCGTCGACTGTCCACGGCAGAATGGATTTTTTGTCAGAGGCGCTCCGATGAAAGCTTGCGAAGGGGGGATGGTGTGATTCGGATCTAGATCCTCGTCTCTTTTTATAGGCAGCTCATTTGCGCAGCTAGGGGGGAAATGTTGGGGAACGTAGCAGAAATTCAAAATTTTCTACGCATCACCAAGATCCATCTATGGAGAAACTAGCAACGAGGGGAAGGAGAGTGCATCTACGTACCCTTGTAGATCGCTAAGCGGAAGCGTTCAAGAGAACGGGGTTGAAGGAGTCGTACTCGTCGTGATCCAAATCACCGGAGATCCTAGTGCCGAACGGATGGCACCTCCGCGTTCAACACACGTACAGCCCGGTGACGTCTCCCATGCCTTGATCCAGGAAGGAGAGAGGGAGAGGTTGGGGAAGACTCCGTCCAGCAGTAGCACAACGGCGTGGTGGTGATGGAGGAGCATGGCAATCCTGCAGGGCTTCACCAAGCACCGCGAGAGAGGAGAAGCACTTGGGAGAGGGGAAGGGCTGCGCCAGAACTTGGGGTGCGGCTGCCCTCCCACCCCTCCACTATTTATAGGTGGGGGGAGGGGCCGCCCCTAGATCTCATCTAGGGTTGGGGGCGGCGGCCAAGGGGGAAGGAATGCCTCCCAAGTCAAGTGGAGGCCCTCCCCTTTAGGGTTTCCCCTCTCCCATGCGCATGGGCCTTGGGAGGGCTGGTGCCCCTGGCCCATTAAGGATAGGGAGCCCCCTTACAGCCCATGCTGCTGTATTGGACGTGGTGGAACAATTTCCGGACCTCCGGACCCCTCCGGAATCCTCCGGAACCTTCCGGAAGCTTCCCGGTACAATACCGAAAAAACCCGAACTTTTCCCGGAACCCGAACAACAACTTTCCATATATAAATCTTTACCTCCGGACCATTTCGGAACTCCTCGTGACGTCCAGGATCTCATCCGGGACTCCGAACAACATTCGGTAACCACATACGAACTTCCTTTATAACCCTAGCGGCATCGAATCTTAAGTGTGTAGACCCTACGGGTTCGGGAGACACGTAGACATGATCGAGACATCTCTCCGGCCAATAACCAACAGCGGGATCTGGATACCCATGTTGGCTCCCACATGTTCCATGATGATCTCATCGGATGAACCACGATGTCAAGGACTCAATCAATCCCGTATACAATTCCCTTTGTCTAGCGGTATTGTACTTGCCCGAGATTTGATCATCGGTATGCCGGTACCTTGTTCAATCTCGTTACCGGCAAGTCTCTTTACTCGTTCCGTAACACATCAGCCCGTGATCAACCCCTTGGTCACATTGTGCACATTATGATGATGTCCTACCGAGTGGGCCCAGAGATACCTCTCCGTTACACGGAGTGACAAATCACAGTCTCGATTCGTGCCAACCCAGCAGACACTTTCGGAGATACCCGTAGTGCACCTTTATAGCCACCCAGTTACGTTCTGACGTTTGGTACACCCAAAGCATTCCTACAGTACCCTGGAGTTGCACAATTTCATGGTCTAAGAAAATGATACTTGACATTAGAAAACCTTTAGCATACGAACTACACGATCTTTGTGCTAGGCTTAGGATTGGGTCTTGTCCAGCACATCATTCTCCTAATGATGTGATCCCATTATCAACGACACCCAATGTCCATGGTCAGGAAACCGTAACCATCTATTGATCAACGAGCTAGTCAACTAGAGGCTTACTAGGGACATGGTGTTGTCTATGTATCCACACATGTATCTGAGTTTCCTATCAATACAATTATAGCATGGATAATAAACGATTATCATGAACAAGGAAATATAATAATAATAACTAATTTATTATTGCCTCTAGGGCATATTTCCAACAGTCTCCCACTTGCACTAGAGTCAATAATCTAGTTCACATCGCCATGTGATTAACATTGATAGGTCACATCACCATGTGACCAACATCCAAAGAGTTTACTAGTGTCACTAAACTAGTTCACATCATCATGTGATTAAGACTCAACGAGTTCTGGGGTTTGATCATGTTTTGCTTGTGAGAGAGGTTTCAGTCAACGGATCTGTAACATTCAGATCCGTATGTACTTCGCAAATCTCTAGGTCATATTGTAAATGCTGCTTCCACGCTCCACTTGGAGCTATTCCAAATGGTTGCTCCACTATACGTATCCGGTTTGCTACTCAGAGTCACTCGGATAGGTGTTAAAGCTTGTATCGATGTAACCCTTTACGCCGAACTCTTTATCACCTCCATAATCGAGAAACATGTCCTTATTTACTCCAAGGAAATTTTTTGACCGCTGTCCAATGATCCATTCCTGGATTATTCTTGTACCCCTTGACTGACTCATGGCAAGGCACACTTCCGGTGCGGTACACAACATAGCATACTATAGAGCCTACGTCTGAAACATAGGGGACGGCCTTCGTCCTTTGTCTCTCTTCTGCCATGGTCGAGCTTTAAGTCTTAACTTCATACCTTACAACTCAGGCAAGAACTCCTTCTTTGACTGATCGATCTTGAACACCTTCAAGATCATGTCAAGGTATGTGCTCATTTGAAAGTATTATTAAGCATTTTGATCTATCCTTATAGATCTTGATGCTCAATGTTCAAGTAGCTTAATCCAGGTTTTCCCTTGAAAAACACTTTTCAAATAACCCTATATGCTTTACAGAAAATTCTACATCATTTCTGATCATCAATATGTCAAACTACATATACTGATCAGAAATTCTATAGTGCTCCCACTCACTTCTTTGGAAATACAAGTTTCTCATAAACTTTGTATAAACTCAAAATCTTTAATCATTTCATCAAAGCGTACATTCCAACTCCAAGATGCTTACTCCAGTCCTTAGAAGGATCGCTGGAGCTAGCATACCCTTTAGCATCCTTAGGATCGACAAAAACCTTTCTGATTGTATTACATCCAACCTTTCCTTACGAAAACTGGTAAGGAAACTCGTTTTTGACATCCATCTGCTAGATTTCATAAATTCAGCCATTGCTAACATGATTCCGACGGACTTAAGCATCGCTACGGATGAGAAAAATCTCATCGTAGTCAACTCCTTGAACTTGTGAAAAACTCTTCGCGACAAGTCGAGCTTCATAGACGGTGACATTACCGTCCACGTCCGTCTTCTTCTTAAAGATCCATTTATCTCAATGGCTTGCCGATCATCGGGCAAGTCCACCAAAGTCCATGCTTTATTCTGATACATGGATCCTATCTCGGATTTCATGGCTTCTAACCATTTGTCGGAATATGGGCCCACCATCGCTTCTCCATAGCTCATAGGTTTATTGTTGTCCAGCAACATGACCTTCAAGACATGATTAATGTACCACTCTGAAGTAGTACGCATCCTTGTCACCCTACGAGGTACGGTAGTGACTTGATCCAAAACTTCATGATCACTATCATAAGCTTCTACTTCAATTGGTGTAGGTGCCACAGGAACAACTTCTTGTGCCCTGCTACACACTAGTTGAAGTGACGGTTCAATAACCTCATCAAGTCTCCACCATCCTCCCACTCAATTCTTTCGAGAGAAACCTTTCCTCGAGAAAGGACCCGATTCAAGAAACAATCCCTATTGCTTTCGGATCTGAATTAGGTGGTATACCCAACTGTTTTGGGTGTCTTATGAAGATGCATTTTATCCGCTTTGGGTTCGAGCTTATCAACCTAAAACTTTTTCACATAAGCGTCGCAGTCCCAAACCTTTTAAGAAACGACAACTTAGGTTTCTCCAAACGGTGCCGTCTCAACGGAATTACGTGGTACCCTATTAAAGTGAGTGTGGTTGTCTCTAATGCCTAACCCATGAACGATAGTGGTAATTTGATAAGAGACATCATGGTACGCACCATATCCAATAGGGTGCAACTATGGTGTTCGGACACACCATCACACTATGGTGTTCCAGGCGGTATTAATTGTGAAACAATTTCCACAATGTCTTAATTGCGTGCCAAAGCTCGTAACTCAGATACTCATCTCCATGATCATATCATAGACATTTTATCCTCTTGTCACGATGATCTTCAACTTCACTTTAAATTACTTGAACCATTCAATAATTCAGACTTGTGTTTCATCAAGTAAATATACTCAGCATCTACTCAAATCATCTGTGAAGTAAGAACATAACGATATCCACTGCGTGCCTCAACACTCATTGGACTGCACACATCAAAATGTATTACTTCCAACAAGTTGCTTTCTTGTTCCATTTTACTGAAAACGAGGCTTTCAGTCATCTTGCCCATGTGGTATGATTTGCATGTCTCAAGTGATTCAAAATCAAGTGAGTCCAAAACGATCCATCTGCATGGAGTTTCTTCATGCATACATACCAATAGACATGGTTTGCATGTCTCAAACTTTTCAAAACGAGTGAGTCCAAAGATCCATCAACATGGAGCTTCTTCATGCGTTTTATGACTTACATGGCAGTGCCACAAGTAGGTGGTACTATCATTACTATCTTGTATCTTTTGGCATGAACATGTGTATCACTACAATCGAGATTCAATAAACCATTCATTTTAGGTGCAATACCATTGAAGGTATTATTCAAAAACCAGAGTAACCATTATTCTCCTTAAATGAATAACCGTATTGCGATAGACATAATCCAATCATGTCTATGCTCAACGCAAACACCAAATAATAATTATTTAGGTTTAACACCAATCTCGATGGTAGAGGGAGTATACGATGCTTGATCATATCAAACTTGGAAACAGTTCCAACACATATCGTCATCTCACCTTTAGCTAGTCTCCGTTTATTCCGTAGCCTTTTATTTTGAGTTACTAACACTTAGCAACCGAACCGGTATCTAATTCCCTGGTGCTACTAGGAGTACTAGTAAAGTACACATTAACTTAATGTATATCCAATATACTTCTATCGACCTTGCCAGCCTTCTCATCTACCAAGTATCTAGGGTAATTCTGCTCCAGTGGCTGTTCCCCTTATTACAGAAGCACTTAGTCTCGGGTTTGGGTTCAACCTTGGGTTTCTTCATTAGAGCAGCAGCTGATTTGCTATTTCATGAAGTATCCCTTCTTGCCCTTGCCCTTCTTGAAACTAGTGGTTTCACCAACCATCAACAATTGATGCTCCTTCTTGATTCCTACTTTCGCGGTGTCAAACATCGCGAATATATCAAGGATCATCATATATATCCCTGATTTGTTATAGTTCATCACGAAGCTCTAGCAGCTTGGTGGCAATGACTTTGGAGAAACATCACTATCTATTGAAGATCAACTCCCACTCGATTCAAGTGATTGTTGCACTCAGACAATCTTAGCACAAGCTCAACGATTGAGCTTTTCTCCCTTAGTTTGCAGGCTAAGAAAATCTTCGGAGGTCTTATACCTCTTGACGTGGGCACGAGCCTGAAATCCCAATTTTAGCCCTCGAAACATCTCATATGTTCCGTGACGTTTCGAAATCGTCTTTGGTGCCTCAACTCTAAACCGTTTTACTGAACTATCACGTAGTTATCAAAACGTGTATGTCAGATGTTCGCAACATCCACAGACTACGTTCGAGGTTCAGCACACCGAGCGGTGCATTAAGGACATAAGCCTTCTACGAAGTAACGAGGACAATCCTCAGTTTACGGACCCAGTCCGCATAATTTCTACTATCAACTTTCAACTAAATTTTCTCTAGGAACATATCTAAAACAGTAGAACTAAAGCGCGAGATATGACATAATTTGCAAGAATCTTTTGACTATGTTCAGGATAATTAAGTTCATCTTATGAACTCCCACTCAGATAGACATCCCTCTAGTCATCTAAGTGATTACATGATCCGAGTCAACTAGGCCATGTCCGATCATCACGTGAGACGGACTAGTCATCATCGGTGAACATCTTCATGTTGATCGTATCTACTATCGACTCATGCTCGACCTTTCGGTCTCTTATGTTCCGAGGCCATATGCGTACATGCTAGGCTCGTCAAGTCAACCTAAGTGTTTCGTGTGTAAATCTGGCTTACACCCATTGTATGTGAGCGTTAGAATCTATCACACCCGATCATCACGTGGTGCTTGAACGATGAACTTTACATAGCGGTGCTCAGTCAGGGGGAACACTTTCTTGAAATTTTAATGAGGGATCATCTTATTTACTACCGTTGTTCTAAGAAAATAAGATGTATAAACATGATAAACATCACATGCAATCAAATAGTGACATGATATGACCAATATCATATTGCTCCTTTTGATCTCCATCATCGGGGCTCCATGATCATCATCGTCACCGGCATGACACCATGATCTCCATCATCATGATCTCCATCATCGTGTCTCCATGAAGTTGTCTCGCCAACTTATTACTTCAACTACTATGGCTACCGGTTAGCAATAAAGTAAATTAATTACATGGCATTGTTCAATGACACGCAGGTCATACAATAAATAAAGACAACTCCTATGGCTACTGCCGGTTGTCATACTCATCGACATGCAAGTCGTGATTCCTATTACAAGAACATGATCAATCTCATACATCACATATCATTCATCACATTCTTCTTGGCCATATCACATCACATAGCATACCCTGCAAAAACAAGTTAGACATCCTCTAATTGTTGTTTGCATGTTTTACGTGGCTGCTACGGGTTTCTAGCAAGAACGTTTCTTACCTACGCAAAATCCACAACGTGATATGCCAATTGCTATTTACCCTTCATAAGCACCCTTTTCATCGAATCCGACCCGACTAAAGTGGGAGGCGGCACCGCTAGCCACCTTATGCAACAAGTGCATGTCAGTCGGTGGAACCTGTCTCATGTAAGTGTACGTGTAGGGTCGGTCCGGGCCGCTTCATCCCACAATGCCGCCGAATCAAGATTGGACTAGTAACGGTAAGCATATTGAACAAAATCAACGCCCACAACTACTTTGTGTTCTACTCGTGCATAGAATCTACGCAATAGACCTAGCTCATGATGCCACTGTTGGGGAACGTAGCAGAAATTCAAAATTTTGTACGCATCACCAAGATCCATCTATGGAGAAACTAGCAACGAGGGGAAGGAGAGTGCATCTACATATCCTTGTAGATCGCTAAGCGGAAGCGTTCAAGAGAACGGGATTGAAGGAGTCGTACTCGTCGTGATCCAAATCACCGGAGATCCTAGTGCCGAACGGACGGCACCTCCGCGTTCAACACACGTGCAGCCTGGTGACGTCTCCCATGCCTTGATCCAGCAAGGAGAGAGGGAGAGGTTGGGGAAGACTCCGTCCAGCAGCAGCACAACGACGTGGTGGTGATGGAGGAGCGTGGCAATCCTGCAGGGCTTCGCCAAGCACCGCGAGAGAGGAGAAGCACTTGGGAGAGGAAGGGCTGCGCTAGAACTAGGGGTGCGGCTGCCCTCCCACCCCTCCACTATTTATAGGTGGGGGGGGGGGGGGGAGAGGGGGACGGCCCCCCTAGATCTCATCTAGGGTTGGGGGCGGCGGCCAAGGGGGAAGGAGTACCTCCAAAGTCAAGTGGAGGCCCTCCCCTTTAGGGTTTCCCCTCTCGCATGCGCATGGGCCTTGGGGGGTTGGTGCCCCTGGCCCATTAAGGCTAGGGCACCCCCTTACAGCCCCATGCTGCTGTATTGGACGTGGTGGAACAATTTCCGGACCTCCGGACCCCTCCGGAATCCTCCGGAACCTTCTTGATGCTTCCCTGTACAATACAGAAAAAAACAGAACTTTTTTCGGAACGCGAACAACAACTTTCCAGATATAAATCTTTACCTCCGGACCATTCCGGAACTCCCAGTGATGTCCGGGATCTCATCCGGGACTCTGAACAACATTCGTTAACCACATACAAACTTCCTTTATAACCCTAGCGTCATCGAACCTTAAGTGTGTAGACCCTACGGGTTCGGGAGACACGTAGACATGACCGAGACATCTCTCCGACCAATAACCAACAGCGGGATCTGGATACCCATGTTGGCTCCCACATGTTCCACGATGATCTCATCGGATGGACCATGATGTCAAGGACTCAATCAATCCCGTATACAATTCCCTTTGTCTAGCGGTATTGTACTTGCCCGAGATTCGATCGTCGGTATGCCGATACTTTGTTCAATCTCGTTACCGGGAAGTCTCTTTACTCGTTCCGTAACACATCATCCCGTGATCAACCCCTTGGTCACATTGTGCACATTATGATGATGTCCTACCGAGTGGGCCCAGAGATACCTCTCCGTTACACGGAGCGACTAATCCCAGTCTCGATTCGTGCCAACCCAACAGACACTTTCGAAGATACCCGTAGTGCACCTTTATAGCCACCCAGTTACGTTGTGACGTTTGGTACACCCAAAGCATTCCTACGGTATCCGGGAGTTGCACAATCTCATGGTCTAAGGAAATGATACTTGACATTAGAAAAGCTTTAGCATATGAACTACATGATCTTTGTGCTAGGCTTAGGATTGGGTCTTGTCCATCACATCATTCTCCTAATGATGTGATCCCGTTATCAACGACATCCAATGTCCATGGTCAGGAAACCGTAACCATCTATTGATCAACGAGCTAGTCAACTAGAGGCTTACTACGGACATGGTGTTGTCTATGTATCCACACATGTATCTGAGTTTCTTATCAATACAATTATAGCATGGATAATAAACGATTATCATGAACAAGGAAATATAATAATAATAACTAATTTATTATTTCCTCTAGGGCATATTTCCAACAGGAAAGTGTAAAAATACCCTGGCTTTTCGCATTCGTTCGACACGTGGAAGATGGCCATTATTGGGCATGGAAGCCAAGGAGCACAGCATTTATCAGAAGCCGGACACTATTCGACAAGCATATGGAATTTGGAGAAGAACCCGCCTCGCAATGCCGAAGACAATCTATGTGCCGGACTCGTCGTCATTGAAGCATGGTTCGGGGGCTACTGAGGGAGTCCTGGATTAGGGGGTGTCCGGATAGCCGAACTATCACCGTTGGCTGGACTCCTAGACTATGAAGATACAAGATTGAAGACTTCGTCCCGTGTCCGGATGAGACTTTCCTTGGCGTGGAAGGCAAGCTTGGCGATACGGATATGTAGATCTCCTACCATTTTAACTGACTCTGTGTAACCCTAACCCTCTCCGGTGTCTATATAAACCGAAGGGTTTTAGTCCGTAGGACGAACAACAATCATACCATAGGCTAGCTTCTAGGGTTTAGCCTCCTTGCTCTCGTGGTAGATCCACTCTTGTACTACCCATATCATCAATATTAATCAAGCAGGAGTAGGGTTTTACCTCCGTCGAGAGGGCCCGAACCTGGGTAAAAACATCGTGTCCCTTGTCTCCTGTTTCCATCCGCCTAGACGCACAGTTCGGGAACCCCTATCCGAGATCCGCCGGTTTTGACACCGACACACCCTTTAGTCCCGGTTTGTGTCTCAAACCGGGACTAAAGGCCTCATTTGAACCGGGACTAATGCCTTTAGCGACACGAACCGGGACCAATGCTCACATTAGTCCCGGTTCGTGACTGAACCGGGACTAATGGGCTTATCTGGCCCGAACGAAAGCTCTGTTTTCTACTAGTGAGGGAAGCTAGCTCAAACCAACAAACTAATTCACATCTCGGGGAGACAAAACGAAACGAGTTCAAAACACCATGGGAAACTTCATTCTGAGGGTAGAGTGAAACATGTTTACCTAGGGAAGCTACTGTAGTGTTTTTTTATAAGCACGGTATAATCACTTCCACTGAATGGACGTCGTAGGAAATACTGAGATAAATCCAGGAAAATACGGGCATCAATCCTAGGTCTAGAAATTGAACCCTAATATATAGGCTGGTTCCACAATAAGGAATCTAACCACCCGAGCTCAGTTCACTACTAGTACTACTAGTAGAACGCCCGTGCGTTGCTACGGGCTTTTAATTTATTTATTTTGGATTACACCTAGTTAAATGGCCATGCGTTGCTACGGGCAACAAAACCTCTTACCGAAACTAAAGCTTGGCATGAGATACTTTTCACAGTATGTTTTGTGTGTACATGTACAATTCATACATATATCTATGCATCATTGGCGTATTCACCTTTTTTACCTCATCTCCAGTGAGGATCCCATCATCGTTCTTGTCGCGCCTGCTAATGTCACACTCCCAAAGGATTTTTTTCAATAGGTTCAATTGATTTAATCCAAAACGGAGATGCGAACATAACTTAGCCCAACAATGTGGAGTCAAAGACTTTCCCAAAAAAAAGCTACAAGTAAGATCTGGCCAATCGTCTCCATCAAGAACTCCTTGAGCTGATACTTGTTATTGCCTTCCTCCGCATTATGTTCCTCTTCCTCGACATGTACCGAGTTCTCCATGCCTTGGATTAAAAGACATGTCCATTAGTCCACATGCCATGAGTCGTTTAGTCTATCAATGGAAGTATTGCTTCTTTTGGTCTAACAAAGTATGGGCATTAATTATTAAGATCCAGATTAGCAGCTAGGAATAGGGGTGCCCATAATGCACTTGATTTTGGGCCGGTACCTTGCCAACTCTTTGGCAAATAGGAACATATCATGGTATATGAAAAGACAGTCGCAAGGAATATGTGTCCTTTATATGGGAATAAAGAGGTATTCTGCACTGTCCAGTAGTCTCGTCCTTCAATTTTTTTTGAACATTAGTACAAACACAAGCGCTCATATACACGCGCACACACTTACCCGTATGAATGCACACATGCACACGCTAGCCCTATGAGCACCTCCAAAAAACTGAGCCGGCATATCATCTTGAAATTTACGAAGTCACCATAGGCACCTCGTCGTCGACGGAAACATCTCCTCCCACTGAGTGCGCATCGCCGGAAATTCTGAAATAAATCCAGAAATAAATGCGAGCACCAGGATTTGAACCTTGATGGGCTGGAGATACCACAGTACCTCTAACCATCCACCGACAGGTTGGTTCGTAGTCTCATCCTTGAATTGTTTTGGTATAATTACTCAAGTTTTGTGCTCCTGAGGTAACATAGAACCGGCAAATCCAAAAGGAAGTGTGTGTGTCATGTCTCATGTGTGTGTTTCTGGGTGGATGTCTGTCTGCGATAAACTTTACATTAAGACAAAAAATAGCTTTGAATATCACTATAATTATATATAACAGTGGTAGTCTCGTCCACTGTCCACTTCTCCAATGTTCAGATTCAAGTTCCATAATTTGTATAGATATCTTGCCATCTGGGAAAATTTGCTCATCTACTCACCCTTACTACTTGTGACAGATTATATGATCAGATAACCCTGTGATGTTAAAAAAAACAGATACTTCACGGTCTAGACTAATTAGAAATTGAAATGTACTGAATGTGTGATCTATTGCAGGTTTAATGAGATTATGATGTTGTTGCAAGGCACACAAAATGAATAGTTGCTTGTTGTATACAACAAAAGTGGCACCATATAAAACCAGATGGGTGTTGATCATCATGCTGGGCCATACAAAAGAAGTTTGTTTACTCGAGGAAATATCACATGTCCAAATTGCCCTGGTTCCCTAGATGTATAAACTGTCACCCTACAAACAAACATGACCTATCAGAGTAGACCACAAGATGCAATAATAACAAGATTGAACACGCAAGCACAACGGGAGAAAAAACAATGGCGAAACCATATGAAGGTCATTATGCAGTTGGCTTAAGTTACACCATTAAGCAAATAACTACCCACACCAGTAGAAGCTCCAAAACCTATAGAACCATATCATGTAATATTCCACTGAAAACAAGCATGACACACATGCTAAATGCTCGTAAACATTACTACGGAACTTTCCCCAAAATAACTTTGCTTGTCAACCATGAATCCACTTAAATTCTTGTTTTCTCAACAATATCTCTATATTTTTAATTCTTGTAAACCGAACACAACAAAATATACCACTATGATTATCTACAAGAAATTACCTAATTTCATGTTGGAACTATAATTTAGTTCTAACATCCTCATTGCTTAAATCTGAAAACAGATTTCAGTCATTACTAACTAAATGTTAGGCATAAACTTGTTTTGGCTGAAACTCTTACACTCTGGACGGCAATAATGCAAAAAAGAAACCATTGGTCTTTTTGTATCAACTCAAAAATATGCATGGTTCTGTACCAGTTTTAAATAGTCTGATTATGTCTAGTTCAATAACAGGAAACAATTGCGAGTTCCTAGTTCGGTGTATGGACGGAGAGGTGACCCTGAAACATCAAAAACGAGTTTGGGATGAACTTGCCAATTTTTGGGCCCAGTCTCTTCCGCTATGATATTTTCTCCTTTAATTTTTTCTTCCCTGCTCCCGGTCGTCCGATTGGCGACATAGTGGCAGAAACTACCCACCTTACCACGATCTGAGCAACATGCATGGACCGCTACTTTCCTCTATCTCTGCGGTGGTTGCCTCTCTCCCAATTGGCTTGGCCGCAGGCACACAACACAATAGCCCATGCACAGCCACCCGTCCTGATCGTGTGCTACTTTATCTTCTTCCTTCCTAGCCTCTCCTTCTCCATCGGTTGCTCCCTGCCACTGCTTTACATAAGCAATAGTAGCCCTCGAGCCACAAACACATCTTCCTCTCTCACATTATTCCTCCTCTCTCACGGAAAAAAAATTATGTGCCCGGTTCGTATGTTCCACCCGTGAGACCCTCGTCGATTCACGACACATGTTAATTTCAATCTCAATGCCCCAGTCCCAATTACCAGCCAGCATCCTTCCTTTGTTTGACAACCGGCTATTCCTTTTCTATGAATTGGCGACAAACCGGCTTTTCCGTTCCTAATTGCACATCTAAAGGAGAGAAACAAACAAACCAGTCTAGAGCCGACGGGGGTCATGCGGCACGATGGCACGATCTCTCACCCACGGCCGTGGTAACGCTGACTCCGTGTCCTCGCAGGACATGTGGAGCTGCTCAATCACGCCCGTGTAGCCAGTTGTGGCGATGAACTAAATGAGCTATATTGTTCAGGCCGAGAGGCACAACGCGTGTCATCCTTGCTAAGACACTTCACTGGTTTTAGAAGTCTTTCAACGACATAAAATATTGTGAATTTCCTTTGCCCATATTAATATATATGAATCGAGTGCCAAGCAGAAAATGTAATTTTAGTCAGATAACCCACAATGGCGATATAGTTTTCAGAAAATATACATCGTACCGCCAAATTATATTAAAAGTGAAATATAGAAGATTCACCTTATGCTTGGAAAGCACCTTTCCAATCATCTTTATCAGTCACCAAACACCATCATAAGTCTTGTATTTGAGTGCATTGTCAATCTTCGCCAATGACTATAATGCCACATGATGCTTGATGCTTGTTCTAAAAATGCATAAATGATTTATCAGTGGAATTGATTGAACGTGCAAAAATAATAGTAATAATCATATATGAGCTTCATAATATACTTATTTATTATTACGGGAGGTAGCACTGCAGTGTTTTTTAAGATAAATGCACAAATTTAGGAGATTAGAGCTGATTCAGTTCAACCAAGTTGCCATTTCCCAGTGGCCAGTGCTCATCTGGACAACCTGAAAAAAGAAGGAAAATTGTACAATAGAAGCTATAGAACATACACATGATGCATGTAATTCACAGGAAGTGCTCAGCAATGCAATACCAAATCAGAAGAGAAATTTCTTCAAACAAGTCGTGGACAATGTGAGTAAATATACTCCATATATCTACTGAAATCCAAATGGACAGCTTGGCTGGTCAGCTTATAGATCAGTTACAAGCTTCTGATAGAAAGTAGAAATCTAGGATTCTGAGTCTTTCTTCCATTTGCCAACACAAGAAATCTAAAAAAATTAAAAAGAAAAAATGCAAAAAGGAAAAGGAGGGGACCTTCTGTGTGAAAATTTGAAGGCTTATTAATGGATTGTGTGCCCAGCCACAACCATCCACGCAGATGAGCCACCCCAAAGTCTTCTAGACTCATACGATCTATGGTCATGCCATCATGATTAGAACATCGATGCATCCGAGGAAACGCCAGCCTGTGAGCCTACTAACCCGCCGATCCGGCTGAATCAGCGTCGCGATCGTACCAAGGAGGCGCCGCTCCTTGCAGGGAGGGCCACGCCGATGCCATGGTGGGTACGGCCGCGCCTGACGCCACCGAGATGAGCAGCGGGCGGCTGCCTCAAAGAGGGGGGCGAGGGCGACAAGCTTGGAGGGAAGTGAGGGGCAAGGCATGACCACCAATATCTGTAGATGGACAACTAAGCTACAAAAATGAGTACATGAAAGGAGATTAGCAATTGTTTTCTCGCTCCACTCGTAAACATAACAAGCAATTTTTCTTCAAAGTAGGTCTTACCCTATTTTTGTAAAAGAAAGGCCAGGCACCTTCATGTCTAATAAAACGTTCTATAGCAAATCAATGGAACCAATCAGGCTTCTCTTAATATGCTGATATGCATGGTACTAAATTCCAAACTGGAACTACAACTGACTTCAATATATGCAAGTTCGACAGTGAAGATAGTACTAAGCTTAGCAACGGCCTGCCCAATACCTACTTTTTACCCAGATGCACAATTGCAAGGTTCAGCTGATTAAGATGCTCGAGTTTATCTGCAATGGTAGAGCATTATCTTTCTAATTCAAATTCAAAGCTAACAATCACAACAGAATATAACTATCACTATGGCAACTGTTACGAAGATGAATCCCTCCTTTCTCAAAGTCGATACGCAAGTTATTTGCTGCCTTCCCATATTCCTCTGGTAGGCAGGGCACCTTCACTCTCAGCATTTAGTACCGCGTTTTATATAAAGTAGTATATGGGTTCAGGTACTGCAGAAATCACAGAAAATGAATGTTACCGTTCTGGTTTGGTCATTCTCTCTGCTCTCTCCCTTTTCACAGATGCCATTTATGTTATAGACCTTACTTGAAGATGCTCATAATTCGTCATTGATGCCTTATCTGCTTCCTCAGTAAACTCCCTAGTTCACATACATATTTATATTCAGTAAAAGAAAACTGAAAACACTTTGCTCTGAGCTTCCAAATTATTACACAAGAAGCAAGCAGACGTCATCCAATCACCTATCTGAGTGTGTGTCCCTGCACAGCTCCGCCGAATCAATGACCGAGCAAACCTAGCCAATCATCAGCCAACCCACATCAAACTACACAGATTAAATAAAACGTAACCAAAGAAGAGTAACTTACAGTGTTGGAGATCTCATCCATGGTGTGAACAATCTTAGCAGAGGGCGGCAGCTACCCAATGTGGCCAACGAGCTTGTCCGACCTGCAAATTTAACCAAACAGTCATAGAAAATTTAGCAATGGATTGTTGTGGTGGGGTAGTGTTAGGGATCGAAGGGGGTTTTTCCCCTTACCGCTGGATGACCTCGTCGAGCGACGGAAGCCCTTTGCAGTGCGCAGCACATCGAAGCCGTATAGCCGCCGACCCGGCCGGGTCGAGCAGACCATCGAGAGGCACGCGCACCTACCCGGCCACGCACCCGGCGTTGGCCAGCGCCCACATGAACGTGGTCTCCGGCGGGAACGGCGCCATCGACACAACCAGTTCCAGCGCGCCCGCCCACGCCGCCGGGCCCCAGCACGGCCACCAACATCGCTCCTCGCCCCCCACCAGCAATGCCCCCACGAGCGGATGCATCAATCGGAGGAAGAACCAACACCTCCCCTTGTGGTCTCCCCCGCTGGTGGCTGCTCTCCTTCCCGACTCCGGCTTCCAGCAGACGGCGCTCCGATGAAGAGTGCGCTGACGAGGGCGTCTTGGGGGACGGCAGGGAGGGGAGAGAGGATGTCGCTTGGGGAGTTGGGGAGAGGCAGGGAGGGGTTGCGTGATTGATGGGTTTTTTTTCTAGGTGGAGCGGTGAAAAAGGAAAGAGGAAGAGGGCTTATTAGGATTTGAGAAAGATCGACGTATTAGGAAAATTAGGATTTGGAATTGATTGTCATGAAACTAAATTTTATTCATTGGTAACGTGCTATCAGTTCCTGCCCGTTTATAACGTGTCTAGTTAGGAAACTTTGGAAAGGTTAGGAAACTTTTTATTGCGAGGGTAAAAAAAATTAACGTGAGTAGATATGGTGATTAGGAGTAGAGATTATTTGTTTCCTGAAAATCTATTATTTGTTTCCTAAAGCAAATTGCATTAATGAGAGAGATCGGTTGATTTGACTAAGGTAGGAAAGAATCTATTATTCATTTGCTAAAGCAAATTGCATTAATGGGAGAGATCCGTTGATTTGGCTAAGGTAGGAAAGAATCTATTATTTGTTTGCTAAAGCAAATTGCATTAATGGGAGAGATCCGTTGATTTGGCTAAGGTAGGAAAGAATCTATTATTTGTTTGCTAAAGCAAATTGCATTAATGGAAGAGGTCCGTTGATTTGGCTAAGGTAGGAAAGAATTTATTATTTGTTTCCTAAAAAAATTGCATTAATGAGAGAGATTTGTTGATTTGGCTAAGGTAGGCGGTTTTTGTGGTTCGTGACGGCTCAGTGTGAGGTGGGACGAGGTACCAAAAAAATCATGGGAGGTGGGACGAAAAAAAACCTGGGAGGTGGGAGTTGTCCCTGGTTAACCTACGAAATTTCGTAGATTTTTTTAGAACGAAAAAAAAACCAGTAAAGGTGGGACGAAAATTGACCGGCGGAGACTACCAACTGCTCCATTAGGAGTAGAGATAGTGTTCCAATTTTAACGGGATTTCCTCTTAGGCCGAAGCCGAAGGTACGTCCCCAGGAACGCGGATTTTCCAAGTATACGTGTACCAATGGTGTTATCACGCGCGTTGGTTCGGTGGCCTGGACGGCTCGACGGACCTGTTTATATACATTGCTTTTTTTTTTCGAGACATTGTTTATACCTTGCTTTTTTTAGGGGGGTTTATACCTTGCTTGTAGCGAGCCAGACACCCGTGTTGCCCATAGCACATGTACTTGGGCCTAGCCCACAAAGCAATCTGGTTACTGTTTTTCTCCTAGGAATCGCTAGCATGCATCAAGCCGACATGCGCTTATAGAGAAGCTTAAGTGTGATGTCGCTAGTTTCTTGCAGATTTGGTACAATTTTGCCTTTGACAGAGCCCAAGCACCCCAAATGGAACACTTCATGTAGCTACTACTCACTGGTGAGAGCTTGAGTTATAAGCAAATCCTGGAATAATGTCCATCACAGGCGTATTAATCCCTAATTAAGAAGCGAATGAGTAGTACTGGAATGTTACATGCTTGAATGGCCAACATAACCAAAAGAAATACTATATCAGTACAATATTGAATGACGGCGCTCGCTTGCGAGGGGGGAGCGCAGGGATGGGACAACGCTCCCGGTGACGCTGAGCATGGGGGAGAAGGTCGTCATACCTGCCTCTCGGCGCCTCCTCTCACTAGCCGCTAGCAAAAATGACGAAGTGGCACGGGATCTTGGGGACCTGGTCGACGTCAAGACAAGTGGAGACCTGTAACCCCAAACAAAACAACAAACACGCACCACTGCTGCACGATGAGATTTCAATGGTCACAAAATATGACGTGAAGCCAAGTGAAAATCATGTCAACGCTCTCGGCGACGCTGAGCACGGGGCAGAAGATCGTCATACCTGTCTCTCGGCGCCGCCTCTCACTAGCCGCTAGCAAAAACGACGAAGTGGCACGGGATATTGGGGACCTGGTCGGCGTCAAGACCAGCGGAGACATGTAACCCGAAACAAAACAACAAACACGCGCCAGCTCCATGCAATGGACAAATGCTGCTGCTGCACGTTGAGATTCCAACGGTCACAAACTATGACCTGAAGCCAAATGAAAATCATGTCAACAGATCTTTAGCAAATCTGTAGATATAAAGTCGGAAACAATATGGCTATTTAAGGATAGCCAAAAATACCTCAAATCACATGCATAAATCACAGCTAAGGATGATGCATGTAACGAAGCAAAATGTCCACTTGACAATTAATAATTCAGTTTCACAGGTAATGACCACTGGCCACGATAGGTTTTTTCTTGCGGGAATAAACGATGTTTAGACTGACCACTAGCACTAGGACGACATAGAAAAGGCAGCGACAATGCGACATACGATGCTACGAAGTCTCCAAAAAGAAAACACGAATACTATTTTTCTACTCAAAAGCCCACTGGTTCTCCCTGCGGATCTCCGCCTCCTCCTCGGGTGTGAAGTCATTCTTAATGTTGAAAGTCTTGCGGATCTCCTCCGGAGTCTTGCCCTTGATCATGTCTGCAACAGTCTGGCAAGTAAGGTCGAGCAATCCCTTGATGTTGAGGTAGTTTGCAGCCAGGATGAGGTCGAAGAGGGTGTTCTGGTCGACCTTGATGAACTCGGCGTCAAAGCTCTTGAGGTCCTCAGCGGGGGCTGCGGCGGCAGTAGAGGTGGTGGAGCTAGCGTCGGCCGGTTTGGGGCTGGCCTGGACGTGCTTCTTGCAGTACTCGATGACCTTGGAGAGGATCTTGGAGTCGACGTTGGGGAGCGGGATGCCGTTGTTGGCGCAGTCGTCCTCGATCATGTGGCGGGTGGTCTGCGACTCCATGGCGACCGCCTCCTCGACCTGAAATTCCTCACCGTCCGAGCTCTTGAGCGTGATCATCTTCTTCTCGCCTTTCTCGGCCGCCATCGATCAGACGATTGGGAGGCGAAACGAAACCCTAGCTAGCAACAAGACGTGGCCGCGTGTGGAGGAGCAGAGGCGGTCCGCGGCAGCCGCACGAGGAGGGCCACGGGAGTGTCCGCGGTGTCCGTGCATGGACGCGGTTGCCCGCTCCATCGCTGCGCGTGGAGGAGCACCACGTTCGCTCGTCATGGTCTTGCCCGGCCTCGTATGGCGTCCGTCGGCTAGACGCTTGAGTCCCTCGTCGGCCGTGAGTGCCTCTTCTTCCTCCCATCTCAGGTCAATTTAGTGTTGCTCACTTGCTGCTGCTGCTTCTTCAATCAATCAATTTTAGGACACCAATCAATTTTGATTTGTGTCTTCTCCAGGATACATTACAGATTTTTCAAAGTTGCCATGGTTTCAGAGATCTAAATTTTCCATCTCACCAGAATTTCGCCGTTTCAACTAAATTTGCCATGTTTCTATTTTTTTTTGACAATTAAAACTCCCTCTTTATTCATTGGTGATAACACTTACATCTTTAAGTAAACAGTTTGTCTAATTCACATTAAATGTTTATTAAGGATGTCACATCTAAGCTTCCACAAATATATAATGCAACAATAAAAAAAATAGGACAAAAAAAAAACATAAACATAGTAGACATCATCTTAGATGTGACGTAACTATGTCACATCTAGATGTGTCCTGGACAGACCCGTAAGTAAAAGAGGAAGAAGCTCATTAGGAGCAATTTCAATCAACTCACTGCAGAATTTAGATCTAGCTACACTAGATTCATGAGGAACAGTATTTGCTTCTCTAGGACGGAATTCAAACCGAATTGAACTAAACTCACATGTCAAGTGGTAACAATCATCAATGATGGCTGCTGCATAGCCCGCATACTGACCGTCCTTGTTCATAACCTCCATTAGTTTCAGGCTATCAGAATTAACGACTAGCCTGTTACACCCTGCCGAGGAAGAGAGTTGTAAACCAAATTTAAAAGCTAATGCCTCTGCAGAAAGAGGGTCATAACATGACTATATTAATTTGTTCCCAGAAACAATAAATGACCTCGTATGACTGCTCCCATAGCTCCATGTAGCGCGTCACAGTCAAAGGCGGCATCTACGTTCAGCTTAACAAAGCCATTAGGTGGTCTTCTTCATCCGTCCTTCTTTAGTACTGCCTTTGGATCACATGCAATAACAAAGTTTTCTGCCATCGCTCTCACAGATTGTGATATTCTTTTCGCATCTTGCACATGCTCCTTGTGAACTAGTTTCCATCTTTCCCACCAGAGATACCAACAAGTGATAGACATGAGCTCATAGAATTTTTTCATGCCTACAACGACCGCCTCCTGTGCGGGAAAATTCAACAAATAAGCAAGTAGTGCTTCCCCTACTCGATCCACTTCGCATTCATGCGCTATAAGATCCTCCAGTCCTAGAAGGCGCCACACTTCCTTGGCTTTTTTGCATCGAAACAACACATGCAAAATAATCAATCGGTCAACCAATCATTTTTTATCTGCTATGCTTTGTGTCTTCTTCAGGGTACATTACACATTTCCTAATTTGGCATGTTTTTCAAAGAACTAAATTTGCCTTCACAACTAAATTCACCATGTGTTTCAGAGAACTAAATCCGTAGAAAAAACTCTTAAATTATCCATGTAATTATTACAGATTCCCAAAGTTGCCATGTTCCCAAACTTAGAGATATGATCTCTATTTCACAGCAAAATGTGAAAAGAAAACATAATCATGTTTGGAGATCATTATAATCATGTTTTTCTACCCATGGCAAACTTAGAAGTATTTCTAAATTTTCACATGGCAATTTCATAACATTTTTTGTGTCCCATACATGGCAAATTTAGATCTTTTTGCAACACTCCCATGGCAAGCTTTTGAAAATAAAAATCTCACTTAACCATGGCAAATTTACTGTATGGGTCATGGAAACTATGCTTTCTGAAACATTGCAAATTTAGTTTATGGACCATGGAAAATATTTTAACTTCGTAGTTACCATTGTAGTAGACAAATGATTGTCCTCATGTTTTGTAAAAAAATTCAGTCGGGATTATTCATAGAAAAAAATGGAACAAGTCATATTTTTACCATGGCAAAAAAGTGCAGAACATGGAAATTTTGTTTCACAAACCATGGAAAGTTTCTATTTTATCACAACAAACTTTTATTTTGGTCATGGAAATTTATTTATTTTTACCATGATTTTTTAAATACATTTAGACAATGGCAAATTTAGTTTTTGTACTATGGCTTTGTACTTGGTGGACCATGGTGAATACATTTTAGAACATGGTCATTTATCCTTTTTAAACATGGCAAAATTGTTTCATACATCATGGCAAATTTACTTGATGTATCATGGCAAATTTGACCATCGTAGTTTACTGTATGTAGCATCACAGTCTTGGTATTTAGACCATGTCAATTATATTAATTAGACCAGATAACAGTGGCAAACTACCCAAGGGAAACTTCTCATGTTTTAGCCATGGGCACACTTAAGTTTTATACTACATTCCAAGATTGTTCTAATGGAAAATGTTATTTTTGCATTTTCAATGGAAAATATTGATATTTCGACCATGGCTTTTTTTATTTGAGACTGACATGGCAATCTCTTTTTTTCTTTTGATATTAGCACGTAAAATTTTATTGTGCAAAATCTATGAATTTTGTAACATCACAATTTATAATGCGTTCAAAATTACCTTGGTCTTCAGAAAATCTATGAAAGCGAATTTGGCATGCTCCTCTATCCTTGCCTGTGGCGGCTGATCATATAGGTCAGCGTTCCTTATGTTATTGCTGTCCGACCGATGACCGCCCAACAACTTACTGTCCAGATTTACAGCGACATATGACCTTGCACCCAAGCCCGAGTGAAGGACCACCAAGACCGCCGCTTCCCTGCCAGCTATGGCCGCGGCAACTATCTTAGGCTACCGCCTCAACTAGTTAGGCTCGGATGGAGGATGTCGTGGGAGGCGGCCGTACGGGGCGGACTTATTCTCCTGCCAGGGAATAGGGTAGTGGCTCCCATGATCCTGCCGAGGAATTTGACGGCGCTGGGAGTGACTGCATCCGTCGGAGATAGCAATCCATAATGGTGTCCATGAGCAGCGGTGGCAGCACTATGGTGCCAATCTGGCCACCCCCGCAAAGCTTTCGCTGGATCCAGACATGTTTGGATTGTCGGCACCGCTGATAGCTCCACCTTCACCTCCATCGCTGCATGTACCTGGCCAAATGCCCCCAGTGCACCACACGTACCACGGGAACGGAACCCCGCCGCCAGCCGCGCGGGTAATCCTGGTGTCAGCGAGGGGAAGCCACACGGGGATGGCTGGGAGAAAAGTCGATCGAGTCGTCGCCCAAGTCACCCACGCGGACGACTGCTAACTTATATAGAGTGAGAAGTAAAAAAATTGATATTGCAAATAGGGAAAAACAAAACTACGGACTGAAGGAGACAATGACAAAGTTAAAGACTAAAAGAATATGACTGAAAGATGAACAAATAAGAAACCTAAAGAGTAATGAGTCCAATGTACTTCCTCCGTTCCTAAATATATGTCTTTCCAGAGATTTCAATAAGAAATACATGCATATGGATGTATGTAGACATATTTTAGAGTGTATGTTCACTCATTTTGTTCTGTATGTAGTCACAATTGAAATCTCTAAAAAGACTTATATTTAGGAACGGAGAGATAGCATGCATGCACGTAAAACCTAATGCTTGGATTAAAAGACCATAGGAAAAAATTAACTAAAGAAAAAGAAAGAAGTCCAGGGAGCGATAAAAATGAATTGCAAAGAGGGACCGAAGAAGATTCACTAACGAACTGAACAATGACTGATTAAGAAAGTAAGGAATAAATACAGTAGAAAAGAGAAACTGAAGAACGAAGGACCACACTGAAAATGATAACTAAAATTGAAATTACTGAGCTTTCTGAAAGCAATGAGACCGAACAATGAAAAAACTGAGATAATCAATTCCTTTTTGCCCTACTATAATGAAGAAAGAACACTGAATAGAAAATTATTAGGAGCCTGAACACAAAAATGAAGAAAGAACACTGGATTACTCAAGAAGAATAAAAATGACCGAGGAATAAGCACAAACTTAAACATAAAACTTAGGGAGCCGAGGGACTTAAGAAAAAGAAACTAAGAGAGGGCCATGTGTTCTGTGTAGTTCTGCTGTTAAAAGTTACTACGACTGAAAAATGATGCAACTATAGTCAGTGAACAATGACTTAAATGATACACTAAACAATCATACAGAGATGTAGCTTCAATGCCAAGGACTACTCATGAGAAATAAGCCCGCATTCAGAAAAATGAACTAAACCGACATGTCCACGACTAATCACTCCTCCAAATCACCTTAACCACTCTCGCTCGTTGCCGTGAACAAAACAATCACCATGTAATATCCACACTATATGTATGTACTAGTTAGTTATTTTGGAACATGATATTGATTGAATATCTAGAAGCAACTACGCTCAAAATGGCAGCCAAAGTTAGCAGTGCAGCAGCTCCCATTCGCCTAGCAATGACATAAACAATCGGGACTGACATGTTGGAAATATGCCTAGAGGCAATAATAAAATGGTTATTATTATATTCCTTATTCATGATAATTGTCTATTGTTCATGCTATAATTGTATTAACTGGAAACCGTAATGCATGTGTGAATACATAGACCACAACATGTCCCTAGTGAGCCTCTAGTTGACTAGCTCGTTGATCAATAGATGGTTATGGTTTCCTGACCATGGACATTGGATGTCATTGATAATGGGATCACATCATTAGGAGAATGATGTGATGGACAAGACCCAATCCTAAGCATAGCACAAGATCGTGTAGTTTGTTTGCTAAAAGCTTTTCTAATGTCAAGTATCGTTTCCATAGACCATGAGATTGTGCAACTCCCGGATACCGTAGAAATGCTTTGGGTGTACCAAACGTCACAACGTAACTGGGTGGCTATAAAGGTACACTACATGTATCTCCGTAAGTGTCTGTTGGGTTGGCACGAATCGAGACTGGGATTTGTCACTCCGTATGACGGAGAGGTATCTCTGGGCCCACTCAGTGATGCATCATCATAATGAGCTCAATGTGACTAAGTAGTTAGTCGCGGGATCATGCACTACGGAACGAGTAAAGTGACTTGCTAGTAACGAGATTGAACGAGGTATTGGGATACCGACGATCGAACCTCGGGCAAGTAACGTACCGATTGATAAAGGGAATTGTATACGGGATTGATTGAATCCCTGACATCATGGTTCATCCGATGAGATCATCGTGGAGTATGTGGGAGCCAACATGGGTATCTAGATCCCTCTGTTGGTTATTGGCCAGAGAGCTGTCTCGGTCATGTCTGCATGATTCCCGAACCCGTAGGGTCTACACACTTAAGGTTCAGTGACGCTAGAGTTATTATGGGAATTAGTGTGTAGTTACCGAATGTTGTTCGGAGTCCCGGATGAGATCCCGGACGTAACGAGGAGTTTCGGAATGGTCTGGAGGTAAAAAGATTTATATATGGGAAGTCCTATTTTGGCCACCGGAAAATGTTCGGGATTTTTCGGTATTGTACAAGGAAGGTTCTAGATGGTTCTGGAGTGGGGCCCACCTGCATGGGGGGACCCACATGAACGTGGGTAGTGGGGGAAAGGCCCCACACCCCTGGTCAAGGTGCACCAAGATTCCCCCTTAGAAGGAATAAGATCATATCCCGAAGGGATAAGATCAAGATCCCTAAAAAGGGGGGATAACAATCGGTGGGGAAGGAAATGATGGGATTTCTTTCCTCCCACCTTTTTCAACGCCCCAATGGACTTGGAGGGCAAGAAACCAGACCCCTCCACCCCTATATATAGTGGGGAGGCGCATGGGAGCTTCACCCCTTGCCCCTGGCACAGCCCTCCCCCTCTCCAACTCCACCTCCTCCTAAGTAGTGCTTGGCGAAGCCCTGCCGGAGAACTGCAAGCTCCACCACCATGCCGTCGTGCTACCGGAGCTCTCCCTCAACTTCTCCTCTCCCCTTGCTGGGTCAAGAAGGAGGAGACGTCCCCGGGCTGTACGTGTGTTGAACGCGGAGGCGCCGTCCGTTCGGCGTTAGATCGGATCTTTTGCGATTTGAATCGCCGCTAGTATGACTCCATCAACCGTGTTCTTGTAATGCTTTCGCTTAGCGATCTTCAAGGGTATGAAGATGCACTTCCTCTCTCTCGTTGCTAGCATCTCCTAGATTGATCTTGGTGACACGTAGGAAAATTTTGAATTATTACTACGTTCCCCAACAGTGGCATCATGAGCTAGGTCTATGCGTAGATTCTATGCACGAGTAGAACACAAAGTAGTTGTGGGTGATGATTTGTTCAATTTGCTTACCTTTACTAGTCTTATCTTGATTGGCGGCATTGTGGGATGAAGCGGCCGGACCGACCTTACACGCATTTCCACGTGAGACAGGTTCCACCGACTGACATGCACTAGTTGCATAAGGTGGCTAGCGGGTGTCTGTCTCTCCCACTTTACTCGGATCGGATTCGATGAAAAGGGTCCTTATGAAGGATAAATAGCAATTGGCATATCACGTTGTGGTTTTGGCGTAGGTAAGAAAGGTTCTTGCTAGAAACCTATAGCAGCCACATAAAAACTTGCAACAACAATTAGAGGACGTCTAACTTGTTCTTGCAGCATATGTCGTGTGATGTGATATGACCAAAAGGATGTGATGAATGATATATATGTGAAGTATGAGATTGATCATATTCTTGTAATAGGAATCACGACTTGCATGTCGATGAGTATGACAACCGGCAGGAGCCATAGGAGTTGTATTAATTTATTGTTGTTGGAAATATGCCCTAGAGGCAATAATAAAAGGATTATTATTATATTTCCTTGTTCATGATAATTTTCTACTTATTCATGCTATAATTGTGTTATCCGGAAATCGTAATACATGTATGAATACTTAGACCACAATATGTCCCTAGTGAGCCTCTAGTTGACTAGCCCGTTGATCAATGATAGTCATTGTTTTCGACTATTGACATTGGATGTCATTGATAACGAGATCACATCATTAGGAGAATGATGTGATGGACAAGACCCAATCCTAAGCATAGCACAAGATCGTGTAGTTCGTTTGCTAGAGCTTTTCCAATGTCAAGTATTTTTTCCTTAGACCATGAGATCGTGTAACTCCCGGATACCGTAGGAGTGCTTTGGGTGTACCAAACGTCACAACGTAACTGGGTGACTATAAAGGTATACTACGGGTATCTCCGAAAGTATCTGTTGGGTTGACACGGATCGAGACTGGGATTTGTCACTCCGTATGACGGAGAGGTATCTCTGGGCCCACTCGGTAATGCATCATCATAATGAGCTCAAAGTGACCAAGTGTGCAGTCACGGGATCATGCATTACGGTATGAGTAAAGTGACTTGCCGTGCTTGAGATTGAACGAGGTATTGGGATACCGACGATCGAATCTCGGGCAAGTAACATACCGATTGACAAAGGGAATTGTATACGGGGTTGCTTGAATCCTCGACATCGTGGTTTATCCGATGAGATCATCGAGGAGCATGTGGGAGCCAACATGGGTATCCAGATCCCACTGTTGGTTATTGATTTGGAGAGCCGTCTCGGTCATGTCTACGTGTCTCCCGAACCCGTAGGGTCTACACACTTAAGGTTGATGGACGCTAGTGTTGTAGAGATATTAGTATGCAGCAAACCGAAAGTTGTTCGGAGTCCCGGATGAGATCCCGGACGTCACGAGGAGTTCCGGATTGGTCCGGAGGTAAAGAATTATATATGGGAAGTCGAGTTTCGGCCGTCGGGAAAGTTTCGGGGGTCACCGGTATTGTACTGGGACCACCGGAAGGGTCCCGGGGGTCCACCGGGTGGGGCCATGTTGGGGATGTAACTACTGAATATAAACCGCCCTGAAGGGGCCGGTTTACCCTCGGCCATAATTGGGGCCCAGGAAGACTCAGAAGGTGGCGATTGCTGGAGAGCTTAGAGGCCCGGAGCCCAGTGGGCTTAATTAGGGCCCATAATGGTAAAACCGCCATAACCATGTAACTTGTGTTGTAAGATAAGAGAAAGAAGAGACCGAGCCGGACACTTGTATGAGCCGGCCTCGGGACTCTGTAGACCGGCCGGACGTCAACTCGTGTATATAAGGGGACGACCCAGCGGCGGTTTGGAGACTAGACAACAACAATTCAAGGCTTAGGCGAAGCTATTGCTCCCTAGTCGCCGAAATCACATCAATCCCATCACAAACTAGACGTAGGCTTTTACCTTCATCGAAGGGGCCGAACTAGTATAAACTCTCGTGTCTTTGCGTCCGCTTTAACCCCTCTAAGTTAACCCGCACGATGGCCCCGTGACTAAGTCCTTTCATGAGGACATCCGCCGTGACAATTCCACGACGGTTGGCGCCCACCATGGGGCTATCGCACGCGATGGTTTGATGATCTTAGAGGGCAAGTTCGAAGGACTCGAAGGCTATGCTGTGGGCCGGATGACCAAGAGTCGTCGCGGCAAGCTCTACATCGACGATGCAGGCTGGGGCCCCGAGGCCGGCTCGATTGAGTACGGGTACCGGGCCCCCTTTGGTGGCATACACGTGTTCATCGGCAAGATCGGTGAGCCAGGGCCTGGGCCGGACATCTGCACCGATCTCGTCGAGACGGCTCAGCGGGCGAAGAAGAATCCTGCCCTGGCTAAACCGGTTGTCAGGCGTTCTTTCGTGGGAGTCATCCACGGAGGATACTATGAGGGCGGATCGGCATCTGGTGGTGAAACCGTTGTCTACTCACGACGAAGTCGTCGATCGGGAAACCGAGTCTCCGTACCACCTGCAAGATGGCGGACCGGGCCGTTCGGCGATGAGAGTATTCGGACCCTTAGATCTGCCCAACCGGGTTGGAATATTCATGGCCGGTACACAAGCGACGCTTCACTCTTCGACCGCCGCGCCAATGGTCGCCGGTTCAACAGCGGCGATGGCAGCCGGGGCAGGCCCTGTGCGCCCGCCGGCTCAAGTTTTATCAGAACTATTTGATGCATTGGCTGTGCTCATGGCAGAGGCTAACCCGGCAGATCAAGACCTACATAATGCGGAGATTGCAAAGGTGAAGGAGCAGATAACTCAGGCTAAAACAGATCTGGCAGCCGCAGACCTTAGGATGATGGCAGAGCGGGCCGCTTTGGATGCGCAGGCTTATAGGCTCATGCTGGATCAGAATGCATCGCATGAAGTCATGAAAAGAAAGTACAGATCCCGTTTGCCCTCGGTTTTCGAGGGAAGAGACCTCTTCAACACCCCAGGAGCAGGGACCAAGTAATCCGCCGCCCGATGGTGAGCCGGGCGGAAGCACTGGTATGGGCGCGCCGATTCAGCCCGTGTGATAGATCTGCCTCGCCATCATGCCGGGCGCCTCGGGCTGTGCAAACACCTCCAGTCACTACTCCAACCCGATGGATAACCTTGTTGCGGCTGCGGCACGGTTGGAGGCGATTCCAATCGAAGGCGATTCACCACAGGCAGTAGAAAGACGCAGGGTCAAAGAGCTCCTTAGGACGGCCCTGGCCCAACAGGAAGCGTACTCATACAGCCATGATCGGATCCACTCCACCCCCGAAGCCGGAGTTATAGCCGGCACGCAGATGAACCGGCCATGTCGAGTAATGCGCAGCGCGGTGCACCTTGCGGCAACAACACGGCGGGTGGCTTCGAAAACGCTCAAGAGGTGGTGGACCGGGCCAGGGCACGTAGGGAGGCCGAGTTAGCAGCACAGCATGAGGATCATCAGCTCGCGCCGGTTCGACCGACCATCTTCGAGCCTGGGGTTACATCTGGCTCTTTGGGGGTGCCTTGCCTCGTCCCCGCTTTACGCAATGTACGCTTGCCCAAAGACTTCAAGGGCCACGCAAGGTGGCCAATTATACTGCCGATCTGGCTCCGAAGCATGGATAGAAAGCTATGAGATGGCCTTGGAGATGCCGGATGTGGATGAAGCTGCGTGTGCAAAGTATTTCACCATGATGCTTGAAGGCACGGCCCGTACTTGGTTGAAAAACTTTCCACCCAATTCCATCGGTTCATGGACCCAGTTGCGGACCCGGTTCATTCAAAATTTCAAAGACACCTGTAAGCAGCCCATGTCTGTGGTGGACTTGGCGGCTTGTGTCCAGGCAGAGGGAGAATCCACAACCCGTTGGGTACGCCGCGTTTCGGAAGTTTTACATTCTTCAGACCGGATCAACACTGATTCTGCGATCTTAACCCTAGAAGGCAACTGCCGGTTCAAACCTTTAAAATTGAAGCTGGGTCGCATGAAGCGTTTTTGCAATGACATGGGCACTCTCATGGGCGTTTTAGTGAAGTATGCTGATTCTAATAGTACCAAGGATCCCGAGTCTAAGGAGGATGATGAAACAGGGAAGGGAAAACAGAACAGCAACTCCAGAGGCCAGCAGCATCAGTCGGCGGGTAATGGAGGAAACAAGCGTAAGGCGAATGGTAACATGGGCTTCGTAGCCAACACCAACGTGCAGGACAAGGGTCAACGGCGCAAGGGTAAACATCCGAACCGAGGTGGTGCGCCTAATCACAATCCGGACCAGTTGAATTATCTACTGAATCAACCCTGTCCGAAGCATGGGACGAAGGAGGCGCCAGCAAACCACCTCTGGAAGGATTGTTACATTATGCAGGAGTTCAAAAGTTCTAATGCTTTCCGGTATGATCAAGGGCGGCGGCGGTTCAGGGTCCGGCCCGGTTCTGATGGAGGAAATTCGGTCCGTGGTTTAATGGTAATCCGGGCGGCAGAACAATCAGAACAATCGAGAACAACCAAGGTGGTTACAATCAGCGGCAGCAGCGGTCGGGTTATCAAAGCAATCCGAAGCGGTTGAATGGTGGGCGATATCACGTCTTCACCACTAGCTTGGACAAGCGAGACCGGAAACTTGAAGCGGGCGATCAACGTTGTTGAACCGGCCGTGCCGCATTACCTACGCTGGTCAGAGCAGCCTATTGTGTGGAGTAGAGAGGATCATCCTCCCCGGGTTGACAATCCGGGTCAGCTAGCCCTAGTGGTAGCGCCTCAGGTGGGAGGATACAAGGTCACCAAGGTGCTTATGGACGGAGGGAGCAGCATCAACATCCTGTATTATGAGACCTTCCGTCGTATGGGGTTAACGGATAAACATCTCAAGCCGCCCAATACAGTGTTTCATGGTGTGGTGCCCGGCAAGTCAGCATATCCGGTTGGTAAATTAGCTCGAGGTGGCCTTTGGGGATGAACATGACTCGGATCGGAAACATTGACATTTGAAGTGGTGAAAATTCAAAGCCCTTACCACGCCTGTTTGGGCGGCCGGCTTATGCCAAGTTTATGGCGCGACCTTGTTATGTCTATTTGCAGCTAAAAATGCCGGGTCACAAAGGGACGATAACAGTTCATGGGAGCCGCAAGGTCGCTTTAGAGTGTGAGGAAGGTGATGCGGCTTACGCAGAGTCGGTTTGTGCCACCGAAGAGCTAAAGTACTATAAAGACAATGTTGATCCGGCGGATATGACCCCATTGAAGAAGCCAACTACAGAGCACGATCCAGATCTGAAGTTTAAATCGGCGGCTGAGACTAAACTTGTCGACTTTGTGCCCGGTGATTCGTCCAAGCAGTTCATCATCAGTGCTAACTTGGATCCTAAATAGGAAAGCGCGCTCATCAAGTTCATCCGTGAGAATCGAGACATTTTTGCATGGAAGCCTTCTGACATGCCGGTGTACCGAGGGAACTCGTGAGCACACTCTTAATGTTGATCCCAAGTACAAACCCGGTAAAGCAGTTTCTTCGTCGGTTTAACGAGGAAAGGCGCAAGGCCATTGGAGAAGAGGTTGCCAGGCTCTTAGCAGCAGGTTTTATCGTTGAAGTTTTCCATCCAGAGTGGCTTGCTAATCCGGTGTTGGTCCTTAAGAAAAACGGCACTTGGCGCATGTGTGTGGATTACACAGATCTTAACAAGGCTTGTCCAGCAGATCCTTTCGCCCTCCCCCGCATTAACCAGATTATTGATGCTACGGCGGGTTGTGAGCGTTTGAGCTTTTTGGATGCGATTCTGGATATCATCAGATCAAAATGGCGGTTAAGGACCAGGAGAAGACAGCGTTTATCACTCCCTTTGGAGCCTTCTGCTATGTGTCTATGCCTTTTGGGCTCAAGACCGCCCAAGCAACTTATCAGCGTTGCATACAGAATTGCTTGCACGAACAGATCGGCCGTAACGTGCATGCTTATGTGGACGATATTTTGGTTAAATCAAGGAAGAAGGAGACACTGATTGAGGATCTGAAAGAAACCTTTGACAACTTGCGGGTGTACAAGATGATGCTTAACCCGGCCAAATGTGTTTTCGGTGTTCCGGCAGGCAAGTTATTGGGTTTTCTTGTGTCCAACAGGGGGATTGAAGCTAATCCGGAGAAAATTACGGCTATCACCTCCTTGGCTACGCCAAAGTGCATTAATGATGTCCAGTGTTTGGCGGGTCGGATTGCCGCTAAGCGGTTTATCGGCCGCCTCGGAGAGAAGGCCATTCCTTTGTACCAGATCTTTGAAGAAGACGGATCGGTTTATGCGAGTTCAGCCGCCGATGAAGCATTGGAGGATTTAAAGCGGCAATTGGCCAACCGCTGTTCTCGCCGCTCCCATTGACAAGGAGCCGCTTACGCTATATGTTGCTGCTAATGCCGTGGCATTTAAGCGTAGCCATTGTGGTAGAGCGGAAGGAGGCAGGGAAGGAGTATCCGGTTCAACGTCCGGTTTATTACATTAGCGAGGTGCTCATTGAGTCCAAGCAGATATCCGCATTGGCGTAAGCTGGTGCATGGAGTTTTTATGGCAAGCCGGAAGCTGCAGTATTTTCAAGGGCATCCCATCACGGTGGTGATTCAGCTCCCTTGGGCGATATCATACGTAACCGGAAGCGGCGGCAGATTGCTAAGTGGGCCATAGAGCTTGGGCCGCCGCAGTTTAAGGTATGTGCCTCGGATGGCAGTAAAATCCAGCACTTGTGGATTTCATTAATGATTGGACGGAGTTACAAGCGCTGAAGAAAAGCCGGATCATACCTATTGGACCATCCACTTTGACGGGTCCAGGCGGTTGGAGGGCTCGGGGCTGGGGTTGTGTTAACTTCCCCACGAGGTGAAAAGTTTTGTTACGTCCTCCGCTTAATGTTCCCTTGTACTAACAATGCAGCTGAGTATGAAGCCTTGCTCCATGGTCTTCGGATGGCTAAGGAGATGAATCTAAGCCGGGTTGAGTGCTTGGTGACTCGGACTTGGTGGCCCAACAAGTGTCGTGCACTTGGGATTCCAAAGACCCACTCATGGCTGCATATCGTCGGGAGGTGGATGTTGTTGCAGGTCATTTTAAAAGGCTATCGGTGGACCATGTGGATCGTCGGAAGAACGAAACGGCGGACGCTTTAAGCAGTTGGGCTCTCAACGCATAAACCGGTCCGCCCAATGTCTTCCTTGATGTCTTGCACAATCCGTCGGTCAAGCTTCACGATGAAGTAGATTTGGCTATTCCTGATCCGGAGGCTCAGTTGGTGGCAGCCCTGCATGTCATTCCGCATTGGACGCTCCCTTATTTGGCGTACATGAGCCGGGGCGAGTTACCAGAAGATGAGACGTTGGCCCGACAGATAGTTCGGCGGTCTAAGTCTATGACCATTGTTAATGGCGAGTTGCATCATTGCAGTGTGTCAGGGGTGTTTCAGCGATGTGTGTTCCCCGAGGAAGGCTGTGAAATATTGCGTGAGATCCACGAAGGGGACTGTGGTCACCATGCCGGTTCAAAATCCTTGGTGGCTAAGGCGTTGCGCCATGGTTTTTATTGGTTGACTGCCCATGCTGATGCGGAAGATCTGGTCAGGCGATGTGATGGTTGCCAGAAGTTTTCTAGACGTGCTCATATACCGGCCCAAGAATTGAGGATGATTCCAATTACTTGGCCGTTTGCGACTTGGGGGCTGGACATGGTGGGACCTTTTAAAGGTCCAAGGACAAGAAGACACACTTGTTTGGTAGCGATCAACAAATTTACAAAGTGGGTCAAGGCAGAGCCTGTTAGCAAGTGTGATGCGGCCACGGCGGTTCAGTTCATCAAAAGGGTGATCTCCCGGTTTGGGTTTCCACACAGTATCATCACGGATAATGGTACCAATTTGTCCAAAGGTGCCATGAAGGAGTTTTATGAACGTGAGCACATCCGGCAGCGCTTTCTTGATAGCTCACCCACAGTCCAATGGCCAAGCAGTAACGAGCTAATCAGGAGATCTGAGAGGTATCAAGCCCGGCTTATGGTCCCTTCTGAGAGGACGCCGAGCTGTTGGGTAGAAGAGCTACCATACGTGTTATGGAGTATAAATACTACCCTAACAGATCCACTTGGATACACACCGTTCTTTATGGTCTATGGAGCGGAGGCGGTCCTCCCAGCGATATCCTTCATGACTCGCCTCGTGTGGCAGCCTATGTTGAGGCGGAATACGAGGCAGCACGGCAGGACGCTTTGGATCGATTGGATGAAGAGCGAGATATGGCGGCTGCTCGCTCGGCGATTTACCGGCAGGATCTTCGTCGGTATCACGATCGGACGGGTCGAACGAGAACCTTTCAAGAAGGAGACTTGGTGCTTCGGCTCATTCAAGACCAGACAGATATCCACAAGCTATCCCCACCTTGGGAAGGGCCTTTTGTGGTCAGCAAGAATCTGCACAACGGGTCATACTATCTAATTGATGTTCGTGAGCATAAAGACTCACGCACGTCAGAGGAGGAGACCAACAGACCGTGGAACATAGCTCATCTTCGGCCTTATTATACCTGAGCCATCGGCTCTCCTTATGTACATATTATGACAATGTATATATTATGAATAAAAGCAATAAACCGGAGCCTCGGCTAAAGCGGGGTATCCGTTCTGTAAAAATCCGGCTTGGGTACATGGAGTTGTTGTCTTAAAATGGCCTCCGGTTTATCCCTTGAGCTTGCTCTTCAGAAGCTTTTAAATGTCAGCAGTGGGCATGGACGTGTCCGAACCCATGCAACACCTTTTGATAGGCGAAATCCACCAGATCACTTGGGGACATGGTCAAGTCTGAACCAGTCACGCCTCTTGGTCGGCCTGAGGTCATAGAGTCACTTGGGGGCTTGGTCGAACCCGAACCATTGCCACGCCACTTGATCGGCATAATGCCACGGTTTCAGTTGGGGACCTGGCTGACTTGAACCATAGCTACACCTTATTGGGAGCTTGGTCGTGTCCGACCATGGTAACGCCATCTGATCGGCTTAGTAAAGCCTCTTTTTGTAAACGGTTTTATCATTGCCTTTGCTTCCGTATTTTTTCATACCTATTATTAAAATCAGTTCAACCAGTCCATTGACGGAATTTGGTTTATTTTTTAATCCGGAGATAACTTTTCCGGTTTGATTTTTCCTGTTAAACATCCCATTATGGAGTAACAGGGGGCTTAACATGACCCGACATGGTTTACCTGGTAAACCGGCATTCTAAACACAGGAGCTGTTGTCTCCTTTGACGGTAATGGTTTATACAACCTCCGCTTCAAGGTTGGCTCAGCCAACTGCATGCCCGACAATGGCGGTATTTTTGTATCACAAAATTTTGATCATATACCTCAATATTTCCTTACATATACATATGAGCGTCACAAGTCGGTTTGGCGAAACAAGCCGCCGTGGCAGTTTAAGAATTTGTGATTGCAGGCAAAATAGATTGAAGGTTTCGATTATTCAATCGAAAGTATCAGCACCTCTGCGCGAAGGTTGCAGACTGAAGGCATAAAGGCATATTCAAAAACAAAAGTGCTGTCTATTCTATTACAAGGCCTTCCGAGGCCCAACATTTTGAATGGCGTTATGACTAGCAGCTTATGATGCATCAACCGGCTTGACGGATTAAGCTTCCTCGCCGGGTTGACGTGAAGAAGATGGGTCGTCTGGCGTCGGTACAGCTTCTTCCTCTTCATCACCCAATGGCCGGAAGTCATTGATAGACCCGATCAATCGGTTTAAAGCACGAAAGACAGCCTCTTCCCTTATAAGCTCAGCGGATCAACGTCGGGGGCATAAGTGTGCTTACGGATTGGAGGAACAAGGTTACGCACTTACGGAATGACAAATTCCACCCGCTGTTGTTTGCATCATAGAAAGAGCGGTAAACCGCCAGTTGGCTTAACGCCGATTGACTCGCCAGAAGGACGCATCTCCTTTGGTATTCGTTTGAGGGCGTCATTATCAAAGGCTTCACCGTTTTCTTGAGCGCTGGGGAAGCCCTTGGCTATGTCAGCCGGATCAAGGTCCGCTATCCACGCCTTGGAACGAGTTAGAGCCAATAAAGTGCCAGCCCGGTCATGGATCGTTTCAACTCTTCAAGTTGTGCGGAATCATGGATAGCCGGGTCCAGCGTATCTTTGATCAAGGACGGAGCTGTGTTATCATCTGACGTAAGCGCATATGACTTCGTTGGGTGCGGTATACAGCTGCTCATCGGCGTGTATGCAGCCTTGAGCTTCTTCCGCATATCGAGCCAGATGAGTAATACGCTTCCCTATCTGGTTTAAGACAGCTCAAAGTTAACCTGGCGGAAATATCAAAAGCGGAATAATGTCGGTGAAAAATCTTTTACCAAAGATTGCGAGAGGTCATGGCATTAATTTGGCGCTTTAGTCCGGTGAGCTCTTACATCACCGGTTTAAGAGCCGCTTGACATCTTCCGCCCGTTTTAGCAAACCAGCCTTCTCGGTGTCCCAGTTGGCTTGCTCGGATTTATACCACTCCTTGAGCTGCTCCATAGTGGTCAAGGCAGTTTTCAATTCATCCTTGGCCTTGGTGGCTTCTGCTTGTTGAATCTTGATTGGCACGAAGGTCCTTGAGTTGTACGGTTTCTTGGTATATCTCACTCACGATAAAAATGGATCACGTTAGTTGTTTCATTATGAAGTCCCAAGCTCAATACAGGTATTCAACTTGGCACTTGGGGGCTAATGGCTAATTGATCTCATCTTGCTATGGTGATACATGTTAAGTCCCGGTTTAGCTATGCTAAATTGAACCGGCCCTTGGGGGCTCTGACCTTTGAAGTTTGAGGCGTTATGAGTTTTATATTAAGTCCCGGTTTAACTATGCTCAGTTGAACCGGCCCTTGAAACTACTACACAACAAAAGTACAAGAGAGGCATAACTCCTTACCTCATAGCGTTCCTTCATACAATTCACCGGACCGGCTTGAAGTCACGACTTGTGTAGAGTCGGTTCAGAAGCCGGAGTGAAGTTCTTGGGCGGAGAAGTTATCATAAGGTATGACAGATCAGTTTTTCCTTCTCTTTACTCATGGCGATAGACTCTTCCTTGGCACTGTGTTTTGATAAAGCGACCGGATTGCGAGGCGGTATAGGCGGTGCCCGTCACTACGACATCATCATCTTTGGCCGGGCTGGCCAGATTGGCATTCTTCCTTGGGCTTGGTGTTTTCATACCCAGGCTCGGCGTTTCAGCAACTGCTACATGTTCCGCTGCAGGACTCGGTGGAGCAGGATGTGAGGTTTCCACTTGGGCATCCGGTTCAACCTCTGGCGGATTAGCATTGTCGTCTTGGTTCAACCCGGCAGAACTGTTTTTAGCAAGTTCAGGCTTTTCGCCATGGTGCTCTGGAGTCTTCTCCGGATCAGCATCCTGATGAGGGTCAAGGGTTTTCGCCTTCTTACTTAAGCGAGCCTTGGTGCTGCAATATTCAGAGTTAGAGTGTGATGAACCGACAAATGCGAAGAAAACAAAAAGAGCATTATGCTTACCCCGCAGCAACTTTAAGAGGAGGCGGTTGAGTGGTTGAGGAACCGCCGGAGGAGTTGGAAGAGGCCTAATAATTGGATCGACGGATTGAGAGGACATCGGAAGAAACCTTTCAAAGGATAACGCTTTTCAGGAGAACAAATCACCTCTGGACGACGCTTCCGGGTTGGGGTGTCAGGCAAACCGGACAATGTAATTTGTTGACCGCTGTGCCGGGTCGTACGGCGCTCTTCAGCCTGCTGTGTCTTCAAAGAAAGGTTCGGATTCAAATGAGCACGGGAGTGATATTTTTTCACTTTCCGGACTGTGCGGCGAATTCTTTTAACCGGCACAAGATCAGATTCGGAAGAAAGAAGGATTACCTCAACAGGATCGGCATGACTGGTTTCAGCATCATCCTGGGAATTGAAACCGTCAATAGGATGAAGGATAAAAAGGGACAAAGTAAATCAAGCTTTACCTCAGTTTCTGAATCTTCTTCTTCCGGCGGATCAGAAGACTCGGCGGTTTTCCTCTTACCAGCTTTCTTGGTGGTCTTGGACTTTACCACGAGGAACCCGGGCGGTTTGGTTCGTTTCGGAAGGACCTGTTAGCACGAGAAGTAACAAGGATTAATATATATCAATAAGGCATTAATATCGGAAGAAGCGATGGCGGAGCCTTACATGAGGCGGTTTGTTGGAAACACGAGAATGGGGCCAACCGGTTTGGCTGCAGACGGAGATCGGCTCATCGAGCATCTTCTTCTTGTCTCAGTGACTTCAAGCTCAGTTATTGGTAGCTCGTGACGTCTTTGAGGGTCTTTGACGCTACCAGTGTATTCGTGCATCAATCAGGGGCGGCGGCTTAATGGCAAGATGCCCCAAGAAACCCAACATCAAACAAGGTCAATACCAGTTAAGCGATTGGCCATTAGAGCCCGGAGTTTGATAATTTGAGGCGCAAAATTCTTCCGTTCTGCGGCGGTCAAGCGTAAAAGGCAATGGGTGATGGTTGCTAAGCCGGTGAGGCGGTAGCCCGGCAAGGAGTTCTCCTGTTAGGAAGCGGTATTCCGGCAATAGAACCAGGTTTGGTTCCAATCTTTCAGATGGCTATGGTGTTTTGCGTGAGGAAAGTCTACTTCCTTCCTTTTGTGGATTGAGACACCACCCAGTTCCGTGTTAGGACCATCCGAAAACTCCGTACGGCGGTTCAAATGAAAGAAATCCTGGAACAGCTCCACAGATGGTTCTTCTTGAAGATAGACTTCATAGAAAACTTGGAAATTGCATATATTGGACACAGAGTTCGGACCAATATCTTGTGGATGGAGTTGGAAACTTGCGAGGACATCCGGAAGAATTTTGATCCAGGCGGGCTGAATCCCGGTCTAAGTGCTGCATAAATACAATTACTTCTCCTTCTTGAGGTTCGGAGGGCATTCGGCATCCGGAACACGCCAATGGAGGACATTTTGGAGGCTAAAGCGCGGTGGTGACATATCCATTGAGTTGTGTCTCGGTGATCTTGGACCGGACCCAATTGCAAGGCGAGAATTGTTTGGCCATTCCGGAAGAAGAAAGCTGCGAAAGGAAAAGTAAAAAGCGGTTCACCGTTAACGGTTCGAACATATTATACAATGCTAAACCGGCAATTTGATCAGTTCCAATTTCGGTTTAGCGAGGACTAATGGAGTATGGCGGATTAGCTACCAAAAATTAAACTGCCCTTAGGAGGAAGAGACAGAACTGGAAAATCTGCTAAGTGTGGACAGAAACAGGTTTCACATATGAATGGAGTTAATTTGGATCTACAGAAGATTCAGTAAGGAAAAATTTCTGCGACCCATGCAAGCCTTATAAAGGGCAAGGAAGTTCGTGCGTTCTAACAAGAGGGTCTGAACAAAAAGAAAGATGTGCAACATGCTAAACTGAAGGCGGAGCAGTTACTACACATGATATATGCTACGGTTGGATAAAAAAGCCATGGCAGAGCAGGTATGAAGAAACTAGGGATGAACACCTATGAACGACGATATGAACAGGAGCCTCAAGATGCAGATCTTGGGCATGAGGAGGAGCCTTACCCGATGCACAGAACAGCGGAGGAGCGCCGAGAGTCTCTGGTACAACCAGGTTGATGCAGCGACCTTGCACTGACGCGACGTTCGGAGGTCGGAGGCGGCGGAGCTTGAGCTGGAGCGTCGCGAGGAAGAAGAAGCGGAAGGAGGAAGAAGAGAAAGGGCCTTCCGATTTATTTATAATGAGGCGGAGTAATTAACGGTAGCGAGAATGGAGGAGTTGAAAGCGGCGAGCGGCGCTGATCGCCTCGATTTCGGGATAGTATTAAATGAAGGGAATCTTACTGTTTGGGCTTCTTTAATAAAGATGACGTCAAGATGCTCTGTTCTTTGTGGTGGGAGGATGACGTCACGGTGGTTTAAGCAGATGGCGGTTTACGAGATATGAAGGAAGATATTCAGAGTTTCCTAAGAAGTTGAAGATTAACATGAACAGGTTCAAGTCAATCTGGGGCCTAATGTTGGGGATGTAACTGCTGAATATAAACCGCCCTGAAGGGGCCGGTTTACCCTCGGCCATAATTGGGGCCCACAAAGACTCAGAAGGTGGCGATTGCTGTAGAGCTTAGAGGCCCGGAGCCCGTGGGCTAATTAGGGCCCATAATGGTAAAACCGCCATAACCATGTAACTTGTGTTGTAAGATAAGAGAAAGAAGAGACCGAGCCGGACACTTGTATGAGCCGGCCTCGGGACTCTGTAGACCGGCCGGACGTCAACCCGTGTATATAAGGGGACGACCCGGCGGCGGTTTGAAGACTAGATAACAACAATTCGAGGCTTAGGCGAAGCTATTGCTCCCTAGTCGCCGAAATCACATCAATCCCATCACAAACTAGACGTAGGCTTTTACCTTCATTGAAGGGGCGGAACTAGTATAAACTCTCGTGTCTTTGCGTCCGCTTTAACCCCTCTAAGTTAACCCGTACGATGGCCCCGCGACTAAGTCCTTTCATGAGGACATCTGCCGTGACAATTCCACGACAGGCCACCTATCCCGGAGAGCCCGATGGGCTGAAGTGGGAGGGGAACCAGCCCCTGGTGGGCTGGTGCGCCCCCCTTGGGCCCCCCTGCGCCTAGGGTTGGGAACCCTAGGGGAGGGGGCGCCTCCACGTGCCTTGGGGGGCAAGGCACCCCCCTTGGCCGCCGCCCCCCCTAGGAGATCCCATCTCCTAGGGCGGCGCCCACAGGGACCCTATATAGAGGAGGGAGGGAGGGCAGCCGCACCTTGCACTTGGCGCCTCCCTTCCCCTTGCTACACCTCTCCCTCCCACGGGCGCTTGGCGAAGCCTGCAGGGATCCTGCTGCATCCACCACCACGCCGTCGTCTTCTGGATCTTCATCAACCTCTCCTTCCTCCTTGCTGGATCAAGAAGGAGGAGACGTCACGCTGACCGTACGTGTGTTGAACGCGGAGGTGCCGACCGTTCGGCGCTAGGATCTCCGGTGATTTGGATCACGACAAGTACGACTCCCTCAATCCCGTTCCCTTGAACGCTTCCGCTCGATCTACAAGGGTATGTAGATGCACTCCTCTCTCTCGTTGCTAGATGAACTCATAGATTGATCTTGGTGAAACCGTAGGAAAATTTTTATTTTCTGCAACGTTCCCCAACAGTGGCATCATGAGCTAGGTCTATGCGTAGTTCTCTTTGCACTAGTAGAACACAAATCTGTTGTGGGCGTAGATGTTGTCAACTTTCTTGCCACTACTAGTCTTATTTTGCTTCTGCGGTATTGTGGGATGAAGCGACCCGGACCGACCTTACACGTACGCTTACGTGAGACAAGTTCCACCGACTCACATGCACTAGTTGCATAAGGTGGCTAGCGGGTGTCTGTCTCTCCCACTTTAGTTGGAGCGGATTCGATGAAAAGGGTCCTTATGAAGGGTAAATAGAAGTTGACAAATGACGTTGTGGCTTTTTAGGTAGGTAAGAAAACGTTCTTGCTAGAACCCTATTGCAGCCACGTAAAAGATGCAACAACAATTAGAGGGCGTCTAACTTGTTTTTGCAGCAATTGCTTTGTGATGTGATATTGCCAAAATTTGTGATGAATGATGAATGATATATTGTGATGTATGACATCATGTTCTTGTAATAGGAATCACGACTTGCATGTCGATGAGTATGACAACCGGCAGGAGCCATAGGAGTTGTCTTAATTATTATATGACATGCGTGTCAATGTTTTAACGACATGTAATTACTTTACTTTATTTCTAAACCGTTAGCTATAGTAGTAGAAGTAATAGTTGGCGAGCAACTTCATGGAGACACGATGATGGAGATCATGATGATGGAGATCATGGTGTCATGCCGGTGACGAAGATGATCATGGAGCTCCGAAGATGGAGCTCAAAGGAGCTATATGATATTGGCCATATCATGTCACTACTATTTGATTGCATGTGATGTTTATCATGTTTTTGCATCTTGTTTACTTAGAATGACGGTAGTAAATAAGATGATCCTCATTATAATTTCAAGAAAGTGTTCCCCTAGCATGCGCCGTATGCGAGTTCGTTTTTTTGAAGCACCACGTGATGATCGGGTGTGATAGATTCTAACGTTCACATACAACGGGTGTAAGACAGATTTACACATGCAAAACACTTAGGTTACCTTGACGAGCCTAGCATGTACAGACGTGGCCTCGGAACACAGAGACCGAAAGGTCGAACATGAGTCGTATGGAAGATACGATCAACATGGAGATGTTCACCGATGATGACTAGTCCGTCTCACGTGATGATCGGACACGGCCTAGTCGACTCGGATCATGTAACACTTAGATGCACTCCTCTCTCTCATTGCTAGATGAACTCATAGATTGATCTTGGTGAAACCGTAGGAATTTTTTTATTTTCTGCAACGTTCCCCAACAATTGTATGACCTGCGTGTCATTGAATAACGCCATGTAATTACTTTACTTTATTGCTAAACCGTTAGCCATATTAGTAGAAGTAATAGTTGGCGAGACAACTTCATGAAGACATGATGATGGAGATCATGATGATCGAGATCATGGTGTCATGCCGGTGACGATGATGAACATGGCGCCCCGAAGATGAAGATCAAAAGGAGCAAAATGATATTGGCCATATCATGTCACTATTTGATTGCATGTGATGTTTATCATGTTTTTACATTTTATTTGCTTAGAATGACGGTAGCATAAATAAGATGATCCCTCGCTAAAATTTCAAGAAAGTGTCCCCCCTAACTGTGCACCGTTGCGAAGGTTCGTTGTTTCGAAGCACCACGTGATGATCGGGTGTGATAGATTCAAGCAAAACACTTAGGTTGACTTGACAAGCCTAGCATGTACAGACATGGCCTCGGAACACAAGATACCGAAAGGTCGAACATGAGTCGTATAGCGGATACGATCAACATGAAGATGTTCACCGATAATGACTAGTCTGTCTCACGTGATGATCGGACACGGCCTAGTTGACTCGGATCATGTATCACTTAGATGACTAGAGGGATGTCCATCTGAGTGGGAGTTCATTAAATTAGGTGAACTTAATTATCATGAACATTTTCTAAAGGTCTTTGCAAATTATGTCGTAACTTGCGCTTTAGTTCTACTATTTTAGATATGTTCCTAGAGAAAATTTAGTTGAAAGATGATAGTAGCAATTATGCGGACTAGATCCGTAAACTAAGGATTATCCTCATTGCTGCCCAGAAGACTTATGTCCTTAATGCACCGCTCGGTGTGCTGAACCTCGAGCGTCGCCTGTGGATGTTGCGAACATCTGACATACACGTTTTGATGACTACGTGATAGTTCAGTGCGTAATTCTAACGGTTCAGAATTGAGGCGCCAAAGACGTTTTTGAGACATCGCAGAACATATGAGATGTTCCAAAGACTGAAATTGGGATTTCAGACTGGTGCCCACGTCAAGAGGTATGAGACCTCTGAAAACTAAGGGAGAAAAGCTCAATCGTTGAACATGTGCTCAGATTGTCTGAGTACTACAATCGCTTGAATTGAGTGGGAGTTAATCTTCTAGATGAGATAGTGATGATTCTCCAAAGTCACTGTCACCAAGCTACTAGAGCTTCGTGATGAACTATAACATATCAGGGATAGATATGATGATCCTTGAGCTATTCGCGATGTTTGACACCGCGAAAGTAGAAATCAAGTAGGAGCATCAATTGTTGATGGTTAGTAAAACCACTAGTTTCAAGAAGGGCAAGGGCAAGAAGGGATACTTCATGAAATGGCAAACCAGTTGCTGCTCTAGTGAAGAAACCCAAGGTTGAATCCAAACCCGAGACTAAGTGCTTCTGTAATGAGGGGAACAGTCACTGAAGCAAAACTACCCTAGATACTTGGTAGATGAGAAGGCTGGCAAGGTCGACAGAAGTATATTGGATATACATTATATTAATGTGTACTTTACTAGTACTCCTAGTAGCACCAGGGTATCGGACACCGGTTCGGTTGCGAAGTGTTAGTAACTCGAAATAAAAGCTATGGAATAGACAGAGACTAGATAAAGGTGAGATGACGATATCTGTTGGAAGTGTTTCCAAGGTTGATGTGATCAAACATCGCACGCTCCCTCTACCATCGGGATTGGTGTTAAACCTAAATAATTGTTATTTTGTGTTTGCGTTGAGCATGGACATGATTGGGTTATGTTTATTGCAATACGTTTATTCATTTAAGGAGAATAATGGTTACTCTGTTTATTTGAATAATACCTTCAATGGTATTGTACCTAAAATGAATGGTTTATTAAATCTCGGTCGTAGTGATACACATGTTCATGCCAAAAGATATAAGATAGTAATGATAGTACCACCTACTTGTGGCACTGCCATTTGAGTCATATTGGTATAAAACGCACGAAGAAGCTCCATGTTGATGGATCTTTGGACTCACTCATTTTGAAAAGTTTGAGACATCTGAACCATGTCTATTGGTATATACACATGAAGAAACTCCATGCAGATGGATCGTTTGGACTCATTTGATTTTGAATCACTTGAGACATGCAAATCATACGACATGGGCAAGATGACTGAAATGCCTCGTTTTCAGTGAGATGGAACAAGAAAGCAACTCGTTGGAAGTAATACATTTTGATGTGTGCAGTCCAATGAGTCTTTGAAACCTGTGATGGATATCATTATGTTCTTACTTCACAGATGATTTGAGTAGATTCTAAGTATATTTACTAGATGAAACACAAGTATGAATTATTGAAAGGTTCAAGTAATTTCAGAGTGAAGTTGAAGATGTTCGTGACAAGAGGATAAAATGTCTATGATATGATCATAGAGATGAATATCTGAGTTACGTGTTTGGTACACAATTAAGACATTGTGGAAATTGTTTCACGACTAATACCGCCTGGAGCACCATAGTGTGATGGTGTGTCCAAACATCATAGCTGCACCCTATTGGATATGGTGCATACCATGATGTCTCTTATTGAATTACCGCTATCGTTTATGGGTTAGGCATTAGAGACAACCGCATTCACTTCAAATAGGGAACCACGTAATTCCGTTGAGATGACTGCGTATGAACTATGGTTTAGAGAAACCTAAGCTGTCATTTCTTAAAAGTTTGGGGCTGCGAAGCTTATGTGGAAAAGTTTTAGCCTGATAAGCTCAAACCCAAAGCGGATAAATGCATCTTCATAGGACACCCAAAACAGTTAGGTATACCTCCTATTTCAGATCCGGAAGCAAAAGTGATTGTTTCTAGAAACGGGTCCTTTCTCGAGGAAAAGTTTCTCTTGAAATAATTGAGTGGGAGGATGGTGGGGACTTGATGAGGTTATTGAACCATCACTTCAACCAATCTGTAGCAGGGCACATGAAGTTGTTCCTGTGGCGCCTACACCAGTTGAAGTGAAAGCTGATGATAGTGATTATGAAACTTCGGATCAAGTCACTACCAAACCTCGTAGGTCGACAAGGACGCGTACTGCTTAGGAGTGGTACGGTAATCCTGTCTTGGAGGTCATGTTGCTAGACAACAATGAACCTACGAGCTGTGGAGAAGCGATGGTGGACCCGGATTCTGACAAGTGGCTCGAGGCCATAAAATCCGAGAGAGGATCCATGTATAAAACAAAGTGTAGAATTTGGAAGAACTACTTGATGCTCGTAAGGCTGTTGGGTACAAATGGATTTTAAAAGGGAAGACGGACAATGATGGTAAGTGTCACCATTAAGAAAGCTCGACTTGTCGCTAAGATGTTTTCCGACAAGTTCAAGGAGTTGACTACGATGAGACTTTCTCACTCATAGCGATGCTAAGAGTCTGTTGAAATTATATTAGCAGTTCCTGCATTATTTATGAAATCTTGTAGATAGGATGTCAAAAACATTGTTTCCTCAATGATGTTCTTGAGGAAAGGTTGTATGTGATACAACCAGAAGGTTTTGTCAATCCTAAAAAGATGCTAACAAGTATGCAAAGCTCCAGCAATCCTTCTAAGGACTGGAGTAAGCATCTCGGAGTTGGAATATACGCTTTGATGAGATGATCAAAGATTTTGGGTTTATACAAAGTTTATGAGAAACTTGTATTTCCAAAGAAGTGAGTGGGAGCACTATAGCATTTCGATGAGTATATGTTGTTGACATATTGTTGATCGGAAATGATGTAGAATTCTGGAAAGCATATAGGGTTATTTGAAAAGTGTTTTCAATGGAAAACCTGGATTAAGCTACTTGAACATTGAGCATCAAGATCTATAAGGATAGATCAAAATAAACGATAGTACTTTCAAATGAGTACACACCGTGACAAGATTTTGAAGGAGTTCAAAATAGATCGGCAAAGAAGGAGTTCTTGGCTGTGTTATATGGTGTGAGTATTGAGTAAGACTCAAGACCTGACCACGGCAGAAGAGAGAGAAAGGACGAAGGTCGTCCCATATGCTTTAGACGTAGGATCCACAGTATGCTATGCTGTGTACCGCACCTAAAGTGTGCCTTGCCATGAGTCAGTCAAGGGGTACAAGTGTGATCCAGGAATGGATCACAGGACAGCGGTCAAGGTTATCCTTAGTAACTAGTGGACTAAGTAATTTTCTTGATTATGGAGGTGGTAAAAGAGTTTGTCGTAAAGGGTTACGCTGATGCAAACTTTGACACTAATCGGGATGACCCTGAGTAGTAGACCGGATTCGTATAGTAGAGCAGTTATTTGGAATAGTTCCAAATAGCGCGTGGTAGCTGCATCTAGTAGATGACATAGAGATTTGTAAAGCACACACGGATCTGAAAGATTCAGAACCGTTGACTAATAACCTCTCTCACAAGCGAGATATGAACAATTGGATTCATTACAATCACATAGTGATGTGAATTAGATTATTGACTCTAGTGCAAGTGGGAGACTGTTGGAAATATGCTCTAGAGGCAATAATAAAATGGTTATTATTATATTTCCTTATTCATGATAATTATGCATTGTTCATGCTATAATTGTATTAGCTGGAAACATGTAATACATGTGTGAATACATAGACCACAACATGTCCCTAGTGAGCCTCTAGTTGACTTGCTCGTTGATCAATAGATGGTTATGGTTTCCTGACCATGGACATTGGATGTCATTGATAACGGGATCACATCATTAGGAGAATGATGTGATGGACAAGACCCAGTCCTAAGCATAACACAAGATCTTGTAGTTCGTTTGCTAAAAGATTTTCTAATGTCAAGTATCATTTCCTTAGACCATGAGATTGTGCAACTCCCGGATACCGTAGGAATGCTTTGGGTGTACTAAGCGTCCTGGCAATGGCTGGGTGGCTATAAAGGTACACTCCGGTATCTCCGAAAGTGTCTGCATTGGGTTGTACGAATCGAGGCTGGATTTGTCACTCCGTATGACGGAGAGGTATCTCTGGGCCCACTTTCGGTAATGCATCATCATAATGAGCTCAATGTGACTAAGTAGTTAGTCGCGGGATCATGCATTACGGAGCGAGTAAAGTGACTTGCCAGTAACGAGATTGAACGAGGTATTGGGATACCGACGATCGAATCTCGACCAAGTAACGTACCGATTGACAAAGGGAATTGTATACGGGATTGGTTGAATCCTTGATATCGTGGTTCATCCAATGAGATCATCGTGGAACATGTGGGAGCCAACATGGGTATCCAGATCCCGCTGTTGGTTATTGGCCAGAGAGCTGTCTCGGTCATGTCTGCATGATTCCCGAACCCGTAGGGTCTACACACTTAAGGTTCGGTGACGCTAGAGTTATTATGGGAATTAGTGTGCAGTTACCGAATATTGTTCCGAGTTCCGGATGAGATCCTGGACATCACGAGGAGTTTCGGAATGGTCCAGAGGTAAAGATTTATATATGGGAAGTCCTATTTTGGCCACCGGAAAATGTTCAGGATTTTTCGGTATTGTACCGAGAAGGTTCTAGAAGGTTCCGGAGTGGGGCCCACCTGCATGGGGGAACCGACATGAACGTGGTTAGTGGGGGCAAGGCCCCACACCCCTGGTCAAGGCGCACCAAGATCCCCCCCTTAGAAGGAATGAGATCATATCCCGAAGGGATAAGATCAGATCACTAAAAAGGGGGGATAACAATCGGTGGGGAAGGAAATGATGGGATTTCTTTCCTCCCACCTTTGTCAACGCCCCAATGGACTTGGAGGGCAAGAAACCAGCCCCCTCCACCCCTATATATAGTGGGGAGGCGCATGGGAGCTTCACCCCTTGCCCCTGGCACAGCCCTCCCCCTCTCCAACTCCACCTCCTCCTCAGTACTGCTTGGCGAAGCCCTGTCGGAGAACTGCAAGATCCACCACCACGCCGTCGTGCTACCGGAGCTCTCCCTCAACTTATCCTCTCCCCTTGCTGGATCAAGAAGGAGAAGACATCCCCGGGCTGTACTCGTGTTGAACGCGGAGGCGCCGTCCGTTTGGCATTAGATCGGATCTTCCGCGATTTGAATCGCCGCGAGTACGACTCCATCAACCGCGTTTTTGTAACGCATGTCGGTGTCAAAACCGGTCGATATCGGCTAGGGGGTCCCGATCTGTGCGTCTTAGGCTAATGGTAACAGGAGGCAAGGGACACAATGTTTACCCAGGTTCGGGCCCTCTTGATGGAGGTAAAACCCTACTTCCTGCTTGATTGATATTGATGATATGGGTGTTACAAGAGTTGATCCACCACTAGATCATAGAGGCTAAACCCTAGAAGCTAGCCTATGATGATTATGATTCCATCTCTAAGGACTAAACCCTCCGGTTTATATAGACACCAGAGAGGGCTAGGGTTTACATGGAGTCGGTTACAAAGAAGGAAATATAATGTCCGGATCGTCTAGCTTGTCTTCCGCGCAAAGGAGAGTCCCATCCGGACATGGGACGAAGTCTTGAGTCTTGTATCTTCATGCTCCTATAGTCCGGTTGTAGCGACGAGACCTCAAACAGTCTGATCTCGGTGCTCAGTGTCATCCCTGGATCAGTAATGCTGACACCACACAGTACTCGGAGGATTTATAACAGAGTAGCAATCACACACTTATTACAATTGAATGTCTCAAGAGAGAACTTAATAAAATAAATATGGCTTAAGGCCAACTAATGACGATAACAGCGGAAGGCTTGGAAGAAATAAGCGAGTCCATTAACTCCAACGGCATCACTGAGTATAGAACCACGACCTAAACACCATACTGTAAATGCGAAAAGTCGCAACATGAAACGTTGCAGCCCGAAAATGGGTCAGCACATGGAATATGCTGGCAATGTAACACATAGAGAATAATGGAATGATAAGCCTATACTACATGCATATATGGCTGGTGGAAAAGCTATATGGTTACAGTTTTTGCGTAAAGCCAATTTTTTCCTACTGCAAAGGAATAAATTTATTTAACTATCATGGTGGTTGTTAAACATTGAGAATGGTTGACAGCATTCTCAATCCCAATTAAAAGTACTCATTAAAAACCAAACAATATTAATTAGAAGTAACATGATGAGATTCACATGATATCCAAGTACTAGATACCACTAGTAGAAAAAGGGCCTATAGTCCCTGTTCATAAGGGCCTTTAGTCCCGGTTCGTGAACCGGGACTAAAGGGTCGGTACTAATACCCTCACCCTTTAGTCCCAGTTCTATCCAGAACCGGGACAGATGGGCCTCCACGTGGCCTGTCCGTGAGCCCAGGCGGGAGGCCTTTGGTCCCGGTTGGTGGCACCAACCGGGACCAATAGGCATCCACGCGTCGACATTTCTTTGGCTCTGGTTTTTGTTTTTTTCAAAAGAGGGATTTGGGGGTTTTGGGGGTTAATTTAGGTGTTTCATATATTGTGCTATAGCTAGCTAATTAATAGAGAAAAGTGTCCTTTCTTTTGTCCGTGCTTGGTCGACGCTACGTACTATACATACGTATAGAGAGGACTAACTAGACATGCTAGCTAGCTAGTAATTAAGCAAGCAGAAGATCGTCATGAACATATATATGCATACAGAGAGAAGTGATATCGACCACCTCTCCTTCTCCGAGAGATTGGTCGAACAACAAGTTCTCGTATATCTATCCGACACTACCGGCTACATATATACAATAGTTATCTTTTACAATACGGACGCGTGGTCCACATAGTATTCTCCGTCTTCAGCGATCACGTGGTCAAGAAAGAATGTCGCCAATTCCTCTTGAATTGCTCGCATGCGATCTGGTGCTAGGAGTTCATCCCGCTTCCGAGACATCTAATTTTAAGAAAGGGGTCAATACATATATATATATATATATATATATATATATATATATATATATATATATATATATATGAATGAATGAAACTCAACACAAATGATGGTAATAAAATAAAATTGTGAATATTTTTATTTACGCACTTCGTATTGTTTGTCGGAGTAGCCCCTCTCACAGGTCGTGTGGCGGATGGACTGCATAACGTAGTATCCACAGAAATCATTCCCTTGTTCCTGCCACAACCACTTTACAAGAAACAGAGGTCAATCAAACTGATAATTAGCAAGCATGCTAATTGGTATTGATGAAACTAGTGCTTGAATCACTAGGAGATGCGTGGAATCTGCTACTATATAGTACTTACTTTGGTGTCTAAATTGCAGCTTCTTCGGTAGTCCGGAGCTTTTTGGTGAATTTTCCCCAAGCCCTGCCATACAAAGAAAACAATTACTTGATATCAGAAATGAATGAAGTTGCTGATATGGTGGATAATGATCGATTTAACTTACTTCTCGAGCATTTCAGTCATGTCCGCATACTCCTTCTTTTCGTCTCGAGTCAAAGACAGTTACTACTCCCTTCTCAAGCTTAATCTCTAGGAGAATATAGTGGTAGCTGCGCACACATGCATAACTCATCAATATTACATTACTATAACCTGGACTAATAAGGAAACCGAATATGCCACAAGACAGTAACACTCACTTGAAGTTGTAAGGAAAGAGTATTATATCTTTGTGTTCATTTATTACCAACGATTGTAGCAAGTTGGCCTCGGTATCTTTGGCACGAAATTCAACCTCATTTGCATCTATGAGATATGTGTTAATGAACCCAATATCACCCACTTGTCTTTTCTTCAATTCGGCGATCTTCAATCTGCATAATATAGTGAGGATATTTATAAATACATGCAATGAAAGGGCTGAGTTATATAGAGATACTTAATGACAGAAGTAGTACTACTTACAGGCGATAGCAGGTGACCGTTGTTTTATCGAGGGCCAATTGATTGAAAAACTGATAGAACTCCTCAAATGGAATAGGCAGCAGTTCAATTCCAAGGAGGTCATGCTCCTTTTAACTCTCAAATACAAAGTACTCCTCCCTCGGACTCTTTGCAGGTTTTCATGTACCAATCATGCAATCTTCGCATCATCGTTGATAGAGAGCTTTCATCTTTGACGAGAGGCTTCCGATCGTATCTTTGTATCTGCACCTCCAAGAAATCAAATTGTACATCGTCGGGCAAGTAATCTTCAGGATTGCCATAACCGGGCACCATCCTCGGATCGACGATGTCGCTAGCAGGCACCTTGAGCGGGGGGCACGATTCCTTCACTTGTTCGCCGAGCTGGGCAATTTCTTCCTTTGATCACTGACAGTACTTCCCGATCTCTCCGCCTCGGCAAATGCCTTTCCAATAATGCGCTCATAGTTGCCTTTCGGCGGAGACTTGGGTGGTTTTATCAGGGCAGCCAGTGTGCCGCTTTGACCGGATCTACCTTCTCCTCCGGAGGTGGATGTCTCTTTGCTTTCAACCCTTGAAACCAGTCATCCACTTGGTCTGCGCGATCTTCGCGTTTTCCTCCTCGCTCCTCTCGTGCGGTAACTTCTGCAGAGTCTTGAGAGAAGGACCGAATCTATATCTCCTCCCGCCTTTGGCAGATCTTGCTAAACGCCCGGCAGAGCGGAGGCGGATGTCTTCTTTCCTTGCTTACGAGGCGGAGGAGAAGGACTACGACGCGCGGAGCAGCCGGAGCGGCGGCGGGTCTCTTCCGCCCTTGCCGACGAGGCGGAGAAGGAGGAGGCTGGCTGCCCGAACGCCACGGTGCAGGCGGAGAAGGAGACGGAGTGCCGCCACGCGCGGAGAAGGAGCCGGCCGAGTGCCTGATCGTCACTTTCGCCGGAAGAGGAGGCGATGGAGGAGGCGGAGTGCCTGACTTCGCCGGAGGAGGAGGAGGAGGCGGTGGAGGAGGCGGAGTGCCTGACTCGCGGGAGGAGGAGGAGGAGGCGGAGGCGTCCGATTCGGAAGGTTGATGAGATCCTTCCGCCATAGGCATGGAGTCTTGAGCGAGAACCCAGCCGATACTCCCCTTCACCGGTAGGGTGGTCAAGCCGAGCTCCTCAAATCCCTCTGTTATTTCATCGACCATCACCTTAGCATATCCTACGGAATCGGTCGGCGGTGAAAAGTTGAGTCGGGTTTAGTGGGATAAGCAGAGCCAACAGCCGCCTTGACCTTTAAATTGCTCCATTGCGCCATAAGGTGGCAACTTTCAGCATCCGTGATAGCATCCACGGGATAGGCTGGCGAGGCCGTCAAGGCATCTTGCTTTCTGGCTGAAGCAGCTCGGTGGAAGCCACGCTGCTTCTCCGCTGAGATGGCGGGGTAGCCGGGGAAGCTTGGCAGGTCGTTTGTTGTGATCGGCTGCTTCTCGTTCCTCTTCTCGTTCCTCTAGCCCCATTACCCTCTCGTGCAGCGCCTTTGCATTAGGCTCTGCTCCAGTTTCTTCCTCCTCTCATGGGTTTTGTAACCCCTGCGTCAAAATCCAGCCTTCCACGAAAGGGAGCCTGGTGTGCCTCGTGTCCGTCCGAGGTGCTCGGGATTCCCGAGGGCCATTGTGAGCTCGTCCTTCTCCTGTCAGAGCGAACTTCCCTTGCTGCGCTGCTTCGATATAATGCTTAAGCCTCCCGTTGGTATGTCCAATTGTTCGTCCGTCCAAATGCACTTCCCGTTATAGGGTCCAAGGATCCATGACCCGAAGAACCAAGTCCGACAGCAGTCTGGCGAGTTCATTGTCTCGGGTTCGATCCCTTTATCAAGCAGATCATTCTCAGCCTTGGACCACTTAGGCGGGCTATGAGGTAGCCACGACCCGATGCGATGATGAAGCTTCTTCTTGTGACATTTCTCTTGTTTGTCGCTGACATCTTTTTACTCTTTTCCGATGTCTTGTAGGCCACAAATGCGGGCCGATCATCTCTGATCTTTTCATATTTGCCCGTGAATTCTGGTGTCTCATTTTTTCGACATACATATTGAGGTATTTCTTCCAATTCCTGAATAGTTCTGCCATCTTCTTAAGAGCAAAAGACTTGATTAATGGCTCTATTACTGGCTTCTCCGGATCATCCTCTGGCGGTAGGGTAAAATTTGACTTCAGCTCGGTCCAAAGATCATTTTACGCATATCATTGACATAAGACACCTCGGGGTCTTCGTTCTTGAAGCTTATACCATTGGTGGATGCTGATCGGGATCTTGTCCCTAACCGTAACCCGCAGACCGAGCAACAAATGCCTTCTTTGTCCGGTAGGGTTCAATCGGTTGGCCATCGTAGCATTTCTATGATCTCAAACTTTTCATCCGAGCTCAACTTTTCTTGGGCCTCGTCTCTTTACCGAAGTTGTGCTTGATCCGGAGGGCTAGAAAAAGAACAAATACGAGAGTTAATTAATATGTGTACATATATATATACCAAAACAAAGGCGAGAGCTAGTCAGTACAGGCTTAACTAATATATATACCTGGCGGACTCGGTTTGGTGATCACCGAGCCATCCTCACGGTCTACTTCTTGCACGGCATTGGGTCATCAGAGCCATGTAAATCATAGCCAGCTGCTTCTTCACCCTCTCCTTCCGGACCATCGTTATCGGCTGAGAAACATCATCGAGGAGGCGACATCACTTCCGTGTGCGATTATGTCCCTCAACAACGCTTCTTGTGCTTCGTCTCGGGGGTGTCCATAGTTTCTACAAATATTTACAACATGGCAATTATTATTCAAACATGACAGATATGGATATATTAGTGCCAACGTAGAACTAGCTAGCTAATCACAATAAGGAATCATATTAGTGGCCTCGGCTGCTTCTCTAGGGTTTGGGGTGGCCTCGACAACGCTTCAAGGGTTAGGGGTGGCCTCGAGGCGCTTCAAGCTAGGAGGGTGCGTAATATCGACCCCCCAACGTGTTGAAGCCATCGGGGAGGGTCGGCGTTGAACAATACATCTATGTCCCACAAGTAGGGTAGAGGGTCGTGGATCGTCGAGCGGTCGAGGTCAAGGGTCGAAGATCGCCGAGGGTCGGGAGGTTGCCTAGTGTCAAAGGATTCAACAAAACCATGTCTTCATCATTAGGCGAAAGTAACAGGTGCATGATGGTGCAAGCTCTCCAAAGTTGTTTTGGAGCGGAGTCCCGAGATAGGATAATTCGCTTTTTGGTACAAAGTTCAGCAAAAGGCAAATTATCCTATCCGGAACTCCATTCCGTAACAACTTTGGAGGACTTACCATCATGCCATGGTTACTTCGGCTAATGATGAAGCCATGGATTTCTTCAATACTTTGACACTATCGAACCTCGACCCTGAAACCTTCGACCCTTGACCCCTTAACGACCCTCGACCCTCTACCCTAGTTCCCGACCCTCGACCCCTCGGCGATCCTCGACACACTCGTTATATCGACAACGACGCAACATACATATACAAGGGAAAATAATGTTATCGGGGAGGGGTATCGGTACCCCCCCTCGTGTCAAAGTTTCTTCTTTCTCCTCTATTCCTTTCTTTCTTCTTCTCCTCTTCTTTTCTTCTTATCCCTCGAGAAAGGAAAATAAGGAAAAGGAAGAAAAAGGCGAAGAAGGAAGAAGGAAGAAGAAGAAGAAAAAAAGAAGAGAAAAAAAGGAGAAGAAGAAAAGAATAGAGGAGAAGAAGAAAAATAGAAAAAATTCTATTTTTCTTCTTCTCCTCTATTCCTTTCTTCTTCTCCTCTTCTTCTTCTTTTTCCTCTCATTCTTTTCTTCTTCTTCTTCCTTCTTCCTTTTTCCTCTTTTCTTCCTTTTCCTTATTTTACTTTTCCTCTACACTAACCTAATTAAAATGCACTAACCTAATTAAAATTGTAACTTTCTATATATGAACAAAAACTAAACTAATAAAAATAAAAACATATACATTATAGCCACATACACATATACATCACATATGAAAAAAAATAAACTAATAAAAATAAAAAGCAGGCGGCTCGGCAGCGGCTCTATGAGGCGGCGGCGAGCGGCAGCGGCGGCAGCGTCGGCGGCAGCGACGATGGGCTCGAGGCGGGCAAGCGAAGCGGCGGGCTCGGGCGCGGGCAGGCGAAGCGGCGAGACGGCGGGCTCGAAGGCGGCGGCAGGGCTCGGGCGGGCGGGGCAGGCGTGGCGGCGGCGGCAAGCGAGCGGCAACAACGGCGGTGGCGGCTGGGCGGCGTCGGGCAGCGCTGGCGGCGGCAAGGGCAAGCGGCAGCGAAGCGGCATGACGGCGTCGGGCGGGCGCGTGGGCGGCGGGCGGCGGCGGGGCAGCAGACGGCGGCGTCGATCTGGGCAACTGGCGGCGTCGATGAGCTCGGCGTCGTCGGGAAGCTGGCGAGGAGATGTGAAATTTTCACAAGTCCTGGTTATATAGCAAGGGCATTGGTCGGTTGGTGCCCGACCGGGACTAATGCCCTTTAGTCCCGGTTGGTGCCACCAACCGGGACCAAACAATTTTCAGCAGCCCAAAGGGCGGGAAGCGGCGACCTTTGGTCGGTTGGTGGCACCAACCGGGACTAAGGGGCATTGGTCGGTTGGAGCCCGAACCGGGACCAATACTACTAGTCCCGGTTGTTGCCACCAACCGGGACCAAAACCATGTGCTGCCCAGCGCCAAATGTTTAGTCCCACCTCGCTAGTTGAGAGGGAGCCGCACGGTTTATAAGGTGCGGTGCGGCTCCCCTCTCGAGCTCCTCTCTAAAGCAGGCTTCGGGCCTATCTCGCCACTTTTTGTGCTGTGGCCTGCTTTGGGCCTTCAGCGGCTGAATCACAGCCCATAGGGTTTCTAGTCGTATTCAGGCCGTGGGGGCCCGATGGGTGGCACTTTTTTTGTTTTATATTTTATTTCTTTTTGCTTTTTAGTTTTAGAAAAATATAAACTTTCTATTAGTGCCATTAGTTTTAAAATTTGAAAACACTTTTTGTTTTCTTTGTTGCTTTATTTATTTTATTTTGTTTCTACTTACAACAAAATACTTATTGTTGCTATTTTTATTTTTTTCAAGTTTTTTTGTTTTGTTTTCTGCACTATTTATTTTCTTTTGGTTTTTTGCTTTATTTTTTAATTCTTTTTGCTTTTAGGTCGGCAAAATTATAAACTTTCTGTTAGTGCTTTTAGTTTTAGAAAAAATATAAACTTTCTGTTTGTGCCATTAGTTTTAAAATTCGAAAACACTTTTTTTGTTTTCTTTGTTGCTTTATTTATTTTATTTTGTTTATACCGCAATGCACCGCATACCAGGCATGCGTTCAGATCCTTGTAGGCACCACGGTAGAGGATGCAGTCATTAGGGCATGCATGTATCCTCTCCACCTCCAATCCTAGAGGGCATACCACCTTCTTTGCTGCGTATGTACTGTCGGGCAATTCGTTATCCTTTGGAAGCTTCTTCTTCATTATTTTCAGTAGCTTCTCAAATCCTTTATCAAGCACAGCATTCTCTGCCTTCCACTGCAGCAATTCGAGTCTGATGCGAGCTTTGTGTTGCCATCTTCGCAATTGGGGTACAACCCTTTTTGTGATCCTCTAACATGCGATCGAACTTCAGCTTCTCCTTTTGACTTTCGCATTGTGTCCTTGCATCGACAATGACCCGGCGGAGATCATCATCATGGGGCACATCGTCTGGTTCATCTTGATCTTCTGACTTAGCCCGTTCTGACACCATCGTGCACGTAAATGCAGTGCAACTTGATGTTCGATAGCATCACCGTATTCAGGGGCACATAGTTGTCATCGTACTCTTCTTCCTCGCCGTCTTCCATCATAACCCCTATTTCTCCGTGCCTCGTCCAAACATTATAGTGTGGCATGAAACCCTTGTAAAGCGGTGGGTGTGAAGGATTTTCCGGTCGAGTAAGACTTCGTATTCCCACATATAGGGCATGGACAACACATAAAACCATTATGCTTGTTTGCCTCAGCCACTTGAGAAAAGCATGCACGCCCTTAATGTACTCGGAGGTGTATACGTCACACCGTACATCCATTGTCGGTTCATCTGCGTGCATTATATATAATTAAGTGTGTCAAAAATCATTCTGAGAACATCATGAATAGATAATTAAATGACCAAATTAATAGAAGTTCATCATCACATAAAAACCAAAGTACATACATAGTTCTCATCTAACAACATAAAGCTCTGCAGAGCATCTAAATTAATTAAACCATACATTGAAACTATGTAAAACATTTCAATGTGAAAACAAATACGATCATAATCGCAACCAAGGTAACAACCGATCCAACGGCATAATGATACCAAGCCTCGGTATGAATGGCATATTTTCTAATCTTTCTCATCTTCAAGCGCATTGCATCCATCTTGATCTTGTGATCATCGGCGACATCCATAACATGCAACTCCAATATCATCTTCTCCTCCTCAAGTTTTTTATTTTTTCCTTCAAAAAATTGTTTTCTTCTTCAACTAAATTTAACCTCTCGACAATAGGGTCGGTTGGAATTTCGGTTCAACAACCTCCTAGATAAATAAAATCTATGTCACGTTGGTGGCTTAATTTTCATAAACAATAAATGAACCAATAGTTATGAAAAGATAATATATACCACATCTGAATCATAGACAGGGACGAGGGCCGTGAGGCGGATACCAAAACCATCGCACTATATAAGATGCAATAATAAAAGTAAGAAAATAATACAAGTAAGAATATTTTTCCTTTCGGAAAGAAGATAAGAACAAGAGGCTCACCACGATGGTCTTGGCGATGAGATCGCCATGGTGATCGGCGGTGAAAGGCGGGGCCAGGCGTGGCGGACCTCTAAACCTAGACAAATATTGAGGAAAATGGAGGTTAGAGGTCGAGCTTGGAGGAGAAAGCTTAAGTAGTGTGGCTCGGGCATTCCATCGAACACCTTGTGTGCATAGGAGGTGAGCTAGAGCACCACCACCAGCCCCTCCCCTCGGCCGGAAAAAGCAGCAAAGGTGCTCTGCTCTTGCGCTGTGAGGGGCTATATATAGCAGCACCATTAGCCCGGTTGGTGGCATGAACCGGGACTAAAGGGAAGCCTTTGGTCCCAGTTCATGCCACCAACCGGGACCAATAGTGGTGGGCAGAGCCAGGACCATTGGTCCCGGTTCGTCCCACCAACTGGGACCAAAAGGTCCGGACGAACCGGGACCAATGGCCACGTGGCCCGGCCGGCCCCACAGGCTCACGAACCAGGATAAATGCTCGCATTAGTCCCGGTTCTGGATTGAACCGGGACTAATGGGCAAAACAGGCCTCAACGATAGCCCCTTTTTCTACTAGTGTACTCAAGATGTCCATAACTGGGGACACGGCTAATCATGATTAGTTTATACACTCTGCAGAGGTTTGCGCACTTTTCCCCACAAGACTCGATCGCCTCCGTTTGATTTCTCGCACTACATGGTGTTTGAGAGACGGATGACCGAGACATAGTCTTTCAGAAGCGCTAGCACCTTACATGTGGGTAGACCGTACCAACCTACAACCCATACATCGGCTAGTCTACCCGTAAGAGTTTGCACAACTTAATCAACTACGCCAGAGCCCATAATGGCTTGTGGCTGCACACGTAAGTTTCTAGTTTGAATAATCTCATGATCCCTTTGAGCCTGGGTGGCGGTCCTAAGAAATACAGGCAAGTCCTGATGGAAACCAGGTGCCTCAATCCACCCAGATGTGTGTTTAAGTTGCCACCTTAGACAAACCATTAATTATCAATCTCACATCTGTCATGGATACACTCACCCAATCCACGTCTACTAGCATAGCATGGCATAATAAGCAAACGTAGAAGTAATTCCCAAGGGTTTGATAATAAACAGGTAATAGGTACTACCTCATCTACTTCCCAAAACCCACAGTTTAATTAGATCATAATCATGCAATGTTTGAGGATAGATCTAATGCATAAAACTGGGTAGTAGAAAAGGTATGATCAAAGTGTTACTTGCCTTCTGGCGATGATCCATGAAACCTAGAGACTCGAAGTAACGGTAGCGCACTCAGGGCATTCTATCGCAGACAAACAAGCATACAATAAGTACTCATCTAATGCACAGGTAAAACTCAAATAGATCAAACCAGATAGTTCAACTTAAGAACTCCGGTTTGCAAAAAGAATCAAATCAAACGAAGCAACGAAAGTCAAACGGCGGAAGAAAACAACTTCATTTTACTAATCTGGATCTAAGTCAAATTTTACAGAAGCAAAAACTTGTTTAAGTTGGTTATTCTAGACAAAACTCCAGGCGCTTGAATAGCCTGATTCCGATAAACGAGCGAAAAGTTATACTAAAACGAAAATCGGATCAGGAATCGCGATCAGAAAAAATCGCGGATTAAATCCGAGAAAAAGACAAACGACGAACAGGTTAACGCACGGACGTTCGTTAACTAAACTAATCTGACGAACGCGTTCGTTAAAAACGAACGAACGAACGAACGAACGTTCGCTATTTAACCTAAATCAAAAAAAAAACCGAAACTAATAAAAAACGAAACTAAAAAATCCGAAAAATAAACCGAAGGAAAACCGCCAGGTTTTTAGAAAAACCGGCGGCACGTTTTTCGAGGCGACGGCAAACCTCGGCGAGGTCGTGGCGGCGGGTCCCGGGTCGGCGGCGGGTCCGCGAGGTCGTGGCGAGTGTTCCGGCGAGGTCGGGCGGCGTGGGCGGGTCGGGCGCGGGCGGGCGATGGTATGAGGTGGGCGCGGGGCTAGGGTTTAGCGCCTGGGGGCATGGTGGGCATCGGGCGGGCTCCCCCCGGCTTATAAAGCCCCGCGGGCCGGGAGTCCTAGGCGGACACGGTCCGTAGGTCGGTGGCGCATTTTTTATAATTCTCTGTGAAGAAAAAAATAAAAGAAATACTAAGCGAACTCAAAAATCCCGAAATAAATTTTCCCGGCTTCTAAAATCAATAGGACAAGATGAACATTTATTTGGGGCCCAAATGCAATTTTGAAAACGCAGCATTTTTCCTAAATTCAAATAAAAGGCGAAAAACTCCAAAATAAAATCTTATTTGATTTTATTATTAAATCTTCATTATTTCTTTATTTTGGGAAAGTCATTTTATTCCCTCTCTCATATTTTGATAGTAGAAACAATTGAAGATAAAATAATTAAAATCAAATGATCCTATTTTCAAAATTTGAGAAAACTCAAATATGAAAATAACGAAATCCTCAACTCTCTCCGTGGGTCCTTGAGTTGTGTAAAATTTCTAGGATCAAGCAAAATGCAACAAAAAATGATATGCAATAATGCTCTATGTATAACATTCCAAATTGAAAATTTGGGATGTTACAAACCTACCCCCTTAAGATGAATCTCGCCCTCGAGATTCGGGTTGGCTAGAAAATAGGTGATGGTGGTCCTTAAGAAAATCTTCCTCTCGCTCCCAGGTGGCTTCATCCTCAGTGTGGTGGCTCCTTTGAACCCATAAAACTTAATGACCTTCTTTGCGAGTAACTCGACTAGCAAACTCGAGAATCTTAACTGGTTTCTCCTCGTAGGTCAAATCATCATTCAACCTGAATCGCTTCCGGTGTACTTGTATCTCTCGGTGGTATATCGACCATCTCTGCGTGACACTTCTTGGTGAGAAACATGAAACACATCATGAACACTGACAACCCTTGGGTAATTCCAACTTATGCGCAACTTCTCCCATACGTTCGAACTTTGTATGGTCCCAAAAATGTGGCGCTAATTTTCCTTTAACACCAAAACGCTTAACTCCTCGAAGTGGCGATACACGAAGATAAACTCTGTCTCCGACTTTGTATTCTGTCTCCTTGCGTTTTGAATCCGCATAACTTTTCTATCTTGACTGGGCTACCTTGAGCCTATTGTGAATCAACTTTACTTTCCGTTCAGACTCCTTAATCAAATCCGGTCCAAACAACTGGCGGTCTCCAACTTCATCCCACAACAACGGGGTCCTGCACCTCCGTCCGTACAAGGCTTCGAAAGGTGCCATCTTCAAACTGGATTGATAACTGTTGTTGTAAGAAAACTCCCCATATGGCAAATTTTTGTGCCAGCTGAATCCATAATCCAAGGCACAAGCTCTAAGCATATCCTCCAAAATCTGGTTGACTCTCTCGGTTTGTCCATCTGCCTGTGGATGAAAAGCTCGTGCTAAACTCGACTGGTTCCCAAAGTTTCGTGCAACCGCTTCCGAACTTTGAGGTGAATTGGGTTCCTCTATCGTCGACGGTACTCCTCGGAACTCCATGCAAGCATACAATCCTTGTCATGTATATCTTAGCCTATTTGGCACTTTCTTGTAGGTAGTCTTTCTTTGGAATGAAATGAGCTACCTTCGTCAAACAATCGACTACAACCCAAATCGAGTCATAGCACGAGCAGGTCATGGGCAATCCCGTGATGAAATCCATACCTAGTTTATCCCACTTCCATTCGGGTATAGGCAATGGATGTAACAATCCTGCTGGCTTCTGATGTTCTGCTTTCACCTTCTGACATACATCACAAACTGCTACGTACTCTGCAATGTCCTTCTTCATTCCGGTCCACCAGAAACTATTCTTCAAATCCAAATACATCTTGGTATTTCCTGGGTGAATTGAATATGGTGAATCATGTGCCTCTTGTAGAATCAACTTCCTGATCTCCGTGTCATTGGGCACGTAAACACGGTCTTCAAACCATAGGGTATCGTGCTCATCCTCACGAAATCCCTTAGCCTTTCCTTCGCTCATTTTCTCCTTTATAGAGGCAATCTCTTTGTCGGTCTTACGAGCTTCCTGATTTTATCCATCAAAGTAGATTGAATCTCCAATCTTTGATACATAGCCTCATGAACTATTTCCAAACATAGCTCCCAAAATTCCTCGGCTAATTCTTTTGGTAAACCTCCGGTCATTAGGATGTTAACATGACTCTTACGGCTCAACGCGTCTGCTACCACGTTAGCCTTTCCGGGGTGGTAATGCAATCTCATGTCATAATCCTTAATGAGCTCCAACCATCTCCTCTGCCTGAGATTTAACTCCTTCTGCGTGAAGATGTACTTCAAACTCTTGTGATCCGTATACACCTCACAATGGTTCCCAATGAGGAAATGTCTCCATGTTTTCAATGCATGCACTACGGCTGCTAACTCCAAATCATGTGTGGCATAGTTTAGCTCATGAGGCTTAACCTGTCGTGAAGCATACGAAACAACTCTTCCCTCCTGCATAAGCCTTTGCTCCAAGTCCTCTACGTGAAGCGTGCAATACACCTCATAATCCTTGGTGCGATCTGGTAGGATTAACCTTTGGTGAGAGTAACCAAACGTTTCTTCAACTCTTGGAAACTAGCTTCACACTCCTCGGTCCATATGAACTTGGTATCCTTCTTCAACAATTCTGTCATAGGCTTCGCAATCCTTGAGAAATTCTCAATGAATCTCCGGTAGTATCCCGCGAGTCCAAGGAAACTCCGGATCTCCCCAACTGTTGTTGGCGCTTCCCAGTTTGTCACAGTGACAACTTTAGTGGGGTCTACTGCTATACCTTCTCCGGATATAACATGTCCGAGAAATCCAACTTCCTTCAACCAAAACTCACACTTGCTGAATTTGGCATATAACTGGTGTTCTCTGAGCTTCTCGAGTACCAAACGCAAATGCTCTTTATGTTCTTCTTCATTCTTCGAGTAAACCAAAATATCATTAATGAACACCACGACGAACTTATCCAAAAACTCCATAAACACTTTGTTCATCATGTTCATAAAATAGGCAGGTGCGTTAGTCAGACCAAATGACATAACGGTATACTCATACTGACCCGTGCACAGTGGTAAAAGCCGTCTTAGGTATATCCTGCTCTCGAATCTTCAATCGATGGTACCACGATCGTAAATCGATCTTAGAAAACACCTTAGCTCCTTGCAATTGGTCAAACAAGTCATTGATCATCGGCAGTGGGTACTTGTTCTTAATGGTCACTTCATTCAATCCGCGATAATCAACAACCATTCTTAATGATCCATCCTTCTTCTCCACTAGAAGTACTGGTGATCCCGAAGGCGAAGAACTTGGGCGAATAAAACCTTTATCCAGTAACTCCTTAATCTGCTTCTTAATTTCCTTCAAATCTTGGGCTGGCATCCTATACGTTCTCTTAGATATTGGCCCAGTGCCTGGCAGTAGTTCAATCAGAAATTCAATGTCTCTGTCCGGCGGCATGCCTGGCAACTCTTCCGGAAACACGTCCGGGTAATCCCTTACCACTGGTATCCTCCTGCACAACTCCTGTTAAGGAATTTACATGTGCCCTCCTCGGCTCATGCCGTGATACAAACTTGATACTCCTCCCTTCTGGGGTTGTAAGCAAAATCTACTTACTGGCGCAATCTATGTTCCCTCCATACTTCGATAACCAATCCATTCCTAATATCACATCCAATCCTTGCGATTCCAGAACTATTAGGTCCGAGGGAAATACATAGTGTCCAATCCTTAATGGCAGTCGATCACACCATATACTAGCCATGTATTCTGCTCCGGGTGAGGTTACTAGCATGGGTGACCTAAGGGCTTGGGTTGGTAGTTTATACTTATCCACAAATCCCCTTGATATGTATGAATGCGATGCACCAGTATCAAAAAGAACAACTGCAGTAAAAGTCTTAACCAAAAACTTACCTATTCTGCGTGGCTGAGCTTCAACCTCCTCCACGGTAACGTGGTTCACTTGTCCCCTGTTGAAAGGGTTCGGCTTCTTTCACGAGCTTCCATTACCATTACCATTTTGGCCTACGGACAATCATTTGCATAATGCCCGGTCTTGCGGCACTTAAAGCAAGTGATGTGGCTCAGTCTACCTTGGATGGTGTTGACGGGTTGGTGCGGTTTTGTCCATTGCTTCCTCCATTCCCGTTCCCATTCTTGGTGCCATTATGGTTGTGCGAGCCACCTCCTCCATGGGTATGCTGAAATTGTCCTCCGGCTTCGGGTAAAGCGAAGTTTCTGCTGAGCTCGAGTTATTTTTCCCCCTGTCCATACTTTCTCTTGCGATTGTCAATCTGCTGCTTCCCTTCAATCATAAGCGCCACGATCTACCAACTCCTTGTAGTTGTTGAAAGTGGCTACCATCAACTGCATGCTCAGCTCATCATTCAGGTCCTTCTAGAAACTTCTCACGCTTAGCTGCGTCCGTAGCAACGTCATCTGGGGCATAACGTGCTAACTTACTAAAATCATCCACATACTTGCCAACTGTCCGTCCTCCTTGGCGCAAGTTGCGAAACTCACGCTTCTTCATGGCCATAGCTCCTGCTGAAACATGGGCAGTACGGAAAGCTTCTTTGGCTGATCCCATGTGGCCGGTGTCTCTGAGGGTAAGTGGCTGTAAAATTCTCCCACCATGCTGCTACGGGTCCTTCGAGCTGATGTGCGGCAAATTTCACCCTTTCTCCATCTGTGCATCCTGCAGTGGTCAACTCCCTCCCTATCTTACGGATCCAATCATCTGCAACAATCGGCTCGGTGCTACTGGAAAACACCGGCGGATTCAGCCTTAAGAAACGGGTCAAATGGTCAACAGGTGGTGATGGCGGTGGGTTGTTGTTGTTGTTGTTGTTGTTGTTGTTGTTGTTGTTGTTGTTGTTGTTTTTTTTGTTGTTGTTGTTGTTGTTGTTGTTGTTGTTTTTGTTGTTGTTGTTGTTGTTGTTTTTGTTGTTGTTGTTGTTGTTGTTGTTGTTGTTGTTGTTGTTGTTGTTGTTGTTGTTGTTGTTGTTGTTGTTGTTGTTGTTGTTGTTGTTGTTGTTGTTGTTGTTGTTGTTGTTGTTGTTGTTGTTGTTGTTGTTGTTGTTGTTGTTGTTGTTGTTGTTGTTGTTGTTGTTGTTGTTGTTGTTGCCTTGGTTCTGTACCAATGTTTGAATCAAGGCATTCTCGCTTGAATCAATGAGTGATCTCTGGCGGGAAAACAAATCCGGGTCGCGTCTCGGAGGCATCTGAGGGTTTAAAGAAAAGACGAGAGTTAAGAATAGAATGAGGTCTAGGGAGGAAACACTACCCATATGCACATGAGACAAATCACACAATATCACTCCAATCAATTCAAACAAGGGCATACAACGGTCTATCTATCATTACAAAGTGCTGAAACTAAAACTAATTTAAAATGGGGGAAATCTACTACTGTTATGGTGGTCAACTAGAAAAACTGCTCCGATGAAGACTCCATGATATCTGCTTCAGCTTCATCTTTGAAATCATCATCACTAGGATCGGAATCGGTGTCGTCGATGATGATGTAGTTCTTTGGACAGGTGTAATCTTCATCTTCTCCTCCGGGTGCGGAATTTCCCATGAGTTCTTCAATCTTCTTAAGATCGCCGTTTTGTCCCACTAGAGCTACAATCTCCTCCATGTAGTCCTTGCGGGTGGCCTTCAGTTCTCCTTCTAATTCGATAATCTTGGCTTTTGCTGTCTTCAACTCCATCATGTCTGCGCACATCTGGTTCTCCTTGGCGTCGAATGTGCTGATTTAACTCCTGGATGAAGGCTTCATTGGATCGATCCTTCTTAGTGCCAACTATCTCCCATTGTTCATCTCGGCGCCTGCAAATCTGGTAGATAGTATCCTTGAGGTCTTCTTTCTAAACTTCTCCAATGCGTCCCATGGTTATGTGAGCTGCCATGCTCTTTCCCAAACTCCAAATTGGTGCATTGAAAACAATCTCAATGGGATCCGTGATTGGCGCAAACGTCCTTCCGGGAACTTGAGCTTGAATCTTCCAGCGCTCTTCTTCGGGTAAAGTGGAATTGTAGGTCCCGGTGAAGCTTGGTATTCCGATGTTCAGGTACTTAGTGACTTCCTTCAGGTGTCGTCCAAAGGGTGTATCTTCATCCGGCTGGGTGAACTTGATCCTCGCTTCCGTCATCCTAAAAGAGTAGAAAAGATGAGGAGTCAGAAATGAGAAGAGAGTAGTGATCTGGGGCTTTAGCTTAATGGTCGTGTCCTACAGTTAGCGTGTGCTCTGATACCATCTTCTCTAGCGACCAGACCTCAAGCGATCGATCTACGTGCTCAGTGTCATCCTGGATCAAGATGTCGACACCACCACGATTACTCAGAGGATTTATAACAGAGTAGCAATCACACACTTATTACAATCGAATGTCTCAAGAGAGAACTTAATAAAATAAATATGGCTTAAGGCCAACTAATGACGATAACAGCGGAAGGCTTGGAAGAAATAAGCGAGTCCATCAACTCCAACGGCATCACTGAGTATAGAACCACGACCTAAACACCATACTAAATGCGAAAAGTACGCAACATGAAACGTTGCAGCCCGAAAACGGGTCAGCACATGGAATATGCTGGCAATGTAACACATAGAGAATAATGGAATGATAAGCCTATACTACATGCATATATGGCTGGTGGAAAAGCTCTATGGTTACAGTTTTTGCGTAAAGCCAATTTTTTCCTCTTGCAAAGGAATAAATTTATTTAACTATCATGGTGGTTGTTAAACATTGAGAATGGTTGACAGCATTCTCAATCCCAATTAAAAGTACTCATTAAAACCTAACAATATTAATTAGAAGTAACATGATGAGATTCACATGATATCCAGGTACTAGATACTCAAGATGTCCATAATCGGGGACACGGCTAATCATGATTAGTTTATACACTCTGCAGAGGTTTGCGCACTTTTCCCCACAAGACTCGATCGCCTCCGTTTGATTTCTCGCACTACATGGTGTTTGAGAGACGGATGACCGAGACACAGTCTTTCAGAAGCGCTAGCACCTTAATGTGGGTAGACCGTACCAACCTACAACCCCTACATCAGCTAGTCTACCCGTAAGAGTTTGCACAACTTAATCAACTACGCCAGAGCCCATAATGGCTTGTGGATGCACACGTAAGTTTCTAGTTTGAATAATCTCATGATCCCTTTGAGCCTGGGTGGCGGTCGAAGAAATCTGAGCAAGTCCTGATGGAAACCAGGTGTCTCAATCCACCCAGATGTGTGTTTAAGTTGCCACCTTAGACAAACCATTAATTATCAATCTCACATCTGTCATGGATACACTCACCCAATCCACGTCTACTAGCATAGCATGGCATAATAAGCAAACGTAGAAGTAACTCCCAAGGGTTTGATAATAAACAGGTAATAGGTACTACCTCATCTACTTCCCAAAACCCACAGTTTAATTAGATCCTAATCATGCAATGTTTGAGGATAGATCTAATGCATAAAAACTGGGTAGTAGAAAAGGTATGATCAAAGTGTTACTTGCCTTGCTGATGATCCGCGAAACCTAGAGACTCGAAGTAACAGGCGGCGCACTCCGGGCATTCTATCGCAGACAAACAAGCATACAATAAGTACTCATCTAATGCACAGGTAAAACTCAAATAGATCAAACCAGATAGTTCAACTTAAGAACTCCAGTTTGCAAAAAGAATCAAATCAAACGAAGCAACGAAAGTCAAACGGCGGAAGAAAACAGCTTTGTTTTACTAATCTGGATCTAAGTCAAATTTTACAGAAGCAAAAACTTGTTTAAGTTGGTTATTCGGAAAGAGGGTTTTGAGACGAAACTTGGCGCTTTGAATCGCTGATTAGATAAACGAGCAAAAAGTTATACTAAAACGAAAATCGGATCAGGAATCGCGATCAGAAAAAATCGCGGATTAAATCCGAGAAAAAGAAAAATGACGAACAGGTTAACGAACGGCCGTTCGCTAACTAAACTAATCTGACGAACGCGTTCGTTAAAAACGAATGAACGAAAGTTCGCTATTTAACCTAAACCGGAAAAAAAAACTGAAACTAATAAAAAATGAAACTAAAAAAACAAAAAAATAAACCGTCGGAAAACCGCCCGGTTTTTAGAAAAACCGGCGGCAAGGTTTTCGAGGCGGCGGTGAACCTCAGCGAGGTCGGCGGCGGGGTCTGGCGAGGTCGGGCGGCGGCGGCGGGGTCCGGCGGTGTCGGCGGGCGTGGCGGGCGGGCAAGGCGGCGCTGGTGGGCGCTGGGCTAGGGTTTGGGGCGCTGGCAAGGCTGGGCTCCTGGCTGGCTCCCCGGCTTATAGAAGCCTCAGCCAGGAGTCCTAGGCGGACACGGCCCGTAGGTCAGTGGCACATTTTTTTTATAATTCCACGCAGAAGAAAAATAAAAAGAAATACTAAACGAACTCTAAAAATCCCGAAATAAATTTTCCCCGGCTTCTAAAATCAAGCCGGACAAGATGAACATTTATTTGGGGCCTAAATGCTATTTTGGAAAACTCGCATTTTTCCTAAATTCAAATAAAAAGGCGAAAAACTCCAAAATAAAATCTTATTTGATTTTATTATTAAATCTTCATTATTTCTTTATTTTGGGAAAGTCATTTTATTCCCTCTCTCATATTTTGATAGCAGAAACAATTGAAGATAAAATAATTAAAATCAAATGATCCTATTTTCAAAATTTGAGAAAACTCAAATATGAAAATAACGAAATCCCCAACTCTCTCCGTGGGTCCTTGAGTTGTGTAAAATTTCTAGGATCAAGCAAAAATGCAACAAAAAATGATATGCAATGATGCTCTATGTATAACATTCCAATTTGAAAATTTGGGATGTTACACGGGCCAAAGTATATAGTCTGGCTGTCCGGATACCCCTTAATCCAGGACTCCCTCAGTAGCCCCTGAACGAGGCTTCAATGACGATGAGTCCGGCGCGCAGTTCTGTCTTCCGCATTGGAAGGCGGGTTCCATCTCCGAATACTCCAAAGTAACTACCGAACACTTAAACCATGTCCGGATCTGCAAGATGATCTTCACATACCATCGTAGAGAGAATGATATTTTACAAATGTGATCTGCAGACAACTTTAGACAATGTGACGTGACACTACGGTTGGGTCATTATTCAAACCGTTTTTCCACAACCAGCCATGGCGCATATTACGAGGCGGTTTCCTCTGCACGTCTTGCCGAAGCAGAGATCGTGTCCCCTTATCACGGGACTCTCATTAATACAGGTGTCGGTAGCCCAACCGCGCCGCTAACTGCGGCGAGTGGGGAGCGAGCGGGTTCCACCAGGCAAGTGGGGAGGCGCAAAAGCTTCTACCGCCTCTATAAAGAGATAAGGTCTCTTCCTTTTTACCCACGCCTTTTCCTTCCGCTAGTCCATTCCCCTCTGTTCGAGCCCTAGCGCCCAAGCACTCTTCTTCTCCACCGAAGAGAGGTTCTCCGAAGATGTCCGGATCCGGAGCAGGAGGCAAATGGATGGCCTCTACCGTCCAGGAGAAGGATATCAAAAGTCTTCGAGAGGCCGGGTACCTGGTCAAGAAGATAGGCCACCGTCTTCCGCCGGCGGGACGGATCGTCCCTACTCCGGAGCCTCACGAGAGGGTCGTGTTTCTTCCTCATTTTGTCCACGGGCTTGGGTTTCCCCTTCACCCATTTGTTCACGCCGTCATGTATTATTGCGGGATTGATTTTTATGATCTTTCCCCTAATTCTTTCCTTAATATCTCGAAGTTCATCGTCGTGTATGAGGCTTTTCTCCGAATTTCGCCTCACTTCGGCCTGTGGCTGAAGATTTTCAATGTGAAGCCCAAGGTGGTGAGTGGGGAGCACGCCGAGTGCGGCGGCGCCATGGTGAGCAAGATGCCCAAGGTTGTATGGCCGACGGGTGCCTTCAATGACTCCGTCAAGGAGTGGCAGCAGCAGTGGTTCTATATCACCGAGGCGTGCGGCAAAAAGTGGGCTGCTGCTCCTGAGTTCAGATCCGGAGCCCCACTGCGGCTCACGTCCTGGCCCGAGAAGGTCCTGAACTGGTCCTCGTCCAATGAGCTATCGCTGCTCCAAACGCGCGTCCAGAGTGTGGTCGACAAGGATGTCAAACTCGTCGACGTAGTCCAAGTGATGTTAGTTCGCCTGGTTCTCCCTTGCCAGCGTCGAGCCTGCAATTCGTGGGAATATGACCCAACCGAGCACCAGACCCTACGGGAGCTCTATGGCTCCTCCCACAAGGATATCTGGAAGGTGCTCTTCAAGTCCGGCAAACCATGGCCGGGCTTCGCCGAGGACCGTGGGTATCAACTATCCCACTCTGCAAGTCCGGTAAGTCATTGATGTGCTCTGTCTATCCATGTTTTAGCTGGCACGTCCAGAGGGAAGCGCTTTTATCATGCCTTATAATAATCCCAGGGATGGACGAAAAAGGTGGAGCGGATACACTATCCTGTCCCGCTGCCGGAGGAACCGGCCGGACCTCTCCTGACGAAGATGCTGGTCCCAGCGCCTTACGAGGCACCGAAGAAAGAGGCCCCCAAGAAGGTCAAGAAGACCCGAAGCGGCCTTCGTCATCGTGATGCTTCGGACGCAAAATCCGAACACTCCAGCGACCATCCCTCCTCCGAAGACGAAGAGGAGGAGGAAGAAGGCGAGTCCGCCATAGGGGGAGGGAAGAAAAGGACGGCCTCCTCATCACTGGAGGCCGAACCGCCAAAGAGCGGGAAAGGTTCCCTCCCGGAGGCGTCCACCACGGCTGCTGATAGCAGCCCGGAGTGGGATCCCAGGGCCCAGCCCCTGGTAAAGTCGTAAGTATACGAAACCCGCACACACCTACGTGCGCGAGGTCATTAGGATGTAGTAGTTTTAACTGTCGCCATATTTCGTACATCCCGGCGAGGTCCCACGCCGGACAGTCCTCATCGGAGGATTCGCTGAGCTCAGATGCCCTGGCGAGCGAGACGCCTCCAGAGGCCCCTTCCCCGAAGCCTAGGCGCGACATCGAGGTGTCATCTCAGCGGGACCTGGACCAGGGGGGCATATCCCTGGGGCCGGACACACGGGAGCAGCGGCTCCCATGCGTGTCGATGGCGGGGGTGATCTTCGGTCCGGACCCCAGCCGGACATGGTCCTGGAGACCTTTAAAGCTCCAGGATCGGGCGAGCAGCCGCCTTTGACGGGGGGCTTGCCTGTTCCGCTAGCGGCCTCTGTCCAAGCAGAGCTGCCAGGCGGCCTATCAACAGTGCTAAGAAGCGCGTCTATCGTCGATGAACATCGTGCCCTCATGGGTGCGGTGATTGAAAAGATTCAGTCCGCTGAGAGCGGACTGAACGAATCTTGCCTTAGTCTTATAAAGGGCTTTGAGGTATGTTTTTAAGAAACCTTTGGGAGATTGTCATAATATGAGTAGTAGCCCCTAATGCACTGTCCGGCGAAATAGAGCCGAACAGGGGATCAAAATTTTCCGTTTTGCAGGAGACTCAGTTAATGACGTGAATCCCTTTGTTTGAAAACAGGCATCTGCAGAGACGACCGCCGCTCATAGTGCGGAGGTGTCCGGACTAAAGCGGTGTCTGGAACGGGCCGAAGAGGAACTTGGCCGCGTGAAGAAGCAGTTGGAGGACAAGCAAGATATGTCGAAACCTTGTGCTAAGTTGAGCACGAATTAGAAGTTGTGCCTGATGAAGACATTTGCATTGTATGCTCTAGGGGCGAGTGCCGAAATTGAGGCACTTAAGAAGGCTGTGGACGAAGCCGATAATAAGGACGCCGCCGAACAGGCTCTTCGTGAGAAACACGAGGCCAGGGTCATTGAAGCTGAGTGACAGCTCCTGGAGGCCGTGCAGAAAAGCGAGGGCTTGGAGCAGAGTCTAGCAGGGAAAGATTCTAAACTCGCCCAAGCTCTCCAAGCCGCAGGGGATGCTCGGGAAGAAGCCCGAGGTGCTCTGAGAGACATTCAGGAGGCCCGGAAGGTTGCGGCTGGTAAGGCCTTTTGTACTCAAGGCCATTTTCGCATAGTAATGGGAGGAACTCTAAGCGACAAGCTGAATTCTTGTTTCTCCAGGGGCGTTTGCGGATCTGCCGCGCAGCATATCAGATGCTGCCCAATTCTACCGAACTGAAGAGAAGAAGTCCGCGGAGAAGGATTTTTGGTTGCAGTATTTGGCGCCGAATTATCCGGTGCCCTTTATCGATCAGCTGAAGCAGCTGGTCGAACAGCACCAGGCGGTCGAACTAGCCATGAAGGACTTGGTTGTCCGGCCGTGGCCTGCAGAGCCAATTCCAAGCAGTTACTTCGGACTCGTGAAGCGGATTGTTGGCGCTTGCCCTCGGCTTGATGTCATTAAGCGATCAGTCTGCATAGAGGGTGCATGCATGGTGTTTGCCTGTGCGAAGGTGCATTGGGGGAAGCTTGATGCGGAGAAGCTGATAACTGAGGGACCGCCGGAGGGTAAGGAGCATCGCAAGCCCGAGTTATACTATGAAGGTGTACTGAAAGGAGCCCGCCTTGAGGTGGATAAGTGTATGAAAGACACTATATTTCCCTGAAGGCAGTCGTGCCATTCTTTGTAATGCGAGATAATGGCACTTTTATTATTTATTGACTGTTTATTTGAACGTTTGTTCTTCATGTGCGGCTGTTTAGTGTATATAAATCTTGAGAGTTGGCGGTCGTAAACCTTTACGTAAAAGAAATGCAGGGGGTGTTCGGGACATACCTGAACACTCTTTATCCCATTGTTGGGTCCTTTTAAGGAGGTGTTCCTCACCACGAACCAGGCAATCAGACTATAGGGCTTTATCACTCTCACTTAGCCATAGGAATTCGAGTATGGTGGGCGCAGCCCCTGGTGTTCGGAAGGCCGAACTAGGGGCTCTATCGGCGCCTGATCAGAAGACCTTTAAAGATTTTACAACCTCTCGAACAGCTGACCAGCTCTCGCTGTATCATGACAGTCAGTTTTCGGCTTTCTCTACTGAGGTGCTCGTCCAGAAGAACCGGGACACAATCGCAGTAGTTCTCCCGGCACTACCTTAGCCGATGGAGCAGAACGTAAGGTACCGAAACATGGGAGCCGGGCAAACCCAACTAATGACCCAAGACATATTTAGAGCTGATGCATATAGTGCTATAAGTTCGGGGTGCCGAGCAACCGAAAAGGTGGTCAGACATTGTTGCCGTATTATGAAGCCCCTGGCATAATGGGGCATAACACAAGGCGTGGGTGCCATTTGTGACCAAAAGGCGTCAATAAAAAACGATGGCCGGTAAGTGTTATTTAAGTGTACGCATTGCAGTAGAGTGACATGTCTATGCATATGAGTGCAGTTTATGCTTATGAAAAGAAGTGTTTTTGGCGGAACCTATCGTGGACGGACTGGAGGAAGCTGTGTATGGATCTGAGGTGTAGCCGGACTGCCTTATGTGTTCCTGCCTTGTGCGTCCGAGCTAATTCCGCGTCGCCAGTCCTGTTCTGTGCCAAAGTTAGTCTGTAAAGACAAATGCTTAAAGGCGGCTCCATGTATTGTTGTGGTTGAACCGCGGGTGCCTGATTGGAGCCTGGCTGAACCAGGCTATCATGCCATAAAGTAGTTCGTACTACTCAATTGGTGTCCGGGTGTTTGGCTGCCGAATCAAAATTTGATAAACAGGCACGACTCGCTATTCCAGCAGCGGTATGATTTCCACTCCAAGGGTGGGGTTCGACCTTGCCCATAGTTGTGACTATGTCACGCGGGACTGGCCTGATGTTGTACCTCGTTGAATCTAGCCAACGTGGTTCGTCCCGGTAGTATGTGGTAATTACTATATAAGGGGACAATGCCGAAGACTTATTCTTCGGCGTGGTATTTTTTTGGTGATCTGAAGACAACCATTAGTATGGTGGGCCAGTTAAAACTTGGCCTTTGCGCCTGGCATCTTTTGAGGAGATGTTATTGATAGTTTTATGCCCGTGGGGGCTCGTGTAAGATGGAGCCCCCAAACTATTGGGTAGATAGTGAGTGCAATAAAATTGCTATGGCTGACGTTGTCCGGACGGTCGATGTGATTAGAGACGATCAGCCGTATTTTTGTACAGTGGGGGGATCTTTCTTTGACCTCACCATGTTTGATTGGTCTTTCGTTGTTTGAGACCTCCCTTCATTGTTTCCGGCGCGCGATCGGCTGTTTTGTTTTGAGGATCCGGCATTTTCTATTGGTGTGCTTGGCCGCCCTTCTGGGGGTACCATGAATTTCACATGGTTGATCAAGTATGCTGCTTGGGCCAGATGGGTGTGAGCTGTTCTTTTTTCGCTGACCGGACTGGGGGCCGATGAATTTAGCACCAACTTCCCTGCTTGACATTTATGACGATTGCGCCGAGGCTTGAGGATGTCGCCTCGTGTTTCCTGCTTATTGTCCTGGACCGTGGTGGTATGTTGGTGTCGGGGTATGTGCCTTAGGTTCTCCTTCTTAGGTTGAGGTAGCGAATTGTGCAGTGTGTGCCCTTTGTCGGGGCGGTCGAGTCCATATTCCTCGGTGGCCAGGATCTTGGTCCATCTGTCAGTGAGCAAATCTTGGTCAGCTTTGAGCTGCTGTTGCTTCTTTTGCAGGCTCCTCGCAGTGGCCATAAGCCGTCGCTTAAAGCGCACTTGTTCCGCGGGATCCTCAGGCACGCCGAATTCATCATCGCCGAGGCTCACCTCGTCTTCGGAGGGGGGCATATAGTTGTCCTTCTCCAAGTATCCGTCCGTTGCCAGTCCGGCCTGCTTAAAGGCAGGCTGATCAGGATTGTATTCATCTTTGGCACCATCCGGATTGTTTTCGTCTTCTGTGCCGGTATTGTTGTGTCGGGGCTTGGAGCGGCGTTGACGACGCCCATGCTTAGCTTCCCTGAGGGGTTATCCTCCATTGCCTCATCGCCATTGGTTTCCTTCGGAGTGTCCACCATATCTATATATATATCTATATATATATATATATATATATATATATATATATATATATATATACATATACATATATATATATATATATCATATGAGGAGGTGGCTGTCCACCGCCCCGTGGGCGGTGGTTCCTGTTCTTATTCTACATCATCGTCCATACCGTCGATGTCTTCAGAGTCGAAGTCAAGCACGTCGGTTAAATCATCGATCGTGGCAATGAAATGGGTGGTGGGTGGGCAACGAATTCCTTCGTCGCCTGCTTCCCACTCGAGCCGGACATAGTTCGGCAAAGAGTCTCCTGACAAAGAGAGAGATTTTAACGAGTTCTGTATGTCGCCAAAGGGTGAGTACTGAAAGATATCCGCAGCGGTAAACTCTATTATCGGAGCCCAACCAGATTCCGCGGGCTTGAAGGTGCGCAGACTGGAACCTACAGCCGGATACGAGTCCGGGGGTTCGGGGTCACAGGCTTCCTTGGGGGTGAAGCCTGTGTTCGGCTCTACCGCCGATGAGTGTGCGGGCTCCGGGGCGGGGTTCATCCCTCCGTCCTTGGGCGACGCGATCTGATCCAGATTTAGGTCCGAGGTTTCTGCAGGGGCGATATCCCGAGCATTGTCCGACAGCAGGTCTAAGTCGTGCTCAACGTGACTGTCCGACGCTCCTGGCGCGGGCTCGAACCCGTTGAAGATCAAGTCTACGCGGATATTGGCCGTGTAGTTCAAGTTTCCGAACCTGACCTGGTGGCCAGGGGCGTAGCTGTCGATCTGCTCCAGATGGCCAAGCGAATTGGCCCCCAGTGCGAAGCCGCCGAACACGAAGATCTGTCCGGGGAGAAAAGTCTCACCCTGGACCACGTTGTTATTGATTGAAGGAGCCATCAAGCCTTGCAGCGACGACACAGAGGAACTCTCAATGAAAGCACCAATGTCGGTGTCAAAACCGGCGGATCTCGGGTAGGGGGTCCCGATCTATGCGTATTAGGCTAATGGTAACAGGAGGCAATGGACACAATGTTTACCCAGGTTCAGGCCCTCTTGATGGAGGTAAAACCCTACTTCCTGCTTGATTGATATTGATGATATGGGTGTTACAAGAGTTGATCTACCACGAGATCGTAGAGGCTAAACCCTAGAAGCTAGCCTATGATGATTATGATTTCGTCTCTAAGGAGGTTTATATAGACACCGTAGAGGGCTAGGGTTTACATGGAGTCGGTTACAAAGAAGGAAATATAATATCCAGATCGTCAAGCTTGTCTTCCACGCAAAGGAGAGTCCCATCCGGACACGGGACGAAGTCTTGAGTCTTGTATCTTCATGCTCCTATAGTCCGGCCAAAGTATATAGTCCGGCTGTTCGGATACCCCCTCAGCTTCTGCTTAGCGGTCTTCACAGGTATGAAGATGCACTCCCTCTCTCTCGTTGCTAGCATCTCCTAGATTGATCTTGATGACACGTAGAAAAATTTTAAATTATTACTACGTTCCCAACATGAAGAATACTAATATCACCCCCCGTGCAAAAATCATTTTCCTACCGAATGTCCCATACACTCGTATACCTTGCTTGTTGACCAAATGAACCGTGCGTTATATGCCGAGGCCGATGTGTAGTGCCCGCTCTCCGTATTCTTCCATACCAAGTAATAATCCACACCCTCATGAAGGTGGGTGCCCTCAATAAACGAAATAAGTCATGCTCGAGTTCGTTGGTTTGGACTAAATTAATCGATGAGACAAAATTTCCTATGTTTCGAGAAAAATCTGTTCATATACAGGGATAATCTTCTTCTATCACGTATCCTCAAAGGTCTACCGGTTCCAAATGGTCACCATACCGAAACGTAGCTGCGAGTTTATGACTCGATGATGGCATCATGTCCTTTGTTTTGTTAATCTCAAATTACATGACATAAATCGTCTAAAGATACAAAGAACCCATCCACTTGAAGTAAAGAAATTTGAAAAAATGTTTCAAATGTGGACACATGACGAGTACTAGGCATTAATTCAACGCATCACTGTTTCTCTTCTCTACAATGTTTAGCGACCCCAAACGAGTTCTGAAAAATTACAACGACATAATAAAAACTAAAAAAACAGCTCTTAAACATGGACATGGTGAATACTAAGCACAATTCAAACACCTATATATGCTTCTCTACTCAAAAGCCCACTGGCTCTCCTTCCGGATCTCCGCCTCCTCCTCCGGCGTGAAGTCATTCTTGATGTTGAAGGTCTTGTGGATCTCCTTGGGAGTCTTGCCCTTGATCATGTCGGCTACAGTCTGGCAGGTAAGGTCCAGCAATCCCTTGATGTCAAGATAATTTGCAGCTAGGATGAGGTCGAAGAGGGAGTGCTAGTCGACCTTGATGAATTCGGCATCCCAGCTCTTCATGTCGTCGGTTGGGGCTGGCGCCGCGGCTGCGGCAGAGGTGGAGGAGCTGGCGTCGGCGGCGGTGGAGTCGGCTGGCTTGGGGCTGGCCTGGACATGCTTCTTGCAGTACTCAATGACCATGGAGAGGATCTTCGAGTTGACATTGGGGAGCGGGATGGCGTTGTCGGCGCACTCGTCCTCGATCATGTGGTGGATGGTCTGGGACTCCATGGCGACCGCCTTGTTGACCTCAAACTCCTCGCCCTCCGAGCTCTTGAGCATAATCTTCTTCTCTCCCTCCACGACCGCCATCGATACGAGGATTGGGAGGCGAAGGAGATACGATGGAAACCCTAGCAAAACCTAGCGAGAAACGTTGCGGCGTAAGAGAGGACCAAAGACGGGAGCTTTTTTGCGTCTTGGGCTAGGTCTGGGACGGCCGGGGCTATTTATTGGGGCTAGAATCGGGTCGTATTCAACAAGGAGTCGAACTCTGGTCGTATTCATCTTCATCAAGGAGTCCCTCGCAAGGTTTTGGTTACCGAATGGTGCATTTTTTGACAATCTTGTTGCATCAAGGGCGGAATGCCGAGGCGTGCACGCGCTTACGCGGGAAGCCCGTCCGTCGTGGTCTATAGGTTCAGCGTCGATCTAGAGAGTGGAGACCTACGATGGGGCACCGAGGTGAGCAGTAGTACACCCAGCATTTCTGTTGGTTAAGTGATATACAGGTCAGGCAGTTTCCAGAGCAACACCAACTTAAAGTCTGAGAGCATAGCGAAACAAAAGTGAGCCTTTACTAGCCTGATCAATGTTGGTCGCTTGGTGCTAAAAACTGGTGATTCGGAATTTTGGAACTGAGACTTTCAACAAGAAAAGAAATGTTGTGGTTTTTTGTGAAGAAACAAATAGCAATGGCTGGCCTGCATGCATTGTCGTGAAGGGCCCACATCATATTAGCTGGTTCTCGGGTCTCTCCTCCATTTGGGTCTGAAACATGTGAGGGACGAGGAAGATGAAATGGACCAAAACATAAATCCCACCCACTCACTAGGTTGGTGTGTATCAGTGGTTACTTGGACGCTTCAAAATTCCCTTAAAAACATGGATGCTTCAAAGATGTTGCATGTCACCTTGAGTTCCACTCAAACACTTCACATTGCACCTAAAACTCATCAAGTGATGGTTGAAATGAACTCATGACGATACCAGAGAGTGCTTTGTTGGAATATCTCATTGGATCCGCTCGATCAACACCTGGCCGTTGCTTGGTGATATCGAGAATTCCTCTCCCAAACGCTCCACACTAGGCTCGAAATAGTGCCTTCTCAAGTATTTGAAAAGAATGCTTAGTCAACTTGTACATATAAATCACCACTTCAGGTTCTTGTCCAATATTGGGTAAAGCTTCGCAGCACAAAAAGATCCCCAAACACTTCTAAGTGGATTTTGGAATAATGCCTCGTGAAGTGCTTGCAGGAAACCCATGGTAATACCATACATGGCTTATTTTGATTAGCTCTATGGTTCTTGGCCATAGTTAAAAAACCAGACCGGTGAATGAATTATGAACCGGTAAAGCCAACGGTTCAGGTTTTTACTGGTCGGACCATTGGTTCACCGGTTCAATTGCTGGGCTTTTGCAATCAAGAAATATATTTAGAGTAACAATTTATATACACTGATATAAAACTAAAATAGGACCAAATAGCAATGGTTTCCTCCGTTAGACAACAAAAGCGTAGCCGAAGTGGTTATCAGGCCAAAGATAGGCGAATGACTACAACCTGGGATCGAATCCCACTACATTGCAACAATATTTTTCTGATTTTCTCTCTACACCGGTTTGACCGCCCGGTTTATTAGCCGAATTCAAACCAAAAAAACGCACAGTTCGACCGTTCTCACCGGTTAAGTTGCACGTCAGTCCGTCATGCTTAAAAAACCGGCATGATCACTGGATCCAGTTTTTTCCAGTTTGACCGGTGGTCCAGTCCGGTTTTTAAAACTATGTTCTTGGCTATCATTGAGTAAAAGTTGGAATGATACCTCATGAAGTTCTTGAAGGGAATTGTTGGCATTGAGAAAAGTTTAGTGGCACAAATAGCTCCGCCAAACACTTTACAGTGACATTTCGAATGATGCCTCGTGAAGTGCTTGCAAGGAACCCATGGTAATACCAATCATGCTTTGTATCAATCTGTCTTCGGTTCTTGGTCAGCATTGTGCAAAGCTTGGTAATACCAAGAGTTCCCCAAAAGACTTCATGGCGGTATTTTAAATAATGCCTCGTGAAGTGCTTGCAGGGAACCAAACATGATTTGTATTGGTCGCTCTTCGGGTTCTTGGTTGGTATTGTGCAACCTTGGTGACACCAATAGTTCCCACAAACACTTCACAACGGCATTTCAAATAATGCTTCATGGAGTGTTTTGAGGGACATGTGGTAATATTAAACATGAATTGTTTTGATCATCTATCTTGGTTCTTGGCTGACATTGAGTAAAGCTTTGTGGCACAAAAATTTGCCTCAAACTTTTCACGTCTACATTTCAAACAATGCCTCATGAAGTGCTTGCATGGAACGAATGGTAGTAGCATTGATCGTCTATCTGGGTCCTTGGGCGACAGTGTGTAAAGCTTGATTGCACCAAAAGTTCTCCCAAACACTTCACGGTGGCATTTTTGAATAATGCATCTTGAAGTGCTTGCAGAGAACCCATGGTAATACCAAACATGTCTTGTATTGATCAGCTCTTCAGGTTCTTAGCCGGCATTGAATAAAGCTTGGTGGCACCATGAGTTCCCTCAAACACTTCACAGTGACATTTGAAATAGTGCCTCATGAAGTGCCTGCAGGGGACTCATGGTGATACCAAACGTGATTCACCATTGGTTCAACTCTTTTGGTTTGTGACCACTACCTAGTAAATGCTTGGTTACACCAAGTGTTCCCCCAAACACTTCACGTGAGCCCTTGATCCGTAAAGTGTTTGAAAGGAACTCCCAGTAATACCAAACGGGATTTGCAGTACATCTCGTGTGGTTTATGACTTGCAATATCTGCTAAGTGCTTGGTTGCACCAAGAGTTCCCCCAACACTTCACATAATACCTTTAAAAAGTAGTTCGTAAAGTGCTTGAAGGGAACTCCCAGTAATACCAAACGTGTTTCTTAGCTCATTGGTGTATCTCTCTTATGGTATGTGCCCAATGTATACTAAATGCTTAGTGACACCGAAAGTTCCCCCAAATTCTTCAAATAAGTTCTCGAAAAGACGCATTCTGAAGTGCTTGAAGAGAACTCCTGACGAGGCCAACTCGATTAATCCCCATGTACCCATCTTAATGTATATGGATCTACCACTATAATTTCTAAAGCACAAACACTCAAATCCTATTGATATTATTGGTTGCCACCCAGAGTTCGCCCAAACACTTCACTATACAAAGCTCTATATCCCCGCACAGCACACTTATAAAATAGTGTCAATGCAACAATGAGACAGAAGCTAGCTACTGAAGTGATTTGAGGAGAACTCCAGGTGACAACCAATCAAACTAGCTAGATAGAACTCGTATTCATCTCGCATGGACCACACTAGTTCACTGACTTGCTTAATCTGCGCCTGTTGATAAGCGCATAGGCGGCTGCTATTTATAAGTCTACGGAAGACTAAAGATGTACTCCCTTCGTCTGAAAATACTTGTCATCAAAATGAATAAAAAGAGATGTACCTAGAACTAAAATACGTCTAGATACATCTCTTTTTATCTATTTTGATGACAAGTATTTCCGGACGGAGGGAGTAGTAGCAAGTTTGTTGCCTCCTGTGGACAGCGGTGTGCAATGCAGTACATGCATGGTCTTGGTGCTGGACGGATGAACCGGGCAATGCACCTAGCCGTGAAGTGACCTAGGTTAGAAGGAACCTAACTGCTAGAGCCAAGGGAATCTCCTCTGATGTGGCCTTTTCGGGCTAAGATAGGCAGCTCCGAATTGTGAACAATCTAATGGAGTAAAGGTGCGCGCTCAGCTTGTAAATTCCTTATGTCCTGCAAGAGATCATTGTCGTTCGTCGGTGTTGTTCAGTTTGTGGCCACGAACTTCGCTGTCAGCGCGTCCATGCAGCGGTGCAGGGATCACGCTATAATTATAATTATCCCATGGTGCAAAGCAAAGTTTGCGCCAGTTGCATGACATGCGAACTGGGATCCCGGGCAATCTTTGCTAATTATTTGTTTCAGGAAAATGCTCCATACTTCTCATATGGGTGGATGTTTTTGTTGCAGTAGTGCTGTTGTGCAGTATATCTTGATAAAATTAGTAGCTCATAAGGAACTTGCACAGAAGAAAATTAAAGTGATCAGTAACTTAGGTGGAATAAGAGAAAATGTATTTTTAGTGTGTCAAATGTTTAACATTTCCCGCACTTATGCAGCAGAGGCCAAGGGTGTCACTTTTTTTTTAAATAATAAAACACAATGCTAATCTGCAGTTTACCAAACAGTGGGTTCGGTACCTTGATGGCCTACTAATGTACTAGTGCTAGTACTATTAGTCTACTACTACTTTCCATATACATGGTTTCTTTGAAATGTGACATCAGCCTGGTTAATCCATTCTGAGAACATCAGCGGAGGGTGTAAGATGATCTTGTGCTAGTGACTTATGAACTGATGATCTTCTTGTCGCTTGCGTGTCGGTAGCCGGTGGAACTTGCATGTTCATCAATGTTTATCTTCTATATCTATACCTACTAATAAAAGAAATATGTATTCTTAGTCCGTCATGCTATTTGATAGAAAACTCCCTGATTTTTCTGACATTAAACCCGTAGTAGATATCAAATGTTTTTTAAAATACTTATATCTTCTAAACCGTAACTACAAATTTAACATGTTATATATGAACTTTGATTAAAAAAATATGTAAAATTTAAATATGATGTTATTTTACCTGTTAACAATTAAAAAAACAGTATCTAGGGTGCAATCTTAATCAATAATGCATCATCTGTCTGTTTTTGTCGTGTTCCTTTACCGGCCGTAACAATACCCCATTTCACACATGACAAGAATAAATGCATGATCACTTGGCCGTTTCTTTGTGCGGATTAAATCTATATGCAAGTCATGTTGAAATATAATACTTGTGGAATCTTGAATTGCGCTTTTGTAGGCTAAGACCATCTTTGTTTGGATCGTAGCTACAAATTCTAAAATTATAGACCACTTTTTGTAAATTAAGAACATGTGGTATTTTTTTCTCCCGTTGCCATGCACGGGCCTTTTTGCTAGTTAAACTAAACTAAAGGCAGCTAGTAGGACACATTTGGTAACCCTTGAAAGAAGAAGAGGAGGCGTGGAAGCGTATGCTTATTACAGGGACGCGTGCATGTTTTAAATAGATCCATAGGTTACATGATTGGCAGGTTGTTTGTAGTCTTGACCCATACTCCAAGCTATACATGAGATGAGATCATATCTACTATAACAACCTGCCTAGATTACAACACAACACGCACACACAGACCATCGTGACACACAAGTCACGTTACACCAATGCAAGCCTATCATTTAACAACCCTGATCCACTCCCGCTCCTAGGTTTCCTCCATGCGCCCCTCGCCGTCGCCGCCCGCCCTCCCCTCCCGCGCCTCCGGCCGCCGGCTACGCGCACCGCGCCACACCCTGCCTCCCTCTCCCCCTCCCGGCCCACCTCCCGTGTCTCCTCCCTGAGCAAGGCGACCGAGGGCCCCTCTCGCCGCCCCCAGCGCCCTTCCCTTCCCCACCTCCTGCCGCCGCCGGCCTGCGCCACTGGGCCCTGCCCGCATGGTGTTGGCGGCGGCGGCCTTTCCTTCCCCGCCCGCGGTGCCATGGCTCGGGTGGTGGCGACCCACGGTAGTGCCCCTCGTTCGACAGTGGTTCGGGCGGCGACGGCTGCTCAATGCGGCGCGGCTCCGGGTGGCCAAGAGGCGGCAGTGCGGCCGCTTTTGGGCCCTCTTGGCACGGTGGATGGTGGCGGCGCCCTCCCGGCCCAGATCTGGGCCCTTTTGGGCCCCATCTGGGTCTGGGCGGTCCTGACTCGGTCTCGCCTGCGGCGGCTCCGGCGGGGACGATGGTGGCGCGACTCGTTCGGGGGGTGATGGAGACGGCGGCACGTCTACTGCAGCTCGGCGACGGGTGCTTCACGAGCCCCTTTTGGGCCCGGGCGGACCTTGAGGGCCTGGTACGCTCCCCTTGCCGCATCCGGTCGGTGACTGCCGATGACGGTGGATGTTGTCTCCTCCCGCGTGGCTGCTGCCGTTGCCACTCCCCGTTCCCGGCTACTCCCTCTCGCCCTCGTTGGTCTCGCTTCGTTGACCATGGTGAGATAGCGGTGATGATGCCAAGATCGTGGTGGCGCACGTTGGTGGGTGGCATGTCTGGTGGAGCGCGTCAGACCGTTCGGGGATGTGGGTCTTTGGCGGATGGGAGAAATCTGTGCTGGCTCGCCGGCACTGACGCAGTGACCCCTGTGGGCGCCACCATTCCTTCTTGAAGGCCGTCGGGTATTCCCCTTCCCCACGCCCCTTCGCGTACCGGAGGAAACGCAAGGACCTGTCCGGGCAGCAGTGTCGTCGTCGTCGTGTTCCTTCCTGAAGGTGCTGCTTGGTATGTGGAGGTTCGAGGTGCTAGGAGCGAGGTGGTATATCTCCGGTGGGTGCAGCGGTTTCGCGTTATCATCGTTTTCCTCGATCCAACGCTGTTAACATTATTTTCTCTCTTCTTTCTCGTTTGTTTCTTTTGGTCGTGCATTTGCTGTTTTCCCCAGCATTGGACTCTTTGTTGTATCGGGCGGTTGCTATATCTATATAGCGGGGCGAAAGCCTATTTCGTCATTTAACAACCCTGATGCCAAAGCACGTAGACAATCTGGTATTTCCCATTAGAAAACCAGTCTACAATGTACCAATTGGCTGGCTAGTTGTCTCATTATGCGTGCTTGACTGTACAGTGTGGGCAGGCGGCATAAAGAGAGAGAGAGAGGGGGAAAAAGTTGTGACACCGATGGCAACACACTCACAGAATCGATGACAAATATTCCCAAATCCCAATGCCATACAGCAGACTGAAAAGCTACACACAAGAGTGAAAAGCTAGAAGAAGGTGTCCAGGTTCATTCAAATTAAGTTGAGGCCCCAGATGATGGCTGGTTTCAAAGCAGGTGAAATTAGAGCTGCTGAGCCTCTGAAAGGGCATGGAGATGGAGATACTTTTTGGGTATAACCGTATAAGTATCTTTGGAGAAGCATCATTCGCAGAGGGCAAGATGACGATGCATCAGGATCTACTCTTCTTCCTCATGCCGTTGGAGGAGGGGTAGAGGCCGTCGTCGTCTCGCATGGAGTTCCCCCATTCACACTTCTTGGTTCTCTAGTTTGCTGATGTTCAGTTCAGGTAGGGAGGGTTTTGTTCCTGTGATCTCCCTTGTGTTGTTCCTCGGGGAGATCAGATGGGGTTGTATCTTTTCCTCCCCTTGCTGCGTGTTGTTGTTGCAGCTTGATTGTATGTTCGTTGTATCAAGGCAAATACATCTTTGATTGTTTCTTACGTTTTGTGTTTGTTCGGATGACCTCCGGAAATGCATTGTGTTTCTGAACTTGAGGGTTTCTTAATGCAGACGCTCCAATGCATGAGCTGTTGCTGATCCAGTACATTATTGTAGCGTTGTCCGTGACATTCAGGCTACGGTGGCATGCTCAGCACGAACACGTCTGTCCTCTATCCATTCCACAGCAAACTCACATCTTGGGTAGACATAAGGAAACAAGAGTTCCAGACACCATGCATGAGAAACTTCATTCCAAGGGTAGAGCGAAATAGGTCTACCTAGCTGACCTAGTATAGTACTATAGTGTTCCAGTTTCACCAAGATTTCCTTTCAGGCGGCAGATACAACATTTCTGTTCTTTTTCTTTCATTCCCTCCTTTTTTATACATTTCAAAATGTTTAAATATACAAATATCTACACAAAATTGTTTTACTAATTTTGTCATAAAATTTTATCATGTATTAACAAATGTTAATCATGCATTTTCAACAAATATTAATATAAAAAATGAGACCAACCCAAGGGCTAACCCTCGTTGGCTTTTCTTTATAGGAGAAACTCCATGAGCACCACGCGTCCGTGCCGGGACTCAAACTCGGGTGGGCTGGCAGCAACCTCAGCTGCCCAGCCAACGGGTCGACACCCCGTCCTCTCAACAAATATTAATCATGTATTAAAAATGGTCATCATGTATTAAAAATGAATTTCAGAAACGTTCATCATCTATCTTAAAAAAGTTCATCGTGTGTTTTGAAAAGGTATTCATCATGCATTAAAAAATGTTCATCGTATACTCATTAGTGCATTTCAACCAGGTGGTGCGCATGGATGTTAAAAAATGATATCTTCCCAACCCTTCCCATATTCGACAAAAGCCACTTCACATTACAACCTAAAAAATATTGAGAGTGACATTTTGATGATGCAATGTAAAGTTGTTGAAAAGGGCTCAGGATAATACCTAAACACAGTTTCAATGGAAAATTTTGTTGGATCATCTTGAACAACGTCCATCAATTGTTTCATGATACCGAGAGTCCCTCCCGCCCCCCAACCAACATTTCGTAGTGGTATTTCAAATGATGCCACGTGAAGTGCTTGCTGGGAACCCATGGTAAGACCAAACTTGCTTCATGATAATCATATCTCCTGGTTCTTGACTGGCATTTAGTAAAGCTTGATGCCACCAAGAGTTCCCCCAAACACTTCACATTGGCATTTCAATGCCTCATGAAGTGCTTGTAAGGTACCCATGCTAAGACCAAACGTACTTCATGTTGATCATCTCTTCTAATTCTTGGCTAGCATTGAGTAAAGCTTGGCATCACCAAGAGTTCCCCCAAACACTTCACATTGGCATTTCAATGCCCCGTCAACTGCTTCCAGGGAACCCATGGTAAGACCAAACATGCTTTCTGAGGACCATCCCCTTTGGTTCTTAACTGGCACTGAATAAAGCTTGGCATAACCAAGAGTTCCCCCAAACACTTCATAGTGGCATTTCAAATAATGCATCATGAAGTGCTTGCAAGGAACCCATGGTAAGACCAAACATGATTCACCATTGCGCAACTCTTGTGATATGTGGTTCTCAGCCCATTGATGCATCTCTCTTATGACATGTGGCCAATGTCTACTAAATGCTTGGTGACACCGAGAGTTCCCCCAAACACTTCAGATAAGTTCTTGAAAAGACGCATCCTGAAGTGCTTGAAGAGAACTCCCGACGAGGCCAAACTCGATTAATCCCCACACACCCCCATCATAATGTATATGGACCTACCACTACAATCTCTAAAGCCCAAACACTCTCAAATCCTATCGATGTTGTTGGTTGCCACCCAGAGTTCCCCCAAACACTTCACTATGCAAAGCTCTATATCCCCGCATTATGCACTTATAAAACAGTGCCAATGCAAGAATGAGGCAAAAGCTAGCTAGCAACTGAAGTGGTTTGAGGAGAACTCCAGGTGACAACAAACCAAACTAGCTAGAGAGAACTCATGTTCATCTCCTGGACCACACTTCGCTTGTTTAATCTGATCTGCTGATGAGCGCATACGCCGCTGCTATTTATAAGTGTAGGAAAGACTAAAGATCTAGAAGCAAGTTTGTTGCCTCCTGTGGGACTGTGGTGTGCAAATGCAGTACATGATCTTGGTGTTGGATCGATGAACCTGGCAATGCACCTAGCCGTGATGCAGCCTAGGTTAGAATGAACGAACTAGCTAGAGGCAAGGGAATCTCGTGAGATGTGGCCTCTTCTGCATCTCCGCATCGTGCAAAAGCTCGTGGAGTAAAGATGCGTGCCCAGCCTGCAAATTCCTTATCTCCTGCAGCTACCTAGCTAGAGATCAGCGTCGTCGGCAACGTCTTTCGGTTTCTGTCCACGGACATTTCTTATCAGCACATACATGCAAAGGGGGTGCAGTGCAGGGATCACGTTATAATTATCATTATCATCCCATGCAACTGGTGCAAAGCTTCAGCTGGCAAGTTGTAGGGACAGGGAGCCGACATACGTACGTGGTGGCCGACGGATCCCGGGCGATCTTTGCTAATAATTTGGTGCTGGAAAATGCTCCATACATCTCATGGGTGGATGTTTCCGTTGCAGTATCTTGATAAAGGCAGTAGCTCATAAGGAACTTAGGTAGAAGAAAAATAAAGTGATCACTAACTTACGTGGTAGACGAGAAAATGTATTTTTTTCGTGTGAACGTTTCACACTGTTATGCAGCAGAGGGCAAGGGTTATGTGCACCACTACTACTTAACCACGTGACACATGTGGTAAGCAATCCAAATAATTCAAAAAAAAATGTACACCACTACTTGATTAGAAATCACAGTGGTTACGTACAGTTTATAAACAGTGGGTTCGGTACCTTGATGACCTACTAATGTATACTCCCTTCGTCCGGAAATACTTGTCATCAAAATGAATAAAAAAGGATGTATCTAGATGTATATTAGTTCTAGATACATCTCTTTTTGTCCATTTTGATGACAAGTTTTTCGGACGGAGGGAGTATATTAGTGCTAGTACTACTTTTCACAGACAGTGGCTTCTTTGAAATGTACCGTACGTCAGTCTGCAGGAGAATCCATGTTGAGAACATAAACGGAGCTAGTGTGGAGATGATCTTGTAGTAGTGACTTTGGAGTATGAACTTATTGTGGGATCATCACACATAAACAAGTACGTATTTCACTTGTCTTTTGCGGGTCGGTGTCTGTAACCGGTGGAACGTACATGTTCGTCAGTGGTGTTTATTGAACTAAAAGCCAGCTAGTTGTTGAGCTGTTACACACACAAATAATGATAGAAGGACACATTTGGCAACCCTGATGCCGGAGCACATGGACCTAATCTAGTCTTTTCCATCAGAAAGCCTGTCTGCTCTGGTCCAATGGGCTGGCTAGTTGTCTCATTGTGCATGCGTGACTGTATAATACTCCCTCCGTTCTTAAATATAAGTTTTTTTAAAAATTTCAATAGGTGACTACATAGAAAGCAAAATGAGTGAATCTATATTCTAAAATATGTCTACATACATCCGTATGTTATAGTCTATTTAAAATGTCTAAAAAGACTTATATTTCAGAACGGAGGGAGTATATGGGCAGGCGGCATAAAGAGAGGAGAAAAGCTTGTGACACTGATGGCAACACACTCATCACAGAATCGATAGCTAATATTCCCAAATCCAAAAGGCCATACAACAGAGCGAAAAGCTAGCTACAAGAAGGTGTCCATGTTCAATGTACTTCGATCGATCCACATCGTCCAAAGCTGAGAGACCCAGAAGATGGCCAGTTTCAAAGTAGGTGAGACGATAAGAGCTGCTGAGCCTCTCAAAGGGCATGGAGATGGAGATACTTGGGGTATAAGTACCTGTATCTTTGGAGAAGCATCATTCGCATAGGCGAGATGATGGCGACGCGGCGGGAGCTTTTCTTCTTCTTCCTCACACGATAGGAGGAGGAGAGGCCGTCGGCGTCTCGCATGGAGTTCCCTCATTCACACTTCTTGGCTCTCTTGTTCGTGGTTGTTCAGTTCAGGTAGGGACTGTGCTGTGATCTCCCTTGTGATATTTGTATCTTCTCCTTCTCCTCTTGCTGCTGCGTGTTGTTTTTTGCTGCAGCTTGATTGTATGTTTGTTGTATCAGGGCATCTCGTCTCTTTTGGCCACTCTGTGTGTTTCTTTGAGGATGATGTGTTTGTTCACGGATGACCTCCGGAAACATCCACGCTTGTGTGGGTTCGTTTCTGGATGCGATGATGGTTGTAGTTGCGGTGTATGATCTTCAGGGCGTCTCCATCCAAATGCACGATCACGCCACAGTAATGCACTCTGATCCTTTTCAAAAAAAAAAAATCACTCTGATCCACGGCCTTGTCGGTGACATTCAGTTGCAAACTTGCAATGGCATATGCTGTGATTCACTTAATCACATGACACCATTAGCTCAGCATTACACATTCCACAGCAAACACGAACGGCTCAAACCAACAAGGCATGCCATGAGCTAATTCTGTTCACTAGGATAAAGTTGATGCTCTTGGGCAAAGAGTGAAACAGGTTCAGCAAGATAAGCTACTACAGTGTTTCAACAGAATTTCTTTTCGGGCTAGAGGCAGATACCCACTGCACTGCACGAGCAGCTTCGCTCCACAGGAACGCACCCGTCCAAGCTACCCAAAAGCCATCGTTACAAGGAGTTTCACATAGCTACCTACTACATGTACATGTTAATGTCTTCATGACCCCAGATAACCTTAACCAACTACAGGTCCACAACCATAGATAACTTTAACCGACGTCTCAAAAAAAAAGTAACCATAGATAGATAACCTACGGAGCTCAGTCTTTTTTTCTTTTCAAAAAGGAGGAATATCCCCGGCCTCTGCATCAAAGCGATGCATACAGTCTAGCAGACCTCCGTCTAGAACTTGAGGCAGATGTCCATGCTGAAGTGCTCCTGGTAGAGCAGCTTGACGCCGTAGGGGACGGCAATCTTGACGATGTTCCTGGATCTTCTGCCCGCCCGCGACGGGCCGCATGATCACATTAGCCGCCCGCTGGCAGATGCGCGTCTCCGAGAGTCACTCAGCATGAAGAGCCGCTCGTGGAGGTTGGCGGCCACGCTGTGGGCCAGCAGGCAGTCGCGCTCCATCTCCCCAAACTTGACCCCGGCGAACCTCTTGCTGTCCGCGACCGGCTGCCTCGAGCGGGTGCACCGGCCCGTGTTCCAGAACTACACCTTGTCCTCTGCCATGTGGATCAGCCTCTGGTAGAAGGTGGGACCCATGAAGATCAGTGACTGCATCCTTTTGCCGGTTCGGCCGTTGAGAACACTTTCACCGAGAACTAGGTGGTGGCCTAGTGGCAAGAGTCGCAGTGGCGCACCCTGCGACCAGGGTCCGACTCCCATCGGGAGTTGATTTCTGGTGCCTCACCTAGATGGGCTTCTTCTATAAAAAAATGTCTTGGGTGCTAGTACCCATGTAAACCTGAACCTGGAATACAACAAGATGCGCCAGTTTTAGACATTTAATAAAGCAATAACATGTTATAGGAATGTAGCACGAACTAAACTCAAAATGTATGTCCAGCATAACTATGCAGTATCATGTTACATAGTAGTACTAAAGAAAAAGTGATGTAGATATGAGAACACCTGGCGAGATTGAAGAAAATAATGGAGTATATCTGATTATTTTATCTGTAGAGCTAGACTTGAGATGAAATAGATCAATTTGTCCCGACTGAGTGGAATCCCCTTCCCTCCCGTGTCGCTCCCGCGATCAACCCAGAGGGGAAACCCTAGCCACAAGCATCGCTCACCCCCCTCCCTCCCCTTGCCGCCGCCGGCTCACGCTGACGGGCAAAGACCAATCAGCTTCGGGGCCTCTCTCCCCCTTCCCGATGGCAATCGGCATCTCGGCGAGGGCTGGTGAGATCGGGCGGGTTGTGCTGGTAGAGGGTGCGGCGGCGCTGCGGGGGGCAGTGACGACGGTCCATGGTTGTGGGGGTCTGCTTGTGGATCGCCCGGAGACGTTGCGGCAGCCATAGTCGGGTGGCGTCTTCTACCTAGTGGTGGGTGGTGCACGCAGTTATGGGGGTGCGCGCCCTTGGCCGCATGGGTGGCAGGCCGGCGTCGTGCGTGGAGCGTGCTCTCGGGGCCTCCTGGTCGATCATTGCAGTTGATCTGGAGAAGGTGGTATCCTCCCTCGAGGCGACCTTCGGTTGGTCAAATCTGGTGGTTGGGTAGGGTTGGTGGTGTTGGGGGCTATCGGTTCGGGGAATCCCTTTGCCGGCTGCAACAGCCATGATACAAGTGATGCTCCGGGCGTCACTCCCCTTCCTGTACGCAGCATCAAAATCCTACCCCCTGCCCTCCACCTCCGAGTCCCGGGTGAAACCCCAAAATCCCAGGATTGTGTGGTGACAACGCTCAGGCGTCGTTGTACTTCTTGAACGCGCCACATCCATCTTGGGACTGTGGAGTGCTGGTCAAGGCTTCGTAGTTGGAGGTTGACTACCTGGATCTACAGAGGTGCTCCCGCTCGGCTGCTTGTGGTTGATGTTGATCCTTGCTAGATGCGATGGCGATGTACATGTTGTTGCTTAGCGAGGTGGGGTAGCTTTGTTGGCCGTCCTCTCCCCAACAACCTATTGGTCCTACTCATATGAGCTTGGGGTGAGCGGCTCTGCCTGCCAAGGGTGCGACATCCTCCGATCTAGAGCAAGAGTGCAGGGGGCTCACAGATGGCGGACAAACTATGGTTGGTCTGATGGGAGTTGGCGGATCATGGGTTTCCTCTGATGGCGAGCTTCTACCTTGTCTTGGTCATGTCGACAGAAGGATCTTGGTTTGTCGAGGGCCTCAATACCCAAACTTATTCTTGGTGCACTTGAAGCTCGTTAGTGGCTCATTCGGTATCATGTATCTTTGCCCTTTTCCTTCTATTATAATGGTTGTCGTGTGTTGGGTTGTGGCTTTATCTATAAAGCGGGCGAATGCCTTTTCGGAGAAGAATTTGTCATTATCATTTGATTTATGATTTAGAGACTGTGATTTCTACATTGAAAAGAGTGCCATAAAATCTGTTGAAATGACACCATGTGAGATATTGTATGGTAAGACTATTTTGTCTTTTCTTAAAATTTGGTAATATAAGACACGAGTAAAATGTTTACATGTCTATGCCAAATCAGTTAGGTGCTACTTTGTATTTTATTCTATAATATTGGGTATTCCTCACTGCACCATGGCAAAATGTTTGCCACTAAGAACAATGTGTTTTGAAGAAAATGTTTCTTGCAAAAGAATAAGTGGGGAGACAGTGCAGCCTAACGAGAGATTAGAGAATCTTCGCCATTGGATCAAATTGAAGAAATGTTGGAAATGGTTCCAAAAGTTTCCCACTACGACTGATAGTGAAATCTCCTCAATAACAAAGGGGAGATCATTAGAACCAAGCATCTCCAGGAAATCAGTGAGGAAGTCCTCCTTATCTCTGGAGTGAGCAAACGCACAATCATTGTCCATGTTCCATTTGAACCATGTCCTCTTATCCATATCACTCATTCTAGTCATGTAGTTACTTGCTACACATGTATCATCTTCAAACAAAGTGTCAGTAACCGCATAATCCTGTAACCCAAAGAAACAACAGCTAGCTGCCAAAGCCATATAATGGTAAAATGGCCACTAACACCAGCCACTTAGGCGGCAATGAAAGCATTTTATCTCTTGATTTGTATAAATTCCAACTTTTACTCATAGATAGTTTCTTTAACAAATCTTCTCTTCAATTACCCTAAACTCATAGTGTTGAAGAAAAACACCAGCCATTTAAACTTTTTTGCAAGTAGCATTACTGGTACCACAATGTACCTTCGGTTTAACACTGAAATCACCAGTGGAAATAATTTTTTTTGCTTAGCTTTAAATAAGGAAGATAATATCACTCCTCATTTCATAGATTACCACCCTCTAATTAGAATCAGAAATTAAATTTGTAATAACATCAGGATGAAAGCTATTTAGCGTTGCTCGGTATTATATTTTTTGCTCTGTTTCCCCAATCTAGTAGTAAAAAATGCACTTTTAGATTTTTTTAGGTCCTTAATAATAGAAATAGAGTACTATATTCATCAAGTAACTAGGAACATTATTTAGAACAACAGGCATAGACTTTTTCTAGATTCTTCTTCATTGCCCTCTCAATATAGCTTCATCCATATTTTCACTTCATCCCTTTTTTCTCCATACCGCTCCTTCTTGATGCTTCATCTAGAGCAGCTTTGTCCTTGGTTTTTCTACTCTTGCAATAACATCACCTAGCTTCATTTTATTATCATCATTTCCCACCCCAATATCTTGTATAGGAGCTTATAAAGAAGCCTTAGTCGCTTCGGCACTGGAGAGCTTTTTCTAACAAATATCTCTCCCTATGGTGTAGCAAATATAGTGGAATTCAGACACACATGAATTTCACTCTCTTTATCGGGGTCACTTCGTTTTTATGAGATTCCATAGCAAACATTTTATTCATCAACTTCTTAATTGATTTCATTAATCTTTTGTATACTAACACTCAGCATATAGCTGAACTTAACATGAAATGTTGTGATTGAAACTATCAGCAAAAAGAAAGGGTTGTGGTTGATTGTATGCAAGCGTCATCACGCATGCATTGTCACGAAGGGCCCATGTGTATATTGGCCAGTTATCGTGACACTCCTTCATTTGGGCCTGAAACATGTGAGTGACAAAGAAAAATAAACAAACCAAAATAGGGGCGCATCTGCTCACCAGTGCATTTCATCAAGGAGGTGTGCGCAGATGCTACAAAATGATATCCTCCCACCCCTTCCCTATTAGACAAAAAACACTCACATTAAACCTAAAGATCATTGAGAGCATATCTTGATGATGCGATGTAAAGTTGTTGAAAGGACATGTTGATACCTAAACGTGGTTTCAAAGCAAAATCATGTTGGGTCAGTTGAAACAACATCCATCAATTGCTTCATGATACCGAGGGTTCCCCCAAACACTTCACAGTGATCTTTCGAATAATGCCTCGTCAAGTGCTTACAGGGAACCCATGATAAGACAAACCTGCTTTATATTGATCATATCTCCTGGTTCTTGGTCGGCACTGAATAATGCTTGGCATCACCAAGAGTTCCCTCAAACACTTCACAGTGGCATTTGTAATAATGCCTCCTGAAGTGCTTGCAAGGAACCCACGGTAAGACCAAACTTGCTTTGTGATGATCGTGACTGGCATTGAATAAAGCTTGGCATCACCAAGAGTTCCCCCAAACACTTCACAGTTAATGTCATTTGAAAGAATGCTCGTGAAGTGCTTGCAAGGAACCCACGGTAAGACCAAACATGCTTTCTGATGATTGTCTCCTTTGGTTCTTGACTGGCATTGAATAAAGCTTGGCATCACCAAGAGTTCCCCCAAACACTTCACAATGGCATTTGAAAGAATGCTCGTGAAGTGCTTGCAAGGAACCCACAGTAAGACCAAACATGGTTCACCATTAGCTCAACTCTTCTGTTTCACGGCCAGTATCTCGTAAATGCTTGATTACACTGAGAGTTCCCCCAAACACTTCACATAAGCTCTCAAAATGGTGCTTCGTAAAGTGTTTGAAGGGAACTTCTAGTAATACCAAACGTGATTTGTAGTACATATTGTGTAGTTTATGACCTGCAATATCTGCTAAGTACTTGGTTGGACCAAGAGTTCCCCAAAACACTTCACAAAGATAATACCTGAAAAAGGTGCTTCATAAAGTACTTGAAGGGAACTCCTGGTAATACAAAATGTGATTCTCAGCCAACTAGTGAATCTCTCATGGTATGTGGCCAGTGCCTAGTGAATGCTTGGTGACACCGAGAGTTCCCCCAAACACTTCAGAGAAGTTCTCGAAAAGACGCGTCCTGAAGTGCTTGAAGAGAACTCCCGACGAGGCCAAACTCGATTAATCCCCAGGCACCCATGCATCATAATGTATATAGACCCACTACTATAGTTTCCAAAGCACAAAGACTCTCAAATCCTACTGATACTGCTGGTTGCCACCCAGAGTTCCCCCAAACACTTCACTATGCAAAGCTCTATATCCCCGCAATGCACACTTTTAAAACGGTGGCAATGCAACGATGAGGTAGTATGAGCTAGCTACTGAAGTGATTTGAGGAGAACTCCAGGTGACAACCAACCAAACTAGGTAACTAGGACTCTTGTTCATCCTCCATGGACCACACTTCACTGACTTGTTTAATCTGCCCTGCTGCAGCGGCTATTTATATGTCTAGACGCGAACTTGTTGCCTCCTGTGGACTGCGGCGTGCAATGCAGTACATGATCTTGGTGCTGGGTCGATGAACCTGGCAGTGCACCTAGACGTGATGCAGCCCAGGTTAGAAGGAAGTAGCTGCTAGAGCCAAGGGAATCTCATGAGATGTGGCCTTTTCTGTTCAAGATTGGCAGCTCCGAATCGTGCAAAAGCTCATGGTGTAAAGGTGCGAGCTCAGCTTGCATATTCCTTATCTCCTCAAGCAGCTAGCAAGAGATCAGTGCGTCGCTCAGTTTGTGTCGACGAACATTTCTGTCAGCGCGTCCATGCAAAGGAGTGCAGGGGTCACGCTATAATTAGGATTATCATCCTACGCAACTGGTGCAAAGCTTGAGTCGGCCAGTTGCAAGAATGGGATGAGACATGTGAGCTATGATCCCAGGCAATATTTGCTAGTAGTAATAATTTGCTGCAGGAAAATGCTCCGTACGTCTCATGGGTGAATGTTTTCATTGCAGTAGCTAGTGATGTGGTGCAGTATCTTGATAAAGTCAGTATATATAACTCATAAAGAACCTAGGTAGAAGAAAAGTAATCAGGAACTTAGGTAGAAGAAGAAGAGAAAATGTGCTTTCGTGCGTTTTTGTACAGTTTATTAAATAGCGGGTTCAGTACCTTCATGGCTTACTGATGTACTAGTGGTAGTACTACTTTTCACAGACAGTGGCATATTTAAAATGTGCCATCAATCAGCTGGTGAATCCATGTTGAGAACAAAAGCGGAGAACTAAGCTTGATATAATCATATACTACCTAGATAAAGTATTTTCACTTGTCATTTGTGTACGTGTCTGCAGTCGATGGGACTTCATGTTCATCAGTGTTGATTAAAGGCCAGCTAGTACTTCTCTTTCAAGAAGATTAAAGGTCAGGTATTACATACACAAATAATGCTTAGAACTAGGACACATTTGACAGCCCTGATGCCAGAGCACATGGACCTAATCTGGCAGTATTTTCCATTAGAAAACCTGTCTGCTCTGGTCCAAATGGGCTGGCTAGTTGTCTCATTGTGCATGCGTGACTGTATAGTATGGGCAGGTGGCATAAAGAGAGGGGAGAAAAGCTTGTGACACTGACGGCAACACACTCATCACAGAATCGATGACTGATATTCCCAAATACCAAAGGCCATACAACAGAGCGAAAAGCTACCTACAAGAAGGTGTCCAGGTTCAATGCACTCCAGCCCTGTCGTCGTTCAAAGTTCAGAGACCCAGATGATGGCTGCTTTCAAAGCAGAGGAGATACTTGGAAAGGCCATGAAGATGGATGGAGATACTTGGCGTATAAGTATCTGCATCTTTTTAGAAGCATCATTCGCAGAGGCGAGATGATGACGACGCGGCGCGAGCTTTTCTTCTTCCTCCTCATGCTGCGGTAGGAGGAGGAGGAGAGGCCGTCCGCCGTCGGCATCTCGATTGGAGTTCCCCCATTCACACTTCTTGGCTCTCTAGTTCGTCGTTGTTCGTTCGATCAGGTAGGGAGGAAGGTTTTGTCCCTGTGATCTCGCTTGTGATTTTCGTGTCGTAGGGGAGATGGGGTTGTATCTTTTGATCTTTTCCTTCTCCTCTTGCTGCGTGTTGTTGTTGCAGCTTGATTGTATGCTTGTTGTCTCAGGGCATCTCATCTCTCTTGGCCACTTTGTGTGTTCCTTTCGTCATGTGTTTGTTCGGATGACCTCCGGAAATGCATGCTTCTGTGGGTTTGTTTCTGAATGCGATGATGGTTGTAGCTGCGGTATCTGAACTTCAGGGCGGCTCCATCCAAATGCATGATCACGCCACAGGAATGTACTCTGATCCACAACGTTGTGTTGGCGCCGCCTCCTCGCAGCGCCGCTTCTTCTTCTACCTCGAGTTGCCTCTCACAACTCTATCTTCTTCTCTCAATCTCTAGCACCTATCTTGTACTCTCTCCAGAACACACACACACACACGCCAAGGAAGAAACCTGCCGTGCTTTGCCGGGAGGCTCTCTCCTTGGTTAACACAATGGCTACATGTTCCTCTGGCCCTCTCGGCTTCCTATTCCTATTACTTCACATGCAAAGTATAAATACACTAGTTAACACGGCCAGGCCAAACACCCTGATCCGCTTCCAACGCCCACGTCCAGGACGTGGCCAACTACTCCACCAATGCGGCTGCATGCAACCTCCATCAGCTACATGCACGTACTGACTAACTTGACCGACTCACTAAGCCATATCTCAACTAACTAACTTCGTGATTCACTCTAGAAGCCAACAAGCTCAATGATCCAGCCAATCTCTAGACTACTAACATGATACGCACACATGCAGGTGCATACATGTCAAGATTAGCTCCAACACGTTGTCGGTGACATTCAGGTTGCAATGACACGATTAGCTCAGCACGCACTCAGTTACACATTCCACAGCAAACAAGGCATGCCACAAGCTAATTCCGTTCACTAGGATAAAGTTGATTCCAGGGGCAAGAGTGAAACAGGTTCAGCTAGCTAAGCTACTACAGTGTTTCAACAGAATTTCTTCAGGCCAGAGGCAGATCCCCACGGCAGAACATATCCTGTACTGTACTGTACGAGCAGCTTCGCTCCACAGGAACACCCCCGTCCAAGCTACGAAAATGCCATCGTCACAAGCAGTGGCGTACCCAGGAAAAAAATGAAGGGTGTGCACACTTTAAAAAAAAGTCCTCACCTAATCCATGTGTCAGACAAAATATGGCAAAATAATAACATGAGTAGCTTAATGCAAATCTCACAACAATTTAGTTCACAAAATATATCTCAAATGTGCTCAATGCTCAATTACAATACGAGTAGTCTTACATGAAAGAAGAACAAGTAGAAAATTACATCACTAGGTAACTCTACGTTTTTGCATTGCCATGAAAGCGTCAACTATGTCATCTTCGCTTACTTCCATGAACATATCCCGTTCAATAAATGTCATCAAGCAATCATTCAAGCAATCATCACTCATAGTAGTCCTCAACTTATTTTTCACTAGATTCATTGCTAGAAACACTCCTTCAACACTCGCCGTTGCCATCGGTAAAATCAATATCAATTTGATGAGTAAGTAGACCAAATCATAAAGAACATGCTTCTTTGTTGCAACATGCTTCATCTTCAATATTAACTTCAATCTCTGCAGAATGGACTAGAGGTGGAGGAAGGACTGCTTCATCTTCAATATTTGACACTATATCTTCATATTCAGGTTGCTCTTCGGCTGCAACCTTCCTTCTTTTAGCAGCCTCATAATTCTGAAAAAAGGACTTAATGTCACCATTCCTCTTCATCTTCGGTTGTACAATTACAACAAAAAGAACAACACAAATAAGCATCATCAATGGTTATGTTTACAGTTTACTAGCTGAAAACTGGACAGGTTCAGCAAGTTTTAAATGGTCTTTTTGAATGTTTAAGAACATCAACAAATAGTGCAGCAAACATTACTACATACTGGACAGTGCATTTTGTTCGTTATATAGGCAGCGACCATTTCTGCATTTCAGTACTGGGCAAAAAAGAACATGAGGCAGTACCAGTACAGTATCTCACCTGAATCGAATCAAGCAAAGGCCGAGCGGTGGAGGACCGGAGGAGAGGATACGAGGGGTCGAGGGCGTCGGCCGTCGGGACGGGAGGCGCGGGCGGGAAGAGCTCCTCCGGGGCGGCGGCGGCCCTCTGGTCCGGGTCGACGGGTCGGCGGCTCGCGGGTCGCGGCGCTGCTGCTTGCTAGCTGTTCTCGCCAAAGGGAAGGAGCTCCGGTGGCCAGCGCTGCTTCGACTTCGAAGGGGAGCAGCAGCGGCCGAGTGGGTGAGACGGTGAGCGCCGAGCGGCGGCGCGTCCTGGTTGGGCAGCGGCCGAGCTCGAGGGGATTAGGCCATTAGGTCGCGCCGCTCTGCCTATCTCTCTCGCTCGCTCGCTCTGTCCGGGTCGCTCACGTGATGGCAGTTGGGCCTGGCTGGCTGGCTGGCTTAATTAAACTGGGCTAAAATATTATATGGTATAAAAAAATTCTCACAAACTCTGGGTGTGCCACGGCACACCATGCACACACGCTAGGTCCGCCACTGGTCACAAGGAGTTTCACATAGCCAACTTCATGTCCACAACCACAGATAATAACCATAGCCAACGACGGAGCTCAGTCTCGTCTAGCATACCTCCGTCTGGAACTTGAGGCAGATGCCCATGCTTAACAGCTCCTGGTAGAGCAGCTTGGCACTGTAGGCGACGGTGATCCTGACGATGTTCTCCGATGAGCGGCAGAACCTGCAGTAGGGGCCCCGGATCTTCCGCCCGCCCGCAACGGGCGCATGATGATGCTCAGGGTGAAGGGCCGCTCGTGGAGGTTGGCGGCCGTGCCATGGGCGCTCCACTCCCCGAACTTGACCCCGCCGAACCTCTTCTTGTCCGCGACCGGCTTCCTCGAGCGGGTGCACCGGCCCCGTGTTTCGTTGTCGTCTGCCATGTGGATCAGCCTCTGGAAGAAGGTGGGGCCCGCCAAGATCAGTGACTGCATCCTTTTGCCGGTTCGGCCGTTGAGAACACTTTTACCAAGAACTAGGCGGTACCCTAGTGGCAAGGTTGCAATGGCGCCCCCTGCGACTAGGGTTCGACTTCCGTCGGGAGCGGATTTCCGGCGCCTCATCCAGGTGGGCTTCTTCCATAAAAAAATGTCCTGGGTGCTAGTATTCATGTATCTCATTTTTTTAAGCACTTTCACCTCCCCCTCTTGCAAACCCGAACCTGGAATACGACAAGATGCCCCAGTTTCAGACATTTAATAAAGCAATAACGTGTTACAGGAATGTAGCATGAACTGAACTCTATTAGGGAAAACCTTATACACAGAATCTTAGCAGTAGCGCTGGATAAAATAAAGCGCTACTGCTACTTAGTAGTAGCGTGTGGCTGTAAAAGACGCTACTGCTATCCTGTTAGCAGTAGCGCATGTTAGAAAAACATGTTGCTACTAAGTTTGAACTGGGCGCACATGGCTAGCCCCATTTAGCAGCAACGCGTATCCTTGTCCAGCGCTACTGCTATACTCCGTAGTAGTAGCGCTTTTCTTCAACCCGCGCTGCTACTAACCCTAAGTTATCGTCCCCGAACGGCCGACCCTCTCCCTCTCCCTCTCATTCACTCTACCCCGCACCCGCCGTCGTCCGCCGCCACCGCCGTCGCCCGACCACCGTCATCGACCGCCGCCTTGGACGCTCTTGCTCCTCCTAAACTGAGATAGTCCCTCCCTCCTCCCTCCTCCTCCCACCGCGCCCTCCTCCCTCCTCCTCCGGCCACCCCCTCCTCCTCCGGTCAAGCCCTCTGCCGGCAGCCCTCCTCCCACCGCCCCCTCCTCCTCCTCCTCCCTCCTCACTCCTCCCACCCCCTCCTCCTCTCTCCTCCCTGGATTTAGTAAGTGTTTAATAGAATTAGTAAGAAAATTAAAAGAACTAGTTTATTTTTAGTAAGAACTAGTTTTTTATTTATAGTAAGTGCTTAGTTGAACTAGTTGAATTAATAGAACTAGTTTATTTTTAGTAAGAAAATTAATAGAACTAGTTTATTTTTAGTTGTATTTAACAGAATTCTAGGTTGATTCGTTTTGAAGTGGACATGCCATATTTTGAACATGTCACATTTTTTGTTATTTTTTAGTTAAAGCAATTATTCCCGCATCGACGTCGACGATGCCTATCCCGCATCCTCGTCGTCGACTCGGCGGAGGAGTCCTGCTTGATCATAGGGGCCACGTCCGGGACTGGGCTCCGTCGGGCTGGTACTTGGAGGTGCTACCTTCCGGGGGGGGGCAGCTTGGTGAGGAGCCAGCCTGTCGTTGACCCGGACCTTCTTTGGTGGCGGTCGCGTGGGTTAGTGACGGTGCGGAGGCTTTCGTCCCCCGCGGACACTACTAGAAAAAGGGCTATAGATGGGATTGACACTAATGGTGCACCAGACAAGCGGTGCGCCATTAGTATATACTAATGGCGCACCACCTTCTGATACGCCATTAGAGTTGAAACTACTAATGGCGCACCTGGTCCAAGGTGCGCCATTAGTATCAATTTTTTTTTTGAACTAGTGCGCCTGTCCAAACATACTAATGGTGCATCCAGACTCAGTACGCCATTACTAGTTGTAACTAGTAATAGCGCACCCGACGATGATGACGTGATGACCCTCAGCGCCTGCCTAAGCTGGCCCCTGCTTTGGCCGAAGAGCCAGATTCGTTTGGGGGCGGGGGACACCACCCCAAAGACAACACCGCCCGATCGTGCGGCGCCAAGTCGGCCCCATGGCAAGACCGCCACAACGGTGCGGACATCCCTATGCCACTGGATCCAAACATGCATATGGCACAGGATCGAACGACGACGACGACGACGACGATACATTTGCCAACGCGTCGATCAAGATTTTGCCGATCATGGGTACGGTGGCGACTTCATGGGGCCTCCTTCTCAAGAACTCAACCCAACAAAAGACGTGCGCGATCTAGCTGGTACCGCTGGAGAAGCCAAGTTGCAACAAGCGTAAATGCGCCGTTCAGCTCTCGAGAGACGCCTCCAGCTGCCGACTTCACCGAGCCTCGAGATAGGCGAGGTGCGAAATATTATCAGCCCCAACACACTCAAGAAGGCGGTCTGTGGAGCAGAACTCGGTCCCATTACAGGAGAAGAAGAAGGCATGCAAAAGAAAGACTAACAAGGGTGCGGGCCAGCCGGCACCGAGTGCGATCCGTGCTCGGGGACGGGCCACCTTCACCGAGGATATCTCGAGGAGGGTGCATGTGGCGGGTAGGGCGATGCTCTTGACAAATATGCTCAATGCTGCAACCGGTGCTATGCGGAGTCTGCATGACAGTGTTCTTTCTTTGGAGAAGCGGCGTCTCAGAGGGAAGGATGTGGCATACCCGGTTTTCGTGGCCAAGGTGCCAAAGGGCAAGGGCTTTGTGGATAACTCCATCGGGCGTACGATCGTCCTGCGGTTTGATGACATCCACGCTATGTTGAACCTTCATCCGCTGCACTACACCTTCGTTTGGCTATTTTTGCTGAGTATGGAGATGCGGATCATTCGCGACAAGACCCCGGACATCGTGATAGTCGACCCCTTCTACATGCGTGCCAAGATCTTGGGCAGCGCTGGGGACCGGCAAGTCGCGAGTTCTTACCTCGAAGGCGTCATTCTGGCAAAACCAAGATAAGGATAACTTCCTCGTGCCTTACTTTCCCAAGTAAGTCCTCCTCTCAACCGGCCCGTAACATATGAATTCTTAGATTTCGATCGTTTTTCTTTTAACATTCCGTGTTTTCTGCAGTGACACACATTGCACGCTCATCCTCTAAGCCCCAAATATTCCATGGCCACGTATTTCGACCCGGACCGTCAGTCGAACGTAGACTACACAAATGTCAAGAAGGTTCTTGATGATGTTCTCCTGCCACGCCAAATCTGGAGGCACCTTCACCAGGCCTATTCGTAAGCACGGCAAGCACGTGTTCTCCCACAATACGATGTTCTGCTGCGTCAAGCAGCACCGGGTGATCAGAAGGGTGCCTACTACGCCATCCATCACATGCGGGCGATCGTACGGGACCATCATCAACTTCTGCTACCGAGTAAACTCAAAGATTGGGCCGCGAGCGTGTCGGCAATCCAGGACGCGGACATCAGACAAGAATTCTTTCGCATCCAGTCGGAGTTTGCGGAAATCATCCATCAAGATGTCCTTCGTACCTCGGGGCAGTTCTACCTCCAAAATCAACCGTCCAACAGTGACATTGACACAATGCTACAAATGCAGGCTGACAACGCCCGTTATTTCATGACTCCCACGGTTGACGGCGGCTTCATCCACGCTCCGGTCCCTTGAGTCGAGTCGAAAGCAGTGATGATGTGTCTAGTTCTGAAACATCGATTGGCTCATGTTGTAATTAAACTTTAATGAACTTGTAGTATGTCTCTTTGGTTTCGAGAGTCGTTCAACTTAGATGTAATCGATGCTATTAATGTCTTGCTTTTCTCTTCCGATCGGTCTGTTGCATACTTATATATTGCTTATGTATTGTGCGTGAATTGGTACTAACGTTTCGCTTGGCTAGTGCATAGCGATGCCGTCGTATGTCGTGTACAAGGGTAAGGTTCCCAGAGTCTACGACGACTGGGAGGAGTGTCGGAGACAGGTTCACCGATTCAGCGGTAACAGTTACAAAGGGTACACCACTAGGGCCGAGACCGAATCTAGATACGCCCGCTATCTAGCGGAGAGGGAGGGAGCGTTGGAGGAACCGGTGAAGACGAAGTTTCATCGTGATGATGCTCATCGTGATGACCGCAGCTCTCTTCTATGTGATGGTAGTTTAGATGATCGATGTCGACTTGTAATGTGAAGACAAACTCGCTACTCGCGGTCTCGAGACTTGTAATATAATGTTCTATCTTTGTTCGGTCTTTTCAATTCGGAGACTAATATGATGAATTGTATTCGGAGACTAATATGATGAATTGTATTCAGAGACTAATCTTCTATTGTATTCGATTAATCTGTTGTTGATGTGTGCTGTCTATATTTTGTCCAATTATACATTTTGTAACCTGTGCAAAAAACAGAAAATTAAAAGATAAAAAAACCTAATATTCATACTAATGGCGCATCACATCACAGTGCGCCATTAGTATGCCAAAGGATACTAATGGCGCATCATTAAACAGTGCGCCATTAGTATGCCAATTAATATGCCAAAGCACCTGGGTATACATGGCCCCCTGGGAGGCATACTAATGGCGCACTGTTGTATATACTAATGGCGCATCTGAGGTCCGCCATTAGTATATCAGATACTAATGGCGCACCAGCGGTGCGCCATTAGTAAAATATACTAATGTCGTGGCACTAATGGCGCACCACTAATGCGCCATTAATGGCCAAATCAGGTGCGCCATTAGTAGGCCTTTTCCTAGTAGTGGGAAGTGGTACATCACCGTGTCAGCGAGGAGGACGAGCACGTCCGTCGCTACATGGTTACGTTGGAGGGCAGGTTCGACAATACATGGCAGGTTCTTCAAGGATCGCACTGGAGCTATGATCTTGTGATGGTTCCTTCTCTTTGGGTGTCCACCACCCGCGCCGATACACGTCGTTCGCTAGGGTTTTAGTTGTATTAGTGATGTTATATGTATGATACTATTCGAGATATATTAGTGATAATATTCGACGGTGTATGGACGCAAGAGATGATTTAGTTTTGCTTACTGAATGCATGCTAATTTGAATACTAATTTATTTTATGATTTAGTTTTGCTTATCGAATGCACAAATTGGAGAACTACTCCTATTTTGAATGCTCAAATTGGAGAACTACTGCTATTTTGAATGCTCAAATTGGAGAGCACTATGCAAGGTGTATGTATTTGATTAGTTGATAGCTTATAGGGTTTTTGTTTTTGCAAAAATCAAGGAGCCCCTCCATCATCCCCGCCGTCGTCCCCGTCACAGACCCCCTCCGGCCTCGAGGTGAGACCAGTCAAATCTCCATGTCAATATGAGTATATAACATATTTTGAAATGTTTTTGTTCATATTTTCAACCATTGAAATGCAATGACCATCAAGTTTGAATGCTCATATGATGTAGATATAAACATGTATATCTTGTGTCGCTCAAATAGGATATGTGCTTGCCCAAGTGGCCGGTCATGTTTGCGGGTAACACTTTCAAGTGGCCTATTTTTGCCGGAGTGTTGATTAATTTCCGTTCCGAAAAATTTCAGGCGTTCGATATGTCCTTTTTTAGCAAATGTCATGCCGGATTTTTTTCGTGAATTTTGGCATGACTTGTGCTAGAATATGTAGGAAATATCAAGTGACCTGGATTTTCTAGAAAGATAATTAAACGACATTTCGGGTTGACTTTAAGTCTGCCGAGGCTCCATACATGGCAGTCAACAAATGAGTGAGGGAGAAAGTATGCACAATATATGAGAGAAGAATAATCTCGACTGTTGTCGTGGGGGTCATTTTTCCTTCTTCTCCTTGTGCTAGACCTTTGTTATGCACTAGGGAAAGGAGGAATAACGACCATCACCGACGGTCAAAAATCAATGAGGGAGTGTGTCCACCATATATGAGAGAGGACGAAGAATCCCAACCGTTGTCGTGGGGGTCGCTTCTCCTTCCTTCCCCTGTGCTAGACATTTTAGTGTAATGCACTCGGGGATGAAAGGAGGAGCGACCATCACCAACGGTCGAATGTATACACCGCGTGAGATGGGAGTTTTCAAGAAAAGACTCGACAGACAGATAGTCAACCCGTGATGAATAATAATGATCTAATTTAGTTTTTGTAGTATATATATTTAATTGTATAAATTTAATATTTGAATTATGAACATAGGAAATGTCGTCGATGTCGTCGTCGGACGACGAAAGTCTCCCGGCGGAGTACGACAGGTGTGGTGACGACGGGGGTCTGTGCGATAGGGCTCACCTGGTAGAAGGTCGGCGCTTCAGCATTAAGCTCCAGGAGACCTTCGATGTTGAAACGGTACGCAACGATGACAAGTGTTTTTCGTAATTAATCACGACTTTTGCTTCTTCAACGTGTAATTTTCGTCTTTTACAAGTCGACTAGCTTATCCCATGCCATGCAAGACGCTATGTCTTGGAAAGGATGTGTTTTGAAGATCATGAAAGTATTGAAACAAAGATAAATCACCTAAGGACCCATCATGGTATGGATTTTGATGTAAATTTATACAATTCTGAGAGCATAACCCATTTTGGTTGCCCGAATTGGGAAGCACTTTGCAATACGTATAATTTTCATGAGGGTATGCTTGTCACCATGGATCTTGGTGATCCTGACATCGCCCAAGACAGTATGGACATTTGGGTCCTTGTTGATACGCTTCCAATTCTACCGATGTTTGAGTTTCTCAAACATAGTTATTAAGTAATTTATATTGATTATTTTAAAATAGTTGACAGCTTATTTCCATTGATATCTTATTTTAATTCTTCAAAGAATGTTTGAAAGATGGTAGACAGAACCTACTATACCGATGGCTCTAACTTATCAGGAGAAAAATCATCTGATCTTATTTATTACTGATCTTGAGAATTACAATATCTATTATCAAACTCCTCCACATTATGGTCAATACGTGCCACTATTGCACGTGCTGAACTATGGTAACATCCATGAAGATGTCATGGTAAAAGAAAATTACTATTACGACATCCGTGCATATTTTGCATAAATTCTTCTAAAACTCAACTACATTGCCAACTACGAAGTTATTATTATGTTTTTCAACAGAAAATCTCGAAGGATTGTTTGCCTCATCTGATGTATCCGAAAGGTCGCCTTGATGTTATGAACTTACGGCCAGGTCATCCTACGCATCACTGTTGTTCATACCGGATTTCTAATACCGATGAAGACATGACAATCAAAGATTGGAAAAAATGTATGGTCAATCTAGGGAGCTACTTGGAAGCAACATTGTGCGAAGCGCAAGAATTGAAGACAGGATAATCTCCATTCTCCATAATGAAGAGTCAGGGCCTATCTTGTTTTATACTATTTTACCTAAGAGAGGGTAGTAGGTCCTATGAGAGAGGAGTAGGTCCTAGGTACAATGTGTTATTATGTGCTACAATTTGTTAGAGTTGATGATGATGAGGAGGAGTTGTGATTATGACTAGTGACCAACTTGCTATATGATGTCTCATTGATGAAAATGATGATCATGTGGAGTTGTTATATGACAATGATCTATTATGATGATACGTTGTTAATGATATGATGATGATGATTATGATGAGTTATTATATCATTGGGTGAAAGAACCACGGATTAGTCTCAAGTGGATGGATCCTAAGTGATCAAGTCATGGATTATCGTGAAAATCCATGGCTTGGTCACTTAGGATCCATCCACTTTAAACTAATCCACGCTTCTTTCACCTAGTAATTTAATAACTCATTATAATGTAAAAATAATCTCTAAATTGCTACTGTATGAAAACTTGTATAATGGTGTATGAATACGACATAAAATAAAAAAGAAATAGAATATGAAATAATAGTAGTAGCGCGGGCAGAGAGACGCGCTAGTAGTAATTACCAGTAGCGCCTTTTGCAGGAAGCGCTACTACTAAGTAGCTATAGCAGCAGCGCGGATAAACCCACGCGACTTCTAACCTTTAGCTGTAGCACCGCAGCAGTAACGCGGTCACCTGCGCTGCTGCTAGGCAAAAAACCAGCACTACTGCTAGGCTTTTCCCTAGTAGTGACCGGTAACTGAACTCAAAAGTATGTCCAGCATAACTATGCAGTATCATGTTACATAAGTAGTGGAATTACAAATGTCTCATTTTAAAAAAACACATGATCTTACATAGTAGTGCTAAAGAAAAAGTGATGTAGATATGAACACCTAGCGAGATTCAAGAAAATAATGGAGTATATCTCATTATTTTATCCGTAGAGCTAGAGTTGTTGACATAATCCCCTTCCCATCCGAGTAAGATCAAAGATGACACTGATAAATTTCTCCCGACCGAGTGGAATCCCCTTCCCATCCCGTGTCGCTCCCGCGACCGACCTAGAGGGGAAACCCTAGCCACTGGCATAGCTCACCTCGTCCCCTCCCTCCCCTTGCCTCCGCCGGCTCACGCTGACAGGCAAAGACCAGTCAGCGTCGGGGCCTCTCTTCCCCTTCCCGATGGCGGCCGACGCGGGCTGGTGAGATCGGGCGGCGTTGTGATGGTAGAGGGTGTGGCTGCACTGCGGCGGGCAGTGGCGACGGTCCGTGGTTGTGGGGGTCTGCGTGTGGATCGCCCGGAGACGTTGCGGCGGCCACATTTGGGAGGCGTCTTCTACTCAGTGGTGGGTGGTGGGCATAGATGTGGGCGTGCACACCCTTGGCCGTATAGATGGAAGGCCGGCGTCGCGCGTGGAGCATGCTCTCTGGGCCTCCTCATCGATCCTTGGAGTTGATCTGGAGAAGGTGGAATCATTCCTCGATCCTCTTCCTGCCTTGTGGCCCGCGAGGCGACCTTCGGTTGGTTAGATCCGGTGGCTCGGTGGGGTTGGTGGTGTTGGGGGCTATGGATTGAGGGAATCCCTTGGCCGGCTGCAATGGCCGTGATACAAGTGACGCTTCAAGTGTCATTCCCCTTCCTATAGGCGGCATCAAAGTCCCGCCCCTGCCCTCCACCTCCGAGTCCCGAGTGAAACCCCAAAATCACAAGATTGTGTGGTGACTATGCTCAGGCGTCGTTGTACTTCTTGAAGGCGCCACGTCCATCTTCAGAGTGTGGAGTGCTGGTCGAGGCTTCGTAGTTGGAGGTTGACTACCTGGATCTACAGAGGTGCTCCCGCTCGGCTTCTTGTGGTTGACGTTGATCCTTGCTAGATGCGGTGGCAATGTACATGTTGTTGCTTAGCGAGGTGAGGTAGTTATGTTGGTCGTCCTCTCCCCAATTACAACCTATTGGTCCTAGTCATATGAGCTTGGGGATGAGCGGCTCTGCCTACCGACTGTGAAACATCCTCCGATCCATGGCAAGAGTGCAGGGGGCATCCTTCAGAGGCAAATGCATTGTCGCGAAGGGCCCACGTGTATACTGGCAAGTTCTCCGGACACTCCTTCATTTGGGCCTGAAACATGTGAGTGACAAAGAAAAATAAAGAAACCAAAATAGGAGCACATCCACACAGCAGTGCATTTCATCAAGGAGGTGTGCACGGATGCTACAAAATGACATCCTCCCACTCCTTCCCTATTAGACAAAAACACTCACATTAAACCTAAAGGTCATTGAGAGCATATTTTGATGATGGGGTGTTATAAAGTTATTGAAAGGAGCTCATGTTGATACCTAAATGTGGTTTAGGAGCAAAATCGTGTTGGGTCAGCTGAAACAACATCCATCAATTGCTTCCTGATACCAAGAGTTCCCCCAAAGAACTTCACAGTGGTCTTTCGAATAATGCCTCGTCAAGTGCTTGCAGGGAGCCCATGATAAGACAAAACTTGCTTTATATTGATCATATCTCCTGGTTCTTGGTCGGCATTGAGTAAAGCTTGGCATCACCAAGAGTTCCCCCAAACACTTCACAGTGGCATTTGTAATAATGCCTCATGAAGTGCTTGCAAGGAACCCACGGTAAGACCAAACATCCTTTGTGATGATCGTCTCCTTTCGTTCTTGACTGGCATCGAATAAAGCTTGGCATCACCAAGAGTTCCCCCAAACACTTCACAATGGCATTTGAAATAATGCTCATGAAGTGCTTGCAAGGAACCCATGGTAAGACCAAACATGATTCACCATTAGCTCAACTCTTCTGTTTCGCGACCAGTATCTCATAAATGCTTGATTACATTGAGAGTTCCCCCAAACACTTCACATAAGCACAAACACTCTCAAATCCTATTGATACTGCTGGTTGCCACCCAGAGTTCCCCCAAACACTTCAGTATGCAAAGCTCTATATCCCCTCAATGCACACTTTTAAAACAGTGGCATTGCAACAATGGTGTAGCATGAGCTAGCTACTGAAGTGATTTGAGAAGAACTCCAGGTGACAACCAACCAAACTAGGAGTAGGTAGCTAGAGCTCTTTTCATCTCCCATGGAGCACACTTCACTGACTTGTTTAATCTGCCCTGCTGTGGCGGCTATTTATAGTCTAGACGAGAGACTAAAGACCTAATAGCAAACTTGTTGCCTCCTGTGGACTACGGCGTGCATTGCAGTACACGATCTTGGTGCTGGGTCGATGAACCTGGCACTGCACCTAGACGTGATGCAGCCTAGGTTAGAAGGAAGTAGCTGCTAGAACCAATGGAATCTCGTGAGATGTGCCCTTTTCTGGCGAAGATTGGCAGCTCCATATCGTGCAAAAGCTCATGGTGTAAAGATGCGTGCCCAGCCTGCAAATTCCTTATCTCCTGCTAGAGATCAGTGTGGTCGGCGTCGCTCGGTTTCTGTCCACGGACATTTCTGTCAGCGCATCCATGCAAAGGGAGTGCAGTGCAGGGATCCGCTATAATTATCATTATCATCCCGTGCAACTGGTGCAAAGCTTGAGCCGGCCAGTTGCAAGGACGGGGGATCCCGTCTAATTTTTGCTAATAATTTGCCGCAGGAAAATGCTCCATACATGTCATGGGTGGATCTGGTGCAGTAACTTGATAAAGTCAGTATCTCAAAAGGATTATCTAGAAGACATAAAGCGATCGGGACTTAGGTAGAAGAAGAGAAAATGTGCTTTTTGAACATTTCACACTGTTATATACTGTATTACCTCCGTCCCAAAAAATTAGTCTTAGATCTGTCTAGATACGAGGGAGTATGCAACAGAGACCGAGGGTGCCACCTCTACTTAAATACAAATCAGTGTTTATGCACAGTTTTACTCCTTAAACAGTGTGTTCAGTACCTTGATGACCTACTAATGTACTAGTGCTAATACTACTTTTCACAGACAGTGGATTCTTGAAATGTGCCGTCAGTCTGCAGGAGAATCGATATTGAGAACATAAACGAACGAGTGTGGACATGATCTTGTACTAGTGACTTAGGAGTATGAACTGAGTGTGGGATCCTCACACATAACCGGTGGAACGTCGTCAGTGGTGTTTATATTGAACTAAAAAGCCAGCTGGTTGTTGGCCTGTTACACGCACAAATAATGCTAGCAGGACACATTTGGTAACCCTGACGCCAGAGCACACGACCAAATCTGGTATTTCCCATTAGAAAACCTGTCTACTGACTCTGATCCAATGTGCTGGCTAGTTGGTCTCATTGTGCATGCGTGACTGTATAGTATAGGCAGGCGGCATAAAGAGAGGGGAGAAAAGCTTGTGACACTGATGGCAACACACTCATCACAGAATCGATGACTGATATTCCCAAATCCCAAAGGCCATACAACAGTGCGAAAAGCTAGCTACAAGAAGGTGTCCAGGTTCAATGCACTCCAGCCCTGTCGTCGTTCAAAGTGCAGAGACCCAGATGATGAGGAGTAGTTTCAAAGCAGAGGCGATACTTGGAAAGGGCATGGAGATGGAGATGGAGATGCTTGGGGTATAAGTATCTTTGGAGAAGCATCATACGCAGAGGCGAGACGATGGCGATGCGGCGGGAGCTTTTCCTCTTCTTCCTCATGCCGTAGGAGGGGGAGGAGAGGCCGTCGTCGTCGTCCTCGCATGGAGTTCCCCCATTCACACTTCTTGGCTGTCTAGTTCGTCGTCGTTCGTTCAGGTAAGGAGGGTTTTGTTCCTGTAATTCCCTTGTGTTGTTCCTCGTGGAGATGGGGTTGTATCTTCTCCTTCTCTTCTTGCCGCGTGTTGTTGTATAGAGGTAGGGAGGGCATCTCGTGTCTTTTGGCCACCTCGTGTGTTTCTTTCATCATTTACAGTGATATCTCTACTGTAGTTACAGTCTGTAGTAGTCTGTCTTACACTGTAATTTCCAGGGTTTTTTGTTTCTTTTTTTGTAACTTCAGATATGTGTAACTTCCAGTGTAGCTGGCGGTCATTTAACTGAATTTCCGCTTCCAGTGTTTTGTTACATGGCGGTACATCAACTGAAATTTCAGTACATATAGAAAGTAATTTACGGATGTAGATGTAGGTATACAAATGTTGAATCTCCTGGTCGGTTGAGTCTCATGATCTATAGGTGTTGGTCTGAATTTTTTTCAGTTTTAGTTACACTTTTTTTAGAAAAAAGGCCAAAGCCCGACTTTATAAATAAAGCCACAAGGCAGCGTCACAGGAAACCGAACAGGAGCGAAACCAGCTATCAAGACAACGCACAGAGTGCACGGAGCGAAAAGTTTGAGAGTAACCAAAGAAGGAAGGATACAGGCAACTGCCATATACAGCGCGCAGGCCGGAAAGGAGAGAGACCTAAACTCCGCAAACAGCACCACCAGGATTAGACGACGGGATCCCGCCCGGAGATGAGAGATGCCGAAGCCCGAATTTTGACGATGAGCAGGTCCAGGGCATCCCGATCAACCTCCTTAGTCAATGATCTCCACTGCTGCAATAATATACATGATTTGAAAAGAACGTCAGCAGGCTTAGATGGGAAGATATGCTCAATAGTAAATTTGTTCCTAATGGTCCAAAGAGCCCAACATAAAGCTCCAGTGCCGACCCAAAACACCCTCTTGGTGACCCCAACCAAAGCTTTGGCTAGGGTTGAATATGGGAAAAGAGGAGGGGTTCCAAGAGACCTGAAGCCAAGATCTGACACAACACCAAACCAACTTGGCCAGCACGCAATTGAAAAAGATGTGATCAGAGTTCTCCAAGGCCCCACAAAGATGACAAAACTCCGAACCAGGCCCATTGCGCTTTTTGATCTGGTCAGCAGCCGGAAGGCGACCATGAAAGGCTTGCCAAAGGAAAATTTTAATCTTAGGAGGGACTTTGGACTTCCAAACGCAAGAGAATCTGGACGAAGGAGTACCACCGATAAGTCTAGAATAAAGCGACTTAACCGAAAATCTACCTGAGGCCGAATGAGGCCAAACCACAGAATCGGCCGACTCCGAGAGCACGGGGAAGAGGGCAGAGAGACTTTGCCAATCTTCCAAACTCCGAGAGCACGGGGAAGAGGGCAGAGAGACTTTGCCAATCTTCCAACTCTTCAGGAGACAGGGCCCGACGAAAAGCCAAATCCCAGTTATTAGCTGCCACCTCCGCGATGGAGATATTCGGATTAGGACAATAAGAAAACAGAACCGGAAAGCTCGCAGCTAGGGGGGCATCCCCAGACCACCAGTCCAACCAAAAGCGAACAGCCATCCCATTACCAACATTAAATTTAACATGTTCCAGAAAGATCGGTCTGACTTTGACAAGGGATTTCCAAAATTGAGACCCACGCCTGGCGGTGGCAAACAGTGGGTTGGAGTGTGGGAAGTATTTAGCCTTAAGAATCGAAAACCACAGCGAATCAGCCCCACTAGTCAAAATTTTCCACCACCACTTGATAAGCAAACAAATTCATCACCCGAGTATTAATAATGCCTAACCCCCCAAGATTTTTAGGCTTACACATATGTTGCCACTTGACCAGCCTATATTTCTGTTTGTTATCCGCGGAATTCCAGTAGAAAGCTCCCCTATGTTTGTCGAAACCAGCATGCACGCCATCCGTAAGAAGATAAAAGCCCATAAGAAACATGGGGAGAGAGGATAAGCAGGAGTTAATTAGCGCAACTTCAAGCATTGGTATTGTATCTGCCTCCAAGGGAGCACCCTGTTTCCCCACTTTAGCGATCACGAGCGAAATCTTTAGCATGGAGCACGCCAGGAGAAATAGGGAGGCCTAGATACTTGAAGGGAAAGGAACCCAAAGAACAGTTAAGAAGCCTGGCAACCCGCAACGCTTCCGCCCCATCCGCACCCGTCACCAGGACCTCACTCTTAGCGAAATTAATCTTAAGACCCGAAACAGCTTCGAAACACAGCAGGATGAATTTCAGGTTAGCAATGCAGGCGTCATCCAACTCCACCAAGATAATAGTATCATCCGCATATTGCAAGTGGGAAACACCCTCCGGAAGTAAATGGGAGACCACAGGAGCAATGTGCCCACAACGGGCCGCCCTGGAGAGCATGCACGAGAAGGCATCGGCCACAAAATTAAAAAGAACAGGGGAAGCAGGATCCCCTTGGCGAAGGCCCCTACCATTTGCGAAGAAATTGCTAACGAAACCATTAACCGAAACGGCAGTATGGCCACCCGAGACCAGCTGCATGATACGATGAACATAAGCACCGTCGAAACCTTTAGCAAGAAGGACCTGCTTGAGGAAGGGCCAGCTAACCGAGTCATAACCTTTCTAAAAATCTAACTTAAGGATAATCGCTTTAGCTCTCCGAGCGTGAAGATCGTGAACAATCTCATGAAGGGATAGGATACCATCGAGGATGAAACGCCCTTTGATGAAAGCAGATTGATAAGGACTAATAACTCTATGAGCAACCGGGCGACAAACGATTCGCAAAGCCTTTAGCCGAATTTGGCAAAGTTGTTAATCAAAGCAATAGGCGAAATTGGGAAATAACATCAGCACCCTTAACCTTGGGGATCAGGGATATCCTGCGTAGTTCAAAGGCGGAGATATCGACAGTACCAAGACAAAAACCTGGATAACATTACAAACCAAATTGTTTCAACTGGGGCCAAAATTTCGAAAAAAGGAATGGAGAAGCCGTCGGCCCGAAAAGCATTGGGATTGGCAGTGTTAACAACATCCCAAATTTCCTGATCAGAAAGAGGAATCATCAAGGAGGCATTCTCCTCGGGTGAGATTTTAAGACCTAAGTTCCAAAGGGAAGGAGAGATAGAGAAGCCCAATTGAGGTTTAGCCCCCAACAACAAAGAGAAAAAGTCCACCACATGAGACATAATAGCAGACTGCTCTGAAGATCGCACACCATTAATCAACATGCTATTGATACTACAACGCCTACGCCTACCGTTCGCGATCGCAAAGAAATACGCTGTAGGGGAGTCACCTTTTAGAGTCCAGTTTAGAGTACCCCGCTGACGCCAATAAATCTCAACTGGTGGTGCAACTGCATTAAAGCGGCCTCAAGATTATAACGAACCGCCCAACCATCGTCAGAAAGCCCAGTAGAATCGGCCGTGCGATCCAGCGACAAAATCTGGTCCTCGAGGAAAGATTTGGTACGACGATCCTCCGCCGCACGATTACGAGACCAACCTCTGAGGAATTTACGCAGGGTATAGGAGCACGAGTGCCAATCATCCAGAGGCCCAAAAGAGCGAGCATTGGAGGAGAGAGAAAGGGAAATCTTCGCTGCAACCATGTCAACAAAGCCATCCACAGACAACCGTGAGGCATCGAATTGAAATCTAGCCGGAGGCCTAAGGCTAATGGAACCGTCGTCAAGAATTAAGGGGGTATGATCAGAACCGATAATGCATTTGGCGTTAAGAGAAGCCCTAGGGAACAAGGAATCCCACCTGGGACAAAGGAAGACTCTATCAAGCACTGATCTAATAGGATTAGCCTGATGATTGGACCATGTATAGCGGGCTCCCCCCCGGGGAAGCTCACGAATAGCATTGGCACTAATGAAGTCGTTAAAGGCATTAGCTAGAGGCCAGGAGAAGTTATCATTACTCTTGTCATTAGGGCACCGCAGAAGATTAAAGTCTCCCCCGATAACCATCGGTAAGTTACAAGAATCGATCTTCATCGAAAGTTCATTAAGGAATAAAGCCAACAAAGAATGGTCTGCAGGCCCATAAACAACGATAAACTCACAGAGAATATTCATAGCTTTATGAGATAGAACAACACTGGCCCAAAAGATCCCATGATCAAAAGCAACAAAATCAAAAATATCTTTATTGGAGCCAATCAAGATCCCACCAGAGTGACCCAAAGCAGGTAAAAATTGCCAATTAAATCTGTCCATGCCCACAATAGCAGAGAAATAATTAGGGGAGAAGGAATCCTTGAAGGTTTCAACCAGCCCCACAAAGTCGATAGAATTAGAACGAACCAGCTCTTTAAGTTGGTCACGGCGCCCCCTAGCACCGAACCCCCTAATATTCCAGAATAACGCCCTCATTTATAAGAAAGATTCTTGATTCGGAGACTCGACCTGCAAGGGGCCATGCAGGATTTAGCTCGCTTATTAGTGCCCCTCTTAGATAAGATGGATTGGGGCTGGCCACTACCAGCGCCCATGTCCACACCCGGACCACAACTAGCATTTGGACTGTAATTTGTAGTGTAATTTTGAGTGCATTTTCAGAATAGTTTCACTTGTAGTCCAGTGTAAAATTTTACGGTGATATTTTCTATTGTTGGTACAGTTTATAGTCCTTCTCACACTGTAATTCCATTTTTTGTAACTTACAGTGTATGTTAAAATTGAATGTCTGTGTACATTACTGACCTTGTAACTTATACACTGTCTCCACCATTAATTAACTGTAACTTAAGTGTAACTAACCTGTAAATTAAGTGTAATTAACCAGAATTTTTTATACTTACAGTCTATGTACTGAAATTTTCAGTCTAAATTTTAGTGTAATTACACTATAAACTTGGTGTAATTAACCTGTAATGTCATCGCACTTTGATGCTGACAACCCTCTATATCCCTGTAATTTACAGTTCTTTATTTTGGTTCTATTCTATGTAATTACACCGTAATGTCAATGCACTAACACTCTATATCCTTGTGTAATTTTATTGAATTATATTTGTGACTCTGGTCTTTATTTTTGTATTTTTTTACTATGTAATTACGCTGGATTGTAAGTGTACCTATGTAAATCCCTAGTGTTCTGTGAATTAATTTTGTAATCGGATCGATATGAACCATTGGTTTCTATTCTATGTAATTACACTGTAATCTTAGTGCACTCACACTCAATATCTCTGTGTGATTTCAGTGAATCATTTGTAACTGTAGTGTTAATTTTGTATATTTTACTATGTAATTACACTTGATTGTCAGTGTACTCACTATGTAAATCCCTATGAAATTTTAGTATATTAATTATGTAATCGGATCAATAAAAATCATTTTGACCATGGTTAGTTGCAGTGATGATTTGTTTAAAAGTGGTCTAAATCATTTGAAAACATATGAGTAGATTGATGCAGGGTTGTGTGGGATCTGATGTTTTTTTAATTTACCATCAAATTCCTCAATAGTCAATGTATTGTCAATCCTGAAAATCCTCATACAACCCTTCATTGGCTTGGAAGCAAGGTCCTCTCTTTTCCTCAGGTTTTCTCTTAATGTGAAACAAGCATGTTCTACGAGTGCCATTTTGGAAAACCTCTTCTATTGCTCCTTGCATTGCTTTATCTTGATCTGTGATTACAGAGATAGGACCCATAGCTGTCAAAAAATGATTGAACGGACACACAAAAGTGTCTGTTTTCTCATTGATTATGAATGCACAAGCAAATAAGTATGTGTTTCCATGGGGTGAGACACCAATAAAGGGTGCAAATGGTAGATTATACTTGTTAGTTAGGAACATTGTGTCGAATCTTATGCAATCACCACAAATGTTGTACATCAGCCTCAACCTTGCATCTACCCAAAAAATGCTCCTTACCTTGTTCTCCGCATATAGCTCAAATGAGTAGTAGAAACCAGGGGGTTCAACTTATTTTTTGGTAAACATATGCACGACCTCCATCATGTCAGTATTCGACACCTCTCTATTTATTGTTGATGCATAGTTTGTGACATGCTTCTTTGTGTAAGATAGTTGTGCTAAACCTCCTCGAAGATATGCAAGGACAGCAACTATGTGTCGTGTTTCTAGGTTGGTCCTTTTCAATGTTCTAATCATGCATTTATCCTCATCCGACATGTACTTGTGTGGTCTCAAAACCTTGTTGTTTGGTGTTAACTCGTGGTTGTGATCCAAGCTCATTCTTGTTACCTACCAGAAGCCTCCTCTTTCTGGAAGTACCATTGCAACCTGACTTTGCGATAATTATGCATTTACTGATAGGCACTATAGATTATGTTTCTTCCTCCTTTATGTTTTTTCATGCTTGTTGCATTTCATGGTTATCCTTCTAATTTCATTGTTCCTCTTCTTACTCATTGTCCTAGATACAACGACAGTGGTCAGAAAAAATCCAGCAATGTGTGAGTACAAGTTGAAGAATTCATGTCCCTCTACTTTTGTCTTGAATTGCATTCCTAGCTAAGGTTTTGTCATGCTTTCGGTGTTCATTAAGTTCCCTTTTATTGTTGTCTCTTTCTCATTTTCTAGGAAGTTTTATGTCTTGTTCATTTAGGTACTCCTTGTCCTCTTCAGTTTGAGTTGGTTGTTGCTATTCCTATTGCCTATCTATCTCTTCGCTTCTTTATGATGCTTGGAGGTTTAACCCTCTCTATGTTGCTTGTGTTGCAGATTTATCATATGAAAAGTCTTGTTCTGATTCTTGCATTTATTGTTAGTTAGTTTCAGTAATCTTGAGGAGCATTTTCATCGGCGGTTAGTTATTAGCTATTTTTCATCTGAGATTACCTTGTCCAATTCCATCTTGTAAAATAGATTGAAATCCCATGGGTTCGGGGCACTCATCATCACATTTTCTTCCAGTGTCAAGAAATGCACCTCAAGCATTGTCATTAAATCACACTAGCAGGTTATAGTCATATATCCGCAAATAGTCTCATTCAGATTATTTTTTCAATTTGGCAGGTATGCTTACTATATTGTTGTCTCCTGCAGTTTCATCATTGCTAATTGTAGTGTTCGTCAGACTGTAGTCAGTATCTGTGTTATCCTAGGATCCAAAATAATGTTCCTGCTAGGTAGGGGGAAATCCATGCATAAGTATAATTTCTATATTTCTAGGTTCTGCCCTTTTGCCATGTTTTTTTTTCATTTTACCTTATACATTATATGTGCTTGAAGAAGTTCAGTGGATGTGTACACTCCATTCTGCAGTAACATTTTTATCAACCAGTTAGATACAACAACATGATATTTGTTTTCTTTATTTTTATTCAAAAAGAAGAAATGTAAATTATTTTTGTCCTTGCATGAAGGAGTGCTTCTACTTCATCTTCTAGGTATGTCTCATGTCCTCGCATGCTTGCTTCACCTTCTTGATGTTGAATCTTAATAAATACTCCCTCCGCCCCATAATGTAAGACCTTTTTGACACTAGTGTAGTGTCAAAAAACGTCTTACATTGTGGGATAGAGGGAGTAGTTGAAACTACTGAGTAGTGTTTCTAGCAAGTGTACTTTATTTATTTTCTTGAATTTCACTATTTTTCTGAGCTATCTACAGTGTCAACAAAGATGTAATTTACAAGCTAGGTTTATGTTGGCTTCATCTTACAAGATTTAATTGACAAGATATGTTAGAGTAATTTACAATCATGTTGTAATTGACAAAATAGGTCACAGTAATTTACAATGCATAGCTTCAGAAATTTTGGACCATATATCTAGCTGTTTTTTCTAGTCTAAGACTTATATTTATGTAGTGTACGGTTACTGGGGTCAAATAGCAAAAGAAGCAAGTCAATCATTTTGGCTTCATCTCACATGAAGGACTGCATCTTCATCTTGTTGGTATGACTCTTATCCTTGTTCGTTTGTTTCACCTTCTTGATGCTAAAAATTATGTAGATAATGAAAGCACTCAGTAGTGTTTTCTAGCAAGTGTACTCTACTTATTTTTCTGATTTATATTGTATTTATAAGCTGTTTACAGTGTCAACGTATATGTAATTTTGAAACTAACTTCATCTTGAAAAAGTTGAGATGTAGTTTTACATGCATGATTTTAGATGATTTACTGTTTTTACACTGTAAATCTACTATATCATGTCATTGTAACATGTCGTTTTGAATGTCTAAGCAATGTAATCCTAGTGTAAGTTAGTATGGGGTCACTATAAAATATCAATGTAATCCTGCTGTAAATTACATTGTAAATGTCAATGGAACATGTACTTTTCATTTAAATGTCACTGTTACGTGCTGTTACGTGTAAATTAGCATTGTAAACTTATGATGTAATTCTACTGTGAATTACAATTTTAAATCTAGTGCAATGGCAAAGTAAAATTCACTGTAGATTTCTAAATTGGTCACTGCTCACAGTAATTTGATTAATCTTAGTAGAGTTCTTGCTTTTTATGTTTACTGTACTATGCAAATGGGTAAGTTGATCATGATTTTTCATGTTTATGTTGATCCCATGACTCCATGCTCCTTTTCTAATATTCTTTTCTTATTTCCTACAAAGTAATGGGTTTCCCCTATTTTTCATGTGCATGTTTCGTGTAAATTCTGAGAAGTAGGAGAGAGAACTGTCCATAGGGGGGAGGGCGGAGAAGATTGTGAGGAGAGGATCTTTCACATGTGCATCCATGATTTTCTGCCCCTGGATCTTGGAGGAATTCCCCACCGTGCTTCCTTCTTGTTCCTCCCCTTGCATGCATGTTCCTCTATGGTTGTGAGATCAGCTCCTTTCTTTCTGTGTGATGGGAGCTACCAGGGGCATGTCTTGTAGGCTGCATACAGTCCAACAAGGCCCGCGCAGTACAAAAATGGTCTGTTTGGTTGCCTGGGTCACATGAAAATGTTGGCTCGCACAAACCTTAAAGCACCACTAGGCCTGGCTCAAGGGGAACGTCCGAGTCAACCGTTTTTCCATAGCCAGGCATGAGCGATGCAACTCGAGGCACGTGGGCGGCAGAGGCTGAACATGAGGAGAAAAGCTTGAGAGTCACGTTGTTTCCTAAAATGCCGACATAATTACCCTCGCCGGTCTCTCCCCACTCTCACACCGGCAGCTGCAAGCAGTGAAACGAATAACTGCAAGGTGAGCACCAGCATCAATCACCAGCTTCACCACCTCACCGGCAGAAGTTTGGCAATGGCGATAAGCCCTTTATCCTCTCTTTTGATTTACGCATTCGATTCACGCTTTAGGGGTCGGATTGAACATCGGGTTCAAAAGGGGATTGACCACCACATCTGGATTTAGGCGGTACCGATGGATTTTAGGGTTCATGCGGGGATTGAGTACAAGGGGCTTGGGGATGGGGTAAATCAAGCTTACAAGCACCAATACATCCTAGCCGCGATGACCCTAGAGGCGCTTGGAGTGACGGGGGCCCTTAGCCTTATCGTCGTCCACCTCCGGCTCTACTGCACCATCCACCATCTCCTCCTGATCTTCGTCCTCCAAAATGATGGGCATTGTACATTTACCTGGCGCTGGTGCCCTGACCATCGGCTGCACCGCTTCATGGTCGTTCTCCAACGCTACTGCGGTGGTCGGTTGTGTATCAAAAGGCCTGACATGCTTGTACTTGGCACATCTGGCTCTCTAACAAGGATCGTCGGACTCACCCTAATCCATCACCCAGCGTAGTATATCCATTGACATAGCACCTTTTAATGGGTCATGTATCATCGTCTTCAACACCTCCTTTGTTGCCTTCAACACCACATCATCTACTTATTTATGCATGTCCTCGATGCTAGTGAGCTAGGAGCACACCTCCATGGTCTTGGCGAACTTGGTGCGGTCACTAAGCGAGTAGCCAAAGAGGAAAGCCCTCAATCCAATGCCATTGGGGAAGGGGATGGGGATGGGATTCATGGTGATGGAGTGGTGGTGAGACAAAGTTGTGGAAGAGGATAGAAGATAGAGATAGGTAGTTGAGTGCGATGGTGGATAAATAGGGCTTTGAACTAGGTGTGTGGAACGAATGAATGTTGATCAGTAGCTATGGTGTGTTCCTGTAAGTGCATCTAGTGCCCATTTAGTGGTTTCTGAGTATTGAAGACAAATACGTTAAGGGACTAATGTGTTTGTGTGTGTACACAGGAGTTGTAGTTGATACGTCTCCAACGTATCTATAATTTTTTATTGTTCCATGCTATTATATTATCTGTTTTGGATGTTCAATGGGCTTTATTATACACTTTTATATTATTTTTGGGACTAACCTATTAACCGGATGCCCGGCCCAAATTGTTGTTTTTTGCCTATTTCAGTGTTTCGAAGGAAAGGAATATCAAACAGAGTCCAAACGGAATGAAACCTTCGGGAACGTGATTTTCGGAACAAACGTGATCCAGAGGACTTGGATTGGACGTCAAGCAATCAACGAGGAGGCCACGAGGTAGGGAGGCGCACCTGGCCCCCTGGGCGCGCCCCCACCCTCGTGGGCCCCTCGTAGCTCTCCTGACCGACTTCTTTCGCCTATATATACTCATATACCCTGGAAACGACAGAGGAGGAGACGAAACCCTATTTCCACGGCCGCAACCTTCTGTACCCGTGAGATCCCATCTTGGGGCCTTTTTCCGCTCACGAGGGGGGGCATTGATCACGAGGGCTTCGACATCAACACCATAGCCTCTCCGATGATGTGTGAGTAGTTTACCTCAGACCTTCGGGTCCATAGTTATTAGCTAGATGGCTTCTTCTCTCTCTTTGGATCTCAATACAAAGTTCTCCTCGATTCTCTTGGAGATGTATTTGATGTAATCTTCTTTTGCAGTGTGTTTGTCGAGATCCAGTGAATTGTGGGTTTATGATCAAGATTATCTATGAACAAAATTTGAATCTCCTCTGAATTCTTTTATGTATGATTGGTTATCTTTGCAAGTCTCTTCTAATTATCAGTTTGGTTTGGCCTACTAGATTGATCTTTCTTGCAATGGGAGAAGTGCTTAGCTTTGGGTTCAATCTTGCGGTTGCTCGATCCCAAAGGATGAGGGGGAAACGACATGTATTGTATTGTTGCCATCGAGGATAAAAAATGGGGTTTTTATCATATTGCTTGAGTTTATCCCTCTACATCATGTCATCTTGCTTAAAGCGTTACTCTGTTCTTATGAACTTAATACTCTAGATGCATGCTGGATAGCGGTCGATGTGTGGAGTAATAGTAGTAGATGCGGGCAGGAGTCGGTCTATTTGTCGCGGACGTGATGCCTATATACATGATCATACCTAGATATTCTCATAATTATGCACTTTTCTATCAATTGCTCAACAGTAATTTGTTCACCCACCGTAATACTTATGCTATCTTGAGAGAAGCCACTAGTGAAACCTATGGCCCTCGGGTCTATTTTCCATCGTATTAATTTCCCAACAACTAGCGATTTCTAGCGCCGTTCATTTTGCTTTCTTTACTTTTAGTCTTTATCATAAAAGTACGAAAAAATTTATCTTATCATCTCTATCAGATCTCACTTTTGCAAGTGCCGTGAAGGGATTGACAACCCATTTATCGCGTTGGTTGCAAGGTTCTTATTTGTTTGTGTAGGTACGAGGGACTTGCGTGTGGCCTCCTACTGGATTGATACCTTGGTTCTCAAAAACTGAGGGAAATACTTACGCTACTTTGCTGCATTACCCTTTCCTCTTCAAGGGAAAACCAACGTTGTGCTCAAGAGGTAGCAAGAAGGATTTCTGGCGCCGTTGCCGGGGAGTCTACGCACAAGTCAAGACATACCAAGTACCCATCACAAACTCTTATCCCTCGCATTACATTATTTGCCATTTGCCTCTCGTTTTCCTCTCCCCCACTTCACCCTTGCCGTTTTCTTCGCCCCTCTTCTGTTCGTCCTTCTGTTTGCTTGTGTTACCATGTGCCTTCTATTTGCTTGCATCTTCGCTTGCTAAAAATCTATTGGTATGGATCCAATTCGAGTGTTCTACTTGGATCATCTTCGATCCTTATGTGCTCGTGCTGAAACCCCAACTAGCCTAGTTGATGGGAAATCTTTAGATGAGCATGCTCATTTTATGCGTCATCATTTATCTGAAAAAGGGAGACTCTTATGGGATCAAATAAACAGATTGTTGTGTTATGCTTCGAATCTTTGTGAAATTTATGATTTTACTTGTTGCTCTAAGAACCCTCAAAAACACCTTCCCTGCCTATGTGAGTTTAATGATAATGAAATCTTATCTTCTTATGCAAAGGGTGTTTATAGTTACTATGGTATCGAACAAATTGAAGAATTTGTTGCTTTTAAGGGTGCTTATGAAGTTGCTTCTTTGATTTTAAAGTATGATATTACTCTCTACGAATCTGAAAATTTTGACATACTTAAATATTGCTATGAAAACTATGCTCATAATGTCTATGTCAAAAAATTTATTGAGAGAATGACCGTTGCTTTGGAAGAAAATAATGATATGCATGAATCTATAGATAATGATGATTCCGATGATTTGATTGAAATATCCCTTGATGAACATGATGCTTGCTATTCTTGTGGCCATGATGCCAATCTTTATGAAGATGAATTTGCTATAGTTCCTTATGTTAAACATGAGATCGTTGCTATTGCACCCATACTTGGTAGTTCCTTCGATGAAAAGCATGATTGCAATGATGTTATTATAAATTCTCTTAATGTTAATTGTGTTAATAATATGCAAAACCCTAAGCTTGGGGATTCTAAGTTTGCTATGTCTACTACTTGTTGCAATGATCATGATTGGGGTGATTCTTCTTATGATCTTGAAATTTTATTTAAGCCCCATGATGAATATGAGATTGATAATAATGTTTGCAATATTATTGAAGGTGGGTTTGGAAGAGTGTCAACTTTAGATCCCACATATTTGGAGAATGTTCAATCTTATGGTATTTTTGATAAAAGTGGGTTTGAGAGGTCATGACTTTAGTTAATGATAATCCCACTATTTTGGAAGAGTGTCAACTTTGCATGCATGTGGATCATCTAGAGAATATGTTATGTGATAGCGATATTGTTGAATTTGAATATGATATTATATGTAATTATTATGAGAGAGAAAATATGGTTGTAGAAGTTTTCATGTCACTAAATTACCTCTCTTCATGTTGAGATTGCTATCGTCACTTTCTTCTTCCTTGCATATGCTAGTTTTTGCTTTCCTTGTAAATTTGTTTTCTTATAATATGCCTATTCATAGGAAGTATGTTAGACTTAGATGTGTTTGTCACGTGTTTTATGATGCTCTCTTTGCGCTTCAATTCTTGTCTTTCATGTGAGCATCATTAAAATTATTTATGCCTAGCTAAAAGGCTTTAAGAAAAGCGCTTGTTGGGAGACAACCCAATATTTTTACTTGCTGTTATTCAATAAATATTTGATCTAGCCTCTGGTTAGATTTGTTTTTATGTTTTAATTAGTGTTTGTGCTAAGTGAAACCTATAGGATCTTCTTGGATGATAGTTATTTAATCTTGCTGAAAATTTGAGAAACTTTCTGTTCACGAAAACAATTGTTAAAATTCACCAGAAAGTGATAAAATACTGATTCCAATTGAAGTATATCAATAAACAAATTATCTAGGATTTCCTATTTTGGTAGAATTTTTGAGTTACTGAAGTTCGCGTTAGATACAGATTACTACAGACTGTTCTGTTTTTGACAGATTCTGTTTTTCGTGTGTTGTTTGCTTATTTTGATGAATCTATGGCTAGTAAAAGAGCTTATGAACCATAGAGAAGTTGGAATACATTAGGTTTAACACCAATATAAATAAATAATGAGTTCAATACAGTACCTTATATTAGTGGTCTGTTTTATTCGCTAACGGAGCTTATGCGATTTTCTGTTGAGTTTTGTGTTGTGAAGTTTTCAAGTTTTGGGTAAAGATTTGATAGATTATGGAACAAAGAGTGGCAACAGCCTAAGCTTGGGGATGCCCAAGGCACCCCAAGGTAAAATTCAAGGACAACCAAAAGCCTAAGCTTGGGGATGCCCTGAAGGCATCCCTCTTTCGCCTTCGCTCATCGGTAACTTTACTTGGGGCTATATTTTTATTCACCACATGATATGTGTTTTGCTTGGAGCGTCTTGTATGAGTTGAGTCTTTGATTTTTAGTTTAACACAATCATCCTTGTTGTACACACCTTTTGGGAGAGACACACATGATTCGGAATTTATTAGAATACTCCATGTGCTTCACTTATATCTTTTGAGCTATATAGTTTTTGCTCTAGTGCTTCACTTATATCTTTTAGAGCACGGCGGTGTCTTAATTTTGTAGAAATTATTGATCTCTCATGCTTCACTTATATTATTTTGAGAGTCTTCTAGAACAGCATGGTATTTTCTATGTTTATAAAAATTGGTCCTAGTATGATGGGTATAATAAAAACTATCATAGAAAGTGCATTAAACACTATGATCAATTTGATGCTTGATAACTGTTTTGAGATATAAAGGTGGTAATGTTAGAGTCATGCTAGTTGGGTAATTATGAAATTGAGAAATACTTGTGTTGAAGTTGGCAAGTCCCGTAGCATGCACGTATGGTAAAAGTTGTGTAACAAATTTGTTGCATGGGGTGCTCTTTTGATTGCCTTCCTTATGTGTGGAGGTCGGGATCGCGCTATGGTTAAGTCCTACCAACCCTTCCCCTAGGAGCATGCGTAGTAGTACTTTGCTTCGAGGGCTAGTAAACTTTTGCAATAAGTATATGAGTTCTTTATGACTAATGTGAGTCCTTGGATTATACGCACTCTCATCCTTCCACAATTTTCTAGCCTTTACGGTACCGTGCATTGCCCTTTCTCACCATGAGAGTTGGTGCTAACTTCGCCGGTGCATCCAAACCCTGTGATATGATACGCTCTATCACACATAAACCTCCTTATATCTTCCTCAAAACAGACACCATACCTACCTATCATGGCATTTCCATAGCCATTCCGAGATAAATTGCCATGCAACTTTCCACCGTTTCGTTTATTATGACACACTTCATCATTGTCATATTGCTTTGCATGATCATGTAGTTGGCATTGTATTTGTGACAAAGCCACCATTCATAATTTTTTCATACATGTCACTCTTGATTCATTGCTTATCCCTGTACACCACCGGAGGCATTCACATAGAGTCATATTTTGTTCTAAGTATTGTCCCATGTGAGGAAAGGATGATGGAGACTATGATTCCCCCACAAGTCGGGATGAGATTCGTGACTAAAAAAAAGAGGCCAAAGAAAGAAAAAAAGAGAAAAAGGCCCAAGAAAAGAAGAGAAAAAAATGAGAGAAAAAGAGAGAAGGGACAATGTTACTATCCTTTTTCCACACTTGTGCTTCAAAGTAGCACCATGATCTTCATGATAGAGAGTCTCCTATATTGTCACTTTCATATACTAGTGGGAATTTTTCATTATAGAACTTGGCTTGTATATTCCAATGATGGGCTTCCTCAAAATGCCCTAGGTCTTCATGAGCAAGCAAGTTGGATGCACACCCACTTAGTTTCTTTTGTTGAGCTTTCATATATATATATATATATATATATATATATATATATATATAGCTCTAGTGCATCCGTTGCATGGCAATCCCTACTCACTCACATTGATATCTATTAATGGGCATCTCCAGAGCCCGTTGATACGCCTAGTTGATGCGAGACTATCTTCTCCCTTTTTGTCCTCTTCACAACCACCACTCTATTCCACCCATAGTGCTATATCCATGGCTTGCGCTCATGTATTGCGTGAGAGTTGAAAAAGCTGAAGCGCGTTAAAAAGTATGAACCAATTGCTTGTCTGAAGACGGGGTTGTGCATGATGGGAGTATTTTGTGTGATGAAAATGAAGCATAGCCTAACTATATGATTTTGTAGGGATAAGCTTTCTTTGGCTATGCTATTTTGATAAGACATGATTACTTGTTAGTATGCTTGAAGTATTACTATTTTTATGTCAATATGAACTTTTATTTTGAATCATTTGGATCTGAATATTCATGCCACAATTAAGAGAATTACATTGAAAATTATGCTAAGTAACATTCTACATCAAAAATTCTGTTTTTATCATTTACCTACTCGAGGACGAGCATGAATTAAGCTTCGGGATGCTTGATACGTCTCCAATGTATCTATAATTTTTTATTGTTCCATGCTATTATATTATCTATTTTGGATGTTCAATGGGCTTTATTACACACTTTTATATTATTTTTGGGACTAACCTATTAACCAGAGGCCCGGCCCAAATTGCTGTTTTTTGCCTATTTCAGTGTTTCGAAGGAAAGGAATATCAAACGGAGTCCAAACGGAATGAAACCTTCGGGAACGTGATTTTCGGAACTAACGTGATCCAGAGGACTTGGAGTGGACGTCAAGCAATCAACGAGGAGGCCATGAGGCAGGGAGGCGCGCCTGCCCCCCCTGGGCGCGCCCCCCACCCTCATGGGCCCCTCGTAGCTCTCCTGACCAACTTCTTTCGCCTATATATACTCATATACCCTGGAAACAACAGAGAAGGAGCCGAAACCCTATTTCCACGGCCGCAACCTTCTGTACCCGTGAGATCCCATCTTGGGGCCTTTTCCAACGCTCCGTTGGAGGGGGCATTGATCAGGGAGGGCTTCTACATCAACACCATAGCCTCTCCGATGATGTGTGAGTAGTTTACCTCAGACCTTCGGGTCCATAGTTATTAGCTAGATGGCTTCTTCTCTCTCTTTGGATCTCAATACAAAGTTCTCCTCGATTCTCTTGGAGATCTATTTGATTTAATCTTCTTTTTCTGTGTGTTTGTCGAGATCAGATGAATTGCGGGTTTATGATCAAGATTATCTATGAACAATATTTGAATCTCCTCTGAATTCTTTTATGTATGATTGGTTATCTTTGCAAGTCTCTTCGAATTATCAGTTTGGTTTGGCCTACTAGATTGATCTTTCTTGCAATGGGAGAAGTGCTTAGCTTTGGGCTCAATCTTGCGGTGCTCGATCCCAGTGACAGTAGGGGAAACGACATGTATTGTATTGTTGCCATCGAGGATAAAAAGATGGGATTTATATCATATTGCTTGAGTTTATCCCTCTACATCATGTCATCTTGCTTAAAGCGTTGCTCCGTTCGTATGAACTTAATACTCTAGATGCATGCTGGATAGCGGTCGATGTGTGGAGTAATAGTAGTAGATGCAGGCAGGAGTCGGTCTACTTGTTGCGGAGAACTTTGTATACCACACCGTAATGTGTGGAGTAATAGTATTCTTATGAACCACACCGTAATGAAGTGGAAGCTTTTATTAACACTATCACTGTGGGAGAAACCAGGAAGGTTTCTCATGCAAGGATTACTAGCATACATTTTCCTGTTTTACGCTACTTTGCCTTATTTGCTAGTCGTTGCTTGATTGGTCGCGGAAACTGTGGAAACCTTAGTGTTCCTGATATTATCATTTTGTTCCATGGTTTATACCGCAATAACTCTGTTAGTATGGGTGGAATTGTTGCTAGACGGTTAAGTTTGAACCGTACTAAGGGCCCCATCTTTGGAGGCATTTATGCTTCATGCCTAGCTGAATATTTTGAAATACCTATTAGGCATTTTGAGAAAGAAGAAACATCGTTGCCCCATGCTTATTTAGATTATAAGAGTATGTTAGCGCATGATTTTCTTGTTAAGAGTCGCGAAGGGGAGCTCAAATATAAATTGTACTTTGATAAACATCACCCTGAGACTATTACTTTGCCTGCTCCCTCTTTGTTTAACTTGTCCGCAGGTCCTCACATCGTTCCGTGGGCGGCCGTTCAAGCCTATCGGAATCCGGCACCAGCCCCGGAACCGGAACCACAAGATGAGCCTCCATGACAGTCTGTTTATTCTTGGGATCCTGAGGCGGTTGCCAGCCAGTGGCATTCAGAGTCCTCTTCATCACAGTATGATCCCAACTATTCTGCATCGCAGTATGACCCCATCTACACCTACGGGTATCCGCCAGGCTATCCCTGGCAATAGACCAACTTAGGCCAAAAGCCTAAGCTTGGGGGAATACGTATTTCTCACCGACATTACATTCGTGTTCACACACACTCATTGCTAGATGTCGGTGCTCATACTCTTTAACTGTAATATCCATGCTAGTTTATTTTCTTTTTCCTGCTTTCTTCTTGTGTGTTTAATAAACCTTAAGAAAGAAACCAAAAAATTAATAGTAGTTTACTTTTCCTGCTGTAGTAGTAATTAAAAAGAAAACCCAAAAATATTTCTTGTTCTTCTTTTGCTTGTTGGGAGCTTTCCCGTGTAAATAGTTTTTATTTCTTTTCTTTTCTTTGGGGGTCAGTAGGAGAAGACCATGATTAAATTGTTGTAGTGGCTCTTATATGCATCATTGTTGATTTAACCAAGAGCCCATATTGCCTTGTCTTCTCCTCGCTTATTGAATGCTCGCATGATTCCAAATTAGTCCAATGCATGTGCACTCTTATTATTATTCACACCGCTTGGTCGCGGCAAGTGAAAGGCAATTATGATGATATATGATGGATTGATCGAGATGGGAAAAGCTGGTATGAACTCGACCTCTTTTGTTTTTGTAAATATGATGAGTTCATCGTTCTTGATTCAGCTTATTATGAATAAACATGTTTGCAATGACAATTAGAGATCATAGTTGCTCGTGCCATGCTTGATTAGCTATGAGTTATAATGGTTTACCTTGCGTGCCAACATGCTATTAAAATGATTGTGATGTGGTATGATGGGGTGGTATCCTCCTTTGAATGATTTAAGTGACTTGACTTGGCGCATGTTCACGCATGTAGTTGAAATAAATCAACATAGCCTTCACGATATTTATGTTCATGGTGGATTATATCCTACTCATGCTTGTATTCAATGTTTATTAATTTTAATGCATGTTCATGAATGTTTTTGCTCTCTAGTTGGTCGCTTCCCCGCCTTTTGCTAGCCTTCACTTGTACTAAGCGGAATATCGCTTGTGCATCCAAACTCCTTAAACCCCAAAGTTATTCTATATGAGTCCACCATACCTTCCTATATGCGGTATCTACCTGCCGTTCCAAGTAAATTTGTATGTGCCAAACTCTAAACCTTCAAATAAACATTCTGTTTTGCATGCTTGAATAGCTCATATATCAACTAGGGCTGCCCTTATCTTCCGTGTTAGGCGGGTTATTCTCAAGAGGAGTGGACTCCGCCTCACTCATTTAGAAAATGGCTGGTCACCGGGATGCCCAGTCCCATGCTTTATGCAAACTAAATCAAAATAATTGCAAACAAAACTCCCCACAGGACCCTTTGAATGTTGGAGGCACTCGTTGTTTCGAGCAAGCCATGGATTGATGCTTGTGGAGGAGGGGAGTATAAACTTTACCATTCTGTTTGGGAACCGCCTATATTTTTTAGCATGGAAGATATCGTCATCTCTTAGTTGTTATGTTGACAATGAAAGTATGCCGCTCAAAATATAATTTATCTCTATTTCAAAATCGAGCTCTGGCACCTCTACAAATCCCTGCTTCCCTCTGCGAAGGGCTTATCTATTTACTTTTATGTTGAGTCATCACCCTCTTATTTAAAGCACTAGCTAGAGAGCACAGCTGTCATTTGCATTCATTACTGTTAATTTATATCCGGTATGACTATGATTGGATCTCTTTTACCATGAATTACAGTATCTAGTCAGTCCTTGATCTTTGAAGGTGCTCTGCATTTATGTTTTATGGTCTCGTAAAGGGCTAGCGAGATACCATCTTGTTATATCATATTATGATTGTTTTGAGAAAGTGTTGTCATCCGAGATTTATTATTATGGCTTGCTAGCTGATTATGTTATTGATATGAGTAAACATGAGACCTAGGAGTTATTGCAAATGTGGTTAGTTATGATCTTTGCTGAAAACCTGAATGCTGGCTTGACATAGGTACAACAACAAGAGCAAACATAGTTTGTAAAAGTTTTCCTTTTTCTCTTTCAGTTTGTCAACTGAATTGCTTGAGGACAAGCAAGGGTTTAAGCTTGGGGGAGTTGATACGTCTCCGTCGTATCTACTTTTCCAAACACTTTTGTCCTTGTTTTATGTGCAGAAAACAAAAGTTCTCGGAATGACCTGAAACTCCATGGAATATCTTAGAATAAATAATAAAAAATCCTCGCCAAAGATGGAGACCAGGAGGCCCACACCCTGTCCACGAGGGTGGGCCCCCCCTCCTGGGCGCGCCCCCCTACCTCATGGGCCCCCTGGACACCCTCCGACGCCAACTCCAACTCTATTTATTGGCTTCCGGGGAGAAAAAATCAGAGAGAAGAAATCATCACGTTTTACGATACGGAGCCGCCGCCAAGCCCTAATCTCTCTCGGGAGGGCTGATCTGGAGTCTGATCGGGGCTCCGGGGAGGGGGATTCGTCACCGTCGTCATCATCAACCATCCTCCATCGCCAATTTCATGATGCTCACCGCCGTGCGTGAGTAATTCCATCGTAGGCTTGTTGGACGGTGATGGGTTGGATGAGATTTATCATGTAATCGAGTTCGCTTTGTTAGGGTTTGATCCCTAGTATCCACTATGTTCTGAGATTGATGTTGCTATGACTTTGCTATGCTTAATGCTTGTCACTAGGGCCCGAGTGCCATGAATTCAGATCTGAACCTAGTATGTTTTCATGAATATACGTGTGTTCTCGATCCTATCTTGCAAGTCTATAGTCACCTATTATGTGTTATGATCCGACAACCCCGAAGTGACAATAATCGGGATACTTCTCGGTGATGACCATAGTTTGAGGAGTTCATGTATTCACTATGTGCTAATGCTTTGTTCCAGTTCTCTATTAAAAGGAGGCCTTAATATCCCTTAGTTTCCAATAGGACCCGCCTGCCACGGGAGGGTAGGACAAAAGATGTCATGCAAGTTCTTTTTCATAAGCACGTATGACTATATTCGAATACATGCCTACATTACATTGATGAATTGGAGCTAGTTCTGTGTCACCCTATGTTATGACTGTTACATGACTTAACTGCATCCGCATAATTATCCATCACTAATCCGGTGCCTACGAGCTTTCCATATCTTGGTTCTCGCTTATTTACTTTTCCGTCGCTACTGTTACAATCACTACAAAATACCAAAACCATTACTTTTGTTGTCTTTACTTTTGTTACCGTTACCACCACTATCATATTACTTTGCTACTAAACACTTTGTTGCAGATACTAAGTTTCTGTGTGGTTGAATTGACAACTCAGTTGCTAATACTTGAGAATATTCTTTGGCTCCCCTTGTGTCGAATCAATAAATTTGGGTTGAATACTCTACCCTCGAAAACTGTTGCGATCTCCTATACTTGTGGGTTATCAGAGATGTATCATATGATAGTAGTAGTGATGCGGATTGGGTCCGTGATCTGAGGATTGTCCTCATTGCTGCATAGAAGAATTATGTCCTTGATGCACCGCTAGGTGAAAGGCCTGTTGCAGGAGCAGATGCTGATGTTATGAACGTCTGGCAAGCTCGATCTGATGACTACTTGATAGTTTAGTGCGCCATGCTTTACGGCTTAGAACCGGGACTACAAAAACGTTTTGAACGCCACGGAGCATATGAGATGTTGAGCTGAAATTGGTATTTCAGACTCATGCCCGTGTCGAGAGGTATGAGACCTCTGACAAGTACTTTGCCTACAAGATGGAGGAGAATGGCACAACCGGTGAGCATGTGCTTAGAATGTCTGGGTAGTACAATCACTTGAATCAAGTGGGAGTTAATCTTCCAGATAAGATAGTGATTGACAGAGTTCTCTAGTCACTATCACCAAGCTACTAGAACTTCGTGATGAACTATAATGTGCAAGGGATAACGGAAAAGATTCCCGAGCTCTTCGCGATGCTGAAATCGGCGAAGGTAGAAATCAAGAAATAGCATCAAGTGTTGATGGTTAACAAGACCACTAGTTTCAAAATAAAGGCAAAGGAAAAGAAAGGGAACTTCAAGAAGAATGACAAGCAAGTTGCCACTCCCGTGAAGAAGCCCAAAGCTAGACCTAAGCCTGAAACTAAGTGCTTCTACTGCAAAGGGAATGGTCACTGGAAGCAGAACTACCCCAAATACTTGGCGGATAAGAAGGATGGCAAAGTGAACAAAGGTATAGTTGATATACATATTATTGATGTGTACCTTACTAGTTTTCATAGTAACCCCATGGTATTTGATACTGGTTCAGTTGTTAAGATTAGTAACTCAAAAACAGGAGTTGCAAAATGAACAGAGACTAGTTAAGGGCGAGGTGACGATGTGTGTTGGAAGTGATTCCAAGGTTGATAAGATCACCATAGCACACTCCCTCTACCTTCGGGATTAGTGTTAGACCTAAATAAATGTTATTTGGTGTTTGCATTGAGCATTAATATGATTGGATCATGCTTAATGCGAGAAGGTTATTCATTTAAATCAGAGAATAATGGATGTTCTATTTATATGAGTAATATCTTTTATGGTCATGCACCCTTGAAGAGTGGTCTATTTTTGTTGAATCTCGATTGTGGTGATACACATATTCATAATATTGATGCCAAAAGATGCAAAGTTGATAATGATAGTCTAACATATTTGTGGCACTGCCATTTAGGTCATACTGGTGTAAAGCGCATGAAGAAACTCCATGCGGATGGACTTTTGGAATCACTTTATTATGAATCATTTGATACTTGCGAACCATGCCTCATGGGCAAGATGACTAAAACTCCATTCTCCGGAACAATGGAGCCAGCTAATGACTTATTGGAAATAATATGTACTGATGTATGCGGTTCGATGAGTGTTGAAGCTCGCGGAGGGTATCGTTATTTTCTGACCTCCATAGATGATTTGAGCAGATATGGGTATATCTACTTAATGAAACACAAGTTTGAAACATCTGAAAAGTTCAAGGAATTTCAGAGTGAAGTGGAGAATCATCGTAACAATAAAATAAAGTTTCTACGATCTGATCGCGGGGGTGAATATTTGAGTTACGAGTTTGGCCTTCATTTAAAACAATGTGGAATAATTTCACAACTCATGCCACCTGGAACACCACAGCGTAATGGTGTGTTCAACCGTCGTAACCGTACTTTATTAGATATAGTGCGATCTATGATGTCTCTTACCAATTTACCACTATCATTTTGGGGTTATGCGTTAGAGACAGTTGCATTCACGTTGAATAGGGCACCGTCTAAATCCGTTGAGACAACACCGTCTGAACTGTGGTTTGGCAAGAAACCTAAGCTGTCGTTCCAAGTTTGGGGTTGCGACACTTATGTCAAAAGGCTTCAGCCTGATAAGCTTGAACCCAAATCGGAGAAGTGCATCTTCATAGGATACCCTAAGGAAACAATTGGGTACACCTTCTACCACAGATCCGAAGGCAAGATCTTTTTTGCCGAGAATGGAACCTTTATAGAGAAGGAGTTTCTCTCGAAAGAAGTGAGTGGGAGGAAAGTACAACTTGATGAGGTAATTGTACCTTCTCTCGAATTGGAAAGTAGCACATCAGTGAAATATGTTCCTGTGATGCCTACACCACCTAGAAAGAAAGCTAATGATGATGATCATGAAACTTCGGATCAAGTTACTACTAGACCTCGTAGGTCGAACAGAGCATGTTCTGCACCAGAATGGTAGTAATCCTATCCTAGAAGTCATGTTATTAGACCATGGCGAACCTACGAACTATGAAGAAGCTATGATGAGCCCAGATTCCGACAGATGGCTTGAGGCCATGAAATCTGAGATAGGATCCATGTATGAGAACAAAGTGTGTACTTTGGTGGACTTGCCCAATGATCGGCAAGCCATTGAGAATAAATGGATCTTCAATAGGAAGACGGACACTGATGGTAGTGTTACTATCTACAAAGCTCGGCTTGTCGCAAAAGGTTTTCGACAAGTTAAAGGTGTTGACTACGATGAGATTTTCTCACTCATAGCGATGCTTAAGTCTGTCTGAATCATGTTAGCAATTGCCGCATTTTTTGATTATGAAATCTGGCAAATGGACATCGAAATTTCATCCGTTAATGGATTTCTTAAAGAAGAGTTGTATATGATGCAACCCGAAGGTTTTTGTCGATCCTAAAGGTGCTAACAAAGCGTGCAAGCTCCAGCGATCCATCTATGGACTGGTGCAAGAATCTCGGAGTTGGAATATATGCTTTGATGAGGTGATCAAAGCATATGGTTTTATACAGACTTTTGAAGAAGCCGGTATTTACAAGAAAGTGAGTGGGAGCTCTGCAGCATTTCTAATATTATATGTGGATGACATATTGTTGATTGGAAATGATATAGAATTTTTGGATAGCATAAAAGGATACTTGAATAAAAGTTTTTCAATGAAAGACCTCGGTGAAGCTGCTTATGTATTAGGCATCAAGATCTATAGAGATAGATCAAGACGCTTAATTGGACTTTCACAAAGCACATACCTTGATAAAGTTTTGAAGAAGTTCAAAATGAATCAGTCAAAGAAAGGGTTCTTGTTATGTTACAAGGTGTGAAGTTGAGTCAGAATCAATGCCCGACCACTGCAGAAGATAGAGAGAGAATGAAAGTCATTCCCTATGCCTCAGCCATAGGTTCTATAAAGTATGCCATGCTGTGTACCAGACCTATTGTATACGTTGCCATGAGTTTGGCAAGGGGGTACAATAGTGATCTAGGAGTAGATCACTGGACAGCGGTCAAAATTATCCTTAGGTACCTAAAGAGGACTAAGGAAATGTTCCTTGGTTATGGAGGTGATAAAGAGTTTGTCGTAAAGAGTTACGTCGATGCAAGTTTTGACACTGATCTAGATGACTCTAAGTCTCAATCTAGATATGTATTGAACATGGGAGCAATTAGCTAGAGTAGCTCCATGCAAAGCATTGTAGAAATAGAAATTTGCAAAATACATATGGATCTGAATGTAGCAGACCCGTTGACTAAACTTCTCTCAAGCAAAACATGGTCACACCTTAGTACTCTTTGGGTGTTAATCACATAGCGATGTGAACTAGATTATTGACTTTACTAAACCCTTTGGGTGTTGGTCACATGGTGATGTGAACTATGGGTGTTAATCACATAAAGATGTGAACTATTGGTGTTAAATCACATGGCGATGTGAACTAGATTATTGACTCTAGTGCAAGTGGGAGACTGAAGGAAATATGCCCTAGAGGCAATAATAAAGTTGTTATTTTATATTTCCAACGTTTACTATTCATGCTAGAATTGTATTAACCGGAAACTTGATACATGTGTGGATACATAGACAAAACACCATGTCCCTAGTAAGCCTCTACTAGACTAGCTCATTAATCAAAGATGGTTAAGTTTCCTAACCATAGACATGTGTTGTCATTTGATGAACGGGATCACGTCATTAGGAGAATGATGTGATGGACAAGGCCTATCCATTAGCTTAGCATATTGATAGTTCAGTTTTATTGCTATTGCTTTCTTCATGTCAAATACATATTCCTTCTACTATGAGATTATGCAACTCCCGAATACCGAAGGAATACCTTGTGTGATATCAAACGTCACAACGTAACTGGGTGATTATAAAGATGCTCTACAGGTATATCTGAAGGTGTTTGTTGGGTTGGCATAGATCGAGATTAGGATTTATCACTGAGTATCGGAGAGGTATCTCTAGGCCCTCTCCGTAATGCACATCATAAGAAGCCTTGCAAGCAAAGTGACTAATGAGTTAGTTGCGGGATGATGTATTACGGAACGAGTAAAGAGACTTGCCGGTAACGAGATTGAACTAGATATGAAGATATCGACGATCGAATATCGGGCAAGTAACATACTGATGACAAAGGGAATAACGTATGTTGTCATTACGGTTCGACCGATAAAGATCTTCGTAGAATATGTAGGAGCCAATATGAGCATCCAGGTTCCGCTATTGGTTATTGACCGGAGAGGTGTCTCGGTCATGTCTACATAGTTCTCGAACCTGTAGGGTCCGCACGCTTAACGTTCGATGACGATTTAGTATTATATGAATTATGTGATTTTGTGACCGAATGTTGTTCGGAGTTCCGGATGAGATCACGGACATGACGAGGAGTCTCAAAATGGTCGAGAGGTAAAGATTGATATATAGGATGATAGTATTCAGACACCAGAAGTGTTTCGAAGTGTATCGGGTATTTATCGGACTATCGGGAGGGGGTTACCGGAACCCCCGGGGGAAAGATATGGACCACATGGGCCATAGGAGGGGAGCACATTAGCCCACAAGGGTGGCACCGCCCCCCCCCCCCCACCGCCCCCCAAAGGAAGGAGGCCGAGTGGGGAAACGAAAAGGAGGGAGTTCGCCCCCCCCCCCCCTTTCCTTCTCCCCTTCCTCTTCCCTTTTCCCTCTCTGGAAATATGGAAAGGGGGGCGAATTGGAATAGGGCCCCAAGTAGGATTCCTCCTACTTGGGGCGCCACATGGCAGCTCCCCTCCCCCTCCCACCTATATATACATGGGGAGGGGGTGCCTAGAACACACACCAACAAGGTTAGCCGTGTGCGGCGCCCCCCTCCATAGTTTACGCCTCCGGTCATATCTTCGTAGTGCTTAGGTGAAGCCCTGCATGGATCACTTCACCATCACTGCCACCACGCCATCGTGCTGACGGAACTCATCTTCTTCCTCGACACCTTTGCTGGATCAGGAGGACGAGGGACGTCATCGAGCTGAACGTGTGCAGAACTCGGAGGTGTCGTACGCTCGGTGCTTGATCGATCGGATCTAGAAGAAGTTCGACTACATCAACCGCGTTGTCAAACGCTTCCGCTTTCGGTCTACAAGGGTACGTGGACACACTCTCCCTCTCTCATTTCTATGCATCTCCTAGATAGATCTTGCATGAGCGTAGGAATTTTTTTGAAATTGCATGCTATGTTTCCCAACACTCCCCACCAAGCGTCGCACAGATCCACCACGAGAGCACCACCAGATTTGGGCAACCCGACCACCGTGCGACAGGTGCGAGATTTGGACTGCTCGGAGACCCAGCACACCAGCATGTCGTATCCTGCTCTAGATCCACACTCCCTTGTCATAGCCAACACAGGCCCACCCCGCTGGTTGCTATGCGCAGGCTGGCAAGGGCCGTCACCCATCAGATTTCGCTGGGGATGCCTGACAGCCCAACATGCATGCACACCCGTCGTCGCGGTTGTACCTATCGCCCATGCGTCGTGCCAACTCGTGCCCGGATGTGCCTGGTCGCGTCGCGCAAGCTCACGCACGGTCGCGTCTGGATGCGTTGGGCCTGACCACATCATGACCCCTAGTTGTGCACGCTCGTGTGTTGTAGTGCACCGACGCCACACCCATTATCCTCTGTGCACACCTTGCCACGATGTCGCGCCCTCCTGCCAGCCCCGCATCTCCAAGGTGAGTCGTCCTCACGCTGCTCGAGCTCCTCGTGAGATGGGAAAGGCCCCTCCATCACGAACGGCGCCGCGCGGGCTTTGCCCAGCGATGTGTGGCGATGGCGAGGAGGGTTCATCTGCAGTGGGACTGGCGGCGGTGATTTAGGGTTTCTCCCGGGCCACTACGGGTAGCAACATGGGAGACCAGAGGTGCAAATTTGGTGTATGCTTCCTTTTCTCTCTAGTTTTCTTGCCCTGCAAGTCCTTCATTTTGTTCTCCAGTTTCATCTCGTTCTTTTTGGGTTGGAAACTAGGGACTCTTTTTAGTTTCTTTTTCAGGTCATTTTTTAGTCTTGCAAGCCTGTTTAATGGAACAGAAGGCAGGTGGGACAAGCACAGTGACATTCAGGGGACAGGAACAAAACAGAGGACATGTGACAATTGTCAAACTCGATGTGGGCGAAACATCTGACTGAAAGCGAATTGGATTTCAGACGAATGTCAAACAGACAATCCCAATCGATATTAGGACAGATAATGTCTCACTTTAAGAAATGAAAATAATGCTACATAGTGGATTTCAGGATAGCATAATATATATTAGAGCACCTTGCGAGATTGAAGGAACCAATAGGTATTGAGTTTTCTTTGGATTTTCTTCCTTGGCCCCTTAGAGCATCTCCACTCATTTGGCCCCCAGGGGCTAGAAATAGTGCAGCCCTGGGGGCGCGCCGGCTGAAATTTCAGCTTGGGGCGATCGGGTTCCCAGCCGCTGCCCCAGGTCGCCCTCAGGCGCCGATTTCGGCCCATTTCCGGCGCAAATTGGCCGACTTTCCAGTCCATTTTCGGTGCAAAATGGCTAACTATCAACGCAAATTGACCAATTTCGGCCCATATCCGGCGTGATTCGGCGTGCTTCGACATAGTTCATCATAGAAAATCAATAGAAATAAAATAGTTCAATACAAATTATATAGTTCAACAAATAGTTTAACAAATAAAAACTCATATTTCATCACACGTCGAGCTAGGCGTTGCCCTTGAGCCTCCATAGGTGCTCCACCAGATCCTGCTGCAGTTGTTGATGCACCTGTGGGTCTTGGATCTCCTGACGCTTATTGAGGAAGGCAGTCCAGGTTGCCGGTAGCTAGTGATCAACTTGGGCAAGAGGACCCTGCCTGTAATATGGTTCAGTGTCAAACACTAGCTCTTCCTGCTCGCTCTCAGTGATCATGTTGTGCAAGATGACAAAGCAAGTCATGATCTCCCACATTTGATCTTTCAACTAGGTCTGAGCGGGGTACCGGACAACAGCAAATCGATATTGGAGCACACCAAATACCTGCTCGACATCCTTCCTGCAAGCCTCCTGAACCTTCAGAAGTGGGAGTTCTTGCCTCCTCGGCATTGTGGTTTGAGATAGTCTTCACAAATGTGGACCATCTCAGATAGATGCCATCTGCTAGGTAGTATTCCTTGTTGTAGTGCCGCCCATTGACCTCGAAGTTCACCGGAGGAGAATAATCAACAAGCTTGGCAAAAGACAGGAGAGCACTGCATTACGTTGATTTCATTGTGAGTTCCTGGCATACCAAAGAAGGAGTGCCAAATCCAAAGGTCCTGTGTGGCCACTGCCTCAAAAACCACACTGCAACCGCTTTTGGCGCCTTTGTACATCCCCTGCCAAGCAAATGGACAGTTTTTCCATTTCCAATGCATGCAGTCGATGCTTCCAAGCATCCCATGAAATCCTCTTGCTGCATTCTGTGCTAGAATCCGAGCAGTGTCTTCAGCATTAGGTGATCGCAAGTACTGCAGTCCAACCACTGCCCTGCAAAACTTGTAGAAACAATCAATGGTCGTGGACTCGGCCATGCGCCCATAGTCGTCGAGTGAATCACCGGGAGCTCTGTATGCAAGCATCCTCATAGATATCGTATACTTTTGGATTGAGGTGAATCCAAGTGTGGCGGTGCAATCCTTCTTGCACTTGAAGTGGTTGACGAACTCCCGGATGGAACAATCCTGAGGAAAAGCTTTCGGCTCATCCGATAACGGCGCCGAAATACTTTGTCGCCGTGCAGTGGAGCATCGACGAAGTAGTCGGAGTAGAGCATGCAATAGCCTTCCAGCCGATGTTGGTTCTTTGCTTTCAGCTGCCATGGCTTTACATTGCTCGTGAGTAGGCCGGCCAGGGCGGCAAGGACCATGAGATGCTCTTCATCCTGGACGTCGGCATCGGCTTCCTCCTCCAGTAGTGCCGCGAGCGCCTCCTCGTCGTTCAAGTCCATCGCCGAGCAGACAAATCGTCGAACACCTGGCGGGCGTGGTGGGCGCACAGTCGCCGGTATCCCGCCCTGCGCAGCCGGAGCGCCGGAAAACTCGTCCAGCAAGGTGGTGGATAAGTTGCTCCGGCGAAACCCTCTCTCTTTTCCAGCGGGGAATGGCCTATCTAGCGGTGGGGGGTGGGCGGCGTCGGGATCGGCAAGGCGGCGGGAGGACGTGCGCGCGGGGGGGGGGGGGGATCTGGACGTGGAAGATGACTTTTTGCTTGACAGTGTGGCCCAGACGCGGTTTTTCCCTTCCCCTGAAGCCCCCAAGCGTCCCCTTGATACGTCTCCAACGTATCTACAATTTTTTATTGTTCCATGCTGTTATATTATCATTCTTGGATGTTTTACAATCATTTTATAGCAACTTTATATCATTTTTTTGGACTAACCTATTGACATAGTGCCCAGTGTCACTTGCTGTTTTTTGCTTGTTTTTTTACTTTGCAGAAAATCAATACCAAACGGAGTCCAAACGCAGCAAAACTTTTTGGAGATTTTTTCTGGACCAGAAGACACCTGTTGGGCCAAATAAGTACCAGAGGGGGGCTCCGAGGGGAGCACAACCCACCAAGGCGCGCCTGGGGGCCCAGGCGCGCCCAGGTGGGTTGTGCCCACCTCAGTGGCCTCCCGCACCGCCTCTTTGCTCTATAAATATCCCAATATTCCAGAAACCCTAGGGGATTCGACGAAAATCAATTCCAGCCGCCGCAAGTTCTAGAACCACCAGATCCAATCTAGACACCATCACGGAGGGGTTCATCATCCTCATTGGAGCCTCTCCGATGATGCGTGAGTAGTTCATTGTATACCTATGGGTCCGTAGTTAGTAGCTAGATGGCTTCCTCTCTCTCTTTTGATTCTCAATACAATGGTCTCTTGGAGATCTATTTGATGTAACTCTTTTTGTGTTGTGTTTGTTGGGATCCGATGAACTTTGAGTTTATGATCAGATCTATGTTTTTATCCATGAAAATTATTTGAGTTTATTTGATATCTTATATGCATGATTACTTATAGTCTCGTATTTCTTCTTTGAATCTTTGGTTTAGTTAGGCCAACTAGATCGATTTCTCTTGCCATGGGAAGAGGTGCTTTGTGATGGGTTCGATCTTATGGTCCTTGATCCCAGTGACAGAAGGAGAACCAATACGTATGTATCGTTGCTATTAAGGATAACAAGATGGGGTCTATTTCTACATAAATAGATCTTGTCTACATGTCATCGTTCTTATTGCATTACTCTGTTTCTCCATGAACTTAATACACTAGATGCATGCTGGATAGCGGTCGATGTGTGGAGTAATAGTAGTAGATGCAGGCAGGAGTCGGTCTACTAATCTTGGACGTGATGCCTATATATGTTGGGGAACGTAGTAATTTCAAAAAATTTCCTACGCACACGCAAGATCATGGTGATGCATAGCAACGAGAGGGGAGAGTGTATGTCCACGTACCCTCGTAGACCGTAAGCGGAAGCGTTATAACAACGCGGTTGATGTAGTCGCACGCCTTCACGATCCGACCGATCCAAGTACCGAACGCACGGCACCTCCGAGTTCTGCACATCGCTCAGCTCGATGACGATCCCGAACTCCGATCCAGCAAAGTGTCGGGATGAGTTCCACAAGACGACGGCGTGGTGACGATGATGATGCTCCACCGACGCAGGGCTTCGCCTAAGCTCCGTGACGATATGACTTCTCCGGCGCAGGCTTCGCCTAAGCTCATGACGATATGACCAAGTGGAATATGGTGGAGGGGGCACCGCACACGGCTAAGGAACGATCCGTAGATCAACTTGTGTGTCCATGGGGTGCCCCTGCCCCGTGATATAAAGGAGTGGAGGAGGGAGGGCCGGCCCTCTCTATGGCGCGCCCTAGGGGAGTCCTACTCCCACCGGGAGTAGGATTCCCCTTCCTAGTCCAACTAGGAAACCTTCCATGTAGTAGGAGTAGGAGAGAAGGAAAGGGAAGGGAAAAGGAGAAGGAAGGAAGGGGCGCCCTTCCCTAGTCCAATTCGGACCAGACCAAGGGAAGGGGTGCGCCACCCTTGAGGCCCTTTTCCTTCTTTCCCGTATGGCCCAATAAGGCCCAATACGTATTCCCGTAACTCTCCGGTACTCGAAAAATACCCGAATCATTCGGAACCTTTCCAAACTCCGAATATAGTCGTCCAATATATCGATCTTTACGCCTCGACCATTTCGAGACTCCTCGTCATGTCCCCGATCTCATCTGGGACTCCGAACTCCTTCGGTACATCAAAACTCATAAACTCATAATATAAGCATCATCGAAACCTTAGCGAGCGGACCCTACGGGTTCGAGAACTATGTAGACATGACCTAAAACTATTCTCGGTCAATAACCAATAGCGGGACCTGGATGCCCATATTGGCTCCTACATATTCTACGAAGATCTTTATCGGTCAAACCGCATAACAACATACGTTGTTCCCTTTGTCATCGGTATGTTACTTGCCCGAGATTCGATCGTCGGTATCCAATACCTAGTTCAATCTCGCCACCGGCAAGTCTCTTTACTCGTTCTGTAATGCATCATCCCGTAACCAACTCATTGGTCACATTGCTTGCAAGGCTTATAATGATGTGCATTACCGAGAGGGCCCAGAGATACCTCTCCGACAATCGGAGTGACAAAACCTAATCTCGAAATACGCCAACCCAACATGTACCTTTGGAAACACCTGTAGTACTCCTTTATAATCACCCGATTACGTTGTGACGCTTTGGTAGCACCAAAGTGTTCCTCCGTAAACGGGAGTTGCATAATCTCATAGTTACAGGAACATGTATAAGTCATGAAGAAAGCAATAGCAACATACTAAACGATCAAGTGCTAGGCTAACGGAATGGGTCATGTCAATCAGATCATTCTCCTAATGATGTGATCCCATTAATCAAATGACAACTCATGTCTATGGTTAGGAAACATAACCATCTTCGATTAACGAGCTAGTCAAGTAGAGGCATACTAGTGACACTGCTGTTTGTCTATATATTCACACATGTATTATGTTTCCGGTTAATACAATTCTAGCATGAATAATAAACATTTATCATGATGTAAGGAAATAAATAATAACTTTATTATTGCCTCTAGGGCATATTTCCTTGAGTCTCCCACTTGCACTAGAGTCAATAATCTAGTTCACATCGCCATGTGATTTAACAGCAATAGTTCACATCACCATGTGATTAACACCCATAGTTCACATCGATATGTGATCAACACCCAAAGGGTTTACTAGAGTCAGTAATCTAGTTCGCATCGCTATGTGATTAACACCCAAAGAGTACTAAGGTGTGATCATGTTTTGCTTTTGAGATATTTTTAGTCAACGGGTCTGTCACATTCAGATCCGTAAGTATTTTGCGAATTTCTATGTCAACAATGCTCCGCAAGGAGCTATTCTAGCTAATTGCTCCCACTTTCAATATGTATCTAGATCGAGACTTAGAGTCATCCAGATCGGTGTCAAAACTTGCATCGACGTAACCCTTTACGCATTTAACCTTTGTCACTTCCATAATCGAGAAACATATCCTTATTCCACTAAGGATAATTTTGACCGCTGTCCGATGATCTACTCCTAGATCACTATTGTACTCCTTGCCAAACTCAGTGTAGGGTATACAATAGATCTGGTACACAGCATGGCATACTTTATAGAACCTATGGCCAAGGCATAGGGAATGACTTCCATTCTCTTTCTATCTTCTGCCGTGGTCGGGTTTTGAGTCTTACTCAATTTGACACCTTGTAACACGTGCAAGAACTCTTTCTTTGACTGTTCCATTTTGAACTACTTCAAAATCTTGTCAAGGTATGTACTCATTGAAAAACTTATCAAGCCGCCTTGATCTATCTCTATAGATCTTGATGCTCAATATGTAAGCAGCTTCACCGAGGTCTTTGTTTGAAAAACTCCTTTCAAACACTCCTTTATGCTTTGCAGAATAATTCTACATTATTTCCGATCTACAATATGTCATTCACATATACTTATCGAAATGTTGTAGTGCTCCCACTCACTTTCTAGTAAATACAGGCTTCACTTTGTAAGTCTGTATAAACTATATGCTTTGATCAACTTATCAAAGCGTATATTCCAACTCCGAGATGCTTGCACCAGTCCATAGATGGATCGCTGGAGCTTGCACACTTTGTTAGCTCCCTTTGGATCGATAAAACCTTCCGGTTGCATCATATACAACTCTTCCTCCGTAAACCCATTCAGGAATGCAGTTTTTACATCCATTTGCCAAATTTCATAAATTGTGGCAATTGCTAACATGATTCGGACAGACTTAAGCATCGCTACAGTTGAGAAAATCTCATTGTAGTTAACACCTTGAACTTGTCAAAAACCTTTTGCGACAAGTCGAGCTTTGTAGATAGTAACACTACTATCAACGTCCGTCTTCCTCTTGAAGATCCATTTATTTTCTATTGCTTGCCGACCCTCGGGCAAGTCAACCAAAGTCCACACTTTGTTTTCATACATGGATCCCATCTCAGATTTCATGGCTTCTAGCCATTTAGCGAATCTGGGCTCACCATCGCTTCTTCATAGTTTGTAGGTTCGTCATGATCTAGTAGCATGACTTCCGTAACAGGATTGCCGTACCACTTTGGTGCGGATCTCACTCTGGTTTACCTACGGGATTCGGTAGTGACTTGATCTGAAGTTACATGATCATCATCATTAGCTTCCTCACTAATTGGTGTAGGAATCATCGGAACTGATTTCCGTGATGAAATACTTTCCAATTCGGGAGAAGGTACAAATTACCTTATCAAGCTCCACTTTCCTCCCACTCACTTCTTTCTCGAGAGAAACTCCTTCTCTAGAAAGGATCCATTTATAAGCAACGAATGTTTTGCCTTCGGATCTGTGATAGAAGGTATACCCAACAATTTCCTTTGGGTATTCTATGAAGACGCACTTCTCCGATTTGGGTTTGAGCTTATCAGGATGAAACTTTTTCACATAAGCATCGCAGCCCCAAACTTTAAGAAACGACAACTTTGGTTTCTTGCTAAACCACAGTTCATATAGTGTCGTCTCAACGGATTTAGATGGTGCCCTATTAAACGTGAATGCAGCTGTCTCTAATGCATAACCCCAAAAACGATAGTGGTAAACTGATAAGAGACATCATAGATCGCACTATATCAAATAAAGTGCGGTTACAACGTTTGGACACACCATAACGTTGTGGTGTTCTGTGGCGTGAGCTGTGAAACTATTCCACATTGTTTTAATTGAAGACCAAACTCAGAACTCAAATATTCCTCTCCGCGATCAGATCGCAGAAACTTTATTTTTCTTGTTACGATGATTTTCCACTTCACTCTAAAATTCTTTGAACCTTTCAACTATTTCAGACTTATGTTTCATTAAGTAGATATACCCATATCTGCTCAAATCATCTTGTGAAGGTCAGAAAATAACGATACTTGCCATTTAGCATCAACACTCATTGGATCGCATACATCGGTATGTATTATTTCCAATAAGTCAGTAGTTTGTTCCATTGTTCCGGAGAACGGAGTTTTAGTCATCTTGCCCAAAAGGCACGGTTCGCAAGCATCAAATGATTCATAATCAAGTGATTCCAAAAATCCATCCATGGAGTTTCTTCATGCGCTTTACACCAATATGACCTAAACGGCGAGTGCCACAAATAAGTTGCACTATCATTATTAACTTTGCATCTTTTGGTTTCAATATTATGAATATGTGTATCACTATGATCGAGATCCAATGAACCGTTTTCATTGGGTGTGTAAACATACAAGGTTTTATTCATGTAAACAGAACAACAATTTATTCTCTTACTTAAATGAATAACCGTATTGCAATAAACATGATCAAATCATATTTATGCTCAACACCAAATAACACTTATTTAGGTTCCACACTAATCCCGAAAGTATAGGGAGTGTGCGATGATGATCATATCAATCTTGGAACTACTTCCAACACTCATCGTCACTTCCCCTTCAACTAGTTTCTGTTCATTACGCAACTCCTGCTTTCAAGTTACTACTCTTAGCAACTGAACCAGTATCAAATACCGAGGGGTTGCTACGAACACTAGTAAAATACACATCAATAATCTGTATATCAAATATACCTTTGTTCACTTTGCCATCCTTCTTATCCGCCAAATACTTGGGGTAGTTCCGCTTCTAGTGACCAGTTCCATTGCAGCAAAATCACTTAGTCTCGTGCTTAGGTCCAGACTTGGGCTTCTTCACTCGAGCAGCAACTTGCTTGCCGCTCTTCTTGAAGTTCCCTTCTTCCCTTTGCCCTTTTCCTTGAGACTAGTGGTCTTGTCAATCATCAACACTTGATGCTCTTTCTTGATTTCTACCTTCGTTGATTTCAACATCACGAAGAGCTCGGGAATCGTTTTCGTCATCCCCTCAGATACTATAGTTCATCACGAAGTTCTAGTAACTTAGTGATGGTGACTAGAGAATTCTGTCAATCACTATCTTATCCGGAAGATTAACTCCCACTTGATTCAAGCGATTGAAGTATTCGGACAATCTGAGCACATGCTCACTAGTTGAGCGATTCTCCTCCATCTTTTAGCTATAGAACTTGTTGGAGACTTCATATCTCTCAACTCGGGTATTTGCTTGAAATATTAACTTCAATTCCTGGAACATCTCATATGGTCCATGACGCTCAAAACGCCTTTGAAGTCCCGATTCTAAGCCATTAAGTATGGTGCACTAAACTATCAAGTAGTCATCATATTGAGCTAGCCAAACGCTCATAACGCTCGCATCCGCTCCTGCAATAGGTCTGTCACCTAGCGGTGCATTAAGGACATAATTCTTACAGGCAGCATTGAGGATAAACCTCAGATCATGGATCCAATCCGCATCATTGCTACTAACATTTTTCAACACAATTTTCTCTAGGAACATATGAAAATAAACATATGAAAGCAACAATGCGAGCTATTGATCTACAACATAATTTGCAAAATACTACCAGGACTAAGTTCATGATAAATTTAAGTTCAATTAATCATATTACTTAAGAACTCCCACTTAGATGTACATCTCTCTAGTCATCTAAGTGATCACGTGATCCAAATCAACTAAACCATAACCGATCATCACGTGAGATGGAGTAGTTTTCAATGGTGAACATCTTATGTTGATCATATCTACTATATGATTCACGCCGACCTTTCGGTCTCCGTGTTCCGAGGCCATATCTGCATATGCTAGGCTCGTCAAGTATAACCTAAGTATTCTGCGTGCAAAACTGGCTTGCACCCGTTGTAGATGGACGAGAGCTTATCACACCCGATCATCACGTGGTGTCTCGGACGCATTTAACTTTGGCAACGGTGCATACTTAGGAGAACACTACTTGATAATTTTAATGAGAGATCATCTTAAAATGCTACCACAATCAAAGCAAAATAAGATGCATAAAGGATAAACATCACATGCAATCAATATAAGTGATATGATATGGCCATCATCATCTTGTGCTTGTGATCTCCATCTCCGAAGCACCGTCGTGATCACCATCGCCACCGGCGCGACACCTTGATCTCCATCGTAGCATCGTTGTCGTTACGCCATCTATTGCTTCTCGACTATCGCTACCGCTTAGTGATAAAGTAAAGCAATTACAGTATGCTTTGCATTTCATACAATAAAGCGACAACCATATGGCTCCAGCCAGTTGCCGATAACTTCGTTACAAAACATGATCATCTCATACAATAAAATATAGCATCACGCCTTGACCATATCACATCACAACATGCCCTGCAAAAACAAGTTAGACGTCCTCTACTTTGTTGTTGCAAATTTTACGTGGCTGCTACGGGCTTAAGCAAGAACCAATCTCACCTACGCATCAAGACCACAACGACATTTCAAATAGACTCCGCTTTAACCTTCTCAAGGACCGGGCGTAGCCACACTCGGTTCAACTAAAGTGAGAGAGACAGACACCCGCCAGCCACCTTTAAGCACGAGTGCTCGTGAACGGTGAAACCAGTCTCGCCAGAAGCTGCACGCGTAATGTCGGTCCGGGCCGCTTCATCTCACAATACCGCTGAACCAAAGTATGACATGCTGGTAGGCAGTATGACTTGTATCGCCCACAACTCACTTGTGTTCTACTCGTGCAAAACATCAAACCATAAAAACCTAGGCTCGGATGCCACTGTTGGGGAACGTAGTAATTTCAAAAATTTCCTACGCACACGCAAGATCATGGTGATGCATAGCAACGAGAGGGGAGAGTGTATGTTCACGCACTCGTGAGACCGTAAGCGGAAGCGTTATAACAACGCGGTTGATGTAGTCGACGCCTTCACGATCCGACCGATCCAAGTACCGAACGTGACGGCACCTCCGAGTTCTCGCACACGCTCAGCTCGATGACGATCCCGAACTCCGATCCAGCAAAGTGTCGGGGATGAGTTCCACAAGACGACGGCGTGGTGGCGATGATGATGCTCCACCGACGCAGGGCTTCGCCTAAGCTCCGCGACGATATGACTTCTCCGGCGCAGGGGCTTCGCCTAAGCTCATGACGATATGACCGAAGTGGAATATGGTGGAGGGGCACCGACACGGCTAAGGAACGATCCGTAGATCAACTTGTGTGTCCATGGGGTGCCCCTGCCCCGTGATATAAAGGAGTGGAGGAGGGAGGGCGGCCCTCTCTATGGCGCGCCTAGGGGAGTCCTACTCCCACCGGGAGTAGGATTCCCCTTTCCTAGTCCAACTAGGAAACCTTCCATGTAGTAGGAGTAGGAGAGAAGGAAAGGGAAGGGAAAAGGAGAAGGAAGGAAGGGGCGCCTTCCCTAGTCCAATTCGGACCAGACCAAGGGAAGGGGTGCGCCACCCTTGAGGCCCTTTTCCTTCTTTCCCGTATGGCCCAATAAGGCCCAATACGTATTCCCGTAACTCTCCGGTACTTCAAAATACCCGAATCATTCGGAACCTTTCCGAACTCCGAATATAGTCGTCCAATATATCGATCTTTACGTCTCGACCATTTCGAGACTCCTCGTCATGTCCCCGATCTCATCTGGGACTCCGAACTCCTTCGGTACATCAAAACTCATAAACTCATAATATAAGTGTCATCGAAACCTTAAGCGTGCGGACCCTACGGGTTCGAGAACTATGTAGACATGACCTAAAACTATTCTCGGTCAATAACCAATAGCGGGACCTGGATGCCCATATTGGCTCCTACATATTCTACGAAGATCTTTATCGGTCAAACCGCATAACAACATACGTTGTTCCCTTTGTCATCGGTATGTTACTTGCCCGAGATTCGATCGTCGGTATCCAATACCTAGTTCAATCTCGCCACCGGCAAGTCTCTTTACTCGCTCAGTAATGCATCATCCCGTAACCAACTCATTGGTCACATTGCTTGCAAGGCTTATAATGATGTGCATTACCGAGAGGGCCCAGAGATACCTCTCCGACAATCGGGCGTGACAAAACCTAATCTCAAATACGCCAACCCAACATGTACCTTTGGAAACACCTGTAGTACTCCTTTATAATCACCCAGTTACGTTGTGACGCTTTGGTAGCACCTAAAGTGTTCCTCCGTAAACGGGAGTTGCATAATCTCATAGTTACAGGAACATGTATAAGTCATGAAGAAAGCAATAGCAACATACTAAACGATCAAGTGCTAGGCTAACGGAATGGGTCATGTCAATCAGATCATTCTCCTAATGATGTGATCCCATTAATCAAATGACAACTCATGTCTATGGTTAGGAAACATAACCATCTTCGATTAACGAGCTAGTCAAGTAGAGGCATACTAGTGACACTCTGTTTGTCTATATATTCACACATGTATTATGTTTCCGGTTAATACAATTCTAGCATGAATAATAAACATTTATCATGATGTAAGGAAATAAATAATAACTTTATTATTGCCTCTAGGGCATATTTCCTTCAATATAATGATCATTGCCTCGATATAGTCATAATTATTTAAGTTCTATCAATTGCCCAACAGTAATTTGTTTACCCGCCGTATGCTATTTTTCTCGAGAGAAGCCACTAGTGAAATCTACGGCCCCGGGTCTCTTCTTTATTATATATGTCTTCGCGATCTATTTTTATTTGCTTTTATTTTCAGATCTATTAATCTAAAAATACAAAAATATCTTGCTGCAATTTATTACTATTTATTTTATATCGCGTTCCCGCGAGATCTATTTATCCAATCTACTACAATTTTACCTATCCTTTTACCCGTGAGGGATTGACAACCCCTCTCTTACGTCAGGTTGCAAGTATTTGTTCTTTGTGGGCACCAACCTGCATGCATTGTCATGAAGGTCCCACATATATACTAGCAAGTTCTCAAGCCTCTCCTTCATTTGTGACTAAAACATGTGAGTGACAAAGAAGAAACAAACCAAAAATAGGATCGCACCCACTCACTAATGCACTTCAACCAGGAGGTGTGCACGGATGTTAAAAAATTATCTCTCCCTAACCCCTCTCCTATTCGACAAAAGCCACTTCTCACATTGCGCCAAAAAAATTATTGAGAGCGACATTTTTATGATGCGATGTAAAGTTGTTGGAAGCAGCTCATGATGATACCTAACTGCTATTTCGATGGAACATCTCGTTTGATCATCTCGAACAACGCCCACCACTTGCTTTGTCATACCGAGAGTCCCCCCCCCCCCCCAAAAAAAAACATTTCACGGTGGTCTTTCAAATGATGAGTCATGAAGTGCTTGTTTCGAACCTATGGTAAGACCAAACTTGCTTCCTATTGAGCATATCACTTGGTTCTTGCCCAACATTAATAAAAGCTTGGTGCCACCAAGAGTTCCCCCAAACACTTCACATTGGCATTTCAAATAATGCCTCGTGAAGTTCTCGTAGGGAACCCATGGTAAAACCAAACATACTTTGTATTGATCATTGTTCCTAATTCTTGAGTAAAGCTTGGCATCACGAAAACTTCCCCCAATCACTTCATAGTGGCATTTGGAGTAATCCATCGTGAAGTGCTTGCAGGGAACCCACGGTAAGACAAAACATGCTTCGTATTGATCATCTCACCTAATTATTAGAGCTTGGCATCACCAAGAGTTCTCGCAAATACTTCACATGGTGTTTCAAATAATGCTTCGTTAAGTGCTTGCAGGGAACCCACGGTAGCACCAAACATGCTTCATATTGATAGTCCCTCCTAGTTCTTGGCCGACATTAAGTATTGGCATCACCAAGGGTTCCCCCAAACACTTCACAATTGCGTTTGAAATAAAGCCTCCTGAAGTGCTAGAAGGAAAACCCACGGTAAGACTAAACATGCCTCGTACTGATCATCTCCTCTAGTTCTTGGACGGCATTGAATAAAGCTTGGCATCACCATGCTTTGTGATGATCATCCCCTTTGGTTCTTGATTGGCACTAAATAGAGCTTAGCATCACCAAGAGTTCCCCCAAACACTTCACGGTGGCGTTTGAAATAATGCCTAGTGAAGTGCTTGCAAGGAACCCACGGTGAGACCAAACATGATTCACCACTAGCACAACTCTTGTGATTCGCGCCGGTATCTAGTAAATTCTTGATTACACCGAGAGTCCCCCCCCCCCCAAACACTTCACATAAGCTCTTAGAAAGGTGCTTCATAAAGTGTTTGAAGGGAACTCTTGTGGTTTATGACCTGCAATATCTGTTAAGTGCTTGGTTTCACCAAGAGTTCCCCCAAACACTTTACATAATACCTGAAAGATGTGCTTTGTAAAGTGCTTTAAGGGAGCTCCCGGTAATACCAAACGTGGTTCTCAGATCTTGGTGACATTTTTGAATAATGCGTCATGAAGTGCTTGCAGGGAACTCGTGGTAATACCAAACATGTCTTGTGTTGATCAGCTCTTTGGGTTCTTGTCCGGCATTGAGTAAAGCTTGGTGGCACCAAGAGTTCCCCCAAACACTTCACGGTGGCATTTGAAATAGTGCCTCATGAAGTGCCTACAGGGAACTCATGGTAATACCAAACGTGATTCTCCATTGGTACAACTCTTGTAGTTTGTGGCCACTATCTACCAAACCCGCCCTAAAAAAACACTTCACGTAAGCCCTCGGAAAGGTGCTTAGTGAAGTGTTTGAAAGGAACTCCTGGTAATCCCCAAACGTGATTTGTAGTACATCTTGGTGTGGTTTATGACTTGCAATGTCCGCTAAGTGCTTGGTTGCACCAAGAGTTCCCCCAAACACTTCACGTAATACCTTTAAAAAGTGCTACGTAAAGTGCTTGAAGGGAACTCCCAGTAATACCAAACGTGGTTCTTAGCTCATTGGTGCATTTCTCTTGTGATATGTGGCCAATGTCTACTAAATGCTTGGTGGCACCGAGAGTTCCCCCAAACATTTCAGATAAGTTCTTGAAAAGATGCATCCTGGAGTGCTTGAAGAGAACTCCCGATGAAGCCAAACTCGGTTAATCCCCATGCACCCAAGCGTAAACGCTCTCAAATCCTACCGATACCGCTGGTTGGCATCCAGAGTTCCCCCAAACACTTCACTATGCAAAACTCTATATCCCTGCATTACGCACTTATAAAACAGCGCCAATGCAAGAATGAGGCAGAAGCTAGCTAGCAACTGAAGTGATTTGAGGAGAACTCCAGGTGACAACCAACCAAAACTAGCTAGATAGAACTCATGTTCATCTCCTGGACCACACTTCGCTTGTTTAATCTGCTCAGCCGATGATGAGCGCATACGCGGCTGCTATTTATAACTCTAGACGAAAGACTGGAGATCTGGTAGCAAGCTTGTGTCTCCTGTGGACTGCGGTGCGAAATGCAATACATGGTCTTGGTGCTGGACGGATGATAAACCTGGCAATGAACCTAGCCGTGATGCAGCCTAGGTTAGAATGAAGCTGGCTAGCTAGAGCCAAGGGAATCTCGTGAGATGTGGCCTTCTATGCCCAAGATTGGCAATTCCCAATCGTACAAAAGCTTATGGAGTAAAGGTGCGTGCCCAGCCTGCAAATTCCTTATCTCCTCAAGCAGCTAGCTAGTTACAGACCAGTGTCGTCGGCGGCGGCGTTGTTCAGTTTGTGTCCACGAACATTTCTGTCAGCACAAAGGGGGTGCGGTGCAGGGATCACGCTATAATTATCATTATCATGCCATGCAACTGGTGCAGAGTTTATTAAACAGTGGTTTCAGTAGCTTGATGACCTACCAATGTACTCCACTAGTGCTGCTAGCACTACTGTTCACAGATAGTGGCTTGTTTGAAATGTGCCATCAGTCTGAAGGAGAAGAGAATCCATGTTGAGAACATAAGCGGAGAGTGTGGAGATAATCTTGTACTCCTACTAGCTAGTGACTTTGCAATGAACTAAGCGTGAGATCATTATATACTCCCTCCGTTCCAATTTACTCGTCGTGGTTGTAGTTCAAATTTGCTGCTTGTCAGTGGTCGGTGGGACTTCATGTTCATCCGTGTTTAACTTTCTTTTTAGGGGATCGTCAGTGTTAGCATTTTTTTAGGGGATCATCAGTGTTAACAAAAGGCCAGGTACTATACATACAAAAATAATGCTAGAACTAGGGCACATTTGGTAACCCAGATGCCAGAGCACATGGACCTAATCTGGTATTTCCCATTAGAAAACCTGTCCAATGGGCTGGCTAGTTGTATCATTATGCGTGCGTGACTGTATAGCGTGGGCAGGCGGAGAAAAGCCACTGTGACACTGATGGCAACACAGTATGTGAAGTGCCACCACAGGATCGATGGCTAATATTCCCAAATCCCAAAGGCCATACAACAGAGCGAAAAGCTGGCTACAAGAAGGTGTCCAGGTTCAATGCACTCGATCCCCATCGTTGTTCAAAGTTTAGAGACACAGATGAGGGCTAGTTTCAAAGCAGAGGAGATACTTGGAGAGGTCATGGAGATGGATGGAGATACTTGGGGTATAAGTATCTTTGGCGAAGCATCATCCGCAGAGGCGAGATGATGACGACGCGGCGAGAGCTTTTCTTCTTCTTCCTGATGCGGTAGGAGGAGGAGGAGAGGCCGTCGACGTCTCGATTGGAGTTCTCCCATTCGCACTTCTTGGCTCTCTAGTTCATCGTTGTTCGTTCAGGTAGGGAGGAGGGTTTTGTCCCTGTGATCTCCCTTGTGATGTTTGTATGATCAGTATGGTAGGGGTGATGGGATTGTATCTTCTCCTTCTCCTCTTGCGGTTGCAGCTTGATTGTATGTTTGTTGTCGCTTTTGGCCCCCCCGAAATGCGATGATGATTGCGCTAGTTGTGGTGTCTGAACTTCAAGGCGTCTAGATCCAAATGCACGATCACGCCACAGTAATGTGTTGTCGGTGGCATTCAGGTTGCAATGGCAAATGCTGTGTTACTTTCAGATGACACGATTAGCTGAGCAGTCAACACGAACTCGGTTACACATTCCACAGCAAACACGAACAGCTCAAACCAACCAGGCATGGCACAAGCTAATTCTGTTCACTAGGATAAAAGTTCATTCCAGGGGCACAGAGAAACAGGTTCAACCAGCTAGCAGTGTTTCAACAGAATTTCTTCAGGCCAGAGGCAGAAGATATCCTGCACTGCACGAGCAGCTTCGCTCCACACTTCCACAGGAACACACCCGTCCAGCCTACGCAAACGCCATCGTCACAAGGAGTTTCACACAGCCACTACATGTCCATAACCACGGAGGACCTTAACCAGCTACATGTCCATAAGTGACCATAGATAGATTGACAGATAACCTATATACACACACCACGAGCCAACGACGGCCGACCTCGGTCTAGCAGACCTCCGTCTGGAACTTGAGGCAGATGCCCATGCTGAAGAGCTCCTGGTAGAGCAGCTTGGCGCCGTAGGGGACGGCGATCTTGACGATGTTCTCCGAGGACTTGCAGAACCCGCAGTAGGGGCCCCGGATCTTCCGCCCGCCCGCGACGGGCCGCATGATGACGTTCGCCCCCCGCTCGCACGTCTGGCAGATGCACATCTCCGAGAAGTCGCTCAGCGTGAAGAGCCGCTCGTGGAGGTTGGCGGCCGCGCCGTGGGCCAGCAGGCAGTCGCGCTCCATCTCCCCAAACTTGACCCCGCCGAACCTCTTCCTGTCAGCGACTGGCTGCCTCGTCAGCGGGTGCACCGGCCCCGTGTTCCGGAACTTCACCTTGTCCTCGGCCATGTGGATCAGCCTCTGGTAGAAGTTGGGGCCTGCGAAGATCAGTTGCTGCATCCTTTTGCCGGTTTGGCCGTTGAGAACGCTTTCAGCTCCCCCTCTTGAAAACCCAAGCCTGGAATACAACAAGATGCGTCAATTTTGGACATTTAATAACGCAACGACATGTACTGGAATGTAGCCTCAACTGGTAGCTAAACTCAAAAGATATTTCCTGCATAACTATGAAGTATGACTCACAGGAGGTAATATAGATATTACAACACCTGGTGAGATTGAAGAAAACAATGGGTATCTGATTATTGTGCTAAACAGTTCAATTCCTGCTCAATTGTTACATTTACTGGATTCTGTTCTTCTATGATGATACAAGAACAGACGAATGTCATTTTACCGTTGTCAATGACCGGTTATATGATCATCAGAGGTGAACAGCGAATGTGAAAAATCATATTAAGCAACTGCATAATCACATATAACTAGATATGTCAACCGTACGAAATCTAGAAGTCAAATGTCAAATCATATGCTGCTCTGTTTCAGACTCAGACAAGTTTAAATACAAGGAAATGAAATGTCAGAAGCAGAAGTGTGGAACTTAGAAACATGTATCATAAGTTTTACCCAATTTTTAATCAGAACATGTCAATAGATCAGGAGTAAAACTATCAGCACAACTGTGCAGGTCATTATGTCCACTTGTAACATTACACTGCCGTTACTTTGCTCTATAACAATACAGTAATGAATATAACATTTCAGGATAGCAGGGTGCCCTTTTGTGATGTAGAAAATTTCACAAAAGATTTAACTTAATCTGTACAGGTAATTAAAATTTTCAACTAATAGAAAATAACAGCAAAAATGGAGAGGTGGCCGTCATTCAGGAGAAAAGATTAAATACAAAGAGGGGACTGATTTTCTTGCTAAGGCACTTATTGGCATTTAGTATGCAGTTCTAACTTCTATAGATTGCCATATTGAGGGAAGAGGGGGAGGGGGGCTATGGCCCATAGTGGGCAAGACACAGCTCCGCCCCTGTGCTCAAGCATTGAAATCAGTAAATATCTCTCTGGTGTATCCATGTTCAAAAAGGGACTGGTTTGGAATTAAGGAGACACTTACTTGTGCAACTGTTCCGAGATCACTTCAACTGTTGCCGTGGTGAATGGTGTTGCATATCTGATTTTACCACCAAGAGCGATTCCCTTTCCCAAAGCAGCTTCAAGCAGCTGGCCTGGAGTTTGACGGGTAGGAAAGGCATGTGGATTTATCACAATGTCCGGAACTATTCCTTGGCAGGTAAAAGGGAAGTTCTCCTGAGATTCCAGAAAACCAACAACACCTTTCTGTCCATGCATGCTAGAAAATTTATCTCCAACACAAGGTGATCGAACCTGAAAATTCATGTCAGCAACACAAGTTTATAGCTATCAAAAGGAAACACATGCTCAAAGACATTGCAAAAAGGATACGGAAATATATGATATGAGACCGGTGGCCAGCTGGATGTCTGGGTAGCCGGTATCACCTAGCTGACCTTGATCATGTTACCACCTAGCTTTACAGAGGAAGTACTCAACAGCAAAATAAATTTATGAAATGGAAAAAAATGAGACTTGGGCAGCACATTTGCCCTTGTGACCATCACCACCAACTCAAACTGCCGGTGACAGCAAAGAGGTAGTGTATCACTGGCATCGGTCAGGCACACCTTAAGCCCAGATCAAACCCCCCAAGGTTCCCCTCCATCTCCCTCTCTCCTGGCAAAGATTAGGAAGATCAACACAGCAAGGTTTCCCTCATCTCTTCTCTTAGCAAAGGCTAGGCAACCATGCCCGAACAATGTTCTACACTCAATAACAAGTATCTCAACTTTGTACTAACTTTAGTATAAAGTTGTACTAGAGTTGAGACACTTATTTTGAGACGGAGGGAGTAGTATGTACTAACCAAGAAAATGCCAAAATGACTACAGGAACATATGCTCCCAGTTAAAAAAAACACCTCAAGTTTTCAAAAAACGATACTAGATGTACCTTTGGGAACAAAATGTGCACTTTCAGTTTTGTGTGAAAATGTATATTTCTGTATCATCGAAGAAAAAAAAAGGGGAACACATGAGGCTCGGTGTTCAAGAAAGCGCTTTTAAGTGCTGAGTGATGGCAAGGCGCTTCGCGTTTGCCCTAAGCGGTAGATTAAGCATTTAAAAAAATTGGCCATAATTTGGCTGTTTTGGAACTACTGGTTGTCTGCTTGCGCAATAATGGCAATATACCATTTATCTTATTAGGCTCTGTTCGGGAACTATTTCCTTCATATTCTGGCAAAATTCTGGCCACATGATCTCTATTAGGTTATGCCTATTTGAACTGAACTGCATTTTAGTTGTTATTTTGCTTGCTATGTGAACCTGGTGTGTATTTGCTATGGTTTGAACTGTATTTCAGTTACCCATGTGCCATGTTTCCTATTTTCCTGTGTATATTATTCAAAATCTGTCAAATTCTAGCCTATTCAAAAAATATTTAAGCGCCCATTGCTCTAAGCTGTGGCCCTCCGCTTAGCTTACGCTTTCCACTGTTCTGAATATTGGTGAGGGTGATGCTACATTAGCTTTGCCCTTTTGTTTCGCACAGCACACATGAACACACATTTTTTGCGAGAAATTATATCTGTGTTTATCTATCACTTGCTTAATCAGAAAAGATCAAGACCATGCACCAGACAGTTAAACACCATATGCATTGATTCCAGCACTTCAGTATTCCAATACTCCATTCACATATATTTGCTTAAGAGTTTGAATAGTAAACGCTATAAAACTGTTAGTGCCGTGAGAACCTTAGTAATACCTTCTCTATATCAACAAATGCACTTGCGTTCCTAGGTAAAGTTGAAAATTTTGCTTGCACATTCCCAAAAAGTTATTTTTTGTAAACTGAGTACTGACACATTTATGATAGAAATAAATGCACTGGGAAGAAACTTAGCTGATATATAAAGAGGTGTTTTGTTGGATTACCACACATAACTAGTGTTCTCTTACCACCAACCATTCTGCTTAAACTAATTTTGAATTGTTACAAGAGTAAATGTATACTACTACATATTTTAAGCACAGGCATATTAAGGTCGCTTTGCACCAATTACTTCTCTCAGGTATCATGAGTGCACACTGATGATTAACTTCCTAATCTCCTGTTTCCCTCTTATATGGTAGGAAAGTAGGGTAACCAATTCTGCTTCACAGATGGGAAGATGAATATATACAACAATATCCTCTCGAGACCTAGACAATTAATAAACCGCCCAAAAGCAGCAATTTGTTAGTTCACTGGATCATACTCCCTCCTCCCCAAAATAAGTGTCGCTGATTTAGTACAAAGTTAGTACAACTTTGTACTAAACTTATTTTGGGGCGGAGAGAGTACTATATTATTAGGCATACGAAAGGAGAGCAAACCCAACTAACAAGCATTTTAGTTGCAGTTGGCTTCTGTTAGTGTAGAGCAGAAGGCAAACATTCAGAGAGTTCTACTGTTTATAAGGTGAATACAATTGCTAGTAGTAAAGTTCAGTGTATGTAATGTGCTAGATAATAGCTATTCTTTAATGAATGTATACCTGTCTTAAAGATACAACAGCAAAATGCTTCCCCTCATCATTGGCTGAGAGCAACACTCTCTGGACCATTCCCTTCTCTGTATGCTTCAGCTTAATACTATGGTCCTCACCAGATTCTGACACTTTCCCAATTATAATGTCACCAATCTGAAGACTTGAACCCACAAAAGGTAATCCATCATCATCAAGATTGTCAACTCGTCCTCTCTTGCTTTCCATCTTGCCGAAGTTTACTTTCTCCTTCATTTTCAGTCGTTTGCTGGGCCCTTTGGTCTCTACTTCTGCCTTATAGCTCCGCATGAGCTCAGTTCTAAACATGCCACGTTCAAGAGAAGCTCTATTCATAACCAGGGAGTCCTCTTGGTTAAATCCCTGATGAATATTGACTGCCACTATCGCATTTTGTCCATTGAAATATTCAGGCCTAGCAAAGTCATCTTTTCTTCCAAAAGTATAATCTGATCTGCCGATGCAATCAGCTGAAACTGTTTTGAAAAGGGGTCTCTGAGGGTAGTAAAGCTGATGAGAAAGAGTATCAACTCTGGTAAGTGGATTTGTTGTGGAGTATCCAATAGCTTGCTGTGAGTGTTTTTCTGCTTGGTACAGCACCCTTCGAGCAAAATTATGATTTGCGAAAGGGATAAGACCACAGCTTAATCCCAACAGAAAAGAAAGATCCAGCTCACAGTGTGTATAACCAGAAACCTCCTCTCCACTACTCTGAAATAGGTGCCTGATTCCCCAGGCACATTGTATATCTTCCTCCTCTTCAACACCAATGAACTCAATAATTTCTTGCTGCATTAGTGCCTGAAAAGAGTACGGAGAGCCCTTCCGTTTTGTAATTTTATTTAGGTTCTCAACCACAAGAAGAGGCCTGAGTAATCGCCCTGCATCAGAAAACACCCGTACTTCTCCAGGAGATTGGTGCCTGTCCCTTTTGATTTCAACCTGATCAGACGGAACATGAAGCATAAGCAATACGACAAACGACACTGCTGCGTAAAACATTAGCACATAGTGCGCAAATAGAAAACATATGTAGCAACAGGTATCTCCATTATTGTGCGTCAGATAAGGAAGCAATCTAAAATTACATTACTCAAATACCAAAATTTTGGAAACACAACAGAAATGCATAGTAGGAATTATAGTGCGCCAAATAGAAAACATATGTAGCAACAGGTATCTCCATTATTGTGCGTCAGATAAGGAAGCAATCTAAAATTACATTACTCAAATACCAAAATTTTGGAAACACAACAGAAATGCATAGTAGGAATTACAAAAGGAAAAATACATTTAGGGAGACAGTACCGACAAATTAAACATGACAATAATTACAAGAACTTGATAGAACGATTACAGAGGGAGTACAAAATATAGAAAACAGAGCATCATGATGCTAGATTGCATGGTAGAAGTAAGAAGGCATGCACTATGGAAACTGTTATATTCAAGCAGATTGGATTCAACTTGCATCGATCTATGATTAACCAAGCATGCAAATTAGACCTGTCCAAGACTTACGACACATCATCAGCAATTCTTCTTAACTAAACATGGTACGTATGATATATCACTGAACCTAGACACCAAACATCTAGATAAAGGACAATGTATACTCGGCCAAATGCTTCTAACCATGGGAAAGAGAGCAAACCTGTGGATCGATCAGACCACCACGTCTCATGCACCTTAAACGCATGACAAATGAAGCTGGATCAGCACAGGATCCTACCCAATCACCATTCAGGAAGATCTTGTCCATTTGGGGAATCTTCTTAGCAGGAATTTCATCCAGTTTATTCATTCCACAAGAAACAAATCTGTCAATCAATGGCTGTGCCACTCTAGAGCTAACAATAGCAGTAACAGCTAGATTTTTCACAAGTCCGCAGTTTTCACCATCAGGAGTGGACATAAAACACATCTTTCCCCAGTAAGATGGATTGCTGCAAGGTTTTTTCTTCAGGTTAAGTTCGCATAAGGGCATAAAAAGCAAAAAAAAGAAGGGGGGGGGGGGGGGGGGGCATGTAATTGTGCAGCACTTGGTTTAAGAAATTACTTACGGATATCTTGCATCACCAGCTTTCCCAGCATAAGCAACCTGCTGGCGACTTTTCCTCAAGTCTGACATCATTTGAAGAGGATTTGTTCTCCTGAGCGTTGCAACAATTCCTGAGCATCTTTCATTTCTTCTGTAGGGATGGCACCAAGAACCAGTAGCGAAGGCACGATTTATACCATTGGTAATAATTGAAGCATCAAGATAGCGCGTTGGAAATTCTAGATCACGATCACTATTCAAATCTCTCTGCATGGCCTTAACCATTAGCCTCTCTGCATGCCTAAGATGCGCCCGAAGTTCTCTTCCAAGCAGTTGACCAGGTAACTCCAGCCTCTTGTTCCTGAAATCATCCTTATTATCACATCTGCGCTTCCCAGTAAAGGCCATTAGAAGGCATTTGACCATGTAACCTAAGAAAAGAGCTTTATTCCTATTCCCCTTTATACCAGGAAAGAGATATTTAGCGATATAATCATCAAATGACTCTCCTGGAGGAAATTTTGAACTCTTGACCTTATCATCAACACACTGGCGGGCTTTATCAGACTTACGAAAGCCTTCACACAGTTCGTCAGATTCACTAATAGTTGCAGATATCGCGTTGATAACAGAAGCATCACAGTCTCCCATATCTATCATATCAAATGCTTCCTTATCAGATGAAACGCCTAGCGCAAAAAACATTAGCCAAATCGGCAGATTGGCATACAAGAAGGAAATGGAAATGATTTTGCTGCCACTGAAATCATTATTCTTTGTAGAATCAATCAGCTTCACATATATGCGTCTTCGTTTGATTTCAGACAAATAAGAAACAGTCCAGACAGGCCGGTCAGCAATCCAAATCCTGGTCAAGCATCTTTGCTCTTGGGCAATAAATATCTGCAGTGTTCAACAATGGAACCATAGTTACCATAGTGAGATCCAAGAAGCACAGCACATATAATATGAAAAAAATGCCTTTTTAGTACAGTTACTACTCCAGGAGAGTATCTAACTGGACTAAGATCACGAACTGAGTCCGCACATGTCAATGTTATCAGCAGAAGCTCGTCTTCATTTAAAACATTGACCTAACTTTGGAAAATCTTCACTAGTATGTTGCGTAGGCTGGAGCGGATGACACGTGGTTCATTCAAACCTCCCACCTCAATTTCCCACATTATTAAAAGATCTCTAACAAGATGTAACAAAGTAACCAACTAGACACTGCCACACAAACTAACGTAACCGCCTCTTAAAGATCTAAAGATAACAAGGAGCACAAATGTGCCTGCGTGACGCTGGTCTAGGGTGAACTCAGGTAGGCATGACGGTGTTCCTAAAGTATGTAAGAGTAGGCCAGTAAATAATGGCTTAACATGATCAATCATATTATTATTTTATCCGTAGCAAGGCATGGCTATTTAGCTAGTTTGGTAGAATTTTATCATACTGTTCTAATAACATATTGTAGCTTTTTGAGATCATATTTGCGGAACAGGGCTAACACACAAGAGTTCAACATATGGAAACAGACCAATTCACATGGTACTCATGTAAACTCTCTTTTCTCAGAATGATTTCAGTAGCATATATAATTAAAAGAAAACTAAGAAAGCTCACAAGCTCTGTACTCCGTCTTAGTGACAAAAGAAGTGTTTAAAACATTTGATAATACAACACTCCCTGCATGATGCATCAACTAAAATAAGCAAAGAGAGATCAATAGCATTATACCTTCTCCATTCCCCTGATCAAAAAGTATCCACCAGAATCATAAAGGCAGTCACTTTCCCTGAGTTCACGCAACCAGCATAAATTTGAATTAACCATAACTGGAAGGCGGCCAATATTCACCACATGAGTTTCATCCATAAGAACTCTCTTGTGACCAAAAGGATCTTTCTCTGTTTTAGACTTGTCACTTTTCTCCATAGAATAGATCTGTTAACAGTTTAGAACACGTCGGTTAATTGAGTGACTCAATGACTGTGACACCTAAGTGCACAAATATGAGTACACACCATGAGACATCTTAGCACATAGTTTATTAAAGTAAACTAACATACCAACACAACAGTTCAATAGGATCAAGCGCATAAAGCATTAGCACACGTGAGTGATATCTACAACTACGTATGTTGCTGACTGCTGAGCTAATCTGGGAACATCAAGCAGCCATTTGCCCCTTGACTGCTCCATTTCATGTTCTGTCAATGGACTATTTTGCTATATTAATTAGGGTACCAGGGAATAAAACAACTAGCAAATTAAATGAAGACGACGTCAGCTTCACAAGATCAGTAAATAGACAGCCAAGGTCTCGTGTCTTTTTACAGGATTAGCTTACAAGAACAGGATTGAAAATGTGTGTTGTCAACAGCATAAAAACAGGGTCATGACATGCATGTCACAGCACTTTACAGTTTCAAGTAATTTTAGGGGCATCAATTCTAAAGATTGCGTGCATGTGTTCAACACTTCATAAACAGACAACAGCATAAAAGAGTAAGTAATTGGCAATAAAGAACATGGAGACTGCTGACCTGAATATGCACTTCTACTTCCATTTTGGAGGAATATGTCATATTTTGGAGGCGAGCATGTCTAGGCTTGAGCTTAAGTGACTCCTCATCAACATCATCTCTGCCAGACCAAAATACAGGCTTTTCCAGTTTCACTCTACCAAACCTGATAACAGCATGCTTCCAACCACCGGGCCCTTTCTTTGACAAATCATAACTTGGCTCGACAGTCACTTCTCCAAGTGAATCAAAAAGCTCTTGGAGCCCATGTGAGACAAACTCATTGTAAGAATTTATCTGATGGCTAATCAGACCAAACTCATCAAAAAATGACCTTGATGCTTCCTTGCAAAACTTCTCTAGGCTTCCCAGGCTCATGTCAATTGGAACTTCTGCATGTGACTCAGAAGAGTACTTTCCCTTACCATCACCATCCGAGGATGGTTTCCCATTCATATCAGCATCCATAGAAAGCTGTTCTCTGTCAACATCCATAGAAGACTGTCCATTTGAATCATCCATGGTATGGGACATGCTCTCTTCATTGTCATCCAATTGCATAGAGTCCAGCTCAGGCTCAGCGCCGTTTGCTGATTGCCCACTATCGCTTTGTGGATCTTCCATTATGCAAGCACAGGCAGTTAAAACCCTGTCAAGTATCGCGATTCACAACGCCGTCATAAAACAACAGGTTAGATATTGATAATTTGAATTGAAAAAGGCAATATAAATGCCATATATGGTACAGCATTAAATACTGGAAATTGAATTATCAAAATGATACACGTGGTACATGTACACACGCACGTGTGCAGTGTTCTCTCAAAAAGGTGAATACCTCAATCCCAGCAGGTTAATAAATGAAGCATGTGGCGTAGAGTGCGCTACGTGGCACAGAACGTCCAGTGACGGATTGCACAAATGAAAATAAACCCTACCGTAACTTACTCCAACGCCGCTACAGAAGTAGAAAACGATGATGTCGGCTACCCTAACACCAAACAAGCCACAGTGTTGACACCCCTGGCTCACAATTATTACCGTTCACGAACAGATGGCGTGCACTGCAAGCCATTCAACATCATTTGTCAAAGCAACTACGAAAAGAGATCCTACCCATCTACTACCTCCATACCAAAATATAACACGTATATTTTGGTAGGCTAGCTTAGCCTACCAAAACGTCTTATATTTTGGCACGGAGGTAGTATGTGGCTTACAGTGCGCTACATAGAACAGAACAACTAGTAACCGATTGCACAAATGAAAAGAAACTCTAGCCTAACTTACTCCAATCAAGTCACCGGTTGCCACTACGTAAACAGAAAACAATGATGTTGGCTACCCTAACCCAAACAAGTCACGGTGTTGAGACCCCTGGTTCGCGGACAGATGCCGTGCATTGGAAGCCATTAAACATTCGTCGAAGCAACTAGAAACAGAGATCATCCCATCTATGTATCTTACAGTGCGCTAAGTATCACAAAACGACTAGCAACCGATTGCATTGGAAGCCATTAAACATTTGTCAAAGCAACTAGAAACAGAAAACATCCCATCTATGTGTCTTGCAGTGCGGCAAGTATCACAAAACGACTAGCAACCGATTGCGCAAATAAAAAGAAACCCTACGCTGACTTACTCCAACCCTGCTACATAAGCAGAAAAACAATGATGTCGCCGGGTACGCTAACACCAAACACAATCATCACCGTTGGCGGCGAGCCGAGGAGGTGCATTGGAAGCCAGCGAACGCTTGTCAAAACAAATACAGACAGATCCTCCCATCTATGTGCCCCAACGATCTCAATCCCGTCAATCAATCAATCAATAATACAACGCAAGCAGCAGTGCTACAGCACAGACGGGGAGATCTAACAAGGGGGGCCTTCGGCATGCGTGTGGGTGACTGAAACCCCAACCTTTCGTCAGTTACCGTATTCCCGTTGAAGAGGAAAAAAAAACAGGCTTTTTTGGGGGAAATAAACTTTTCTAGGGTTCGTCGGCGGAGAACGAATCCGTCCAGCCCGGGTAGGCCCGCGCCGAAGCCCGCACCAGCCAGGCGGAGCGAAGGAGAAGGGCGGCGACGGCGACGAGTGCCGCGCTAGGGCGGAGGGAGGGCGAGCCTGGAGGCGCGGCGAGGGGGAGATTAAGCTGAAGGATCTACGGCGCCGGGCCACCACGGCGCGAACGGGAATGTTGGGTGGGACGGGGAGCGGCGCTGCCGGGCCGTACCTGCGGCGGGGCGGGGTGGGGGAGCGGAGGCGGGGGGCGGTGGAAACCCCGGTGGCCTCGGCTGGACGAGGGGGCAATCCGGCGGTCGACGCTCCCGAGGGCGGGTGGGTGGCGGTGGAGGGGGGGCTGGCCGGAGACGGAGGGGTTTAAATGGGGGAGAGTGTGCCGGAGGACGGGGCGGGGGAGTGACTGTCGAGGCCGGTGCGGTGTCAGTGGGGAGTGGGGACTGGATTCTGCTGCTGTCCGGGGACGGGGAGGGAGGGACGGCGGCCGTCCAGAGTGCGCTCAGCCCCAGATCCGACGGCTGGGGGCGCTTCTCCGCGTGGATCGAGGGGACGGCGCGGGATCTTCTGCGCAGACACGCATGTCTCGTTGCAGCGGACGCACAGGTGGCGGCTCAGGTAGTGCCGCGGCCGGACAGGTGTGCAACGGCGGCGCAGCGGCGGTCATGACCCGGTCGCAGCGGGTCACGGCCCGTACGGGTTGGGTTGGATCCATCTTCTTGAGGTGAGCTTCATCTTCCTCAACCAACTCAATAAGGCGAGTACTCCAAATAAAAATTACCATAAGTCCGTCAAAAGAAATTACCATAAGAAAAGGTCGGTGCTCTCGCCGGTACGCCCCAACCTTGTGAAACCCTAGCCACCGCAGCCGGCCGGGCGAGTGGAGGGGGCGGGCGCCCCGGACTCTGGTGTCATCGGGGTTTCTTCACTTCCGTCGGCTTGCTTCAGCGGTAGACGAAAGGGGGTGGAATCTCGGGACCTTATTCAGCGGTAGATGATGGCGGCGTGAGATCGGATAGGTTGTGTGAAAACCCTACCACTCGTCGCCCATATATGACGGGCCGGCTAGGAGTAGTCGTTCTCATCTTCCTACATTAGACTCTCGGTGGCCATTCTCATCTCGAAGCGGCGGTTCCCTCGACTGTCGGTGTTGGATCCGATAAGCGGCGTCATCTCGGGTCCTTTGGATTTGGGCGGACGCCTCATGTCTTCTTGTATCTGCCGATTATGCAGGTAATGATCCACTTTCTCCTGCTCTTTGTGGCGTTGGTGTTGCCGACGACAAACAAACACGATGGCAGAAGGACATCCCTTGGGGATCAGGCTAATGTTCCCCTGATGTTTTTGCCCTACCGGTGTGGCTATGGCCTTTCTTCTCAGTGGCAGGTCACTCTCTGGTGATCTGTGCTCCTTTTCTGTCCCCATTGTGAGTCTGGCAAAAGTTTGTTTAAGAGGTGGTTTGGCTTGCGATATTTTATCGGGACATGGCTTTTATGATATGGCTCCGTCTTTCGTGCGTTCGTTCAGCTATACCTTAGCACAAGACTTATTGGCGTCATGGTACAATGGCAAGCCAGCTCTTGTGATTGAGCGCCAACAGTGGCGCATATTCAGCTCATGTTGGAGTTTGAATTGCTCTCTAAGGACCTAATTGCAATTTTATTGTTTTTTTAGGATGTCTTATACCGTTAAAAGTCTTTAACATAACTCCGATCGATAATTCATCCTGGAGCCCGGGCTCATCTGCTCCCGCTCAGCAAAAAATTCAAAAAAAAACTAGAAAAATTCAAAAAATTCCAAATTTTTTGTGGTGGTAGATAATTTGGCGCGTGAGGCGCCCCAAAATTCAACTTATTTGGACATCTGAGTAGCTCTCGGCAAAAAAGACAAATCGGGTCAAAACAATGCGTGAACAGTAAACATTTTTACAGACCCTGATTTTGTTTTTTTTGCCGAGAGCTGCTCAGATGCTCAAATGAGTTGAATTTTGGAATGCACCTCACGCGTCAAATTATCTACCACCACAAAAAAATTGGAATTTTTTGAATTTTTCTAGTATTTATTTTGATTTTTTTCTAAGCATGGGTCCAGATGAGCTCGGGAGCCAAAACTCCGCGTCCAACTCCGATGCCATTTTTGCATAAAATAAGGTTAGCTCCATCTTGACATTAGAAGTGTGCAACTAAAAGTATAACTAGTGTTTGGAGTTATCATGATAAACCCTCATCGTAGTCGGTTTTGATAAATAGTACATATACTGACTGTCCGAGTAGATTTTGATAACCCAGTAGCTCTGCTAACTACCGGGTTATCAAAACATAACTCCAATGCCATATTTGCATAAAATAAGGTTAGCTCCTCTTGACATCTACGACAGATCCGAGCGCACCTCTATACCGTTTGATCCGCATCTGGATGATTTTTCTGATTAGTTTTCATTTCCCTTCCTTGTGTGTCGTCATTAATATAATTTATTTCTTGTTTTAAACAGAATGAATGCACGCTATTCTCTTTCCCTGCTATTTTAGACGCAATTAATTTCCTTCCTTATGCACCGTAATTAACACGAATTTCTTTCTCATTTTAAACAGAATTAAGACACGCTATTTTCTCCCTCCCATTTTAAACGCAATTAATGTTGACGCGGATAACCACTACACGTGTGGGCGTTAAGGGGTTTGGCCACACATTTTGTGTGGTGTCTAAGCGAACCAGCCCACACGTCTACGTGTGGGCAAAATAAGTAATGCCCACACGCCTTTTTTTGCCTTGCGGTCCCTCCCACACGCCTACGTGTGGGCAAAATCGATAACGCCCACACGCCCGTATTCACGTCCCGCACGCTCCGCGTGACAGTCATCACGTGTCCCCGCAGCTGCCATGGTCCGGACCCTCTTTCATGTTCGTTTAACTGCAGTTGTCATGTTGCTGAACTATAGTTGCCATGTCTGACAACTACAGTTGCCATGGTTGCTCAACTGCAGTTGTCATCTCAGGTCAAGTATCAGATGCCTTTTTTGGACAACTGGAGTTGTTGCCATGTATGGTCTGGTCTACTACAATTGTCATGATTTGAAAAACTTTAGGGGTTGCCACCTACTAACACTAGGCAGTTGCCATGTAGCACTACAAAAAAGGCATGACAAAAAAACATGTTCGGGTAAAGAGGGAGTTGCCATCTGCTTACAAGCAACTAGGGCAGTTGTCATGTACCCTGCAGAACACATGGCAACTCGAGATAAAAAGAGAGAGTTGCCATCTGCTTACAAGAACGCTAGGGCAGTTGCCATGGGCAGTTGCCATGTACGCTGCAACACACATGGCAACTGACAGTTTTGGGTGTGGGAGAAGAGACGGGCGTGTGGGCGAACTGATAAACGCCCACACACCAGCCCTTCTGTGTGCGTGAAAATTGGCGTGTGGGTGAACTGTTGAAAGATCGTGGATGTCGCCTAGAGGGAGGTGAATAGGCGCTTTAAAATAATTATGGTTTAAGCTTGAACAAATGCAGAATAAACCTAGCAGTTAATTTGTCAAGCACAAAACCTACAACAACTAGGCTCATCTATGTGCACCAACAACTTATGCTAAACAAGATAAACAACTAAGTGATGGCAAGATATATGAGAAAAAACAATATGGCTATCACAGAGAAAAGTGCATAAGTAAAGGGCTCGGGTAAAAGATAACCGAGGCACGCGGAGACGACAATGTATCCCGAAGTTTACACCCCTGCGGGTGCTAATCTCCGTTGGAGCGATGTGGAGGCACAATGCTCCCCAAGAAGCCACTAGTGCCACCATAATCTCCTCACGCCCTCGCACAATGCAAGATGTCGTGATTCCACTAAGGGACCCTTGAGGGCGGTCACCGAACCCGTACAAATGGCAACCCTTGGGGGCGGTCACCGAACCCGTACACTTTGGCAACCCTTGGGGGCGGTCACCGGAACCCGTCAAATTGCTCGGGGCGATCTCCACAACCTAATTGGAGACCCCGACGTTTGCCCGAAGCTTTACACCATAATGATTGAGCTTCGAACACCACCAACCGTCTAGGGCTCCCAAGCACCCAAGAGGAACAAGCTCAAGGGTACCAAGCACCCAAGAGTAATAATCTTCTCAACCTGAAACTTCCACGTATCACCGTGGAGAACTCAAAATGATGCACCAAATGCAAGGCAAGGGCACATGGAGTGCCCAAGTCCTTCTCTCCCAAATCCGACCGAAGCAGCTAATGCTAGGGAGGAAAATGAGAGGAAGAACAAGAAGGAGAACACCAAGAACTCCAAGATCTAGATCCAAGGGGTTCCCCTCACATAGAGGAGAAAGTGATTGGTGGAAATGTGAATCTAGATCTCCTCTCTCTTTTTCCTAAAAAACTAGCAAGAATCCATGAAGGGATTGGGAGTTAGCAAACTCGAAGAAGGTCAACAATGGGGGAAGAACACGAGCTAAAGAGATAAGGTTCATTGGGGAAGAAGACCCCCTTTTATAGGTGGGGAAAATCCAACCGTTATCCTCACAGCCAGCATGGAGCGGTACTACCACTCCAGTACTACCACAAAGGGTAGCGGTACTACTGCTTGCGAGCGGTACTAAAAAAATACATCAGTGCCTACCACCGCATGACTTGGGACGAGTTTTTAGTCCGGAGCGGTACTACCACTATAGGAGCCGCGGTAGTAAAAAATTACATCCGCTCCAATTCACGGTAGTACCGTTGCACTCTTTTCAGAACACCAAAACTGCCACAACTTCTACAAAGGACTCCGAATTCAACGAAACCAAGTTTGTTGGAAAGCTAGCGACAAGGCCTAACACAATCTTGATATAAATAACAATAAGAAGCAAATTAGAAAAGTACCAAAAGAAAATGGTGAGAACCCTTCCTCGAATAGGACCGATAAAACCTCCAACACCGAAAACGCAATAGAAGAAGCATGTGAACTCCGTTTTCGATGAACTCGAGCTTCAAGAAGATGACCACAAGATCTAAAACCTCAAAAGAAAAAACAAATAAGAATCAAGAAATATGATGCAAGGATGCAATGGTTTGAGCTCTCAACGAACGATACGATCAAGCTAGTCACTTGAGAGCCCCCCTTGATAGTACGGCTATCGATCCTATAACCCGGTCGCCAAACTAACACCATGAGACCGGTAAAATATAAAACCTATCAAGGGCAAACCTTTGCCTTGCACGAAGTCCACTTGAGCTAGATGATGATGATCTTGACTCCCTCAAGTTGGACCATCTTTCTTGATTGCGCTCGCTCGACGAAGACTAGTTGATTGCTCCCCCATACTCCATTATGGGTGAGCCACTCTTTGGCACATCTTCACAAGTCGATTGACACCAAAATGGAAGGCAAGCTTCAAGCACTTGATCTCTTCATGATGCTCCACTTGAACTTGCACACGGCAATCTTGATGACGATCACCACTTGATGTCATCCTCTCCATGGGTTGAGTGATATCTTCCTCTTGACGCAAGCCCATGAACACGTACCTAACCCCACATAGAACTCTCACATAGACCATGGGTTAGTACACAAAGCACAATGGACAATGCTTACCATACCATGGGATCACTTGATCCCTCTCGGTACATCTTTTACGCTTTGTGAGTTGATCAACTTGATTCACTCTTTACTTAGTCTTGATCAACCTTGAAACTTTCCAACTCTCTTCATTTGGATGGTGTCTTGAAGGTAAACATGAATGTTCACACAATCTTCTTCTTCAAGACATGCTTGCAATAAGCTCAACACTCGCATGACCAATCTTTGGATAATTCCTTAATAGCACCTTGGTCAACACATAAACTCCTTGAAACCAACACATGGACTTCAAGAAAAGCCTATGGACAAATCCTTCCAATATAACTCAATGCAACCATTAGTCCATAGAGAATGTCATTAATTATCAAAACCACACATGGGGGCACCGCATGTCCTTTCAATTGTTAAACAGCGACACTCCAGCCACTCCACGTGGTGAAACGAGCGTGTGGGCGACCGGATGAATGCACACACACCAGTCCAGTCCTATGTGGCATAAAAAATCTGCTAGAACACGCCAGGATTCGTGCAAAAGTGGTTGGACGAGAATCCATGTGTGTGGGCAAGTTGCCAAACGCCCACATGTGTGGGCGTTAGTCTTTCCGAAAACTTATTGGACAGCGTGGTAATCAAACACACAAACTGAACATTGATTCTCAAAGTACCAACCAATCGAGTTAACTAATTCTTTTGTTCATAAATTTTTTACACAGTGCTTGTAATTTCTTCATATGACGTCAAACCCAAAATAAAAAAAGTGAGTAGGGGGATTGAAAAACTGAAACGGTAATCTCATCGGTCTGCTTCTACAATTATGCGCTCAAATTCCATTCCACATAGTTTAAAATTCTAGTAATTTATGCATCACAGACTTGATAACTTACATACATACACATTGGTAAGATATCATCCGGGGAAAAAATTATTAAAACATACCCCGATAATTCTATATAAACATCTTTGTAATTTATGCACCACATACTTGATAACTTACATATAAACACATTGATAACTATTCCACTGTAGGAAAAAAGTTGTTGAAACATACTCGCTCCGTCCGGTAAAAAGTGTGCGTTTGGATTTAAAATTTGTCCACAAAAGAGCATACTTTTATCTTTCCAATGCACTTTAAAGTAGAAAAAATGCTTCTCTCTTATCACACGATAATCAACGTCAATAACATTCTACACATGATCTCCTTAATTTCTACATGCACTTAGCTTATTGGGAGTTGGGTAATTAAAGAGGAGAGAGATGGTGATTTACACATTTCCAATGCATTTTTTACTCTGCTCCATAATTTGTCCTAAATTTTTTATATGTGCACTTTTCACCAGACGGAGGGAGTACCTTGATAACTTTTGTGTAAATAGCATCATATTTTACTCGCCGCAGACATGATAACTTACGTCCAAACACCACAATAACTTTGATTCGGAAGATTTTTTTTGTTGAAAACAGACACCAAATTTTTTTGTGTTTAAATAACATGGTAATATGATAACTCACGTATAAACACGAGGATAAAGAGGAGAGAGGTTGTTGGAAACATACCCTGGTAATTCCTGCGTAAATAGCGAGGTAATATACATACAACAAAACTGATAACTCACGTACAAACGTCGCGGTACCTTTGACTAGTGGTATGTTACCCTCGGTAACTTCATGCAAATAACATGGTAATGTATGTATAACCGAGTAGCTAGTAAGATGGGATTAAATGCATGATTAGCTAAGAAAGAAAAAAGGAACGTAAACAACCGTTCGGATCTGTCCCAATATTCCGAACGTTTGGACATTATTGTTAGAGTTATAACGATGATGGCCTTTGGCCTTTGTATTCTAGCCCCTTGGCATTCTCTTGTACATGTATATATGATGGCTTTGGCATCCTAATAATACTAGAAGAACGCCTGTGCGTTGCAACGGGACCGCATTAACTTTAAGAGTTCAATATTACGACATTGGCGACCTTTTTTACCATCAAATCCTCACACACACACACACACCCCTCCCTCTTCCTCACTCTCTCTCCCTCTCTCTCTCTCTAACACACACATAGCCTATTCTCCCCGCCAATAACACTTACTCAATTGGCAATAATGTGTAGACTTGTGGTGAGCTTGACTGAACTAATGGATAGTGTGATATATTCCCCAATCATTTAACAACGAAATTTCAGAAATGGGAAGATTATGTAACACCTCAAGTCGTTAGCTACAGTGACCTCCCCCTAATGATGCCATGTCATCAGGCTTGCTAAGCCAAACTGCCACTTGATAAAAATCAAAGCCCAATTCAAATTTAAAATAAAGTCAAATAAATTATTTCGTCAAACAGTAAAACTAAAAGTTCACCATATTCTATAAATTCCACTGATCTTTGACATGTTGAGCCCAACATTATTTGACCCAAAAATTAAATCTTGTCAAATTAATAAGAGGTCCAACAGTGGTTAAAATAACCAATTAAATATAAACCTAATTTTATGTATTTCCTTTTGGCCCCAAACTTTTTGTGCCACCTAAAAATATTATGCTCGAATTGTGTGCATAATTTCACAATTAACAAAATCCATTTAGTTGATATAAGACTAAATAGAAAACGGTGTTAAAAAGGAGAAACGGATTAGAATACATTAAAAACCAAAAGGACGATGAAAAAGGGGATTCCCCCTACCCCCTCGGGCCTTGCCACCGAACCGGCCCAATGGTCCAGTCCCCGCACGGTCGTCTGCTCCTGTTCCCCGAGCCCGTAGCTACAGAGCCTGGCTCCCGCCCGACCACCTTGCCAGCATCGAAGGGGAATGGATCGCCCTGCCTCCCCTGCCCCCATGGCCTCACTCCTCCTCGACGCCCCCTCCCAGATCCACTTCTCCTCCTCGCTCGCTCGATCCCAGTGATCTGGACGAAGTCAGATGCCACGGCCACCAAGACCGACCCGTCCACATGGCCACTGCCCTCCCTGCTGGCTAGGAGCTTGTCGAGGAGCTCCGAATGCCTCCGCTACTTTGTCTGCGCCAACGAGTTCAAGTCTAGCACCCCCAGATCGACGTCGTTGCCGTCTTCCTCAACCTTCGGCCACCGCGACATTGCTGTTCGATTCGCGCCGCCCCGAGCTCCCCTGTCTTCCCCTAGGGTGCCATTGACACCGCCGTGATCTTCTATTGCCTTTCCCCAGTTTCCCCTCTCGTTTGCTCTCGTTAGGTATTTCGCCGTGGCCGAGAACCGCCGTCCGCCATGGCCATTGCAGGGGTAGCCACTGAGCTCCTCGGATTGACCCCGTGGCACATGCCCGCTCCTATGCGCGTCCATGCCCGAGCCTTCAGCTCTTCTTCAGTGCCCGCGGGGCCACTCCCTCTCTGGCTCTCCATGCCCTCGCACGTGCCACACCGCGTCCGTCGCGCCCGCCGTTGCCATCACGCTCGCCACAGGCACCGCACCATTGTGCCCCGCGCGACGCACACCCTGGCCGCGCGTCACACTCTCGCTGGCTGCGCTCACCCTATCTGCTGCCGTCTATCCCTTTCGCTCACCCCGTTGTCGCACCCCTGCCTCGCGTCGCCTCCTGTCGCGGCCATCTTCTGCCGGCCGCCCCCTCAGCCACGCCGGCCGCATCTCTGTCCTCCACCGTCGGCCGCCGCCTACTTTGCTGCGTGCTTCTTCCTGTTGCTATCGCTTGCTCTACGATGCTGTTGTTGCGCCATGCCCTCGACACCGCCGTGGACAAGCGTGGCGGAGGGATTGTCAATGGAGTACGAGGAGAAGGTGGCGGAGAAGGTGTGGAGAGGCAAGAGGTCTAGGGTGGCGTCGGTGGCTGTGGTGGAGGTGATTATGCGAGAAGGAGCGAGAGCGGAAGGAGAGGTCACAATTGGAAAGAATCGCAAAAAAATCATAACCCGGAGATCTCATTCCAAAAATGCTAATATCGATGGATGGGTGATTTCCTTCAATAGGAGGAAAACATAGGAAATATTGGATGTTATCAAGGAAAGGTAAAAATTTAGGAAAGTTAGGATTTTGAACTGATTATTATGCAAATGGGGTTTTATTGTGTGGTAACATGATATCGATTACCTGCCCGTTTGTGACGTGTCTGATTAGGAAAGTTTGCAAATGTTAAGAAACTATTTATTGGGAGGAAAGTTTGTGACGTGTCTCTTATTTGTTTCCTAAAATAAATTTCACTAATGAGAGAAATTGATTGATTTAGATAAGTTAAGAAAGTTAGATTCAAATCTATTATTTGTTTCTTAAAAATTTGTTATTTGTTTACTAAGACGAATTGAACCAATAAAAGGAATCGATTGATATGAATAATTTAGGGAAGTTAGATCCGTGATTTGTTATACGTAAGGAAAGTCTTGGTTGTAATAAAGAGTGGAGAGAAAAATAAACCGATGGACCAGGATGAGAGGGGTGGTGGGAGGAGAGATGAAAAAAAAACAGATTCGTTGGAAAGTCTTGGTTGTAATTCTGGGGTCTGTCTCCAGTAACACTTCGTTGGATTGTCTGGGTTGTAGGCTTGGTAAGCAGATTCAGCTACCCTATCCTCATAGTGAGTCGATGTCTGAGCGCCCTTTTGACCTCGTTCACTCTGATGTTTGGGGCCCGGCTCCCTTTGCTTCAGAAGGGGGTCACCGCTACTATATTATCTTTATAGACGATTTTTCACGGTACACTTGAATCTATTTCATGTCTTCTCGTAGTGAGGTCTTATCTACATACAAAAAATTTGCTGCCATGGTTCAAACCCAGTTTTCCACTCTTATTCGTGTTTTTCTCGCAGATTTAGCTGGTGAGTATATCTCCCATGCGCTGCGAGGATTCCTTGTTGAGCAAGGTACTCTTCCTCAGTTTTCTTGCCCTGGTGCTCATGCTCAGAATGGTGTGGCTGAGCGCAAACACCGTCACCTTCTTGAGACGGCACGTGCGATGATGATCGCCGCCTCTCTTCCGCCTCACTTCTGGGCTGAGGCTGTTACCACTTCCACGTAGCTCATTAACATTCAGCCATCTGCTGCTCTACAGGGTGGCATTCCTCTCGAGCGTCTTTCCGGTCGTTCTCCTGATTATGCGGTGCTTCGCTTGTTTGGTTGCGTTTGCTATGTTTTGTTTGCCCCTCATGAACACATCAAAGTGACTGCTCAGTCTATTGAGTGTGTCTTTCTCGGATACAGTGATGAGCATAAGGGCTATCGGTGTTGGGATCCCATTGGTCGTCGGATGCGTATTTCTCAGAATGTGACCTTCGATGAGTCTCGTCCCTTCTACCTGCGTCCATCCTCCTCGGCCTTCTCCATAGAGGATATTTCATTTCTTACGTTTTCAGATACACCTCCATTTGTGCCCATTATTCCTACTCCTCGTCCCGCTGCTGCAGATTCGACGCCGTCACTACTACAAAAAGGGCTATAGATGGAATGGCCACTAATGGCGCACCTGTCATGTGGTGCGCCATTACTATATTCTAATGGCGCACCATGTCTCGGTGCGCCATTAGTAATATATTACTAATGGCGCACCTGGTGTGTAGTGCGCCATTAGTAGTTTTGAAAAAAAAACATAATTTTTTTTTGTTACTAATGGCGCACCATGTCTGCCGTGCGCCATTAGTAGTTGACATAGTAATGGCACACCACATCCGCCGTGCGCCATTAGTAGTTTTAAAAAAAAGTAAAAATAATAAAAAAAATATTTGTTACTAATGGCGCATCATGTCTCAGTGCGCCATTACTAGTTTTAACTAGTAATGGCGCACCACATCCGCCGTGCGCCATTAGTAGTTTTAAAAAAAAGTAAAAAAAATAAAAAAATATTTGTTACTAATAGCGCACCATGTATCGGTGCACCATTACTAGTTTTAACTAGTAATGGCGCTTCACCTGCAATGCTTGCCATTACTAACTTGCCCCAACAATTTAATGCACCCCTTGGATCGCCTTTTCAGTTTAAAAAAATAAAAGAAAATGATGGAAATGTCAAAAAAATAAAAGAAAATAAGTTTCCCATGTGATATGTGGTCTAATTGTTGGGAAAATTTACAAATATGAATTTCGACTTTATTTGCAAAATCTCTCTGGAAATTTGTAAAATGGGCATAACTTTTGCATACGAATTCGGATGAAAAAGTTTTCTATATGAAAAATCATCTACTCGAAAAGTTACATCCAAATTTAACATTTTCAAAATCCCCAAAAATCTAACAGAAAAAAAGTTATGGGGCTTTCAAGATCTAGAGGCAAAAAAATTCAAAAAATTTCAAACTTACTAGTGGCGCACCGTGGATGTGGTGCGCCACTAGTAACAGAAAAAAAATTGGTTTTGAATTATTTTTCAAAAAATGATACGTAATATGACCGGGAAGTTTGAAATATTTTTCAAAATTTCATCATAGTCATGAACATGAACAAAGTCCTAGACATCAACAAGGTATAATAGGATTGATATGCTAGATATATCAACAAGTGCCTGTGAAGTGAGCTGTTGCTGGTGTTGGATAGAACTCTGAAGTTAAGCGTGCTTGGGCTGGAGTAGTGTGAGGATGGGTGACCTTTTGGGAAGTTTGACCACGGACCTGAGATTAAGCATATTGACTCGAGATTAAGCCATGGTGAACTGAGATGAAGAAAAAAAAGAAAAAAATTTGGAAAAAAATTAAAAAAAAAATTCTGAAAAAAAATTTGAAAAAATATTGTTACTAATGGCGCACTTCTATGTGGTGCGCCATTAGTATACCAGATACTAATGGCACACCGGTAGTGCACCATTAGTAGGCAAAATCGGTGCGCCATTAGTAGGCCTTTTTCTAGTAGTGCGTCCTCTCCTACGATTTCTTCTCCTCCCTCGTCAGATGATTCTCCACCTTCGTCATCGATGTCGGAGTAATGGGCCACGGGTAGGCAAACCCAAGCCCCCGGACCTTTCAAAACATCGGGGCAGGCTACGCCCCTCGAGACCCCAAGACGAAGAGCCACTTTCTGAGAGTCGGCGGCAGAGCCGCCGACTGCCCCTCACGGCCGAGACCCAGAGACGACTTTGAGATAAGCCGACTCCCAACTGGCGGCCGCCAGAGAAGCCGACTATGGGGAGTCGGCCCGCGACTCCCACCACCTCCTGCCTACGCAACTAAGGACGGGATGGGGTGCGGCCGCCGCGCGGCCCATCCCTGCCCCGTTCACTAAGCGAGCATAGCCACAGCGCCAGACGGACGGAGATCTCCGTCTGGCGCAGCGGCTGCCATGCCGCCTCGATATCAACCCATGGGCGGCGCCCTGAGCCCACGACGGCCTGTCTGTACGACCCAGAGACGGCGGGACCCGCCTGTCGGCGGGAGTGCAGAAGACGGCGAGAGCGCCACAAGCCGGACCCGTTGGGAGTCGGCCCCCAGGAGTCGGACGGCCCCTCCCACGAGTCCCGCACGCCATTAACCAGACAAGACAGGGAATGGCAACAGTGATCGTGATCAGCGCGGCACTGCTGTTATGACCCCATGACCAAGCCGGCGTCATTAGAGGCGCGCGACTACGATAATCCGCAATGGCAAGACTACCACATGGACAAGGCCTGTCGGCCCCATCTGATATCAAGCCGTCGGGCCCACTAGTCGGCGGGCCCCTTCGGCGGGGAAGCCGGTGACTGAGAGATGACGGGCCGGGACCAGCGCCACCAGATTACCATTGTACCCTGGGTAGGCCTATATAAACCCCCCGGGGCACCCATGCAAGAGGTTGGACCCTAATAGCTTTAGACACACATAGAGGGAAGAGAGGAGCTAGCCGTGCCCTTCTCCTTCCTTACCCCGAACAGCTCAAGGAGCAACCTTGTACCCACTTTGCTATAGTGATCATGCGGAGACCCCGCAGAGCAGCAGTAGGGGTATTATCTCCACGGAGAGCCCTGAAGCTGGGTAAGATCCGCCGACGTGCATGCCTTCGCCTCATCCCGTTTCCAGGCACCGGCGACATTCTACTCGCCCCCACCATGATAAGCCATCCCTTGGCATATGTCGCACCCAACCCCCGACAATCGATATCTTCACCATCTCCACCTTCATCACCAATACCTTCCCCTTCTCCACCTTCATCGATACATTCCCCGTCTCCGCCTCCGTCTCCAGCGATTCCACCTCTTCCTTCATTTCCTTTTCATTAAACTCGCCATCCACGTATTGTGGATAAGTCTACTGATGTGTCCTCTACTTCTGGTGTGTCATCTTCCTCCTCTCAGCTGACTTATGGTCTTCGTTCTCGGCCTTGCCCGCCCCTGATTGATATTCTCCTTCTCGCTATGTTCTTTTGACCGTTCTTGAGCCAACTTCTTATCGATATGCTATTGTGCATCCTGAATGGCAGTTTGCGATGGCAGAGGAGATTGCTACCCTTGAGCGCACCGACACTTGGGATCTGGTTTATCTTCCTCCCGGTGTTCGTCCATCACTTGTAAGTGTGTCTATAAGATAAAGACTCGCTCTGATGGTTCTCCTGAGCGTTATAAAGCTCGTCTTGTGGCTCGCGGCTTTCAGCAAGAGCATGGTCGCGATTACGATGAGACCTTTGCTCCCGTGGCCCATATGACCACTGCCCGTACACTCCTCGCCGTGGACTCTGTTCGCCATTGGTCCGTGTCTCAACTTGATGTGAAGAATGCCTTTCTAAATGGTGAGTTGCGTGAGGAGGTTTATATGCAGCCACCACATGGGTATTTTGTTCCTGATGGCATGGTTTGTCGTCTTCGTCGCTCTCTTTATGGCCTTAAGCAAGCCCCTCGTGCCTGATTTGAGTGCTTCGCCTCTGTTGCGACTGCCGCTGGTTTTTTGCCCAGTGCTCATGATCCAGCGTTGTTTGTCCATCTTTCTGCTCGTGGTAGGACTCTTCTTCTTTTATATGTTGATGATATGATCATCACTGGCGACGATTCTGAGTACATTGCCTTTGTCAAGGCCCATCTCAGTGAGCAGTTCCTTATGTATGATCTTGGTCCTCTTCGTTACTATCTTGGGATTGAGGTTTCATCCACCTCTGATGGCTTTTTTATTTTCCAAAAAAGTATATCCAGGATCTTCTTACTCATGCGACTCTTAGTGATGAGCGCACTGTTGAGACTCCTATGGAGCTCAATCTTCACCTTCGTGCTTCTGATGGTGAGCCCTTGTCTGATTCGATGCGTTATCGTCTTCTCGTTGGGAGTCTTGTCTATCTTGCTGTCACACGTCCAGATATCTCCTATCCTGTCCATATTCTGAGTCAGTTTGTTTCTGCTCCCACTTCAGTTCATTATAGTCACCTTCTTCGTGTTCTACGATATCTTCGTGTCACGGTCTCTCGCCGTCTCTTTTTCCCTCGTTCCAGCTTGTTACAACTCTGTCCTATTCAGTTGCTACGTGGGCTAGTGATCCTTCGGACCGACGTTCACTTTCTGCTTACTGTGTTTTTCTTGGTGGTTCTCTCATTGCCTGGAAGACGAAGAAACAGGCTGCAGTTTCTCGTTTGAGTGCAGAGGCCGAGTTGCAAGGTATGGCTCTTCTGACGACAGAGGTGACTTGGTTACGATGGTTACTGGAGGAATTTGGTGTTTTTGTTACTACACCTACCACGCTTTTGTCAGACAGTACAGGTGCTATCAGTATCGCGCGGGACCCAATGAAGCATGAGCTTACCAAGCATATTGGTGTTGATGCTTTTTTCGTGCACGCTGCTGTGTAGGATCATGTTATTGGTCTTCAGCATGTGCCTTCCGAGTTACAACTAGCAGACTTCTTCACGAAGGCCCAGACTAGAGCGCAACACGGATTTCACCTCTCCAAACTCAGTGTTGTGGATCCACCATGAGTTTGAGGGGGGGGGGGGGGGTTATTGATGATGGCATTTGGCCTTTTGTATTCTAGCCCCTTGGCATTATCTTTTACATGTATATACACTATTAGAAAAGGGGGCAAAGGTCCAGGCCGGGTCAGCCCATTAGTCCCGATTCGGTCGAACCGGGACCCATAGAACCTTGGACCCGGTTAAATGAGCCGAGGGCGGTAAGACCCACGTGGGTCATTGGTCCCGATTAAATGCGGACCTTTTAGTCTCGGTTGGTGGGACGAACCGGGACCAATGGGCCTCGCTCCTGGCCCACCACCATTGGTCCCGGTTGGTGGCTCGAACTAGGACAAACGGCTAAATAATGCAGAAAACAAAACAAAAAAACTGGGAAAAAATAAAAATAGCAACAATAAGTATTTTGTTGTAAGTAGAAACAAAATAAAATAAATAAAGCATGAAAGAAAACAAAAAAACAAAAAAAGTGTTTTCAAATTTGAAAACTAATGGCACTAACAAGAAGTTTATAATTTTTCTAAAACTAAAAGCAAAAAAGAATTAAAAAATAAAGCAAAAAACAAAAGAAAATAAATAATGCAGAAAAAAAAACAAAAAACTGGAAAAAAATAAAATAGCAACAATAAGTACTTATTTATTTTCTTTTACGATAATTCTTGTTGCTATTAAAGTTTGTAACAAAATTCTATATAATTTTAGTTTCAATAATACTAGAGGTTTATAAAAGCTTTTTAGTTGATTCCTTTAGTACCAGTTCTAAGGCTGTTACAAAGGCATTTTATTTGGTACAGGTTTTAAGGCTGGGGCCCCACGAGCACCTTTTAGTACCGGTTCGTGGCATGAACCGGTAAAAGAGTTTTTTAGTTGATTCTTTCTGCAGCTGTTTTTAGTCCCACCACGCCAAGCGAGAAGCACTAAATGGCGGTTTATAAGCCACAGGTGTAGAGGCGATGAAGGGAGAAAGCGCGGTGCTCACTGCACGTTGGCCTGAAGCTAAGCAACGTGCAGGTGAGCATTGCGCCTCTCTTTTATTTTGGCATGGTATAATCATTTCATCCGCATAGCATATGCAAGAAAGTTGAGAGGGTTACGGCTACATAATGCAGAAAACAAAACAAAAAAACTGGAATAAAAATAAAAATAGCAACAATAAGTATTTTGTTGTAAGTAGAAACAAAATAAAATAAATAAAGCAAGAAAGAAAACAAAAAACAAAAAAAGTGTTTTCAAATTTGAAAACTAATGGCACTAACAGAAAGTTTATAATTTTTCTAAAACTAGAAGCAAAAAAGAATTAAAAAATAAAGCAAAAAACAAAAGAAAATAAATAATGGAGAAAACAAAACAAAAAAACTGGAAATAAAAATAAAAATAGCAACAATAAGTAAAGAAAACAAAAAAAACAAAAAAGTGCCTCCTACTGGGCCCCCACGGCCTGAATACGACTAGAAACCCAACAATGGGCCAGGATTCAGGCCCGTAGTAAGCCAAGTAGGCCCACAGGCACATAGAGGCAGATTAGGCCCGAAAGCCTGCTTTAGAGAGGAGTTCGAGAGGGTTGGTGCATCACACCTTATAAACAGGTGCGGTTCTCTCTCAGCCAGCGAGGTGGAACTAAACTCCCACCACCACGCCGTTGTGCAAGGCCCATTGGTCCCGGTTGGTGGCACCAACCGGGACTAAAGGGGTGCATTAGTCCCGGTTCATGGCACCAACCGGGACCAGTGCCCCTAGTCCCGGTTGGTGCCACCAATCGAGACAAAGGTTAGAAATTGGCCTTTGGTCCGGTTAGTGGCACCAACCGGGACTAAAGGGGCATTGGTCCCGGTTGGTGCCACGAACCGAGACCAAAGGCTGGTATATAAGCGACACTTGCCAAAATTTCATTTAGTTCCTCATTCTCCCGCCGCCCGGCCCGCCCTCTACCCGGCGCCCTGCTCCTCGTCGTTAAATCGCCCAGCGCCCGCCCGTCGTCGCCCGCGCCTCCCGCCGCCTCGACGTCGTCGCCGCCCCCGTCATCACCCGTGCCCCGCGCCACCCCGAGCCCGCCGTCCTCGTCACCGGACTCCAGCCATCGCCGCCCTTGAAGTGAGCCCCCGCCCCTTTCCCATGGTCGGCGCCTTGCTGCCCTGCTCCATGGTCGCCGCCCCGACGCATTGAAGAGCAGAAGGAGAGAAGGAGAGGAGAGGAGAAGCAGAGAAGAGCAGAAGGAGAGGAGAGGCAAAATTTCAGAATTTTTGGAGTGGTTTAGGAAAATTTAGAATATGCTAAATATGTCAAAAATGTTTTTTTGTTCGTACAAAGTTTTTTGTTCATATATAGAAAGTTTTTATATATGACTATGGATATATGAGCAATGATGATCCATGGATGTATGCATTGATATATATGAGAAATGATGTTCATAGAATATTTACCAAGTATATATGTATTTTTTCATATATGAGAAATGATTTTTTGTTCATAGTATTTTCTTTGTCAATTTATGTATATGTTCATATTGTGTATGTATAGGAAAATTGTGAATGATAGAAGTCATTTATGAATATGTTCATATTTAGAATAGAGGAAAAAGGAAAAAATAAGAAGAGAAAGTATTTAATATAATTAGTTAGAAAAATAATAGATCTATATAGTTAAACTAGTTTATTTTTAGTAAGTACTACTTTATTTTATTTATAGTAAGTGCTTCATATATAGTTGAACTAGCTAGTTGATTTAATAAACTACTTTATTTACTATATATGGAAGTAGTTTGTTTTTAGTAAGTACTACTTTATTTATTTATAGTAAGTGCTTAGTAGTTGAACTAGTTGATTTAATTAATAAAACTACTTTATTTAACTATAAATAGAAGTATTTCCGGCATTGACGTCGACGATGTCTATCCCGCATCCTCGTCGTCATCGACTCAGCGGTGGAGGCCTGCTTGATCAGGGCCATGTTCGGGACTGGGCTCCGCTGGGCTGGTATTGGGAGGTGCTACCTTCTGGGGGACGTCGGTTGGTGAGGAGGCAGCCCATTGTTGACCCGATCCTTGTTTGGTGGCGGTCGCGTGGGCCAGTGACGGTGCCAAGGCTTCCGGACACCGCGGAGGTGGTACGTCACCGTGTCAGCGAGGAGGACGAGCACGTCCGTCGCTACATGGTTGCATTGGAGGGCAGGTTCGACAATACTTGGCAGGTTCTTCAGGGATCTCACTGGAGCTATGATCATGTGATCGTTCCTTATCTTTGGGTGTCCACCGCCCGCGACGATACCCGTCGGGCGCTACGGTTCTAGCTGTATTAATTAGCGATGCTATATGTATGATAGTATTCGAGGAGTATTAGTGATAATATTCGACGATGTACGGACACAAGAGATGATGTACTCTTGGTTATAATTGAATGCATGCTAATTTGAATACTACTTTATTTTACGATTTGGTTTTGCTTATTGAATGCTTATATGGGAAAAGTAGTCCTACTTTGAATGCTAAAATTGAAGAGCACTCTATGCAGAAATCTAGGAGCCCCCTCCATCATCCACGTCGTCGTGGGGGTAGCTTCTCCTTCATTCCCGTGTGCTAGACAATTTGGTGCAATAATGCACTCAGGAATGAAAGGAGGAGCTACGTACCATCACCGATAGTCAACCAGTGATTAATAATAATCATCTAATTTAGGTTTTTTAGTACATATATTTAATTGTACAAGTTTAATATTTGAATTATGAACTTAGGCCGGAAATGTCGTACTCGGACGACGAAAAACCGCCTCGGGAGTGCGATTGGTGCCACGACGACCGAGGTATGTCTGACAGGTTCATTGAGCTGGGCCGAAGATCGGCGCTTCAACATTAAGCTTGAGGAGACATTCGATGTTCATACGATGCATAGCAGCGACAATAGTTTTTTTTCGTAATTAAGCACGACTTCAACTATTTTAACGTGTATTTTTCATCTTTTCCAATTCGACTAGCTTATTCCATGCTATGCAAGACGCTATGTCTTGGAGAGGATGGGTTTTGAAGACCATGCACTACAAAAAAATACACTTCTGTGATGATACGTGTTTGTCACAGTAGGTCGCGTTTTTTGTCATGCATGTACATCCATGACAAATTTATGACAGAATCAAGATAGTCATACTGTCTTTGTCGTAGAAGTGTTCCATGACATTACCAAAATTATCATCACGGAAGTGTCCACTTCCATGACAATAAATCGCGCGTCACAGAAGTGCTTTCGTCAAGGGTGGCCGACACGTGGCATCCACCGTAACGAACGCCGTTAAGCTATCGGGTCGGGTTTTGGATCCGATAACCCGTTAACAATCCCGACCAATGGGGATTTTCCACGTGTAAAATCATCATTGGCTGGAGGAAAACTGCGTGTCGGCTCACCGTTGGGACAGATGTCATCCACTCATTGGACGGAAGACGCCTATGGTGCGTCGACACGTGGCACGGCCTAACAGAGGCCCATTCACGTGAAAAGGTCGGCCCAAGAAAATTAGCGAGCCAGCCCATATAAGGCCTACTTGTGTCAGGTCCATTTAAGCCCACGGCCCATACGAGATGAGCCAATTCAGCCCGTCAACAGACCGTTAAATATTTGAAACCATTGCAGCCCATCGTCAGTTCGAGCCCGTTTACAGCCCGCTATATATCTGGGCTCAATATCGGCCCGATGAGATTTCGACCTGTTAACGACCCGTTTAATGGATGGGCCAATTTTCAGGATGTACATATTTCAGCCTTTTAGCGACCCATTTAAATGTTGGGCTAGTTTCTGGCCCGGTGTGTCTTTCAGCCTGTTGACGACCCATAAATCTGATGAGCCATTTGTTGTCGGACCTAAGTTTCAGCCTTTTAGCGGCCCATTTAAGTGTTGGGCCAATTTTCTGGCCCGGTGTCACTTTCGACTGTTGTTGACGGCCCATAAATCAGTTGGGCCATTTTAGTCGGACACGAGTTTTGGCCTTTTAGCGACCCATTTAAGTGTTGGGCCAATTCCGCCCAATGTGACTTTTGGCCTGTTAACAGACCATAAATGAGTTGGGCCATTTGTAGTCGGACCTTAGTTTTGGCCCTTTAACGGCCCATGCCCTTCATGGTCCAATACCAGTCCGGTTTCTCTTTCGGCCTGCTAAAGGCCCACAACACAGTTGGGCCATTGACAATACGACCTGACTTTCGGCCTCTTAGCGGCCCATGGTCTTCATGGGCCAGTACAAGCCTGCTGTCTCTTTCGGCCTACTAAAGGCCTACATTATAGTTGGGCCATATGTAGCCCAAACTTAGTAACGGCCTGTTAACGACCCGTGAAATAAAATGGGGCCACCTGTTGCCCGCTTCGATGTCGGCCTGTTAACGACCCGGGAGGTAAGAGGGCCGACCATTAACTTTCGGCCTAGTAACGACCCATTAACTTAATGGGCCCACTAAAGTTCGTACATGTCTTTAGGCCAAATTAGATAATTTGAGCCCATTACGACGTGCAATTATGCACAAGACCAAAACCGATCACGCAAAGGTACGACATACAGGGAATAACGTTGCACATCCAGCATATATTACAGGAAATTACATCCACTGGGCAATCAAAGATTGATGCCAGTGCAAATAAATGAGCAGAACCTAACCATCTACAACGTCACAATCTGCAACCTCACAGATGGCGCCCATAAGCATGTGGGCAAGTTCTTCGCTTTGCTACACGTCTCGAAAACATTGATCGGTTGTTGTGTCGCACGACTCTGCACCTCGATTCATCCACCATTTCCATCATTGCTTCAGCCATTAATTGGTTCACAAACATTCATTTATTCCGTTGCATTCGAGGCGGAGGATCTTGAGCAGATTAGGATGGCGATTTTGGCAGGCTTGTATTATTGATAGTGGAGAGTGTCTCGACCACTGCATCATAACATAAATTAGGACGGGAACCAAACAGATTAATCATGACTTATAGCCATATTACCTGGCCTAGATTTACTGGAAAGAAACAATGGGGTTGCCTTGCTGTTTTCAGAGTTTGTCTTCTTATTTTCAGCAGCCTGCACAAAATTAACACGCTAGCATTGCTATCATTGGCCAAGTCAGATAATAGGAAAGCAACATTGACACAACGAACGTTTGGGCAAGTAGCCTACACCAAATTAACACAATATGGCACAGCTATCATCAGCCATGTAAGGTAGTACGAAAGAAACATTGACACAATGAATGAATGGGCAACCAGAGAAGCACTACAATTCAGTAATGTGTGTGATATGAGATAGTACATTCATGCAGCTCAGTATGCAAAACTACCAGGCAGTTTTCCTTACAAAAATCAACATTGGCGCCTTTAACATTTTGCTACAACTAATTTTAGATCAGATAAAGGTTAGATTCACGCCTATTAACAAAATACATGTTGATGTAAAAATATAGTGATATACAACAGGTACTTACATCAGCATTGGAGCACAGAGAATTCCTGCAAGATAATTTCCTCGAATACGATCCCAGTGCAGAAAGTCTTCTATCGTTTAACCTTATTTTCTAAAAGATAGATGGGTAAGAAACATGTAGAAAATATGATCAGAATGCTATAAACTTTCATGATGCGAGGATACGCACACGCTTCTTAGAATGGAGTTGACATTCTTTTGCTGGACGGGAGCGGACTAGTTCTTTGGCCACTGGAATCTGCTTATTATCAGTGGGAGTTGGGTTTCTCTGTGTTGGAGCAGTATCTATGAAAAATGGAGTTGGTTTATTATCTCCTGGCGTTTGGATCTTTTGCAAAGACCTGGTTTGTAACCCTTCAGATTCTAATGAAGCCGTCTTCCCCTTGCATGCCTTATATAGAAGAATGGTGATTCAGTTATAAAACATGCTACAACAGAGATGGAATAGGTACTGAAGAATAGAAAGGCATGACATATTGACATGTATTCCCTTCATCCGGAAATAAATGGACGGGTCTAGGCGTATTTCAGTTCTAGATACATCCAGTTTTATCCATTTCTATGACATTTAATCCGGACGGAGGGAGTATGATGTAAGAGCTAGGGATACGACAGGACAACACAGTAAAAAAACACACTGAAAACCCCACCGCAGAACCAAAGTATTCAAACCCACTGATATGAGATAGTACACTAATGCAGCTCAGGATGCAAAACTACCAGACAGTTTTCCTTACAAAAATCAGCATTGTGGCCTTTAATAATACATTTTGCTACAACTAAATTTAGATCAGATAAAGGTTGGATTCACGCCGATTAACAAAATACATGCTGATGTAAAAATATAGTGATATACAACAGGTACTTACATCTACATTGGAGCACAGAGAATTCCTGCAAGAATCTTTCCTCACAAACGATACCATTGCATAAATTCTTCTATGTGTTAAGCTTATTTTCTAAAAGAGAGATGGGTAAGAAACATGTAGAAAATATGATCAACATGCTATAATATTTCATGATGCAAGGATACACATACACTTCTTAGAATTGAGTTGACATATTTTTGCTCGACTAGAGCGGACTAGTTCTTTGGCCACTGGAATCTGCTTATTATCAGTAGGAGTTGGGTTTCTCTGTGCTGGAGCAGTATCTATAAAAACTAGAGTTGGTTTATTATCTCCTGGCGTTTGGATCTTTTGCAAAGGCCTTGTTTGTAACCCTTGATTCTAACATAGTCGTCTTCCCCTTGCATGCCTTGTATAGAAGAATGGTGCTTTAATTATAAAACATGCGACAATGAGAGATGGAATAGGTAATCAAGAATAGAAAGGCATGACATATTGACATGTATTCCCTCCATCCGGAAAAAAATGGATGGGTCTAGGCGTATTTCAGTTCTAGATACATCCTTTTTATCCATTTCGGCAACATGTAATCCGGACGGAGGGAGTATGGTGTAAGAGCTAGGGATACGACAGGACAACACAGCAAAAAAACTAGTTGAATGTAAAACTATATGCTAGCGGAATACGTACAGAAATAACCAAGGCAAAATACACGTGGATGATTGGGAAAATAAGATGGCATTGCAATAGAGCACTAGAACAACACTTCAATGTAAAAAAAACATGGTATGGCAGACAGATGAAGTACATACTGATGAATAACAATGCATAAGATATTCAGAAGCATGATGTCCAAATTAAGCAGATGGCATTGCAATAGAGTAGAATGACAGTACTTGAATTTGAAAACATGTTATCATGAATGGAATAGGTCTTGAAAAGCAGGAAGGCATGACATATTTACATGCATGATCAGCATGCTAAGCACATGGCATTGCAACAGAGTAGATACACTCCGGGACATTATATGCATGTTGTACCCATATCACAGGCCAAGTTAGAGCAAGGACCTTGTGGGGTGAAGAGGATTCATCATCTTTCTGCAAGTCTTCTGAAGAACTGCCTTTACATGTTCCATCATATTGGGTATCATTGACATCAAGTTTATTGGCTTTTACATTGCTCCGTGAGGTTCTTGTGGATATATCAGTGTGTGCAATTATATCTGACATGCATGGAAGACAACTAGTAGTTAGATTTATGTAAATGAGTGCCTGTAGGGAGGCGACATAAATAGTAGGACTGGGGTTAACTAGCAGCAACAGGTCTCATAAACTAAAGGGAGAACATAGATGAAAGCTACATAATATGTATCATTTGTACTCGAGATTAACTAGATGGCACACAAAAGTATTAAAGAACAACATAGGTAATACTAGAAGTGGTATAATACTATAATCACCAGCCTGTGGGATAGCATTGGCTGATGGATGATAACTATGGAACAACGTTACCTAAAGAACAAGTATCTTAGCTGAACTATGGAACAACGTGAACTCCTAAACAAGACCCGTAAGAGATCGGCATGAATATACAGTGAAATGTGATGATCTATTTTCCGTGCTTAGATGAATAACAAAGCCATAAATGTTGCACACAAGTAAGATGAGGGTACAACCTATCCGCTGCCATCCATAGGAGTGAGCATCATGTGCTGACTTGTCGATGGCCCTGCAGTTGTTGTGGATGTCCATGTAGGGCACGCGCATTCGATGCAGGGAACTGTTGAGTGGGGACTGTAGCTCCCTTCTGGTGTATGCTTCCCTTGTTGGAGCAGCTGCGGTGAGTCGGAAGACGGTGTGTCTGAAGATGCAGATAACGCATAAAGTTAAGAATGACATATCTCTTTGATCCGAAGAAATACACTAAGAGATCAACAGCAAGGTACGAGAGTGGTCACACGTCTGTTGACTGAAGACTAAACTGGGGTCACACGACAGATAACGCATAAAGTTAAGAACGACATATCTCTTTGATCCGAAGAAATACACTAAGAGATCAACAACAAGGTACGAGAGTGGTCACACGTCTGTTGACTGAAGACTAAATTGGGGTCACACGATTTTATTTTATTTTAGTCTTTATTCGATCTACGCCGGATGGCTTGATGGCCGTCTTGTGCCTCCCGGCTGACACTGTTCGAAATCTTCCCCGAAGTGCCAGCGACCAACGGCAGAGCAGCCTGCCTCCACCGTCCGTGGCCCCGTCCAAAACCCCGCTCCCCGCCCCACCGCATTGCTGTGGTTGCGCCGCCCCCGGGCCAATCCACAAAGACTCCCCGTCATCCAGATCCGGCGGCGGCAGTACCTTCAACCCACGCAACTCTAAAAGATAGCCATCTAAGTGCTGCTTCCGCGGCGAACTTGCGTCCCCGCACCCTTACGTTAGACACCAGCCAACCGGCAGCCTAGGAGCTCCGCCGCCTCGAGGGGTGCTGCTTCCCATTGGGAATCGATTGGCCCAGAATAAAAATTCAGACAACTGACGCATAAATAAAGTGATTTCAGATGAGGGTGCGACCTATCTGGCGGCATGGTGAAGTAGGCAGGTCCAGCTGCTGAGTCGGTGAGGCCGTCGCGGTTGCCGTGGTGACCGGCGGCAGGGAAAGAGCGATGTCGCGACGGTCGACGGCTACGCAGAAGCAGCGCCAGGACTCTGGACGGATCCGAAGTTGGAGCCGCTCCGGCGCCGTGAACAACGGCGGGGGTGAATCGGCTCCGGTACGGTTCACACGGCCGTCGTCGAGGCAGCACCAGCAGCACGGAGTAAGAGGCACACGGCCCAGTGCACGACGGTAATTAGACAGCGTCTCCGGCATTAGGGAGGAGGGCGGCTGTGAAATTGGTGCGGTGGTGGGTGCCATGGAGGAGGGGCTGAGGTTTCATGGCTCGGGAGAAGGGAGCTTCCGAGGAGAAGGTCATTTGGCGCCCACGAGGTATGAATGGGAGGGGGGAATTGGGAGGGGAGTGGAACCATGTTTTACAGACGCATTTATGCGAAATGTGAGGGGAAGTTACAGTTCTACCCTTGCCTATAGGCTTCTCGGCTTGGGTCTGTGTACTGAGGGTCGGGGATAGTAGAGTAACTTTGCTTCTCCCCAAATAGTGGGCGGGAGCGATTTCGGGCGAGGAGGGCGTGTTTTGAACTATAGTGGGCGCGAGCGAATTCGGGCGAGGAGAGCGTGTTTTGAAATAGTGGGCGCGAGCTATTTCTGGTGAGGAGAGCGTGTTTTGCCGACCATGGTTTATGTGTTATTTGGCACATGTCATTTTGGCCGAGGAGAAGGCGCGCTTGGATGAATTTACGAACCTACCCTCGATGTACAACGGGCAATTGATGCGTGTCCCACATAGGACGGTAATTTCGCGTCTCCCATTTATTTGCTCGGGCGAATTCCACCGAGCAGAGAGGATGTTTAACGGTTCGTTCAAATTTTGGGAGAATGAGCATCCACGTCTACCTTACCAAGTCGATTGGAATCAAATTTTGAAATATTAGCTTGCCACTTCTTTTTTAGATGGAGAGATGATGCTCGGGAGTAATGTGTTTTTACATGCTCGTTGCTAGCGATTTACTATATGACAAATAGTTGACCCACACAGAAACGCGAATCAAACCCAAAATGAAATATCTCGATTCAATGAACTAGCTCGTTCAGTAGGTCAAAATAGTGAACTAAATCCAAATTTGAACAACTCAATCGAGTAGCATGTTGTACAGTTTTATAGTACTCCATGAACATTTTGAAAGTCAAATGAATGAACTTGTTTGATATACATATATCCGTTCATGTGTGGATTGCAGACAACATGGTCTACAATTTAAATATTTGATTGCAAGTTTATATCTGTCTTTGATGCATAAAACGCGACATCCCCCTCTCCCGGACTCCTGTTCTCTCTCTCTCTCTCTCTCTCTCTCTCTCTCTCTCTCTCTCTCTCTCTCTCTCTCGCGGACAATCTTCAATTCTGTCGCACGCATCCGACACAAAAACCTTGTTGGTCCCTCTCCCTCCCTCTCTCTCTCTCTCTCTCTCTCTCTCTGTCTCTCTCTCTCTCTCTCTCTCTCTCTCTCTCTCTCTCTGTGTGTGTGTGTGTGGGGGGGGGTCTTTCTAGTCCGCATTCATATATACACCATCTATAGGTCTCTCGCACACTATGTATGATACTCTAGCTAGTCCAAGCTAGATATCTTGGGTGCACTCATCGTACGCACACAAATTCCTTGGCTCTTTGCTCGTAACTCTCTCACGCACCACTATGTCGTCTCAGAGCTCTTCCCCCCTCTCTCAAACTCTCCATCCACCTGGGTCACACATACACATGCATATCTCACTCGCACTCGATAGGCCCATCTAAAACTCTATCTCTCTCCATCATTCTCTCTCCATCTCACACGCACACACACACACAATCTCATGCCCAGCTAGCCAAGTATGATGGTCTCTCACTCAATTGTAGGCACACGCAGTCCCCCGTATATGTATATGACTAGCTGATCTTAGTCTCCATCACAAACATGTGCATGGTCTATCTCGATTTCTCTCGGGGCATCTTTCTATCGCGCACGCACTCCCTCGATCTCCCACCCATATAGTCCCCTCACGATCTCGAGGGGATCTCTCTATCACAAACACACCTCTGTCCCTCCCCATGCGTCCATGCCATCCATGTGACCCTCTCGACCTTTTTTCCTTGTTGGCCAGACCTCTATTGGACATGTGCTTTCTGTGGGTGTCTCTCTCCGTTGCAAACAATCACACACTAGCTATCTTCTTGTATCTCCTCGCCTCGCTTTTCCATCTCAGAGATGCATGCGTGATATGTTCGCATAATAAACGAAAAAACACACTCTCTCTCTAATTTATCGTTTGTTGTCACTTTCTCTTTCACAGACATACTCCTTTTGCACACTTACTCATTCTCCTTCACACGCACTTGATCTGTCTCGACTGAGGCACTCACCTGCGTCCATAGCACATAGATTTATTGAAAAGTCAAACATCACAAAGTTTGACCATGTACGTGGAGAAAAAGAATTACATCTAGTACGACAAACATATACCATTAGATTCACCATGAGATGTAGTTTTGTATGATGTATCTTTGGTATTGTAGATATAAATAACATTTGCGTAAACCTGATCAAAGTTTCCAAAGTTTAACTTCTAAAAATTTACATGCACCTTTGCATTATCGGCCGGATGGAATATTTCTTTCCCCTCTCAGCTATCGGACGCACCACTCAGCCTTATCGGGCTCCTCAATCTCTCTCAAACTTTATTGGTCAGTTTGGTTCGTGACCTGACCCTCATGCCTTGATGGTCGGTACTGCTGGTGTGGACGTGAGATGTAAAATATTTCTGCTGGCCAGGCTTGTGTAGTCAAGCGTTTGGTTCATGCCCGCGGACAAAGCATCAACGTCCCATCAATCAATCCATGCATCAATTATTTAATGCTAATATCCATCCATGTTCCTGTTAGCCTCGTGGCCGCACGACCAGGCACGGCCAGGCGTTCGAAATCGGTCGCTTGGGCCAGGCTACTTGCAAAGGTCCGGAGTTCAGCCAGGCTAATTAAAGTGCAAGGGAACCCAGCCCAGGCGGGCTTTATTTTTCACAGGGTAGCAACCAAACAAGCGTGCATGAAATCCAGCCACAACCCCAGGCCATACAAAAGATGCTCACGACACAAGCAAAACGGGCCTTATATCTCCCTGGTTCACACATACACATGTCTCGCTCGCGCTATACATATAGACCCATCCAACACTCTCCGCCCTTGTTCTCTCTCCATGTGACACGCACCCCCCTAAGTACCATAATCCTCACTCCATCATAGGCTCTGTTTGGATCCATGGGTTAGAGTTAGTTTGGGTTAGTTTGGAGTCAACTAACCCAAAAAGATCCAAGCAGGAGGGTTAGTTTAGGTTAGATGCATCTAACCCATCCAAAAAAACTAACCCATCCAAGAGGTGCTTATTTGGGTTAGTTCTTCTGGATCACTAATAAACACTTTTTCTCTCGCTCTCCCAAGCAGATCCCTCCCCACTTCCTCGAAGCTTCTCGTCCTCTCCCTCCCTCCCTCTCGCACCGCCCATGAAGGTGCCTCGCCGTATCCGTGCTCCATCTAACCCTGCCATCCAAACACCTCTTTACTTAGAGTTAGTTCAGGGTTAGAATCTAACTCTAACCTCTAACCGAGTTAGAGTATCCAAACAGGGCCATAGGCGCAAGCACTCCCCCCCTCCTAAGTATGATTATCTCTTACTAGCCATCAGGAACACACGTATTGTCTCCTTCCATCCATACGTCTATCTCGATATCTCTCGGGGCATCTTCTATCGTGCACACACCTTGTCACTCGATCTCCCACCCATGTAGTCCCATCACGATCTCCAGGGATCTCTCTATGACAAACATACACTCTCTCCTCCCCATGTCTGCATTTTCTCCGTACGTCTCTCTCGACCTCTCTCCCTTGTTTGTCGGACCCCTCTTGGCCACGTGCTAGGGGTCTTCCTCTCTCGGTTCCAAACAACCACACACTATCTCCTCCCCTTGCCTCCGTTGTCGAAGATGCATGTGTGATATGTTTGCATAAGACACGACGCTTTTTCTCCACTTTTATCGTGTGTTGTTCATGTCTCTTTCACACGCACACACACTTTTTCCACTCTCTCTCTCTCTCTCTCTCTCTCGTCAGGGACTCTGTCACGTCCATAAGCATATGGATGTTTTGAAAAGTCAAACCTCAGAAAAGTTTGACTAGGTATATGTGGAGAAAAACATTTACATCTGGAATGATCATTAGATTCATCACAACATGTACTTACTTCATACTATCATTTATCTTTGGTATTGCCGATATAAGTAATTTCTTTATAAACTTGGTCAAAGTTTCAAAAGTTTGACTTAAAAAATGCTGTAACTACATTATCAAATGGAGGGAGTAGCTCTTTCTCTCTCTCTCTGCTATCTCTCACGGGCCTCCCCTCTCACTCGAACTCTCTATACCGACGGATTATACGCTCCACGTGTCAGCGTATAGCTCATATATTGTTTAGTTGACCGGTCAACCAATCCACATGCTGCGTTGTCAGCTCGTGTTATGTATCTTGGTGTGCTGGCCCATGTGGCAGTGGGTGAAAATAAGTAAACTAGAGGCCCATCTGACATGCGGTGAAGGAAACAAAGTTGAAATCACTCGGGGTAGCCCCCCGCACGCCAGTAAATTGAGGGCGCATTGAGGACAAACTTCTTGCGCGTGAAGGACGCACTTGCGCACAATTCACCACTGCGCGGTGGCATGAACAGAAGGACGCACTCGCGCACACCCAGCACACAACACACACCAGCACACGTGTACACCGGCGTCGCCGCCGGTTGAGATGGACGGCGAGGCCGCCAACAAGCGGAGGCCGCTCGAGCCAAAACCGCATCCGGCGAGCCTGGACTTCATCAGCAGCCTCCCTAATGACATGCTGCTCGTCATCATCGGCCTCCTCCCCACCAAATCTGCCGTGCGGACCGCCCTGCTCTCCCGGTGGTGGCGCCCCCTCTGGCGCTGTGTCCCCCTCAACCTCACCATCGGCTGCCTGCAGGGGCCGGGGATTGCAAACGCATGGCCGCAGTCTCCAAGATCCTTTCATCGCACCCTGGGCCAGCCAGACGCCTTGACATCCACATGTTCAGTACCAACTGCAAGGTCCAACCCAAGTTCGACGAGTGGTTCTTATCCCCCGCCCTAGATCAGCTCGAGGAGCTCAGCTTTGAAGCTGGACGATGTCGCTCTCTGCCGCCGTCCGCGCTCCGCCACACGCCAACGCTGCAACGTGCCAGCTTCAGCTCCTGCTATCTTCCCAGATTAATGCCGCGCCGCCCTTCTTCTCCCTCAACTCAAGCAGCTCGACCTCTTCGACGTTGTCATCTCGAAGAAGGCTATGGAGCACCTGCTCAGCTGTATCGCGCCGAGTACCTTCGTCTTGAGCAGATCCACGGGTTCATTAGCCTCCACATCGCCTCGACGAATCTCCGATGGATTTATGTGTCTTGCTGGCCCCGCAACAAGACATCAATTGGGAAGAGATCACTCCAACTGTTCCACGTTATGGTCATTGAGAATACGCCTTTCCTTGAGAGATTGCTTGTATCGGATCTAGAAGGTCCAACAAAAATCAGGGTCATTGACGCGTCGAAATTGACAGTGTTGGTGTACTCGTCTGCCAAATTCTCCGAACTCTTTATTGGATCCGTAATCGTCCAGGTACAACACTCATCTTCTTGTCCGTCTTCCTAAATTCACATTTTTTAATTTCTTGTTGATGTATTTACGATCGTCTTCCGAAAATGATTCCCACAAGCTTGACCCAAATCCGTGCGCATACGGTGAAGATCTTAGCACTAAAATCTATCGGCCCCAATCTGGATCAACTTGTTGGATTCCTTACATGCTTTCCATGCACGGAGAAGCTACTCATCAAGGTGAAACTTCTTTCCTATTAGTAAATGGTAATCACAACGTAGCTCAATTTTTTCGTAATTTTCCCAAATTACGATGACAATTGTAGTGTTCAAAACTACATCTACGCCTTTGCACCGGAAAAGAAATGTTTTAGTATTTTTTCTCACGTGATCACCGCATCATTTTTATGTGTACTACTATAGTAGCCTAGGCTAGTCATAGTGGAAAGTAACTTAGACTACTCCAGTAACTCTATGGTTACCCTAAGGGCAAGTACTACCTCCATCCTGGTTTACTCTTCCAATTTTGTAGTATCAAAATTTGACCATAGATTTAACTGACAAAATGTTAATGCATGTCACTAAGAACTATATCGTTGGATTCGTATTTGAACATAATTTCAAATGGTGTAATTTTTAGTGACATGCATTGGCATTTTCTTAGGTAAACCGATGGTCAAAATTTTATACTAAATACTGGTAGTATTCCTCCGTCCCAAAATTCTTGTCTTACATTTGTTTAGATACGGATGTATCTAACACTAAAATGTAACTAGATACATCCGTATTTAGACAAATTTAAGACAAGAAGTTTGGGACGGAGGAGTACAAAAGTGGGCTATGTAGGCCAAAACATGTGCCAAATTCACTTGTGATGCATTTGGCATCGATGCCCTCCATTGCTCACCTGGTGCCCCAATCTGGAGCACCTACTTTGCTCAGTGCCAAATTAACTCCATAATGAAAAACACCTGCGTGGGAGAGAGAGAGAGGACTGAGGCAATAAAAACACTTGTTTGGGAGAGTGAGAGGCTGGTGTAGTTGGTTTGATTGATTTGTTTATACATGTGGGTCTGTGTGCACAATGGTGCCAACTCTCTCACATCGCGAGAGCGGTGCCAAAATCTTTTGATTTGACATCGATGCGTATTATGTGGCATACTTTTGCGAAATATGGCATCGGCCACATAGTGGAAGGCAACAAATTCCCAAGCTCTTCACGTGCTCCTAGTTAGCCAACAGAGAGAGAGAGAGGGAGAGAGAGAGAGAGAGAGAGTGAAAAAATATCACTAGCTAGCCAACCCTATCGTATGAGCGAATGATATTGGTACCTCTTGATGACACGACAATCTTATGCAGCCAGCTGCTCTAATATGTTCTCTTCTTTTGCAGATAAAAAAGACCCAAAAGTGAAAAATGTGCTGCACTATAACAATCTCATCGAATGCTTTGATCTCCATCTTACAGAAATTGATTTGATCGACTACCGAGGCATCACATCTGAGATTAAATTGGCCAGGTTCTTTGTTACGGAGGCAAGTGTGCTCAAGGTAATGAGGTTTGGCGTTCTCTGGCGCAACAATGAATGGCGTCTTGATCACCGCAAGCGTCTAAGCCTAAATGACAAAGTCTCATGAAGCTGAATTTGATTTTGAAACATCAAGTGGCCAGAGACTCGAAAACTTATTTGCCCATTATTGACTTGTTAGGGCGGTTGATTTTAGATTGTACGATAACGCTTCATCAACCTAAAGTAACGAAAGTTCTTACGTGAACTTCCTAGTAATTCCCTCTTCCTAGGTGCAGCATTACTCCTAACATTTGTAATATCAGTTTGAAACTTGTAATATTGCCGTGTCCTATTCCTGCGTTTTCAAAATCCTGCGAATCAAACAGGTCTGAGTTGGTGATGATGTTGTGCCTCCATCTTTCACGATGGCCGTCGGATCTAGATCCGACGATACAAACTCAAGCTTCTCCATTTTGCAAAATGATGCCCGCACTTGTTCCCTATTTACAAACAACTCCTTGTCTCTCACAATCAGCCTTATCTCCTCCCCACCACATCTAGAAGGCCGTGGAAAAATCTGGCGTGATGGCCGCTGCCGGAGCAGTCCACCCCCAATCTTGGTGTTCCGTGCAATGCACAGGAATCTACGCACGGGAAATTATGTCGAACATGGCTAGTTGTAAGCAGGCTAGCTCTACAGCCATGATGATAGTGACTGCAGACGATGAGGCTGACTATGGTATGCCGAACACGGTGCATATACTCAGTGTCATCTCCGGCAGAGGTCTTGTCACTTCACCGTGAGGAGCAGACGTAATAATTTGACCAAGGGGTAGTATGATTGCTAGTACTCCTAGGAGTACTACATTGGTAGTACTACTACTAGTACTAGTAGCACCACCGTCGTATTTAGGAGTACTACCACGTCCATCTGGATTTTAGTATTTGACTAGCAATATCTAGTAATGCATGTCACAAAAATGTACTACTCCCTACGTAAATAAATACATGGTGTTTTATTCCTATCGGCGAGAGAACTTAATGTTTTCTTGCTAACTAGAGTCTTAATAGGATTATATGCAATGAACTAAACCTTTGCATGTCATGTTTGGTAGTCTCAAGTCATTGAAAGCATGCACGGCCCACATCTCTCATTGGTTGATATGTCACGAAATAAGAAACAAGGAGGGAGTTAATGCACCGTGCCTAAGTGTTTTGGGATTATTTGGTTTTCGTAATGTGACTTACACAACATTTTTGTTTACATGCATTAACATTTTATTAGTTAAATCAAAGGTCAAAACTTGGCTCAAAATGCAAAGGGGACCAATAAACCAGTAAACATCAAACTTCTCGTTTGGCCCCAACTAGAGGTCCGGTGAGATGACTATCTTGCACCCAAGACGAGGGGGGCGCAGCTTCATTTACTTACGGCAATCGCCTTTGGGTGAATGACACGTGGGCCCGGGGTGGCTGGCCCACCTATCATACTGACCAAAGGCAAAAGAGAGGGCCGAGGAGTAGTACGAAATCCTAATCACCTACGCACGCTAACCAAGGGCAAGAGTGATCACTCGAATCGCAAGATCAGTTGACTAGTAGAAGCTAAGCTAGACCGATGGAGGCGATGAGCGCGAGCATCAGCCAGCTGTGCCAGATGGTCCACGACGCCGACTTGCGGCCCGGCAACGAGGAACGTCTCCAGGTAGTATTGCTTGAGGCCGGCAGGGCAAGGGGCCGCTTGGACGACAGCTTTGTCTCCTTGTTTGACGAGGTCCTTGTCGGTTTCCTCGACAAGTTCACCGTCGTCAAGAAGCTCGCGGACGACTTTGACGTAAGCCTTCAGCCGACGCGCCCAGGCTCTATGATGCCCGCCACCCTCAACGGCCACTATGGTGACAACCTCTTCAATGCACTTTGGTGGCCTACATTGCCCGCCGTCGGCGGAGAATGTCCACCTTGAGGTCGCGCTGCCGCAGCTACCGGCGCAGCAAGACACCATGGACATAATCACCCACGTCTACGTGCATGCAAGAGGAGGACGATAGGACGCTGGTCTTCTTGGACCGCAGGGCAACCTGGACGCACTATTCAGAAGCACGTTGAGCTCGCCGCCAACGCCGCTGCTCCTCATACCTCGGTTGGTGACCCGACGCACTAGGGCGTGAGGATGTCGTTGATGGATCCATATGTATTTTTATCTTTCCGTCAAATCCATGTAGTAGTATATGATACTACAGTAATTATCTTACCTTTCGCATCAACTTCATAATTTTCGTACGTACTCCATGCATGAACGGCGCCAGAACCAAACTTCTCATTACTCTAGGCAAAATCGTTATTTTCTATCTATCGATCGCGCCATGGAGCAGAACCAAATTTTACAAGTTACGAGTTCAAAAGGAAAAGCCTGCCGTGTTCGCGTCGCACCCCCACACGGTTGGTCCGGCACGCCGCTCAAGCAGGAATGCGTGCGATGTTGCATTTTCACTTACAAGTGGGACCGTAGTTGAGCAAACCGACTATCGGCAAACCCCTACCCCGCCCACCGTGCGATGGCTGAGAAAACAGGAGGGAGAAGAGATGGTTGTAGCACGGACTCCAAGAAAATTGGTGTCGGATGGGACTCGTGTGGGTGGCGTGTGCCGTAGTGCTAGACGTGAATGCTAGTTATGGCCCATGCCACCCCACTATATCGAGCCTATATCGAGGTACAGTATGTAGAACAAATTTCCTGCAGTCCGTGCTCAACACTCCTCTATCTCTCTTCTCAGACAGCCAGTGGACGCGCGGGGCCCATCGTCTGTTTGCTCACATGCGGTCCCACATGTCAATGAAAACGCAAGCGGACCCACTGAACCTGCACATCATTCACCTCGATGTGCTGGTGATGAAAAACAAATCCAAGAAAAGATCTTGGTGGCCGCTTTTGGAGTTACTCAAGAGTAGTAAGATTCTATCTGATTTAACCCAAGATGCACATCTCGTGGCTTCAACTTATCAACTACCATTCTATTTTCTTTCTGACCACGACCTAGATGCTTTGGATGTCCCACGATGTCGGCAAAAGGAGGAAGAACCCGACTAAATCTTCGGTTGTGCTCTCGGATTAGACTAGTTGTGCTAACTTAAAATTTTTATTGTGTACTCCCTCTGTTCCAAAATACTTGACTTCCATTTGTCCAAAAATGGATGTGCCTATATACTAAAACATGTCTAGATACATATATATTTTGACAAACAGAAGGCATGTATTGTATTGTGCAACGGAGGGAGTAGAATGGATGCAAGTTTTTATATTGGGAAGAAGAGTACATCCATATATTGATAGAGCGCAATTTAGTAGATGTTCTATCACTTTTAGCTAGCACAAAGGCTATAGATGAGATTAGTGCACTTGTTGATACTCCTACTTGGTATGCGTGTTGCTGCTTAGGCCTTGAGAGAAAAAGCAATTTGGAGGGAGTACTAGAATAGAGGCTAGACATGAGACTAGATGCGAGGAAGCAACATCTACTTCTTTACACTCGAAGAAGAAAGAAGCACGCAAGATCGAGCCTCCGCAGATCAACAATGAATGCATCGAGAAGGCACTAATCCAACTTATAGGAGTAGTAAAATGTATTCTTGTGGTTCTTGTTTTCTTTGGTCTTGCTTTTCTAGTCAAAATTATCGTTGGAGTTCGTGCAAAACGGAGGTCTGTTTGGGGTCGTGCGTTGCAGTTGGCCTTACAAGTGGGACCGCAGTTAAGGAAACCCACTACCGGCAAACCCCCACCTCACTTGGCCATGGCTGAGTTAGAGAAAGCGATGAGGTTGAAGAGATTGCTCTAGCACGGACTCCAAGAAATATGATGTCGAGATGGAAGTCGTCTTTGGTGGCGTGTGCCATACTCACGGGCGTGAATGCTTGTTACGGCCCATGCCACCCTACTACTCCTACTAGTTAGTACTATATAGTACTACTAGTATCGAGGATTCGAGGTGCTGGTTACGTAGTACAAGATGGCTACAAAGAAAAACACCCGCATCGACGCCTTTAAAAGCATGTGAAGCTAGTACAAATAGTGTACTACTATTGTTGATTGGCTCCATCCGATAAACTGTTGCAATGCACGTACAATTATGTATTCGGAAAATATTTTTTTTGCCTCGTCGCACCACTCACTCACAGAAGCAACTCGAAAGCCATTCATAAATTTAGTAAGTTTATCACAGGCATATCATTTTATTACATACAACAGGTCATCAACCCACATCGACAACGAGGATACATTATGAATACTAAAGTTTTCACCACACAACAAATAACAAGCAATGAAATGAACTTCAACTCAACCATTCCTCGGCGTTGGAAACGCTTGCTTTGAACCACAAGTGATTCTTTGGGACGGGCCATCCATTGTCGATCTGGAGACCAACGCAGGACTGATCATCCAGGCTGAAGCGGCCTACTATACCAGTACGAGGGTAGGGAACCACCCAAATGTCCGAGGTATAGACACAGTTGCTTCTCATAAATGGTAGTAACGTTGTGTCAACAATAGTTGGATCGCCTTTCACCATCATTGGATAGTTTTGTCCAAGGAAGAGCGAGTTCTCTCCAAGACTATCAATTACATGCGGGGAGAAGGAGTTGGCGCTAGCACACTAGTATCCATCCCGAATACCATGCAACGGGTGTTGGAATAGGTCCGGAGAGTGCGACCATGGGAGACTACACCTGCTTCCTTAGCAGTAACATCATCAGTGGGTTGTATACACACGAGAAGAGGTGATCCATCGGAATTAGTTGCCATGGCGCCAAATAGTATATGGGCTGCCGTCCTCATGCTCGTGATCATCACCATCATCATCTCCCCTTGGTTATAAAAATCTTCAAGTATAGGTGGTGGAATGTTCACGGGACCTTGGAAACACAAGAAGAAGGTTAATTAGTAAGGCCGGCCATAGTGGGGGTAACATAAGTAGTATCATGCACTTGGGACTATAAACATGCTTATGTGGCGTGCAATTAAGGAAGAGAGAGATGGTTATAGTAACATAGGTAGATACCGTAACATAATAAATGTGATGCTACTATGTGTCATGCATGGCAATAAATGAGACCACCTATGATACTAATCTAAGATACTATGCACTATAGAGGTAGTAACATAAACTAGTAACATATCCATGTTACTAGTCTAAGTTACTCCCCACTATGACCAGCCTTGCTAACCCGCATGCATGTGGATGAAACAATTATAATTACGATGGAAGACAAACGTACCGAAACAAAGAGGATGCCATGCAAAAACAAAGGCTACCACAAAGTGGTGGCAGCAAACACAAGGCTCTCGTATTGAATTGCATCACGGTACTCATCCGTGTCTGAGAAACTGATTTTTGAGCAATATCCATCCGGTCAAACCAGCGGCAGCGGCAACAAGCTTGTCGAAGATAGCAACAACTTCATAGTTGTTGTAATTCCAAGAGCGGTTGGGGACTCGAGAAATTGCTATCTTGCATAGAATCTGATCACCATGATTGTATTTGAGCGTCATTACAACACCGGTGTGCTCAACCTTTGGGCAGTCTGCTGAGATTTTTGGAAGTGGAACCCGATCACGAGTGTACACATTCACAAGTTCCCACTCGCAGTTGGACCCAATGTAAACAACCCAATCTCCATTTGCGCCTGCCCAAGCCTTGCCCTCAAGCGATGTCATCTTAACATCATATGTATCATTATCAAGCGGCATCAACTTGCACAGGGCGAGGCCTCCGTCGTAATGGCGCCGATCATCAGGGTCACGGCGAAGAAGATAGGGGAGATCAAACCGCTCCTTGACTCTTGGGTTTCTTTTAATGATGTTATTAGTTGAGTCGAGAATGGGCTTGAACGAACCTGTCATGCTAGCCGAGGTGATGACGTCGCACCGATCAATGAGTTCCTCCACCACGTCATCTTTCAGATCGGGGAAAGAATAACGGGTCGTTTCCGTCCTGTTCCTTCCATGGAGAAGACGATCGAACAATGGCAGAAGAAAGGGTGAAGGGCTGAAGGAAAGTGGAGGAGGGAGAGGAAGAGCGTGCGACAGCTGTTCCAAATCGAGAGGGAAAGGCGAAGAGTCAGTGGACGGTTGCCAGTTGCCACGATTCACGAAGGCGCCCGGCCTACGTCGGTTCGGAAATACTCCTACTACTCGCCGTCGTCTCACTGATATGTGGAACGGGACCACATGTCAACAAGACATGGTGTGTAATTTCTCGTGCAAAATGCGATCTGGCCGCGTTGGCCCGAGGTGCCTCATTAGTTATCGACCTTTATTTTTTTAATGGCGCGCCGTTCAGTTTTGAAGCACGACTAACTCGGTATGACGCAGAGAAAATATAAACTACTCTACTACTACTCCACCTCCGGTACTAGTAGTATAAAGGCGATATATAATGGAGCTTCAGCGCTTTCTTGCCAAGGGCTGCCCACTTGCTTCTCACACTACCACCCTCTCTCCAGATCTAAAAAGATGACCCCTCTCCCTCCTCACCGGTGGTCACAGATCCGCCGGGGAAGAAAATGACGTGCAGCGTTGACGCACTCGTCGTCGGCGAGCGAGGTCACGCACTAACGACAAGGCCGTCCTCTCAGACCTAGCGCCCGCGCGGGATCGCTGCCGTAGTGTGTGCGGAGGACAACGACCACGAGCGAAGCCAATTCCCGCCGACCCTCAGGTATGCTAACTCTTTTCGAACCATATGTCACGCCCAATATGCGATACTATCCTAAAGAGACTCGAAGGTCCCACCAAGGATATAACCGCATATTGATACGCTTTTGCAAGGTGGATATCATTACATCAACATTACATAATAGATGGGGATACATACAAAAGGCATACAATGCCACACGAATACAACATCACAATCATCCGACTACGAATGAAACACAAACAGAAACTCAAGCGACATCCACCCTGCTAGCCCAGGCTGCCGACCTGGAACCTATCCCCTGATCGAAGAAGAAGCAGAATAAGAACTCCAAAACAAGCAAACATCGCTCTCGCGTCAAGACCATCGCAATACCTGTACCTGCAACTGTTGTTGTAGTAATCTGTGAGCCACAAGGACTCAGCAATCCCATTACCATGGGTATCAAGACTAGCAAAGCTTAATGGGAAAGGAAGGGGTAAATTGGTGAGGTTGCAACAGCGACTAAGCATATATGGTGGCTAACATACGCAATTAAGAGCGAGAAGAAAAACAATGGAACGGTCGAGAAGGTAGCAATGATCAAGAGGTGATCCTGAACTCCTACTTACGTCAAACATAACCCAAAACCTTGTTCACTTCCCGGACTCCGCCGGAAAGAGACCATCACGGCTACACACACGGTTGATGCGTTTTAATTCGTATCTGGTGTCAAGTTATCTACAACCAGACATTAACAAATTCCCATCTGACACATAACCGCGGGCACGGCTTTCGAAAGTTTATACCCTGCAGGGGTGTCCCAACTTAGCCCATCACAAGCTCTCACGGTCAACGAAGGATATTCCTTCTCCCAGGAAGACCCGATCAGTCTCGGAATCCCGGTTTACAAGACATTTCGGCAATGGTAAAACAAGTCCAGCAAGACCGCCCGATGCGTCGACATCCCGATAGGAGCTTCACATATCTCGTTCTCAGGGCAACACCGGATGAACACTATGTACAACTAAAACCAGACCTCAAGTTTCCCCGAGGTGGCGCTGCAAGTGGCTCTAGTTCAGACCAGCACTTAGAGAAGCACTGGCCCGGGGGGCGGAATAAAGATGACCCTCGAGAGAGCGACTCCCAAGGGAAAAGTAGGTGGTGGTGAGGCAAATGGTAAAACCAAGGTTGGTCCTTGCTGGAGGAGTTTTATTCAAAGCGAACTGTCAAGGGGGTCCCATAAATCACCCAACCGCGTAAGGAACGCAAAATCAAGGAACATAACACTGGTATGACGGAAACTAGGGCGTCAAGAGTGGAACAAAACACCAGGCATAAGGCCGAGTCTTCCACCCTTTACCAAGTATATAGATGCATTAATTAAATAAGAGATATTGTGATATCCCAACATAATCCTATCCATCATGGAGCAATCTTCAACTTCACCTGCAACTAACAACGCTATAAGAGGGGCTGAGCAAAAGCGGTAACATAGCCAAGCAACGGTTTGCTAGGAAGGATGAAAAGGTTAGAGGCTGACATGGCAATTTGGGAAGGCTTGAAGAACAAGTGATAGGAAGGGCAGCATAGAGATAAAACGAAGCAACTAGCATAACAATGATAGTAGTGAGATCCAAGGTGACGATCATCTTGCCTGAAATCCCGCTAGGAAGAAGATCGAGTCCATGAAGAAGATGAACAGGCGTAGACGAACCGAGCGTAGACGAACGAATCCTCACGATCGCAACGAAACAAGAACTACCGAGAAGAAGCACAACCGGAAAGAAGCAAACAACATAGTAAACACACAAGCATAAACATGACATGATGCACAAACAAGCATGATGCATGTCCGGTTTAATGAGGCATGGCATGGCAAAGTGCAACAAACAATACTACAAGTTAAATGGAGCTCAATATGCAAACAAGTTGCATATTGACGAAACACCATAATTGAGTTATTTAGTTCACTCTCATTTAGGTACACATCAATATTAAATGTTCGTTAACATGGCAAGAGGGGAGGCATAATAAAACTACCTATCTAGGCAAGTTTAAATGAGGCCGGAACAACAAACGATAATTCTGAAAAAATCCTCATGTGCATAGTTCGAATTTGGTACTGTTCTGCCCTAAACCATATTTTATTGTTGTTAAACAGGAAAATAAAGTGCACCATGTTAAACTAGGCAATTTTCCACCCCATTTACATATAAAGTTTATTTAAAACCGAGCTACGGTTATTTAGTTACGAAATAACCCATTTTAACATGACATTTGTGCAAATTATTACAAACAACAATTTTAAACATTTTTAACAGGGATGGAAGTTGCGTATTGTGAAACTAGATACGATTCTAAGCATTTACATATATAGTTTGTTTAATTTGGATGCATGCATGATTAGTTATTAGCAATACAAAACAAGGACATTTTCTGTAAATAAGAATGCATTGGATATTTAGCAAATTCGTCCAGGAAAAAAAACATCCACGGGCTGAAACTGGTGCATGTTGGGCTGAACAGAGAGGAGGCCCTGGAGCTCACCTAGCTGGGCTAGGCCCTGTTCGGTGGGAGGAGGCCGGGAAGGTCGGCTAGGCAGAGGCGCGGTGGGCCTTGGCGATCTGCCACGAGAGGCCACACACGCGATGCAGGGCACGAGCGATGCAGGGGAGCTGGCACTGGAGCGGGTCAACGCAGGGGGGTCCAGCACTCGCGTTCTGAAACTGACGAAGCGGCGAAGGCATGATGCAGAGGAAGCAGACGCGAAGGCCGACGGCAGGGGAGGCATGCATCCGAAGGTGGAGGCTGCCTCGTGGCAGACTTGACGGATCGTCGTAGGAGAAGGCCCTTGGCAGCCATAGCGGAGCTTCTGCTGTTCCTGCACATGACGAGAGAGAGAGAGAGAGACCGGGGCATGAGAGAGAGGTTAGGGAAGGGGGACGGGATGGAGAGTACAAGGAAGCAGGGGACGAGAAGCAGCGGCGACCTGGAACTCCGGCGGCTGGCCATGGGTGGATGGGACAGGAGGCCTAAAATTTAGGGTTAGGGGCTATTTATAGGAAGGGGTTAGGTTTAGGGGCTAATCGGACCCTCCAATCGTAATCGGACGGTCGAAAATAAATAGGCTAGAGAGTCCAAATAAGAAAACGGAGATGTTTTAGGGACGTTTGGAGATGATCCGGATCCATCGGTGCTGACCATGCGTTTCGGGTTCGGGGAAGTTTCGGACGCGCGCGAGGGGTCTGAGAGCTAGCTAGAGAGGTTAGGTGGTCACGGTCAAAAAGGAAGCGAAAACCCGGTTGGACTTGGAAGGGTCAATGAACGCAACAGAGAGAAGCGAGGAACGACAACTACGAGCGGATGCAAGTTTTAAGAAAACCATGCCGATGCAATGCTCATGATGCGATGATGAAATGCAACAAACAAACAAAACACACGACGACAACGAAAAAGATGAAAGGCGTCTGGAGCGTCGGTCTTGGGGCGTTACAACACTCCACCACTACGAGAGGATCTCGTCCCGAGATCTAGGATGGCACCGGAGGGAAAAGGAAGATGAAGATAAGAGGTAAACTAAGTTGCTTCTTCGACAAAAGAGTGAAACCATGAACCTTGAGAGGTTGAGCAAAATGAAAGAAAAAAACAACGAAGATGAACAAAGTTGAAAACACTCCGTTAGAAAAGAGGAACAAGGGATACTATGAGAACCACGAGGTTTAGTGATAAGATAGATATTGAAACCACTCCGGTTAAAACTAGATAGAGAAGGAATAAGATTGATATAATTTGGGCAGCACTCCGACTGAAGGAAGAAGGAAAACTTGATAAGATGAAAAGCACTTGAAGAGATGACTCAACACTCCGGTTAAATGGATAAGCATAAAAAGAACACGATCCTCACAATTTGAGATGATGAGTGAAGAGAGCAACATCACCATGACTCCAGAAGAACGAAAAGAAGATAGATCATTGGAATAACAGAATGTAGGAGAAAATGCCAACTTCTGCCACAAATGAGCTTGGAAAGCACCCTTCCGAGAAGGTTATAACGGAGTTGTTGCAAAACCAACAATGAAAAGAATAAGCTTGTAGTGGGCTTATGGAAAACATCTCAAGACTATGAGGTGACAACCGGCCACTAATGGAAACCATTGATTTGATTGAGAGCACCAAAGAGATGAAAACTTCTTCCACCAAGAGGATAAAGAGCAAGCTTGGGTCATGCATAATCACCACAAATAACAACAACCCTTAAGGAAAGGCTTTAGGTGAAATGTGACACAAGATAACTCCAACGAAGAAGTTGATTGGTCGAAAAGATCTCTTGAACGAAGAGAAAATGATGGACTTAAAATACCTCATTCTTGACAACATATGAATCATGAAACATGAAGGAAATTGTCAAGAGTGACATAACACCACCTCAAAAGATAAGGTAGAAAGAATTGCACTTTGGAATGCAAGATGAAGAATGATTGAACTCCTCAAAACAAAACATGTGTTGAGCACCATGTTTAATTTTGAGTATAGCTTGGCGGATCATCACCTCGAGAGAAGTCTTGAAGAACAAATGAAGAATGAAGGGAATCCTTGAGGAACCACCATGTAGAGCCTCCAGGAAGAACTCCGGTAATAAAAAGATGATAAAAAGAAAGAGAAGTTGAAAACACAAGGTGAAGCCTTGTGATGATTTAGAAGGAGCTTCGCGACGAGATAATGCGGAAAACTTGGAACTCCGGAAAAAAAAGATGAAACACTAGAACCGAGAATTACTTCATCATGAACAATTTCCAGAAGAAAAGGATTGAATCATCTCGAGGAAATAATAATAAGATTTATTGTATGCTTATCCTTCATCAAATTAAATTGATGACAAGCAATGGATTTGGCATACTACTTATTCCCGTAGAAAGGATTAAAAGAGATATAGCGCGAACTTGAGAAGGTATTGATGGAACCACCGATGGGATTTGGAACAACGAATGAATGAATGAATTGATACGATGACGAAGGAAGAGAAATCTTGAACGAACCACCGTAAGAACTGAAAATGAACATAGAAAAGGCACAATTCACCGGGAAGAATTGGAAAACGAATGAAGATAGTTGAGGGGATTTAAATACATGAGAACAAAGATCTCATGAACTGATTAGAGGGTATTTGAACGATGCACCGGTAAGATTTGGAGAATGATAGCTACACGCTGATAATGAAGAATTATGACATGATGGCCTTCGGAGGAAAGAAATGGAAACAACTCATGAAATGCTCCGGATGGTAAGAAAAGATATGTCACAATCAAAACAATTATGAGGATAGCATGAAGCTAGAACCATGAATATTCAAGAGAATGGACCAAGATTTAAGAGAAATCCTTCTTCGGTCTTCCAATGTTGAGAATGATGATGAGAACCACCATGAATTGTTGAGATACTCCGGGAGAATTAAAAGAGGAAAGGTTGAGCCAAAGATGAAAAGAATTTGAAAACGACCTTGGAGAAGGCATGTGACTGATGAAAATTCATTCTTACGTCAAACTTGGAAATGAATTTGAGAATCGCTCCTGATAAGTCGAAGAGTCAGGTAAGATCCTGGGAAAAGACCTGTGGGTTAGGGCCCACTCAAAAGAAAACACCGCTGGAAATGATTTTAAAGAGAGATTGCACCGGTTGAATTAAATGGCTTGAATGAGATAACAATCTCCAAATAGCTTGAACGGATTAAGAATGGAAACACAAATCTTCTGAGATATCTTCAACACTCTGGAACAAATGAATAGCAAGAGGTGAGTGATTGAGAGTTCCACCGGTATGAGAAAGCATTTGACATGAGGAAAGGAATATGATCAACACTGAAAGCTTGAATTGGATCCACCGGAGAAGAAAAAAGTACGGAGGATGATGAACTTGAAGCTCGTGAGCATCTTCACAAGGGATCACCGGATCAGAACATTGATTGAAAAGAGTGAAGTAACTTCACATGAATAAATAGATACTTGATTAAAATAAATGAGTCCTTGAAGAAAAGGGTGGGAGGGTGGGGAAAACAAAGACAACTTGGGATGAACGAAACAAACACCATTGAGAAAACATAGAATTGACCTTGCGGATGGGGAGAATGATGGGATCATCTCGAAGAGAAGCGCACTGGTTGGTAAATAATTAACATGACAACCTCAATGATCAAAAGGATTAGTATTCACATAGCAATATGAGAACACCGTTTAGGAAAGGTATGGATTCAACATTTGACTTTAAAGCAACTCGAATACCACAAATAAACCAAAACAAAGGATTTGGCTTGCAGAATAAGCCGGAACAAACATATGATAGAGATTTCGTCCGAAGTTTTCGTGGTGGGGCCCACACGGGCTCGATCGTACAACACCATCATGTACAAGGCAGTGCACATGACATACGAAGTGTCCCCGAACCAGCATAGCCAAGGGCTCTTTAGGACATAACGAGACCACTGTAAAAACAACCATGGATAGGCGGACCACTAGACGTCGAACCCCAATCTCATATCATGCATCTGTCGGAAAAAAAACTAGAGCTACTTGATTTCCCACCTATAAAACTCCTGAAACTTTCTAGTTATGCAATCTGGTGTTGGGGATACAGGGGAAGAAATATATCTCACCCAAACTAACAATCCCTACATCCAGCTGTATCCATCCGTCAACACATAACCAAGAAAACTCCAGAAATCGTGTACCTCAACCTTCGAAAAGCATCCGTTATACGAGCTATGGCAATACTCCCGAACTCCCTAGTACTGGGTGGCATCGAGGTTATCTCACAAACAACTGCATAAAAAAGATTTTCGATGTCGGCAAAACTCAGGTATTCCAGAACTGCAATGATAAAATTGTGACGACAACACCTCGGAGCTCAACTCCCCGGCACACTGCCACAACCCCTAAATGTCAGGAGGCACCAAGAACAATGTTCTCGTCACAAGACTATCGGAACGATTCCAAGATACCCGCGTGATCCTAAAAAAAGTCGTGAAATTTTGAGGAGAGGAAAGACAAAACATCTACGTCGAGAGTCCTCACCAGAGCGACGAAGGGGCTGAAAAGTAAAAAGAATCCTACTCTCCGATATGCGATACTATCCTAAAGAGACTCGAAGGTCCCACCAAGGATAGAACCGCATATTGATACGCTTTTGCAAGGTGGATATCATTACATCAACATTACATAATAGATGGAGATACATACAAAAGGCATACAATGCCACACGAATACAACATCACAATACATAATAGCATCATCCGACTACGGGTGAAACACAAACAGAAACTCAAGTGACATCCACCCTGCTAGCCCAGGCTGCCGACCTGGAACCTATCCCTGATCGAACAAGAAGCAGAAGAAGAACTCCAAAACAAGCAAACATCGCTCTCGCGTCAAGACCATCGAAATACCCGTACCTGCAATCGTTGTTGTAGTAATCTGTGAGCCACGAGGACTCAGCAATCCCATTACCATGGGTATCAAGACTAGCAAAGCTTAATGGGAAAGGAAGGGGTAAAGTGGTGAGGTTGCAGCAGCGACTAAGCATATATGGTGGCTAACATACGCAATTAAGAGCGAGAAGAGAAACAATGGAACGGTCGAGAAGGTAGCAATGATCAAGAGGTGATCCTGAACTCCTACTTACGTCAAACATAACCCAAAACCGTGTTCACTTCCCGGACTCCGCCGAAAAGAGACCATCACGGCTACACACGCGGTTGATGCGTTTTATTTCGTATCTGGTGTCAAGTTATCTACAACCGGACATTAACAAATTCCCATCTGCCACATAAACGCGGGCAAGGCTTTCGAAAGATTATACCCTGCAGGGTGTCCCAACTTAGCCCATCACAAGCTCTCACGGTCAACGAAGGATATTCCTTCTCCCAGGAAGACCCGATCAGTCTCGGAATCCCGGTTTACAAGACATTTCGGCAATGGTAAAACAAGTCCTGCAAGACCGCCCGATGTGCCGACATCCCGGTAGGAGCTGCACATATCTCGTTCTCAGGGCAACACCGGATGAACACTACGTACAACTAAAACCAGACCTCAAGTTTCCTCGAGGTTGCGCTGCAAGTGGCTCTAGTTCGGACCAGCACTTAGAGAAGCACTGGCCCGGGGGGCGGAATAAAGATGACCCTCGAGAGAGCGACTCCCAAGGGAAAAGTAGGTGGTGGTGAGGCAAATGGTAAAACCAAGGTTGGGCCTTGCTGGAGGAGTTTTATTCAAAGCGAACTGTCAAGGGGGTCCCATAAATCACCCAATCGCGTAAGGAACGCAAAATCAAGGAACATAACACCGGTATGACGGAAACTAGGGCGGCAAGAGTAGAACAAAACACCAGGCATAAGGCCGAGTCTTCCACCCTTTACCAAGTATATAGATGCATGAATTAAATAAGAGATATTGTGATATCCCAACATAATCCTGTCCATCATGGAGCAATCTTTAACTTCACCTGCAACTAACAACGCAATAAGAGGGGCTGAGCAAAAGCGGTAACATAGCCAAGCAACGGTTTGCTAGGAAGGGTGAAAAGGTTAGAGGCTGACATGGCAATTTGGGAAGGCTTGAATAACAAGTGATAGGAAGCGCAACATAGAGATAGAACGAAGAAACTAGCATAACAATGATAGTAGTGAGATCCAAGGTGATGGTCATCTTGCCTGAAATCCCGCTAGGAAGAAGATCGAGTCCATGAAGAAGATGAACAGGCGTAGACGAACCAAGCGTAGACGAACGAATCCTCACGATCGCAACAAAACAAGAACTACCGAGAAGAAGAACAACCGGAAAGAAGCAAACAACATAGTAAACACACAAGCATAAACATGACATAATGCACAAACAAGCATGATGCATGTCCGGTTTAATGAGGCATGGCATGGCAAAGTGCAACAAACAATACTACAAGTTAAATGGAGCTCAATATGCAAACAAGTTGCATATTGACGAAACACCATATTCGAGTTATTTAGTTCACTCTCGTTTAGGTACACATCAATATTAAATGTTGGTTAACATGGCAAGAGGGGAAGCATAATAAAACTACCTATCTAGGCAAGTTTAAATGAGGCCGGAACAACAAACGACAGTTCCGAAAAATCCTCATGTGCATATTTCGAATTTGGTACTGTTCTGCCCTAAACCATATTTTATTGTTGTTAAACAGGAAAATAAAGTGCACATGTTAAACTAGGCATTTTTCCACCCCATTTACATATAAAGTTTATTGAAAACCGAGCTACGGTTATTTAGTTACGAAATAACCCATTTTAACATGACATTTGTGCAAATTATTACAAACAACAATTTTAAACATTTTTAACAGGGATGGAAGTTGCGTATTGTGAAACTAGATACAATTCTAAGCATTTTGCATATATAGTTTTTTTAATTTGGACGCATGCATGATTAGTTATTAGCAATACAAAACAAGGGCATTTTCTGTAAATAAGAATGCATTGGATATTTAGCAAATTCGTCCAGGGAAAAAAACATCCACATGCTGAAACTGGTGCATGCTGAGCTGAACAGAGAGGAGGCCCTGGAGCTAACCTAGCTGGGCCAGGCCCAGTTCGGTGGGAGGAGGCCGGGCAGGTCGGCTAGGCAGAGGCGCGGTGGGCCTTGGCGATCTGCCACGAGAGGCCACACACGCGATGTAGGGGACGAGCAATGCAGGGGAGCTGGCGCTAGAGCGGGTCAACGCAGGGGGGTCAAGCGCTCGCGTTCTGAAACTGACGAAGCAGCGAAGGCATGATGCAGCGGAAGCAGACGCGAAGGCCGACGGCAGGGGAGGCATGCATCCGGGCGGTGGAGGCCGTTCCCGACGGCAGACTTGACGGATCGTCGCAGGAGAAGGCCCTTGGCAGCCATAGCGGAGCTTCCGCTGATCCTGCACCTGACGAGAGAGAGAGAGAGAGAGACCGGGGCATGAGAGAGAGGTTAGGGAAGGGGGACGGGATGGAGAGTACAAGGAAGAAGGGGACGAAAAGCAGCGGCGACCTGGAACTCCGGCGGCTGGCCACGGGTGGACGGGACAGGAGGCCTAATATTTAGGGTTAGGGGCTATTTATAGGAAGGGGTTAGGTTTAGGGGCTAATCGGACCCTCCAATCGTAATCGGACGGTCGAAAATAAATAGGCTAGAGAGTCCAAATAAGAAAACGGAGATGTTTTAGGGACGTTTTGAAGGAAATATGCCCTAGAGGCAATAATAAAGTTATTATTTATTTCCTTATATCATGATAAATGTTTATTATTCATGCTAGAATTGTATTAACCGGAAACATAATACATGTGTGAATACATAGACAAACATATTGTCACTAGTATGCCTCTACTTGACTAGCTCGTTTATCAAAGATGGTTATGTTTCCTAGAAATAGACATGAGTTGTCATTTGATTAACGGGATCACATCATTAGGAGAATGATGTGATTGAAATGACCCATTCCGTTAGCTTAGCACACGATCGTTTAGTATGTTGCTGTTGCTTTCTTCATGAATTATACATGTTCCTATGACTATGAGATTATGCAACTCCCGTTTACCGGAGGAACACTTTGTGTGCTACCAAACGTCACAACATAAGTGGGTGATTATAAAGGTGCTCTACAGGTGTCTCCGAAGGTACATGTTCAGTTGGCGTATTTCGAGATTAGGATTTGTCACTCCGATTGTCGGAGAGGTATCTCTGGGCCCTCTCGGTAATACACATCACTTAAGCTCAGAAGCATTGCAACTAATGAATTAGTTGCGGGATGATGTATTACAGAGCGAGTAAAGAGACTTGCAGAACGAGATTGAACTAGGTATTGAGATACCGATGATCGAATCTCGGGTAAGTAACATACCGATGACAAAGGGAATAACGTATGTTGTTATGCGGTTTGACCGATAAAGATTATCATAGAATATGTGAGAGCCAATATGAGCATCCAGGTTCCGCTGTTGGTTATTGACCGGAGACGTGTCTCGGTCATGTCTACATAGTTCTCGAACCTGTAGGGTCCGCACGCTAAGGTTTCGATGCTTATATTATGAGTTTATGAGTTTTGATGTATCGAAGGAGTTCGGAGTCCCGGATGAGATCAGGGACATGACGAGGAGTCTCGAAATGGTCGAGATGTAAAGATCGATATATTGGATGACTATATTCAGACTTCGGAAAGGTTCCGAGTGATTCGGGTATTTTTCGGAGTACCGGAGAGTTACGGGAATTCGCCGGGGAGTATATGTGCCTTATTGGGCCATACGGGAATAGAGGAGAGAGGCCGAAAGGAAGGAGGCGTGCAGCCCCCCTCTGGTCCAAATTAGACAAGGGGTGCAGCCCCCTTTTCCTTCCTCCTCTCCCCCTCTTTCCTTCTCTCCTACTCCAACAAGGGAAGGAGGAGTCCTACTCCCGGGAGTAGGACTCCCCCCTTGGCGCGCCTCCTCCTGGCCGGCCGCCCCCTTCCCCTTGCTCCTTTATATACGGGGGCAGGGGGCACCTCTAGAGATAACAACAATTGATCCTTGAGATCTGTTAGCTGTGTGCGGTGCCCCCCTCCACCATAGTTCTCCTCGATAATATTTTAGCGGTGCTTAGGCGAAGCCCTGCGACGGTAGACCATCAAGATCATCACCACGCCGTCGTGCTGACGGAACTCATCCCCGACACTTTGCTGGATCGGAGTCCGGGGATCGTTATCGAGCTCAACGTGTGCTAGAACTCGGAGGTGCCGTAGTTTCGGTGCTTGATCGGTCGGGCCGTGAAGACGTACGACTACATCAACCGCGTTGTTCTAACTCTTCCGCTTTCAGTTTACAAGGGTACGTGGACACACTCTCCCCTCTCGTTGCTATGCATCACCATGATCTTGTGTGTGCGTAGGAAAATTTTGAAATTACTACGTTTCCCAACAGTGGTATCAGAGCCAGGTTTTATGCGTAGACGTTATATGCACGAGTAGAACACAAGTGAGTTGTGGGCGATACAAGTCATACTGCTTACCAGCATGTCATACTTTGGTTCGGCGATATTGCTGGATGAAGCGGCCCGAACCGACATTACGCGTACGCTTACGCGAGACTGGTTCTACCGACGTGCTTTGCAAACAGGTGGCTGGCGGGTGTCTGTTTCTCCAACTTTAGTTGAACCGAGTGTGGCTACTCCCGGTCCTTGTGAAGGTTAAAATAGCACCAACTTGACAAACTATCGTTGTGGTTTTCATGCGTAGGTAAGAACGGTTCTTGCTAAGCCCGTAGCAGCCACGTAAAATTTGCAACAACAAAGTAGAGGACGTCTAACTTGTTTTTGCAGGGCATGTTGTGATGTGATATGGTCAAGACGTGATGCTATATTTTATTGTATGAGATGATCATGTTTTGTAACCGAGTTATCGGCAACTGGCATGAGCCATATAGTTGTCGCTTTATTGTATGAAATGCAAGCGCCCTGTAATTGCTTTACTTTATCACTAAGCGGTAGCGATAGTAGAAGCAATAGGTGGCGAAACGACAATGATGCTACGATGGAGATCAAGGTGTCATGCCGGTGACGATGATGATCACGACGGTGCTTCGTAGATGGAGATCACAAGCACAAGATGATGATGGCCATATCATATCACTTATATTGATTGCATGTGATGTTTATCCTTTATGCATCTTATCTTGCTTTGATTGACGGTAGCATATTAAGATGATCTCTCACTAATTATCAAGAAGTGCTCTCCCTGAGTATGCACCGTTGCGAAAGTTCTTCGTCTTTGAGACACCACGTGATGATCGGGTGTGATAGGCTCTACGTTCAAATACAACGGGTGCAAAACAGTTGCACACGCGGAATACTCAGGTTAAACTTGACGAGCCTAGCATATACAGATATGGCCTCAGAACACGAAGACCGAAAGGTCAAACGTGAATCATATAGTAGATATGATCAACATAGTGATGTTCACCATTGAAACTACTCCATCTCACATGATGCTCGGACATGGTTTAGTTGATTTGGATCATGTGATCACTTAGATGACTAGAGAGATGTCTGTCTAAGTGGGAGTTCTTAAGTAATATGATTAATTGAACTTAAATTTATCATGAACTTAGTCCTGGTAGTATTTTGCAAATTATGTTGTAGATCAATAGCTCGCGTTGTTGCTTTCACATGTTTATTTTGATATGTTCCTAGAGAAAATTGTGTTGAAAGATGTTAGTAGCAATGAAGCGGATTGGATCCGTGATCTGAGGTTTATCCTTATTGCTGCACAGAAAAATTATGTCCTTAATGCACCGCTAGGTGACAGACCTATTGCAATAGCAGATGCAGACGTTATGAACGTTTGGCTAGCTCAATATGATGACTACTTGATAGTTTAGTGCACCATGCTTAACGGCTTAGAATCGGGACTTCAAAGACGTTTTGAACGTCATGGACCATATGAGATGTTCCAGGAATTGAAGTTAATATTTCAAGCAAATACCCGAGTTGAGAGATATGAAGTCTCCAACAAGTTCTATAGCTAAAAGATGGAGGAGAATCGCTCAACTAGTGAGCATGTGCTCAGATTGTCCGGGTACTACAATCGCTTGAATCAAGTGGGAGTTAATCTTCAAGATAAGATAGTGATTGATGAGTTCTCTAGTCACCATCACCAAGTTACTAGAACTTCGTGATGAACTATAGTATGCAAGGGATGACGAAAACGATTCCCGAGCTCTCCGTGATGTTGAAATCGACGAAGGTAGAAATCAAGAAAGAGCATCAAGTGGTGATGATTGACAAGACCACTAGTTTCAAGAAAAGGTCAAAGGGAAAGAAAGGGGACTTCAAGTAGAATGACAAGCAAGTTGTCACTCTCGTGAAGAAGCCCAAAGCTGGACCAAAGCCTAAAACTGAGTGCTTACACTGCAAAGGAAATGGTCACTGGAAGCGGAAATACCCTGAATATTTGGTGGATAAGAAGGATGGCAAAGTGAACAAGGGTATATTTGATATACAGGTTATTGATGTGTGCCTTACTAGTGTTTATAGTAGCCCCTGAGTATTTGATACTTGTTCGGTTGCTAAGATTAGTAACTCGAAACAGGAGTTACAGAATAAACAGAAACTAGTTGAGGGGAAGTGACGATGACTGTTGGAAGTATTTCCAAGATTGATATGATCATCATCACACACTCCCTATATTTTCGAGATTAGTGTTAAACCTAAATAAATGTTATTTGGTGTTTGCGTTGAGCATAAATATGATAAGATCATGTTTATTGCGATACGATTATTCATCTAAGATAGAGAATAAATTGTTATTCTGTTTATATGAACAAAATCTTCTATGGTCATACACCCAATGGTGATGGTTTATTGAATCTTGATCATAGTGATACACATATTCATAATGTTGATGCCAAAAGATGCAAAGTTAATAATGATAGTGCAATTTATTTGTGGCACTGCCATTTGGGTCATATCGGTGTAAAGCGCGTGAAGAAACTCCATAAAGATGGATTTTCGGAATCACTTGATTATGAATCATTTGATGCTTGCGAACCGTGCCTTTTGGGCAAGATGACTAAAACTACGTTCTCCGGAACAATGGAACGAGCTACTAACTTGTTGGAAATAATACATACCGATGTATGCGGTCCAATGAGTGTTGATGCTCGTGGCGGGTATCGTTATTTTCTGACCTTCACAAATGATTTGAGAAGATATGCGTATATCTACTTAATGAAGCACAAGTCTGAAACATTTGAGAAGTTCAAATGATTTCAGAATGAAGTGGAGAATCATCGTAACAAGAAAATAAAGTTTCTACAATCTGATTGTAGAAAAGAATATTTGAGTTACGAGTTTGGCCTTCATTATTAAACAATGTGGAATAGTTTCACAGCTCACGCCACATGGAACACCGCAGCATAATGGAGTGTTCGAACGTCGTAACCGCACTTTATTGGATATGGTGCGATCTATGATGTCTCTTACCGATTTACCAATATCGTCTTGGGGTTATGCATTAGAGACAGCTACATTCACGTTAAATAGGGCACCATCTAAATCCGTTGAGACGACACCGTATGAACTATGGTTTAGCAGTAAACCTAAGCTGTCGTTTCTTAAAGTTTGGAGTTGTGATGCTTATGTGAAAAGGTTTTTAACCTGATAAGCTCAAACCCAAATCGAAAAAGTGCGTCTTCATAGAATACCCAAAGGAAACTGTTGCGTACACCTTCTATCACAGATCCAAAGGCAAAAAATTCGTTGCTAAGAATGGATCCTTTCTAGAGAAGGAGCTTCTCTCGAAAGAAGTGAGTGGGAGGAAAGTAGAACTTGATGAGGTAATTGTACCTTCTCCCTTATTGGAAAGTAGTTCATCACAGAAGACAGTTCCAGTGATTCCTACACCAATTAGTGAGGAAGTTAATGATGATGATCATGAAACTTCAGATCAAGTTGCTACCGAACCTCGTGGGTCTTCGAGAATAAGATCCGCACTGCAGTGGTACGGGTAATCCTGTTCTGGAAGTCATGTTACTAGACCATGATGAACCTACAAACTATGAGGAAGCGATGATGAGCCCAGATTCCGCGAAATGGCTGGAGACCATGAAATCTGAGATGGGATCCATGTATGAGAACAAAGTGTGGACTTTGGTTGACTTGCCCAATGATCGGCAAGCCATAGAAAATAAATGGATCTTCAAGAGGAATACGGACGCTGATAGTAGTGTTACTATCTACAAAGCTCGACTTGTCGCAAAAAGGTTTTTCGACAAGTTCAAGGTGTTGAATACGATGAGATTTTCTCACTCATATCGATGCTTAAGTCTGTCCGAATCATGTTAGAAATTGCCACATTTTATGAAATCTGGCAAATGGATGTCAAAAATGAATTCCTTAATGGATTTATTAAAGAAGATTTGTATATGATACAATCCGAAGGTTTTGTCAATCCTAAAGGTGCTAACAAAGTGTGCAAGCTCCAACAATCCATCAATGGACTGGTGCAAGCATCTCGGAGTTGGAATATACGCTTTGATGAGTTGATCATAGCATATGGTTTTATGCAGACTTTTGGAAAGGCCTGTATTCACAAGAAAGTGAGTGGGAGCACTATAGCCTTTCTGATAAGTATATGTGAATGACATATTTTTGGTCGGAAATTATGTAGAATTTTCTGGAAAGCATAAAGGAGTTTTTCAAAGAAAGACCTCAGTAAAGCTACTTACATATTGAGCATCAAGATCTATTGAGATAGATCAAGACGCTTGATAAGATTTTCAATGAGTACATACCTTGACAAAATTTTGAAGTAGTTCAAAATGGAACAGTCAAAGAAAGAGTTCTTGCCTGTGTTGCAAAGGTATGAAGTTGAATAAGACTCAAGACCCGACCATGGCAGAAAATAGAAAAAGAATGAAAAGTCATTCCCTATGCCTCAGTTATAGGTTCTATAAAGTATGCTATGCTGTGAACCAGACCTATTGTATACCTTGCTCTGAGTTTGACAAAGGAATACAATTTTGATCTAATAGTAGATCACTGGACACCGGTCAAGAATATCCTTAGTGAGGACTAAGGAGATGTTTCTCAATTATGGAGGTGATAAAAGAGTTCGTTGTAAAAGTTAGATCGGTGCAAACTTTTACACTGGTCCAGATGACTCTAAGTCTCAATCTGGATACATCTTGAAAGTGGGAGAAATTAGCTAGAGTAGCTCCACGCAGAGCATTGAAGACATAGAATATTTGCAAAATACATCCGGCTCTGTATGTGACAGACCCGTTGACTAAACTTCTCTCACGAGCAAAACATGATCATACCTTAGTACTCTTTTGGGTGTTAATCACATAGCAATGTGAACTAGATTATTGACTCTAGTAAACCCTTTGGGTGTTGATCACATGACGATGTGAACTATGAGCATTAATCACATATAGCTGTGAATATTGGTGTTGAATCACATGATGATGTGAACTAGATTATTGACTCTAGTGCAAGTGGGAGACTGAAGAAAATATGCCCTAGAGGCAATAATAAAGTTATTATTTATTTCCTTATATCATGATAAATGTTTATTATTCATGCTAGAATTATATTAACCGGAAACATAATACATGTGTGAATACATAGACAAACAGATTGTCACTAGTATGCCTCTACTTGACTAGCTCGTTGATCAAAGATGGTTATGTTTCCTAGCCATAGACATGAGTTGTCATTTGATTAACGGGATCACATTATTAGGAGAATGATGTGATTGACATGACCCATTCCGTTAGCTTACCACACGATCGTTTAGTATGTTGCTGTTGCTGTTGCTTTCTTCATGACTTATACATGTTCCTATGACTATGAGATTATGCAACCTCCGTTTACCGGAGGAACACTTTGTGTGCTACAAAACGTCACAACGTAACTGGGTGATTATAAAGGTGCTCTACAGGTGTCTCCGAAGGTACATGTTGGGTTGGCGTATTTCGAGATTAGGATTTGTCACTCCGATTGTCGGAGAGGTATCTCTGGGCCCTCTCGGTAATACACATCACTTAAGCTTTGCAAGCATTGCAATTAATGAATTAGTTGCGGGATGATGTATTAGGAACGAGTAAAGAGACTTGCCGGTAACGAGATTGAACTAGGTATTGAGATACCGACGATCGAATCTCGGGCAAGTAACATACCGATGACAAAGGGAACAACGTATGTTGTTATGCGGTTTGACCGATAAAGATCTTCGTAGAATATGTGAGAGCCAATATGAGCATCCAGATTCCGCTATTGGTTATTGACCGGAGACGTATCTCGGTCATGTCTACATTGTTCTCGAACCCGTAGGGTCCACACGCTTAAGGTTTCGATGACAGTTATATTATGAGTTTATGAGTTTTGATGTACCGAAGGAGTTCGGAGTCCCGGATGAGATCGGGGACATGACGAGGAGTCTTGAAATGGTCGAGACGTAAATATCGATATATTGGACGACTATATTCGGACTTCGGAAAGGTTCCGAGTGATTCGGGTATTTTTCGGAATACCGCAGAGTTACGGGAATTCGCCGGGGAGTATATGGGCCTTATTGGGCCATATGGGAATAGAGGAGAGGCGAAAGGAAGGAGGCGTGCAGCCCCTCTGGTCCGAATTGGACAAGGGGTGCAGCCCCTTTCCTTCCTCCTCTCCCCCTCTTTCCTTCTCTCCTACTCCAACAAGGGAAGGAGGAGTCCTACTCCCGGGAGTAGGACTCCCCCCTTGGCACGCCTCCTCCTGGCCGGCCGCCCCCTTCCCCTTGCTCCTTTATATACGGGGGCAGGGGGGCACCTCTAGAGATAACAACAATTGATCCTTGAGATCTCTTAGCCGTGTGCGGTGCCGCCCTCCATCATAGTTCTCCTTGATAATATTGTAGCGGTGCTTAGGCGAAGCCCTGCGACGGTAGAACATCAAGATCGTCACCACGCCGTCGTGCTGACGGAACTCATCCCCGACACTTTGCTGGATTGGAGTCCGGGAATCGTCATCGAGCTGAACGTGTGCTAGAACTCGGAGGTGCCGTAGTTTCGGTGCTTGATTGGTCGGGCCGTGAAGACTACGACTACATCAACCGCGTTGTTCTAACGCTTCCGCTTTCGGTCTACGAGGGTACGTGGACACACTCTCCCCTCTCGTTGCTATGCATCACCATGATCTTGTGTGTGCGTAGGAAATTTTTGAAATTACTACGTTTCCCAACACGTTTGGAGATGATCCGGATCCATCGGTGCTGACTATGCGGTTCGGGTTCGGGGAAGTTTCGAACGCGCGAGAGGGGTCTGAGAGCTGGCAAGAGAGGTTAGGTGGTCACGGTCAAAAGGGAAGCGAAAACCCGGTTGGACTCGGAAGGGTCAATGAACGCAACGGAGAGAAGTGAGGAACGGCAACTACGAGCGGATGCAAGTTTTAAGAAAACCATGCCGATGCAATGCTCATGATGCGATGATGAAATGCAACAAACAAACAAAACACACGACAACAACGAAAAACATGAAAGGCGTCTGGGGTGTCGGTCTTGAGGCGTTACACCATACCCTTATTCTATTGCCCCATCTGGCACGTCGTTGCATGTGGATCTTTTTCCACTCCACCATTTTCCCAATTTGCTATCCTCTGCTCTGCTGGCCACGCAGACGAAAACCATAATTTGCACTATTAAAGGAAACCCTACTTCATGCAGACCAATGCATGTCTAGGTTGAATAAGGAAAGGAAGGGAGACTGTACTGTCCAAGAGAGTAGGCATCGAACCTGCATCTAGGTTGAAAAGGGGAAAATCAGTAGCTAAGGAACGAGTCTCGTGTCTCTTGGTTGAAGAAGGGTAGAAAGGCATGACAACGCAATAGAGAATGACCAGGTCGATCGGTTTGTTGTCCTCACATAGGAAAAAGGTGGCTAAAGAGAACAAAAATGGGACATAATCCACATATGCTGCCTCGATATTTGTTGCTCTGGGCAACCATATCTCCCTCACCACTCTGCGTTTGTGGAGGTACATCGTACTAGTGCGCCCACTGTCCGAATGGGCCTCCCATGCTCTTATTGCCACTTTTTTTGCTGTTAATATAATGCCAGCAGTCAAGTCAAGCAATGCTACTGCTAAAGTGATGCCACATTTAACTAATGCCGCTCTCAGTCTAATGCCACAGATAAATCTAAGCAGTGCCATTTAATGTCACTGGATCATTTCAGGGTTAGCTGTTGATTGTGGATGTATTAAAGATTTTTCAGCTAAGGCATTCTAATGCTGTTGCACAACCAGTATACCAACGATGAAACTTGTTACTACCTTCAGATTTTTGCACTGTTAATGCTTATAGATTACATACCTCACTTTCATGAGATAAGTTAATTTTTTTGTACAGTGTCACCAAAATGCCAAGGCGCTGATGTCATTTTATTTTGGTTAAACTGCATAGACAATTATGAGGACAAGGGGAAAGGTCACGAGTGGGCACCTCCTCCTCCGGCTGTTCTCTTGATTATCAAGAGGAAAGATCAAGTTTTTATGTTTGATCGATTATCAAGATTGGGATAGCAATTTTTAAGGTCCCCCCGAGTTCGAAATGATATTTACCTTGGAGGTACATGGTTTGTAATTTTTTTATACTGTCATTAGTTAATAATGCTAGTTACCTTCAGACTTTTGTATTTGGTTTAATGCTCATGCACAGCTAGTATACCAATGCTGAAACTTGTTACCTTTACATTTTGTATTTTTAATTCTTATAGAAACCTTCCAGTGCTAGAGTTTATTGAAATCTGTTCAAGAAACCATTGTACTTTGTACCACTCGTAATAAACTAACTACTCTCTTGTTGCACTAGCCACTGGATTAGTGTATATTTATAGTATTTGAATGGTATTGCATTAGCGTATGGACATAAATAAAGTGTGGCAAGCTTTCCCAGATATGTGCTCAAGAAAACTACTACCTGTTTTTCTAAATACTAGACGTTTGGGTACTTTAAATTGAACCGAAAACGCTCTTATATTAAGGAACAGAGGGTGTAGAGTTCACTCAAATTATCCAGTAAAGCTAGTCACACCTTTGTTAAAATTAATGTTCATTATGTTATCGGAGGAGGTCTGTATGTTTGTCTCTAATGCCTGTCTACTACATACCCAACATCATGATGTAATGTTAAGTCATTTCCTTTTGTACAGTGTAACTAAATTGTCAAGGCGGTGATGGCATTTTATTTTAGTAGAACTGCACAAAATTTGCTTAAAAGAAGAGGAAAGGTCAGAATGGCTCAGTTTTCACAAAGAAACTATGTATGCCTTCCGACATCACCGTTGTTGCTTTATTTATTCCTTCAAACAGGTGGTTAGAAACAGTCTTGCTACCTTTTCCCATTAAGAAATTGGAATGCTTATATTTGTGAGTCTATGCTTCAACTAGTGCCACTTTTATAGTAATCACACTTTCAATATCTATGCAAACAGGGATGCTCGATTTTAGTGGAGCCGCACAAAAGGTCCAACTGGTTCAACATTAGGAGCATGTTTTTTTCCAAACCTTTATATCCAATTGGTGGCACTATGAGCTGTTCATTACGAAGGTACATGGTTTGCTACTATCTTTCTACTCTTTTTGTACTGTCATTATATAGTAATACTAGTGGTTTGCATGTGAATTTATTAAGGTGGTGGACCTACATTGGAGGTGCAGGACAGGATTCAATGATTGGATGCTCAATTTTGGTTGTATCGATTTCACCTCTTCCATCACTGCGAACATGGTGTGGTATATGTTTACTAGCTACTTGATATTTGTGCAGACAGAGATGTCTGACCGTTGCTATTTGGCAAACAAACAAAGTGTCCGCAATTTTGGTTGAACTGCACAAGAGAATAGTATAGTCACTGCATGCAGTGCCATTTGAAAATAGACACAAAGATTGGATAGTCACTTCATGGACTGCAGAAAAGTAGTATTGTACTATTTACTGGCCAACAGTTGGTGCTTCATTGCTTTGGTCTGATTATACAATGGGCATCATTTTCCCTAAGTTAAAGTTTGTATTCCGAAAATAGTCTCGCGGTGTCATCGAGAGAAGACCAAATCAGATTGCAGTGGATGTTCCTCCATCATGTGTGGTTCATTCTCATGGTTCCAGCTATTGGTGAAACCACTTACGTTTGCAAGAGGAATTGTAGACTTCACAAAAAAATTTGTCTTTCAGTCTGTACTAAATGTTGGCCAAGAGAAGCATCCATGTTAGTAGGAAGAACAGATGTTTTTTCTAGATCTTTGCTTTTGGAGCTACATATTTGTATATGATCTGTGAATAATTGAGATGCATTAACATGTTGATCTTATGTATGGGAATCGTACTAGTTAGTTTTAGTTGCGACGCAAGATCCGAACTGGCTGATCTTTGCTTTTGGAGCTACATATTTGTATATGATCTGTGAATCATTGAGATGCATTAACGGTTACTTATTTCTGTTCGCCAGTGTTTACAAGTTCTTGATCGATCACTAGCTAGCCTACAAATGCGCACTTTTGACAGTTTTATTTATGACGAAGATGCGAAGTGGCAGTTTTTGAATAAAATGCCTACCTCAAGAAACCGACAAGCTACACTATCGATCCTACACGGATAAAAATGCCTACCTCTGAAGAAACTGACAAGCTACACTATCGATCCTACACGGATAAATAACGTATCACGCACGTACTACCTCCTTTCCGGTTTGCAGGGCTCAATTCAAGAAACGACCTACTCGATCCTACACGAATAAATAGCGAATCACGCACGTACTAGTACCTCCTTTCTGGTTTGCAGAGCTTAATTCAAACCTCTCACAAACCAAGGTACTCCCTCCGTCCGGGTTTATTAGTCCCGTGAGCAAAGCAGCAAGACCAAGGCATGGCAATAATTAACGGCATGCAGAAGTTTAAGCCTAATTAATTCCAGCGCCGGTGGGTTTCCCGCTTGGAAGCCGAAGCTTCGGTGGACCACGCCGGCATGGAAAGGGCCAACGCGCGCGAGCAACGCGCCCTATCGCACCTCTGGCAAGTCCGAGGCGAGGCACAGGATGCCGGTGCCGGCGTTTAGCGTGTACCACCGGCATCGTCTAGTTAGCTAAGAGTAAGTTAGTACTTGTCTAGTGGGAGTAGATAGTTAACTTGGCTATAATGGTTGTCAACGTGGAAGTTCAGTACTCTATATGTGGATCAGACCTGTTACTTTGCTCTGAATGTTGAACTTTCCGTTTGAATGTATGGAATGGGCTGTTATTTTTTTAAATGGGTTGTATTTGTCCTCCACGGGTTTAGAGGCTGACTTGTGGGCCTAGCAAGTTGACGCGTACACAATCAGGAGATGATTGTACGTGGAGAGGATGACAGCAGGGACCCGCCAAGGTCATGGCAGTACGGAAGCAAGTGCCTCCTTATTTCAAGCCAATAAAAAAATGGCTCCTCCTAGTGGATTTCTGACATCTGGGTCCCATGCCATTGTCAACATAGTCAATAAACGAGAGAATTGCACAATGAGCGGCTGACACCAGGGACCCAGCAGCTCGCCCAGTTATTTTTGTTTTGGGTTAATTTGATAAATGCCTATGAGAAATGCCACTGCAATTTCCAAACTTTGAAAAATGCCATTTCATGCCATTTCATGCCATTTCTAGTGGCATTTTTTGAAGTCTGGAGTGGCATTTTTCAAAGTTTGCAAACTGCAGTGGCGTTTTTCAAAGTTTGCAAAAATTGCAGTGGCATTTTTCAAAGTTTGGAAATTGCAGTTGCATTTTTATGAACCGCCATAATTGGAGTGGCATCTATCTAATATGTTTTTGAGACGGAAGCAGGGTGTCAACTGGGCTGTGCGGGACCCTCTGGCCTATCTAGACAGCCTTTTCTTTTATGTTTACCACAACCAGCCCAGTAGTTTTTTTTCTTTTTGAAAATGGCTAGCCCAGTATTTTTGTGATTTGTCAAGTAAGTCACTTTATCAGGCCTGTTGGGCTAGACGAGGAGAGCTTCATTCGGCTGGCCGAGAAAATGGCCTATCAGTAATGAGAAATGGGATGTACATTTTTAAAACACATCAAACCGCAATTAGTTTCAAATATCTTTTTTTCATTTCGAGATTTTAAATTGCATTGATTTTTATGCGTGGACAATTTATTGGATTTTATAATGATATACATTTATTTTTAAAATCAGTCTGAATGTGACTCGAAATTTCAGGATTAAAAACAGTTCAGATCAAGACCGACATATGCAAAATTCCGTATAATTTTTTAACCGTGGCCACAATATGGGCTGTAATGCTAACAAAAAGAATATGGGCTCCAAAAAAACCCGTAAGAATTAGCAAATGGGCTGTAAACTATTTGAAATAATGGCAGATGGGCTGTATGCTGTTTTCCACAGATTTGAGGCTTTCCACAGATGGCCTGTATACTGTTGGATGTCCATCCAACGGCCGTCGTGCTTCTTCAATCTCTGCTCTTCCTGCTCCAGCCGCTCAAACAAGCGCCGGCGGGACTGCCCGCTCCCTCCTCCCTCATGGCGGTGTCTTTGCTTGTGAGCCTCACCGCCCCACCGTACTCCCCCCGCTGGCCTAGCTATCCCTCTACTCACCCTCAGTCCCACACATGCTGTTATTCTCCAGCGACGGCAGACGAACCATTAAACCCTCGTACTCCCCCGCGTGGGAAATAAGCGTAGTATTCCACGGCTCCGTGTCATTCCCTTCCTAGGCCTCGGCGCGTCCCATCGCCACAGTGCTCTCGGCGCGGCTTGGTCAACGTAGTCAATGAACGACATCCATCAGAAGTGGTCTGTACATGGAGAGGCTGACAGCTGGGTCCATGGCCGCACACAGGAAATGCCTCCTTATTACGCGCAAAATAATGATTCCTCCACCTGACATCTGGGACCCACCGAAAGGGCCTCTGTATTTCGCGAAAAAAACGTTACTACCGCTGACAGCTCGGACCCACCAGCTATATCTTCGCACGCAAGGAAGTGCCTCCTTATTACGCCCAAAAAAAATACTCCCCCTGCTAGCTGGGACCCAGTATAGTGGGCCTACTAAGTTGACGGGGACGAAGGGCTTTGTCAACTTAGTCAATATGCACGATTCTAGCTTGACTGACCGTACGATGTCCATCCAACGGCCGTAGTGCTTCTTCAACCTCTGGTCTTCTTGCTCCAGCCGCCCAAAGCGCTCGCCGGTCGTGCCGCCTGATCCTGCCTCCCATGGCTGGCTGTGCTGCCGCGGAGGCCTCACCGCCCCCATACTACTCCCACCGCTAGCCAGGCCATCCCTCCACTGAACTCAGCCACACCCCCTGTTATTCTACGGCGACGGCAGCGCAGTCGAACCAGTGAACCCTCGTACTCCTCTCAGCGTGGGCATCTACTGCCACGTCTTCCTCGGCTCCGCGTCGTCCCCTTCCTAGGCCTCGCCGTCGTCCACCGCCGTGGCGCTCTCGGCGTGGCGTGGTCAATGTGGTCAACGACCGAATTCCATCAGAAGAATACTGTACGTGGAGAGGCCGATACCGGGTCCACGGCAGCCGCAAGGAAGTGCCTCCTTATTACGCGAAAAATAATTATTCCTCCACCTAACAACAGGGACCCACCGGACGGGCCACCAGTATTTCACGAAAAAAACGTTTGCCCCTGACTGCTAGGACCCACCCGACGGGCCACCGTATTTCGTGAAAAAATGTTCCCCCTGCTGTCAGCTCGGACCCAACGGAAGTGCCTCCTTATTACGCACAAAAAAATGAATACCCCCCAGCTAGCTGGGACCCACCTTGGTGGAAGTCTGACTTGTGGGCCTACTAAGTTGACGGGGACGGAGGGCTTTGTCAACTTAGTCAATATAAACGATTCTAGATCCAGTAACCGTACGATGTCCATCCAACGACCGTAGTGCTTCTTCAACCTCTGGTCTTCTTGCTCCAGCCGCCCAAAGCAGCGCCGGTCGTGCCGCATGCTCCTGCCTCCCGTGGCCGGATGTTCTGCCGCCGAGGCCTCACCGCCCCCTAAAATTCCCACCGCTGGCCAGGCCCTGCGGCGGCGGCAGCCTCACACCGCAGCCGAACCAGTGAACCCTCGTACTCCTCTCGGCGCGGGCTTCCACTGCCGCGTCTTCCCGGCTCCCGCCGTCCCCTTCCTAGGCCTCGCCGTCGTCCACCGCCCTGGTGCTCTCGGCGCGGCGTGGTCAACGTGGTCAAGGAACGATTTCCATCGGACGTGGACTTTATGTGGAGAGGCTGACAGCTGGGTCCACGGCCGCAACAAGGAAGTGCCTCCTTATTACGCGGAAAACAATTATTCCTCCACCTGACAGCGGGGACCCACCGGACGGGCCACCGTATTTTGCGAAACGTTTCCCCCCTGACTGCTGGGACCCACCAGCTACACCTTCGCACGCAATGAAGTGCGTCCGGGCAAAAAAAACGGTTCGGCCCTCTAACTGCTGGGACCCACCAGCTACATTTTCACACGCAAGGAAGTGCCTGACAGTCGGGACCCACCTGGTCGAAGCGTACGTAGCGTTGTCATTCTGGTATGACGATATGCGTACATCTTGGTCGTTGTAGAGGCGCCAGACGTGTCGTAGTAGAGGCGCGCACGTAGCATGTACACGTACGTACAGCGGCCAGGGTGCAAGAAAGAAAATACGGCCACGTATGTGTACATACTGGCGGGGTCTCGAACGCCTAGTCGCGCATACGTACATCGAGGGCTCGTGTTCATGGGGAGGCAACGGAATGCGTCGTGTTCATGGGGAGGCAACGGAATGCGTCGTGTTCATCGGGAGGCAACGGAATGCGTCGTGTTCATGGGGATGCAACGGAATGCGTCGTGTTCATCGGGAGGCAACGGAACGCGTGGGAGCCAACAGGCTTGGACGGAACAGGCGATGGAAACGAGGCCTGGCGTATCGCACAACGGAGGAAACGGACCTCCAACGGTTGAAACGGGGGTCCTGTTGATCGGGAGGGGTGTGGCGTACCGCAAAACGGAGGAAACGGACCTCCTACGGTCGAAACGGGGGTCCTGTTGATCGGGAGGGGTGTGGCGTACCGCAAAAGCGGATTTAAACGGACTTGTGTTGGAGCGCTACTGTCAAAACGGGGGTCCTGTTCATCGGAGGGGTGTGGCGTACCGCAAAATGGGCCAAACAGACTTGTGTTGGAGCGCCACGGTCAAAGCGGGAGGGAGGGTGTGGCGTGCCGCAAAACGAGACTCCACGGGATACTGTTCATCTCCACCGTCGACCTCCTCCGGCCTCCACGAGCTACCGTCGACCTCCTCCAGCCTCCACGGGCTCCTGTTCATCCAGCCTCCACAGCGCTACTCCACCGGCTACTGTTCAACCACCCCTCCACGGGCACCCCTCCACCATCTACTGTTCATCCAGCCCTCCACACCACGGGGTCCTGTTCAACCACCCCTCCACGGCCACCCCTCCATCGTCTACTGTTCATCCAGCCCTCCACACCACGGGGTCCTGTGCAACCACCCCTCCACGGCCACCCCTCCACCGTCTACTATTCATCCAGCCCTCCACACCACGGGTTTCTGTTCATCCAGAGGCAACGCCATCGCCATCGCTCATCCAACCCCCGCAACGCCACTGTTCATCCCAGAGGCAGCATCGATCGGCTTGATTAGCAGCGATAGCGAAGAATCGCTCCATCGGGTTGATTAACAGCCATCGATTGATCGCCGGGTTCGAACGCGTAGCCTGCAAAGTGCAATTGCTCGGGTTGATTAGATCCCAACGCCTCGCTTCGGCTTGATTAGAGCCAACGCCGCACACACGCAGCGATATGCGTCACGAGAAACGCGCATCGCTCGGCCCCCGACCTCCCACTGTAACCGGGAACTCCCCAAAATTTTCCTCCCCCTCGGTTCTACCATGATTTCTTCCGTCATGGACGGCCCAAAGAATGTCATGCAGCTGCGTCTCCGGCCCGCCCAGGACGAAAATCCCATTTTCTGTCATGATTTTTTGTCATAGAAGTAGGAGCCCACCACATCTATGATGATACCGGGTTTTTTCACAATTATCGTCATAGAAGTGTCATATGTATGAAAGAATTTTTTTTTGTTCGGCCCAAAATGTCACGGATGTGTCTTTTTTTTGTAGTGATGAAAGTATGGAAACCAAAAAAATTCTCCTAAGGACCCATCATGGTGTGGATTTTAAAGTAAAGTTGTACAATGCTGAGAGTGTAACCCATTTTGGTTGCAAAAATTGGGAAGCACTTTGCAAGATGTATGGTTTTGATGAGGGTATGCTTGTCACCATGGATCTTGGTGATCCTACAATCCAGCAAGACAATATGGACATTTGGGTCCTTGTGGATACACCTCCAATTCTTCAACCATGTGAGCTTAACATAGTTATTAAGCAATTTATATTGTTTATTTCAAAATAGTTGACAGCTTATTTCCATTGACAGCTTATTTTCATTCTTCAAAGAATGTGCGGAAGATGGTAGACAAAACCCACTACATCGATGGCTCTGAATTAACTTATAAGGAGAAAAATCATCTGATCGCATTTTGTACTGATCTTGAGAATTACAATGTCTACAATCAAACTCCTCAACATTATGGTCAATACGTGCCACTAGTGCATGTGTTGAACTACGGTAACTACCATGGAGATACCCTGGTAAGATTTTTTACTATTACAACATCCCTGCATCTTTTTAAATACTTCTAAAACTAGTACATCATTGCTAACTACGAAGTTATTACTATGTTTTTCAACAGATAATCCCGAATGATTGTGTGCCTCATCTGATGTATACGCACGGTCGCCTTGATGTTTTGAACATACAACCAGGTCGTCTTACGAATCTCAACTGTCCATACCAGATTTCTAAAAGAAATGGAGACATGACAATCAAAGAATGGCAAAAAATGTATGAACAGTCGTAAGGAGCTTCTTGGAAGCAAAAGGAGGCGAAGCGCAAGAATTGGAGACAGGATGATCTCCATTCTTCATAACGGAGAGTCAGGGTCTATATTGTTTTACGCTATTTTACCTTAAGGGTGTTTAGGTCCTACCTGATACTGACGATCATGTGCTAAGAACAATTATGTAGGGTTGGGTTCGATGACTATGAGGATGATGATCGTATGACTTGTTATTAATAACGAGTAGAAGTTGTATGATGATGCATGATTAGTAGGACTTGTTATTATATATGATGATGTATGATGCGAGCATTCATGAGTTATTATATATCAGCGGGTGAAATGAACATAGCAGTAGCGTTGGTAAACCAAGGACGAAGATATAAGAGAGGACACTTCTCTCTATTAGCTAGCTAATAACAACCTAAAATTAACCCCCAAACCCCCAAAACCAGCCACTTTTAAAAAAAAACAAAAACCTCAGCTCTAGCCAGCTGCTGACACGTGGAAGCCTTTTGGTCCCGGTTCATGTCACCAACCGGGACCAAAGGCCCCCTTGCCTGGGCTGCTTACAGTGGCCACGTGGAGGCCCATCTGTCCCGGTTCGTGTAAGAACCGAGACTAAATGGGCGAGGCATTAGTAACGTCCCTTTAGTCCCGGTTCAAGAACCGGGACAAAAGGCCCTCACCAACCGGGACAAATGCCCTGTTTTCTACTAGTGATATGATGGCTTTGGTCCCCTAATAATATCAAGTTGCATATTTCCCTAACAATTATCACAGTCCCGCCTAATTCCACAAATTGGGCGGTTTTTGGATGGGCCTGGTCTTACCACCCAATATATAGGAGCACATTTTTAAACAATGTAAAAAAATGTTTGTATAGTTTGATAAAATGTTTATTGTCATTTAAAAAATGTTAAACATGTATTTGGCAAAATGTTACTATATATGCAATTTTTTTGTAAATATGTATTTTAAAAATGTACATAATGTATTTGAAAAATGTCGAAAGGGCATAAAAAATGTTTCATGTGCGTGCTAAGTATATAATCTACACTACTATTAAACAAGAGAACATATTCCTAACGGACGAAAAGTGTTCGCATGCCCAAACGACCGCCTCCTCGATTCCGCTGACAGCTCCCTAATTTTCGGGCCGATTCTGCCTTCCCGATACTTCTTTCTCTCCCTAGATCGAGAAAAACGGCGCCGCCGCTCCTCCCTTCTCCTCCTCCTGTGCACTTCCCCTCGATCCACCCCGCCTCCGGTCGTCGCCCGAGCTCCTGCAAGTCGCCGCCGACCTCCTCAGCCGGTCAACCGCGCCCAACGCCCTCCTTTGTTTTCTCCCCCTCTCCTCACTAATCTCTCTCCGTTCCCAAACTACAGGATGCCATGGCAGGGGACGCGGTCGTGATGGCCCCGAGCTCGGCAGCGTGGAAGCCATTGGAGGCGCTGTCGAGGCCAAGGTCGGTGAGCCTGGCAGCGCCGGTCTGGTGCATAGAGCGCAGGTAGGACTTCCACATCAGCTGTTTTCCTCCAACGCCGGGGTGTGGATCTACGTGCGGGCTGCAGCCGCCGCCACCGCCTCGATCCCGACCCACTTCCCCCCGCTTCCCGGGGACAGACCCCGTCGCCTTGTCCCTTCTTCCTCGGACCCCAGGACGTCCTGCTGTCATCTCCACCCCGTCCCAGTCTTCATCCGACCATTAGGTTTCCTTCCCCTCAAAGAAGGTATGCATGAGCAGCTAGCTAGGTTGTTTCTTCTCATCAACCGCAGCATCAGTTCTCTTTCTTATTGAATATAATCAATCAATACCACTAGGCCGTAGAGATGGGATCTTCACAATTTCTGGGTCAGATCCATAGCAGGATCATGCATGTTGTTGTGTTCATGGATTCCATCTTGTGGATGATGATTTGTGTATGATTGGTGTGCTATCTTTATCTTGCGTGGTTACAAATTTTAGTTGTTTTTACAAGGAATGGTGTGTGATAGCTTAGTGCATTTTATTTTATAGTAAGATAATTAGAACCACTCTGCACATGGATACCCTTGCGTGTACAATTGCTGTATTTTTTAGAAGATACTAACTAACTAAAGATTCTAACTGCCGCTCTTTTTAGATTTTGAAGGAAGGAGAGAAGTCTGCTAAGCCACCCCCTTAGGAAGCGGATGGACTAGCTCGATGCGGTCTTTTCCTGCCCATTCTGCAATCATGGGAGCAGCATTGAATGCCGGATGTTAGTACTATATTGATGAGTTTTCCTGTTAGTTGGTTGATAATGGATGGCTATCTATCCATTCAACATTCTGAATTGCCTTCTTTTTCTCATCAGTCATATGCACAACCTGACTGGTGAGGTTACTTGTCAAATCTGCCAGGAAAGCTTCAGCACCACTGCAAATGGTACATAGAACTGCAGACTGTACATCCGGCATGCCGACGTCCTCACACCATCATTGTGCGCCCCCGCCTGTCCGCTCAAGCATTAACATTGAGGAAGATGATGAGTACCTCGGCCACGCGCCCCCACTCGTCATCCATCCGCAGCTTTTCCAATCCCGGCCGCCGGAGAGTCTCGCCGCTGGGAACAAGCACCTTGCAATCGTGGTGTGCTTCTCCGTTGGTGCTTTCGTATAGACATCTTGCAAGTAAGTGACCTTCAATCCAAATGTTATCTTTCTCTGCACTTGATTTCAGTTGCTTTCTTACGGTCTCTTGAATTACTTGGCATGTGTCAGCCATTCTGAATAGGGAACGTTCTTACGGGACATCATGTTCACTTGGGTTACTTACTGGATTAAGGAAGAAATTTTGAAATGCTTCTGAAACAATATCGTTTCATTAGTTGAGGACTTTGGGTAGTTCGGCATGTTCGATTGAGCATAATTAAGAAGCTTCATTTGTAATTATATATAAAAAATTGTAAAATGATATGTAAAAGTTGAACTTCTCACCAAAATTATATCCCTGAAGTTAAATCAAGTGAAAAAATAGTGTGCTACAGTGCAATTACTTGCAGCTGAGACTGATCTGATGAAGAAATTATTCTGTTAAAAACCGGGCAGATAATTTTTCTGCTGGCAATATAATTACACTTGTTTGGATGTGCTTGTTTTGGATTAAATGATAGAATGGGTGTTGTACTGTTGTTCTTGATTTTCTCACTTATTTAGTAGTGTTTGACGGGCATTCTAATCATCTTTTGAGACCACTTTGGAGATGGTACGTGATTGAAAAAGCAAGGACTTTCCTGTTAGCAAGAGTATTTTATATCTGACCATGAAAATCTGTAATGCTATTGTTCCTACAGATTCAAGAACTCAGATTTAGTAACACGATAGATTTTTATCATGCCTCGCTATGAAATCATGTTTGGTTGCAGTGCAAAGGTCAATTGAGAATTTGAGATCCTTTGTGAAGAACTGTAGATGCTAGCTTGTCGACTGCCTAGATATTTTGTTTCTGAATTTTTTTGTGTTGGATCGCAGGATGTTGCTGATATATGGTCGTGTTTGTTCAAAAAAGTCGTGTTGTGTTACTGATCAGGATATTAGTATATCCCAATCTCATCACAGGATCTGTTCACTGGGTTTCTGAAACTATATAGCATTTTATTAGTTATGGATTGGGGCAGTCTTCCTTTTTTCCTCTCGAGAAAACATTGAAGCTTAATGTCTTGAAAAAGAGAATGGGAAAACAAAACAATTTACTTAAGGGTTACATGAGTGCCTCTGAATTTTAAAAAAATGTCAGCAATAGTTTCCTGTTTTGACTAAGATTCTATATTTTCTTGGGAGCAAGCATTTTCTGTAATTCACACCACAACATGACGGCATGTGCATAGAGAAAACCATCATTTCGGTAATCGGAATATTAGCTTCGGTAGCCTCATTTGCAATTGTGTCTGTATGTCAGGTTGATGCCGAGGTAGCTAGCAAAGATGCATGATGCATATATTATTCAATACTGTTCTTACTGACGTTTTCCTTTCTGATGATAAACCATGGGGATAAATTGGCAATGTATCTCTTCACCTTGCAGAATGAGAGCTTCACGGAGGTCCTCCTGGTGTGGGAGATCATGAGAGCCTAGAAATGCAAATGAGGCTGGAAGGACTATTTCGCTGGTGTCCGAGAGCGAAATATTTTGTGTTGCAAAGTTAGCCGTGGACCCTGTGTGGGAGCTTTGGATGATGATCTTGCCGCTACGCTGGTCATGTGTCAAGCGTACGCCTTTTACTTTTAATACATGACATTTTTGAGGTGCAGTATTTCTCCAACAGCACTATACATAGGGCCTTCCAGACTATCTCATATATTTTATCCTGTAAAGTCGTGTGAGTTGTTTCATATGGTCGAGTGTGAATGAATTGCAGGGATGCCACTTCTGTTGGTTGGGATGTTGATGGCGTGTGTGCTTTTCGCCGCTGCTAGCATCTAGATGAGTAGTACAGTGCACAACTGCATTAGCTTGGGACGTATGTGCTTCAATACTTTTTTTTTCTGTTGGGCTTTAATATTCTACTAAATTTCTAATCGATAAAAATGTTTGTGGCTACTATAGTATATGTGAAATATACAAACATTTATTCCTTGTTTTCTTATCCTCTAATGTGTTTGACACTTTTTCTTTCAGATTTAGCTCTCTTCTTTGTGCAGCAGGTGCAAGGTCTCAACATGTTCAAGGCTACTTCCAGCTCTTCTTTTTTCATTTTCATCTTATTTTTGTTCATCATTTTTTCTACCATACAAGGACTTCAGGTGATTTGTTGGTTGTAGGGCATGGGGAGCTTCACAATTATGTTAGCTCTATACTGAATGTATGAAAACATTGTTATGGTTACTTCTTATTGTTTGGTTACACAAAGTCATGGCAGCACAAGTTGTATGTATATGTTGAGATACATGGTGATGCGTCTTTGTGAGATTAACTGTGAACCCAATTTATTGATGCTTTGACAGTTTCTGATTTAGTGGCTTACACCGAAGGTGCATACCATCAGCAAACATATGATTAGGCTTAAGATATAAGGAGAAATAACCATTATATATGAAAGTTAAATACACATGGTTTTTCGCTTCGGTGAAGGATGGAGTTATGTTTAATGTCTAACTTTCACATTTTTTTGTGTATGGATCCATAGTCGATGACCAAGTTATTGTCTATGTGTGTTATTTGACTGTCAATCTGTGGGTTGTTGTATATAATGGCTGAGAAGTCCATTGTGTGCGCATGTTCGATACGAGATATGGTAGCATATGGAAAGAATATGTGCTACATTGTTGCATTTGTTCATTTTATTGAAATAATTGTGTCCTAATTAGAATGACCGAGGAAATTTGCTTTTATTATTATACATGCGTTGTACGTGCACGCTTACTAGTATATTTGGAAAAATGTTGAAAGCGTAACAATGGCAGAGCGCGACAATGTACATAATGTATTTAAAAACAAAATATAACGAAGGAAAAAAAACTGAATAAAACCAATGAATATAAAGAAAACCCAAAGGGAAAATGACAGAAAGCAAAAAAAATATGAAAATACACAGTAGAGCGGTCGCGCAGGTGGGTGATCTAATGGCCCGGCCCAATTTAACTTGACACGTCAGTGAATACCAACGAAATACTCTCAAGGTTTAAAATAGACCGGGATTGAAGAGTTCGATGTACTGATTTCAGGGATTGAAACTTTAGGGTCCGATTTAGCTCTCGTCGACGAGTTCAAGGTTAATTTTGAACTTTTTCCCCAGTATTATAAATCCTTACCTTTCTTCCCTGAAATAGTACTGGTTAGTTTAGCCTTCACTGCATTTTTAACGAACGGAGTCCTACTTGGTTAGTTTAGCTTACGCCTTGTACCTATCATCATCAACAACACAGAAGCTAATCAGACGTGAGCTTTGTAAGCGGCTAGTGGCTCCGTCGTCTCCACATAGACGAAAGTATGGTTCCTGCGGGCGATGTAATTGCCCGCCATGGTGATCAGCGTCCCCTGGTCCGTGTGGCTAACGCTCACAACGTCGGAGGACGAGTTGCCTGTCCTTGCGTAGTGGCCGTAGATCGACGAATTCCTGAGCGTCAGGACGCACTTGCCGTACAAAAAATTGGGCTGTGGGATGCTCCCCTGGCTGAATTTGTAGCGGCGATTCCACCGCCGTCCCTTGTCCAGAACCCATGAGTGGTCTCCATGCCTAGAAGGTCACCGTCTCGGATGGCAACGCCCAGACTCCCGTGCACCTCCGTCAGGTGGTAGCGGGCAGCCTCGTCGGAGCACGCTGGCAGCTGGGGCAGCTGCGTGGTGGAGGTGATCCGCTCGTGCTCCAGGTCAAACGACACGACCCTCGGCGGAGCATCACGCGTGACCCAGTACGTCGTGCCGTCGATGCTGACGATGCCTGGACCGAGGCGGCACCCCGCCCTGCCGTTGATGCCGGTTGGCACCTTCCGCCACGACGCCTCCCCCAGCGTGAGCACATGCACGGCTTCCGGCTCAAACACCCGGTCGAAAATGCAGGGGACGAGCACCAGCTTGTACTGCCCGGTCGTCGGGTGGTGCGTGAAGGTGTAAGTCTCGTTCCAGTTCCGCCAGTGAGAGCTCTCGGAGAAGAGGCCGGCGTACGGCATCGGGGGAAGTGCTAGCGCCTCGCCGGTGGCCGGGTTGACTAGGGTAAGAGCGCCACCGAGCCTCTCTAGGTTGTTGCAGAGGCAGAGGATGCTGATGAAGTCATGTATCTAGGGTAGGATCATGGACCTGTTTAAGACACCCTCCCCAAGAACATTTCTAGAAGAAACTACCTTTCAGTCGACCTGTAAGGGTTCCACTTGACCAACCAGAAGACACTCGACCATGAAGCCAATCACTCGACCGCCAGGAGATCTAAAGCCAGTCTGCACACAAACGGTCGATCATTAAGTAGCTTTTGTGGTCATCATAGCATTTTATGTGGCGTTACCTATAACCTCCTATCTTAATGTACCTTTAACCCTGCATAACTGAGGGCCGGAGGGGTCTGGCGAACTCTATATAAGCCACCCTCCTCCTCAGTGTCAAGGGTTCGCACCTTTATAACCCATACGCACATAATACAGTCGACTGCCTCAGGGCTCCGAGACGTAGGAATGTTACTTCCTCTGAGAAGGGCCCGAACTCGTAAACATCATGCGTATACAACTACTCCATAGCTAGAATCTTGCCTCTCCGTACCTACCCCCCATTCTACTGTCAGGCTTAGAACCACTACAGTTGGCGCCCACCGTGGGGCAGGTGTCTTAGCGACTTGTTGGAGAAGTTGCATTTTTTCCGATCCCATTCATCATGGTTTCAGGCGGAGTTTTGGTTGGGGGCCGCGAGATCCGTCTCGGCGCGCTCACGTTTATCGCCTACGACTCCGCTTGGTTGCAGGAGGCTCCACTCGATGTTGACGCACTCCCGTCGTCTGCTGGGCGACGACTTAGCGCGTCCGCGGGCGTCCTCCTGCGGCAGCCGTCGACCCGATGTCGGTCGGCTCTTGTGTCGCCCTCCTCCCAGTCTCGCCGGGCGCAAGCGCTTGGTCGATCGAGGCTTCAGCGGTGGGTGAGGCACGCGGTGGCCCTTGATCGGCCACTCCCCAAGTCGCGGCAATCGAGCCCGGCGAATCTCTCTCGGCATGTTCGATCTATCGGCCCGGCTCGCTGGAGACTGCATCCGAAAAGCGACAAAGCAGCGATCCAGCGGCGGAGGTTCTGATGGTCGACGGACCACGCAGTCCTCCTGGTTTCACCCGCACCGACGGAGGCGCTGGCGGAGGCGAGTCGGCACAGGCTCACGAAGCGTACCGACCCGAGCCCCTCACTTCGCTGCAGAGGGAGGAGCTCCGCCGGCGGAACATGGATGCGCTTCACACTCCTATCGTTGGAGAAACCCCTGAGGCCCGTGCCTTAGAAGATGCGCGTTTGGCCAACAGCTGGCGCTTTTCGACCGAAAATCTCCAGCGAGTGCTCGACGAAAGAGCGGAACAACGGGTCCCGTCGTCAAGTCGACGTCAACTCTTTCCACAACCAAATCAGGTATACCGAACTCCCATTCAGAATCTAGCAGCTACAGCCTGCATAGGAGAGTCCATTCAGCCTTCCCAGTCGGAGGCTGGCAGGGGCTTACTCCAGATCAGAGATTTGCTCCGGGCAGCAGGAGATCAAAATTCAGCTGTATCGCAGTCGCGGAACAGGATTCACAGCAGATCCGTCGCTGCGAATACAGTCCAGTCGGCACATAGCCCAAGATCGCCCCTGAGGCGTGAGGGACATGGAGGCCGGCGTGATCAGTATGAGGACCGATTCGATCGTGATGATCGACGTCGAGTGCCCACTCCTCCCCCAAGGGGTGGGTCATATGCACCTCGCCAGCAAGATGACAGACATCAGCACAGTGTTGAGCGAATGATTCCAGTCGACCCCAGGGAACCAGGCTTTGATGGGAGATCCGTCATCGTTCAAGGTCTGGTCGACAGGAACAGGGCTAACCGTGAAGGTCATGACAGAAATGCACCCATCAGCGGCAGAGTACACGTCTCAGGACCAGAGTGTTTTAGCAGAGCCATCAGAGCCGCGGTGATTCCTCCCAACTTCAGGTTGGCGACTGGAGTCAGTAAGTTCACCGGTGAGTCTAAGCCAGATACTTGGCTTGAGGACTACCGAGTGGCTGTTCAGATCGGCGGCGGCAACGATGAAGTGGCCATGAAACACCTGCCACTTATGTTGGAGGGATCATCCAGAGCATGGCTGAATCAGTTAGCACCCAGCAGCATTTACACTTGGGAAGATCTTGCCCGAGTGTTTGTCAGGACATTTGAAGGAACTTGCAAGCGACCAGCAGGGTTGACAGAGTTGCAGTCGTGTGTGCAGAAGTCGAATGAAACTCTGAGGGATTACATCCAGAGATGGATCACTTTGCACCACACAGTAGAGAATGTATCTGATCATCAGGCAGTCTGTGCCTTCAAGGAAGGAGTTCAGAGAGTTGAGTCTGAAATTCGGTCGGACAGGAGACATGACCCTGAGTCAAATGATGGAGATTGCCACCAAGTACGCCAATGGTGAAGAAGAGGATCGGCTCCGGAGTGGCAAGTACAAGTCAGCCGCTAATGAAACCGGTGGAGGGAACTCCAGTCGGAAGCAGAAGCGGAAAGCAGAGCCAGCTGCTCCTGGAGAAGCCTTGGCCGTGACTCCAGGAAAGTTCAAGGGGAAACCCAAGGGACCTTGGAACCCCAAGAAAGTGAAAGACCAAGATGGAAATGATGTGTTAGACTTGCCATATCACATTCACACAAAGAAAGATGAAGAGGGTAAACTCATTTACCCAAAGCATACCACTCGACAGTGTTGGCTCTTGATTCAGCAATTCCAGGGGAAGCAGCTCAAGGACAAGGAGAAGGAGTCGGACAAAGTTGAGGACAAGGAAGATAGTGACGGTGGATACCCCTAGGTCAATTCCACTCTGATGATTTTTGCTGACGTTGAAAGCAAAAGTCGATTGAAAGTTATCAACCGAGAAGTGAATATGGTCGCTCCGGCGACACCCAGTTACCTGAAATGGTCGCAGACCGCCATCACGTTCGACCAGTCTGATCACCCGACACACATAGCCACCCCTGGGAGGCAAGCGTTGGTGGTCGACCCAGTCGTCGAAGGCACTCGACTAACTAAGGTTTTGATGGATGGAGGCAGTGGCATGAACATTTTGTATGCAGAGACGATGAAAGGGATGGGCATTCCGATGTCCAGACTGAGCACCAGCAACATGAGCTTCCATGGAGTCATTCCTGGAAAGAAGGCTGAGTCACACGGCCAAATTGCTCTCGATGTGGTTTTTGGTGACTACAAGAATTTTCGTAAGGAAAAGTTGACCTTTGAGGTCGTGGATTTCAGGAGCGCTTATCACGCTTATCCCGGGAGGCCGGCATATGCGCTGCTTTCATGGCTCGACCATGTTATGTGCACCTCAAGCTGAAGATGCCAGGTCCCAAAGGTGTGATCACTGTCACTGGCAATCGGAAAAAGGCAGAAGAGTGTTTCCAGAAAGGCTCTAAGATCGCTGATGTTCAGATGGCAGTGGTCGAGCTGCAAGAGTACCAGAAAACTGCAGACCCGGGTGATTTGTGTCGAGCCAAGAAGCCTGCCACGGAGTCAACATTTCAGTCGTCCGGGGAGACGAAACCGATTCATATTCATCCGACTGATCCCAATGCTGCTCCGACTCACATCTCAACAACACTCGACTCCAAATAGGAAGAAGCGCTCATCCAGTTCCTCCGTGAGAACTGGGACATCTTTGCATGGAAGCCTGCTGACATGCCGTGTGTTCCTGTGGGATCGGCCGAGCATCGTCTCTGAGTCGACTCAAAAGTTAAACCTGTCAAAGAACATCTTCGACGGTCCACCGTCCAAAAGAGAAAGGCCATTGGCGAGGAGGTGGCTCGGCTCTTAGCAGCAGAGTTTATCCGAGAGATTTACCACTCCGAGTGGCTCGCCAATGTTGTCATGGTCCCTAAGAAGGACAATTCACTGCGCATGTGCATCGACTTCAAACATATCAATCGGGCCTACCCGAAAGATCATTTTCCTCTCCCCCGCATCGACCAAATAGTTGACTCGACTGCGGGATGTGAGCGGTTGTATTTCTTAGACTCATATTCCGGGTACCATCAGATCCGTCTGTATGGACCCGACGAGATCAAAACAACTTTCATCACTCCATTCGGGTGCTTTTGTTATGTCACCATGCCATTCGGCCTCAAGAATGCCGGAGCCACGTTCATGAGGATGATTCAGAAGTGTTTAATCACTCAAATCAGTCCGAATGTGGAAGCATACATGGATGACATTGTGGTCAAGTCACGAAAAGGTTCCGACCTGTTGACTGACCTTGCTGAAACATTTGCCAATCTTAGGAGGTATGATATCAAGCTTAATCCATCAAAGTGCACATTCGGAGTTCCTGGCGGAAAGTTACTCGGTTTTCTCGTTTCTGAACGAGGAATCGACGCTATTTGGCACTATACTCCGAATGAAACGCCCTGTGCGTGTGCACGATGTCCAGAAGATTACTGGATGCTTGGCCGCTTTAAGTCGATTCATCCCTCGCCTCGGTGAAAAGGCATTGCCTCTTTACCGACTGATGAAGAAGTCAGACAAGTTCGAGTGGACTCCTGAAGCTGATGCAGCGTTTTCAGAGCTCAAAGCTCTGCTCTCCACCCAGCCGGTGCTTGCTGCCCCAATCAGCAAGGAGCCATTGCTGCTTTACATTGCAGCCACAGGACAAGTCGTTAGTACAGTGCTTACTACGAAAGCAGGAAGAGGAAGGAAAGGCCTTCAAAGTTCAAATACCAAAGATATTATCTTTCCAAGTATTAACCTGTCAAAGCAAAGATACTCTCATTATCGTAAGCTTGTGTATGGGATTTATATGACCGCGAAGAAGGTTGCTCATTACTTGTCCGATCATTCCATTATTGCCGTCGACGCCCATTATCGAGATTTTGCACAAAGAGACGAATCGGGTCGAGTGGCTTAAATGGGCGATTGAACTTCTTCCCTTGATATCAAGTTTGAGGCAAAGAAAGCCATCAAGTCCCAAGCAATAGCAGATTTCATCGCCGAAAGTGGATTGAACAACAGTTACCGACTCAAGTTCACTCGAACCTTTGGACTATGTTCTTTGATGGTTCCAAGATGCCTGAATGGTTCCGGTCTTTGGGGTAGTATTGGTTCCCCGAGGAGATAAGCTCACATATGTGCTCCAGATTCACTTTGATTCTTCCAACAATGAAGCAGAATACGAAGCACTGTTGTATGGGTTGCGTATGACCATTTCACTCGGCGTCCGTCGTCTCATGGTTTATGGTGACTCAGATCTAGTGGTTAATCAGGTGATGAAGGAGTGGAACGTCAGAAGTCCAGCCATGACTGGTTACTGTAATGCAGTGAGGAAGCTAGAGAAGAAGTTTGAGGGGTTAGAGCTCCATCATATACCCCGACTGAAAAATCAAGCTGCTGATGATTTGGCGAAAATAGGGTCTAAGAGGGAAGCTGAGGGAGTTCCGGACTAGGGGGTGTCCGGATAGCCGAACTATCATCATCGGCCGGACTCCAAGACTATGAAGATACAAGATTGAAGACTTCGTCCCGTGTGCGGATGGGACTTTCCTTGGCGTGGAAGGCAAGCTTGGCGATACAGATATGTTGATCTCCTACCATTGTAACCGACTGTGTAACCCTAGCCCTCTCCGTGTCTATATAAACCGGATGGCTTTAGTCCATAGGACGAACAACAATCATACCATAGGCTAGCTTCTAGGGTTTAGCCTCTTTGATCTCGTGGTAGATCCACTCTTGTAACACACATCATCAATATTAATCAAGCAGGATGTAGGGTTTTACCTCCATCAAGAGGGCCCGAACCTGGGTAAAACATCGTGTCCCTTGTCTCCTGTTACCATCCGCCTAGACGCACAGTTCGGGACCCCTACCCGAGATCCGCCGGTTTTGACACCGACATTGGTGCTTTCATTGAGAGTTCCTCTGTGTCGTCACCGATAGGCCCGATGGCTCCTTCGATCACCAACAGTGACGCGGTCCAGGGTGAGACCTTTCTCCCCGGACAGATCTTCGTGTTCGGCGGCTCTGCACTGCAGGCCAATTCGCTTGGTCATCTGGAGCAGATCGAAAGCTACGCCCCTGGCCGTCAGGTCAGATTTGGAAGTTTAAACTATACGGCCGATATCCGCGGATACTTGATCTTCGACGGATTCGAGCCGCAGCCAAGCGCGCCACACCGCTCCTCGGCGGGCATGATCTAGCTCTGCAGCCGAACAGTGCCCTGGAGGCCGCACCAGCATCCGCTCCGACCCTTAATCCGGAGCCGGATTCCCCGATCGAGGACGAGTGGTTGGACACCGCCTCGGGGGCTACGATTTCTACGGCGATTGAGCCGAACTCTATCCCTATCCTTTGCGAAGACCTTGACTCTGTGGTGCGGACTCCTCTCCGGACTCGAACCCCCATACCGCCAATCGAATCCGATTGGGCGCTGGTCATGGAGTTCATCGCCATGACATCTTTCAAAGACTCGCCCTTTGGCGATATCCTGAATTCACTAAAGTCTCTCTCTTTATCCGGAGAGCCCTACCCGGACTACGGACAGGAAGGTTGGGATACAGACGACGAAGAAATTCAACGCCCACCCACCACCCACTTTGTAGCCACTGTCAACGATTTAACCGACATGCTCGACTTCGACTCCGAAGACATCGACGGTATGGACGACGATGCCGGAGACAACCAAGACCCAGCGCCTACAGGCAATCGGAAGGCCACCTCACATACGACATATACATGGTGGACATCCCAAAAGATGGGAGCGGCGATGGAACAACGGAGGATGGCCTCCAAGAAGCAAACTGCGCCGACGTCCGGGCGCCGTTCTAAATCCCGCCACAGCAAAAACGGTGATTCCGGCACGGGAGATAATAACACCCCGGACAGTGCCGAAGAAAACCCCCTCCAGCAGGACTCAGCGCAGGAGGAGGGAGAAGCAAGTCCGCACGACAGTGCGGTAGAAAGAGAGGTCGAGGACGATAATTATGCGCCTCCCTCCGGAGACGAAGCAAGCCTCGACGACGATGAATTCGTCGTGCCTGAGGATCCCGTCGAACAAGAGCGTTTTAGACGCAGGCTTATGGCCACGGCGAACAGCCTCAAGAAAAAGCAGCAACAGCTTAGAGCTGATCAGGATCTCGCTAGCCGACGGATGGATAAAGTCGTCGCGTCAAGAGCATGAGCTCGAACGCCTCAAAAGCTACCCTAAACGCAAGCTGCTCCCCGATTATAGGAGGAGGCTTACGAACCCGCATCACCAGGAGACAATCGGCTGACCGACCACCCGTGGTCGCGACAGAGAGGCCTCTAGGCCCTTCACTAGAACCGCACCCGGCATCGCTCAAAAAGCACACGGCCACGTGGGAACGCTCTGCACCTGCGAGATATATTGGAGGACAAGGCAAGACAATCAAGATCGATCTATGGATCGCGTGGGCGCACGGCACGTGGCGACAACCGTCGCGGCGGACACGATAAGTCCGCCGGGCCGAACAAAATGCATAAAGCTCTTTTGAGTCTCCGTGATATCGCCAAAGATGCAGGCGCCGCACACCCACTATGCTTCATGCATTTAAGTAATGGATCATCAAATCCCCAAAGGGTTTAAACGTCAATATTGAATCCTATGATGGCACAACAGACCCCGCGGTTTGGATCAAGACTATCTCCTTCACATCCACATGGCCCGCGGTGACGATCTTCACGCCATCAAATACCTCCCCTCAAGCTTAAAGGACCAGCCCAAAGCATTGGCTCAACAGCTTGCCGCCAGAGTCAATTGGGAGCTGGGAGGACCTGGAAGCCGCATTCCTCGATAACTCTGTGGCACTTATGTGCGACCACCGACGCTGATGACCTAAGCCACATAATTCAGCAGCTGCATTTAATCGGCCGAGACAATTCGACACGGTTCTTAACCAAGAAAAACCAAATCATCGACCGTCTCGGATGCGGAGGCCCTCGCGGCCTTCAAGCATAACATCCGCGACAGTGGCTTGCCCGGCACCTTGACAGAAAAGCCGAAATCCATGGCAGCCCTCACATCACTCATGACCCGCTTCGCGGGTGAGGACAGCTGGCTAGCACGCGCAACAACCTCAAAGAAAATGCGGCAGTCCGGACTTCAAGGACCAAAATGGCAGGTCGCGTCGTAACAAAAACAAACGCCGATCTAACAGCGACAATATTGAGGATACGGCAGTCAATGCCGGATTCAGAGGCTCTAAACCCGGTCAGCGGAAAAAGCCATTCAAAAGAACTACTCCGGGTCCGTCCAATTTGGACCGAATACTCGACCACTTGTGCGGATACACACGGCACTTCAAAAGCCAGCTAACCACACCAACAGGGACTGTTGGGTATTCACAGCAGGCAAGTTAATTGCCGAAAACAATGACAAGGGGCTGCATAGCGATGACGATGACGAGACCCAACCGCCGAACAATAAAGGACAGAAGGGTTTCCCCCCACAGGTGCGGACGGTGAACATGATATACGCAACACACATACCCAAAAGGGAGCGGAAGCGTGCACTCAGGGATGTCTACGTGATGGAGCCAGTTAACCCGAAGTTCAATCCATGGTCCTCCTGCCCGATCACTTTTGACCGAAGGGACCACCTCACCAGCATCCGCCACGGCGGATTCGCCGCATTGATCTTAGACCCAATCGTTGATGGATTTCACCTAACCAGAGTCCTGATGGACGGCGGCAGCAGCCTGAACCTGCTTTACCAGGATACAGTGCGCAAAATGGGCATAGACCCCTCAAGGATTAAACCTACCAAACGACCTTTAAAGGCGTCATACTGTGTAGAAGCCAATCGTGACAGGCTCAATTACACCGGAAGTGGTCTTCGGATCCCGGATAACTTCCGGGCGAGGAGTTAATCTTCGATATAGTCGCGTTCCACATCGTCTATCATACCCTGCTCGGACGTACCGCTTTTGGTAAGTTCAAAGCTGTGACGCACTACGCTTACCTCAAGCTCAAGATGCCAGGCCCTCGAGGAGTCATCACAGTCAACGGAAACACTGAACGTTCTCTCCGCACGGAGGAACATACAGCGGCTCTCGCGGCAGAAGTGCAATGCAGCCTCTTAAGGCAATTCCCGAGTCCGGCCGTTATGCAGCCGGACACAGCTAAGCGCGCCCGGAGTAACTTACAATAAGACCACCTGGCACGTTCCGAGCACGCGTAGCAGTGCGGCCCCAACCCCAGCTCATGCGAACGTCAGCAGGTCCTTCGCAGACACCATTACGCTCTGAAGATACCATGGGCATGGGGAGAGGGCCACGACCACGATAAACCCAGACTGCGGCTCAACCACACCAGGGGCTCTCAAGTGTGTCGTTCCTTTTTATTTTCTTTTTACCTTTGAATTTTTATCCACAGGACTCCTTTTGTCAGAGGCCCTGTCCGGCAGCAGACCTGCCGAACTCACGATGCAACAGCCAGGGAAGGATAAAGGCTACAACGAATATACAGGTGGTCTCCATTACGAGTATTTTTATACACCAATCTGCAGCCTACCCCTGGAGGGGGACATGTTTAACAGTCCCATGCCTTGCTTATCGCACTATTTGTATCGTTCCGCATTCGTAGCAGCACTTATCGAATAAAACAATGCAACACCTTTTTGCTTATAATTGCATTTCTTTTTCATACATATGTTCATTCACGGCATGTTGCATCCGTACACTTTGGTACGGCTAATATACACCAGGGGCTTATGTTTCCGCATTATGGTATGATGAGTCCGAACACTTTCACAAGTGCGGCACCCCGAACTTATAGCACTATATGCATCGGCTCCGAATCATGTCTTGGGTCAATAGTTGGGTTTGCCCGGCTCCCATGTTTTGGTACCTTACGTTCCGTTATATCGGCGAAGGTAGCACTGGGAGAACCACTGCGATTCTGCCCCAGTTGAGTTGGGTTAACGCCTCAGTGGAGAAAGCTAAAACTGACCGTCAGGATGAGGCGAGAGCCGGTCGCTGTTCGAGCGGTTTTTTGCGAGTCCTTAAAGACTTATGCCGCTTAGAGCGAGGAGCCGGATACTGTCCGGCCAAGGCGTGGATAGCGCCCCAAATTCGGCCTTCCGAAGACTAGGGGCTTCACTAAATTTAAAATTATAGAATTCTATGGCTAAGTGAGAGTGTTCAAGCATTATAAGTCCGGTTGCCTTGTTCGCTGTGTTGAGCGCCTCCCTAGATGGAGCCAAAAATGGGAACAAGAGCGCTCAAGTTTATCCGGAACACCCCAGCACTAATGGCATGGGGGCTGAAGCCGACGACTTGCCATCTCTTAGACTTGATAAACAGCCGCATAGAAGGTAATATTTTAAATTAACAAGCGTTGCTTAGCGAATATGAACTAAGTTTTCAGCGCACATGATAACAAAATGCGAGTCTACTCAAATATTACATCTTTGGTGCACTCACCCGCAATAGTGTGGGCGCCCTTCAGCACACTCTTATAATACATCTCGGCGCGGCGATGCTCCTTGCCCTCCGGTGGCGGGTCCGTCCACGAGCCTGGGCATCCATCTTGCCCTGCACCTTTATGCGGGCAAGGCCCGACGGGCACCCTCAATACAAGCGGAATGCTTGATGACTTCTACCCACGGGCACGCATCCATCACCGCCGCCAAGACCAGTCAAGTAGCTCCTGTGCATGGCCTCCTTAGGCCACAACCGAACTATGAGGCCCTTCATGGCCTGTTCGGCCGCCTTTGTGGAGCTTGACTAGCTGCTTCAGCTGGTCGCTAAGGGGCACCGGATGTCCGCCTCAAAGATCTTGAGACAAGAAGACCTTTCTCCGCCGAGCTCCCTCCTCGGCCCAGAGAATGCGGCAGCATCGGACACGCTGCGAGGAAGATCTGTGAACGCTCCTGGAGAGCTCCGAATTCGGGTAAGCAACAGGTAATTAACACTCACATGCTTACTTTGCATGAAAAATGCCTTACCCGCTGCTATTTTCTTCACCGCCTCAACCTCCTGGAGGGCCTTGTAGGCTTCGGCCTTAGCGGCTTTGGCACTCTCAAGAGCCGTTGCAAGCTCGCACTCGAGTCTTGAGTCACGCCCCAAGCTCTCATGTTTTTTCACGAGATCCCGGAGCTCTTGCTGTACCTCCGCCACCCGCGCCTCCTGCTTCTCTCGCTCAAGGCCCGCTGTCAAGATTATGCTCGTCATGCCACCGCCTCCTTCAGTGGTCGCCACCTCGTTAGTGGCCCCTGCAATACCCACGTTATCCTTGTCATTTTTCTAGCAACCAAATCCTTTTCTGTAAGGTACAATTTTCATAAGGTATTACTCACCTTCTTTTTCCTCGAGCTGCTTCTTGGCATGGCCGAGCTCGTTCTCGGACCGCTCGAGGTTTTCCTTCAAAGTATTAACCTCCGCAGTCAGTGCTGCGGAGGTCAGCAGCACAGCCTGTATTCCCATATTGACATATTTTTTATGACTCCTGCGTTAATCTTTCTAAAGATCCTCAGTCCGGCTTTTCTTTCCGAACACCGAACCGAGCATCAGGGGCTATTGTCTATGCGGTACCATTTTACATATATTGAAATTCTTACCTCAAAGCCTGTTAGAAGGCTGCTGCAGGCTTCGGTCAGCCCGCTCTTGGCGAGCTGAACCTTCTGAATCACCGCACTCATAACAGTGCGGTGTTCCTCTTCGATGGAGGCGCCGTTGAGCGCCTCCAGCAAATTATCCGGCACCTCCGGTTGGACGGAGGCAGCCGGGCGTCATGATCTTGCTCTTCTTACGAAGGGTCGCCACGGACTCCGGAGCCACCGTGGCCTCCGGCCGAGTCCGTGCACAGTCCGGAGGGTGTCCTGTGACACCTCCGGGCCTCCTCCTCCTGGTGGGTCCTTTCGGGATCCCACCTCGGCATTGTCCGCGGCACGGGGGGTGGAGGCAGTCGGAAGGGAATCCATATCCGACGCACCCAAGGACCCGCTCGATGAAACGGGAAGATCATCCTTGGGCGGACTGCAGGGTTGTATGCGGCATTAGAAAGACATTATGTGGCGAAAAGAAAAACCTTGAAGTTAAACGGGAGTCCGTATACTTACGATATCTCCAGGGGCTTGGCCCTTGGGGGCCAGTCCTCGCCGTGCCACCGGCATTGGTGGAGCAGACGGGGAAGAGTTTTTCCTTCTGACCCTTGGCCTCCCTTGTTGGGGAGGCCTTCCTTTCTTCCTCCTTCACCGGGAGAGGTTTTCTTCTCCTCCTCACCTTGGTGGGAGGAGTCGGCCTGATTCATCATCCGATAGCACCTGAAAACGGAACTCTTCCGAGTCCCCGTGGCCGTCTTTCTGGTTTTCTTCTCCGGCACCACGTGGGTGCCGGAGCCAAAGAGCTCCGTGAGGCGGGCGTCCGCTGGGTCCTTCGGCAATGGGGCCGACAGGTAATCCGTTCGGCCTTCTCCAGCCATTCCTGTTAAAGGTAAAGGGAGTTTAGATCCCGCATAGAGCCAAACTATGGACAACAAGTGGTGAAATCACTTACCTCATCCGCTGGACGCTGCGAGCGGAATCCGCGATCTTCGGTAGCGGATGCGGGAGCTTCGGCGCCCTTGAACAGCACCTTCCAGACATCTTCGTACGTAGTGTCAAGAGCCCGCCAGTGGTCCGGTGCTTCACGGATCAAACTCCCACATGTTGAAGCCCTGTCGCTGGCACGGGAGAATCCGGCGGATGAGCATGACCTAGACTACGTTGACAAGCTTGAGCTTCTTGTCCACCAGCTTCTGGATACAAGCTTGGAGTCCGGTCAGCTCCTCTGAATCCCCCCAAATCCGGCCACTCTCTTTCCGTGAGGTGAGCCGTAGGGATGCCAGATCTGAATTGGGGCCGCTGCCCAATTAGGGTCACGCTGCTCGGTGATGTAGAACCACCCCGATTGCCACCCCTTGATGGTTTCCACGAAAGTGCCCTCCACCACGTAACGTGGGACATATCGCCCACCATGGCGCCTCAAGACTCCGCTTGGCTGCCCTTCACAACCTTCGGCTTGACATCAAGGTCTTAAGCCACAAGTCAAGTGGGGCTGGATGCAGAGGAAGGCCTCGCACACGACAATAAACGCCGAGATGTTGAGGATGAAATTCGGGGCCAGATCATGGAAATCTAGGCCGTAGTAGAACATGAGCCCCCGGACAAAGGGATGAAGCGGGAAGCCCAGTCCGCGGAGGAAATGGGGAAGAAATACTACCCTCTCATGGGGCCTGGGGTTGGGGACGAGCTCTCCCTCGTCGGGGAGCCGATGCGCGATGTTGCTGGACAAATATCCGGCGTCGGGCAGCTTCTAGATCTGCCCCTCCGTGACGGAGGAGGCCATCCACTTGCCTCCTGCTCCGGACATAGTAGGAGAAGGTTGAGGTGAGAAGTGTGGACTTGGGCGCTGGAGCTCGAGTTCACGGAGATGGATAAGCCAAGGAGGAAGAAGGCGCAGGTAAAAGGGTTGGATCTTTATCCCCTTATATGGGCGGACAAAAACATGTGTCCCCACCAGCCTGGTAAAACTCGCTTATCTCCCAAGCGCCACAATCAATGGCGCGTTGGGTTACCCACGTCCGTATTGATAGGAATCCGGGATAAGGGGAACACGATCTCGCTCGACAAGACGTGCCAAGGAAACCGCTTCGCTAAACGCTACCGAGGTGGAACAATAAAAACAATTTGAGTAAAGGCTTGGTAGTGGTGCGACATCACGCCACGTATCACGCCGCCAGGTTGATCTTGTGTAATATTATTCTCTACGGTGGTATGTGGAATTTATTTTTGCAGAGCCGGACACTATCCCGGTGTTCACAATCTTCTATAAATTATTCGGAGGAAGAACCCGCCTTGTAATGCCGAAGACAACATGCGCGCCCGGACTCGTCATTGAAGCCTGGTTCAGGGGCTCTTGAGGGAGTTCCGGACTAGGGGTGTCCGGATAGCGAACTATCATCATCGGCCGGACTCCAAGACTATGAAGATACAAGATTGAAGACTTCATTCCGTGTCCGGATGGGACTTTCCTTGGCGTGGAAGGCAAGCTTGGCGATACGGATATGTAGATCTCCTACCTTTGTAACCGACTGTGTAACCCTAGCCCTCTCCGGTGTCTATATAAACCGGATGGCTTTAGTCCATAGGACGAACAACAATCATACCATAGGCTAGCTTCTAGGGTTTAGCCTCTTTGATCTCGTGGTAGATCCACTCTTGTAACACACATCATCAATATTAATCAAGCAGGACGTAGGGTTTTACCTGCATCAAGAGGGCCCGAACCTGGGTAAAACATCGTGTCCCTTGTCTCCTGTTACCATCCCCCTAGACGCACAGTTCGGGACCCCCTACCCGAGATCCGCCGGTTTTGACACCGACAGAAGCCATTCCCAGTGATGTGTTTTTGGAGCACATCCGCACACCGTCGATTCAAGAGGATCCTTTCACTGAAAAAGCTCCACAGCCAAAAAGTGCAACTGATCCGACTAAAGTTGAGGTCCCAGAAGTGGTCGACCTGATCATGGAAGTCGTGGTCATCACACCCGACTGGACAGTACCGTACATCGTGTATATCCTGAGGAAAGAGCTCCCGGAGAACGAAGAAGAGGCTAGACAGATCGTCCGCCGATCTAAGGCCTTTACTGTGATCAAGGGACAGTTATTCAGAGAAAGCGTGACTGGAGTCAGCCAGAAGTGCATAACGCCAGAAGAAGGTCAGATAATTCTAGATGATATCCACTCGGGGACCTGTGGTCACCATGCGTCCTCTCGGACCATCGTGGCTAAAGCATACCGAGTGGGATTTTACTGGCCAAATGCAAATGAAATGGCAAAGGAAATAGTCGATAAGTGTGAAGGATGTCAGTTCTACTCCAATATGTCACACAAACCCGCCTCAGCATTGAAGACCATTCCACTCGTCTGGCCTTTTGCTGTTTGGGGGTTGGATATGATTGGACCACTGAGGACTGGTAGGAGCGGTTTCACTCATTTGCTTGTGGCAGTCGACAAGTTTACGAAGTGGATCAAAGCTAAACCTATCAAGAACCTTGATGCATGCACTGCTATCAGTTTCATCAGAGAGTTGATATTCAGATATGGAGTTCCGCACAGCATCATCACTGACAATGGGTCAAACTTCGATTCCGACAAGTTCAAAGCCTTTTGCGCCTCGTGGCAAAAGTAGTCGACTATGCTTCAGCTTGCTCACCCCAGTCGAATGGACAAGGTAACGAGCAAATGGTCTAATTCTCAAAGGACTGAAACCTCGATCGATGCGTGATCTCAAGCATGCAGCAGGAGCGTGGGTCGACGAACTTCCGTCGGTTCTTTGGGGATTAAGGACCACTCCTAATCGGTCGACTGGAAGAACTCCATTCTTTATGGTCTATGGAGCTGAAGAATTTCTGCCGAGTGACCTGCTTCACAATGCGCCCCGAGTCGAACTCTACTCTGAAGTTGAAGCGGAGCAAGCCCGACAAGATGCAATCGACCTCCTTGAAGAGGAGAGAGAGATGGACCTGATCCGCTCGACCATCTATCAGCAAGACTTGCGTCGACTGCATGCTAGAAATGTGAAGAGCCGAGCCTTTCAAGAAGGGGACTTGGTCCTCCGAGTGGATCAACAGAAACCACACAAGCTCGCTCCCACTTGGGAAGGTCCCTTCATCGTCACCAGAGTTCTCCATAATGGAGCTTACCATCTTTACAACGTCGAACGCCAGATCGATGAGCCTCGAGCCTGGAATGCGGAGCTGCTCCGCCCCTTTTACACTTAAGAACTCACTCGGGTGAGATGTAATAAAAGTACGTCTGTAGTTTGTTTATCAAAGACAAGAATGTTATAATTTTCCAAGTGATTGTTATTACTTTTCTTTTACATAAGAAATTTCCCCCAGTGGGTGGCTTAGCCGCGAACCTGTTTCGCCTAAGTTTGTAAAAAAAATCCCTGCCGAGTGGAGAGCCAGCCTCCCACTCTGGGGCTTAGCTGCGAATCCGTTTCGCCTAAGTATCTAAAAATCCTACCGAGTGGCAAGCCAGCCTCCCACTCGGGGGCTTAGGTGCAGTCCAAGTACTCGCCTAAGTATCTGAAAATCCTACCGAGTGAGGAGTCAGCCTCCCACTCGGGGGCTTAGCTGCAGTCCAAGTACTCGCCTAAGTATATGAAAATCCTACCGAGTGAGGAGCCAGCCTCCCACTCGGGGGCTTAGCTGCAGTCCAAGTACTCGCCTAAGTTTGAAAATCCTACCGAGTGAGGAGCCAGCCTCCTACTCGGGGGCTTAGCTGCAGTCCAAGTACTCGCCTAAGTATTTAATACAATGAGCACTTTGTAAGGACGACGAGATACATGTCGACTGTTGCCTTCCCCTTCAGAGCTACGACACAAAATCCTCCTTGGAGGCTTAGCTGCAGTACAGTACTTGCCTAAGGTTGAAAAATCCTACCGAGTGGAGAGCAAACCTCCCACTCGGGGGCTTAGCTGCAGTCCAGTACTCGCCTAAGTTTGAAAAATCCTACCGAGTGGAAAGCAAACCTCCCACTCGGGGGCTTAGTTACAGTCCAGTACTCGCCTAAGTTTGAAAAATCCTACCGAGTGGAGAGCAAACCTCCCACTCGGGGGCTTAGCTGCAGTCCAGTACTCGCCTAAGTTTGAAAAATCCTACCGAGTGGAGAGCAAACCTCCCACTCGGGGGCTTAGCTGTAGTCCAGTACTCGCCTAAGTATGAAAAATCCTACCGAGTGAAGAGCAAACCTCCCACTCGGGGGCTTAGCTATAGTCCAGTACTCGCCTAAGTTTAAAAAAATCCTACCGAGTGGAGAGCAACCCTCCCACTCGGAGGCTTAGCTGCAGTCCAGTACTCGCCTAAGTACGAAATCCACTCCAATCCGCAAGGACGCCGAGGTGCAGGTCGACTGTTACCTTCTCCTTCGGAGCTGCGCCACAAGTACAACGTGCGCTCCATCCCGATCCGCAAGGACGACAAGGTGCAGGTCGACTGCTGCCTTCTCCTTCGGAGCTGCGCCACAAGTACAACGTGCACTCCCTCCCGATCCACAAGGACGATGAGGTACAGGTCGACTGTTTCCTTCTCCTGCGCCTGCAAGAACAACGAAGTGTAGGTTGACTGGATCCACCTCAGAGCTGCATCTCAAGCATTGAAGCATAATCCGAGTGAAGAGCAAAGTTCATTCGAAGGTAAACAAAAGCATATTTCGATGATAAGTAAAGTTCAGATAACATCCTAAGGATGTAGAGGTACCCAGGCCTCAAGCCTGTTAAAGTTTACCGGTTACAGGATCACTCGGCATTCCGAGGCAAATTTAAGACGAATCATAGAAGTTGTTTACTCCTCAGGCGGAGGACTGGAAGTCGCGACGAACTGGTCCAGGTCAATCCCATCAGCGATTCGGGTGGCAGCGCCAATGAAGGTCTCCATGAAATATCGGAAGTCGTACTTCTTGGTATTGGCAACTTTGATGGACGCCAACCTTTCCTCTCGCGCCTCCTTGCAATGAACGCTGACCAGGGACAGAGCAACATCAGCACCACATCTGGCAGAAGACTTCTTTCATTCCTGCACTCGACTTGGAACGTCATTCAGTCGAGTCATTAAATACTCGAGGTCATTTTGAAGTGTTTCGCCTGACCAGAGTGTTGAGTCGATCCGCGACACCGCAACCTTCAGTCGAGCGAGGTAGTCCATCACAGCAGCAACACGAGACTCCAGCCGGAGCACGTTCATGGCAGCTTCATCCTTCACGGGGGAGTTAATGGGGTCCAGACTTGTCTCCACTCGACTAGTCCCCTCCTCAAAGTTCTGACAGAATTCCGCAAACACGACTCGAGTTCAAGCTAATGGTTCTATGATGAGTCGATGATAACAAGTCAGTCGGATAAGAGGAATTACCTTCAAGCATGAGGAATAGCTTCTTGGCGAGCCCTCCCAGATAAGCCTCTAGATCATTCCTCTTCCCCGCCAGTTCGCCAGCCTTGTCGCTCAGAGCTATCTTGTCGTTCTTCAGTCGGCTAACCTCCTTGTTGGCCGCATCAAGAGCAGCTTTCAGATTGGTGTTCTCTTCTTCAAGTTTTCCGACTGAAGACAGCTTCTCTTCCGCGAGCTTGGTCTTGTTCAAAGCCGCTTTGTTGCGCCTCGGCAAGGTCATGATCCTTCTTCTTCAGAGCCTCCTCCATTTTGTCTGCAAAATAACAGTGAGGTCAGAATTAGGAAGGGAAAGAAAAACAAAAACAGTCGTCAAGATCTCATCAGCCATACCTTTTGCTTCATCTCTCGCCTTCTGCAAGTTCTCATGTGCAAGCTTCAAATAAAGGTTGAGCTGGATATGTTTGTTCTCCAATTCAGTGTATCGAGCCACAAGCTCGCAAGATTTCTGCAAAGAATTAGTCGACAAACGTCACAGATGGGTTACTTCCGAGGGACCAAGAAAAATTATTGCGTTTCTAAGACTACAGCCGAATCAAAATATTCGACAGTAGTCTCGGGGACTACACCCAGTGGGTGCACTTAGCGTGCCCCCACTGGTCCTACCAACTTGGTTCGATCAGTCGACCGAAAGAGACCAAAAAAGAGAGAAAGGAGTTCTTCAGACTACGGTCAACTGCCAACAGTCGACCATAGTCTCAGGGACTACACCCAGTGGGTGCACTCAGCGTTCCCCCGCCGGTTTCAAGATTCCACTCGACATGGTCCGACCAGACCGAGTGAAGAAGTTATCAAAGAGATACAAAGTACAAAGACTATGGTCGACTACCAGCAGTCCACCATAGCCTCGGGGACTACACCCAGTAGGTGCACTCAGCGTTCCCTCACAAGTCCAAAAATTCACTCGACACACCCAGTGGGTGTACAGATACGAAGGTCTTCAGAAAGAAGAGTTTTTCAGGTAGCATATCCTAACAGAACAAGTGGTGATCAACTAACCTGGACGTTGCTCAAGAGCTGAATCGGCATCATAGGCCGCTTGGCTGGCTTCCCGGACCACCTTCATTTGCTCCATCATGAGCCCCGCTTGGCATATAGCCTCCTTAGCAGCACCCACTTGGTCCTCCGGGACGTGGTGCATGGCGAAAAGGGAAGGCGGATCAGCAGTCGACGTTGAAGGTCGGATACTCGTCAGCGGCACAACGAAAGACACAGAAATCCGAGTGGTGTTGCCACCCTCATGAACCAGCGCCTCAGGCATCGATGCAACTCGAGCAGATCTTGCGGCAGGTGCCTTCTTAGTTCTCCTCCGCCTCAACGGCGCCTCATCATCATCATCAGGGAGATCAATGACATGAGGAGGGACTACAGGAAAAATTCAAGGTTAAAAACGGAACTCCAATCGACCAAAAGCAAAATTGCAGCGATCATACCAAGGTTAGAGGTAGCAGCGTCTTCCATCTCCTGGTCTTCGTTCCTGACTGAGGTCTCGGAGGTGGCAGCGCTGCAGATTTCAGAAATCATTTGATCAGTCAACAAGTCGACCAAAAGTATGTTCGCTCTAAACAAAAAAGCTCAAGTTCTGCTGTACCCGGAAATAGTGGGGATAGCCATCTTCATCTTGGGCAAAACCTTTGCCGGCTTCGACGGCGTCGCTCGGGGTTGCTTCGGCGCTTTTCCAGTCGGCGCCGGAGATGTCGTCCGAGGACGCTTGGCCGATCGCCCTTAACGGCGCGATAGCCTTTGGGCCGATCAAGGGGTCATGGGTGAGCTTGGACCGCCTTTCCATGCGAGGAGGGCCGACTTCTTCCTCCTCTTCCTCCTCCTCCTCTTCGCCGGAACTGTCGTCATCTTCGTCTCCCCACCGTCCGATCGCCATTCCTCCTGGCTTTCACCTCCGCTCCCTTCCTCCTCCTCAACTGGTTCTTGCGCCCCATTGGGCATCGAGTACATCTCAGTGGTGACCTGGAAGAAGACAAACAAGATGAAAGTCGGTCGACCAATTTAAGCAAACAAGATGGAGTAAGCAGTGTCAGGGTCAGAGATACGGGATTGAACATTGTCTGGCTCGTACGATTGGTCGAGTGGAGGGATCCTCCTGGCTCCTCGGGGGTTATCTTTGTTCCCAGTGATGGCGGTCATCCATCTCTCCAGTGTGGCATCCTCGACCTCCTCCGGGTGGACCCGAGTGGTGTCTTCAGTGCCAGAATACATCCACATCGGATGGTCTCGATACTGAAGTGGCTAGATGCGCCGTCGAAGAAAAACCTCTAGAAGATCCATACCAGTCACCTCGTCACGGATGAGCTAGACTACACGCTCGACCAAAACCTTGACCTGAACCTTCTCCGCCGGGACCACCTTCAGAGAGGATGGCTTGCTCACTCGATCCATGGAGAAAGGAGGGAGTCCAGTCGATCGCTCAAGGCGTCGGCTGGTCTTGGCAGTAGAACCAGGTTGACTGCCACCCTCGAACCGACTCAGGAAGGATCATGACTGGAAAAGAGCTCTTACCCCTCATTTGGACCCCATGACCCCCACACATCTGAATCACTTGGGTTCTCTCATCACTCGGATTGGCCTTTTTCACCGTCTGGGAGCGACAGGTGAAAATGTGTTTGAAGAGGCCCCAATGCGGCCGACAACCCAAAAATTCTCACACAAAGACACGAAGCGGCGTAGATACACGATAGAGTTGGGTGTGAAGTGGTGGAGTTGTGCCCCAAAAAGTTCAGAAATCCTCGAAAGAAAGGGTGGGGCGGCAAAGAAAACCCATGGTCGACGTGGAGTGGCTAAGAGGACGCACTCACCCTCCCGAGGCTGCGGCTGCCACTCCATCCCGGAAGCCTCGCTGATCCATGAGGGATCAGTCCCTTATTGGCCAGTCGTCAAGATCTTTTGGCGGATGGTCGAGCGAATCGATCGCCTGGATCCAGCCCTGCGGCAAACCGGCCCATGACGAGGATCCGCCTGACTGGTCGCCTTCTCCCTTCGCCTCGTCGCCTTTCTTCGCCCGTTCCAAAGCTGCCGTCTTTCTTTCACCATTGTCGCCGGCGGAACGCGCGTGGAGCAGCGGTTCGGAGGTGGAGGCAGGCGCGGCGGATGAATCTGAGGAAGAAAGGAGGAAAGGGGAACGCACTGTTCAAAAAACCCCAGTCCTGGGCCTTATATGAGGTTGCTTCCGAGTGACTGACCGGTAGGCCCAGGCGATCCTGTCAAATCCCGCAACAGTCGCCCGCGCAATACGTGGCGAAAAAGGTGGCGCGGAGATAGAGGCGTCCTTGCCTTATCCCGTCCGATTACTGTGGCTCTCTCTCCGTCCCGCTCGTTTCCCGAAGATTCAAATCCCGCTAAATCCGCGCGTAGCAGAGCAAATCGTCAGACAAAAGATTTCCTCCGACCTGTCATTCGGAAATCGCCATACAGAAAATGCACTTGACGGATACAAAGAATGGATCAAGGCGACTGAAAAAGAAGTTGATGCCGTAACTTAAGTCCATTTGATCCAAGACAAGACACTATTGCAGCACAAGAATGAGTCGGGAGTATGTTCAACTCCTTCCCCACTCAAACTTCGATCCATTCGGGGGCTAATTATGAAGTCATGTAGACATTTCTAGAAGAAATTACCTTTCAATCGACCTGGAAGGGTTCCACTCGACCAACCGGAAGACACTCGACCATGAAGCCAACCACTCGACCGCCAGGTGATCTAAAGCCAAGCTACACACAAACGGTCGATCATTAAGTAGCTTTTATGGTCATCATAGCACTTTATGTGGGCGTTACCTGTAACCCCCTATCTTAATGTACCTTTAACCCTGCATAACTGAGGGCCGGAGGGGTCTGGCGAACTCTATATAAGCCACCCCCCTCCTCAGTGTCAAGGGTTCGCACCTTTGTAACTCATACGCACATAATACAGTCGACTGCCTCAGGGCCCCGAGACGTAGGGCTGTTACTTCCTCCGAGAAGGGTCCAAACTCGTAAACATCTTGCGTATACAACTACTCCATAGTTAGGATCTTGCCTCTCCGTACCTACCCCCTATTTTACTGTCAGGCTTAGAACCACGACAGATGCCATTGCACGTGCTGACCAGCTGCACGCCCATCTCCTTGTCGCTGCCGGCGCTCCACAATACTCTGGAGCTCCCTGTGGATGACAGGTCATCGACGACATAGGCGATGGTGTCGTTGGGGTTCCAGATGAGGGCCATGGCGCGGCTCTGCATCTCCGTTGTGCGCTCACCAATGAGGTCGCGCCAGAGCTGACAGACGAGGCGGAATCGGCGCCGGGAGCTTGGGGGCAGCCGCAGCAGGATCTCCACCAGGACGTCGGTGGAGAAGTCCCACCATCTAGAGTCGCCAATGGCCATCGGCCGCGGGAGCTGTTCCTCCCGTCTGCCCACCACAACGACGAGTTGACGTTGCCTAGTAGATCCCCGTAGTCTTCAATCAATGAGGAAAAGGAAAGTAAAAATAGTTCTCCGCTGCAGTTTAACCTCATAGAGTCCAACTTGGCCACCACAAGTTGTTCGTTTATCGTATCAGGATCTTCCTTTGCTGTCAAATATAGTATAGATGAACTTTGGATGGAATTGGAGACCATGACGATTAAGGCAGACGTTTCAGGAAAGCAAGCCATGCGCATAAGTTTGGCTCAGGCTACAGTTTTGTAAAATCTGGATTAATACTTTGGTTATACCTGTCACTTGTTATTTATTGGGAATGAACAAACACAAAATTCCGGTATGGACATGCCGCTTAGTAAAAAGGAGCCCGAATTTCGCCGGTTTAAGATTTTGAAAATCCAACTATGTAGTATATGGAATTAGGGATAGACGTTCATAATATACAATGTCGTTTATGGACCAGTTCAAAATACAGCTAAACAGGTAATTGAAGCTCTATAAATCACAAGGACTTCATGTGTCCACTGGCGAGGACGGCGGAGGTAGTGGCAGCTCGTGGAGCTGCCGTCTGATACAGATCAGTCAACAGCTGCTACTTGTGAGGATGGTGTAGGCCTTCAGAGTGTCCCCATCCCGGGATTTTGGTGGTGCCGACAGTCCTTCTTCCCCGTCAAAGTCTTCGTCAGATGGTGGTGAGAGAAGATCTTGTCTCGTCTTGTCAGCTTGCTCGTACGGGCGTGGACATCCCCCGTCACAAGGGCCGTGCGCATATGCAACTACTGGGATCGAGGAAAGTGGAGGAGACGACACAAGACTACTTCGATTGGGTGGTACTTCTGTAGTACCTAGTCTCAAGCTCCATGGTGAAAACCATAGGTTTGACCCTAGTTGGTCATATCTGGCAATGGCGGCGTTCTTTTGCGTCGTTACCCTGATGAGGGCATTGCTCGGAATTGGCTCGGACAACATCTTCAGGGTGAAAACCCATGATCTAACCTTGGTGTGGTTGGATTCGGCGACGGCGGCACTTGAACGTTGTTCCCTTCCTGGAGGCGTCGCTTTTGAAGAGCCTTTCTCATAGTCCTTGTGTTGTGAAGAGATGGTTGACGCCGATGGTCACTGTTGTATACCGTTTATCGTTGTTTTCAATTCTTCGGGTTTTCTTTTCTCCGCCTAGGCATAGCTTTGGTCTTTTATGACTTTGCCCTTTGCCGAAGTGATCGTGTGGGTGCGTGTGTTGTGTTGGCTGTGTGCATCCTAGTTGTGTAGAGGCCGGGTGTGTACTCATTATGATTGTATCCCTCGATGTTACACTATGAGTCAATAAAAAAAACATCCTTTGTTGAAAAAAAACAAGGACTTCATGCAGACAGTATTCAGTAGTAGATCACAGAGCCTGTAGGAACATAGCACAATGGTGGATGTGGAATCATACTATATTGAAAGCTCATAAAGCATCTGCAATTCTCAGGATTTTGGGTATAAAAGAGGGCTACAACATATTGCCAAAAACCAACGAATGTTCTTTTTTTTAATACAGTGTTCTTGATCATTGGTGAGAGCAAACCTGTAGAAACACACACAAAGTTTTATTTTTATGAAGAGAAAATTCTGGTCAAAATAGACTGAGGACCAAAAATGCACTTTGCTCCTTTACTTTATCATCAATCATCCATTAGATCGACTTTCGGATGGTCTGGATTTTTGTTTTAGAAATGGATATATAGTCATGATTTATGGTTGAGAAGAAGGCTTTTGGCATGTTTTCAGGGAACCCTCTAGAATACTTCCAGGGAACTAAATGCCTACCTGGTTTAGCCTATGCGGTGAAATAACTAAATTTCCATGAACAAACAAACATTCTAATTATACACATTAATATTTATTAGGCTCATAAACACTTAGTGGTTCGGTTGTTTGGACGTAGGCGAATGTCCTATACTGACTGTGGGAATAGTTGACCTTTAGCTCCGCGACCAGCGTCCCTTGATCCCGGTGCCCGACTTGCACCACTTTCTTTCTGTAGTGACCATACAATGATGACTCCTCTCGTGTGAGAACATACTCGCCGTACACGAAATGTGGCCGTGGTAGGTGTTGCCGTCTGAAGCTGTATCGGCGGCGCCATCGCCGTCCCTTCTCCATAATCCAGACCTCCGTCGTGACAGAGAGGTCATGGATAACAATGCCCAGCCTCCCGTGCACCTCCGTCAGGTGGTAATGACAAGGCCCGGCCGCCCGTGTGGGCAGCTCTGTGATGGAAGTGATGTGCTCGTCTTCGAGGTCAAATGACAAGACCCTCGTGGTGGCGCCCCGTGTGATCCAGTGTGTTGCGCCGTCGATGCTGACAATGCCAGCTCCAAGGTTGCACCTCGCCCCGCCCTCAGGGAGAGTCGGCACCTCCCGCCATGATATCTCCCCCAGCGTGAGCACACGCACGCCATTGAACTCACACACGTGGCCGAAGCTGCATGGGACGTGCACCATCTTGTACCGCCCCGACGTCGGCTGGTACGCAAAGCTGTACGCCTCGTGCCAGTTCATCCCGTGGAAGCTCCCGATGAACTTGTCGGCGGATGGCAGCGATGGGAGGGGCAGCATGTCACTGATGGCCGGGTTGACAAGGGTGATAACGCCACCTGGCATCCCCTCGTTGTTGCATAGGCAGAGAAGGCCGTTGCACGTGCCGACCAGCTGGACGCCCCTGACGCTCCTCCACAGCTCCCTGCAGCTCCCGGTGGACGACGAGGACAGGTCGTCGACCATGCAGGCGACGGGGTGCCAGGGGTGCCAGATGAGGGCCGTGGCGCGGCTCCGCATCTCTGCGGTGCGCTCGCCGACGACGTCGCGCCAGAGCCGGCAGACGAGGCGGACCCGGCGCCGGGAGCTCGGGGGTAGCCGCAGCAGGATCTCCACCAGGACGTCCGTGGGCAAGTCCCAGCGGACAGCGTCGTTCATGGCCGCGAGTAATGTTTCCCCACCGCAACGCCGCGCGCCGTCTTCGTTTCAATCTATAACCGGATCGGAGGGGGTTCCAGTCCGATTTGGCTGTCAAGTTCTTTGTTTGTTATGGACTTATGGAACTGTATCTCTTCTTGGCTGCCAAGTTTTTTTTTTGAGGGTTTCTTGGCTGCCAAGTTTGCTGCGTTTCCGGAGCAGTTTTGGGTGGGAACGCTGTCCGGCTTCGTTTTTTTTTTTTTTTTTTGAGATGGAACACATCGATTCCATACATTACCCGGGTCCAGTTTCAACGCTGGCCCTTCGAACGGATACATCATCAGGGAGAGCCTCAGCCCAGGTCTCTCTGACAACACGGCGTCGTGCGCCGAAAGCAGCTACAGCATGAGCTAAAGTATTACACGCCCTGGGGGCGAAAGAGAAAACTATGTGACTAAAGTTCATGCTAGCAAACTGTCGGATTTCTCTGGACAGGATCCCCTCCATGGACAAATCAGCCTCTCAACCGTTCAATGCTTTGGCAAGGATTTGGCTGTCCGTCTCAATATGAATTCGCATCATTCCCCAGCCGCTGCTGTCTCCATCGCCGCAGCACAAGCTTGTGCCTCAGCAGCCAGTGCTGTCGCGACATGCTGCATGAATCCCGCACCTGAGCCTCTGACATCTCCCGCCTCGTCCCGCACAACGAAACCCCAGCCCCCTGTCCGGCTTCGTTTGAACAAGCAAAGAAAGAAAAAATTCCGACTATGTATAGTGGTAGAAGCTCACAATACAAATGAGACCAGTTCAAATACAGCTTAAAAGTAAATGAAGCTCTTCACCCGCAGAAAAGAAGTAAATGGAACTATGTAAACAAGGACTTCATGCAGACACTATTCAGTAGTAGATCGCCGAACATGTGAGAGCATAACACAATGGTGAATGCGGAATCAAAATAATAGACTCAAAGCACATAAACCATACGCAGTTTCAGGATTTTGGACATACAAGAGAGCTACAACAAGTTGCCAAGAACCAACTCCGATGAATATTCTTAATGATTGGTGATAGCAAACTTGTAGTATCACGTCCAAACTTTTATTTTTACGAAGAGAAAAACTGGTCTCTTAACTATTGTATAGGTGTAAGTTTCATTTCTCAACTCTACCAGAAATTATTTGTCCCTTTAGTATATCACCGTTCTTTTATTATTCCACTATTTTTCTTTTGTTATCTTGACTATTTTCTTATTCAGTAGATGAGGTTACTAAAGATATGTTGGCTGTAGTTTCACACATGTGGCGACCTAGTTTGCGCAAACAAAAGAGAGAGAGAGATAGAAAATAGGTTTATTTGCAAACATAAATGGAAAATTATTGTAGTGAAATTACTTAACATTTTAGGATCATAAAGTTGCATAACGTGGACTATGGTAAAATTTAGTAGGCTTCCATTTTGTGTGCCAAATCTATTAAAAGGGACCAAGAGTTTGGTACTATTAGAGTTGAGAAATTAAATTTATACTTTGGGTCTTTCGCAATAGATTGAGCACAAAAAAAGCATGTTGCTCCTTTATTTAATCGTCCATTAGATCAACTTTGGGATGGTCTGGATTTTTGTTTTCGAAATGGATAGTCTGGATTAAGTGGATCAAATAACTCATACTTTTTTTTACACCGGTATAGATGATGACAACCTGGGAAGTTTACTAAAGAAATGATTTTGTCCCGAAAAAGAGATAAATGAATAAATTGCATTAACCGATCCTTTTGTCTCTCTTAATCAAGGAAAAAAACAGACGCACTTTCTGATGGAGATATACAAGTCTTACGCTAATAATGCTAGAAATCCACACTCTTTCTTCCATATTTTCTTCATAGAATTGAAATGTCTCAACTCATAAGAGACACAGATACTATGTCACCACACATTGCATACACTAGGCTGCCAAAAAGCCAAGCATGGATAAATAAAGAAAATATAGACATTCTTTTTCTGAAACATCAATAAGTTTTTTGGTTACATCATTGCCTACATTCAGATCTCCTTTTCTATATATTTTGTTAGATATCCGGAATGTATAATATAATGGGTGAAACTAAATCCCTACACGAGGCTTTTGGCTCGTACTAAATCCCTACATGTCTCGGGGGAACTAAATGCCTACTTGGTTTAGCTTATATGGAGAAATAACTAAATCCATGAACAAACAAGCATTCTAATCATACAAATTAATATTTATTGGCTTCATAAGCACTTAGTGGTTCTGTTGTTTCGACGTAGGCGAATGTCCGGCACTGACTGTAGAAATTAGCACCCTTCATATTTGCAACTAACGTCCCATGATCCCGCTGGCCAACCTGCACCACCTCGCCGGATAATGACGGGCCTTTCCTTCTATGATGCCCATGCAACGACGACTCCTCTCGTGTCAGGATGTACTCGCCGTATATGAAATGAGGCCACGGAAGGTATTGCCTCCGGAGGCTGTACCGGCGGCTCCACCGGCGTCCCTTCTCCATAATCCACACCTCCGTAGTTACAGAGTGGTCATGGATGACAATGCCCAGCCTCCCATGTACCTCGGTTAGGCGGGCATGTTCAGGCCCGGCTGGCTGTGCAGGGAGCTCTTTGAGGGAAGTGATGAGCTCGTCCTCGAGGGCAAACGACACCACCCTCGTGGCTACACCCTTCGTGACCCAGTGTGTTATGCCGTCGATGCTAAGGATGCCAGAGCCGAGGTTGCACCTTGCCCTACCCTCAAGGCTGGTCGGCACCTCCCGCCATAACGTATCCCCCAACGTGAGCACATGCACACCGTTGAACTCGCACACGTGTCCGAAGCTGCATGGAACATGCACCACCTTGTACCGCCCCGTCGTCGGGTGGTACGCGAAGCTGTATGCCTCGTCCCAGTTTCTCGAGCGGCTGTGCCCGATGAACTTGTCGGCGCAAGGCAGCAGCGGGAGGGGCAACGTCTTCTTGGTGGCCGGATTGACCAGGGTGATGGCGCCACCTGTCATCTCCTCGTTGTTACAAAGGCAGAGGATCCCGTTGCACGTGCCGACTAGCTTAGAGCGGCCGTCGCTCCTCCACAGTTCTCTGCAGCTCCCCGTGGACGACGACGACAGGTCGTCGACGACGTAGGCGACGGCTTTCCACCAGAGGAGGGCCTTCGCGCGGCTCCGCATCTCCGTGGTGTGCTCGCCGACGACGTCGCGCCAGTGCCGGCACACGAGGCGGGCCCGGCGCCGGGAGCTCGGGGGCAGCCGCAGCAGGATCTCCACCAGGACGTCCGTGGGCAAGTCGCAACATCCCGCCAAGTCGTCCATGGCAATGGGCTCTGTTTCTTCCGGTTGCCCCACAGCAACGCCGTGCGCCGTTTTCGTTTCAATATATATAACCGGAGGGACCGGCCGGGTTCGAGTTCGACTTGGATGTCAAGTTTTCTCTCTCATTTTTTTTAGTGGTAAGTTCCTTGTTCGTTATGGAACTATATCTTGCCTGCAATGTTTGCTGTGTTTTCGGCGCAGTTTTGGACGGAACAGTCTTGGTCCCCAAAGGTGCAGCTTCGTTTTTTTTCTTTGACGTCAGGTGCAGCTTCGTTGAAACGACAAATACAGAAAGAAAGAAAAAAAATCAGGATGGCTAAGCAGTTTTTGTCAAGAAGCTTCTTTAAAAAAAATTGTGATAGCCCACCAAGTCACCATCCATGAAGCTTCTTCATTTTTGACCTCGGTGGATAAGGCAACTTCGTTGCAGCTGTAGTGAAAGAGAGCCAAAATGACTCTAGGTTTACGGTTTTTGAAATTTGACTATATGTATATATAACATAGAAATTAGAAATGCAATTTCTTTCATATCTATATCTATATCTATACCTTATTTTTTTAATTTTTTTTACTAATAAAGCAAGGTTCGTTTCACCAATTTTTTCATCCGTTCACCTAATTTTTTTTTGTGGTACTAATTTTTTGATTGTGCATGGGCTGCGCATAGTTGTCGGGTTTTTTGTTGGGCCGTCCGTTCGTCAATATGTGGGCCATGACAAAAAGATTGCTTGTTGAGAGGATCTAACTCAGGACTTGTGGAGCTTAGTTCGTTGTCTATTCTTTGCTTAGTAGAAACTCAATTACAGAATAGTCGTGTGTTGAAGGTCTTCGCTTTTCGTTAGGTTTTGATTTTAGCTTTGGTGTTGGTAGCAATGGTAGAAGTGATGGTCTATGTATCTTTTGGAAGAATTCGGTGGATGTTGAAATAAAAAACTTTTCAGAGTATCATGTGGATGCCTGGGTGCAAGAGCAGGGAAAGGAACAATGGCGTTTATCGTGTTTCTATGGAGAAGCAACCCGGAGTCTCCGTTATAAAACCTGGAACACAATGAAGAGATTGAGAGGGGAAAGTACTCTCCCCTGGCTATGTATTGGAGACTTCAACGAGATACTGAGACCTGAGGAGCAACATGGTCCCAATGCTCGGGATAGTGCTCAGATAGAGGCTTTCAGAGAGGCCGTGGATGTTTGTGGACTTGCTGATTTGGGCTACCGTGGCCTTGACTGGACATGGAAGAAAAAGGTGGCTGGTGGTTACTTTTGTCGAGTACGTTTGGACCGAGCCTTGGGTTCGCCCTGCTGGTCGGCGCTTTTCCCTTTCGCTTCTCTTGAACACTTAACTGCGGCAAAGTCTGACCATTGCCCCATACTGCTTGAGACGGAGCTAGTAACGACAAGTGTTCGGGCAACGCAAAACAGTTCTTCCAGTACGAGTGCATGTGGGAAAGGGAACCCAGCTTTGGAGATATCTTGGCTGAGGCGTGGAACGCCACGGGCAAAGCCCAAACTGTATCTGGACTGTCAGGGAAACTTGCTAATGTCGCGGGTGTGCTACAGAGATGGGGCCGGAACAAATTTGGTGCAGTCCGTGCGGAACTGCGCTCTCTACGCCTTCGGCTTGGCGAGCTGCGTGCATTGCAGGATCGGGTAGGCCCCTCGGCGGAGGAGGAGAGCATTGAAGTTGGATGGTTGAGCTATGCCTCCGGTAAGAAATCATGTGGCGTCAGAGAGCTAGGGTACAATGGCTAGCCGAAGGTGATAATAACACAAAGTTTTTCCACCGCAAGGCAAGTGCACGCAAAAGCACGTAACGTATTACTCAGCTGCAGCGCGGTGATGGAACAGTTTGCACGGACGAGCAAGAGATGGCGAATATGGCCTCTACCTTCTACGGCAATCTGTATGCATCCGAAAATACTGTGGGTATTGAAGAGGTTTTATCCCATATACCACAACGAGTTGATGAGGCCATGAATAACTCTCTGGATGCTCAGTATACGAAAACAGAGATCAAAACTGGATTGTTTCCAATGTACCCGACAAAAGCACCAAGACCGGATGGCTTTCCTGCATATTTTTTCCAGCGGCATTGGGATCTATATGGTGACGAGGTAACTGATATGGTGTTGCGTGTTTTGAAAGGAGAGGATTCCCCGGAGGAGATCAACAAAACGTTCATAGTTTTAATTCCCAAGATAGCAAGTCCAAAAAATTTAGGACAGTTTCGACCGATTAGCCTCTGCAATGTCATCTTCAAGATTGCATCAAAGGTGTTAGCTAACCGGCTCAAGCTAATTCTCCCCGACATCATCTCTGAGGAGCAGTCAGCATTTGTGCCAGGGCGCCTGATCACTGACAAGTTTATCTCAGCCTACGAGTGCTTGCATTACATGAAAACAAGAAAGCTGAAGAGTAACAGGTTATGCGCTTTGAAACTTGACATGATGAAAGCTTACGATAGAATTGAATGGAATTATCTAGAGAAGGTGATGCTAAAACTTGGGATCAGCCCTCGTTTCACTGAGATTGTGATGAGGTGTATAACATCAGTATCCTTCTCGGTTATCTTTAACGGAGGGAAGCAAGAGGAGTTCACACCATCACGCGGGCTCCGGCAGGGTGATCCAATATCCCCCTACCTCTTTTTGCTAGAGGCGGAGGGATTATCTTGCTTACTGAAATCTACTAACCCAGCGGAGAGTGTCAAGGGTATTTTGGTGGCTACAGGAGCTCCTGAGGTAAACCATTTACTGTTTGCAGACGATAGCCTCTTATTCCTTAATGCTACACCTGAGATGGCAGCTCGAGTTGATGCTCTCCTGCAACGATATTGTGGTGCTTCTGGTCAGCGTATAAACAAGGAAAAGTCCTCGATTTTCTTTAGTAAAGGTTGTGCTGAGTCCCTGCGACAAGAGATCAAAGAAACCCTACAAGTCCAAAATGAGCAGTTATCTGATCGATATCTTGGGCTGCCTGCTGATGTGGGGAGAGCCAAGGAAGGATCTTTTAAATTTTTGAGACAGAGTCCTGCGTGCCATGACGTGGGGCTGCTGCTGAAAAGCATGAGTATAAAATAAATGTAGATGCTGGTTTCTCTAAAATTGGCGACTGTGGGGCTGCTGCTGTGATCTGCCGTGACGCGCATGAAAATTATATCGGGGCGTCGGCGATCATCTTGGCGGGATTAATGGATCCGACCATCTTGGAGGCTCAGGCGTGTAGCGAGGCACTTTTCCTGGCGAGTGATCTCCACATCCAGTCCATCTGTGTGGCGTCGGATTGCCGGGAAGTTGTCAACCGGATTGAGAATGTCTCTCCTTGCAGTTTTTTCTCCATCTTGCAAGACATTCAGTACCAGGGAAGGCTTTTTAATGATATCAAATTCATCCATGAGAGTAGAAGGAATAATGGGGAGGCTCATGCTTTGGCAAAGGCAGCAGCCTCCCTGCCTCGTGGGTATCACGTGTGGCTCACTAGTAGGCCCGACATCATCTGTATCCCTATGTGTGTGAACTTCTAATAAAAGGGTGCAGTATTGCTCAAAAAAAAAAACTCAGGACTTGAATCTGTTGTCAGGAGGGTTGCAACCATCCATAATTAAAATAGCAAAAATGCTAGACTTAAAGAACCTACGTACACTTACGTAACTTGACTAACAATTAACCCCTCCGCCCCCCTGATTTCAACTGGGTGGGGTCCCTCCCCTAATTTCCTCCAACAGAAAAAAGACACCTAAGCTGTTACGTTAGTTTACGTACAATAGCTACTTAGGTGTAGCATTGCTCTTAAAATAGTTCCACCTCGCATTTTTCATGAAGTTATAACAATTTTTATACCCTATCGAGTTGCTTGCAAATCAGCAAGCCAGTTTGAGGATCAACAAACATATAAAGAAAATGGCGGGGTCGGGTGGGGGCCTGGTGGTGGTTGCCGGAGGTTGGATCTGGCCGGGTCAGAGAGGAGCAGGGAAGCAGAGGAGGCTGTCCGTGGCCATGTGGTGGACTTGGAGGCGGCGAGCTGCTGGTGACGCGCGGCCGGCGGTGACGGGAGGAGGAGGTTCCTGCTGCGGATTCACAGAGGCAAGGTATGGGGAGGTCATGGGAGGAGGAGTTCCCGCTGCGGCATCACAGAGGCAAGGCGCGGGCCGGAGCAGAGGTGCTCACCGGAATAGCCTGCTGCTGGTCACGCATGACCGGCGGTCATGGGAGGAGGAGTTCCTGCTGCGGCATCACAAAGGCAAGGAGCGGGCCAGCGGGGCGGAGCAGAGGTGCTCGCCGGAGTGGCCTGCTGCTGGTGATGCGCGGCCGACGGTGACGGTTGGAGGAGGTTCCCGCTGCGGCGTCACAAAGGCAAGGCGCGGGGCGGAGCAGAGGCGCTCGCCGGAGTGGCCTGCTGCCGGTGATGGCGGATGCAAGCGACGGGGTGGCAGGAAGGCGTGGTCGCGGGAGGATGCAGCGGCGAGGAGAGGAAGGGGCGCGGAGGAGGCTCGCCGGCCAGTGAGGTCAATGGAGGCTGGCGCGCGTCCATGGCGTCTCCGGAGCCGGAAGGGACGAGCACGAGGCGGGGAACAGGGGCGGCGTTGGAGTTCTTAGCATCGGCGCAGGAAGGTTCGAGGGGGGTGAGGAGAGTTTTTTTAGGGGTCAGGGTGAGAGGAGAGTGGGAATCGGGGCTGCAGGGCTGGGCCTTATGTAGGCGGGTGTTAGCTGCTCTCTGTCGCATGAAGAGAGAGACTGAGAGAGAATTTTCAAGAGAAAAATATTGTTCTTTTTAGGGGGGTTTGTTGCGGGAAAAGCTTTCAATCTATTCATCATTAATCATGGTAGTACAACGAGCATTAAAAATAATAAAAATTACATCCAGATCTGTGAACCATCTAGCGACGACTACAAGCACTGAAGCGAGCCGAAGGCGCGCCGCTGTCATCGTCCCTCCCTCGCCGGAGCCGGGCAGACCTTGTTGTAGTAGACAGTCGGGAAGTCGTCGTACTAAGGCCCCATAGAATCAATGCACCAGAACAGCAACCACCGCCGATGAAGAGTGCAGATCAGAAAGATCCAACCTGAAGACACAGGAACATAGACGAACGACGAACAGATTCAAGCAAATCCACCAGAGACAGATCCGCCGGACACACACCTCCACACGTCCACCGACGACGCTAGACGTATCACCGAAACGGGGGCTGGGCGGGGAGTCCTTTATTCCATCTGCAGGTAGTCGTCGCTGTCTCGTCTTCCTGAGTAGGACACAAACCCTAACAAAACTCAAAAAAATATCTAAAAACGGATCCCTCCCACCGGCAAGGACCAAGATCCGCTCCACCTCCATGGCCCTAAGACCACCGGAGACAGGACGGACCGGCGACGGTGCCGGCGGGAGGCAAGAGGAACCCTAAATTTTTGGAAGCCGGCGACTGGGTTGTCCGGTGCTACTACTAGATTGGAGGGGGAGATGCCGACTAGATTCTGTTAGCACAGATTGAAATCAGTTCATGGATGAAAAATCATGATAACTTTCAGAGAAAATCATGATAACATATCTATGTTCTTTCAGAATTTAATAGATATAGATGAAAACTACGTATATCTTAAAGTACTTATTGTAGTAACATGTGCTTCACCGCGACTTGCTACAATTGATCATTCGGATCCTTACTAAGTTTTTTCAATAGTCACGAGGGTCACTTTACTTTGTAAATATTGATCGGGTCCAAGAAACTTAAGTAATTGTACTTCGGAAGAAGTTTATTTTGCAAGAAAACCAAATTAGTTTGTTAACATGCAAATCCAGTAATAAATTTTGATCAATTTTTATTTTTTTTTCTATTTTGTAGTTTGTATCTGGTGAAACCTGTATAGCTCAGTAATATAAACATATCTAAATTGTTTTATTTTTTCTCTTTTGATGATTAGCGTTGGCATCTTGATTGTTACATGGTTGCGCAACAATTTCACATCAAAGTGAAGATAAGGCGACGCAGAAGTGGTGAACCGAGAGCTACAAGTCAGTAGTGCACCGTGAAAGGTAACACTGGTGGAAAAACAGGCTTCCGTCCAGCCCCATAAGTCGCGAAGCTGTAGGAACCGCGACTAATGGGACCTTTAGTCGCGGTTCTGGAGGTGAACCGCGACCAAAGGCCTGGGCCCAGGCGCTCGGTGGCCAGTGGCGCCGACGTGAGGTCTTTAGTCGCGGTTTGCCGGACAACCGCGACTAAAGGCCTTCGGCATTTTAGTCACGGTTTGCTGTGCCAACCGCAACTAAAGCCCCTCCCCTATATATACCCATCCAGCAGCCAACACTTAGCCATTTGGAGCCATTCTCTTCTTCTCCGATTCCGATTCTCGCCTGTTCGTCTCTGCCGCGCCCTCGACGCCGCCCGCCGTCGCCCTCGCCCTCGGCGCCGCCGTCGCCCTCGCCCTCGGCGCGCCACGCCGTCGCCCTGCGCCCTCGGCGCCGCCCGTCGCCCTCGCCCTCGGCGCCGCCCGTCGCCCTCGCCTACAGCAGCGCCGGCCCGGCCTCGATCTTGCCGCCTCGCTCGCCCGCCCTCAACGCCGCCGACCGGCCTCCCTCGCCCACCGCGCGAAGCGGCGGCGCGTGCCCGGCTCCTTCAAAATTAAAATAAAGCACAAAAGAAATAAAACAATACAAATTAAACAGAAAACAGGTTTAGGGGGGGCTAAAACCCTAAACTGTGGCGGCCTTTAGTCGCGGTTGGCGAAGAACCGCGACTAAAGGTCCTCCGCTTGACAACCGCTGGCGCCCACGTGGACGGGCCTTTAGTCGCGGTTCTTAAGCAGCCGCGACTAAAGGTGGGGGGCATTAGTCGCGCTTATTTGGTCGCGGTTGCCCAACCGCGACTAATGGCAGTTGCGAACCGCGACCAAAGGCCTTTTTTCCACCAGTGTAAACTCTCGAATACCACATGAAATCTTGAATTTATTTTGTATTTGGTACAATACATGCATATGCTATATATTTTGGTTAAATTTGTATATACAACTATTTATTTTTCTTCCGTTGCAACGCACGGGCATATGTGCTAGTACAAGTTCAAAATGTAGTTTAACAAATACGGAATCTCGCTATACACAACCACTATATGCGGACAGTATATTCGACAATAGTATGTAATACACGACACGTAGAAACAAAAAAAATGGTGGACATAAAATCATAGTAGACACAAAGCACGTTAAAATAATCCATAGTTTAGGATCTCTTAGTCATAAGAGATATGCCATCTCTAGCCAAATACCCCCCCCCCCCCACCACGCCCAAAAAAAACTAACTAGAAATTGGGTTGTTTGTTTGGAAAACATTCTATGAGACCGGGTCTATTCTCCCAATTTGTGAGACCCACACTGAAAGAGGTCACGTGTCCTTCACCAATCCCAATGCACCTCTTCCTCCCAGAAACTCGTATGATTTTGCTGCATCCCCGTCCCTTCCCTCTTGATAGATTCCGTGTTCACAAGATTGTTACGGTTCAACTAGCACACTCACTGGACTTCACACAGTGCAACTAGCACACTCACAGGAGGAACACTCGGAGGGTGCGACCATGTGAACAAGGTAGGCATAGCGAGTAGGGCACCATGTGAAGCAGGTCAAAGTTTCACAGAAGCAACCATTACCCCACAAAGAGGCGCAGGGCACCCCGGATGCGGGCGACTGCGGGGGCGACCGGGCGGGCGACCGTGGGCGCGATCGCGGCTGTGCCGCCCCTTTCCTCTGGTGATCGACGGCGTGTCGGCGGCCGGTTTTGGGCCTTAGCCGATTCCGACGAGGACGATGCAGAAGGCGACGGGGATGGGATCCCCGCGGCTTCTTCACCGTCTCCGACACCGTCAGATCTCATCCGTGAGTTTTTTAATTCAGGTTATGACGAAGATGAAGTGGCAACGACGCTCGAAGTGTTTTGCCTCTTGATGATCCAGCAAGAATTGGACTTCACGCGGGAGAGAAGAAAGAGATGATCCGTCGCGTAGTTCATTGGAGAACGGCGGCGACGGCGATCAGGCCATGGAAGGATCCCCTCCCTAAGGTAAGTCTTCCAAATCTTACGCTTTTCGATATGATTAGGCCGGATTCATGGATTACTGTTAAGAGGAGAAAAAATGCGCGCCGGGCAATCGTTGGACCGGCGCCGGTGCCGGCCACGACATCCATGCCGGCAGTACAGGTGATCGAGATCTCGGCGGTGCGGGCGCACCGTTTGAATTACCTCTTCGGCCGCGATGGGCCGGCTCCGAGTGAGTCGGGGCCGCGAGTGGATGGGCCGGGGTTAGCTGGGTATGTGGCTCAGGCTAAACCGGACCCTATACCTCTTCGTTGCACCGTCCCATGCAGGTCTCCGATCGATCTCTCTCCTGTTCGTTTGCCATCGCCTCTAGCTAGGGTTCCTCGACGCGGGAAGCCGGGTTTCCCCGTGTGTGGTACTGGACGAGCGAAGAAACCCATGGCCATGGCTGACTGCGGGGATGCTGCACCGACGGGCAAGAAACCCACCGCCTCGGGTGGAGCTGGTCGCGGCGGGGCTGCACCGCCGTCGGCTGCTGGCACCGGGCGTGGTGCCCCTGCTATGCCAGGCCCTAGGCCGCCGGTGGGTGACGGGGCGGTGCATGGCTCTGTGGGACGCGGCGGTGGCTACCTGGGCGCTCGGGCGCCGGTGCAGGCCCCAATAATGCGGGCCGGGGCGGTATGGCCCAAGGATCGAGGCCGCCGCCCCCAGGGAACCAGGCTATGGCGCCCGGCCTTCAACCTCGGGCTGCGCCGCATCATTACGTCGCGAGGCCGCTGTCAGTGTCAAAACTGGCGGATCTCGGGTAGGGGGTCCCGAACTGTGCGTCTAAGGCGGATGGTAACAGGAGGCGGGGACACAATGTTTAGCCAGGTTCGGGCCCTCTCGATGGAGGTAATACCCTACTTCCGGCTTGATTGATCTTGATGATATGAGTATTACAAGAGTTGATCTACCACGCGATCGTAGAGGCTAAACCCTAGAAGCTAGCCTATGATTATGATTGTTGTTGTTGTCCTACGGACTAAACCTCCGGTTTATATAGACACCGGAGGGGGCTAGGGTTACACAGAGTCGGTTACAAGGGAGGAGATCTACATATCCGAATTGCCAAGCTTGCCTTCCACGCAAAGGAGAGTCCGATCCAGACACGGGACGAAGTCTTCAATCTTGTATCTTCATAGTCCAACAGTCCGGCCAAAGTATATAGTCCGGCTGTCCGAGGACCCCCTAATCCAGGACTCCCTCAGTAGCCCCTGAACCAGGCTTCAATGACGATGAGTCCGGCGCGCAGATTGTCTTCGACATTGCAAGGCGGGTTCCTCCTTCGAATACTCCATAGAAGATTTTGAACACTAGGATCGTGTCCGACTCTGCAAAACAAATTCCACATACCACTGTAGAGAGTATAACATTTTCACAAATCCAATCTGCTGACAACTTTTCATAGCGTGACGTTCTGCCGTGGTTCGGTCATGACGAACCATTTTTCCCAGCCTGCCACTGCACGTGTTGCGAGGCAGTTTTATTGGCACGTCTTGTCGAAGCAGAGATCGTGTTCCTCTTATCACGGGATTCTCATCAATACGGGTGTGGGTAACCCAATCGTGCCCGCTGGTATGACTCCTCGATTTTAGGCAAGTTCCAAACGGCCACGAAGAGTACGCTCGATATCCACCCTCTTTATAAAGGGGCCAAGGCCTGTCCTTTTCTTCTCGCGCTCGATCCTTCCCTTCCCCCACCTCGAATTTCAACTCCCGAGGCTCCGGCTAAGCGCTTCGGACCTTCAATCATGTCCGGATCCAACCTTCAAGGCCGGTGGATAGCCTCCTCTGTCACAAAGGAGGACATCAAGAAGCTAAAAGAAGCCAGGTATCTGACCGCTGAAATCTCGCACAGGTTGCCTGCTCCAGGGCAGGTCATCCCTACTCCCGAACCCAACAAGAGTGTCGTATTTGTTTCCCACTTCCTCCGAGGGCTAGGCTTTAGTCTTGATCCCTTTGTTAGAGGGCTTATGTTCTATTACGGGCTCGATTTGCATGATCTAGCTCCAGATTCCATCCTTCACATCTCGTTGTTTATCGTCCTATGTGAGGCCTTCCTCCGCATCACCCCACACTTCGGCTTATGGATCAAGACCTTCAATGTGAAGCCGAAGATGATCGATGGTCTACACGCAGAATGCGGAGGTGCCATAATAAGCAAAGGCGCTGATGCTCCATGGCCAAAGGGTTCCTTCTCGGAGATGTCCAACTTATGGCAGCGGGAGTGGTTTTACATCACGGCTCCCTGAAGTACTAAGTGGGCAGCTGCCCCCGCCTTCCGTCCGGCCCCCCCGCCACAACTAGCTTCATGGGTCAACAAGGGGATGGACTGGGGGCCGATTAATGACGTGCCGATACTGCAGAGTCGCATCCGAGATCTCTTCAAGAGAGATGTCAGCCTTGTCAAGGTAATGCAAGTCATGTTAGTTCGTCGGGTCCTGCCATGCCAACGTCGACCTCTTCGTATGTGGGAATTCAACCCGGAAGGACCGCGAACTATTCAACAATTCTTCGGCATGACGCTCGAAGAGATGTATGGATTGTTCTTCGGATCACGAATAAAGTGTCCGGACACCACCGAGGATGCGGGTCTAAACTGCAATCGTCCAGATACCCATGTAAGTAATTCCACGGCCGAACACGCTGTCTTATAATTCGTCACAACATCATTCTGAAAAATCGCTCTTTGACCAGGACTGGATAAAAAAGGCGAAGATGATCAGGTGTTCGGCCCCCATTCCCGAAGGCTCGTCGGATCCTGTACTAGCCAGGATGCTTGGGCTCGCACCTTATCAAGCGCCATCTGGGGAAGATAGAGGGAGGAATAAAGAAGCCGAAAGCGGGCCCCACTCATTACTCATCCAAACCGGGGGAATTAGTGTCTCCGTGAAGGAGGATAACCGGGGAGAAGAATCTGAAATTCCCTCTCCCCAAGGAAGGAAAAGGACCGCCTCTGAAGACTTGGAAACAAGAGTTTCCAAACGAGGGAAGGAACCTTCACCAGAGGGCCCTGCCCCGGAGGGCATCCTTACTGCACAGTGCCCGCAAGGGGATCAGCCCTCCATCGAGTTGTAAGTGAACAAGAGTACTTTTGGTAAATATATCCTGCTTCATCTCCGAGGACAATAATCGAGACGTATGTCTTGCAGTTCGGATCGTAGCCCTTCTCGACAGAGTTCGTCTTCGGGGGATCTTCTTCCGGAGATGATGGAGAGTGAAACGCCCCCTGTCTCCCCGCCTCATGAGGTGGAAGACCCTGAGGTGTCGTCACGGAGGATTTCTCCTGATCCGCCAAGGCCGGAAGGTAACCCTTTGGCCACCCGAAGTCCGGAGGATTCGGCTCCTAAGGAGAGGAATAGAAAGAGTCTGAGACTGTCCAGCGCACAACCGGACGTACTGATGGGTCTTCTAGAGCAAGCGGCTATCTCAGAGGCGCATCGTACTTTAATGGGTACGGTGATTGAGAGGATTTCATCCGCCAAAAGTGGGTTGCATGAAACTTTTATGAGCCTGCTAAAAGGCTTTGAGGTACGCAAAGTAATATATATTTTGACGGTACCGCACCCGCTAGGTGTGCCCTATACAGATAGTAGCCCCTAAGACTCTGGTTGCTGTCCAAAGGCGACAAACAGAGGATCATAGTCCCAGGTAATGATCATGCTGCTTTCATGTGCAGGCGGCTGAGGGTCCAGTGGCTAGCCGGACTGGTGAGTTTGCCGAACTGAAGCGGCAACTAGATGCGGCAGATGCCGACATCGTGCTTGTAAATAAGCGGCTTGACGAGGCACAGGGTATGTATTCTCCGGTGGTTAACAGATATTTAAGAGGAGCATGATGCTAGTATCTATAATATGCTGTGACTGTAGATGGAGCTACCGCCATGGAGACCCTTCGGGCGGAGCTTGCCCGAGCCAAGGAACAAGCCAGGAGAAGTGATGCGGCTGCCCTAAAGGCGGTCGAAGAATTAAGAGCCGAACAGGCTGCTCATCGCCAGAGCAAAGATAAAATAGCCAAGATGGCTGTTGAGCTGAAGGATGCCACCGACCGGTATGGGCTTCTTGAAAAGGAAAGCCAAGCGAAAGCGGCGGACCTGAAGAAAGCCATGGTAGCAGCCAAGGAGACCTGCTCTAAAATCAGAGCAATGAAGGAGGAGCTTCGTCAAGCCGGATATATCACGGCCGGGAAGCCCTTTTTGTTGCGGATGAAGTTCAGAGATCCGAAGTATGCCCCTCTGGATCAATTATGGAGTGTTGCAGACGCGTACTTGGACTTGGCAGCGAGTGCTGCTGATGCGACTGAGCTTTTCAAAGATAAAAAAGATCATGAAGTGGAAAAGTTGTTCTGGTCGCAGTTCAATGCTCCATCGCGCCTGCTGCTGTTAAATGAGCAAATGGCTGAGTGGGCTGAGCTCCGTAGGTTGTCCGGGCTTGCCATGAGGTCTGTCGTGGATCATCTTTGGCCAGAAGGACCAAGGCCGAATAGTAATTTTGGTTTAGTGCAACGATTCCTTGGTGCTGGGCTGCATATCGACGCTGCAAAGAGGTCGGTGTGCATAGAGGGTGTGCGGATGGCTCTAGCCCGTGTTAAGACATACTGGGCAGAGATGGAGGCCACCTCTATTGCAACCCGGAGTTCGGCCGTAGGCCAGGTATCCGCCGAGCACAATTTTGAAGAAGTCCTAGAAGGTGCTCGTTTAATAGAGGCTCAGTGCTCAAAGAGTATCATGTTCTAGTGACATGTATCCTAATTGTAAAAACAATGCTATTAGGATTTAAAGGCTGTGGTTATACTTTTGCCTGAAAGTATTATGATGCCTCCTGTGTGGCCGTTTATGTATGTATATAACCTGAAAGTTTGCAAATGCCGGTTTCAAATTTCACGCATATAATGCGGGGGTGTTCGGAAAAGCGCGTATTCACACTTGATCCAACATCTTGGTCCATTGAGGTGATAGCGCGGCGAACAAGGCAATTGGACTATATTGCTTTAACACTTTCACTTAGCCATAGGAGTTTGACGGTGGGGCTACTATATAGCCCCTGGTACTTCCGCGTCTATCCGGATACGGTGCGCGTACATACATGACCGGGAAACCGGTCATTCATTAATGCGGAGGAATCGCGAAGATTCCGATGAGTCATCGAGTGGTTGACCAGTCTCGCGCTTTATCATGATAGTCAGTTTTTGGCTTTCTCTACTGAGGTGCTCGTCCAGATGAACCAGGGCACAATCGCAGTAGTTCTCCCGGTGCCACCTTAGCCGATATAGCGGAACGTAAGGTAGCAAAACACGGGAGCCGGGCAAACCCAACTATTGACCAAAGACATGATTCGAAGCTGATGCATATAAGGCCAAACTCGTGACGCCGAACACTCCCTAAGGTATTCAGTCTTTACAACATATACCGGGCTGAGTAACACCCTTGATAATGGACCCTGAATTTCCAGGTACGTGCATTAGACTGACGTGGCGAAATGCAAATAACGCCAGCATCCCTCTCGGTTGTGTTGAGCATCGGAGGGTGTGAAGCAACAAGAGACAATAAGAAAGGTTTACGCAGGGTCTTAATCTAAAAAGAAACCTTTGAGCGGGGCCCTGCTGCACGTCTGCGCCTGTGTCTCCGTTGTGCCGTATCCTGGAAGGGTGTAGCACGATTATCATCTGTAAAAGAGAAAAACTCAGGTGAAAGTATTCGTGCGAAAAATTGGTTATTCTTAATAAACCATTAAAATTCAATCTAAATAAGGTCAACCCGAACTGTAGTTCTTTTTACATGCGGGAAGCCCCTAGCGCCACCTATGGGGGTATATCCATCAACCCAATCTTAGGTTTATCTGAGCTGTTACAGCCAGTGTCGCGCCGGACTCGTCTAGCCGTGTCCGCGGTCTTGACGACAGATCATTTATTCTGGTTGGAGAGGCTAGTTAGTGTTCGGCTGCTAAAGTTGCCGCACATTCTTCCGTACGCAAGGAACACTCTGTGTTTCCGCTAACTATGATGGTGCCACGTGGACCAGGCATCTTAAGCTTAAGATAAGCGTAATGCGGTACTGCGTTAAAACGAGCGAAGGTTGTTCTTCCGAGTAGTGCTTGATAGCCGCTTCGGAATGGAGCGATGTCGAAGGTTAACTTTTCACTTCGGAAGTTGTCGGGAGAACCGAATACAACCTCTAGTACTAGAGAGCCCGTGCAGCGGGCATCTGGGCCTGGTATTACTCCTTTAAAGGTAGTATGGCTTTGGTTAATTCTTGTCGAGTCTATCCCCATTTTGAGGACTGTGTCCTGATATATCAGATTGAGACTACTGCCGCCGTCCATAAGGACTCGGGTGAAATGGTATCCGTTAATTATTGGGTCTAGCACCAAGGCAGCAGATCCTGTGTGCCGGATACTAGTCGGGTGATCCCTGCGATCAAAAGTGATCGGGCAGGCCGACCAAGGGTTGAACTTGGGGGTGACGAGCTCCACGGTGCATACGTCTCGGAGTGCGTGTTTTCTCCTCCTCTTCGTTACGTGAATCATGTTCACTGTTTTGACCTCTGGTGGGAATTTTTTCTGTCCCCCAGTGTTTTGCCAGCGAGGCTCATCCTCGTCTTCACTTGGTGTCTCCCTCCCCTTGTGCTCGGCGTTTAGCTTGCCGGCTTGCTTGAAGACCCAGCATTCTCTATTGGTGTGATTTGCAGGTTTGTCGGAGATGCCATAAATCTGACATAATCTGTCTAGAATCTTATTTAGGCTGGACGGTCCATCTTGGCTGCCTTTAAATGACTTTTTCCGTTGACCGGGGTTAGAGCCCCTGAATTCGGCGTTTACCGCCGTGTTGTCTTGGCTATCATAATTGCTTCGACGCTTGCTTTTATGGCGTCGCGGTTTCCCATTACCATCCCTGACTTCGGATGTGCCTGGGTCGCTGGTGCCGCTACGGGCCAGCCAACTATCTTCGCCCGCGCAAAAGCGGGTCATAAGGCTTGTTAAGGCTGCAATTGTCCTCGGTATTTCCTGGCCGAGGTGTTTGGCGAGCCATTCGTCCCGGACACTATATTTAAAAGCCGCTAAGGCTTCGGCGTCCGGGCAGTCGACAATTTGATTCTTCTTAGTGAGGAATTTGTTCCAAAGCTTTCAGGCTGACTCTCTGGGCTGTTGAATTATATGACTTAAATCGTCTGCATCCAGAGGCCGGACATAGGTCCCTTGAAAATTAGCCCTAAAAGCATCCTCAAGCTCTTCCCAACTTCCAATTGAGTTTTCGGGGAGGCTCTTCAGCCAATGCCGAGCTGGTCCTTTCAACTTGAGGGGCAAGTATTTGATGGCGTGGAGATAATCTCCACGAGCCATATGGATATGAAGGATAAAGTCCTCGATCCGGACTTCGGTCCGCTGCCCGTCAGACGCCTCTATGTTCACGGGTTTGAATCCCTCTGGAAATTCGTGATCCGGCACCTCATCGGTGAAGCATAGGGGGTGCGCGGCACCCCTGTACCTGGATGTGTCATGACGTTCTGACGGTTGTAGTGTTTGGTTTTGATTCTGTGCCGGAGCGTGCTTCCTAGATCCGTCGATGGACCTGGTCATACCGACATCATTAGCTGCCCTATCGCGGCCATGGGGTGGTCGATCCGGCTGATCGGCCGTTTTATTTTTTGGCTGTATAGGCTCTAAAGCCTCGTCATCAAATTCAGGCAGCAGCTTGCGCTTTGGATAACTCTTTGTGAGGCGACTACCACCGTACTTTTCTGCAGTGTCGAGCACTTTGTTCCATCTACTGTTGAGTGTATTTTGCGCGTCCTTGAGCCTTTGCTTCTACTTCTTTAGACTCCTCGTGGTGGCAAGAAGCCTTCTATGGAGGTTCTCTTGCTCCAAGTGCCTTTCCGGGATGATGTGTGCTTCATCGTCCGGACTGTTCTCCTCTCCGGAGACAGGTTGATTAGCTTTACCCTCGGCGTCACCGTTGTCGGACAGTGGCTTCGTACTATGTTCACCGTCCGCTGGCTCATCCTGCTCTGTCGCTGGGTCCATGTGGTCGTCGTTTCCTCTGGAGTCGACCGGGGTATTATTCTTTCTTGCATTGTTATTGCTGTTTTTGCCGAGGCGGGGTTTGGAGCGGCGCCTGCGTCGTTGCTTTGGTTGCTTCTCGAGGGAACTATCCTTCGCTGCTTCTTCCCGTTCTGCATCGTTGTTTTCTTTGTGGGTGTCCACCATGTATATATCGTATGATGAGGTGGCAGTCCAGTGCCCTGTGGGCTGTGGTTCCTGTTCTTCTCCTGCATCGTCGTCCATACCGTCGATGTCTTCGAAGTCGAGATCAAGCATGTCAGTTAAATCGTCGACAGTGGCTATTAAGTGGGTGGTAGGTGGGAACCGAATTTCTTCGTCGTCCGCTTCCCACTCGAGCCGGACATAGTTCGGCCGAGGGTCTCCTGACAAGGAGAGAGACTTTAAAGAATCTAGCATGTCGCCCAAGGGCGAGTGCTGGAAAATATCCGCGGAGGTAAACTCCATGATCAGTGCCGAATTAGATTCGCTAGGCACGGACGCGGGCGGTTCAGAGCCCGTGGCCGGGGACGAATCCAAGGATCCGGCAACACAGGTTTCGTAGGAGGTGAAGTCAGTATTCGGCTCTATCGCCACTGAGTGTGCGGCCTCCGTGGCGGGGTCCATCCACCCGTCCTCGGACGGCGCCATCTGCTCCGGATTGAGGGCCGGAGTAGCCATGTGTGTGATCCTCGAACACCGTCCCGACGACAGAGCTAAGTCATGTTCGTCAGGATCTGGCGGCGATTCGACATAGGCTCGAATCCGTCGAAGATCAAGTCTCCGCGGATGTCGGCAGTATAGTTTAAGTTTCCAAACCTGACCTGACGGCCAGGGGCGTAGCTCTCGATCTTCTCTAGATGGCCAAGTGAGTTGGCCCGCAGTACGAAGCCGCCAAATACGAGGATCTGTCCGGGGAGAAAAACCTCACCTTGGATCGCATCGTCGTAGATGATCGAAGGAGCCATCAAGCCTTATGGTGACGGCACAATGGAAATCTCAATGAAAGCACCATTGTCGGTGTCAAAACTGGCGGATCTCGGGTAGGGGGTCCCGAACTGTGCGTCTAAGGCGGATGGTAACAGGAGGCGGGGGACACAATGTTTACCCAGGTTCGGTCCCTCTTGATGGAGGTAATACCCTACTTCCTGCTTGATTGATCTTGATGATATGAGTATTACAAGAGTTGATCTACCACGAGATCGTAGAGGCTAAACCCTAGAAGCTAGCCTATGATTATGATTGTTGTTGTTGTCCCATTTGACTAAACCCTCCGGTTTATATAGACACCGGAGGGGCTAGGGTTACGTAGTCGGTTACAAGGGAGGAGATCTACATATCCGAATTGCCAAGCTTGCCTTCCACGCAAAGGAGAGTCCCATCCGGACACGGGACGAAGTCTTCAATATTGTATCTTCATAGTCCAACAGCCCGGCCAAAGTATATAGTCCGGCAGTCCGAGGACCCCATAATCCAGGACTCCCTCAGCCGCCACGAAAGCGGTCTGGGCCGGTGCAGAGGTAGGCACCTCCGCCTCAAAACGTGGGTGCCGGAGGTGACAGTGGACCGCCCCGGGGACAATGGGTGATGATGGATACAATGCATATGGTGATGCCCAACACCGTGGCTCGTCGTCGACGGGTGGTGGCCGCGGATATGCTTGGCAGAGCGATGGTACAGCTGAGAGACCTTTTTACAATCCTCCAGGTGGTTTTGTTGAGGGGGCATCCAACCCTAACCATCGGCAGTGAGGTGGATACCGTGGTGGTAGAGGGGGTCGGTTCCGTAACCGTCAGCCTCCTCCGCATGTTGTCGTCGAGCCGACGACCTCCGTGGGGGGGGGGGGGACCCCGGACAGACGCCCGCACTGTCTGGTCAGGCGTTGGATGTGGTGACGGCGCTAGCCAATGCGGAGATACCTGAGACTGAGACCGTAGCGACGGGCTCGGCCGAGGCTGCGGAGAGGTCTGACTCTGATAGAGCTTCCAAGTGGGCGCGTAAGAAAGAGAAGATGCTTTGTTATCATTGTGGCGAGAAGAGCCACTTTATTGCTGAGTGTGTGGCGGAGCTCTGTGATACCTGCGGCAAGCCAGCTCATGCTTCGGGGGAATGCCTGATTTTTCATGATTAGGTGCCGACTATTACTATTTATGGAGTGTATTGTGCTGAGTTGATGTTCTTTGAGTCTCCTAGTGTGAGGGAGATCCCAGAGGAGACCCAGAGCATGACCACTGGGGTTGTGAAAGTTACCAAAGGTGATGTCTCTGAGAATCAGATTGTGCAGAGGCTCAAGGAGTTAGCTCCTCGTGACTTCCAGTGGGAGCTTGTCAGTATCGAGGCCAATATGTTTAAGGTGGACTTTCCTTCTGTTGAAGATTGGCAGAGGGTTCTGAGTTTTGTGCTGTGCAGAGTGCCTGGCACAGAGTGCATCCTGGAGTTCCATGAGTGGAAGAGGGTTGAGCCACAGGGCAAGCCTCTTACTTAGGTCTGGTTACGTTTCTCCGGGGCTCCCTCGAAGCCGATTCAGGATGCTCGAGTCGTTGCTAGCTTGGGAATCTTGGTTGGGAAAACCAAGAGAGTGGATATGGCCTTCACCCGAGCTCACGGAGTGGCCCGATTGCTGGTGAGTGTCTGGATATTGATTTTGTGCCTGATGTGGTTATGTGGACATATAGGGGCCAGATATTTAACCTTGAGATTGAGTTTGAGGATGCCGATCTTTTTGCTGAGGCCATCAATGGGACTGATGTTGACATGCACGAGGGAGATGATAGTTCGGGCGCTAAGGAGGCGCCAGTGGATGAGGCTGGACGAGAGGTGTCCAACGGTTCGGCGTCCGTTCCTCAGACGCATGGGGACGGGGCGGCACCATCATCTTCGGTGCCAATGAGTTCCCTGAGATTTGGGTCGTTTGAGCCAGCTTCTTCTCCTCCCCGACTCTGGAGCGATCGGGTGGAGTCCGATGATGTGTTGGAGCGCACGCTGCCTGCACTAGATTTTGATGCTGCTGTGAGTCCCGTGCTTGGGGGCTCGGAGGTGATTCTTCCTGTGACGACCTTGGGCAGGTGGCCCCTCTTTCTCCCTCTCTGATAGTTGCCTCACCTCAGGCGACGGAGTCGACGATGGCGGTTGTGACTAGGGGAGGGAGACCGGGGCAGGTGGCCTCAACTCCTTCTTCTCCTCTGGTGACGACGGAGCCGTTGATGACGGATGTGTCTAGGGAAGGGGGCCCGGGTCAGGTGGCTTCAGCTCCTTCTTCTCCTCTAGCGGCAACGGAGCCGTTGAGGACGGCTGTGCCCAGGGGAGGGGGCCCGGGGCCGGTAGCCTCGGCTCTCTCTTCTCCTCTCGCGGCGATGGAGCCGATGCTGACGGCTAGGACTAGGGGAGGGAGTCCGGGGCAGGTGGCCTAGACTCCCTTTTCTTCTATGGGCGACTAGGGTGGCCGCGCCTCCGATGGCGCCCATGATTCACACCAGCCAGAGGCCGGGGTGGCAGGGGAGCACGGGCAGGAGGCCCATTCGCTTATTTCTTCAGGCGCACCTGTGTCCCGGGGCCACGGTTCGAGGGCGACGACGATGGAGCCGTGGAGCTCTCCATTTCTGGTTTCGACCGCTTCTCGGGAGGAGGTCATAGCTTATGGAGGGATTCCGGATCCGGTATCTGAGGGGCGACGGATGAGCCGTCGTCTCCAGGATCACCCGGAGGTTGATGACTAGTACGTCCATTTTGCATCATGCTTTTATATCGATATTTATTGCCTTATGGGCTGTTATTACACATTATGTCACAATACTTATGCCTATTCTCTCTTATTTTACAAGGTTTACATAAGGAGGGAGAATGCCGGCAGCTGGAATTCTGGGCTGGAAAAGAAGCAAATATTAGAGACCTATTCTGCACAACTCCAAAAGTCCTGAAACTCCACGGAAGTTGTTTTTGGAAATAATAAAAAATACTGAGTGGAAGAAATACCAAAGGGGGCCCACACCCTGGCCACGAGGGTGGAGGGCGCGCCCTACCCCATTGGCACGCCCCCTGCCTCGTGGGCCCCCTGTTGGCCCTCCGGTGCCCATCTTCTACTATATGAAGTCTTCCGTCCGAAGAAAAATAAGAAGCAAGCTTTCGGGACGAGACTCCGCCGCCACGAGGCGGAACCTTGGCGGAACCAATCTAGGGCTCTCGCGGAGGTGTTCTGCCGGGGACACTTCTCCGGAGGGGGAAATCATCACCATCGTCATCACCAACGCTCCTCTCATCGAGAGGGGGCCAATCTCCATCAACATCTTCACCAGCACCATCTCCTCTCAAACCCTAGTTCATCTCTTGTATCCAATTGTTGTCTCCAAGTCTGGGATTGGTACCTGTAGGTTGCTAGTAGTGTTGATTACACCTTGTAGTTGATGCTAGTTGGTTTATTTGTTGGAAGATCATATGTTCAGATCCTATATGCATATTAATAACCGTCTGATTATGAACATGAATATGCTTTGTGAGTAGTTACGTTTGTTCCTGAGGACAAGGGAGAAGTCTTGCTATTAGTAGTCATGTGAATTTGGTATTCGTTCGATATTTTGATGAGATGTATGTTGTCTCTCCTCTAGTGGTGTGATACGTCTCCAACGTTTCTATAATTTTTGATTGCTCAATGCTATATTATCTTCTGTTTTGGACATTATTGGGCTTTATTATACACTTTTATATTATTTTTGGGACAAGCCTATTAACCGGAGGCCTAGCCCAGAATTGCTGTTTTTTGCCTATTTCAGAATTTTGCAGAAAAAGAATATCAAACGGAGTTCAAACGGAATGAGACCTTCGGGAACGTGATTTTCGGAACGAACGTGATCCAGAGGACTTGGACCCTACGTCAAGAAAACTACCAGGAAGCCACGAGGTAGGGGCGCGCCTACCCCCTGGGCGCGCCTCCACCCTCGTGGGCCCCATGTTGCTCCACCGACGCATTCCTTCCTCCTATATATACCTACGCACTTCAAACTACCAGATACGGAGCCAAAAACCTAATTCCACCGCCGCAACCTTCTGTACCCGTGAGATCCAATCTTGGGGCATGTTCCGGAGCTCCACCGGAGGGGGCATCGATCATGGAGGGCTTCTACATCAACACCATAGCCTCTCCGATGAAGTGTGAGTATTTTACCTCAGACCTTCGGGTCCATAGTTATTAGCTAGATGGCTTCTTCTCTCTTTTTGGATCTCAATACAATGTTCTCCCCCTCTTGTGGAGATCTATTCGATGTAATCTACTTTCATGTGTGTTTGTTGAGACCGATGAATTGTGGGTTTATGATCAAGTTTATCTATGAACAATATTTGAATCTTCTGAATTCTTTTTATGTATGATTGGTTATCTTTGCAAGTCTCTTCGAATTATCAGTTTGGTTTGGCCTACTAGATTGATCTTTCTTGCAATGGGAGAAGTGCTTAGCTTTGGGTTCAATCTTGCGGTGTCCTTTCCCAGTGACAGTAGGGACAGCAAGGTATGTATTGTATTGTTGCCATCGAGGATAACAAGATGGGGTTTATATCATATTGCATGAGTTTATCCCTCTAGATCATGTCATGTTGCTTAAAGCGCTACTCTGTTCTTATGAACTTAATACTCTAGATGCATGTTGGATAGCGGTCGATGTGTGGAGTAATAGTAGTAGATGCAGGCAGGAGTCGGTCTACTTGTCTCGGACGTGATGCCTATATACATGATCATGCCTAGATATTCTCATAACCATGCTCATTTCTGTCAATTGCTCAACAGTAATTTGTTCACCCACCGTAAATACTTATGCTCTCGAGAGAAGCCACTAGTGAAACCTATGGCCCCCGGGTCTATTTTCCATCATATTAATCTTCCAACACTTAGCTATTTCCGTTGCCTTTTATTTTACTTTGCATCTTTATCACAAAAATACCAAAAATATTATCTTATCATATCTATCAGACTCACACTCGTAAGTGACCGTGTAGGGATTGACAACCCCTTATCGCGTTGGTTGCGAGGATTTATTTGTTTGTGTAGGTGCGAGGGACTCGTGTGTAGCCTCCTACTGGATTCATACCTTGGTTCTCAAAAACTGAGGGAAATACTTACGCTACTTTGCTGCATCACCCTTTCCTCTTCAAGGGAAAACCAACGCAGTGCTCAAGAGGTAGCAAGAAGGATTTCTCGCGCCGTTGCTGGGGAGGTCTACGCAAAAGTCAACATACCAAGTACCCATCACAAACCCTTATCTCCCGCATTACATTATTTGCCATTTGCCTCTCATTTTCCTCTCCCCCACTTCACCCTTGCCGTTTTATTCGCCCTCTCTTTCTAGCTTGTCTTCCTTCGCCATGTCGGAACCAAAAAGAGTTGGGGGTTCTCTCCCGAGCTTTAGTGCTTTGGACAATCCTTCTATTCTATCTAAACTCATAGATAATACTATGGAAAAACCTACCGGAGTTGTTAATGAGAGTCCTAATAATTTTGATGAAGATGATTCTGGAAGTTTTTGTTATTTACTCAATGAATCTTTGAAAGATGCTTGGGATAGGCTGTTAAGTATCCAGGCTAGCTATGTACCCCAATATCAAATTGAGGTTTATCTAAAAAGCTTTTATGTTGGGCTGCCCGCTTTGTTCAAACAAGTTTTAGATTCTATTTTTGAAGAGGGTTTTCTTGAAGGGGACCCCATAGATAGCTATGGAAATATGAAAACTATATTTGGGCATCCCATGAATGAGAAAGTTGAATCCACATCTCTTTTGCTCTCCTACCAAAACGAATCTATTAAAGAGATAAAAGCTAGCCTAGATGCAAATTTCTGCAACGTGCTTAATCTTTCTTCTAACATCAATAGCCACGTGCTTTATCAAAATATAAAGATTAATTCCATAGATAACAAGTTTGCTATTTTATTCCCTAAAACCAAAGATGGCAATACCTAGATCTATCCTTCATTTTATGCCTAGCTAGGGGCGTTAAACGATAGCGCTTGTTGGGATGCAACCCAATTTTATTTTTAGTTTTTTTGCTTTTTGCTTCTTTTTAGGAATATATATTTGTTCTAACCTCTGGTTAGATGTGTTTTTATGTTTTAATTAGTGTTTGTGCCAAGTTAAACCTTTAGGATCTTCTTGGATGATAGTTATTTGATCTTGCAGAAAATTCCAGAAACTTTATGTTCACGAAAATAATTGTTAAAAATCACCAGAACGTGATAAAATATTGATTCCAATTGTTTCTGATCAATAATTTTTTTGTCTAGGTCGTCCTATTTTTTCTGATTTTTTGGAGTTCCAGAAGTTTGCTTTAGTTACAGATTACTACAGACTGTTCTGTTTTTGACAGATTCTGTTTTTCGTGTGTTGTTTGCTTATTTTGATGAATCTATGGCTAGTAAAAGAGTTTATAAACCATATAGAAGTTGGAATACAGTAGGTTTAACACCAATATAAATAAATAATGAGTTCATTACAGTACCTTGAAGTGGTTTTTTGTTTTCTTTTGCTAACGGAGCTCACGAGATTTCTGCTTAGTTTTGTGTTGTGAAGTTTTCAAGTTTTGGGTGAAAGATTTGATGGATTATGGAACAAGGAGTGGCAAGAGCCTAAGCTTGGGGATGCCCATGGCACCCCAAGATAATCTAAGGACACCTAAAATCCAAAGCTTGGGGATGCCCCGGAAGGCATCCCCTCTTTCGGCTACTTCCATCGGCAACTTTACTTGAAGCTATATTTTTATTCACCACATGATATGTGTTTTGCCTGGAGCGTCTTGTATGATTTGAGTCTTTTCTTTTTAGTTTACCACAATCATCTTTCCTGTACACACCTTTTGAGAGAGATACACATGATTCGGAAATTATTAGAATACTCTATGTGCTTCACTTATATCTTTTGAGTTATATAGTTTTGCTCTAGTACTTCACTTATATCTTTTAGAGCACGGTGGTGGATTTGTTTTATAGAAACTATTGATCTCTCATGCTTCACTTAGATTATTTTGAGAGTCTTAAATAGCATGGTAATTTGCTTAAATAATCCTAATATTCTAGGTATTCAAGATTAGTAAAAACTTACTTATGACTGTGTTGAATACTAAGAGAAGTTTGATGCTTGATGATTGTTTTGAAACATGGAGGTAGTAATATTAAAGTTGTGCTAGTTGAGTAGTTGTGAATTTGAGAAATACTTGTTTTGAAGTTTGCAAGTCCCGTATCATGCACGTATGGTAAACGTTATGTAACAAATTTGAAACATGAGGTGTTCTTTGATTGTCCTCCTTATGAGTGGCGGTCGGGGACGAGCGATGGTCTTTTCCTACCAATCTATCCCCCTAGGAGCATGCACGTAGTGCTTGGTTTTTGATGACTTGTAGATTTTTGCAATAATTATGTGAGCTCTTTATGACTAATGTTGAGTCCATGGATTATACGCACTCTCACCTTTCCACCATTGCTAGCCTCTTTGGTACCGTGCATTGCCCTTTCTTACATTGAGAGTTGGTGCAAACTTCGCCGGTGCATCCAAACCCCGTGATATGATACACTATTTCACACATAAACCTCCTTATATCTTACTCAAAACAGCCACCATACATACCTATTATGGCATTTCCATAGCCATTCCGAGATATATTGCCATGCAACTTTCCACCATTCCGTTTATCATGGCACGTTCATCATTGTCATATTGCTTTGCATGATCGTGTAGTTGACATAGTATTTGTGGCAAAGCCACCGTTCATAATTCTTTCATACATGTCACTCTTGGTTCATTGCATATTCCGCACATCACGGAGGCATTCATATAGAGTCATACTTTGTTCTAGTATCGAGTTGTAATCATTGAGTTGTAAGTAAATAGAAGTGTGATGATCATCATTTTCTAGAGCATTGTCCCAAGTGAGGAATAAAAAGAGAGAGAGAGAAAGGCCAAAAAAAAAGAAGGCCCAAAAAAGAGAGAAAAAGAGAGAAGGGACAATGTTACTATCCTTTTACCACACTTGTGCTTCAAAGTAGCACCATGATCTTCATAATAGAGAGTCTCTTGTTTTGTCACTTTCATATACTAGTGGGAATTTGTCATTATAGAACTTGGCTTGTATATTCCAACAATGGGCCTCCTCAAGTGCCCTAGGTCTACGTGAGTGAGGGAGTCCTGGAGTAGGGGGTATCCGGACAGCCGGACTGTGTACAACGTCCGGACTATTGAAGCGTGAAGATACAAGACTCAGGACTTCGGCCCGTGTCCGAATGGGACTTTCCTTGGCTTGGAAGGCAAGCTTGGCGATCCGGATATTATATTTCCTTCCTTTTAACCGACTCCATGTAAACCCTAGCCCTCTCCGGTGTCTATATAAACCGGAGCGGTTGGTCCTTAGAAGGACGATCACAATTACAATCATACCATCATAAGCTAGCTCTTAGGGTTTAGCCTCTACGATCTCGTGGTAGATCTACTCTTGTACTACCCATATCATCAATATTAATCAAGAAGGAAGTAGGGTTTTACCTCCATCGAGAGGGCCCGAACCTGGGTAAACATCCGTGTCCCTTGGTTCCTGTTACCATCAGCCTTGACGCACAGATCGGGACCCCCTACCCGAGATCCGCCGGTTTTGACACCGACATTGGTGCTTTCATTGAGAGTTCCTCTGTGTCGTCGCTGTCAGGCTCGATGGCTCCTTCAACCACTGTCAACAACACGGTACCGGGTGAGACTTTTCTCCCCGGACAGATCTTCGTGTCTGGCGGCTTCGCCCTGTGGGCCAATTCTCTTGGCCATCTGGAGCAGATCGATAGCCACCAGATCAGGGTCGGAAACCTGAACTGCACGGCGGACATCCGCGGAGACTGGATCTTCGACGGATTCGGGCCTATGCCAGGAGCACCGGACAGTAACGACGAACACGGCTTAGACCCGCTGTCGAACAAAGCTCGGGTGTCGCTTCGCAGTAGCCTCGGACTTAAATCCGGAGCAGGCTGAGTTGCCCAAGGACGGGGGGCTGGACCCTGCCCCGCAGGTCGCGCACTCATCGGCGGTAGATCCGAACACGGGCCTCACCCTTGTGGTGGCCTGTGAATCCGGACCCCCGGATTCGTATCCGGACGTTGGTTCCGGTCCGCGCACTCCCGATCTAGTCGAGCCAGGTTGGGCTCCGGTAATGGAGTTCACCGCTGCGGATATCTTCCAGCACTCGCCTTTCGGTGACATGCTGAACTCATTAAAGTCTCTCTCTTTGTCAGGAGGCTCTTGGCCGAACTATGTTCGGCTCGAGTGGGAAGCTGGCGATGAAGGAATTCTTTGCCCACCCACCACCGACTTCATTGCCACGGTCGATGATTTAACCGACGTGATTGACTTTGACTCCGAAGACATCGATGGTATGAACGACGATGCAGGTGAATCACAGGAGCCACCGCCATCGGGCGGTGGATAGCCGCCTATCCCCATGATATACACATGGCGGACACTCAAGGAAACCAATGGCGATGAGGCAGCGGAGGATAATCCCCGTGGGAAAAGCAAAGCATGGGCGCTGCCGGCGCCGCCCAAGCCCCGGCCGCAGAATATCGCCTGTAAGTCGAAAATAATCCGGATGGCGCCAAAGATGAATATAACCCTAGTCGGCGTGCCTTTCAGAAGGCCGGACTGGCCACTGTGGGATACTTGGAGAGGGACAATTGTACGCACCCCTCCGAGGATGAGGCAAGCCTCGGCAATGACAAATTCGGCGTGCCTGAAGATCCAGTGGAACAAGCTCGCTTCGAGCGACGGCTCATGGCCATGACAAAGAGCCTGCAAAGGAAGCAACAGCAGCTTAAAGCTGACCAAGATTCGCTGGTGGACAGATGGACCAAGGTCCTGGCCACTGGAAGATACGGACCCGACCGCCCCGACAAAGGGCACACAGGGCACAACCGGCCACCCCAACCTAAGCAGGAGAACTCAAGGCACATGCCCCGACATCAACACACCACTACGGTCCAAAACAATACGAAGGACAAAAGAAGAAGCATCCTCAAGCCTCAAGAATTGTCATAAGCGCCAAAACAGGAAGGCTGGTGCTAATTCCAGCAACTCCCGATCCGGTCAATGAAAGAACGGCTCAGACCTATCCGCCCGAGCCACACACTCGATCAACCATGTGTAATCCATGGTACTCCTAGAAGGACGACAAAGCATACCAGATGTAATGCCCAATCCTCAAAACAAAGCGGTTGGTCGGTGTCGAAACAATGAAGGGAGGCATCCGGTCAAGAGCCCCCCATAGCATAAAAGTACGGCCAACGCCCCGACCGCATTAACCAAAGCAACTCAATTGCAGTACCTCCGGACATAGCAAACCAGGGGCCCCATAACACATAAAACCCCCGCAGGTGTGAAACCACAAACAACATCTCCTAAAAGATGCTAGGGGCAAAGGCCAATTTTTTCTGGCCCATCATTCTAAAATGGTTGTCTTCGGATCACTGAAAATACTTCGCCAAAGAATAAATCTTCGGCACCTTCCCACCATGCGGTAATTTACCATATACTAACGGGACGAACCACGTTGACTAGATTCCACGTGGTCAATCACTCAGGCCAACATCATGTGATACAATCACACGGCCGAACCCCGCCCTCAGGGCGGAAATCATACAGCTGCCGGAGTAGCGAGTCACGCATGCCTATCAAATTTTTGATATGACAGCCAACTATCCGGACACCAATTGAGGAGTCCGCGCTACCCAACGGTATAACGGCTGGGTTTACCAGGGTCCGATCAGGAGCCCTCGGACCAACCACAAGAGGACACTCGGCTACCTCCGAGTATTTGCCTTACAAACTAACTTTGACGCAGAACAGGATTGGTGACGTGGAATCGGCCAGGACACACAAGGAGCCCTCCCCCCTAAATGAAGGCAGCCTGGATTCACTCTTGATCCACTGACAACTCCCTCCAGCCCGGCCATCACAGGTTCCGCCAAAAAACACCTCTTTTCATAATCATACATCGTACTCGTATGCATAGACATATCATTTTACTACAATGCGTAGACTTAAATAACACTTACCAGCCGTCGCTTTTCATTGACACCTCGTGTTACGCCCGATTATGCCAGGGGCTTCATAATACAACAATAAAGTCCGACCACCTTCTCGGTCGTCCGACACCCCGAACTTATAGCACTATATGCATCAACTCCGAATCATGTCTTGGGTAATTGGTTGGGTTTGCCCGGCTCCCTTGTTTTGGTACCTTACGTTCCGTTATATCGGCTAAGGTAGCGCAGGGAGAACTACTGCGATTGTGTCCCGGATCTGCCGGACGAGCACCTCAAGAGAGAAAGCCGAAACCGATTGTCATGATACAAATGAGAGCTGGTCAGCTGTTCGAGAGGTTGTAAAATCCCTAAAGATTTATTCCGACAACGCCATTATAAATGCAGAGTGTGATGGATCGGTCTTCGATCAGCGCCAATAGAGCCCCTAGTTCGCCTTCCGAACACTAGGGGCTGCGCCGACCATACTCGAATTCCTATGGCTAAGTGAGAGTAATAAAGCCTTATAGTCCGATTGCCTGGTTCGTGGTGAGAAATGCCTCCATAAAAGGACCCAACTATGGGATAAAGAGTGTTCAGATATATCCCGAACACCCCCGTATTCTTTTTACGTGGGGGCAGAAGCCGACGACTGGCCAACTCTCAGGATTTACATACAATAAACATCCGCACAGGAAGAACATATGTTCAAACAAAACAGGCAATATATAAACGCCATAATCCCATATTACAAAAAGTGGCACGAATGCCCTCAGGGAAATATAACGTCTTTGGTACATTTATCCGCCGCAAGGCGGGCTCCCTTCAGTACACCTTCATAGTACAGTTCGGGCTTGCGATGCTCCTTACCCTCCGGCGGCCCCTCAGTCATCAGCTTCTCTGCGTCAAGCTTCCCCCAATGCACTTTTGCACGGGCGAATGCCATAAGTGCACCCTCTATGCAAACCGATCACTTAATAGCATCAAGCCGAGGACAAGCGCCCACAATCCGCTTCACGAGCCCGAAGTAACTGCTCGGAATTGGCTCCGCCGCCCACAGCCGGACAATCAAGTCCTTCATGGCTAGTTCGGGTCAACAGGTAGCTTCGATCAGCTGCTTCAGCTGATCGATAAAGGGCACCAGATAGTTCGGTGCTAAATACTGCAACCAGAAATCCCTCTCCGCAGACTTCTTTTCCTCGGTTTGGTAGAATTGGGCGGCATCTGATATGCTGCGAGGAAGATCCACAAAAGCCCCTGGAAAAATAAGAATTCAGTTTGCCGCTTAGAATTCTTCCCATTATCATGAACAAATGGCTAAGAATCTGAAGGCCTTACCACCGCAACTTTCCGGGCCTCCTGAATGTCCCAGACAAAGACCTCGGGCTTCTTCCCGAGCATCTTCCATGCTTGGAGCACTTGGGCGAGTTCGGATTCTTTCCCTACTAGACTCTGCTCCAAGCCCTCGCTTTTCTTCACAGCCTCCTGGAGCTCCCGCTCAGCTGTGACAACCCTGGCCTCGTGTTTTTCACGAAGTGCCAGTTCGGCGGCAGCCTTCTTGTTGGCATCATCCACAGCCTTCTTTAGTGCCTCATATTCGGCACTCGCTCCTAGGGCATACAACACAAATACTTTTTAATAAGCACAATTACTTATTCGTGCCTAATGCAAGACAATGCTTTAACATACCTTGTTTATCTTCTAATTGCTTCCTCACACGGCCAAGTTCTTCCTCGGCCCGTTCCAGACTCTGCTTTAGTTCGGACACTTCCGCATTATGAGCGGCCGTCTTCTCCGCAGACGCCTGTATTCAAACAAAGAGGTACACGTCACTAACATAAGTTCCCACAACAAGAGAGGATTTGATCCCCTGCCCGGCTCCCTCTCCTTCGCCGAATAGTGTATCAGGGGCTACTACTCATATTATGACGATTCCTCAAAGGTTTCTTGGGAAACATACCTCGAAGGCCTTTATAAGGCCAAGGCAGGACTCGTTTAGCCCGCTCTCGGCGGACTGAATATTTACAACCACCGCCCATAAGGGTCCGTTGTTCATTGATGATAGATGCGTTCTTTAACGCTGTCGATAGACCGCTTGGCAGCTCTGCCCGAACAGAGGTTGCCGGCGGAGTAGGCAAGCCTCCCACCGTTGAAGGTGGCTGCTCACCCGATCCGCGGAGCCTTAGAGGTCTCCCGGACCTTGTCCGGCTGTGGGCCGAACCCAAGATCGGCCCCGCTAACGGCACACTCCGGGGCCATCGCTCCCGTGTGTCCGGCTCCAGTGATATGCTCCTTGGTCTGAGCCCCGTTGAGACGACACCTCAGTGTCGCGCCGGGACTTTGGGGAAGGGGCCTCTGGAGGCGTCTCGCTCGCCAAGGCGTCCGAGCTCAGCAAATCCTCGGATGAGGACTGGCCGGCGTGAGACCTCACCGGACTGTGCAAAATATAGCAACAGTTAAAACTACTATACCCAAAAACAATCCCGGACGCGTATGCGTGTTCGGATTTTGTACACTTACGACTTCTCCAGGGGCTGGGCCTAGGATCCCACTCCGGGCTGCTATCGGCAGCCGTGGTGGATGCCTCTGGGAGGGAACCTTTTCTCCTCTTGGGCGATTTGGCCTCTAGGGACGAGGAAGCTACACGCTTCTTCCCACCTTCAGAGTGAGGCTTGCCCTCCTCTGCTTCTTCCTCTTTGTCTTCCGAAGAAGGAGCGTCGCTGGAGTCTTCGGAATTTGCGTCCGAAGCCTCGCGATGACGGAGGCCACTCCGGGACTTCTTGACCTTCTTGGAGGCCTCCTTCTTTGGCGCCTCGTAAGGCGCGGGGACCAGCATCTTCGTCAGAAGAGGTCCGCCGTTCCTCCGCAACGGGCCGACAATGTATCCGCTCCTCTTTCTTTATCCATCCCTGAGGTCACGATGAAGCACGATTAGGATGTCTCCCTCATGACATGCCAGCCGAAGCATGAATAGACAGAGCTTGGCTGTGACTTACCGAGCTTGGAGAATGGGATAACTGATACCCACGGTCCTCGCGGGGCCCGGCCATGATTTGCCGGACTTAAAGAGCACCTTCTAGATATCCTTGTGGGAAGAATCATAAAGCTCCCGAAGGGTTTGGTGCTCGGCTGGATCGAACTCCCACAGAGTACAAGCTCGGTGCTGATAGGGGAGGACCAGGCGAGCTAGCATCACCTGGACTATGTCGACGAGTTTGACGTCCCTATCGACCACACCCTGAAGGCGCGTTTGGAGCAGTAACAGCTAATCGGACGTGCACCAGTTCGGGCCCTTCTCGGGCCAAGACGTGAGCCGCAGTGGAGCTCCGGATCTGAACTCTGGAGCCGCCGCCCACTTTTTGCCGCGTGGTTCGGTGATATAGAACCACTGCTGCTGCCACTCCTTAACGGAGTCGTTGAAAGTGCCCTTCGGCCAAACGGCCTTGGGCATCTTGCTTACCATGGCGCCGCCGCATTCAGAGTGTTCGCCACTCACCACCTTGGGCTTCACATTAAAAATCTTCAGCCACAGGCCGAAGTGAGGTGAGATCCGAAGAAAAGCCTCGCACACGACGATGAACGTCGAGATATTGAGGAAGGAGTTGGGGGAAAGATCATGAAAATCAATCCCGTAGTAATACATGATTCCGCGAACAAATGGGTGCAGGGGAAACCCAAGCCCGCGGACAAAATGGGGAAGGAACAGGACTCTCTCGTGAGGTTCCGGAGTGGGGACGACCTGTCCCGCCAAGGGGAGACGATGGACGATCTTCTGGTCCAGATACCCGGCGTCCCGGAGTTTCTTGATATCCCTCTCCTGGACAGTAGAGGCCATCCATCTGCCTCCTGCTCTGGATCCGGACATCTTTGGAAAGCCTCTCTTTGGTGGAAAGGAAGAGTGCTTGGGCATTAGGGCTCGAAAAGAGGGGAATGAGCGAGCGGAAGGAGAAAGGCGTGGGTAAAGATAAATAGGCCTTGTCTCTTTACAGGGGCCATAAGTGCTTTTTGCGCCTCCACACTTGCCTGGTTGAGCCTGTTTGCCTCCCGCTCGGCGCAATTAGCGGTGCGGTTGGATTACCCATACCCGTATTGATGAGAATCCCGTGATAAGGGGACATGATCTCTGCTTCGACAAGACGTGCCAAGGAAACCGCCTCGTAATATGCACTGTAGCTGGTTGTGGGAAAACGGTTCGAATAATGACCCGACCGTATTGACACGTCGCGTTGCCTAGAAAGTTGTCAGTAGATTGCATTTGTGAAACATCATTCTCTCTACGGTGGCATGCGAAGATCATCTTGTGGATCCGGACACGGTTCAAGTGTATGATAATTACCTTGGAGTATTCGGAGGAGGAACCCGCCCTGCAATGCCGAAGACAAGACTGCACGCCGGACTCATCATCATTGAAGCCCGGTTCAGGGGCTACTGAGGGAGTCCTGGATTAGGGGGTATCCGGACAGTCGGACTGTGTACAACGTCCGGACTATTGAAGCGTGAAGATACAAGACTCAGGACTTCGGCCGTGTCCGGATGGGACTTTCCTTGGCGTGGAAGGCAAGCTTGGCGATCCGGATATTATATTTCCTTCCTTGTAACCGACTCCATGTAAACCCTAGCCCTCTCCGGTGTCTATATAAACCGGAGAGGTTGGTCCTTAGAAAGACGATCACAATTACAATCATACCGTCATAGGCTAGCTCTTAGGGTTTAGCCTCTACGATCTCGTGGTAGATCTACTCTTGTACTACCCATATCATCAATATTAATCAAGCAGGAAGTAGGGTTTTACCTCCATCGAGAGGGCCCGAACCTGGGTAAACATCTCTGTCCCTTGCTTCCTGTTACCCATCAGCCTTGATGCACAGATCGGGACCCCCTACCCGAGATCCGTCAGTTTTGACACCGACAGTGAGCAAGCAAGTTGGATGCACACCCACTTAGTTTCTTTTGTTGAGCTCTCATATATTTATAGCTCTAGTGCATCCGTTGCATGGAAATCCCTACTCCTTGCATTAACATCAATCGATGGGCATCTCCGTAGCTCATTGATTAGCCTCGTTGATGTGAGACTTTCTTCTTTTTTGTCTTCTCCACATAACCCCCATCATCATATTCTATTCCACCCATAGTGCTATATCCATGGCTCACGCTCATGTATTGCGTGAAGGTTGAAAAAGTTTGAGATTACTAAAGTATGAAACAATTGCTTGGCTTGTCATCGGGGTTGTGCATGATGAGAGCATTCTTGTGTGATGAAAATGCAGCATGACTAAACTATATGATTTGTGGGGATGAACTTTCTTTGGCCATGTTATTTTGAGAGGACATAATTGCTTAGTTAATATCCTTGAAGTATTATTATTTTTATGTCAATATTGAACTTTTATCTTGAATCTTTCGGATCTGAATATTCATACCACGATTAAGAAGAATTACGTTGAAATTATGCCAAGTAGCGTTCCACATCAAAAATTCTGTTTTTATCATTTACCTACTCGAGGACGAGCAGGAATTAAGCTTGGGGATGCTTGATACGTCTCCAACGTATCTACAATTTTTGATTGCTCCATGCTATATTATCTTCTGTTTTGGACATTATTGGGCTTTATTATACACTTTTATATTATTTTTGGGACTAACCTATTAACCGGAGGCCCATCCCAGAATCGCTGTTTTTGCCTATTTCAGAGTTTTGAAGAAAAAGAATATCAAATGGAGCCCAAACGGAATGAAACCTTCGGGAACGTGATTTTCGGAACGAACGTGATCAAGAGGACTTGGACCCTACGTCAAGAATACTACCAGGAAGCCACGAGGTAGGGGGCGCGCCTACCCCCTGGGCGCGCCCTCCACCCTCGTGGGCCCCATGTTGCTCCACCGACGTACTCCTTCCTCCTATATATACCTACGTACTTCAAACTACCAGACACGGTTAAAAACATAATTCCACCGCCGCAACCTTCTCATGCCGTGAGATCCCATCTTGGGGCCTGTTAGGAGCTTCACGGAGGGGGCATCGATCACGGAGGGCTTCTACATCAACACCATAGCCTCTCTGATGAAGTGTGAGTAGTTTACCTCAGACCTTCGGGTCCATAGTTATTAGCTAGATGGCTTCTTTTCTCTTTTTGGATCTCAATACAATGTTCTCCCCCTCTCTTGTGGAGATCTATTCGATGTAATCTTCTTTTGCGGTGTGTTTGTTGAGACCGATGAATTGTGGGTTTATGATCAAGTTTATCTATGAACAATATTTGAATCTTCTGAATTCTTTTTATGTATGATTGGTTATCTTTGCAAGTATCTTGAATTATCAGTTTGGTTTGGCCTACTAGATTGATCTTTCTTGTAATGGGAGAAGTGCTTAGCTTTGGGTGCAATCTTATGTGTCCTTTCCCAAAGTGATGAGGGGCAGCAAGGCACATATTGTATTGTTGTCACCGAGGATAACAAGATGGGGTTTATATCATATTGCATGAGTTTATGCCTCTACATCATGTCATCTTGCTTAAAGCGTTACTCTATTCTTATGAACTTAATACTCTAGATGCATGTTGTAGCGGTCGATATGTGGAGTAATAGTAGTAGATGCAGGCATGAGTCGGTCTACTTGTCTCGGATGTGATGCCTATATACATGATCATGCCTAGATATTCTCATAACTATGCTCAATTCTCACAATTGCTCAACAGTAATTTGTTCACCCAATCGTAAATACTTATGCTCTCGAGAGAAGCCACTAGTGAAACCTATGGCCCCCAGGTCTATTTTCCATCATATTAATCTTCCAACACTTAGCTATTTCCGTTGCCTTTTATTTTACTTTGCATCTTTATCACAAAAATACCAAAAATATTATCTTATCATATCTATCAAATCTCACTCTCGTAAGTGACCGTGTAGGGATTGACAACCCCTTATCGCGTTGGTTGCGAGGATTTATTTGTTTGTGTAGGTGCGAGGGACACGTGTGTTGCCTCCTACTGGATTGATACCTTGGTTCTCAAAAACTGAGGGATATACTTACGCTACTTTGCTGCATCACCCTTTCCTCTTCAAGGGAAAACCAACGCAGTGCTCAATAGGTAGCATGGTGTTATGTGAACGTCGACTACATGACACTTCACCATTATTTGGGCCTAGAGGAAGGCATTGGGAAGTAATAAGTAGATGATGGGTTGCTACAGTGACAGAAGCTTAAACCCAAGTTTATGCATTGCTTCGTAAGGGGCTGATTTGGATCCATATGTTTCATGCTATGGTTAGGTTTACCTTAATACTTCTTTTGTAGTTGCAGATGCTTGCAATAGGGGTTAATCATAAGTGGGATGCTTGTCCAAGTAAGGACAACACCCAAGCACCAGTCCACCCACATATCAAATTATCAAAGTACCGAACGTGAATCATATGAACGTGATGAAAACTAGCTCGACGATAATTCCCATTTGTCCTCGGGAGCGCCGAGGGAGTCATGGATTAGGGGGTTGGACAGCCGGACTATGTGCTTTGGCCGGACTGTTGGACTATGAAGATACAAGATTCAAGACTTCGTCCCGTGTCCGGACGGTACTCTCCTTTGTGTGGAAGGCAAGCTTGGCAATTCGGATATGTAGATCTCCTCCCTTGTAACCGACTCTGTGTAACCCTAGCCCCCTCCGATGTCTATATAAACCGGCGGGTTTAGTCCGTAGGACAACAACAATCATAATCATAGACTAGCTTCTAGGGTTTAGCCTCTACAATCTCGTGGTAGATCAACTCTTGTAATACTCATATCATCAAGATCAATCAAGCAGGAAGTAGGGTATTACCTCCATCGAGAGGGCCCAAACCTGGGTAAACATCGTGTCCCCCCCTCCTGTTACCATCCGCCATAGACGCACAGTTCGGGACCCCCTACCCGAGATCCACCGATTTTGACACCGACATTGGTGCTTTCATTGAGAGTTCCACTTGGCCATCACGATAAGGCTGTATGGCTCGACTTGTCGTCAAGGACAGTATTACCTCTGGGGGAGCCCTGGCTGCAGGCCAAACTCTCCGACTAGGCGGCTTCGTCATGACCGCCCGTTCGGCCGTCGCCCCGACGATAACTTCTTAGGTCATCAAAAACAGCCTCCACGTCGGCTCGGAATTCGCCGAGCAGATGGACCCAATGGAGCTCTCTTCTTTGAACGAGCTCTTGGATCGCATCGCCGCCCTGGGAGTCGCTACGGACTATGATCGGATCGGGCTCAAACCCGACCAAAGGGAGATTAACTCTCCGCCGGTCACCCATCAGATAGCGGTGGTGGAGGAGCAATGTAGCGATTCTTCCTCTGTTTTGAGGACGAACTATGTCCGGATTCCCGAGCTCTCCGAGCTGGATACCCGTCTATGGGAGGACATGGCCCAAGCTTCGAACATAGAATCAGGCAAGGGGCCAAAATTATTGGGCAACATCTCAGAGCCCGAAATTCCAAGCTCGGAAACTCCTCCGCCCCTGGGTTCCAGATCGGGTCAGGGTTTGGACCTAAATCTACCCACCCACCCAGACATAAGTGATCTTTCCCACATTAGACAATAGCCCCAAGAGATAGTACATCACTATTGGGCCAGATTCCTCCTTGTAATGAACAAGGTCAAGGACTATCGCGAGGAAGACGCAATTTCATTCTTTTGCAAAAATTGCACGGACAAGGAAATTCTCTACGCCTTAAGTTGCCGTGACATAGCACACTTCGCTGACTTGGCGGCCATAGTACAGAAGTACTGTGCGATGGAAAGCGCCTGGAAAACCCAAACAAAATTTTGGGATCCTCCGGCTCACACTAGATCCCCCGTCCAAACTAAAAGGGTATACTCTCGTAAGTCACCCGATCCAATCACAAAGAAACCAAAGCCCACTACAGGGCGTGGAACTATATTGGAGGGATGGCTCAATGGGCCATGCAAAATTCACAGCACACCGGATACCATGCCAACACACAGCCTTAGAGCATGCTGGATACTACCGCAGGTGGCCAAGAGCGGTGAGGATCTCCTCATCAACAATACCGCAGAGCACCATTCCGTGGAAAATAACAATACAGTATTGACAGTCTTCGAGACCTTCGCCTCAAACAATAGGCGCAAGCGAGCACTCCGCAGCCTTGCCGAAGTCTGCCACGTCGCAGCAATAAATCCATGGAACGACACGGCTATAACCTTCAATGCCAGTGACGAGCCTCAATTCCGAACAGCCCGAGCACCAGCCGCTTTGGTCCTTAGTCCAATTGTGGATGGCTTCCGGCTTACTAAAGTGCTCATGGACGGCGGCATCGGATTAAACCTCATCTACGAGGAGACTCTTTGCAAAATGGAAATAGACAAGAGCCGCATTGAGCAAAGCAACATGACCTTCAGAGGAATCATCCCTAGTCGGGAGGCACGATGTGCAGGAAAAATCACACTAGATGTGGTATTCGGCACGCCGGAGAATTATAGGTCGGAAGAAATCACATTCCAAGTGGCCCCGTTCAATAGCGGATACCACGCCCTTTTAGGGCGGGAGGCATTCACGATCTTCCAAGCTATACCCCATTACGGGTACATGAAGCTCAAAATTCTCGGGCCCAAGGGAATCATCCCTCTAGCTAGTGATCCGGACATAGCACTCCGCGCCGAAAATAAAACCGCCGCACTAGCCCTCGAGGCGTTATCCGAAGCCCTTGCGGCCGAAGAACTAACTGCGCGATAGGGACGATGTGATACTCGACAAAAGACCCAAGTCCACCTCTTTTAAATCAACGGACGAAATAGTCAATTTCTAGGTCCACCCAACGGACCCTACAAAAACAGCATCCATCGGGGCATAGCTGGACCCCACAACAGACGTTGCATTGCGGGAGTTCTTGTGCAAAAATTGGGACATATTCGCCTGGCATCCTTCAGACATGCCAGGAATCCCACGCAGGCTGGCCGAGCACAGCCTTAAAATTCTAAATGGGTTCAAGCCGGTCAAACAGACTCTCCGTCGTTTCTCCGAGCCTAGGCGACAAGCCATGGGAGAAGAGCTAGCCAAGTTACTTGAGGCCGGATTCATCAGAGAAATAAAACATCCGGACTGGCTAGCAAACCTGGTGATGTTACCAAAGAAGGACAAATCCTGGCGCCTATGTGTTAATTTCAAGGACCTTAACAAGGCTTCGGCATAAGAGTTTGGCCTCTACGATCTCGTGGTAGATCAACTCTTGTAATACTCATATAATCAAGATCAATCAAGCAGGAAGTAGGGTATTACCTCCATCGAGAGGGCCCGAACCTGGGTAAACATTGTGTCCCCCGCCTCCTATTACCATCCGCCTTAGACGCACAGTTCGGTACCCCCTACCCGAGATCCACCGGTTTTGACACCGACATTGGTGCAAAACTATCTTATCACAAAAGATAATACCCTACTTATCCGCTTCGGCATTTTTCTATATAAGAGTTTGTCCAGGCTTGTCCTTTGCTACAAAAAGGATTGGGCCACCTTGCTGCACTTTATTTACTTTTGTTACTTGTTGCTCGTTACAAATTATCTTATCACAAAACTATCTTTTACCCATAATTTCAGTGCTTGCAGAGAATACCTTGCTGAAAACCGCTTATCATTTCCTTCTACTCCTTGTTGGGTTCGACACTCTTACTTATCGAAAGGACTACGATAGATCCCCTATACTTGTGGGTCATCAAGACTCTTTTCTGGCGCCGTTGCCGAGGAGTGAAGCGCCTTTGGTAAGGAAAAAATTATATAGTGTGCTGAAATTTATTGTCACTTGTTACTATGGAAAGTAATCCTCTTAGGGTCCTGTTCGGGGTATCTTCACCCCGACCAGTAGAGCAAAGAGTTGCTCCTCAACCTACTGAACCTACTGAAAATGAAAATTTCTACTCTGAAATTCCTTCGGGTATGGTAGGAAAACTGCTAGCTAATCCTTTTGCAGGAGATGGAACATTACATCCTGATGAGCACCTAATCTATGTGGACGTGGTTTGTGGATTATTTAAGCTTGCAGGTATGCCCGATGATGTTATCAAGAAGAAGGTCTTCCCTTTATCTTTTAAGGGGGTTGCATTGACATGGTATAGGCTATGTGATGATATGGGATCATGGAACTACAAACGATTGAAATTGGAATTTCATTAGAAGTTTTATCCTATGCATCTTGTTCAATGTGATCACAATTATATATATAATTTTTGGCCTCGCGAAGGAGAAAGCATCGCTCAAGCTTGGGGGAGGCTTAAGTCAATGTTATATTCATGCCCCAATCATGAGCTCTCAAGAGAAATGATTATTCAAAATTTTTATGCTCGGCTTTCTGATAACAATCACACCATGCTCGATACTTCTTGTGCTGGCTCTTTTATGATGAAGACTATTGAATTAAAATGGGATTTATTGGAAAGAATTAAACGCAACTCTGAAGATTGAGATCTCGACGAAGGTAAGGAGTCAGGTATGACACCTAAGTTTGATTGTGTTAAATCTTTTATGGATACCGATGTTTTCCGTAAATTTAGAACTAAATATGGACTTGACTGAGAGATAGTAGCTTCTTTCTCGTGAATCTTTTGCTACTCATGTTGATCTCCCTAAGGAGAAGTGGTTTAAATATCATCCTCCCATAGAAGTAAAAAGTAGCTGCACCTATTAAAGTTGAAGAAAAGACTATCACTTATAATGATCCTATTGTTCCTATCGCCTATGTTGAGAAACCACCTTTCCCTGTTAGAATAAAGGATCATGCTAAAGTTTCAATCAGAATTCGTAAAAGCAATATTAGAAACTTATACACCTCTTGAGCAAGTTAAGGTTGAACCTAATATTGCTATTATTAAAGATCTCTTGGCTGATAATATTGATGGGCATGTTATTTATTTCTGTGATGAAACTGCTAGAATTACTAAACCTTGTGCTAAAGATAAACATAGACCTGTGGTAGGCATGCCTGTTATTTCTGTTAAAATAGGAGATCATTGTTATCATGGCTTATATGATATGGGTGCTAGTGCTAGTGCAATACCTATTGATTTATACAAAGAAATTATGCATGATATTGCACCTACTGAGTTAGAAGATATTGACGTTACGATTAAGCTTGCCAATAGAGATACTATATCACCAATTGGAATTGTTAGAGATGTTGAAGTCTTGTGTGGGAAAACTAAATATCCTGCTGATTTTCTTGTTCTTGGTTCCCCACAAGATAGCTTTTGTCCCATTATATTTGGTAGACCCTTCTTAAACACTATTAATGCTAGGATAGACTGCAAAAAGGATGTTGTTACCATTTGGTCTAGGTGATATGTCTCATGAGTTTAATTTTTCTAAATTTCGTAGACAACACCGTGAAGAGGAATTGCCTAGTAAAGATGAAATTATTGGTCTTGCTTCTATTGCCGTACTTCCTAGTGATCCTTAGAACAATATTTGCTAGACCATGAAAATGACATGTTTATGAATGAAAGAAGGGAAATAGATGAAGTGTTCTTTAAACAAGGACCTATTCTGAAACACAACTTGCCTGTTGAAATCCTAGGGGATCCTCCTCCACCCAAGGGTGATCCCGTGTTTGAGCTTAAACCTTTACCTGATACTCTTAAATATGCTTATCTTGATGAAAAGAAGATATATCCTGTTATTATTAGTGCTAACCTTTCAGAGAAGGAGGAAGAAAAATTATTGAAAACTCTGAAGAAGCACCGTGTTGCTATTGGATATACTCTTGATGGTCTTAAGGGCATTAGTCCCACTCTATGTCAACACAAAATAAATTTGGAGAAAGACGCCAAACCCGTTATTGATCACCAACGACGGCTGAATCCTAAAATGAAAGAAGTGGTAAGAAAGGAAATACTAAAGCTCCTTGAAGCAGGTATAATTTATCCCGTTGCTGATAGTCAGTGGGTAAGTCCTGTCCATTGTGTCCCTAAAAAGGGAGGTATTACTGTTGTTCCTAATGATAAAGATGAATTGATTCCGCAAATAATTATTACAGGTCATAGGATGGTAATTGATTTCTGCAAATTAAATAAAGCTACTAAAAAAGATCATTACCCCTTACCTTTTATTGATCAAATGCTAGAAATATTACCCAAACATACACATTTTTGCTTTCTAGATGGTTATTCTGGTTTCTCTCAAATACCCGTGTCAGCTGATGATCAAGCTAAGACCACATTCACCTGCCCTTTTGGTACTTTTGCTTATAGACGTATGCCTTTTGGTTTATGTAATGCACCTGCTATCTTTCAAAGATGCATGATGGCTATATTCTCTGATTTTTGTGAAAAGATTTGTGAGGTTTTCATGGACGATTTCTCCATTTATGGATCCTCTTTTGATGATTGCTTGAGCAACCTTGATCGAGTTTTGCAGAGATGTAAAGACACTAACCTTGTCTTGAATTGGGAGAAGTGCCACTTTATGGTTAATGAAGGCATTGTCTTGGGGCATAAAATTTCTGAAAGAGGTATTGAAGTTGATAAAGCTAAAGTTGATGCTATTGAAAAGATGCCATGTCCCAAGGACATCAAAGGTATAAGAAGCTTCCTTGGTCACGCCGGATTTTATAGGAGGTTCATTAAGGACTTCTCAAAATTTCTCGGCCTCTGACTAATCTATTACAAAAAGATATACCATTTGTCTTTGATGATGATTATGTAGAAGCATTTGAAATACTTAAGAAAGCATTGATTTCTGCACCTATTGTTCAGCCACCTGATTGGGATTTACCTTTTGAAATCATGTGTGATGCTAGTGATGATGCTGTAGGTGCTGTTCTAGGGTAAAGAGTTGATAAGAAATTAAATGTTATTCAATATGCTAGTAAAACTATAGACAATGCCCAGAGAAATTATGCTACTACTGAAAAAGAATTCTTAGCAGTTGTATTTGCTTGTGATAAGTTCAGACCTTATATTGTTGATTCTAAAGTAACTATTCACACTAATCATGTTGCTATTAAATACTTATGGAAAAGAAAGATGCTAAACCTAGACTTATTAGATGGGTTCTCTTGCTACAAGAATTTGATTTGCATATTATTGGTAGAAAGGGAGCTTAGAACCCCGTTGCAGATAACTTGTCTAGGTTAGAGAATGTTCTTGATGACCCACTACCTATTGATGATAGCTTTCCTGATGAACAATTAAATGTCATTAATGTTTCTCGTACTGCTCCATGGTATGCTGATTATGCTGATTACATTGTTGCTAAATTTATACCACCTAGTTTCACATACCAGCAAAAGAAAAAGTTTTTCTATGATTTGAGACATTACTTCTGGGATGACCCACATCCTTATAAAGAAGGAGTAGATGGTGTTATTAGACGTTGTGTACCTGAGCATGAACAGGAACATATCCTACGCAAGTGTCAGTCGAGGCTTATGGAGGACACCACGCTGGAGACAGAACTGCACATAAGGTATTGCAATCCGGTTTTTATTGGCCTACTCTCTTCAAGGATGCCCGTAAGCTTGTCTTATCTTGCGATGAATGTCAAAGAATTGGTAATATTAGTAGACGTCAAGAAATGCCTGTGAATAGTTCACTTGTTATTGAACCATTTGATGTTTGGGGCTTTGATTATATGGGTCCGTTTCCTGCCTCTAATGGATATACACATATTTTAGTTGCTGTTGACTACGTTACTAAGTGGATAGAAGCTATTCCAACTAGTAGTGCTGATCACAACACTTCTATTAAGATGCTTAAAGAAGTTATTTTTTCGAGGTTTGGAGTCCCTAGATATTTAATGACTGATGGTGGTTCACATTTTATTCGTGATGCATTTCGTAAAATGCTAGCTAAGTATGATGTTAATCATAGAATTGCATCTCCTTATCACCCATAGTCTAGTGGTCAAGTAGAATTGAGTAACAGAGAGCTCAAATTAATTTTGCAAAAGACTGTTAATAGATCTAGAAAGAATTGGTCTAAGAAACTGGATGATGCATTATGGGCATATAGAACTGCATATAAAAATCCTATGGGTATGTCTCCGTATAAAATGGTTTATGGAAAAGCATGTCACTCACCTCTCGAACTAGAACATAAGGCATATTGGGCTATTAAAGAGCTCAACTATGATTCCAAACTTGCCTGTGAGAAGAGGTTATTTGACATTAGCTCGCTTGATGAATGGAGAACTCAAGCCTATGAGAATGCCAAGTTGTTTAAAGAAAAAAGTTAAAAGATGGCATGACAAAAGAATACAAAAGCGTGAGTTTAATGTAGGTGATTATGTATTGTTATACAAGTCTCGTTTAAGATTTTTTGCAGGAAAACTTCTCTCTAAATGGGAAGGTCCTTACGTTATCGAGGAGGTCTATCGTTCTGGTGCCATAAAAATCAACAACTTTGAAGGCACAAACCGGAAGGTGGTGAACAGTCAAAGAATCAAACAATATATCTCAGGTAATCCTATAAATGTTGAAACCAATGTTATTGAAACCGTAACCCCGAAGGAATACATAAGGGACACTATCCGGAACATTTCAGGCTCCGAAAAGGAATAGTTATGTGGTACGGTAAGTAAATCGACTCCAAAACAGTTCTAATGGCAATGTTTCTCCGTATTGGAATATTTAGAAAAATAGAAAAATAAGAAGCAGTCCGGGAAGGACACGAGGTCTCCACGAGGGAGGAGGGTGCGCCCTACCCCCCTGGGCGCGCCCACCTGCCTCGTGGGCACCTCGTGTGCTCTCCGGACTCTGTTTTCTTGCACGTTACGTATTTTGGTCGGTAAAAATTCATTATATAATCTCCCGGAGGTTTTGACCACCGTATCACGCAAATATCCTCTGTTTTTGTTTCGAGTTGTTGCTGCTGCAGATTAGAGCAAGATGTCTTCTCAAGAGTCAGTCGGGGAGAGCCGGGTGTCTCATCCGGCATCGAGATCAAGGACAAACAGCGATGCTGACCACTTTGGGCCAGCAACGGAGGAAGAGATGGAGGCTGATTTGAAGAGGATAGATGCCATGGAGGAGGATCAAGAAGTCACTTCTCGCTTCCGAGCTGGATTCACGATGAGGGAACTACAGAGCTCAGCTATTCCAAACTCGGTTATCCCTTCCAATGTTAGATTTCTTTCTTACGAGAATATGAAAAAGGGTGTTACCTGTTCCCCCGCAGCTATGCAACATCCATGGGTGCAAGGAGCTTTAACCATTACCGGTAAGCTCCGTAAGGAGATAATGGATCTCAAGCAGCAACTCAATAAGCTCGAGGAAGAGAGAATCATATCCTAAGGAGTATCATCGCCAAGAATATCACACCATCACATCCGAAGAAAGATACATAATCACATGGGTATGGGCACTCCCTTTGGCAACTGCCAAGCTTGGGGGAGGTGCCCCGGTATCGTATCACCATCACACTCCTATCTTTACCATTTTTCTTAGTTCGATCCTTTTAGTAATATCTTGATCTAGTAGAATAAAGTTTTGGCATGATCTAGTTTTGAGTTTTGCTTTATGATCCCTCTATGTAATCGAGTCCGTGAGCTATATAATAAAGATTAGTGTTGAGTCAAGGGCTTGATTATTTTTCTATGATCTTGAGTGAATAAAAAGAAAAAAAGAAAGAATAAAAAGAAATAAAAAGAGATCATATTTATCTTATGGAGAGTAATGACTTCACATAGAAAGAGTATGATGATTAAAAGTTGTTGAGAGTTGACAAATTTAGTTTTGGTCATTGTTGCAATTAATAGAAAGTGATAAAGAAAGAGAGGTTTCACATATAAATATACTATCTTGGACATCTTTTATGATTGCGAGCACTCATTAAAATATGACATGCTAAAGAGTTGATGTTGGACAAGGAAGACAATGTAATGGTTTATGTTTTCTTATATCTGAGATAAAGTATATTGTCATGGATCATCCAACATGTTGAGCTTGACTTTCCCCCTCATGCTAGCCAAATTCTCAGCACCAAGTAGAGATACTACTTGTGCTTCCAAATATCCTTAAACCCAGTTTTGCCATGAGAGTCCACCATATCTACCTATGGATTGAGTAAGATCCCTCAAGTAAGTTGTCATCGGTGCAAGCAATAAAAATTGCTCTCTAAATATGTATGATTGATCAGTGTGGAGGAAATAAGCTTTATACGATCTTGTGATGTGGAAGAAATAAAAGCGACGGACTGCATAATAAAGGTCCATATCACAAGTGGCAATATAAAGTGACGTTCTTTCGCATTAAGATTTTGTGCATCCAACACTGAAAGCGCATGGCAACCTCTGCTTCCCTCTGCGAAGGGCCTATCTTTTACTTTTATCTTCTACCTTATGCAAGAGTCATGGTGATCTTCACCTTTCCTTTTTACATTTTATCCATTGGCAAGCACAGTGTGTTGGAATGATCCTGATATATATATATATATATATATATATATATATATATATAAAATATATATATATATATATATCTAATTGGATGTAAGTTAGCATGAACTATTATTGTTGACATTACCCTTGAGGTAAAAGGTTGGGAGGCGAAAACTATAAGCCCTATCTTTCTCTCGTGTCCGATTAAAATTCCGTAACCACAAGTATTGCGTGAGTGTTAGCAATTGTGAAAGACTAAATGATAGTTGAGTATGTGGACTTGCTGAAAAGCTCTGACATAGACTCTTGCTGATGTTATGATAAATTGCAATTGCTTCAATGACTGAGATTATAGTTTGTTAGTTCTCAATAAAGTTTCTGATTCATACTTTGCATTGTGAATTGATTATTACTTGAGCATAAGGAATCATATGATATTATCCATATATTTTGCTGTTATGAGAATAATCATGATGCCCTCATGTCCGTATTTTATTTTATCGACACCTCTACCTCTAAACATGTGGACATATTTATCGTTATCGGCTTCCGCTTGAGGATAGGCGAGGTCTAAGCTTGGGGGAGTTGATACGTCCATTTTGCATCATGCTTTTATATCGATATTTATTGCATTATGGGCTGTTATTACACATTATGTCACAATACTTATGTCTATTCTCTCTTATTTTACAAGGTTTACATAAGGAGAGAGAATGCCGGCAGCTGGAATTCTGGGCTGGAAAAGGAGCAAATATTAGAGACCTATTCTGCACAACTCCAAAAGTCTTAAAACAGCACAGAAGTTGTTTTTGGAAATAATAAAAATACTGAGCGGAAGAAATACCAGAGGGGGCCCACACCCTGGCCATGAGGGTGGGGGTGCGCCCTACCCCCTGGGCGCGCCCCTCTGCCTCGTGGGCCCCGAGAGTCTGGATTAGGGGTCCTCGGACAGCCGGACTATATCCTTTGGCCGGACTGTTGGACTATGAAGATACAAGATTGAAGACTTCGACCCGTGTCCGGATGGGACTCTCCTTGGCGTGGAAGGCAAACTTGGCAATACGGATATGTAGATCTCCTCCCTTGTCACTGACTCTGTGTAACCCTAGTCCCCTCTGGTGTCTATATAAACCGGAGGGTTTAGTCCATAGGACAAGAACAATCATACCATAGGCTAGCTTCTAGGGTTTAGCCTCTCCGATCTCGTGGTAGATCGACTCTTGTAATACTCATATCATCAAGATCAACCAAACAGGAACTAGGGTATTACCTCCATCGAGAGGGCCCGAACCTGGGTAAACATCGTGTCCCTCGCCTCCTGTTACCATCCGCCTTAGACGCACAGTTCGGGACCCCCTACCCGAGATCCGCCGGTTTTGACACCGACATTGGTGCTTTCATTGAGAGTTCCACTGTGCCGTCATCATAAGGTTGGATGGCTCGTCTCGTTGTCAAGGAAAACATCACCTCTGGGGGAGCCCTAGCTGTAGGCCAAACTCTCCGGCTAGGCGGTTTTGTCATGACCGCCCGTTCGGCCGCTGCACCGACGATGACTTCTCGGGTCATCGGAAACAGCCTCCACATCAGCTCGGAATTCGACGAGCAGTTGGATCCAATGGAGCTCTCTTCCTTGAACGAGCTCTTGGATCGCATCGCCGCCTTGGGAGTCGCTATGGACTATGATCAGATCGGGCTTAAACCCGACCAAAGGGAGATTAACTCCCCGCCGGTCACCCATCATATCGCGGTGGTGGAGGAGAAATGCGGCGATTCTTCCTCTATCTTGAGGACAAACTATGTCTGGATTCCCGAGCTCTCCGAGCCAGATACCCGTCTACGGGAGGAAATGGCCAAAACCTTGAACCTAGAATCAGGCAGCGGGCCAGACCTATTGGGCAACATCCCGGAACCCGAACTTCTAAGATCGGAAACTCTTCCGCCCCTGGGTCTCAGATAGGGTCAAGGTTCGGACTTAAATCCACCCATCCACCCAGATATAAACGATCTTTCCCACATTAGACAAGAACCCCAGGAGACAGTACACCACTATTGGGCCAGATTCCTCCTTGTAATGAACAAGGTCAAGGACTGTCGCGAGGAAGACGCAATTTCATTCTTTTGCAATAATTGCACGGACAAGGGAATCCTCAACGCCATAAGTCGCCATGACATACCACACTTCACTGACTTGGCGGCCATAGTACGGAAGTACTGTGCGATGGAAAGCGCGTGGAAAACCCAAAAAAAATTCTGGGATCCTCCGGCTCTCAGTAGACCCCTCGTGCGAACTAAAAGGTGTACTCTCGTAAGTCACCCGATCCAATTACAAAGAAACAAAAACCCACTACAGGGTGCGGAACCGTATTGGAGCGATGGCTTAATGGGCCATGCAAAATTCACAGTACAGCGGATACCATGCCAACACACAGCCTTAGAGCATGTTGGGTACTCCAGCAGGTGGCCAAGGGCGGTGAGAATCTCCTCATCAACAATACTGCAGAGCACCACCCCGCCGAAAACAGCAATACAGTATTGAATGTCTTTGAGACCTTCGCCTTGAATAATAGGCGTAAGGGAGCACTCCGCAGCCTTGCCGAAGTCTACCACATGGTAGCAATAAATCCATGGAGTGATACGGCTATCACCTTCAATGCCAGTGACGAACCCAAATTCCGAACAGCCCGAGCACCAGCTGCCTTGGTCCTTAGTCCAATTGTGGACGGCTTCCGGCTTACTAAAGTGCTCATGGACGGCAGCAGCGGATTAAACCTCATCTATGAAGAAACTCTTAGCAAAATGGAAATAGACAGGAGCTGCATTGAGCAAAGCAGCATGACCTTCAGAGGAATCATTCCTAGTCGGGAGGCACAATGTGCAGGAAAAATGACGCTAGACGTGGTATTCGGCACGCCGGAGAATTATAGGTCCGAAGAAATCACATTCCAAGTGGCCCAGTTCAGTAGCGGATACCACGCCCTTTTAGGGCGGGAGGCATTCACAATCTTCCAAGCTATACCCCATTACGGGTACATGAAGCTCAAAATGCCCAGGCCCAATGGAATCATCACTCTAGCTAGTGATCCGTACATAGCACTCCGCGCCGAAAATAAAACCGTTGCACTAGCCCTCGAGGCGTTATCTGAAGCCCTCGCGGCCGAAGAACTGACGGCGCTGTACTCCACAGTGGACAGGGACGACGTGATACTCGACAAAAGACCCAAATCCACCTCTTTTAAACCAGCGGATGAAATAGTCAAATTCCAAGTCCACCCAACGGACCCTATCAAAACAGCATCCATCGGGGCACAGTTAAACCCCACAGTAGATGCCGCACTACGGGAGTTCTTGCGCAAAAATTGGGACATCTTCGCCTGGCATCTTTCAGACATGCCAGGAATCCCACGCAGGCTGGACGAGCATAGCCTTAACATTCTAAAGGGGTTCAAGCTGGTCAAGCAGACTCTTCGGCGTTTCTCTGAACCTAAGCGGCAAGCCATGGGAGAAGAGTTAGCCAAGTTACTGGAGGCCGGATTCATCCGAGAAATAAAACACCCGGACTGGCTAGCAAACCTAGTGATGGTACCAAAGAAGGACAAATCCTGGCGCCTATGTGTCGACTTCAAGGACCTTAACAAGGCTTGCCCCAAGGATCCCTTCCCCCTCCCTCGCATCGATCAAATTATCGATGCTACCGCAGGACACGACTCATTGTGTTTCCTCAACGCATACTCCGGATACCATCAAATTAAGATGGCGGAGTCCGATCAAGCCGCAACGACATTTATCACTCCATACGGCCCCTTCTGTTTCAACACCATGCCTTTCGGGCTCAAAAACGCCGGTGCAACCTATCAACACATGATTCAGACATGCTTGGAGACACAGACTGGCAAAATAGTGGAGGCATACATAGACGATGTGGTCATTAAAACCAGACACGTCGAATCCTTAATAGATGACTTGAGGCTCACGTTCGACAAACTCCGAACATACGACATCAAGCTCAATCTGGAAAAATGCGTCTTCGGCGTGCCTGCCGGAAAGCTCTTAGGCTTCATCGTCTCTAATAGAGGAATTGAAGCAAACCCGGCTAAAATCTGAGCTCTGTCACAGTTGGCTATCCCAATAGACCTCAAGCAAATCCAGAAACTAACTGGATGTGTGGCTGCCTTAAGCCGCTTTATCTCCCGATTAGGAGAAAAGGCACTACCCCTTTATCGCCTTCTTCGGCGCACCGAACACTTCGAGTGGACGGATGCTGCCACGGCCGGATTGGAAGAAATAAAGCCATCCCGCCACCAACCCAATCTTGGCCGCGCCAAATGTCGGTGAACCAATGCTGTTATATATAGTGGCAACTCACCAAGTTGTAAGCGCAGTGCTCGTCGTCGAACGAGAGACGGACGAACATAAGTTCCCACTTCAAAATCCGGTATACTATGTATCCACTGTCCTCATCCATGCAAATCACGGTACCCACATTATCAAAAGATAGCATACGCGGTCTTCATGGCATCCCGAAAACTACGACACTACTTTCAAGATTGTTCAATCATGATGGCCTCTGAAGTACCACTCAACGACATAATAAACAACCGCGATGCCACGGGCCGGATTGCTAATTGGGCTATTGAGCTCCTCCTGTTCGACATAATATATAAACCACGGCGAGCCATTAAGTCACAAGTACTGACTGATTTTGTCGCCGAATGGACAGAAGCCGAACTCCCTAAAGAGTATGACGCGTACTCCAATTGGATCATGCACTTTGACGGCTCTAAAATGCTGGCGGGTCTGGGGGCTAGTGTCGTCCTGACATCCCCCACCGGAGATATAGTCCAGTACGTACTCCAAATACTATACACAGACTCCAACAATGCAGCAGAATACGAGGCCCGATTACACGGTCTCCGGATGGCAGTCTCCATGGGCATTCAACGCCTAGAGGTGCGGGGGGATTTGAACCTCGCAATATCTCAAATAAATGGAGACTTCGATGCCAAGGATCCAAAAATGGCGGCTTATCGCAACGCCGTCCTCAAAATGTCAGCTCGGTTTGAGGGGCTTGAATTCCACCATGTGGTCCGGGAAAACAATCAGGCGGCAGATATCCTTGCCTGCATCGGCGCTAAGCGCGACCCGGTCCCACCTAATATCTTCTTGGAAAGGCTGTTTAAGCCATCTGTGGTATGGGAAGGAGAGACCGGAAATAATAGTCCGGACCCGGACACAACGCCAGATCCCGAACACCCTGACGTAATCGGAGGCTCTACCACCGAAATAACACCTTCCGCCCACGTGATTATGGCTGTCATCGCCCCGTGGACAGAACCCTTCTTGGCCTACCTAACTAGGCAGAAACTACCTGAGGACCCAAACGAGGCACGTTGCATTGTGCGACGGTCTAAAGCCTACAAGGTCCATGAGGGAGAGCTTTATAAGAAAAGCTCTATCGGAGTACTTCAAAGGTGCATCTCCGAAGAGGAAGGACGGCAACTTTTGGTAGAAATTGATGCTGGACTTGGCGGCCACCATGCCGCAGCCCGGGCCCTGGTCAGCAAGGCCTTCCGTACAGGTTTTTACTGGCCGACGGCCCGAGCAGACGCACAGGATCTCGTTCAATGATGCGTCGTTGCCAGCTTTTTGCAAATCAAAGCCATATGCCCCCTACCGCTCTCCAAACAATCCCTATCACCTGGCCCTTTGCGGTCTGGGGGCTTGATATGGTCGGACCCCTCAAAGGGGGAAGCCATAAGAAAAATACTTATTGGTCATGGTGGATAAATTCACCAAATGGATAGAAGCCAAACTAGTTAAAATGGCCGAGTGCGGACCAGTGATAGACTTCATATCCGGGGTTGTACACAGTTACGGCGTCCCCCACAGCATCATCACCGATAACGGCTCGAACTTTACAGCCGACGAGGTAAAATTTTGGTGCAGCAACATGGACATTAAGCTTGATTATGCTTCTGTCTATCACCAGCAAACTAATGGTCAAGTCGAGCAAGCAAACGGTCTTATCATGAGCGGCATTAAACCCATATTAGTGCGATCCTTAAAGAAATCAGACACGAACTGGGTAGAGGAGCTCGACTCCGTACTATGAGGGCTGCGGACCATGCCGAATCGCACTACCGGATACACACCGTTTTTTATGGTGTACGGCGCAGAGGCGGTACTGCCCTGCGACATAATTCATGCTCACCTCGAGTGCGCGTGTATGAAGAGAAAGAAGCCAAGCTTGATCGGCAGGACATTTTGGATGCCTTGGAGGAGGAGCGTGACGTGGCAAAAGCCCGTTCCGCCTTTTATCAGCAACATACTCGACGGTATCAAAGCAGAGAAGTTCGGGCCAAAACTTATAATGTCGGCGAACTCGTTCTACGCCTACCGGAGAAGAAAAATAACAAGCTCAAGCCCAAATGGGAAGGTCCCTTCTGACCGGTGGAGCGTATCGTCTGCGGGATGCATCGGAAAATCGACTAGAGCCAAACCCATGGAACGCAGCCAGACTCCGAAGGTTCTACGCCTAGTGCTGGACTCTATGTTCGTCTCCTTACCTCCGTAAATTTTTATATATACATTATCTATCTTTTATTTCTTTCTTTCTTTCTTCCCTTTTCCTTCAAGGCCTTAAAAGTCTAAAATGTGTCTTGACTACACAATTTTGACGCGCTAGCCGCGCTCACTATACCTGGGGGCTTCTTATACAGAAGCTTAATATAACTATTTTCCGGGCTCTATGCCCCACACATGTGTTATTCTTCCGCATGTACCTTTTTTCGCCGTTATATGCATCGATATGACTTAAGTTTTGGCCAAGCTAGGTTGCCTGGCTCTTGTGTTTATGCCCTACGTTCCCGTTAATTCGGCTAGGGCATAAGGGGAGCACCTCTGCGATTGTTACTGCCGGGTCAGCCGGATGTGTACCTCAGACTGGGTGAAGCCGAAAGCTAGCGTTCTTAAGGGAATACTCGGTAGGTGAACAAAAGATGACCCTTATTTATTGTAATACATGCCCCCAGATGTTTATATCCTGCGTCTCTTTTCGCAGCTCGGAGATGCACATTAGGGCATGCATACCCAGGGAAAGGAACCCTTAACGGAACTATTCTGCCTGGAAGATGTTTCTTACTATCCATGTAATATAACATAGCTAGTCGGGTACTTGTCTGTTCAAGCACTTATGACCCCTACGCCTGGTTTCCACGCGTACCCCGGTTTTTTCATAACTGAGCGGGTATTCGGATACACTCCGGACTATCGGGTCCACAGGTCAAAACGAAAAGTTCCGCCATGACAAATGATTTACAATCCGGCTAGGGACAATACATGTCACTTGAAGTACACAGTCACTTAGACTGACTAAATTCTTCTTCTATACCATCCAACAGGCCGTCTAGCCTACAATCCTGTTAGGAATACTTTGCGGCTAATTCTACCTGTTCATACACCAAACTGACGGGGTTCTATTTCCCATCGGGCCCCACAGGTCCGACCTCGGCCATGTGGTTCGGGTCAGCCTTGGTATATCGCATCTTCACCATGGCCCAGGCTTCCCTCGCACCTTGTCGGCAGGCTGATATCTTCCATAACCGGAAGCGCCGCCACGCTCCCTTGAGCTTCTCTATAAGCTCCCCCATGCCTCCTGGCGGGGAGGCGGATGGCCAGAAGGCTTGGGCAATGGCCTGTATCACCTGACGAACTTGTTCGTGCAGTTGTGAGAGCTCTGGCAGATGATCACCCGCAGACCTGGGCATCTCCTTTGCGGGACGACCTGTCAGCATACCTGCAGGCATAACTCTGTTAGCTGGTTTCTTCGCCGAACTCTTTAAGAGTTTGTTCAAGCACTTACTGAAAATGCCACGTCGAAGCCTCTTATTCTCCTTTACGGAGTCGGCAAGCTGGGCTCGAACATCTTTTAGTTCCACGCCCAGTTGGATATTGGCGTCTTGGAGATCGTTTTTCTCCCGCCTAACCCGTGTAAGCACGCGCTCGCTAGCCTTTAGCTGTCGTTGAGCATGCGGCGCATCCCCTATCACGACCTCCGGATTCACTCCGGAGTCATCTGCAGAATCTATTGTTAGATTTGCATCCATGCCGCATACTACCTGGTACCTGTCATTCTTTGCAATAGAAATAAGTGTTACCAGAAGGGGCCTTCTCGGACTCCTTTACTGCGGCAATTGCAGCCTGAAGCTGGGCTTTGCACGCCTCCAGCTCTTGAGACAACCGGGTATTCTTCTCCGTAAGAACCTATGCAAACAATGATCCTTAAATCAGTTGTGCCAGCTGTTTCAAGTCTCAGGGGCTACTGTTATACATAATTATTAGATTTTCTTACCCGTATATCATTTACATACTGGTCTGTGGCTTTGGCAAGACCATTTTGAGCAGCTCGGATGTACGCGTCTCCTGAGTTAAAGGCGTCGAACGCCTCTTGGGAGAAACAAGCGTCGCGGAGTACGGCCCGACGGCGCCTGTGATTCGTGGCACTCTCCACTTCGGAATTTGTAGCAGACAGCCTATCTGCATCCTCTGTAGGAGGAACATCCAGTGTTGGCCCCATGTTAGCGTCCGCCTCTAGGTCCGGCTCTGGATCCCGGCTGGTGGAGGCGTGGCCGGCAACCTCTCCGGATATAGTCCGACGAGCATTTTTCCTACTAGGAAACATGGACGTTATTATATTTTTAAAGACGACAACCACGGAGCGGGGTTCTGTTTCATACCTCTGCGACGGCGTCTCAATTCTGCCGCCTTCCTTATAAGCCTACCCGGCTTCGGTGCCCCTTGTTGGTGAGTCACTTCGGGTTCGGCATGGCGTCCCGAGGGCCTTCCCTGTCAGACACCATATGTAGGCAGTAGGTGAAGTGCAGAAAAAGGGATCCTTCTCGGAAGTTGGGACTCCGGTTTTACTTACATGCGATGCAGGGAGTAGTCCAGGATAATCGGCTATGATGGCCACCATGGCATCATTGCAGCTCAATTGATAGAACGTCCTGTCAATCAGCTCCACAAATGTGTCCGGATCCTCTTCGAGTCCGGGGTCGAGGGCCTGGTCAGGGTCCACTGGTTGTGGAGGCGGGCTGTGGACCTCCCTCACAGCTTTTCACAGCTCCTGCTATGAAATAGCAAGGTAAATATTTTTGACAAAGAATGCGGGAAGGTCTGGAGTAAAAAGTAGCAGCTCACCCAGTTTGGGAGTTGTACATGGAGAATCCATCCCGTGGCTTGATACGGATGAACTCCTCTTCCTCTCCTTTGTATAAATCGGAAAGTATTTTTGCTAGAGCAGCGACGGAGTCCGGACCTTTACGACCGCAGCGGGTGGCATCGTCTTCTCCATTGAAGTGCCGCTTGGGTTGTCCCCGATATTGAAGTGGCTACACCCCCCGCATTATACATATTGACATAACCTCGACTATTTTCAATCCTGATTTGGCTAGCGTTTGTATCCGGCCCAGCAAGTAAAGGACCTCTCTGTTATCTTCCTCCTGGGGGCTCCGAGGGCGCCAGCTGCGGCGTTTCTTCAGAGGGGCGTTATTAAACTCAGGAAGGCCCGTCTGAACAGGGTCCCGAAGGGGGACGTCCTCCATCTAAAACCACTCCGAAGGCCAATCTTCGGATGTCTTCTTCGGAGTACCAGAAAGATATCCGGTCCCGGCAATGCGCCATATCTCTGCTCCGCCCACTTGATATATCGGTCCCTCTTGTGTATGGGGTACGAGGCAGAACAGCCTCTTCCATAGCTCGAAATGAGCTTCACAGCCCAAAAACAGCTCGCAAAGTGCGACATAGCCTGCGATGTGTAATATGGAGGCAGGAGTAAAATTATGCAGCTGTAGGTCAGAGAACTCTGTGAGCTCATGGAGGAACGGATGGATTGAAATCCAAGTCCCTTAACAAATGCACGGACAAGGCATACCCGCTCCCAGATGGATGGGTTGGGAAAGCTCTCCGCTTGTTCCCCACCATTGTAAGTGGCTAGTCCAGCTCGGATGGGGACCATATACGCAGGAGGAAGAAACCCCTGGGTTTCTAACTCTACTAACTGCCTGTGGGATATGGAACACTTCTTCCAGTTGCCTGGCTTAGGGCTACGGGAGCGAGAGGAGGAGCTGTGACGACCGGCCATTATAGGATGGATTGTTCCGGGCGCTCTCCGATGGATACTCGCTGAGGGAGGATGGTGTGATCTGGATCTGAGGATCCCCGGTCCCTTAAATAGACAATTTATTCACATGGTTAGGGTGGCAAGTGCAAAAATGCCCCGACTTCTCGCATTCGCTTGGCACGTGGAGGGTAGCCATTATTAGGGGCAGAAGGCGAGGAGTGCAACATTCATGGGAAGCCGGACACTACTCGATAGGTACTCGGGACTTGGAGAAGAACCCGCCTTGCAATGCCGAAGACAATCTGCGTGTCGGACTCATCGTCATTGAAGCTTGGTTCAGGGGCTACTGAGGGAGTCCTGGATTAGGGGGTCCTCGGGGAGCCGGACTATATCCTTTGGCCGGACTGTTGGACTATGAAGACACAAGATTGAAGACTTTGACCCGTGTCCGGATGGGACTCTCCTTGGCGTGGAAGGCAAGCTTGGTGAGGGAGTTCTGGATTAGGGGGTGTCCGGATAGCCGGACTATGACCTTTGGCCGGACTCCTGGACTATGAAGATACAAGATTGAAGACTTCGTCCCGTGTCCGGATGGGACTTTCCTTGGCGTGGAAGGCAAGCTCATGATACGGATATGTAGATCTCCTACCATTGTAACCGACTCTGTGTAACCCTAACCCTCTTCGGTGCCTATATAAACCGGAGGGTTTTAGTCCATAGGACTAACAACAATCATACCGTAGGCTAGCTTCTAGGGTTTAGCCTCTCGATCTCGTGGTAGATCTACTCTTGTACTACCCATATCATCAATATTAATCAAGCAGGAGTAGGGTTTTACCTCCATCGAGAGGGCCCGAACCTGGGTAAAACATCGTGTCCCTTGTCTCCTGTTACCATCCGCCTAGACGCACAGTTCGGGACCCCCTACCCGAGATCCGCCAGTTTTGACACCGACATTGGTGCTTTCATTGAGAGTTCCTCTGTGTTGTCATCTTTAGGCCCGATGGCTCCTCCGATCATCAACAACGATGCGCTCCAGGGTGAGACTTTTCTCCCCGGACAGATCTTCGTATTCGGTGGCTTTGCACTGCGGGCCAATTCGCTTGGCCATCTGGAGCAGATCGAAAGCTACGCCCCTGGCCACCAGGTCAGATTTGGAAGTTTGAACTACACGGCTGACGTCCGCGGAGACTTGATCTTCGACGGGTTCGAGCCACAGCCAAGCGCGCCGCACTGTCACGAGGGGCATGATCTAGCTCTGCCGCTGAACAGTGTCCTGGAGGCCGCACCAGTGTCCGCTCCGACCTTTAGCTCGGAGCCGACTGCGCCGATCGAGGATGGGTGGCTGGACACCGCCTCGGGGGCTGCGATCTCTACGGCGATTGAGCCGTACACCTACCCCGTCCTTTGCAAAGCTCGTGACTCCAAGGTGTCGGACTCCTCTCCGGACTCCGAGCCTTCCGCGCCCCCGCCAATCGAATCCGATTGGGCGCCGATCATGGAATTCACTGCCGCAGACATCTTTCAGCACTCGCCCTTTGGCGACATCCTGAATTCACTAAAGTCTCTCTTTATCAGGAGAGCCCTGGCCGGATTATGATCAGGAAGGCTGGGATGCGACGACGAAGAAATTCAAAGCCCACCCACCACCCACTTCGTAGCCACTGTCGATGATTTAACCGACATGCTCGACTTCGACTCCGAAGACATCGACGGCATGGACGACGATGCAGGAGACAACCAAGAACCAGCACCCACAGGGCACTGGAAGACCACCTCGTCATACGACATATACATGGTGGACATCCCAAAAGATGGGAATGGCGATGGAACAACAGAGGATGACCCCTCCAAGAAACAGCCTAAGCTCCGGCGTCAGCGGCGCCGCTCTAAATCCCGCCGCAGCAAAAACGGTGACTCCGGCACGGGAGACAATAACACCCCGGATAGTGCCGAAGACAACCCCCTCCAGCAAGATTCAGCGCAGGAGGATGGAGAAGCCAGCCCTCGTGAGAGAGCAGCAGAAAGAGATGTAGAGGACGATAATTACATGCCTCCCTCCGAAGATGAGGCAAGCCTCGACGACGACGAATTCGTCGTGCCTAAGGATCCCGTCGAACAAGAGCGTTTCAAACGCAGGCTTATGGCCACGGCAAGCAGCATCAAGAAAAAGCAGCAACAAATTAGAGCTGACCAAGACTTGCTAGCTGACAAATGGACTGAAGTCCTTGCGTTCGAAGAGTATGAACTCGAGCGCCCCTCTAAGAGCTACCCAAAATGCAGGCTGCTACCCTGATTAGAGGAGGAAGCACCCAAACCTACATCACCAGCGCATGATACGGCTGACCGGCCACCTCGTGGCCGTGACATAGAGGCCTCTCGGCCCTCAACTCAAGCCGCACTAGCGCCGCTCAAAAAATACCAAGGCGCGGGGAAATGCGCCAGACTCGCGAGATATATTGGAGGACAAGGCAAGGCAAACAAGATCGATCTACAGATCGCGGGCGCCTACGACATCGCGTGATTTATAACCGTCACGCCGGATATGGCAACTCCGGCCGGGCCGAACACAGTAGACAAAGCTCATTTGAGCCGCGCCGTGATATAGCCCAATACAAAGGCGCCGCACACCCACTATGCTTCACAGATGAAGTGATGGATCATCAAATCCCTGAGGGTTTCAAACCCGTAAACATTGAATTATACGATGGCACAACAGATCCTACGGTTTGGATCGAGGACTATCTCCTTCACATCCACATGGCCCGCGGTGATGATCTACACGCCATGAAATACCTCCCACACAAGCTTAAAGGACCAGCCCGGCATTGGCTTAACAGCTTGCCAGCTGAGTCAATTGGTTGTTGGGAAGACCTGGAAGCCACATTCCTCGACAATTTCCAGAGCACATATGTGCGACTACCAGACGCCGATGACCTAAGCCACATAATTCGGCAGCCAGAGGAATCGGCCAGACAATTCTGGACACGGTTCCTAACCAAGAAAAATCAAATCGTCAACTGTCCACATGCAGAGGCCCTTGCACCCTTCAAACACAACATCCGCGACGAGTGGCTTGCCCGGCACCTAGGACAAGAAAAGCCGAAATCCATGGCAGCCCTCACAACACTCATGACCCTCTTTTGCGCGGGAGAGGACAGCTGGCTAGCTCATAGTAACAACATGACCAAGAGCCCTGGTAATTCAGATACCAAGGATAGGAATGGCAGGTCGCATCGCAACAAGCACAAGCGCCGCATGAACGACGATAATGCTGAGGATACGGCAGTTAATGCCGGATTCAGAGGCTCTAAACCTGGTCAGCGGAAAAAGCCAGTTAAAAGATATACTCCGGGCCCGTCCAATTTGGACCGAATACTCGATCGCTCGTGCCAGATACATGGCACCCCCGACAAACCGGCCAACCACACCAACAGGGATTGTTGGGTATTCAAGCAGGCAGGCAAGTTAAATGCCGAAAACAATGACAAGGGGCTGCATAGCGATGACGAGGAGGAGCCCCACCACGAACAATAGAGGACAGAAGGGCTTCCCCCCACAAGTGTGGACGGTGAACATGATATACGCAACCCACATACGCAAAAGGGAGCGGAAGCGTGCACTAAGGGATGTATATGCGATGGAGCCAGTCGCCCCAAAGTTCAACCCGTGGTCTTCCTGCCCGATCACTTTTGATCAACGGGACCACCCCACTAGCATCCGCCATGGCGGATTTGCCGCATTGGTTCTAGACCCAATCATTGACGGATTTCACCTCACTAGAGTCCTAATGGACGGCGGCAGCAGCCTGAACCTGCTTTATCAGGATACAGTGCGCAAAATGGGCATAGACCCATCAAGGATTAAACCCACGAAGACGACCTTTAAAGGTGTCATACCAGGTGTAGAGGCCAACTGTACAGGCTCAGTTACACTTGAAGTGGTCTTCGGATCCCCGGATAACTTCCGAAGCGAGGAGTTAATCTTCGACATAGTCCCGTTCCGCAGCGGCTATCACGCACTGCTCGGACGAACCGCATTTGCAAAGTTCAATGCGGTGCCGCACTACACATATCCCAAGCTCAAGATGCCGGGTCCTCGAGGAGTCATTACGGTCAATGGAAACACCGAACGCTCTCTCCGGATGGAGGAGCATACGGCGGCCCTCGCGGCGGAAGTACAAAGCAGGCTCTTAAGGCAATTCTCGAGTCCGGCTATTAAACGTCCGGACACCGTCAAGCGTGCCCGGAGTAACCTACAACAAGACCGCCTGGCACGTTCCGAGCACGCATAGCAATGCGGCCCAAACCCCAGCCCTCGCGAAATTGCGAAACCAGTACTACGCGTACATAATTACGCTCTGGAAATACCATGGGCATAGGGGAGGGCACGACCACGGCATGCCCGTAATGCGGCTCAACCGCACTGTGGGCCCCGATTGTGTCATTATTTTCTTTTCTTCTTTATTTTTTACTTTCAGGACTCCGTTCTCACGAAGCCCCGTCCGGCAGTAGAATCGCCGAACACACGATGCAACAACCAAGGAAGCAGAAAGCTACGTCGAGTGTCCAGGTGGTCTCTATTACGAGCAGTATACCTGTTTTACATACCATCCCGTAGCTTACCCCTGGAGGGGGACATGTTAAAAAGTCCCGTCCCATGCTTATCGCACTATTTGTATCGCTCGCTTCATCGCAGCACTTTTGAATAAACAATACATAGCTTCGCCTATTATTGAATTCCTTTTTCTTTATATATATGTTCGGTTATGACATTGTGCAACCGTACACTTTGGTACGGGCAATACACCGTGGGCTTAAGTACCCCACAACATGGTGTGATAAGTCCGAACACTTTCACAAGTGCGGCACCCCGAACTTATAACATTATATGCATCGACTCCGAATCATGTCTTGGGTCAATAGTTGGGTTTGCCCGGCTCCCATGTTTTGGTACCTTACGTTCTGTTATATCGGCTAAGGTAGCGCTGGGAGAACCACTGCGATTGTGCCTCGGTTGAGCAGGGTTAAGCACCTCAGTGGAGAAAGCTAAAACTAACCGTCATGATAGGGCGAGAGCCGGTCGCTGTTCGAGAGGTTTTCGAGTCCCTAAAGACTTATGCCGCTTAGAGCGAGGAGTCGGCATTGTCCGGCCTAGGCGTGGATAGCGCCCCGAAATCGGTCTTCCGAATACCAGGGGCTTCGCCAAAATTTAAAATTATAGAATTCTATGGCTAAGTGAGAGTGTTCAAGCATTATAGTCCGGTTGCCTTGTTCGTTGCGTTGAGCGCCTCCCTCGAAGGACCCAAGAATGGGAACAAGAGCGCTCAACTTTATCCCGAACACCCCAGCACTCGTGGCATGAGGGCTGAAGCCGACGACTCGCCATCTCTCAAATTTAATACACGGCCGCACAGAAGGTAATATTTTAAATTCAAAAGTGTTGCTTAGCGCATATGAACAAGTTTTCAGCGTACAGGATAACAAATGCGAGTCTACTACAAAATTACATCTTTGGAGCATTCACCCGCTTATCAAAGGGCACCCTTCAGACGCCCTCATAATACATTTCAGGCTTATGATGCTCCTTGCCCGGTGGTGGTCCGTCTGTCACAAGCTTCTCAGCGTCCGTCTTGCCCCAAAGGCACCTTAGCACGGGCAAGGGCCCTACGGGCACCTTCGATGCAGACGGAGTGCTTGACGACTTCAACCCATGGACAGGCGTCCACCAGCCGCCTCACCATCCTGAAGTAGCTCCCAGGCATGGCTTCCTTGGGCCACAGCTGAACTATGAGGCCCTTCATGGCCTGTTCGGCCACCTTATGGAGCTCGACCAGCTGCTTCAACTGGTCCCTTAAGGGCACCGGGTGTCCGGCCTCAGCATACTAAGACCAGAACACCTTCTCCGTCGAGCTTCCCTCCTCGGCTCGGTAGAATGCGGCAGCATCGGACACACTGCGGGGCAGATCTGTGAATGTTCCTGGAGAGCTCTGGATTCGGGTAAGTAACAGATAATTCACTTTCACATGCTTGCTTTGCATAAATAATGCCTTACCTGCCGCTATTTTCTTCATCGCCTCAATTTCTTGGAGGGCTTTTTGGGCTTCGGCCTTAGCGGCTTTGGCGCTCTCAAGGGCCGAGGCGAGCTCGAACTCTCGAGTCTTTGAGTCATGCTCCAAACTCTCGTGTTTTTCCACGTGAGCCTGGAGCTCTTGCCGCACCTCCGCCACCCGCGCCTCCCGCTTGTCTCGCTCGGTGCGCTCCGCGGCCGCATTGCTTTCGGCCTTGGACACCGCTTCCTTCAGGGTTGAAACCTCGTTCGTGGCCCCTGCAGTATTCATGTTATTCCTGTCATTTTTTGCAACCACATCTTTTAAATACTCCCATAATGTATTACTTACCTTCCTTCTCCTCGAGCTGCTTTTTGGCAAGGCCGAGCTCGTTCTCGGACCGCTCGATGCTCTGCTTCAATGCATCAACCTCCGCAGTCAGTGCGGCAGAGGTCAGCAACGCAGCCTGCATTCCCATATTGACATACTTATGTTAGACTCCTCACAGATATCTTTTAGATCCTCAGTTCGGCTTTTTCTTTCCGAACACCAAACTGAGCATCAGGGGCTACTGTCTATGCGGTAATATTTTTACATATCTTAAATACATACCTCAAAGCCTGTTAGAAGCTTGGAACAGGCTTCAGTCAGCCCGCTCTTGGCGGACTGAACTTTCTGGATCACACCACTCATAACAGTGCGGTGCCCCTCGTCGATGGAAGCACCGTTAAGCGCCTCCATCAAATTATCCGGTGCCTCCTGTTGGACGGAGGTCACCGGCGTCGCAGTCTTGCCCTTCTTACGAAGGGGTCGCCTGCCGGACTCCGGAACCGCTGAAGGTTCCGGTACGGAGTCCGGCACAGGGCCGGACTTAAAGCACTTCGGGGTTTTATCCCCTTTGCGCCCGGAGTCCGGGAGGTCGCCTTGCGGCGCCTGTGGCCACCTCCTCCTGGCTGGGCCCTTTTGGGACTCCACCTCGGCGTCATCCGCGGCGGGAGGAGACGAGGCGGTCCGAAGTGAGGTGCAATTCACATCCGACGAATCCAGGGAGCCGCTCTTCAAAGCGTCGAGCCCATCCTTGGGCGGGCTGCATGGTTATATTCGGCGTTAGAAGATGTTGTGCGACAAATGGAACGCCATGAGTTATTCTGGTGTCCGGACACTTACGATTTCGACAGGGGCTTGCACCTCGGTGGCCACTCCTCTTCGCCGTCGTCGGCGTTGGCGGTGTAGTCCGGAGGAAGGTTCCTTCCCTTCTTGGACCCTCCGGCCTCCCCAGTTGGGGCGGCCTTCCTTTTCTTCTCTCCCCCCGCTGGGGGAGAGGCCTCTTTTTCCTCCTCCTCATCTTCACGGGAGGAGTCCGCCTCGGAGTCATCGGACGATGAGTCCGACAGCACCTGGTGCCGGGAACTCCTTCGAGTTCCCGTGGCTTTCTTCTTGGCCTTCTTCTCCGGCACCACGTAAGGTGCCGGAACACGCAGCCCCGTCAATCGGGCGTCCGCTGGGTCTTCTGGCAGGGGAGCCGGACAGTCAACCTGTCCGGACGTCTTCTGCCAGTCCTGTCAAAGGTGAGGGAGTTTTAGATCCCGCATAGAGTCAAACTATGAAAAAGAGTCCCGTAAAGGGTAAATAGCTTACCTCGCTGGCTTGATGTCATGAGCTGAATCCGCGATCTTCGGTAGCGGATGCGGGAGCCTCGGCGCCCTTGAACAGCACCTTCCAGGCATCTTCGTACATAGTGTCGAAGAGCCGGCTCAAGGTTCGGTACTGTGCCGGATCAAACTCCCACAAGTTGAAGGCTCGTTGCTGGCATGGGAGGATCCGGCGGATAAGCATAACCTGGACTACGTTGACAAGCTTGAGCTTCTTGTCCACCAGGTTTCGGACGCAGGTTTGGAGTCCGGTCAGCTCTTCCGAATTAGCCCACGTCAGGCACGTCTCTTTCCATGAGGTGAGCCGTGTAGGGAAGCCAGATCGAATTGGGGGCCGCTGCCCATTTAGAGTCGCTGCTCGGTGGTGTAGAACCACCCCGATTGCCACCCTTTATGGTCTCCACGAAGGAGCCCTCGAGCCATAGGACGTTGGCCATCTTGTCCTCCATGGCACCTCCAAGACTCCGCTTGGCCGCCCACTACCTTTGGCTTGACATTGAAGGTCTTCAGCCATAAGTCAAGTGGGGCTGGATGAAGGAAGGCCTCGCACAGGACGATGAACGCCGAGATGTTGAGGATGAAATTCGGGGCCAGATCGTGGAAATCTAGGCCGTAGAAGAACATGAGCCCCCGGACAAATGGGTGAAGTGGAAAACCTAGTCCACAGAGGAAGTGGGGGAGGAACACCACCCTCTCATGGGGCCTGGGGGTGGGATGAGCTGCCCTTGTCGGGGAGCCGATGCGCGATGTCGTCGGGACAAGTATCCGGCCTTTCGCAGCTTTTTGATGTGCCCCTCCGTGACGGAGGAGGCCATCCACTTGCCTCCCGCTCCGGACATAGTTGGAGAAGGTTGAGGTGGGATGTGCGGACTTGGGCGCTGGAGCTCGAGTGCGCGGAAATGGATAAGCAAAGGAGGAAGAAGGTGTGTGTGAAAAAGTGGATCCTTATCCCCTTATATGGACGGACAAAGCTATGCGCGCCCCCACCGCCCGATAAAACTCACAGATCTCCCAAGCATCAGAATCAATGGCGCGGTTGGGTTACCCACGCCCAGATAGATGAGAATCCGGAATAAGGGGACACGATCTACTGCTTTGACAAGACGTGCCAAGGAAACCGCCTCGCTAAACACGCCGAGGTGGGGCGGTGAAAACGATTCAATAAAGGCTTGGCCGTGGTGTGATGTCACGCCATGAATACGTCAGCAGATTGAGTTTGTGTAAATAGTATTCTCTCTACGGTGGTATGTGGAACTTATTTTGTAGAGCCGGACACTATCCTTGTGTTCAAAATATTCTATGAAGAATTCGGAGGAGGAACCCGCCTTGCATTGCCGAAGACAATATGCGCGCCGGACTCGTCGTCATTGAAGCCTGGTTCAGGGGCTACTGAGGGAGTCCTGGATTAGGGGGTGTCCGGATAGCCGAACTATGACCTTTGGCCGGACTCCTGGACTATGAAGATACAAGATTGAAGACTTCGTCCCGTGTCCGGATGGGACTTTCCTTGGTGTGGAAGGCAAGCCTGGCGATACAGATATGTAGATCTCCTACCATTGTAACCGACTCTGTGTAACCCTAACCCTCTTTGGTGCCTATATAAACCGGAGGGTTTTAGTCCGTAGGACGAACAACAATCATATCGTAGGCTAGCTTCTAGGGTTTAGCCTCTGTAATCTCATGGTAGATCTACTCTTGTACTATCCATATCATCAATATTAATCAAGCAGGAGTAGGGTTTTACCTCCATCGTGAGGGCCCGAACCTGGGTAAAAACATCGTGTCCCTTGTCTCCTGTTACCGACTTTGTGTAACCGACTTGGATATGTAGATCTCCTCCCTTGTAACCGACTTTGTGTAACCCTAGCCCCCTCTGGTGTCTATAAACCGGAGGGTTTAGTCCGTAAGACAAGAAAAATCATACCATAGGCTAGCTTCTAGGATTTAGCCTCTCCGATCTCATGGTAGATCAACTCTGGTAATACTCATATCATCAAGATCAATCAAGCAGGAAGTAGGGTATTACCTCCATCGAGAGGGCCTGGACCTGGGTAAACATCGTATCCCTCGCCTCCTGTTACCATCCGCCTTAGACGCACAGTTCGGGACCCCCTACCCGAGATCCGCCGGTTTTGACACCGACAGGCCCCCTGTAGGCCCTCCGGTGCCCATCTTCTACTATATGAAGTCTTTCGTCCGAAGAAAAACAAGAAGCAAGCTTTCGGGACGAGACTCCGCCGCCATGAGGCGGAACCTTGGCGGAACCAATCTAGGGCTCTGGCGGAGCTGTTCTGCCGGGGACACTTCCCTCCGGGAGGGGGAAATCATCACCATCGTCATCACCAACGCTCCTCTCATCGAGAGGGGGCCAATCTCCATCAACATCTTCACCAGCACCATCTCCTCTCAAACCCTAGTTCATCTCTTGTATCCAATTGTTGTCTCCAAGTCTGGGATTGGTACTTGTAGGTTGCTAGTAGTGTTGATTACTCCTTGTAGTTGATGCTAGTTGGTTTATTTGGTGGAAGATCATATGTTCAGATCCTATATGCATATTAATACCCCTCTGATTATGAACATGAATATGCTTTGTGAGTAGTTACGTTTGTTCCTGTGAACATGGGAGAAGTCTTGCTATTAGTAGTCATGTGAATTTTGTATTCTTTTGATATTTTGATGAGATGTATGTTGTCTCTCCTCTAGTGGTGTTATGTGAATGTCGACTACATGACACTTCACCATTATTTGGGCCTAGAGGAAGGCACTGGTAAGTAATAAGTAGATGATGGGTTGCTAGAGTGACAGAAGCTTAAACCCTAGTTTATGCGTTGCTTCGTAAGGGGCTGATTTGGATCCATATATTTCATGCTATGGTTAGGTTTACCTTAATACTTCTTTTGTAGTTGCGGATCCTTGCACTAAGGGTTAATCATAAGTGGGATGCTTGTCCAAGTAAGGACAGCACCCAAGCACCGGTCCACCCACATATCAAATTATCAAAGTACCGAACGCGGATCATATGAACGTGATGAAAACTAGCTTGACGATAATTCCCATTTGTCCTTGGGAGCGCTTTTTTCTATATAAGAGTTTGTCCAGGCTTGTCCTTTGCTACAAAAAGGATTGGGCCACCTTGTTGCACTTTATTTACTTTTGTTACTTGTTGCTCGTTACAAATTATCTTATCACAAAACTATCTGTTACCTATAATTTCAGTGCTTGCAGAGAATACCTTGCTGAAAACCGCTTATCATTTCCTGCTGCTCCTTATTGGGTTCGACACTCTTACTTATAAAAGGACTACGATAGATCCCCTATACTTGTGGGTCATCAATGACATGCAGCGGCAGTGCGCCCTGAGGGCGGCCAAGCTTTGTTGCATTGAGGCCACTACTGGTATGTTGGTCAACACCTCTAATTCCATTCTGCATTTTTCTAATAATGAGATTATTAATAATGCAAGTCAATTAGGAGTTTCACTAGGGAGAAGTGATAGTGAAATCTCTAATTCCGTAAATGATATTCTGGATTTGGAAGCGTAACGCGCTTTAGAAATGATTCGTAAGTTAGCTGCGGTTAGGCCTATGAATGATTCTGAGATAGATGCGTTGGGGGTCAGGGTACTCGATAATTTTTGTGCGGATCTTGCACCATCCCGTCCTGAGTCAGAGGTTGAGGATGATACCTTTGATGATGTAGTAGTTAGGTCCACAGAGCCCGGTTGTGAGGACCGGGTGGAGGAACAAAACAAGCCTAAACGCAAGTGGAAGTGGAAGATCTATCCTGCGTCGGCGGTGCGTAGGAGTGCTAGGATTCGTACTACTAAAAAATTTCATGATGAAATATGAAAGGAATCTTTTGGAATAGCAGAGGTCTGAAAGACTTGGCTAAGAGAAGGTTTCTTGCAGATGCGTCTATCAAGCATAGGTTGGATTTTGTTGCACTCTCGGAAACTGGTAGAGATAATTTCTCTCCCCAGTTTCTTAGTACTTTATCGGGCGGTGTCGATTTTGATTGGCATTGCTTGCCTCCGAGAGGACGATCAGGTGGGATCTTGCCTGGAGTTAGATGTGATTCACTGGAAGTCCGAAGTGTAGTGATGGGAGATTTTGCAGTTAAGTTCCGGGTTAAGTCGAAGGCCGATGGGTTTAATTGGGCACTAGTAGCGGTTTATGGTGCCGCACAGACCGAACTTAAACCAGAGTTTTTGGCAGACCTTGTTTGAATTTGTGGTTCCGAGCAGCTTCTAATCCTGGTTGGGGGTGATTTCAACATTATTAGAAGAAGAGAGGAAAAGAACAATGATAACTTCGACGGCAGGTGGTCGTTCATGTTTAATACCATTATTGAAAGCTTGGATCTGTGAGAGATAGAGCTTTCGGGTAGAAAGTATACCTGGGCTAATACTTTGCCAAATCCGATGTTTGAGAAGCTGGATCGAGTCCTTGCGAGCGTCTGGGAACAGAAATTTCCTTTGGTTACGGTCCAGGCGCTTTCGCGCAGTATTTCTGACCACACGCCTCTGCTCGTGGACTCTGGTGAGGCCACTCGCATGGGGAACAAAAACTCCTTTTCGTTCGAAATGGCATGGTTTGAACGAGAAGGCTTTTTGGATCTGATCGCCAGGGAATGGGCTAAGGATGCATGAGGTAGGACTGCGGTTGAGCGTTGGCAGAATAAGATAAGGCACTTGAGAAGTTTCTTGCGTGGGTGGGCTAAGAATCTTAGTGGGATTTATAAGGTTGAAAAGGAAAGGCTCCTTACACTTATTCGGTCCCTGGATGTAAAAGCCGAGTCCACGATTCTTCAAGCCATGGAGCTTCATGCAAAACTTGAGGTAGAGATGAGATTGAAAGAGCTTCTCCATGAGGAGGAATTGAAGTGGGCGCTGCGGGCTAAGGTTCGCAAAGTCGTCCAGGGGGATGCAAACACTCAATTCTTTCACATGATCGCTAATGGCACACTACTAGGAAAAGGGCTATAGATGGGATGGACACTACTGGCGCACCACGCACAAGGTGCGCCACTAGTAACATTTTTTTTTAATTTTTCCAAACATTCTAATGGCGCACCGTGGCACAGTGCGGCATTACTAGTTATATATACTTTTTTTAATTTTTTTGCAAAACTTCTAATGGCGCACCAGAAGCAAGTGCTCCATTAGTAACCAAGGTTACTAATGGCGCATTTGCATCTGGTGCGCCATTAGTAAGCTGGGACCAACAAGATATTCTGGACAGCCCACCTACCCACTCACTTTCCCCACTTCATTCTCTCCACCTCCTCCTCCAAGCTTGTCTCGGCTGGCTCCTCCTCCTCACCTCATTTGTGCCATAGATTCATCCAAATTAAGTGGTTAAATTACCTTTTTTTGATAGGTAAGTAAGGGGGGAAGCTATATTTATGTTGTTCTCCCTCTCCAACAACGTGCACTTGCACTTTTTGTGGCCTAGCTAGATCTATGTATGTTCGTGGTGTTGCATATGTTTGTGGTGTTGCATATATGTTTGTGTTTGCAGGTACCGGTATTTGAAATGCGATAGTTGCCAATATTTTGCGGAATGTTGATTCATTTCCGCTTTCGACGAGAATTTTGGCACTATGCATTCTTTTGGTCCTATTTTTAGGGAAAGTCATGCCAAATTTTTTCTTGGTTCTAAAATATCGCTTTTGCTCTACCTCATGACGACCATGGTCCGCATACGATGACCGAAGGCATCGTGAATAGGTTTTTGAGCTCCGGGAAGGCCGAGATGCTTCAAAAGAACGAGACGGAGATAAGATGTCCGTGTCGAAGATGCAAGCTGAAGAGCCTTATTGCGGACCCGGATTCCGGGTAGGTGCGGGACCACCTGCTCTTGCGTGGTTTCATGGATGGCTATCCGTGGCAAGGTGATGAAGATGACTATGAAGTCGTCCATGGGGGCCGGGCGGCATGAAATGAGCAAGACTCGGGCGGGCGAGAAGACAAAGAATCTCCAGGACATGATCACGACGGTGATGATGTACACAGTCATCATGTAGAAGATGCAGGACATGATGATGAGGAAGATGCCGGAGCAGACGAAGGGCATGATCATGAAGATGAAGATGCCGGCGGAGCAGACGACGATGGACCATCGATGGGCTGGGTGCAGGACCCTCATGTTCAAGAGCAGCTTCTCAAGCAGACGGATAACACAAGAGCTGTCGCCCGAGAGAAAGCCAAGCTGGCTCAACTGGAGATAGACGCGGTTACTCCATTGTATGAAGGATGCAGGCCCGAGGATACCCGCCTGAAAGTAACGCTCATGGCTCTGGAGATGAAGGTAAAACACAAAATGACCGACGCATGCTTCGACGAGAACATGTCATTCTGGCACGAACGTCTTCCCAAGGGGAACAAGTGCCCAACCAGTTTCGAGGAGGCGAAGAAAATCGTGTGTCCTCTGGATTTACCGCACGTGAAATACCATGTGTGCATGAACAATTGCATCATTTATCGGGACGAGCACGCTGAGTCTACCATATGTCCGGTGTGCGGCGTCACTCGATACAAGAAGAGGAAGAAAGCTCCTCAAAAAGTGGTGTGGTACTTTCCGATCACTCCTCGTCTGCAGCGGTATTTCGCGGACCCTAAGGTAGCAAAGCTCCTGCGTTGGCATGCGGATATGGAGGAGAAGAAGCGAGAAGATGACGCAAATGATCCGGAGATAAATAAAAAAGACAAGATGCTGAGTCACCCAAAGGATGCGAGCCAGTGGCAAGCGTTGAACTTCAAACACCTAGAATTTGGGAAGGATCCAAGGAACATCGTGTTGGGCACGAGCACCGATGGAGTCAATCCGTTTGGCAGCCAGATAAGCACACATAGCACCTGGCCTGTGTTTGTGTGGATGTACAACCTTCCCCCCTGGTTGTGCATGAAGAGGAAGTACATTCACATGAGTATGCTAATCGAAGGGCCGAAACAACCAGGAACGACATCAATCAGACCGGGGCTGCTGAAAGAGGAGCTAGACACGCTGTGGAAAACGCCAGCCTATACGTGGGACGCCGTACAGAAAGAATATTTCCCTATGAGAGCCGCACTGCTCACGACGGTGCACGACTATCTCGGTTACGGATATCTCGCAGGTCAGGTGGTCCACGGATTTTCTGGATGCGTCAGGTGCATGGATGACACAACGTATCACCAGCTAGATAGAGATCCCGGGTCTTCGAGAACCGTGTTCATGGGACATCGAAGGTGGCTTCGCGACGATGACCCGTGGAGGAAACGCAAGGATCTGTTCGATGGTGAAACTGAACCCCGAAGACGCCTGCGTACGAGGAGCGCCGAGGAAATAGACCAGCTGTTGAAAAATAGGAAAGATGGCCCACTACCGGGAAAGAAGAAAAAGGCGCCAGAGCCGGGAAAGAAGCGAAAGGCACCAGAGCCGCTCCTGAAGGTATGGAAAACGAGGTCTGTTTTCTGGGACTTGCCGTACTGGAAGATCCACCGTGTGCCTCACAGCCTTGATGTCATGCATATCACGAAGAACGTGTGCGAGAGTCTGCTTGGTACCCTGCTCAACATGCCAGAGAGGACCAAAGATGGGCCGAAAGCAAGGGCAGACTTGAAATTAATGGGCATCAGGGAGGAGCTTCACGCTAATGATCATGATGATGATGATGAGGCGAAGCAGGACACGGAAAGTCATCGCAAAGGCAAAAAGGCCAAGAAGACCAGAAATGACTACCCTACCGCGTGCTTCACTCTAAGTCAGGAGGAGATCGAGCAGTTTTTCACCTGCCTTGTAGGAGTAAAACTTCCTTATGGTTACGTGGGGAAGATAAGCAGATACCTAGACCCAGCGAAGCAGAAGTTCAGCGGGATGAAGTCTCACAACTGTCACGTGCTGATGATGCAGATACTTCCACTTGCAATCCGTGGGATCATGGACGCGCACGTCCGTGAAACGCTATTTGGCCTATGCAACTTTTTCGACGTCATCTCTCAGAAGTCAGTTGGCGTGAGGCAACTCAGAAGGCTACAGGAAGAGATCATGGTGATACTATGCGAGCTTGAGATGTACTTCCCGCCCGCATTCTTCGATGTTATGGTGCATCTGCTGGTACATATCGTGGAGGATATCATCCAACTCGGGCCGACGTTCCTGCACAGCATGATGCCGTTCGAAAGGATGAATGGTGTCATCAAAGGATACGTTCACAACATGTCACGTCCAGAGGGAAGCATAGCCGGGGCTTTTCGATCAAGAGTGCATCTCCCATCGCATCGAATTATCTAGGCATCGAGGACCCCGTTGGTCTGCCCGTCAACAGGCACCTCGGCAGGCTCGCTGGATGGGGTCACCGTGAGGGTCGCCGCGAAATGCATGTCGACTTCGAGGGTCGACTCGTCGAGTTTGAAAGAGCAAACCTAGTCGCGCTACAACACATAGACGTGGTCGATCCTTGGGTGGTAGAGCACAAAACCTTTATTGAGAAGACGTACAATGACCGAGGCCAACAGAGGACGGACGGAGATATAATCAAAGAGCACAACTCATGTTTCACGCGTTGGTTCAAGCGAAGCTCGTCGTACCCTTTACATGAGGATTCTTCCGGAAGAACAACTCATATTCGCCTTTGTCACAGGCGCCGAGCACAACCTGATGACCTATGAGGCGCATTTATATCAACGGCTACACATTCTACACCGAGGACAAGGACATTAAGAGCGATGGTTATCGTAACTCCGGGGTAACGATGGAATCCTACACCGGTAACGACAAGGACAGATACTACGGAAGGATCGAGGAGATCTGGGAGCTGAGCTACGCTGGAGAGAAGGTCCTGATGTTCCGTGTCAGATGGGCCAAGAGCGTCCTAAAAGAAGACCGGTATTTCACCACCATGGTTATACCCGAAGCCAAATCCAAGACCGCGGGCGCAAACGTCACCGCGAAAAATGAGCCATGGGTACTGGCTTCCCAAGTAGACCAATGCTTCTTCATTACCGACCCGTCAAAGCCCAGTCGTGTTGTCGTGAGGAGAGGCAAAAGGAAGATCATCGGAATGGATGGAGTAGCCAATGAGCAAGACTTCGACAAGTACGGTGACTCGAAGATCGAACATGACGACGACGATGAAGTAGCAGCATACACCACAAGAAGAAGCAGGACCACCCTACCTAAAGGACGTTCGTTCCACAGAAGAACTCCATTTGCGAAAAAGAAGGGCAAGAAGATTGTGAACAGATAGCTAGCTAAGATCGATTGTATTTAAATCGTAGTCTTCATTTCTCGATTGTATTTCATGGGCACTTTTTGAACTCATGAATGTTTTTAAATTTCATGGACACTCGATCTCGATCCCCCTCCATCTCGATCGCTATGCCACCTCGCCAGATCCGGTCCCCCACTCCACCGTCGCCGACGACCCACCGCACCCTCCCCCGCTCCATCGGCCGCCGTCGCCGACCCCCGGCCCGCACCCTCCCCCACTCCACCGCCGCCGCCGACCCCCCGCACCCTCCCGGCCGCCCGCCTAATCACACAAATGAATGCAACTAAAATTGCAAAAAGAATTGATTATATTTTCAAATAACAAATTTGATGATATTTTTCATATTCATAAATATTTTCAAATAACAAATTTAATGATATTTTTAAAAAATTATTACTATTTTTATAAAAAAATATTACTGTTATGATTTAAACAAGTTTGAACATATTTAAACACAAATAAATATCGAACATCATTTTAAATGCATAAAAACAAAAATTGGGGAGCCTCGGAATCGAACCCAGGACCTCCTAGTGTGTGTGCTGCGTGCTGACCAGTCGGGCTAGTGGGCATTTTCTGATTTAGATATGGGTTAGGTTGTATATAACCTGACCAGTCGTACTTATGGCGCACTAGGTTTAGGTGCGCCATTAGAACCCTCCCCCCACACCACCTACGTACTCACCTCATTGTGGCCTCCCTCCCTCCCTGCTCGCCAGATTCCCCAATCATGCGCCGCCGCCCCCTCCGTCCGCCGCAGCCGCCTCCCTCTCCCCTTCCTCCCCCTCGAGCGCCGCCGCCCCCTCCGTCCGCCGCAGCCGCCCACGCGCCCCCGCCGCCTCCCTCTCCCCTTCCTCCCCCTCGAGCGCCGCCTCCCCCCCGAGCCCCGCCTCCCCCGCGAGCGCCGCCTCCCTCGCCTCCCTCCCTAACCCTCGGAGCCGCCGGAGACTTGGAGCCTCGGCGCCGCCCCACGTCCACTAGGAGAGGAGGCCCCACGTCCACCAGGAGAGGAGGCACGCGACCTCCCCGCCGTCTATCCCCGCCTCCCCCAAGATCGCCGTCTCCACCCTCCGTCGTCTCCGCTCCGGCCACCACCTCATCGTGGTCAGGTAATCTTCATTGCCCTCCTCCCTCTGCCTCTCTTCTCCTCTCTTCCTCCTCTCCTCGCTCCCGGCCGTGCCCTCTTCTTCTCTCTTTTCCTAGGTTTAGGTCAAATCCCTCTCGAATTTAGGTCAAATTAGGTTCAAAAAATTGCTAATTTTGGTCAAATTAGCAAGTGTCCATCTTCTTGCTCTGTAGCAAGTGTCCATCTTCCTGTGTAGGCATGGCGATGATTTTGTTTAGAATGGGGCTTAATTTAGGAACCAAACATTGGTCAGATGGGCCTCCTAATCATGTTAAATCCAAAGTTGCTAAATACAATCTTTACGTTGAATTGGTGTCATGTAGGAGCAAATACCTGCGGTTTTAGACTTTTTTAGGCAACACAATGGGTGACCTTCCAACTGCATTTTTCAAAGATAAAAATGTACCATCTACTTATCTACTTATGAGATCAGTAAAACCAGTGCTAGAAATTGCTTGGCTCCTCTTCTTTCTGCTCCTTACCTAGACATAAACTTGGCAAGTTTTAGCACCAAGAATACAAATGATGGTCACGCAGTTGCACATGATCTCTGCTAGTTATAGAAACTCATTGCTTGTCCTATGTTTTCTGTCAGGGTATTGTTCAGGAAGCTTGCTTGAGTTTGTGTCCTTTAATGTGTAAATCTGCAGTTCTAGCCACTCCTTGCTGCTAGTTCCTCAAGGAGTTCCTCAAAATTAGCTCAAGAAGTTGCATCTGGCTTTTACAAAGTTTTTTTTGGCTTAAGAGGATAAGTTGTTGTATATACTGTCATAAAATTTGCTTCATATGCTTGTATCTGGGTGCTAAAATCACTTTTGTTAGAGCTTTATTATTTCAGCAAAACTGATAGATTTAGTTCATTGATATGCTTCCTCTGATCTTCTTTGGCAAGATGCCGAGAGGTGGTAACAGATAGATTTAGTTCATTGGTACAGATAAATTTGTTAATATTCTTCAGGAAGCTTGCTTGAGCTGTTTATATACTTGCTTGCTAGCAAAAACATTAGCTTTGTTTACGGTGTTAACTAATTCATGCCACCAAATGGTAGAGACAGAGACCAGGTCTCTTCTAGTTTCCCATGAATTAATAAACCATGCATGGTATCAAGTGAGCCATGCACAGCCATGAAAATAGCTTGCTTGCTACTGTTTTAAATAGTTAGTCAAATGAATTGCTTGCTTGCTACTGTTTTTAGCTACTGTTTTTATTCAAAAATTATTGGAGTTTATATCATATATATTGCTGGCATGTATTTCATATGTTCTGTAGCATTAAGGCTACATAGCATGCCATTTTTGTGCCTTGTATTAATTGCTTTCCCTACATGTTTGCAGGTTTAAGTGAAAAAGAGGAAGAAAGGAGAATCGTGGTAGGGTTTCATGGCTAGAAGATATATTGCTTGGGTTTTGTCCCCGACCTTCGTGTCTTGATGATTTTGGGGGTTTTTGTCTCCGACCTTGGTGTCGTGTTGTTTTTGTGGGGTGTTGTGGGGTTGCAGCGGGGCGGGGGTGGGATAATGATTTTGTAGGTACCCCGAGAGGCCCTTGAGTTTGCCGGAATGTCGATTAACTTCCGTTCCGGCAAATTCGGGTACTCCATATGTCCTATTTTCAGCAAAGGTCATGCTGAAATTTTCCGTGAATTTTAGCACGACTTTGCTAAAAATAGGACATATGGGGTACTTGAGACTAATGCATGGGCCGGGGTATCTTAGTACTTAGTTAAGTAGGATCAACTGCCCCTTTATTCTTGCTGCATTAAACCATAGGTGGCAATAGAGCCAAGTGGTCTTTCCTTGTAAGCATGGTACCTTTTTGTTTTGCTAATGTGTACTAGGTGCTCCCATCTTCTGTGTCATTGTTACCCTAATTTATAGTCCAATACAATTGGCCTTTCAGTATAGCCTGTTATCATGCATGTTTTACGATCTGTTGTAAGGGTACTAATTGGTCTCTTCTGCTGCTTATCAGAGATGGGGGGAAGCAGCCACCGCCGCTCTGCCACACCTTGATCTGACGAGTTGGATGCTTCCGAGTTCTTCAAAGATCATACTTGGGACTTCAGTATCATCCATGACGCAGGTATATAAAACGAGAGATCTTCCCTTCACCCATCTCATTATGATATCTGTTGTTTGCTACATCACTCATTGTCCCAAACTGCAGAGGCTGCCTGACAGTTTTATGAACATGTTGGGTGAAGATCCGCCAAATAATGTGAAGCTGCGACGGGCCAGCAGCGGGTTACACAAGATGTGGGACGTGGAGTTGGTGATCAAGGAGGGCCACATGTACTTGTATCGTGGGTGGGAGAAGTTCTACCGTGCCTACGACCTGCGGCTGGGGTACTTCCTTCTCTTCAGGTACGACGATGTCGTCACCATGCTCATCGTGAAGGTATTCAACGCGACTATGTGTTGCATGCGCTACGCTGACGATGATGATGCTAGTATGTTCTGCCTCTTCTTATTCCTCTACATTTGGCTTTGTCTCACATTGATTGTTAACGGTCATTGTTGCATTTGGACAGGCAATGGGAGCAGCAAGAATGACGACAGCTACAGCCAAAGCAGCAGCGACTATGGTTGTAGCAAAAGCAACAGTGATTCTGGCTTTAGCGAAAGCAGCAGCGATTCTGGCAGCAGACAACAAGAAGGATGATCTGGACTGGAGTGCGGGAGAAGAGGAGCAGAGTGGGGATGAGGAGCTGCAGGATGACGATGGGCATCGGTGAGGATGACCTAAGCCGGTGGTGGCTGACCAAGGGCAAGAGATGGTGATGGCTGACCATGGGCAAGAGATGGTGGTGGCTGACCATGGGCAAGAGATGGAGGTGGCTGAGGATGACCTAGCGATGGTCGTGCCTGCCCCTGCCTGAAGGTGGCCTCGGGATGGTGGTGGTGCCTGACAATGACCACGCACCGGTGGTGGCGCCGGCAATCCCACAGCTGGGCGACATGACCACGCCAATTGTGGTAGAAGACTACATCCCACTGCCTCCACTACCTCCACCGCCTCGCCGCTCTTGTCGCATCAAGCTGAGGAAGGAGAAGGAGAAGAACAATGCATGAGAACTGAACTTTGTCAGGTATGTCAGATCTCCAAAATGATATATATATATATATATATATATATATATATATATATATATACTTAGTTACCTATATTATCTCTAATATGCTTAGTTTCCTATAGGTTAGCTTCATTTTACCTAAGTTGGCTCTAATATGCTAACTTAGAGCTTATATGCTTAGTTTCCTATAGGTTAGCTCCAAAATAACTTATGTTAGCACAAAATGATTAAGTTTACTTAATAAGCTTATAGTCTTCTTCTTATTCTTCTTCTTTTCCAAAATGACATAGGTTAGCTTCAATTTACCTAAGTTGGCTCTAATATGCTAACTTAGAGCTTATATGCTTAGTTTCCTATAGGTTAGCTCCAAAATAACTTATGTTAGCACAAAATGATCAAGTTTACATAATAAGCTTATAGTCTTCTTCTTATTCTTCTTCTTTTCCAAAATGACATAGGTTAGCTTCATTTTACCTAAGTTGGCTCTAATATGCTAATTTAGAGCTTATATGCTTAGTTTCCTATAGGTTAGCTCCAAAATTACTTATGTTAGCACAAAATGATCAAGTTTACATAATAAGCTTATAGTCTTCTTCTCATTCTTCTTATTCTTCTTCTTATTCTTCTTCTAGTATTCTTCTAGTCTTCTTCTTCTTCTCTTCTTCTTCTTCTTCTTCTTCTTCTTCTTCTAACTTCTTGTTTATCATTTTGCAGATTTGATTTAATTCACGGAAGCTTGCATGGATGAAGTGCTTCTTTTCCATTTGTGTTTTTATTTTGTATCAATGTAAAACTTTTGTGAATTGATGGATAACGGTGTTGGATGAACAATGTGAAACTTTTGTAATATGTAACGATGGAACTATGTGTTGGCTATGTATGTATATATGATGGAACTTGTGTGTTGGATATGATTGTTATATGGATGCTTGTTGTATATATATGTGTTGAATATCTCATATGTGAAATACTGACATTAGATTAAGAAAAAACAAAAAAAATTAAAAAATTGTTACTAATGGCGCACTACCATGTGGTGCGCTATTAGTATAGCAGATAATAGTGGCGCACTATGGGCAATACTAATGGCGCACTGCATGGTGCGCCATTAAAACGCCAGATACTAATGGCGCACAAGTGATGCGCCATTAGAATTTAATTCTAATGGCGTGATGCTAGTAGCGCACTAGTAGTGCGCCATTAGAAGGCAAAACTGGTGCGCCACTAGCATGCCTTTTTCTAGTAGTGGCAAGCACAGAAAGAAGAGAATCTTTCAGCTTGAACAAGACGAAGGGACGATTCTAGGAAAGGAAAACCTAAAACTTTACATAACCGAATACTATAAGCAGTTGTTTGGGCCTCCCGAGGATAATTGTGTATCCCTGGATGAGTCTAGGATTGAGGATGTTCCTCAACTTGCTGCTGATGAGAATGACATTTTGACCGCCACATTTTCGGAGAAGGAGGTGTTTGAAGCTATTTCTCAGATGAAAAATAATAAGGCTCCAGGGCCGGATGGATTTCTGGCAGAGTTCTATAAAAAGTGCTGGCATATTATTAAGGGGTATGTGTTACCGATGTTCCATGATTTATTCTCTGGGCAGCTTCAGCTATTTCACTTGAATTTTGGAACGATAACCCTGCTTCCTAAGAAAACAGAGGTTGTGAGGATTGAGCAGTTCAGGCCGATGTGTCTTCTTAATGTTAGTTTCAAAATTTTCACCAAGGTTGGGACTAACAGGCTCACACACATTGCGCATTCTGTGGTGCAGCACTCCCAAACTGCTTTCATGCCAGAAAGAAACATCCTAGAAGGGGTTGTGGTCCTTCATGAAATGCTCCACGAAATCCACACGAAAAAACTTGATGGAGTGGTTTTTAAGGTGGATTTCGAGAAGGCGTACGATAAAGTCAAATGGCCTTTCCTTCACAAGCATTACGCATGAAAGGTTTCGATGAAGCCTCGCGACGCCAGGTAGAATCTTTCACACAAAAAGAGAGTGTTGGAATTAAACTGAATGACGACATAGGTCATTATTTCCAGACACATAAGGGCTTGAGACAAGGTGACCCGATGTCTCCTATTTTGTTCAACATTGTAGTTGATATGTTGGCAATTCTAATAGGAAGGGCTAAGGAGGCTGGTCAGGTGGGTGGTTTGGTGCCTCACCTAGTGGATGGAGGTGTCTCTATCCTACAGTACGCCGATGATACGATCATCTTTATGGAGCATGACTTGGCGAAAGCAAGAAATATGAAGCTGGTGTTATGCTTATTTGAACAATTGAACGGGTTAAAGATTAACTTTCATAAAAGCGAATTGTTCTGTTTTGGAAGAGCCAATAACGAACAAAAGGCTTATAAGCAATTGTTTGGGTGAGAATTGGGGACTCTACCTTTCACGTATTTAGGTATACCAATTCACCATCGTAAGCTGACAAACAGAGAATGGAAGTGCATCGAGGATCGAGTTGAGAAGAAACTGAGTTGCTGGAAGGGCAAGCTCATGTCATACGGAGGCCAATTAATTCTTATTAATTTATTTCTCACGAGTATGCCTATGTTTCTCTTGTCTTTTTTTTTTGAGGTTCCAGTTGGAGTAAGGAAAAAGCTGGACTTCTATCGATTCCGCTTCTTCTGGCAGAGTGATGAGCTAAAAAGAAAATACAGACTCTCCAAATGGGATATCATTTGTCGACCAAAAGTCCAAGGGGGTCTTGGTATTGAAAATCTTGAAGTCAATAACAGATATCTTCTCAGCAAGTGGCTGTATAAGTTATCTGTTGAGACTGAGTCCACATGGGCCCAGATTCTCCGTAGTAAGTATCTTCAGTTCAAAACATTGTCCCAGGTGACAGCGAGGCTGATGGACTCACCTTTTTGGAAAGGGCTCATGAGAGTTAAAGCAGCCTTTTTCAATAGGACAAAGTTTATTATCGGAAATGGCGCCAACACGCGATTCTGGGAGGATACTTGGCTAGGAGAGACACCCCTCGCGCTTCAATACCCGTCTCTTTATAGTACTGTTCAACGACGCGATTCTTACATTGCAACAGTACTTCAGTCCGTCCCCCTTAATATTCAATTCAGAAGGACGCTAGTCGGCAATCGTTGGGAAGCGTGGCTCCATTTAGTGAGTAGACTGATGGAGGTTCAGCTGTCTCAACAGCCCGATAAGTTGCGCTGGAAGCTTACTAGGACTGGGGAGTTTACAGTTAAATCAATGTATCTTGATGTTATCAATTCTAGCTCCATTCCTAGTTCCAAATATGTTTGGAAAGTCAAGGTTCCGTTGAAAATTAAAGTGTTTACGTGGTTTGTACATAAACAAGTCATCTTAACTAAACACAATCTGGCAAAGCGTAACTGGACAGGACCTACTAGGTGTAGCTTTTCTGGATTGCCCGTTGGCTAAGGTTCTATGGCAGACGGTGCACATAACTTTTAACATTACTCCTCCGAGTTCTGTCAGCTCGTTATTTGGAACGTGGCTTCACGGGATAGAGTCCGAAACAGCAAGCCACATTCGCGTAGGAGTATGTGCTTTATTGTGGGCAGTCCGGAACTGCAGAAATGATTTGGTCTTTAACAAAACATTAAATATTCATTTTTTGCAGGTTATCTTCCGGGCCACTGCGTTGATCCGTATGTGGTCGCTACTCACTCTGACGGAGGCCAGGGAGCGTTTGGTTACTGGATCTATCCAGTGGGAGATGTTAGCATGGGATATCTTCAACTGGTTTGGATGACGGTCATGTAATAGGATAGGCAATTAGTTTTCCTATCTTTATTGTGCCAGCCGGTTGTGGCTTTTTTTGGCCTTTTTATTGGCTCTTTGTGAGCTTTTCTTTACTTGTTTCGAGACTTTAATACCTTGTTGAACCTATCAGAGGCCGGGGAGCCCCCCCCCCCCCCCTTTTCGAGAAAAAAGGCATAGCGAGTAGCGTGTGTGCGGGCTGGACGGAAGATTCACCCGTAGAGATTATTGATACTCTTGTAAAAGATAGTATGATGATCACCTTGCAATAAAAAGTATTTTGATGTAAAAAAATTGTAAATCATATTGTTAAGGAAAGTGAAGTACTATTCTCATCAAGGACAAACACGTTCATCTCAAATTACTAGTAATTTGGGTAATTTGGGACAGAGCGAGTATTATAAAACACGACGTTTAGACACTAATAGCATATGGAGGGGGAAAAAAGAAAAGAAAACAATGCAACAAGGTACCTCTAGAAGAGAACTATTTTCTTGGGAACAGAGAGACATCCTAATTAGGCATCCGTTATTGGCAGCATAATAGATACTTAGTGGCCCCATCGTCTTGACGTAGGGGAATATCCAGTGATGCACGCTACGGAAGCAGAACTCATTACTATTTATCTCGGCGACCACCGTCCCTTGAACCCGGTTGCTGACCATCACCGGCTTGGGATTGTTGGATGACCACATGCCTTTTCGCCTGTAGTGCGCGCATATCAATGCCCCTTCTAATGTCAAGACGTTCTCGCCGTATGTGAAGTGTGATCGCAGGAGATCCTGCTGTCTGAGGCTGTACCGGTGACTCCACCGCCGTCCCTTATCTAGAATCCACACCTCAGTCGTTGTCGAACAGTTATGGAGGACGATACCCAACCTCCCGTGCACCTCCGTCAGGTTGTATTGATCAGGAGTGGTTGAATGCGCAGGTAGACGCTTGACGTAGGTAATACGCTCGTGCTCAAGGTCAAATGACACGACCCTGATTGCGGGCTCCTCCGTGACCCAATACGTCGTGCCGTCGATGCTGATGATGCCAGCGTCGAGGTGGCACCTCCCGCCGCCCATGGTACCCGTCTGCATCTCCCGCCACGACGCCTTCCCCAGCGTGAGCACTTGTATGGTGTCAAACTTGCATACATTGTTGTATCTACAGGGGACGTGCACCAGCTTGTATTGCCCAGTAGTAGGGTGGTAGGCAAAGTTGTACGCCTTGTCCCAGTCCTCCCAGTCCCAGGTGTATCTCGTGACAAACAGGTCGGCGCACGGAAGCGCCAGGACGGGCAGCACCTCACCGGTGGCCGGGTTGACCAGGGTGACGACGCCGCCAACTCTCTCCCTGTTTTCGCACAGGCAGAGCAGGCCATTGCACGTGCCCACCAACTGTAGCTTATTGTAGGAAGTCCTGCCGGCTTTGCCCTGATTCCACAACTTTGTGTATCCCCCGTCGACGACTTAGATATGTCGTCGACGACATAGGCAACCGCTTCCGAGGTGTTCTCCAGAGGAGGGCCGTGGCGCGGCTCTGCATCTCCGTGGTGCGCTCGCCGATGAGGTCGCGCCAGAGTCGGTAGACGAGGCGGAACCGGCTCCGGGAGCTCGGGGGCAGCCGCAGCAGGATCTCCACCAGGACGTCCGTGGGCAAGTCCGGGTATCCCGCGTCCGCCATGGCCATGGGTGGGTGCTATTTCACTTCTTCCTTTTCTCCGGGATGCCTTTGCCCCATGATGCTTGCACGATCCTTTTCGTTTCTATTTGACCTCCTCCGGTTCGAAACTGCTGTGCAGCCGAAACTGCATAGACGACATACAGCCGACAACCATATCTAACGGTGCACCAGTGCTGCTTCCCTGCATCGTATGGTGTGATCGGCAGCGTGGTCCACAAATCGGCTATCTAGCGTCGTGTGTATAGCACTGCTGTGATGTGGTTTGAGTTCGACCTGGTTACCGACTTATTAGTTTATTGTAGTATTTGGAAAGTTTCTTTGGGGTGCATATGAGAGCGTGATGAAAACGGAACAGGTCTGTTGGCTCATATAGTATTTCCTATGTGCAATCCAGCTGGTAGCATGTTTGGAACAACGAATACACAAGATCTGGATGGACACGCAGGTATAAAGATTCCAAAGTTTTGCTGACTATACGTAGCAACAGAAGTGCATGAGTCATGGCAATACAATTTCGTTTGTAGCCAGTTCAAATATAGCTGGACAAGTTACGGCCGGAAGCTCTGTACACAAGGACTGTTAAATGATAGGCTAGTAGTTGTAACGTGACATGTGTGTCACGGTGTAGTTGTGTGCGTGTATGAGATTGTAGCTGATAGGCAGGATGTTAGATGGATTTGATCTCTATCTTTTGTATAGTCTTGGACTAGGCGTTAAGCCAACAACAACCTGCCGATGATGTACTTGTGCTCTATATAAACACGTACGCGTCCCTGCCTAAGGTGCATACGCTTCCACCAATTCTTTCATGGTAATCAGAGCCTGCCTCGCTCACATCCATGACGACGTCTTCAAGCTCCACCTCCTTCCCCTCATCACCATTTGCACACAGCGTCACCGAGAAGCTCACGAGAGGGAACGAGGCGCTATGGCGCGCAACCGTGCTCTCGACGATCAGGGGGCGCAAATGCAGAACTACCTCGACATCGACCAGGTGATGCCCCCTGTGAACATTGAAGTCACCTCCGACGATGGCAAGACCAAGTCAAAGGCGCCCAACCCGGAGTTCTCCGTGTGGTATGCGAAGGATCAGCAGGTGTTCTCCTACTTGTTGTCCTCCCTACCGCGCGAGATGGCCATCCAAGTGGCAACCTGCCACACCGCGGCCGAGCTCTGGAATACGGTGCAGGGGATGCTGGCCTCGCACACCCGCGCCCTCACCGTCAACGTCAGAATTGCGCTGGCGAACATTTAGAAGGGCAACTCCAACATTACTGAATATGTTGGTAAGATTAGATCTCTATGTGATGAACTTGTTGCTTCAGGAAAGAAAGTAGATGAGGAGGATGTTGTGTCTCACATCCTTGCCGGGCTCGACGAGGAGTTTGATCCCGTGGTCTCTGCCATGTGCTCCCGGGTCGAGCCGGTGACCGTCCCGAGCTGTACTCGCAGCTCTTGAGCTTCGAGACACGCATGAACCTACGCGGCAGGTCCTCCCAGTCCTCTGCAAACGCGGCATCCCGCGGACGCTTCAACAAGCAAAACAACGGCAAGGGCGGCGGCAGTGGTGACCGCGGCCGAAACTTCCCCAAGCAAGGCGACGGCGGTGACCGCGGCCGTGGCAACTTCAGCAAGCAGCCGAACCGCGGCAACATGGGGGGCAACAACGGCGGCGGCGGCGGGAACTACAGCAACAATCCCGCTGCCAAGATTGCTTGCCAGATCTGCGGCAAGCTCGGGCATCCAGCATGGAAGTGCTGGAAGCGCTACGACTCCTCCTATCAAGAGGGGGGGCTGGGAAGAGCGCTCGGTGAACATGGCGGTTCCCCATTACGGCGTGGACACAAACTAGTATATGTACAGCGGAGCCACTGACCATATCACCGGCGACTTGGAGAAGCTGAACGTCCGGGAGAGGTACACCGGCGGCGAACATATCCACACTGCCAATGGATCAGGTATGGCTATCGATCACATTGGTCATACAACTATTTCGACCCCTGATCGTGGTCTTCTTTTGAACGATGTCCTTCATGTTCCGGAGGCCACAAAAAATCTGATTTCAGCAGGTAAACTTGCCATTGATAATGATACCTTTGTTGAAATTCACCCTCATTTTCTCCTTGTAAAGGATCTGGAAACGAGGAGGGTTCTTCTTCGAGGCAGGGGTAGAGGAGGTCTCTATCCTGTCAAACACACCGGGAGAAACGTCAGGAAGCAAGTGCTAAGTGTCACTAGACCATCTTTGGACTGGTGGCACCGACATTTGGGTCATCCATCTTCCATTGTTGTTAGGAAGATTCTTAGTAAAAATAAACTCCCATGTGTTAGCAATAATGAGAATAATCTTGTATGTGACGCCTGTCAAAAAGGCAAAAGTCACCAGTTACCTTATCCAAAGTCTGTTAGTGAATCAAAGTTTCCTTTGGAACTCATTTTCTCTGATGTATGGGGTCCTGCCGTTGAAACCGTAGGAAGAAAAAAAAATACTATGTGAGTTTCATCGATGATCTCAGTAAATTCACCTGGATCTATCTTATCAAACATAAGTCTGAAGTTTTTCAGAAATTTCATGACTTCCAAAACCTTGTTGAAAGATAATTTGATAGAAAAATTCTTGCACTTCAAACGGATTGGGGTGGAGAGTACGAAAAGTTGAATTCCTTTCAAAAAAATTTGGAATATCACACCATGTCTCCTGTCCCCATGCTCATCAGCAGAATGGGTCAGCTGAGTGTAAACATCGACATATTGTCGAAGTTGGTCTGTCCTTGCTTGCTCAAGCCTCCTTGCCATTGAAGTTTTGGGATGAGGCCTTCATTGCTTGCACCTATTTGATCAATAGGATGCCTAGCAAAGTCATAAAACTTCGAAAACCCTCTCACTCGCCTATTTGGTGAGACTCCAAACTATTCATCCCTTTGCATCTTTGGATGCGCGTGCTGGCCTAATTTACGGCCATACAATAATCACAAACTCCAATTTCGCTCCAAGCAATGCACATTCCTTGGATATACTAATCTGCACAAGGGATATAAATGTCCCGATGTTTCTACAAGACGAGTTTATATTTCTAGGGATGTTGTGTTTGATGAAAACACCTTTCCCTTTTCCACTCTTCATCCTAATGCAGGTGCTCGGCTACGTGCTGAAATCCTCTTGTTACCATCGGAGTTGCTTAATCCTACTGATCATGGGGGAGAAAATGTTGATGATCATGTGATTAATATTACTACTAATCCTGATGGTCGTGTTGAAGAACTGTCCTTGCTTGCTCAAGCCTCCATGCCATTGAAGTTTTGGGATGAGGCCTTCATTGCTGCCACCTATTTGATCAATAGGATGCCTAGCAAAGTCATAAAACTTCGAAAACCCTCTCACTCGCCTATTTGGTGAGACTCCAAACTATTAATCCCTTTGCATCTTTGGATGCGTGTGCTGGCCTAACTTACGGCCATACAATAATCAGAAACTCCAATTTCGCTCCAAGCAATGCACATTCCTTGGATATAGTAATCTGCACAAGGGCTATAAATGTCTCGACGTTTCTACAGGACGAGTTTATATTTCTAGGGACGTTGTGTTTGATGAAAACACCTTTCCCTTTTCCACTGTTCATCCTAATGCAGGTGCTCGGCTACGTGCTGAAATCCTCTTGTTACCATCGGAGTTGCTTAATCCTACTGATCATGGGGGAGAAAATGTTGATGATCATGTGATTAATAGTACTACTAATCCTGATGGTCGTGTTGCAGAACAGAATGCAGAAAAGGGAACAGAAAAAACCTTGTCTGGCTTATGATTTTATGCAGCAAATAAGACCAAACCAGGCTGAAACGAGACACGAGGGAGATCCTCCTGCTGCTTCTGATCCCAAGAGATCTGGCAGCGCGTTTCCTGCGTGAACGGATCCCCAGGAAGATCCTTTCGCTGTCGCTGGGTCCGCGAGCGGTGGGTCTACGGGCGACGAGTCGGGATGTGACACACGGCGCAAGACGGGCACGCGGTCTAGAGGTACCGCAGCGGCTGGTGTGTCCCCGCACGGTAGTCCTGACCCATCCACCACACCGAGCAATGATGGTGGTGGCGCACGGTCTCCTGGGCGTTTGTCGCCAGGTGCGCTGTCCCCTGGACGGTTGTCGCCTGCACGTGGGCCTGGCCAGTCGCTGTCACCGGCGCGTGATCCCACACCCGACCGAGCGGCAGCCGAGGGAGATCCGCCGGCCCATTCATCGGAGGTATGAGGTACATGATCTTCTGTGGCAACAGGATCCTTTGTGAATAACAATTTCGGACGGCCCAGTACACGCTCGCAGAAAGGTATTTTCAAACCACTTGTTCCCAAGGATGGAACAGCCAGGTATGATAAAAACTTCAAGTTTGTGAACTTTGCTGCTGCTAAAGAACCAAGAGATTTAGCAAAAGCTTTAAGTGATAGAAATTGGAAACATGCTATGGAGATAGAGTATGATGCACTTATGAGAAATCGAACTTGGCATCTAGTTCCACCTAAACGAGGGAGAAATGTTATAGATTGTAAATGGGTATACAAAATAAAAAGGAATTATGATGGCACCATAGATAGGTATAAAGCTAGACTAGTTGCTAAAGGGTTTAAACAACGCTATGGTATTGATTATGAGGACACCTTTAGTCTTGTTGTGAAAGCAGCTACTATCAGGCTTGTTTTTTCCATTGCTGTCTCCAGGGGATGGAGCCTTCGTCAATTGGATGTAAAGAATGCGTTCTTACATGGCGTTCTTGAGGAAGAGGTCTATATGCGACAGCCACCCGGTTTTGTGGATGGCACTAAATCACAACATGTGTGTAAACTAGACAAAGCTCTGTATGGCTTGAAACAGGCACCCAGGGCTTGGTACTCTAGATTGAGTTTGAAACTGCAACAACTTGGCTTTCGACCCTCAAAGGGAGATACCTCTTTATTCTTCTTCAAGAAAGGAAAGGTGATCATTTTTATGCTCATTTATGTAGATGATATAGTTGTTGCTGTCTCATCACAAGAAGCCATCTCAGCTTTACTTGAGAATTTGAAAAGTGAGTTTTCTCTTAAGGGCTTGGGAGAACTAAGTTACTTTCTGGGTATTGAAGTAAAAAAGGCACATGATGGTATTCTGCTAACCCAAGAGAAATATGCATGAAGGAGAAAAGTTAAGTCCAGAAGAGGGAACCAAGTACAGGAGTATAGTTGGTGCACTCCAATATTTAACCTTAACAAGACCTGACATATCTTACTCTGTTAATAAGGTTTGTCAATTATTGCATGCTCCTACATCTCTACACTGGACAGCTGTAAAGAGGATATTGAGATATATTCAAGGAATTGCTGGAACGGGTCTCAGAATATGTAAGTCACCTTCAACGACAGTAAGTGCTTTTTCTGATGCAGATTGGGCAGGATGTCCTGATGATAGAAGATCTACTGGTGGGTTTGCTGTGTTCTTTGGTTCTAATCTCATATCATGGAATGCAAAGAAACAAGCAAAAGTTTCTCGTTCTAGAAGTGAAGCAGAATACAAGTCTCTTGCAAATGCAACAGCTGAGGTAATGTGGGTAGAAACCCTACTAGATGATTTGGGCGTCGAAAGACCACATATCTCCTGTCTTTGGTGTGATAATCTTGGAGCAACATATCTTGATGCTAACCCTGTGTTTCATGCAAGGACAAAACACACGTAGAAATTGATTTTCATTTTGTTAGAGAAAGAGTTGCAGGGAAATTGTTAGAAATCAGATTTATTCCAACAGGAGATCAAGTTGTTGATGGTTTTACAAAACCTCTACAAGTTCGACAACTACAAGCTTTCAATAACAATCTAAACCTTGACACGTTCAGATTGAGGGAGGATGTTAAATGATAGGCTAGTAGTTGTAACGTGACATGTGTGTCACGGTGTAGTTGTGTGCATGTATGAGATTGTAACCGATAGGCAGGTTGCTAGATGGACTTGATCTCTATCTTTTGTATAGTCTTGGACTAGGGGTCAAGCCAACAACAACCTGCCGATGAAGTATTTGTGCTCTATATAAACACATACGCGTCCCTACCTAAGGTGCATACGCTTCCACCAATTCTTTCAAAGACTACACGCTGACAGTATTAAATAGATCGTAGAATATGTCACATCAAGGCCTAATGCTTGTCGAGAATCATACGGTTCCTAGGCGCAGAATCATAATAGACTCAAAGCATACAGAAGATCAGAAATGCAAAATCGACCTCTTTTCCGAGAAAAGTCAAAAATCACTTCTTTTTTTATGTTTTCAAACAATTCTGAAAGTGTCGGTGTACAAAAAGAGGGGCACGCTTTTGTACCCCTTTACCTGTGCACGGGCAGTCAGAGCCGCGCCCACGGTCACACCAAGCAGAACAAGGGAGGTGAGTCAAGGTAAGACCGAAGCCCAAGACAATCAGAGCAATGCCAAGGCCAAGACCACAAGGAGCAGAGGGACGAAGCATGCTCCCCCGGCAAGACCCTTGCCGGGCCAGCTCGCCCCACGCCAACAGAGCGAGCCATCCTTGAGCCCACGGTCCCCGACGCCATCATCCACGTGGGGCCAGGGCTCGGGAAGGCACCTCTGTGGTGGCATACAGATCTTTGTGAAGACATATTCAAGATAAGATGAGGATTAGAAGATGACGATCCTCGGCAAGATCCTTGCCGAGGAAGGCCACCAGACCCCCGGCTAGGCCCTTGCCGGAGACGACAGCGCGCCACGGCAAGACCCTTGCTGGGCCACCCGGCAAGGCCCTCGCCAAGGACGCCAGCAGGGCCACCGCCAGGCCCGCGCCAACCAAGTTTCCGTCGTCGTTCGCATGCAGCTGCCAGCTCAACCAGCTGAGCAGGCACCTGCGTGGCATCATGCAGCTTCCGGGCCAACTCGTCAAGCGCCTGCGTGGTGGCATGCTGATCTTCATGAAGGCTCCACCACCGCGCCACCTCAGCTGCCTGCCTGCATACATGGCGCGGCACGCATCGCTGGCCAAGGCGCATGTCGAAGCAAGGAGGAGCGGCGACAGATGGGACATGCCTCACCCCCATCCCCAATAAAGCAAGGGGACACCTAAGCTACGCATTAAATGCGTCTTGTCCTGTAATACGAGCGATAAGCATAGGGCACTGTACGCCTTTCCACCTGCTGTGTGCCACTGTGGCAGCCCCTTCCGACTATAAAAGGAGGCCCATGGCATACTAGAGAGGGATTCGGCTCTTTTGAACCACGCACTGACCACAGCTAGTTCGAGAGCTCAAGAACTCTCTGAAATACACCCACCAAAGAAGGACTAGGGTTTTACGCATCCTCGTGGCCCGAACCTGGGTAAACGATCCTTGTGCTGTCTACTAGCCCTGCTCTTCTCGCAACCCCGCGCCCCGGCAACCGTAGTAGGGATTCTTGCGATCCCAAAGGTGTCGTTCCACACCGACATCTTTGGCGCGCCAGGTAGGAGGCGCAATTGTGAGAATCTGGTCTAGTAGTTAGCCTAGCAGTTCTTCATCGCCCTTGGCTCCTGAGAAGAAGGCGATCGGAGGAACGACGCCGACTCGGCAACAGAAAAGCTAAGTCATTCAGAGCTTTGAGTTATTTCCTCCTATACATAAGGTTATCGTCCTCGGAGATCTCGCCTATGTATGAGAAACCTGCATGCAAAGGGGCCCTCCCGCGATTGGCAACGCCCTTGTTCTGTTTCGAGTCCGCTCAACAGCTCAAAGCGGCCGCGTCGAGAGTGGCAGGGTTGCCTTCTGCTCTTGGCAACGCTCCCGACTCTGACTCGAGTCAAGCTCGACAGTTCGGGCGGCCGTGCTAAGGGCGGCAAGGTGGTTCGCCCGGCAGCAAGCACAACCGGGAGGCCAATGGGGATCCATCCCCAAGACGCCACCTTGGGTTTACGCGCCGGCGAACCTACCCAGTAACGTAGGGAGGACATACAAAGGAAAATCGAACAGGAAAATAACATGCATAATACTGAAAGTGCTGCAGAGTTATATTACATCGAATTGTTGCTGCGGTTCTAACTAGAGATAGCGATAGTCTTGGTTGTGAACCTGCAGCAGCGATAAAGAACGGGATGCCTAATCCCGGCACTGGCCCTCCACCCTCTGAATTTCGCCGACTCGGCTGATGATGGGCTTGATGCACTCCCTGAGCGCGCGAGGTCAGTACCCTCCGGCAAGCTCTCCAGCGCGGCGTCAAAGTCTTGGTCGGGGTACCAGTGCGCCACATTGGTGAGAACCTTGGTCATGGCACGCTGGCAAAGCCTCCGGGACTCGTCGGCCAGTGAGGCCGCCCGGTTGGCGTGGAGCTGCTCCATAGCGCCGACAACCTTCTCAAAGAACATGGTCAGGCTGCAATTGGCGCTCACGCTTTGCTCCGGGACATACCTCACGTCCGGCATCCCCATGATGGCCAGCTGCGCGGCGGCCTGGTTGGCGATGGTGGCGAGGCGATCGAGCCAACGGTTCTCGCCCTCCACGTGATCCGCGAAGTTGAGGCCCTCATTCCTCCGCAACTGCTTCTCGGCCTCCAGCTCCTTGGCCAGGGTCCCCTCTCAGGTTTTGGCCTCCGACAGCACCTTCTCGAGACCCTCCAGCTTCAGCTTGAGGTCTTTGATGGAATTGTTGGCCTCGGAGAACTCCCCAGCCTTGCTGATGACCGCGCCCTGCGCCTCTGTCAGGGCACTGTTAAGCGTGTCCTTCTCCTGGGACAGCTTCAGGGCCTGCTCCTTCAGCCCGTCGCGCTCCGCCTCTGAGTAGGAGGGATTGCTTGCCGGTCTCAGGATCGCGGCAGACCTCGGGGTTAAGAAGCTCATCGTCAGGGGTGACTCACAGCTCGTTGTCAGACAGGTCAACAAGGATTATCAGAGCCCATTGATGGAAGCTTACGTAGATGAGGTGAGGAAGCTGGAGGAACGCTTTGACGGTATCCAAGCGGAGCACATCCCCCGAATGAAGAACGACATCGCTGATTACCAGTCAAAGCGTGCCGCATTCAAGCTACCTATGGAACCAGGTACCTTTTTCCTCTGATTAACTCAACCATCCGTCGAATCATCAGCAGGGCAAAACAAGCGGAGGAAGTCAGGTCCCGGCAAGTACTTTCCTACCGAGCCCCCTGGGGCTGCCGGCAAGGGTACTGCCGCGGACGCTGAGCCTGCCCAAGAGCAGCTACCTCCGACAGGGCGTTAAGCCCTAGCCGTAGAGGCGGCCGCTCCCACGGCGGAATAAATGCCTTTGGTCTTTGCCGTCGAGCCCCGGGCTCCGGCATGGGCGCAGCATACCGTCCGATTCCTCCAAACAGGGGAGCTTCCTGAGGAGCAGGAAGAAGCAGAGAAAGTAGCCCGTCGGTCCGCCCTGTACCAGTTTGTCGATGACGTCCTATACAGGAGAAGGCCGAACGGCGTGAAATTGAAGTGCATCCCCCAGGAGGAAGGACTGGAGATGTTGGTAGAGATACATGGAGGCATATGTGGCTCCCACAGAGGGTCAAGGGCCCTTGCCGGGAAGGCGTTCCGACAAGATTTTTTCTGGCCCACCGCCCTCCAGGATGCGACAGCACTAGTAACCAAGTGTGAAGCGTATCAGTTCCATTCAGAGAAGCTTCACCAACCAGCCCAAGCCCTTCAAACAATCCCTCTCTCCTGGCCATTCTCGGTCTGGGGCTCGACATACTGGGCCCTTTCCCGTCTTTGTCGGGGCCTTTGAGTACTTATGCGTTGCAATCGACAAGTTCACAAAGTGGCCGGAGGTGGAAGCAGTGAGAAAGGTGATCCGATCGGGCCACCGTCAAGTTTTTCAAAGGACTGGTCTGCCGTTTTGGTGTGCCAAATAGAGTCATCACCGAAAACGGCACGCAGTTCACGAGCCACACTTTCATGCAATACATTCAAGACCTCGGCAGCAAGGTCTATTTTGCTTCCGTGGCACAGCCACGGAGCAACGGCCAAGCGGAGAGGGCGAATGCTGAAGTGTTGCGAGGCCTAAGGACAAAGACTTTTGACAAGTTGTGAAAGAGTGGAAGGCGCTGGATTGATGAATTTCCGGCGGTTCTTTGGTCGACCAGGACAACGCCAAATCAAGCCACCAGCCAGACACCTTTTGCCCTGGTCTACGGGGCAGAAGCAGTTCTCCCCACGGGACTCATATACAGGTCACCTTGAGTGCTCGCTTATGATGATCTTGAGCAAGAGCAGTTGCGCCAAGATGATGCATCGCTCCTTGAGGAAGATCGTCTTCGGGCGGCTGTGAGAGCAGCGCGCTACCAGCAAGCCTTGCGCCGCTACCATAGCCTCAAGGTTCATGCCCGAAGCTTTGAGGAAGGCGACCTTGTTCTTCGGCGTGTTCAGTCGGCCAAGAATGCCAACAAGTTGACGCCAAAATGGGAAGGCCCTTATCGGGTAATACGAGTCACCAGGCCCGGTGCAGTCCGCCTGAAGACCGAAGATGGCGTCCCAGTGAGCAACTCCTGGAACATCGAGCGTCTTCGCAAGTTTTACCACTACAAAAAAAGACACATCCGTGACATTTTGGGCCGAACGAAAAAAAATTCTGTCATACATATGACACTTCTATGACGATAATTGTGAAAAAACCCGGTATCATCATAGATATGGTGGGCTCCTACTTCTATGACAAAAAATCATGACAGAAAATGGGCTTTTCGTCCTGGGCGGGCCGGAGACGCAATCGCATGACATTCTTTGGGCCGCCCATGACGGAAAAACCGTGGTAGAAGCGAGGGGAGGAAAATTTCGGGAGTTGCGATTCACGGTGGGAGGCCGGGGGCAGAGCGATGCACGCTTTCTCAGACACGACGCACGCGTGTGCGGCGTTGGCTCTAATCGAACCCGGCGATTGCACTACAGGCTACGCGTTATCGAACCCGGCGATCGATCGATGGCTGTTAATCGAACCCGATCGAGCGATTCTTCGCCATCGCCGCTAATCAAGCCGATCAATTGGATGAACAGTGAGTGTTGCGCGGGTTTGGATGAGCGATGGAGCGGTGGCGTTGCCTCTGGATGAACAGGACCCGTGGTGTGGAGGGCTGGATGAGCGATGAAGCGGTGGAGGGGTGGCCGTGGAGGGGTGGTTGAACAGGACCCCGTGGTATGGAGGGCTGGATGAACAGTAGACGGTGGAGGGGTGCCCGTGGAGGGGTGGTTGAACAGTAGCCGGTGGAGTAGCACACGGTGGAGGCTGGATGAACAGGAGCCTGTGTAGGCTGGAGGAGGTCGACGGTAGCCCGTGGAGCCTGGAGCAGGTCGACGGTGGAGATGAACAGTATCCCGTGGAGTCCCGTTTTGCGGTACGCCACACCCCTCCCGATGAACAGGACCCCCGTTTCGACCATAGCGCTCCAACGCAAGTCCGTTTCGTCCGTTTTGCGGTATGCCACACCCATCCCAATATCAGGACCCCCGTTTCGACCGTAGGAGGTCCGTTTCCTCCGTTTTGCGGTACGCCACACCCTCCCGATCAACAGGACCCCCGTTTTGACCATAGGAGGTCCGTTTCCTCCATTTTGCGGTACGCCACACCCCTCCCGATCAACAGGACCCCGTTTCGAATGTAGGAGGTCCCTTTCCTCCATTGTGCGGTACGCCAGGCCTCGTTTCCATCGCCTGTTCCGTCGAAGCCCTCCCGATGAACACGACCACGCATTCCGTTCTGACCCGGCCGGTTGGCTCCCCATGAACAAGACGACGACGCTGTTTCTCCGTTCTGACCCAGCCATGTACGTATGCGTGAGTAGGCGTTCGAGACCCTGCCCGTATGTACTTACGTGGCCGTATTTTCTTTCTTGCACCCTCGCCGCTGTACGTACGTGTACATGCTACGTGTGCGCCTCTACATCGACCAGTATGTACATACACGTTCGCGACCAGAATGACAATGCTACGCACGCTTCGACCAGGTGGGTCCCGACTGTCAGGCACTTCATAGCCTGTGAAGATGTAGCTGGTGGGTCCCAGCAGTCAGGGGGGCGAATTGTTTTGTTTTTTTTGCCCGGACGCACTTCCTTGCGTGCGAAGATGTAGCTGGTGGGTCCCAGCAGTCAGGGGGGCGAATCGTTTTTTTTGCCCGGACGCACTTCCTTGCGTGCGAAGATGTAGCTGGTGGGTACCAGCAGTCAGAAGGGCGAAGTTTTTTTGCCCGGACGCACTTCCTTGCGTGCGAAGGTGTAGCTGGTGGGTCCCAGCAATGTGGGGCGAATCGTTTTTGCTTCGGACGCACTTCCTTGCGTGCGAAGGTGTAGCTGGTGGGTCCCAGCAATGTGGGGAAACATTTTTTCACGAAATACGGTGGCCCGTCCGTGGGTTCCCGCTGTCGGTGGAGGAATAATTATTTTCCATGTAATAAGGAGGCACTTCCTTGCTGCGCCGTGGACCCAGCCTGTCAGCCTCTCCACATACAGTCCACGTCCGATGGAAGTCGTTCCTTGACCATGTTGACCACGCCGCGCCGAGAGCACCAGGGCGGTGGACGACGGCGAGGCCTAGGAAGGGAACGACGGGGAGCCGGGGAAGACGTGGCAATGGAAGCCCGCGCGGAGAGGAGTACGAGGGTTCACTGGTTCGGCTACGGTGTGAGGCTGCCGTCACCGCAGGGCCTGGCCAGTGGTGGGAATAGTAGGGGGTGGTGAGGCCTCCGCGCAAAGACATCCGCCACGGGAGGTAGGAGCATGCGGCACGACCGGCGCTGCTTTGGGCGGCCGGAGCAAGAAGACTAGAGGTTGAAGAAGCACTTCTGACCGTTGGATGGACATCGTCTGATCCTTTGGACCTAGAATCGTTTATATTGACTAAGTTGACAAAGCCCTCCGTCCCCATCAGCTTAGTAGACCCACAAGTCAGCCTCCGACCAAGGTGGGTCCCAGCTAGCAGGGGGTATTCATATTTTTGTGCATAATAAGGAGGCACTTCCGGTGGGTCTGAGCTGACAGCAGGGGGAATGTTTTTTTCGCGAAATACGGTGGCCCGTCGGGTGGGTCCTAGCAGTCAGGGGCAAACGTTTTTTTTGTGAAATACTGGTGGCCCGTCCGGTGGGTCCCTGCTGTCAGGTGGAGGAATAATTATTTTCCGCGTAATAAGGAGGCACTTCCTTGCGGCTGCCGTGGACCCAGCTGTCAGCCTCTCCACGTATAGTGTTCTTTCGATGGAATTCGGTCGTTGACCACATTGACCACGCCGCGCCGAAAGAACCACGGCGGTGGACGACGGCGAGGCCTAGGAAGGGGACGACGCGGAGCCGGGGAAGACGCGGCAGTGGATACCGACACGGAGAGGAGTACGAGGGTTCACTGGTTCGGCTGCGCTGCCGTCGTCGCAGAATAACAGGGGTGTGGGTGAGTGGAGTGGAGGGATGGCCTGGCCAGCGGTGGGAGTATTATGGGGGCGGTAAGGCCTCCGCGGCAGCACAGCCGACCACGGGAGGCAGGAGAAGGCGGCACGCCCCGCGCTGCTTTGGGCGGCTGGAGCAAGAAGACCAGAGGTTGAAGAAGCACTACGGTCGTTGGATGGACATCGTACGGTCAGTCGAGCTAGAATCGTGCATATGGACTAAGTTGACAAAGCCCTTCGTCCCCGTCAACTTAGTAGGCCCACTATACTAGGTCCCCGCTAGCAGGGGGAGTATTCTTTTTTGGGCGTAATAAGGAGGCACTTCCTTGCGTGCGAAGATATAGCTGGTTGGTCCGATATGTCAGCGGCGTAACGTTTTTTTTTCACGAAATACAGAGGCCCTTTCGATGGGTCCCAGATGTCAGGTGGAGGAATCATTATTTTGCGCGTAATAAGGAGGCATTTCCTTGTGTGCGGCCGTGGACCCAGCTGTCGACCTCTCGATGTACGATCCCACTTCAGATGCATGTCGGTCGTTGACCACGTTGACCACGCCACGCCGAGAGCACCAGGGCGGTGGATGACGGCAAGGCCTAGGAAGGGAACGACATGGAGGCAGGGAAGACTCGGCAGTTGTTTCCCACGCGGAGGGGAGTACGACTGTACGAGGGTTTACTTGTTCATCAGCCGTCGCCGGAGAATAACAACGGGTGTGGGACTGTGGGTGAGTAGAGGGATGGCTAGGCCAGCAATGGGAGTACGATGGGGCGGTGAGGCCTACGCGGCAGCACAGCCGGCCGCGGGGAGGAGGGAGCAGGCAGTCCCGCCGGCGCTTGTTTGAGCGGCTGGAGCAGGAAGAGCAGAGATTGAAGAAGCACGACGGCCGTTGGATGGACATCCAACAATATATAGACCATCTGTGGAAAGCCTCAAATCTGTGGAAAACAGCAAACATCCCATCTACCATTATTTCAAATAGTTTACAGCCCATTTGCTAATTCTTACGGGTATTTTTGGAGCCCATATTCTTTTTGTAAGCATTACAGCCCATATTGTGGCCACGGTTAAAAAATTATATGAAATTTTGCATATGTCGGTGCGGTCTAAACTGTTTTTAATCCCGAAATTTCGAGTCACATTCAGACTAATTTTAAAAATAAATGTATATCAATATAAAATCCAATAAATTGTCCACGCATAAAAATCAATGGAATTTAAAATCTCGAAATGAAAAAGATATTTGAAACTAATTGCCGGTTTGATGTGTTTTAAAAATGTACAGCCCATTTCTCATTACTGATAGGCCATTTTCTCGGCCAGCCGAATGAAGCTCTCCTCGTCTTGAAAGATTTATAGCCTAACAGGCCTGATAAAGCGACTTACTTGACAAATCACAAAAAAACTAGGCTAGCCATTTCTAGAAAGAAAAAAAACTACTGGGCTGGTCTGTGGTAAAACTAAAAGAAAACGATGTCTAGACAGACCAGAGTGTCCCGCACAGCCCAGTTGACACCCTGCTTCCGTCTCAAAAAAAAATTAGATAAATGCCACTCCAATTATGGCGATTCATAAAAATGTCACTGCAATTTCCAAACTTTGAAAAATGCCACTGCAATTTTTGCAAACTTTGAAAAACGCCACTGCAGTTTGCAAACTTTGAAAAACGCCACTACGGACTTCGAAAAATGCCACTAGAAATGGCATGAAATGGCATTTTTCAAAGTTTGGAAATTGCAGTGGCATTTCTCGAAGGCATTTATCAAATTAACCCAAAACAAAAATATTTGGGCGAGTTGCTGGGTCCCTGGTGTCAGCCGCTCGTTGTGTAATTCTCTCGTTTATTGATAACGTTGACAATGGCATGGGACCCAGATGTCAGAAATCCACTGGGAGGGGCCATTTTTTTATTGGCTTGAAATAAGGAGGCACTTGCTTGCGTACTGCCATGACCTTGGCGGGTCCATGCCGTCATCCTCTCTACGTACAATCATCTCCTGATTGTGTACGCATCAACTTGTTACGCCCACAAGTCAGCCTCTAAACCCGTGAAGGACAAATATAACCCATTTAAAAAATAACAGCCCATTCCATACGTTCAAACGGAAAGTTCAACATTCAGAGCAAAGTAACAGGTCTGATCCACATATAGAGTACTGAACTTCCACGTTGACAACCATCATAGCCAAGTTAACTATCTACTCCCACTAGACAAGTACTAACTTACTCTTAGCTAACTAGACGATGCCGGCCGCCATCTGTATGTTTTCGGATTCGTTTCATTCATGTGATATGCGCAAATCTTGGAGCGTCTTTTGCATTTAGGTTTTTATTTTTCTTTTATGCACCATGCTGGTATGAGATGGTCCTTGGTTGATTTATAGAATGCTCTTTTCACTTCACTTATATCTTTTGAGTGTGGCTTTATAGAATGCTTCATGTGCTTCACTTATATCATTTGAAGTTTGGATTGCATGTTTCTCTTTACTTAGACAACCGCCATTTGTAGAATGCTCTTTTGCTTCACTTATATTTGTTAGAACTTGGGCATATATTTTGTAGAAAGAATTAAACTCTCTTGCTTCACTTATATCTATTTAGAGAGATGACAGGAACTGGTCATTCACATGGTTAGTCATAAAATCCTACATAAACTGGTAGATCACTGAATATGATATGTTTGATTCCTTGCAATAGTTTTGTGATACAAAGATGGTGATATTAGGGTCAAGCTAGTTGAGTAATTGTGAAATTGAGAAATACTTGTGTTGAGGTTTGCAAGTCCCGTAGCATGCACGTATGGTGAACCGTTATGTAACGAAGTCGGAGCATGAGGTGTTTACTGATTGCCTTCCTTATGAGTGGCGGTCGGGGATGAGCGATGGTCTTTTCCTACCAATCTATCCCCTGTGAGCATGCGTGTAGTACTTTGTTTCGATGACTAATAGATTTTTGCAATAAGTATGTGAGTTCTTTATGACTAATGTTGAGTCCATGGATTATACGCACTCTCACCCTTCCATCATTGTTAGCCTCTTCGGTACCGCGCATTGCCCTTTCTCACCTAGAGAGTTGGTGCAAACTTCGCCGATGCATCCAAACCCCGTGATACGATACGCTCTGTCACACATAAGCCTCAATATATCTTCCTCAAAACAGCCACCATACCTACCTATTATGGCATTTCCATAGCCATTCCGAGATATATTGCCATGCAACTTTCATCATCATCATCATATACATGACTTGAGCATTCATTGTCATATTGCTTTGCATGATCGTAAGATAGCTAGCATGATGTTTTCATGGCTTGTCCATTTTTTGATGTCATTGCTACGCTAGATCATTGCAAATCCCGGTACACCGCCGGAGGAATTCATATAGAGTCATATCTTTGTTCTATATATCGAGTTGTAATATTGAGTTGTAAGTAAATAAAAGTGTGATGATCATCATTACTAGAGCATTGCCCCAGTGAGGAAAGGATGATGGAGACTATGACTCCCCCAGAAGTCGGGATGAGACTCCGGACGAAAAAATAAAAGAAGTAAAAAAAAGAGAAAGGCAAAAAAAAAAGAGAAGGCCCAAAAAAACAAAAAAAAGAGAGAAAAAGAGAGAAGGGGCAATGTTACTATCCTTTTACCACACTTGTGCTTCAAAGTAGCACCATGTTCTTCATATAGATTGTCTCCTATGTTGTCACTTTCATATACTAGTGGGAATTTTCATTATAGAACTTTGCTTGTATATTCCAACGATGGGCTTACTCAAATGCCCTAGGTCTTCATGAGCAAGCAAGTTGGATGCACACCCACTTAGTTTCTTTTGTTGAGCTTTCATACACTTATAGCTCTTAGTGCATCCGTTGCATGGCAATCCCTACTCCTCGCATTGACATCAATTGATGGGAATCTCCATAGCCCGTTGATTAGCCGCGTCGATGTGAGACTTTCTCCTTTCTTGTCTTCTCCACATAACCTCCATCATTATATTCTATTCCACCTATAATGATATGTCCATGGCTCACGCTCATGTATTGCGTGAAAGTTGAAAAGGTTTGAGAACGTCAAAAGTATGAAACAATTGCTTGGCTTGTCATCGGGGTTGTGCATGATGTGAATATTTTGTGTGGTGAAGATGGAGCATAGCCAGACTATATGATTTTGTAGGTATGAGCTTTCTTTGGCTATGTTATTTCAATAAGACATAATTGCTTGGTTGGTATGCTTGAAGTATTATTGTTTTTATGTCAAACGATAGACTATTGCCTTGAATCACTCGTGTCTTAATATTCATGCCATGATTAGACATATGATCAAGATTATGCTAGGTAGCATTCCACATAAAAAAATATCTTTTTTATCATTTACCTACTCGAGGACGAGCAGGAATTAAGCTTGGGGATGCTGATACGTCTCCGTCGTATCTTTAATTTTTTATTGTTCCATACCAATATTATTCAACTTTCATATACTTTTTGGCAACTTTTTATATTATTTTTGGGACTAACATATTGATCCAGTGCCCAGTGCCAGTCCCTGTCTGTTGCATGTTTTTGGTTTCGCAGAATATCCATATCAAACGGAGTCCAAACGGGATAAAAACGGATGGAGCTTATTTTTGGAAAATATGGAAAATTTGGAAGGAAAATCAACGCGAACCAGTGCCCGAGGTGGTCACGAGGCAGGGGCGCGCCTGCACCTCGAGCGCCCCTACCCTCGTGAGCCCACCGTAAGGCGGTTGATGCTCTTCTTTTGCCGCAAGAAAGCTAATATTCGGAAAAAAAAGCACGGAGAAGGTTTCAGGCCAATCGGAGTTACGGATCTCCATATATACACGAAACGGTGAAACAGAGCCAGAACAGAACGAAGAAACAGAGAGATAGATCCAATCTCGGAGGGGCTCTCGCCCCTCCCAAGCCATGGGAGCCAAGAACCAGAGGGGAAACCCTTCTCCCATCTAGGGAGGAGGTCAAGGAAGAAGAAGAAGAAGGGGGCCTCTCTCCCCTTGCTTCTGGTGGCGCCGAACCGCCGGGGCCATCATCATCACCGGATCTACACCAACACCGTCATCTTCACCAACCTCTCCATCACCTTCCCCCTTCTATATTCAGCGGTCCACTCTCCCGCAACCCGATGTACCCTCTACTTGAACATGGTGCTTTATGCTTCATATTATTATCCAATGATGTGTTGCCATCCTATGATGTCTGAGTAGATTTCCATTGTCCTATCGGTGATTGATGAATTGCTATGATTGGTTTGATTTGCATATTTTATTATTGGTGCTGTCCTATTGTGCTGTCCGTGTCGCGCAAGCGTGAGGGATTCCCGCTGTAGGGTTTGCAATATGTTTATGATTTGCTTATGGTGGGTGGCGTGAGTGACAGAAGCACAGACCCGAGTAAGTAGGTTATTTGCGTATGGGATAAAGGGGACTTGATACATTAATGCTATGGTTGGGTTTACCTTAATGAATCTTTAGTAGTTGCGGATGATTTCTAGAGTTCCAATCATAAGTGCATATGATCCAAGTAGAGAAAGTATGTTAGGTTATGCCTCTCCCTCAAATAGAATTGCAATAGTGATTACCGGTCTAGTAACATAGTCAATTGCCTAGGGACAATTCCAGAATTCCTACCACCACTTTTCCACACTCGCCATATTTACTTTAGTTGTGTTTTTATCTAAACAGCCCCTAGTTTATATTTACGTGCTCTTTATTATCTTGCAAGCCTATCCTTTCACACCTACAAAGTCCTTCTAGTTTCGTACTTGTTCTAGGTAAAGCAAACGTCAAGCGTGCGTAGAGTTGTATCGGTGGTCGATAGAACTTGAGGGAATATTTTATCTACCTTTAGCTCCTCGTTGGGTTCTACACTCTTACTTATCGAAAGAGGCTACAATTGATCCCCTATACTTGTGGGTTATCAGGGTTTGCCGATAGTCGGTTTGATCAACTGCGGTCCCACTTGTAGGTGAAAATGCAACACCGCACGCATTCCCGCTTGAGCGGCGTGCCGGACCAACCGTGTGGGGGCGCGACGTGAACACGGCAGGCTTTTCCTTTTGAACTCGTAACTTGTAAAATTAAGTTCTGCTCCATGGCGCGATCGATAGATAGAAAATAACGATTTTGCCTAGAGTAATGAGAAGTTTGGTTCTGGCGCCGTTCATGCATGAAGTACGTACCAAAATTGTGAAGTTGATGCGAAAGGTAAGATAATTACTGTAGTATCATATACTACTACATGGATTTGACGGAAAGATAAAAATACATACGGATCCATCAACGACATCCTGACGCCCTAGTGCGCCGGGTCACCAACCGACGTGTGAGGAGCAGCGGCGGTTGTGGCGAGCTCAACGTGCTTCTGAACAGTGCCGTCCAAGGTTGCCCTGCGGTCCAGGAAGGCCAGCGACCTATCGTCCTCCTCTTGCATGTAGTAGTCCTTGTGGACGATTTGCACGTAGACGTGAGTGATTATGTCGATGGTGTCTTGCTGCGCCAGGCGCTGCGCGGCGAGCGCGACCTCGAGGTGGACATTCTCCGGCGCGACGGCGGGCAGTCGCAGGGCCACCAGTGCGTCGAAGAGGTTGTCACCATAGTGGCTGTTGAGGGTGGCGGGCATCACAGATCTTGGGCGCGTTGGCTCGAGGCTTACGTCAAAGTCGTCCGCGAGCTTCTTGACGACGGTGAACTTGTCGAGGAAACCGATGAGGACCTCGTCGAACAAGGAGACGAAGCTGTCGTCCAAGCGGCCCCCGCCCTGGCGGCCTCAAGCAATACTACCTGAAGACGTTCCTCGTTGCCAGGCCGTAGGCCGGTATCGTGGACCATCTGGCACAGCCGGCTGATGCTCGCGCTCATCGCCTCCATGGGTCTAGCTTAGCTTCTAGTCTACTGATCTTGCGATTCGAGTGATCCCTCTTGCCCTTGGTTAGCGTGCGTAGGTGCATAGGATTTCGTACTACTCCTCGGTCCTCTACTGCACCTGCCTTAGGCTGTATGATAGGTGGGCCAGCCACCCCCTAGGCCCACGTGTCATTCACCCAAAGGCAGTTGCCTAAGTCAATGAAGCTGCGTCCCCCTCCGTGCCGGTGCAGTATAGTCATCTCACCAGACCTCTAGTTGGGGCCAAACGAGAGAAGTTTGATGTTTACTGGTTTATTGGTCCCCTTTGCATTTTGCGCCAAGTTTTGACCTTTGATTTAACTAATAAAATGTTAATGCATGTAAACAAAAATGTTGTGTAAGTCACATTACGAAAACCAAATAATCCCAAAACACTTAGGCACGGTGCATTAACTCCCTCCTTGTTTCTTATTTCGTGACATATCAACCAATGAGAGATGTGGGCCGTGCATGCTTTCAATGACTTGAGACTACCAAACATGACATGCGGTGTTTAGTTCATTGCATGTAATCCTATTAGTACTCTAGTTAGCAAAAACATTAAGTTCTCTCGCTGATAGGAATAAAACACCATGTATTTATTTACAGAGGGAGTAGTACATTTTTTGTGACATGCATTACTAGATATTGCTAGTCAAATACTAAAATCCAGATGGACGTGGTAGTACTCCTAAATCCAGACGGTGGTGCTACTAGTACTAGTAGTAGTACTACCAATGTAGTAGTAGGAGTACAAAACCTTTATCGCCTGCTGGTCAAATTATTACGTGCTGCTCCTCACAGTGAAGTGACAAGACCCTGCGCCGGAGATGACACCTGAGTATAGGCGCCGTGTTTGGCATACCATAGTCAGCCTCACCGTCTGCAGTCACTATCATCATGGCTGTAGAGCTAGCCTGCTTACAACTAGCCATGTTCGACATAATTTCCCATGCGTAGATGCCCGTGCATTGCACGGAACACCAAGATTGGGGGTGGATGGCTCCGGCAGCGGCCATCGCGCCAGATTTTTCCACGACCTTCTAGATGTGGTGGGGAGGAGATAAGGCTAACTGTGAGAGACAATGAGTTGTTTGTAAATAGGGAACAAGTGCGGGCATCTTTTTGCAAAAATGGAGAAGCTTGGTTTGTATGCGTCAGATCTAGATCCGACGGCTATTGGTGAAAGATGGGAGGCACAACATCATCACCAACTCAGGACATGTTTGATTCGCAGGATTTTGAAAATGCAGGAATAGGACACGGCAATATTACGAGTTTCAAACTGATATTACAAATGTTAGGAGTAATGCTGCACCTAGGAAGAGGGAATTACTAGGAAGTTTACGTAAGAACTCTCGTTACTTTAGGTTGATACAGCATTATCGTACAAACTAAAATCCACCGCCCTGACAAGTCACTAATGGGCAAATAAGTTTTCGAGTCTCTGGCCACTTGATGTTTCAAAAACAAATTCAGCTTCTGCGGAGACTTTGTCATTTAGGCTTAGACGCTATGCGGTGATCAGACGCCATTCATTGTTGTGCCAGAGAACGCCAAACCTCATTACCTTGAGCACACTTGCCTTGAACAAAGAACCTGGCCAATTTAATCTCAGATGTGCTGCCTCGGTAGTCGATCAAATCAATTTACGTAAGATGGAGATCAAGGCATTCGATGAGATTGTTATAGTGCTGCACATTTTTCACTTTCGGTCTTTTTATCTACAAAAGAAGAGAACATATTAGAGCAGCTGGCTGCATAAGATTGTCGTGTCATCAAGAGGTACCAATATCATTCGCTCATACGATAGGGTTGGCTGGCTAGTGATATTTTCTCTCTCTCTCTCTCTCTCTCTCTCTTTCTATTTCCTCTCATTTAACTAGGAGCACGTGAAGAGCTTGGGCATTTGTTGCCTTCCACTATGTGGCCGATGCCATATTTCGCAAAAGTATGCCACATAATACGCATCGATGTCAAATCAAAAGATTTTGGCACCCCTCTCGCGATCTGAGAGAGTTGGCACCACTGCACACACAGACCCACATGTATAAACAAATCAATCAAACCAACTACACCAGCCTCTCACTCTCCCAAACAAGTGTTTTTTATTGCCTCGCCCTCTCTCTCTCCCACGCAGTGTTTTTTCATTGCGTGAGTTAATTTGGCACCGGAGCAAAGTAGGTGATCCAGATTGGGGCACTAGGTGAGCAATGGAGGGGCATCAATGCCAAATGCATCACAAGTGAATTTGGCACATGTTTTGGCCTACATAGCCCACTTTTTTACTACCTCCGTCCCAAAATTATTGTCTTAAATTTTTCTAAATACGGATGTATCTAGTTACATTTTAGTGTTAGATACATCCGTATCTAAACAAATGTAAGACAAGAATTTTGGGACGGAGGGAATACTACCTCGTATTTAGTATAAAATTTTGACCATAGATTTACCTAAGAAAATGCCAATGCATGTCACTAAAAATTACACCATTTGAAATTATGTTCAAATATGAATCCAACGATATAGTTCTTAGTGAAATGCATTAACATTTTTTCAGTTAAATCTATGGTGAAATTTTGATACTACAAAATTGGAAGAGTAAACCAGGACGGAGGTAGTACTTGCTCTTAGGGTAACCATAGAGTTACTGGAGTAGTCTAAGTTACTTTCCACTATGACTAGCCTAGGCTACTATAGTAGTACAGCATAAAAACCGATGGAGGTGATCACGTGAGAAAAAATACTAAAAACATTTCTTTCGGTGCAGTCCATAGATGCAGTTTTGAACACTACACTTGTCATCGTAATTTGGGAAAATTACGAAAAAATTGAGCTACGTTGTGATTACCGTTTACTTATAGGAAAGAAGTTTCACCTCGATGAGTAGCTTCTCCGTGCACGAAAAGCATGTTAGGAATCCAACAACTTGATCCAGATTGGGGCCGATAGATTTTAGTGCTAAGATCTTCACTGTGCACATGGACTGGGTCAAGCTTGTGGGAATCATTTTACGAAGGCGGTCGTAAATACATCAAGAAGAAATTTAAAAATGTGAATTTCAAGAAGATGGAGAAGAAGATGAGTGCTGTACACGAACGATTACGGATCCAATAAAGAGTTCGGAGAATTTGGCTGTCAATTTCGGCGCGTCAATGACCCTGATTTTTGTTGGACCTTCTAGATCCGATACAAGCAATCTCTCAAGGAAAGGCGCATTCTCAATGACCATAATGTGGAACAGCTGGAGTGATCTCTTCTCAATTGATGTCTTGTTGCGGGGCCAGCAAGACACATAAATCCATCGGAGATTCGTCGAGGCGATGTGGAGGCTAATGAACCCGTGGATCTGCTCAAGACGAAGGTACTCGAGCGCAGTACAGCTGCGGAGCAAGTGCTCCATAGCCTTCTTCGAGATGACAACGTCGAAGAGGTCGAACTGCTTGAGTTGAGGGAGAAGAAGGGCGGGCGCGGCATTAATCTGGGGAAGATAGCAGGAGCTGAAGCTGGCGCGGCGCAGCGTAGGCGTGAGCCGGAGCGCGGACGGCGGCAAAGAGCGACATCGTCTAGCTTCAAAGCTGAGCTCCTCGAGTTAATCTAGGGCGGGGGATAAGAACCACTCGTCGAACTTGGGTTGGACCTTGCAGTCGGTACTGAACATGCAGATGTCAAGGCGTCTGGCTGGCCCAGGGTGCGATGAAAGGATCTTGGATACTGTGGCCATGCGTTTGCAATCCCCATCGCAGAGGCAGCTGTCGACGGTGAGGTTGAGGGGGACGCAGCGCCAGAGGGGGCGCCACCACCGGTAGAGCAGGGTGGTTCGCACGGCAGATTTGGTGGGGAGGAGGCCGATGATGACGAGCAGCATGTCGTCGAGGAGGCTGCTGATGAAGTCCAGGCTCGCCGGATGTGGTTGTGGCTCGAGCCGCCTCCGCTTGTTGGCTGCCTCGCCGTCCATCTCAACCGGCGGCGACGCTGGTGTACACGTGTGCTGGTGTGTGTTGTGTGTTGGGTGTGCGCGAGTGCGTCCTTCTGTGCATGCCGCCGCACAGTGGTGAATTGTCTTGTGAGTCCGTCCTTCGCAGCAAGAAGTTTGTCCTCAATCGCGCCTCAATTTACTAGCGCGGAGTGCTACCCAGTGGTTTCAACTTTGTTTACTTCACCGCGTGTCGAGATGGGCCTCTAGTTTACTTATTTTCACCCACCGCCACATGGGCCCACACACCAAGATCTGAACACGGTGACAACGCAGCATGTGGATTGGTTGACGGTCAACTAAATAATATACGGATCTATACTGCGACACGGTGAGCGTATAATCCGTCGGTATAGAGAGTTCAACCGAGAGGGAGGCCCGTGAGAGATAGCAGAGAGAGAGAAAGAGCTACTCCCTCCGCTCGATAATGTAGTTACAACATTTTTTAAGTCAAACTTTTGAAACTTTGACCAAGTTTATAAAGAAATTACTTATATCTACAATACCAAAGATAAATGATAGTATGAAGTAAGTACATGTTGTGATGAATCTAATGATCGTTCAGGATGTAAATGTTTTTCTCCACATATACCTGGTCAAACTTTTCTGAGGTTTGACTTTTCAAAACATCTGTATGATTATGGACGTGACAGAGTCCCTAACGAGAGAGAGAGAGAGAGAGAGAGAGAGAGAGAGAGAGTGAAAAAGTGTGTGTGCATGTGTGAAAGAGACATGGACAACACACGATAAAATGAGAAAAAACCGTGCGTGTCTTATGCAAACATATCACACATGCATCTTCGACAACGGAGGCAAGGTGAGGAGATAGTGTGTGGTTGTTTGGAACCGAGAGAGGAAGACCCTAGCACGTTGCCAAGAGGGGTCTGCAAACAAGGGAGAGAGGTCGAGAGAGACGTACGGAGAAAATGCAGACATGGGGAGGAGAGAGTGTATGTTTGTCATAGAGAGATCCCCTGGAGATCGTGATGGGACTACATGGGTGGGAGATCAAGTGACAAGGTGTGTGCGCGATAGAAGATGCCCGAGAGATATCGAGATAGATGTATGGATGGAAGGAGACAATACGTGTGTTCACGATGGCTAGTAAGAGATCATCATACTTAGGGGGGGAGTGCTTGCGCCTATGGCCCTGTTTGGATACTCTAACTCAGTTAGTGGTCAGAGTTAGATTCTAACCCTGAACTAACTCTAAGTAACGAGGTGTTTGGATGGCAGGGTTAGATGGAGGCCTTGGATCTGTGAGGCACCTTCAAGGGCGGTGCGAGAGGCAGGGACGGAGAGGACGAGAAGCTTTGAGGAAGTGGGGAGGGATCTGCTGCGGGGAGAGCGAGAGAAAAAAGTGTTTATTAGTGGTCCCGAGAAGAACTAACCCAAATAAGCACCTCTTGGATGGTTTAGTTTTTTTTATGGGTTAGATGCATCTAACCTAAACTAACCCTCCTGTTTGGATCTTTTTGGGTTAGTTGACTCCAAACTAACCCAAACTAACTCTAACCCATGGATCCAAACAGAGACTATGATGGAGTGAGGGATTATGATACTTAGGGGGGGGGGGTGTTTCACATGGAGAGAGAACAGGGCGGAGATTGTTGGATGGATCTATATGTATAGCGCGAGCGAGACATGTGTATGTGTGAACCAGGGAGATATAAGGCCAGTTTGGCTTGCGTCGTGAGCATCTTTTGCGTGGCCTGGGGTTATGGCTGGATTTCATGCACGCTTGTTTGGTTGCTACCCTGTGAAAAAGAAAGCCCGCCTGGGCTGGGTTCCTTGCACTTTAATTAGCTTTGGCTGAACTCCAGACCTTGCAAGTAGCCCGCCCAAGCGATCGATTTCGAACGCCTCGGTCGCGTTCGGTCGTAGGCCACGAGGCTAACAGCAACATGGATGGATATTATCATTAAATAATTGATGCATGGAGTGATTGATGGGATGTTGATGCTTTGACTGGCATAGGCATGAAACAAAAAATTCAGCACCACACAAGCCTGGCGAGGCAGAAATATTTTACATCTCACGTCCACACCGAGCGATCTTGGCCATCAAGGCATGAGGGTCAGGTCATGAACCAAACTGACCAATAAAGTTTGAGAGAGATTGAGGATCCCGATAAGGCTAAGTGGTGCGTCGAGGATAGCTAAGAGGGGAAAGAGATATTCCATCCGCTCGATAATGCGATTGCATGTAAATTTTTAGAAGTCAAAGTTTGGAAACTTTGATCAGGTTTACATAAATGTTATTTATATCTACAATACCAAAGATACATCATACAAAACTACATCTCATGGTGAGTCTAATGGTATATGTTTTCCGTACTAGATGTAATTCTTTTCTCCATTACATGGTCAAACTTTGTGATGTTTGACTTTTCAATAAATCTATGTGCTATGGATGGAGGAGAGTGCCTCAGTCGAGACAGATCAAGTGCGTGTGAAGGAGAATGAGTAAGTGTGCAAAAAGAGTATGTGTGTGAAAGAGAAAGTGACAACAAACGATAAATTAGAGAGAGAGTGTGTTTTTTCGTTTCTTATGGGAACATATCACGCATGCATCTCCAAGATGGAAAAGCGAGGCGAGGAGATACACGAAGATAGCTAGTGTGTGATTGTTTGCAACGGAGAGAGACACCCCTGTAGCACATATCCAATAGAGGTCTGGCCAACAAGGAAAAAAGGTCGAGAGGGACACATGGATGGCATGGACGCATGGGAGGGAGAGAGGGTGTGTTTGTGATAGAGAGATCCCCTCGAGATCGTGAGGAGACTATATGGGTGGGAGATCGAGGGAGTGCGTCTTGGCGATAGAAAGATGCCCCGAGAGAAATCGAGATAGACCATGCACATGTTTGTGATGGAGACTAAGATTAGCTAGTCATATACATATAGGGGGGACTGCGTGTGCCTAGAATTGAGTGAGAGACCATCATACTTGGCTAGCTGGGCATGAGATTGTGTGTGTGTGTGCGTGTGAGATGGAGAGAGAACGAGGGAGAGAGATAGAGTTTTAGATGGGCCTATCGAGTGCGAGTGAGATATGCATGTGTATGTGTGACCCTGGTGGATGGAGAGATTGAGAGAGGGGGGAAGAGCTCCGAGACAACATAGTGGTGCGTGAGAGAGTTACGGGCAACGAGCCAAGGAATTTGTGTGCGTACGATGAGTGCACCCAAGATATCTAGCTTGGACTAGCGAGAGTATCATACATAGTGTGCGAGAGAGACCTATAGATGGTGTATATATGAATGTGAACTAGAAAGACCCCCCCCCCACGCACACACACACAAAGAGAGAGAGAGAGAGAGAGAGAGAGAGAGAGATGGAGAGAAAGGGAGAGGGACCAACAAGGTTTTTGTGTCGGATGCGTGCAACAGAATTGAAGATTGTCGGCGAGAGAGTGAGAGAGAGAGAGATAGAGATAGATCAGGAGTCCGGGAGAGGGGGAGGTCACGTTTTATACATCAAAGACTGATATAAACCATGTTTCGATATAAAGTTGCATTCAAATATTTAAATTGGAGAACATGTTGTCTGCAATCCACACATGAACGGATATATGCGTATATCAAACAAGTTCAATAATTTGACTTTCAACATGTTCATGGAGTACTATAATCTTGTACAACATGCTACTCGATTGAGGTGTTCAATTTTGGATTTAGTTCACTATTTTGACCTACTGAACGAGCTAGTTCATTGAATCGAGATATTTCATTTTGGGTTTGATTCGCGTTTTTGAGTGGGTCAACTATTTTCCATATAGTAAAGCGCTAGCAACAAGCATGTAAAAACACATTACTCCCGAGCATCATCTCTCCATCTAAAAAAGAAGTGGCAAGCAAATATTTCAAAATTTGATTCGAATCGACTTGGTAAGGTAGACGTGGATACTCGTTCTCCCAAAATTTGAACGAACCATTAAACATCCTCTACGCTTTCGGTGGAATTCGCCGAGCAAATAAATGGGAGACGAAAATTACCGTCCTATGTGGGACACTCATCAATTGGCCCGTTGTACATCGAGGGTAGGTTCGTAACTTCATCCAAGCGCGCCTTCTCCTCGGCAGAAATGACATGTGCCGAATAATTCATAAACCATGGTCGGCAAAACACGCTCTCCTCGCCCGAAATAGCTCGCGCCCACTATTTCAAAACACGCTCTCCTCGCTCGAAATCGCTCGCACCCACTATAGTTCAAAACACGCCCTCCTCGCCCGAATCGCTCCCGCCCACTATTTGGGGAGAAGCAAAGTTACTCTACTATCCCTGACCCTCAGTACACAGACCCAAGCCGAGAAGCCTATAGGCAAGGGTAGAACTGTAACTCCCCCTCACATTTCAGACAAATGCGTCTGTAAGACATGGTTCCACTCCCCTCCCAATTCCCCCCCCCCCCCGCCCGCCCCCATTCATACCTCGTGGGCTCCAAATCACCTTCTCCCCGGGAAGCTCCCTTCTCCCGAGCCGCAAAACGTCAGGCCCATCTCCGTGACACCCCCCACCGCACCAATTTCACAGTCGCCCTCCTCCCTAATGCTGGAGACGCTGTCCAATTGCCGTCGTGCACTGGGCCGTGTGCCTCTTACTCCGTGATGCTGGTGCTGCCTCTTACACTGAACAGTACCGGAGCCGATTCACCCCCGCTGTTGTTCACGGTGCCGGAGCGGCTCCAACTTCGGATCCGTCCAGAGTCTTGGCGTTGCTTCCGCGTAGCTGTCGACCGTCGCGACATCGCTCTTTCCCTGCTGCCAGTCACCACCGCAACCGCGCCGGCCTCACCGACTCGGTAGCTAGACCTGCCTACTTCACCATGCCGCCAGATAGGTCGCACCCTCATCTCAAATCACTTTATTTAGGCGTAAGTTGTCTGAATTTTTATTCTGGGCCAATCGATTACCAATGGGAAGCAGCACCCCTCGAGGCGACGGGGCTCCTAGGCTGCAGGTTGGCTGGTGTCTAACGTAAGGGTGCGGGGCCGCAAGTTCGCCGTGGAAGCAGCGCTTAGATGGCTATCTTTTAGAGTTGCGTGGGTTGAAGGTACTGCTGCCGCCGGATCTGGATGACGGTGAGTCTTTGTGGATTGGCCCGGGGGCGGCGCAACCACGGTAGTTCGGTGGGGCGGGGAGCGGGGTTTTGGCCGGGGCCACGGACGACGGAGGCAGCCTGCTCTGCCGTTGGTCGCTGGCTCTTCGGGGAAGATTCCGAACAGTGTCAGCCGGGAGGCACAAGACGGCCATCAAGCCATCTGACGTAGATCGGATAGTACTAAAATAAAATAAAATCGTGTGACCCCAATTTAGTCTTCAGTCAACAGACGTGTGACCACTCTCGTACCTTGTTGTTGATCTCTTAGTGTATTTCTTCAGATCAAAGAGATATGTCGTTCTTAACACTATGCGTTATCTGCATCTTCAGACACACCATCTTCCGACTCACCGCAGCTGCTCCAACAAGGGAAGCATACACCAGAAGGGAGCTACAGTCCCCACTCAACAGTTCCCTGCATCGAATGCGTGTGCCCGACATGGACAGCCACAACAACTGCAGGGCCATCGATAAGTCGGCACATGATGCTCACTCCTATGGATGGCAGCCAGATAGGTTGTACCCTCATCTTACTTGTGTGCAACATTTATGGCTTTGTTATTCATCTAAGCATGGAAAATAGATCATCACATTTCACTGTATATTCATGTTGATCTCTTATGGGTCTTGTTCAGGAGTTCACGTTGTTCCATAGTTCAGCTAAGATACTTGTTCTTTAGGTAATGTTGTTCCATAGTTATCATCCATCAGCCAATGCTATCCCACAGGCTGGTGAGTATAGTATTATACCACTTCTAGTATTACTTATGTTGTTCTTTAATACTTTTGTGTGCCATCTAGTTAATCTCGAGTACAAACGATACATATTCTGTAGCTTTCATCTGTGTTCTCCCTTTAGTCTATGATACCTGTTGCTGCTAGTTAACCCAGTCCTACAATTTATGTCGTCTCCTACAGGCACTCATTTACATAAATCTAACTACTAGTTGTCTTCCATGCATGTCAGATATAATTGCACACAATGATATATCCACAAGAACCTCACGGAGCAATGTAAAGGCCAATAAACTTGATGTCAATGATACCCAATATGATGGAACATGTAAAGGCAGTTCTTGTAAGACTTGCAGAAAGATGATGAATCCTCTTCACCCCACGAGGTCCTTGCTCTAACTTGGCCTGTGATATGGGTACAACATGCATATAATGTCCTGGAGTGTATCTACTCTGTTGTAATGCCATGTGCTTAGCATGTTGATCATGCATGTAAATATGTCATGCCTTCTTGTTTTTCAGTACCTATTCCATTCATGATAACATGTTTTCAAATTCAAGTACTGTCATTCTACTCTATCGCAATGCCATCTGCTTAATTTGGACATCATGCTACGAATATCTTATGTATTGTTATTCATCAAGATGTACTTCGTCATCTTCCATACCATGTTTTTTACATTGAAGTGATGTTCTAGTGCTTTCTGTTGCAATGCCATCTTATTTTCACAATAATAAACGTTTATGTTGACTTATTTATTTCTGTACGTTTTCCGCTTGCATATTGTTTTACATTCAACTAGTGTTTTTTGTTGTGTTGTCTGTCGTATCCCTAGCTCTTGCACCATACTCCCTCCGTCCGGATTACATGTTGCCGAAATGGATAAAAAAGGATGTATCTAGAACTGAAATACGCCTAGGCCCATCCATTTTTTTCTGGATGGACGGAATACATGTCAATATGTCATGCCTTTCTATTCTTCAGTACCTATTCCATCTCTCTGTTGTCGCATGTTTTATAATTAAAGCACCATTCTTCTATACAAGGCATGGAAGGGGAAGAAGACTAGGTTAGAATCTGAAGGGTTACAAACAAGGCCTCTGCAAAAGATCCAAATGCCAGGAGATAATAAACCAACTCCAGTTTTTATGGATATTGCTCCAGCACAGAGAATCCCCAACTCCTACTAATAATAAGCAGATTCCAGTGGCCAAAGAACTAGTCCTCTCAGATCCAGCAAAAATATGTCAACTCAATTCTAAGAAGCGTGTGCGTATCCTTGCATCATGAAATTTTATAGAATGCTGATCATATTATCTGCATGTTTCTTACCCATCTCTTTTTTAGAAAATAAGCTCAACAGATAGAAGAATTTCTGCAATGGTATCGTTTATGAGGAAAGATTCTTCCAGGAATTCTCTGTGCTCCAATGTAGATGTAAGTACCTGTTGTATATCACTATAGTTTACATCAGCATGTATTTTGTTAATCAGCGTGAATCCAACCTTTATCTGATCTAAATTTAGTTGTAGCAAAATGTATGATTAAAGGCCACAATGTTGATTTTTGTAAGGAAAACTGCCTGGTAGTTTTGCATCCTAAGCTGCATGAGTGTACTATCTCATATCAGTGGGTTTGAATACTTTGGTTCTGCAGTGGGTTTTTCAGTGTTTTTTTACTGTGTTGTCCTGTCGTATCCCTAGCTCTTACATCATACTCCCTCCGTCCGGATTAAATGTCGCAGAAATGGATAAAACTGGATGTATCTAGAAATGAAATACGCCTAGACCCGTCCATTTATTTCCGGATGGAGGGAATACATTTCAATATGTCATGCCTTTCTATTCTTCAGTACATATTCCATCTCTGCTGTAGCATGTTTTATAACTAAATCACCATTCTTCTATATAAGGCATGCAAGGGGAAGACGACTATGTTAGAATCTGAAGGGTTACAAACCAGGTCTTTGCAAAAGATCCAAACGCCAGGAGATAATAAACCAACTCCATTTTTTATAGATACTACTCCAGCACAGAGAAACCCAACTCCCACTGATAATTAGCAGATTCCAGTGACCAAAGAACTAGTCTGCTCGATCAAAGAAAAGAATGTCAACTCCATTCTAAGAAGCGTGAGTATATCCTCGCATCATGAAATTTTATAGCATTCTGATCATATTTTCTACATGTTTCTTACCCATCTCTCTTTTAGAAAATAAGGTTAAACGATAGAAGACTTCCTCCATTGGGATCGTATTCGAGGAAAATATCTTGCGGGAATTCTTTGTGCTCCAATGTTGATGTAAGTACCTATTGTATATCACTATATTTTTACATTAACATGTATTTTGTTAATCGGCGTGAATCTAATCTTTATCTGATCTAAAATTAGTTGTAGCAAAATGTTAAAGGCGCCAATGTTGATTTTTGTAAGGAAAACTGCCTGGTAGTTTTGCATACTGAGTTGCATGAATGTACTATCTCATATCACGCACATTACTGAATTGTAGTGCTTCTCTGGTTGCCCATTCATTCATTGTGTCAATGTTGCTTTCGTACTACCTTACCTGGCTGATGATAGCTGTGCCATATTACATTAATTTGGTGTAGGCTAGTTGCCCAAGCGTTCGTTGTGTCAATGTTTCTTTCCTATTATCCGACTTGGCCAATGATAGCAATGCTAGTGTGTTAATTTTGTGCAGTGCTGTCAAGATAAGAAGACAAACTCTTAAAACAGCAAGGCAACCCCATTGTTTCTTTCCAAAGTAAATCTAGGCCAGGTAATATGGCAATAACTCATGATTAATATGTTTGGTTCCTGTCCTAATTTATGTTATGATGCGATGGTCGAGACACTCTCCACTATCAATAATACAAGCCTGCCAAAATCGCCATCTGAATCTGTTCAGTATCCTCTGTCTCGAATGCAACGGAATAAATGTATGTTTGTGAACCAATTAATGGCTGAAGTAATGATGGAAATGGTGGATGAATTAGAGGTGCAGAGTCGTGCGACACAACAACTGATCAATGTTTTCAGAGACGGTGTAGCAAAGCAGAAACAACTTGCCCACATGCTTATGGGCGTCATCTGTGCTGAGGTTGCAGATTGTGACGTTGTAGATGGTTAGGTTCGCTCATTTATTTGCACTGGCATCAATCTTTGATTGCCCAGTGGATGTAATTTCCTGTAATATATGTTGGATGTGCAACGTTATTCCCTGTATGCCGTACCTTTGCTTCATCGGTTTTGGTCCTGTGCATAATTGCTCGTCGTAATGGGCTCAAATTATCTAATTTGGCCAAAAGACATGTACAAACTTTAGTGGGCCCATTAAGTTAATGGGCGGTTACTAGGCCGAAAGTTAATGGTCGGCCCTCTTACCTCCCGGGTCGTTAACAGGCCGACATCGAAGCGGGCAACAGGTGGCCCCAATTTATTTCACGGGCCGTTAACAGGTCGTTACTAAGTTTGGGCTACATATGGCCCAACTATACTGTAGGCCTTTAGCAGGCCGAAAGAGACAGCGGGCTTGTACTGGACCATGAAGACCATTGGCCGCTAAGAGGCCGAAATACAGGTCGTATTGTAAATGGCCCAACTGTGTTGTGGGCCTTTAGCAGGTCGAAAGAGAAACCGGGCTGGTATTGGACCATGAAGGGCATGGGCCGTTAAAAGCCCAAAACTAAGGTCCGACTACAAATCACCCAACTCATTTATGGTCCGTTAACAGGCCGAAAGGCACACAGGGCTGGGAATAAGCCCAACACTTAAATGGGTCGCTAAAAGGCCAAAACTCAGGTCCGACTACAAATGGCCCAACTGATTTATGGGCCGTCAACAGGCTGAAAGTGACACCGGGCCAGAAATTGGCCCCACACTTAAATGGACCGCTAAAAGGCCAAAACTTAGGTCCGACAACAAATGGCCCATCAGATTTATGGACCGTCAACAGGCTGAAAGACACAACGGGCCGGAAATTAGCCCAACATTTAAATGGGTCGCTAAAAGGCCGAAAGATGTACACCCTGAAAATTGGCCCATCCATTAAATGGGTCGTTAACAGGCCGAAATCTCATCGGGCCGATATTGAGCCCAAATATATAGCGGGCTGTTAACGGGCTCGGCCGGCGATGGGCTGCAATGGTGTCAAATCTTTAACGGGCCGTTGACGGGTCGAATTGGCACATCTCATATGGGCTGTGGGCTTAAATGGACCTGACACAAGTAGGCCTTATATGGGCTGGCCTGCTAATTTTTACTGGGCCGGCCTTTTCACAGGAATGGGCCTCTGTTGGGCCGTGCCACGTGTCGATGTATCATAGGCGCCTTCCGTCCAATGAGTGGATGACATATGTCCTAACGATGAGACGACACGTGTTTCCTCCAGCCAATGATGATTTTACACGTGGAAAATTCCCATTGGTCGGTGCTGTTAACGGGTTATCGGATCCAAAACCCGAACCGATAGCTTAACGGCATTCCGTTACGGTGGATGCCACGTGTTGGTCACCCTTCACGAAAGCACTTCTATGACGCGCGATTTATCGTCATGGAAGTGGACACTTCCGTGATGATAATCTTGGTAATGTCATGGAACACTTCTATGACAGCACATGTATGACTATCTTGATTCTGTCATAAAATCGTCATGGATGTACATGCATGACAAAAAACGCGACCTACTGTGACAAACACGTATCATCACGGAAGTGTATTTTTTGTAGTGTACCCATAAGGCGCGGCTTGCCGGGCCTCCCGGCAAGCCACCTTTTGTACAAGCTTTGCCGGCAAGGCATGTAACCCTTCGTACAAAGCCAGGAGCAGACCCTGAGCATAAATAAATGAAGTGCTGGCGCCCTATGTCATAGCATGCATGCTAGGTCGAGTCTCTTCCTTGGTTAGGGTTGATAGTGCTCAGCAGCGACTAACCCCTAGCTTAGAGGTCGAGTGCGCGTCTATCTGTTTCTTTTCTGTCCTCCTGTGGTTCGCAGGGCACATGAGCACTTCCGCCGGGCTACTTGGAAGAAAGGAAACGGACCGGCGTCCCGACCCCGGCAAACCAGAGTTGCCTGGGGCTGCAAGCACAAGGATCCAACCACGGCAAGATGAGATTGCCGGGGGCTGCAGATCTATATAAGTCTTTTGTCCTCTGTCATGCATTTTGGAACAGGACTGGGGCATGTGAAACCTCGTTTTTATCTCTAGGCTGATGTGCTCCCCTTTTTCCTATACCTAAGGATTATTTCCTGGGTCTGGATTTGGTTGTAGCCGCGGCGGCAAGGAGGTAGAATGAGGAGCCTAAAGCCCACTTCATCCCTGCCTCCGCCAAGAGCGCGATAACGGTCGAGTGGAGTGGGGGGACGGCAAGGCCTGTTACCGGGCGAAAAACGTTTATCTTAAACAATAACAAGGATTCGCTCCTTGTCGCGGGATTTACCCACGAACGAAAAACCCGGCAAGCATCCCTTTTTCATTAAAAACATCCCATACAGGTACAGTTCGTACAAAAACATGAGCAAAGGGATTACAAGTTCTAAATTTAACAAGGCCTGAAGGCTTACAGATTAAAAAAGAGATAAGAGGCCCGTAATCCCTTTCTTGTCCCTCTCCTCATGAGGCAGGTCAAGGAGGCGAGAGGGAAAAAGGGGCGCCTAGGTAAGCTACGAGCAGCAGAAAGCACCAAGAGAACACCTCGGTGGCCGCCCACGGGTGGGCCGGTGATGACGGTGTCGGGAAAGGAGCTGGAAGACGAGGCGGCAAGACCGGCAATACGCGGTGAAGGCGTCGGTGCCCGCGTACTCCAAGTTGACGGCCTTGCCGCCCGCCCTCTTCCTCTTTCGCAGCCTTCCGACGTCAGCCGCCCAAGGAGACGGCCCCGAGAAGTTCAAGGAGCTGGCCCCACCCCCGGCAAAACCCTGCCGGAGGAGCGGCCAGGTGCAGATGCTGCTGCTGCCGCACCCGCCCAGGCGCGGGGCATCCGACGCCTAGTCGGACTCATCCCCGTCATCTGCCCCGCTGTCCTCCTCATCACTCTCGCTCGAGGAAGAGCTTCCATCGTCGGAATCTCCATCGGAGTAGCTCTCCATGCAGCACTTCAGGCGAGTCCCAAAGTCTCCGAAGACCTTGACGGAGAGCAGGCCGTCCTCCATCAATTTTAAGTAGAGGACGAGCCCCGCCGTCAGGCTGTGGATGCAAGCGAACGTCTTCTACCCACGACGGAGGTACATGACCCGAGGAGCCGGGAAGTCGATGTCGACCCGCGTGCCCCCATTCCCACAACCCCACATGTGCAATCTGAGGGATTGGGGCCGGTCACGCTCCATCTCCCGAGCAAACAGGATGGAAGACGGAGACGGCGATGCGGAGGCCGGCGCAGCCTGATGAAGAACTCGTGGGGCTGGTCTCCGACATGGCCTTCCATCGGGAAAGGCACCATTGGCAGGGGCGAAGCCGGCGCGCCGCCCCATTCTCCTCTTCCCCGAGCACTACGACCTCTGCCCCGGCCTCTCCCACGGCCTCGCCCCCTCCCCCTTGCCCTCGCGGCCGGTTCCACCACCACAGGCTCAGGAGGAGGAAGGAAGCGCTGTCCAGAGCGACCCTCGCCGCCACCGTCGAGGGAACCGGGTTCCCTTTCTCCATGGCGAGTGAAAGGAAGAAGCAGAAGTGATGACCCACAAGTATAGGGGATCTATCGTAGTCCTTTAGATAAGTAAGAGTGTCGAAACCAACGACGAGCAGAAGGAAATGATAAGCGGTTTTCAGCAAGGTATTCTCTGCAAGTACTGAAATAAGTGGTAACAGATAGTTTTGTGATAAGATAAATTGTAACGAGCAACAAGTAACAAGAGTAAATAAAGTGCAGCAAGGTGGCCCAATCCTTTTTTGTAGAAAAGGACAAGCCTGGACAAACTCTTATAATAGGAAAAGCGCTCCCGAGGACACATGGGAATATCGTCAAGCTAGTTTTCATCACGTTCATATGATTCGTGTTCGGTTTTTTGATAATTTGATATGTGGGTGGACCGATGCTTGGGTGTTGTTCTTACTTGAACAAGCATCCCACTTATGATTAACCTCTATTGCAAGCATCCGCAACTACAACAAAAGTATTAAGGTAAACCTAACCATAGCATGAAACATATGGATCCAAATCAGCCCCTTACGAAGCAACGCATAAACTAGGGTTTAAGCTTCTGGCACTCTAGCAACCCATCATCTACTTATTACTTCCCAATGCCTTCCTCTAGGCCCAAATAATGGTGAAGTGTTATGTTGTCGACGTTCACATAACACCACTAGAGGCAAGACAACATACGTCTCATCAAAATATCGAACGAATACCAAATTCACATGACTACTAATAGCAAGACTTCTCCCTTGTCCTCAGGAACAAACGTAAATACTCACAAAGCATATTCATGTTCATAATCAGAGGGGTAATAATATGCATAAAGGATCTGAACATATGATCTTCCACCAAATAAACCAATTAGCATCAACTACAAAGAGTAATCGACACTACTAGCCACCTACTAGCACCAATCCCGGACTTGGAGACAAGAATAGGATACAAGAGATGAACTAGGGTTTTGAAAGGAGATGGTGCTGGTGAAGATGTTGATGGAGACTGCCCTCTCCCGATGAGAGGAGCGTTGGTGATGATAATGGTGATGATTTCCCCCTCTCGGAGGGAAGTGTCCCCGGCAGAACAGCTCTGCCAGAGCCCTAGATTGGTTCCGCCAAGGTTCCGCCTCGTGGCGGCGGAGTCTCGTCCCGAAAGGTTGCTTCTTGTTTTTTTTTGACGAAAGACTTCATATAGGAGAACATGGGCGTCGGAGAGCCACCAGGGGGCCCATGAGGTAGGGGGCTAAAAAACCCTATCCTTCGAAGAGGACTCTTCCCAGGTGTCGTTGTCAAAACCGGCGGATCTCGGGTAGGGGGTCCCGAACTGTGCGTCTAGGCGGATGGTAACAGGAGACAAGGGACACGATGTTTTTACCCAGGTTCGGGCCCTCTCGATGGAGGTAATACCCTATTCCTGCTTGATTAATACTGATGATATGGGTAGTACAAGAGTAGATCTACCACGAGATCAGAGAGGCTAAACATTAGAAGCTAGCCTATGGTATGATTGTTGTTCGTCCTACGGACTAAAACCCTTCGGTTTATATAGACACCGAATAGGGTTAGGGTTACATGAGTCGGTTACAATGGTAGGAAATCTACATATCCGTATCGCCAAGCTTGCCTTCCACGCCAAGGAAAGTCCTATCCGGACACGGGACGAAGTCTTCAATCTTGTATCTTCATAGTCCAGGAGTCCGGCCAAAGATGATAGTTCGGCTATCTGGACACCCCCTAGTCCAGGACTCCCTCAGTAGCCCCCGAACCAGGCTTCAATGATGATAAGTCCGGCATGTTGATTGTCTTCGGCATTGCAAGGCGGGTTCCCCTCCGAATCCTGTGTTGAATAGTGTCCGGCTTTCTTGTGAATATCGCGCTTCTCGGCTTCCACGCCCAATAATGGCCATCTTCCACGTGTCGAACGAATGTGAAAAGTCAGGGTATCTTTACATTTAACCCCCTTGCTGTGCAAATGAGCCGTCTATAAAAGAGACGGGGATCTAGATCCGGATCACACCATCCTACCTTCGCGAGCCTTCGTCAGAGCGCCTTTGACAAAAAACCCACTCCATCATGGACAGTCGACGCGGCCCCTCCTCTCGCGTTCCCAGCCCTCAGCCCGGAGATTGGGGGAGATGCTCAGTCCCGCACAGCGAATTGGTGGTGCTCCAACCCAAGGGATTCCTTCCCCCGGCCTTCATGGTTCCGGTGCGTTCCGGACTCGCCAATTATAAGGGCGGGAAGCAGGCGGAGAGCGTCCCCGATCCCTCTAAGGGAGAGCGGGTATGCTTCGTCTCTTACCTAATGAGAGGACTCGGATTTCCAATCCATCCGTTTCTTGAGGGCTTCGAGTTCTACGGCCTCCAGCTGCACAACCTTACGCCTGCCTCCATCTCGCATATAGCGGGCTTTGTGGCCCTTTGCGAGCTTTTTCTGGGTGTTGAGGCCCATTTCGCTCTGTGGAAGAGATTGTTCTGCCTTCTGCCTCGTTCTCACGAAGGGTCAATAAATCAAGTGGGCGAAGCCGAACTATGGCGCATCGCCGGGACCGGATACTTATCTGAAGCCCCAAAGAAGGCGTCCGAGGACTGGCCCTCGGAATGGTTTTACATGGAGGACGTCCCGCTGCCGGATCCTGTTCAGATCGGCCTTCCGGAGTTTAGCAACGCTCCTCTGAAGAAGCGCCTAAGCTGGCGCCCGCGGAGCCCCCAGAGGGAAAATGACCGGGATGTCCTTTACTTGATGAGCCGAATAAGATTTCTGGCTCATGCCGGATTGACCATGATTGGAGTCATGGCAATCTGCATTATGAGGGGAGTGCAGCCTCTCCAATACAGGGGCCACCCAATGTGGGACCTCAACGGGGAGGACGATGCCACCCGCCATGGCCGCAAAGGGCCGGGATCGGTCATCGAACTGGTGAAGACCTTGTCCGCCATGTACAAAGGGGAAGAGGAGGATTTTCTCCGCGTCAGTCCACTGAACGGGTTTTCTTCGAATAATCCTCGAAGTTGGGTAAGCAAATATCTTTGTGGCCTATCCGATCCATGTTCCCGTGGCTAAATATCTCATTTCATGGTTTCTACGCAGGAACTGCACCGGGCCATGGAAAAGATACACAGCCCGCCCCCACAACCCGGGGATCCGGAACGGTCCCTCGATCCGGCCTCCGAAGAGGATCCGGATATAAAGGTGGAGCTGATCGACGGGGTGTTCCACCAACTTAGCATCGACAATGCTTTGGTTGCCATTACGGCCGACTACCGGATTATTTTCGGCCTCCTGTAGCTTGTGACGAAGTCTGGATACCATGACCCACCCATGCTTTACTTCTAATCACCACGTATTTGATGGTGTTTCGCAGGGGTGCCTTGGAACGGGAAGCCGAGCCTCGCCGCGTCAGCCCAACAGGCAGCTTCGGCCCAAAGAGCGAAAAGAACTGCAGACGACTCGAGACGCCGCCGCAATGGTATGATGTGCCATCGTGTTTTAAGGAGAGGTTCCTAGGAGGCACTGCGGCGCCGTGGTTTTTCAGGAAAAAGAGCGCTCGCGGATCGAGTCCGAAGAAGTTGCTAATCGGACCTCCGCCAACCAGGCTCAAAAGCCGAGTCGGGAAGGGGTAAAACACGAGGCGTCAAGGCCGGATGCTCCTCCAATGGAGGATGCCGACAGACTGTCCGCCACCAAGTCGGAGGTGGAGAGCGCCATGAATCATAGGCGCCGCCAGACTATTCTACGTGACGCATGTTTCTCCCAAGAGGCGTTGGACGCCTTTAGTTCGGGAGAAGCGTACCTCCGTGCCGCTCAAGATGGCCTAGCCAGAGCCACGGATCAGTATGTGAAAGACATACGGGTAAGGAATTTTGACAGTTATATATGCCAGTTGCCCACGAGACTTAAAATAGTTAGGATAACTGATTTAAGGATCATTTGGAATCTGAGTTCTTACGAAAAGAATACCCGTTTGTCGGGGAGCTTGAAGAGTGCAAGGCCCAACTTGAGGCCGCACTGGCCGCGACTGGGGAAGCCATGAAGACTCCCTCTGGTAATATATGCCCTTCAAAGTAGAAGTAGTTTCGCAAAGTGCGGCGTGTGCATAAATCTGACATTAACAGTGCAGATAGCGCCGGATGGATCCGGACAAGCAACAGCTCCTGCGCCAGCTAAAGGCCGGCGAGAGCGTGCTTACGAGGGTGCGGCAGGAGAAAAATAACCTCCAAGATGCCAACACCCAACTGGGTGAGGAACTAAAGGATGTCCGTGCCCAGTTGTCTGACTCCGTAAAGGAGAATCGACGGCTTCGTCGCAGCATTTTCAGTAAGTGCTTAAACGAACTTTGAAAGAGTTCGGCGAGGAAGGCGACTAACATAAACATGTATGTAGGTTTGCTCACAGGTCGTCCTGAGGAGGAGATGGCCGATTCTTGGTGATCTTCTTCCCGAACTGCGTCGGCTACCGCAAACGAAGTTCGGCAGGTGATGAAAGGCGTCGCCAGTGCCTTGTGGCCATCTATCTCCCTGCCGAAGGCATTGGGGAGCTGGCAGAGCGGCTTCAAGGAGCACGGCGGCCTCCGACTATGGAAGATATCGGCCTGCCGTCAAAGGCGCCAGGAGGCACAGGCCATGGTAAAGACGCGGTACACGGCTGACCCAAACCACATGGCCGAGGTCGGACCTGTGGGGCCTGATGGGAAGGAGATCCCTGTAAACTTAGTGTACGGCCAAGTAGAATTGGCCGCCAAGTATTCCTAGCAATATTGTAAATTAGATAGCCTATTAGATGGCATTGAGGAGGAATACAATTAGTCGAGTTGACTATGTAATTGAATATGACATGAAAAATGTCTTCTAGCCGGATTGTAGATCGTTTTTCATAGCGGACCTTTTCGTTTCGACCTCGGGACCCAATAGTCCGGAGTGTGTCCGAATACCCTCGCGGTTATGTAAGAACCGGGGCATGCATGGAGACAAGGCGTAGGGGTCATTATTGCTGTATCAGACAAGTGCCCAACTATTGATGTTATATTACATGGATAGTAAGAAACATCTTCCAGGGGGAATAGCTCCGTTAAGGGTTCCTTTCCCTGGGAGGCATGCCCTAAAGTGCATGTCCAAACTGCTAAGAAAGCAGAAAATCATCTGGGGGCAGATGGATAAATATTTAAAAATCATCTTTCGGTTCACCGACCGAATATTCAGTTAAGAAAGCTAGCTTTCGGCTTCACCCAGTCTGAGGTACACATCCGGCTGACCCGGCAGTAACAATCGTAGAGGTGCTCCCTTTACCACCTAGCCGAACAATCGGGAACGTAGGGGTAAGCACAGGAGCCAGGCAACCCAGCTTGGACAAAACTTAAGTCATATCGATGCATATAATGGTGAGTAAAAGGTACATGCGGAAGTTTGACACATGTGTTGGGCATGAAGCCCATATAAATAAGCTTACATTAAAGAAGCCCCCAGGTATAATGAGCGCGGACAGCGCGTCAAGTATGTGCGAACAAAGCACAAACGAGCCTCTAAAGGCTTCAAGAAGAAGGAGGAAGAAGGAGAGAAATAAAAGACATCAAAAATAGAAAATGTGGACGGAGGAAGGAGACGGACTCGGAGTCCGGCGCTTAGGCGTAGAATCTTCGTAGACGGGCTGCGTTCCATGGGTTCGGCTCGAGTCGGTTATCCGATGCGTTTCACAGACAGTATGCTCCGCCGGTCAGGACCTGGTCGATGATGAAGGGACCTTCCCATTTGGGCTTGAGTTTGTCCTTTTTCTTGTCCGGCAGGCGTAGAACTAGTTTGCCAACGTTGTAAGCTTTGGCCCGTACTTCCCTGCTTTGATATCTTCGAGCCTGCTATTGATAAAATGCGGAACGAGCTTTTGCCATGTCGCGCTCCTCCTCCAATGCGTCCAAACTGTCCTGCCGATCGAGCTCGGCTTCTCTTTCTTCATACATGCGCACGCGAGGTGAGTCATGCATTATGTCGCAGGGCAAGACTGCCTCTACGCCGTACACCATAAAAAATGGTGTGAATCCGGTAGTACGATTCGGCGTGGTCCGCAGCCCCCAGAGTACGGAGTCGAGCTCCTCAACCCAAAGGCGTGTTAGATTCCTTGAGGACCGCACTAGTCCGGGTTTAATGCCGCTCATGATTAGACCGTTTGCTCGCTCGACTTGACCGTTCGTTTGAGGGTGATAGACTGAGGCGTAATCGAGCTTGATGCCCATGTTTTTGCACCATAATTTGACCTCACCAGCCGAGAAGTTGGTGCCGTTATCAGTGATGATACTGTGGGGGACGCCGTAACGGTGCACTACCCCTGATATGAAGTCTATCACCGGCCCGGATTCGGCCATTTTAACAGGCTTGGCCTCTATCCATTTGGTGAATTTATCCACCATGACCAATAGGTATTTTTTCTTGTGGGTTCCTCCCTTAAGGGGTCCAACCATGTCAAGCCCCCAGACCGCGAACGGCCAGGTGAGGGGTATAGTTTTGAGGGCGGTGGGTGGCATGTGGCTTTGGTTAGCAAAAAGCTGGCGACCGACGCATCGTTGGACTAAATCCTGCGCAGCTGCCGGGCCGTCGGCCAATAAAATCCTGTCTGGAAGGCCTTGCCTACAAGGGCCTGGGCTGCGGCATGGTGCCCACCAGTCCGGCATGAATTTCAGCCAGGAGGTTTCGCCCTTCCTCTTCGGAGATACACCTTTGAAGGACTCCTGTTGTGCTTTTCTTATAGAGCTCTCCCTCATGGACTTTATAGGCTTGGGGTCGCCGTACTATGCAGCGAGCCTCATTTTGGTCTTCGGGGAGTTCTTGCCTAGTTAGGTAGGCTAGGAATGGTTCCGTCCACGGGGCGATAACCGCCATTATTTCGTGGGCGGAGGGTGTTATCTCATTGGCAGAGCCTCCGAATGTGTCAGAGTGTTCGGTGTCAGGCAGTGCGGTTGGGTCCGGACTGTTATTTCCGGACTCCCCTTCCCATAGTACGGATGGATTGAACAGCTGTTCCAGGAAGATGTTGGGCGGGACGGCATCGCGTTTTGCGCCGATGCGTGCCAATACGTCCGTCGCCTGGTTGTTATCCCGGGCTATATGATGAAATTCGAGCCCTTCGAACCGTGCTGACATTTTTAGGACCGCATTGCGGTACGCTGCCATTTTCGGATCTTTGGCGTCGAAGTCTTCGTTTATTTGAGATATCGCGAGGTTCGAATCGCCGCGCACCTCTAGGCGTTTAATGCCCATGGAGACTTCCATCCGGAGGCTGTGCAGAAGGGCCTCGTATTCGGCTGCGTTGTTGGAGTCTGTATACATTATCTGAAGGACGTATTGGACTGTGTCCCCGGTTGGGGACATCAGGACGACGCCTTGACCCAGGCCGCCAACATTTTGGAGCCGTCAAAGTGCATGATCCAATTGGAGTATGCGCCGTACTCTTTAGGGAGTTCGACTTCGGTCCATTCGGCCACGAAGTCGGCCAAAACCTGTGACTTAATAGCTCGTCGTGGCTTATAGGTTATGTCGAATGGAAGGAGCTCTATGGCCCATTTAGCAATCCGGCCCGTCGCGTCGCGGTTGTTTATAATGTCGTTAAGAGGTACTTCGGAGGCTACCGTTATCGAAGACTCTTGAAAGTAGTGTCGCAGCTTCCGGGATGCCATGAACACCACGTATGCTATCTTTTGATAATGTGGGTACCGGGACTTGCATGGAGTTAGGACAATGGACACATAGTAAACCGGTTTTTGAAGAGGGAACCTGTGTCCGTCCGTTTCTCGTTCGACAACGAGCACCGCGCTGACAACTTGATGTGTTAAGGCGATATATAATAGCATTGGTTCACCCATGTTGGGTGCGGCCAGGACCGGATTTGTTGCCAATATGGCTTTTATTTCTTAGAGTCCGGCCGTGGCGGCATCCGTCCACTCGAAGTGTTCGGTGCGCCGGAGGAGGCGGTAAAGGGTTAACGCCTTTTCTCCCAAGCGGAAATAAAGCGGCTTCTGACCGCTCGCATCGATCAATTTTTGTATTTGTTTGAGGTCTTTTGGAATATCCAATTGTTATAGAGCTCGGATCTTGGCTGGGTTTGCTTGATTCCTCTACGGACACAATGAAGCCCAAGAGCTTTCCGGCTGGAACGTCGAAGACGCATTTTTCCGGATTCAGCTTAATGTCATATTTTCAGAGATTGTAGAATGTGAGCTTCAAGTCGTCTACTAGAGTTTCGACATGCTTGGATTTGATGAACACGTCATCTACATATGCTTCCTTGTTTTGTCGATCTGGTTTGCGGACATGTCCGAATCATGCTACCGATATGTTGCGCCGGGCGTTTTTGAGCCCGAAGGGCATTGTGTTGAAGCAGAATGGGCCGTATGGAGTGATGAATGTTGTTGCAGCTTGGTCTGGCTCCGCCATCTTGATTTGGTGGTAGCCGGAGTACGCGTCGAGGAAGCACAATGAGTCGTGTCCTGTTGTAGCATCGATAATTTGATCAATGCGAGGGAGGGGGAAGGGATCCTTTGGGCAAGCCTTATTAAGGTCTTTGAAATCAACACATAGGCGCCAGGATTTATCCTTCTTTGGTACCATCACCAGATTTGCTAGCCAGTCCGGATGTTTTATATCTCTGTTGAATCCGGCTTCCAGAAGTTTGGCTAGCTCCTCTCCCATGGCCTATCTCTTGGGTTCGGAAAAGCGCCGAAGAACCTGTTTGACTGGCTTGAATCCTTTTAGGGTATTTAGGCTGTGCTCGGCCAGCCGACGTGGGATTCTGGCATGTCCGAAGGGTGCCGAGCAAAAATGTCCCGATTTTCTCGTAGAAATTCTCGTAGTGCGCGTCTACATCAGGGTTTAATTGTGCCCCAATGGAGGCCGTCTTTGCGAGGTCCGTTGGGTCGACTTGGAATTTGACTATTTCATCCGCTGGTTTAAAAGAGGTGGACTTGGATCTTTTATCAAGTATCACATCGTCCCTGTTCACCGTGGAGCGCATCGCAGTGAGTTCCTCGACCGCTAGGGCTTCGGATAGTGCCTCGAAAGCTAGTGCGGCTGTCCTGTTTTCGGCGCGGAGTGCTATGTTCGGATCACTAGCGAGAGTGATGATTCCGTTAGGTCCGGGCATTTTAAGCTTCATGTACCCATAATGGGGTATAGCTTGAAAAATTGTGAACGCCTCTCGCCCTAATAAAGCGTCATATCCGCTGCTGAACGGGGCCACTTGAAATGTGACCTCCTCGGAACTGTAATTGTTCGGCGAGCCGAACACTACGTCCAGTGTGATTTTTCCTGTGCAGCATGCTTCCTGGCTAGGGATTATTCCTCTAAAGGTTGTGCTGCTTCGCTCAATGCGGTTCCAGTCTATTTCCATTTTTCGGAGGGTTTCCTCGTAGATGAGGTTTAGTCCGCTGCCACCATCCATGAGTACCTTAGTAAGGTGAAAGTCGTCCACTATTGGACTGAGGACCAATGCGGCTGGTGCTCGGGCTGTTCAAAATTTGGGTTCGTCACTGGCATTAAAGGTAATAGCCGTGTCACTCCATGGATTTATTGTTGCTACTTGGTAGACTTCGGCAAGGTTGGGGAGTGTTCGTTCGCATGTTATTTGATGCGAAAGTTTCAAAGACTATTAATACCGTCTTGGTGTTCTTTGGGCTGGGATTACGAGGCTAGAAGCTCTTCGCCACTTTTGGCCACCTGCCGTAGTATCCAACATGCTCGAAGGCTATGAGTTGGAGTGGCGCCCTACGTGCTATGAATTTTGCAGGTCCGTTTAGCCAACCCTCCAAAGCAGTTCCGTGCCCTTCGTGGGGTTTTGTTTTTGATGTTTAACCCAGGTGCTTGGTGATGATGCACCCTTTTATTTCGGACTAGGGTTGTATTCGGGGCGGATTATCCCAAAATTTACTTTCGGTTTTCCAAGCACTCTCCATCGCCATACAGTACTTTTGTACTATGGTCACCAAGTCAGCAAAGCGTGTAATTTCGCGGCGACTTATGGCGTTTAGGATTCCCTTGTCCGTGCAATTATTGCAGAAAAGTGAGATTGCGTCCTCCTCTCGGCAGTCCTTTATCCTGTCCATAACCAGGAGGAATCTGGCCCAGTAATGATGTACTGTTTCAGCGGGCTCTTGCCGAATTCGGGATAGATCGCTAATGTTTGGGTGGGAGGGTGGAACTAGATCCAGAACCCCGTCCAATTTAAGACTCGGGGGCCGAGAAGTTTCCGAACTCGGAAGTTTGGATTTTTGAATGCTATCCAATGAGTCCAACCCGCCGCCTGACTTTAAGTTCAGGGCTTGATCGACATCCGTCCCTCTGCGGGAATCCGGCATGGAGGGATCGGGAATCCGGACGTAGCTAGTCCTTAAGATAGAAGAAGAATCGTCGTATTTCTCCTCTACCACAGCAACATGATGGGTAGCCTGGGGAGAGTTGATCTCTCTCAGATCGGTTTTAGGCTCGATCTGGTCGTAGTCTGTGGCGACTCCCAGGGCGGCGATGCGATCCAAGAGCTCGTTTACGGAGGAGAGCTCGATCGGATCTAACTGCTCGGCAAGTTCCGAGTTAACGTGAAGATTGGTTTCGATGACCCGAGAAGTCATCGTCGGCGCGATGGCCGAACTGGCGGTCATAAGAAAACCACCTAACCGAAGAGTCAGACCAGTGGCCAAGGCTCCTTTGGCGATAGTATCGTCTTTAAAGACGGGATGAGGCATCCTTCCTGACGGCGACGGCACAGAGGAACTCTCAATGAAAGCACCAATGTCGGTGTCAAAACCGGCGGATCTCGGGTAGGGGGTCCCGAACTGTGCGTCTAGGCGGATGGTAACAGGAGACAAGGGACACGATGTTTTTACCCAGGTTCGGGCCCTCTCGATGGAGGCTAAACCCTAGAAGCTAGCCTATGGTATGATTGTTGTTCGTCCTACGGACTAAAACCCTTCGATTTATATAGACACCGAATAGGGTTAGGGTTACACAGAGTCGGTTACAATGGTAGGAAATCTACATATCCGTATCGCCAAGCTTGCCTTCCACGCCAAGGAAAGTCCTATCCGGACATGGGACGAAGTCTTCAATCTTGTATCTTCATAGTCCAGGAGTCCGGCCAAAGATGATAGTTCGGCTATCTGAACATCCCCTAGTCCAAGACTCCCTCACCAGGTATTACAATTTACCTTTGAGGCGTCGTTCTATTTGCAGAAACGACGGCCGGAGCGAGGGGCCGAGCCCCTAGGGACTCGTCAACCACAGGCGTCCAGATCGGGCAGGCTCAACAGGAAGGCGGTGAGGGTTGACACACCGCTCTGTAGATACCAATAACCTGTCCTGTAATTGTAGAATTTAAAATGTGACAGCGCCCTTTGTGTCTGGCAGGAAGAGGAATAACTGGACTATATCCAGCGACCGTACCAATCACGCCTCCACCAGCCGAGTTCCAGAACCGGCTTGAAGTGAGGCGGACTGAGCCAAGACCGCATAGCTCTCCAACAGAGAGTGCAGATATGCTCTCAGCCACGAATTCAAGTAGAGAGCGCCATGAATCACTGGCGCCGACGGGCGTGCCGGAACAACATCTTTTCGGAAGAGGCATTTAATGCCTTCAATTCGGGAGACGAATACATCCGAGCTACTCAAGGCGGGCTTGCCCGAGCGACGTACCAGTATACCAAAGATATACGGGTAATAAAATTTGATAAGCATGTGTAGCACTAGCCCCTGAGACTTGAAACGGTTAGAAAAACAGTTTTAAGGATCAATCTATGCACATGTCCTTGTAGAAAAGAACGAGCAATTGTCTCAGGAGCTGGAGGATGCAAGGCCGAACTGAGGGCCGCGGTTGCCAAATTAGAGGAACCCCAAAAGCCCTCATCTGGTAACAATTGTCACAATTGCACGAAGATGCCCCAGTTAGTAAATGGCTGGTGTGACAAGTCTAACAGAAAATTCTGCAGACAATCCCGGGGTGAATCCGGAGGGCGTAAGAGAGGACGTGTCGCATCTCAAAAAGCAGCTAGAGGCTGGCGAGCGTATTCTTAAGTGAGTTAGGCAGGAGAAGAATGATCTTCAAGATGCCAAAGTTCAGCTGGACGTGGAGTTAAAAGATCTCCGCGCTCAGCTGGCGGACTCCGTGGAGGAGAACAAGAGGCTTCAACGCGGCATTTATGGTAAGTGCCTAGACGAACTGCTGTATAGTTCGGCGAGGAAGTATATTGAAAGAATTTTGCTTGCAGGAATGTTAACGGGTCGCCTGAGGAGGAGATGCCCTCATCTGCAAATGATTTACTGCAAGACCTTTCGCAACTGCATGAGCGAGCTCGACAAGTGATGCAGGGTGTTGCTCAGGCTTTGTGGCCATCAAGCCTACTGCCAAACGGCATGGAGCAACTTGCGGACCTGCTTCAAGGAGCTCGGCGGCGCTTCCGTCTATGGAAGATATCAGCATGCCGGCAAGGAGCAAGAGAAGCCTGGGCAATGGTGAAGACGCGCTACACCAAGCTGGACCCGAACCATATGGCCGAAGTGGGACCGGCGGGGCCCGATGGGCAAGAAATTCCCGTAAGTCTGGTGTATGACCAGGTAGCGTTAGCCGCTAAGTATTCTCAACAGGATTGTAAACTAGATAGCCTGTTGGATGGTATAGAAGAGGAATGTAATCAGTCCAAGTGACCGTGTAATTTAATGGGCTTAAGTAGCCCCTAGCCGGATTAAAACCATTTGTCATGGCGGACCTTTTCTCTTCAACCCCGGATCCTATATTCCGAGGTGTGTCCGAATACCCGCTCAGTCATACAAAACCGGGGTATGCGTGGAAACAAGGCGTAGGGGTCATAAGTGCTTGAACAGACAAGTACCCAACTAGTTATGTTATATTACATGGATAGTAAGAAACATCTTCCAGAGAGAATAGTTCCGTTAGGGGTTCCTTTCCCTGGGTACACATGCGACGATGCACATGTTCGGACTGCGAACGATGGCGCAGGATACAAGACTTCTGGGGATTTATGTTATAATAAACGAACACATCTTTTGTTCACCAACCGAATATTCTCTTAAGGAAGCTAGCTTTCGGCTTCACCCAGTCTGAGGTACACATCCGGCTGAACCGGCAGTAACAATCGCAGAGGTGCTCCCCTTATGCCCTAGCCGAATTAACGGGAATGTAGGGCATAAACACAAGAGCCAGGCAACCCAGCTTGGCAACGTCTTAAGTCATATCGATGCATATAATGGTGAAGAAAAGGCACATATGGAAAAAGAATGCATATGTGATGGGCAGAAAGCCATGTGAGTAATCATCTTTAGCTTCCGTATAGGAAGCCCCCAGGTATTGCTTACACACTTAGTGCGGCCGGAGTGATCCGGGAATTCAACTGTATTGAATACTTTGTGTGAAGAGAGAAAAATGTCGAGAAAGGAAAAAGGGATGGGGCATAATTAAAAGGGAGGGGTTAGGAGACGAACACTGTGTTCGGCGCTAGGCGTAGAATCTCCGTAGTCTGGCCGCGTTCCATGGGTTCGGCTCGAGTCTGTTATCGGATGCATTACGTAAGTGGTACACACCTCCGGTGAGAACTTTGTCAATGACGAAGGGACCCTCCCACTTGGGTTTGAGTTTGTCCTTCTTCTTCTCCGGTAGTTGTAGAACGAGCTCGCCAATATTGTAAGTTTTGGCCCGCACTTCTCTGCTTTGGTATCGCCGGGCCTGCTGCTGATAGAATGCGGAACAGGATTTTGCGACATCGCGCTCCTCCTCCAGGGCATCCAAATTATCCTGCCGATCTAACTCGGCTTCCTTCTCTTCGTACATGCATACGCGTGGCGAATCATGTATTATGTCGCAAGGTAATACTGCTTCCGCGCCGTACACCATAAAAAATGGTGTATATCCGGTGGTGCGATTTGGCGTGGTCCGCAGCCCCCGGAGTGCGGAGTCGAGCTCCTCCACCCAGTGCGTATCCGGCTCTGTCAAGGATCGCACTAGTCTGGGTTTGATGTCGCTCATTATGAGACCATTTGCCCGCTCTACCTGGCCGTTTGTTTGGGGATGGTAGACGGAAGCGTAATCGAGCTTAATGCCCATTTTTGCGCACCAAGTTTTCACTTCGTCGGCTGTGAAATTTGAGCCATTATCGGCGATGATCTTTGTGGGGACACCGTATCGGTGTACGACCCCAGATATGAAGTCTATTACTGGTCCGGATTCGGCCATTTTGACTGGTTTGGCTTCTATCCATTTGGTGAATTTGTCCACCATGACCAATAAGTATTTTTTTCTGATGGCTTCCTCCTTTAAGAGGTCCGACCATATCCAGCCCCCAGACCGCAAAGGGCTAAGTTATGGGGATTGTTTGGAGAGCGGTAGGGGGCATATGACTCTGATTGGCAAAGAGCTGGCAGCCGATGCGATGTTGAACATGGTCTTGTGCGTCTGCTCGGGCCGTCGCCCAATAGAAACCTGTACGGAAGGCCTTGCTGACTAATTCCCGAGCCGCGGCGTGGTGCCCTCCCAGGCCGGCATGGATTTCAGCCAAGAGCTGCCGCCCTTCCTCTTCGGAGAAGCATCTTTGGAGTACTCCGGTAGCGCTTTTCTTGTAGAGTTCCCCTTCGTAGACTTTTAAGCTTTAGAACGCCGGACAATGCAGCATGCTTCATTTTGTCTTTGGGGAGCTCCTTCCTATTTAGGTAGGCCAAGAAGGGCTCGGTCCACGGGGCAATTACAGCCATGATTTCATGGGCCGAGGACGTTATTTCGCGGGTAGAACCTCCGACTATGTCTGATGGTTCGAAATCTGGGGGTGTATTCGGATCCGTGCTAATATTGCCGGACTCCCCTTCCCATACTACGGATGGCTTGAACAGCTGTTCCAAGAATGTATTAGGTGGGACAGGGTCGCGTTTAGTGCTGATGCGAGCAAGGACATCCGCCGCTTGATTGTTTTCTCGAGCCACATGGTGGAATTCGAGCCCCTCGAACCGAGCTGACATTTTGAGGACAGCATTACGGTAGGCTGCCATTTTCCGGTCCTTCGCATCAAAATCTCCGTTTATCTGTGATATTGCGAGGTTTGAGTCCCCGCGCACTTCTAGGCGTTGAATGCCCGTAGAGACTGCCATCCGAAGACCGTGCAACAGAGCCTCGTATTCGGCTGCATTGTTGGAGTCATGTATTATATTTGGAGGACGTCTTGGACCGTGTATCCGGTGGGAGACGTCGGGACTACACCTGCTCCCAATCCGGCCAACATTTTAGAGCCGTCGAAGTGCATGATCCAGTTTGAGTATGCGTCGTACTCTTTAGGGAGTTAACTTCATCCATTCGGCGACGAAGTCAGCCAACACTTGCGACTTGATGGCCCGCCGTGGTTTGTAAGTTATGTCGAACGGAAGGAGCTCAATGGCCCATTTGGCAATCCGGCCCGTAGCATCGCGGTTATTTATTATGTCATTGAGTGGTACTTCGGAGGCCACCGTAATCGAACACTCTTGAAAGTAGTGTCGTAGCTTCCGGGGTGCCATGAACACCGCGTATGCTATTTTTTGATAATGTGGGTATCGGGATTTGCATGGGTTAGGACCGTGAACACGTAGTAGACCGTCTTCTGGAGCGGGTATTTGTATCCGTCTGCCTCTTGTTCAACGGCGAGCACCGCGCTTACGACTTGATGCGTTGCAGCTATGTACAGCAGCATAGGTTCGTCGATATTCGGCGCTGTTAGTACTGGATTACTGGCCAATAAGGTCTTTATTTCATCCAGTCCGGCCGCGGCTGCATCCGTCCATACGAAGTGTTCGATGCGCCGTAGAAGGCGGTAAAGCGGTAATGCCTTTTCTCCTAACCTGGAGATAAAGCGGCTGAGAGCAGCCACGCATCCGGCTAGTTTTTGGATGTGCTTGAGGTCAGTTGGTATGGCCAACTGTGACAGAGCTCGGATCTTTGCCGGATTCGCTTCAATTCCTCTGTTGGAAATGATGAAGCCGAGTAGCTTCCCCGAGGGGACGCCGAAAACACATTTTTCCGGATTCAGCTTCATGTCGTATGTCCGGAGGTTGTCGAATGTAAGCCTCAAGTCATCTATTAGGGTTTCGACGTGTCTTGTTTTTATGACCACGTCGTCCACGTATGCCTCCACTGTTTTGCCAATTTGCTTTTCCAGGCATGTTTGAATCATGCGTTGGTAGGTTACACCGGCGTTCTTGAGCCTGGGGCATAGTATTGAAGCAGAAAGGGCCATATGGCGTTATAAAAGCTGTTGCAGCTTGGTCAGACTCTGCCATCTTTATTTGATGGTATCCAGAGTATGCATCGAGGAAACACAGCGAGTCGTGTCTAGCTGTGCCATCGATGATTTGATCGATGCGAGGGAGGGGAAAGGGATCCTTGGGGCAAGCCTTGTTGCGGTCTTTGAAGTTGACGCATAGGCGCCAGGATTTGTCCTTCTTTGGTACCATCACCAGATTTGCCAGCAAATCCGGATGTTTGATATCTCTGATAAATCCGGCCTCTAGTAACTTGGCTAACTCTTCCCCCATTGCCTTTTGTTTGGGCTCTGAGAATCGCCTTAGGGTCTGCTTGATTGGTTTATATCCTTTTAGAATGTTGAGGCTGTGTTTGGCCAGTCTGCGTGGGATGCCTGGCATGTCCGATGGGTGCCAGGCGAAAATGTCCCAATTCTCGCGTAAGAAATCTCGTAGTGCGGCGTCGATCGCGGGGCTCAGTTGTGTCCCAATGGAAGCTGTCTTCGTGGGGTCCATTGGGTGGACCTGGAATTTGACTATCTCGTCTGCAGGCTTAAATGAGGTGGACTTGGGTCGCTTGTCTAGTATCACGTCGTCCCTGTCCATGGTGGCCCGCAGTGTTGTTAACTTTTCGGCCGCTAGGGCTTCAAATAATGCTTCCAAGGCTAGGACTGCGGTTTTATTTTTGGCGCGAAGTGCTACATCCGGATCACTGGCTAGAGTGATGATTCCATTGGGTCCGGGCATTTTGAGCTTCATGTACCCATAATGGGGTATAGCTTGAAAAGCTTGTAAACGCGTCCCGCCCTAGAAGGGTGTGGTATCCACTGCTAAAAGGAGCCACCTGGAATGTGATTTCCTCGGACCTATAATTCTCCGGGGTGCCGAATACCACATCGAGTGTGATTTTTCCCGCACACCGCGCTTCCCAAGTAGGGATAATTCCCTTGAAGGTCGTGCTGCTTTGTTCAATGCGGCTTTTATCAATCTCCATCTTGCTGAGTGTTTCTTCATAGATCAGATTTAATCCGCTTCCACCATCCATGAGCACTTTGGAGAGCCGAAATCCGTCCACGATTGGGCTAAGAACCAGAGCGGCTGGTGCTCGGACAGTCCGGGATCGAGGTTCGTCACTGGAATTAAAAGTTATAGCAGTGTCGTTCCAAGGGTTTATTTTTTGCCACACGTTAAATTCCAGCGGAGCTTCGACGAGCTCGCTTGCGCCTATTGTTCGAGGCGAAAGTCTCGAAGACTGTCAGTACCGTATTGTGTTCGCTGGCAGGATGTTGTTCCGCTTTATGGCCCATAAGAAGATCCTCGCCACTTTTTGCCACCTGCCGGAGTATCCAACATGCCTTAAGGCTATGAGTAGGTGTTGTATCCGGAGTACTGTGGAGCTTACATGGCCCGTCGATCCATCCTTCCAATACGGATCTCCATACGGAGTGGGATTTGGTTTCTTGGGGTTGGGTTGACGACTTACGAGAGTTCGTCTGCTTAGTTCGGACAAAGGTTTTGGCGAGAGCGATACTATCCCAAAATTCTGTTTGGGTCTTCCAAGCGCTCTCCATCGACAAAGTACTTCTATACTATGGTTGCCAAGTCCATGGTTGCATTTATGTCGCGGCAGCTTATAGCATTGAGGAGTCCTTCGTCCGTGCAGTTTTTGCAGAAAAGTGAGACCATGTTCTCTTCGCGGCAGTCCCTGACCTTGTTAAGCGCAAGGAGGAATCTGGCCCAGTAGTGATGTACGGTTTCCTGGGGCTCTTTCCTGATGCGGGAGAGACAGTTTAGGTCCAGTTTAGAGTCCGGATTTTGACCCGATCTAACGCCCAAGGGCGCGGAGTGTCCTGAGCTAAACAGCTCAGAATTCGGAGTGCCCAATTTCTTCGGCCCAATGCCCGATTCTAAGGCTGGGACCTGGGTCAGGTTTTCCTTTGAACAGGTCTTTGGCTCAAGGAGTTCGGTGATCCGAACACAACTTGTCCTCAGAGTTGAGGGGCAATCCGTGTGTGGCTCCTCCACTATCGCTATCTCATGGGTGGCCGGCGGGGACCTGATGTCCCTTTGGTCGGGTTTAAGCCCAATCCGGTCGTAGTATGTGGCGACTCCTAGAGCGGCGATGCGATCCAAGAGTTCGTTAAGGGAGGAGAGGTCCATTGGATCCATCTGTTCGGCAAGTTCCGAACTGACGCGAAGGTTATGATTGATGACCCGAGAAGTAATCGTCGGCGCCACCGCCGATGGGGCGGCCATGATAAAGCCGCCGAGTCGGAGCGTCTGGCCTATAGCCAGAGCCCCCTCCGAGGTAATGTCGTCCTTGACAATGAGACGAGCCATCGAGCCTGACGGCGATGACACAGAGGAACTCTCAATGAAAGCACCAATGTCGGTGTCAAAACCGGCGGATCTCGGGTAGGGGGTCCCGATCTGTGCGTCAAGGCTGATGGTAACAGGAAGCAAGGGACACAGATGTTTACCCAGGTTCGGGCCCTCTCGATGGAGGTAAAACCCTACTTCCTGCTTGATTAATATTGATGATATGGGTAGTACAAGAGTAGATCTACCACGATATCATAGAGGCTAAACCCTAAGAGCTAGCCTATGATGGTATGATTGTAATTGTGATCGGCCTTGTAAGGACCAACCTCTCCGGTTTATATAGGCACCGGAGAGGGCTAGGGTTTACATGGAGTCGGTTACAAGGAAGGAAATATAATATCCGGATCGCCAAGCTTGCCTTCCACGCCAAGGAAAGTCCCATCCGGACACGGGCTGAAGTCTTTAGTCTTCTATCTTCACGCTTCAATAGTCCGGACGTTGTACACAGTCCGGCAGTCCGGATACCCCCTAATCCAGGAATCCCTCAGCGGGGTCGGGGCTCGGCCGCCCCGCTCGGCCAATCCAGCCACCGGAGGCGCAGGGAATCAGGACCTGCCCGCTGCCCCAACCAGCGACGGCCCGATTTCCCGCCTCCAAAGCTTGCCACCCCAGGCGCATGAAGGACGCGTGGCGAACGTGCAGAATTGAGGGGACGGGTGAAGCAACCTCTCCCCACCCCGTGATCGTGGGGAGTGGATGCCTTGAAGACCGCGACCCGGCCCCGTTCAGTAAATGAGCCGTGCCTCCACGCCTCCCTCTTTTTACGAGGAAGGCGTGAGAAGCCTCTTTACTGTGATATGACACATGCGTGTGGAAACCGCCCCACGCATGCCGACCACGTCACGCACACCCCTCCACGCCGCGCCGCGCGCGGGTCGTGGGAAGCGAAGCGCGCGAAAAGCCTTACCATGGTAAAAACCGCCCCGCCTGCCCGTGCACCTTTTTGGGCCTAGCCCAACAATGTGTCGCACTTATGTGTGGCCCAGGCCCGGGGGCTCCTGCGGTGTATGATACGTCCATTTTGCATCATGCTTTTATATCGATATTTATTGCATTATGGGTTGTTATTACACGTTATGTCACAATACCTATGCCTATTCTCTCTTATTTTACAAGGTTTACATAAGGAGGGAGAATGCCAAGCTGGAATCGAAATTTGGAAAAGGAGCAAATATTAGAGACCTATTATGCACAACTCCAAAAGTCCTGAAACTCCACGAAAGTTATTTTTGGAAATAATAAAAAATACTGAGCGGAAGAAATACGTCAGGGGGGCGGCCACCTGCCCATGAGGGTGGGGGCGCGCCCTACCCCCCAGGGCGCGCCCCCTGCCTTGTGGGCCCCCTGTTGGCTCTCCGGTGGCCATCTTCTGCTATATGAAGTCTTTCGTCGAGGAAAAATGATAAGCAATCTTTCGGGACGAGACTCCGCCGCCACGAGGCGGAACCTTGGCGGAACCAATCTAGGGCTCCGGCAGAGCTATTCTGTCGGGGACACTTCCCTCCGAGAGGAGGAAATCATCGCCATCGTCATCACCAATGCTCCTCTCATCGGGAGAGGGCAATCTCCATCAACCACCAGCTCCATCTCCTCTCAAAACCCTAGTTCATCTATTGTATCCAATTCTTATCTCCAAGTCCGGGATTGGTACTAGTAGGTTGCTAGTAGTGTTGATTACTCCTTGTAGTTGATGCTAGTTGGTTTAATTGGTGGAAGATCATATGTTCAAATCCTATATGCATATTAACACCCCTCTGATTATGAACATGAATATGCTTTGTGAGTAGTTACATTTGTTGCCGAGGACATGGGAGAAGTCTTGCTATTAGTAGTCATGTGAATTTGGTATTCGTTCGATATTTTGATGAGATGTATGTTGTCTAGCCTCTAGTGGTGTTATGTCAACGTCGACTACATAACACTTCACCATTATTTGGGCCTAGAAGAAGTCATTGGGAAGTAATAATTAGATGATGGGTTGCTAGAGTGACAGTAGCGTAAACCCTAGTTTATGCGTTGCTTCGTAAGGGGCTGATTTGGATCCATATGTTTCATGCTATGGTTAGGTTTACCTTAATACTTTTGTTGTAGTTGCGGATGCTTGCAATAGAGGTTAATCATAAGTGAGATGCTTGTTCAAGTAAGAACAGCACCCAAGCACCGGTCCACCCACATATCAAATTATCAAAGTATCGAACACGAATCATATGAACGTGATGAAAACTAGCTTGACGATAATTCCCATGTGTCCTCGGGAGCGCTTTTCTCTATATAAGAGTTTGTCCAGGCTTGTCCTTTGCTACAAAAAGGATTGGGCCACCTTGCTGCACTTTATTTACTTTTATTATTTGTTGCTCATTACAAATTATCCTATCACAAAACTATCTGTTACCACTTATTTCAGTACTTGCAGAGAATACCTTGCTGAAAACCGCTTACCATTTCATTCTGCTCCTCGTTGGGTTCGACACTCTTACTTATCGAAAGGACTACGATAGATCCCCTATACTTGTGGACCATCAAGACTCTTTTCTGGCGCCGTTGCCGGGGAGTGGAGCGCCTTTGGTAGGTGGAACTTGGTAAGGAAAATTTTATATAGTGTGCTGAAATTTACTATCACTTGTTACTATGGAAAGTAATCCTCTGAGGGGCTTGTTCGGGGTATCTTCACCCCGACCAGTAGAGCAAAGAGTTGCTCCTCAACCTACTGAACCTATTGCAAATGAAAATGAAAATGTTCCCATTGAAGTTCCTTCGGGTATGTTAGAAAAACTGCTAGCTAATCCTTTTGCAGGAGATGGAACAAAGCATCCTGATGAGCACCTAATATATGTGGATGAAGTTTGTGGATTATTTAAGCTTGCAGGTATACCCGATGATGTTGTTAAGAAGAAGGTCTTCCCTTTATCTTTGAAGGGAGATGCATCCACATGGTATAGGCTATGTGATGATACGGGGTCATGGAAATACAAATGATTGAAATTGGAATTTCATCAGAAATTTTATCCTATGCATCTTGTTCATCGTGATCGCAATTATATATATAATTTTTGGCCTCGCGAAGGAGAAAGCATCGCTCAAGCTTGGGGGAGGCTTAAATCAATGTTATATTCATGCCCCAATCATGGGCTCTCAAGAGAAATAATTCTTCAAAGTTTTTATGCTCGGCTTTCTAAAATAATCAATCCATGCTTGATACTTCTTGCGCTGGCTCTTTTATGATGAAGACTATTGAATTCAAATGGAATTTATTGGATAGAATTAAACGCAACTCTGAAGATTGGGATCTCGACGAAGGTAAGGAGTTAGGTATGACACCTAAGTTTGATTGTGTTAAATCTTTTATGGATACCGATGTTTTTCGTAAATTTAGCACTAAATATGGACTTGACTCTGAGATAGTAGCTTCTTTATGTGAATCTTTTGCTACTTATGTTGATCTCCCCAAGGAGAAGTGGTTTAAATATCATCCTCCCATAGAAGTAAAAGTAGCTGCACCTATTAAAGTTGAAGAAAAGACTATCACTTATAATGACCCTATTGTTCCTACTTCTTATGTTGAGAAACCACCTTTCCCTGTTAGGATAAAGGATCATGCTAAAGCTTCAACTGTGGTTCGTAAAAGCAATATTAGAACTTCTACACCACCCGAGCAAGTTAAAGTTGAACCTAATATTGCTATTGTTAAAAATCTCTTGGCTGATAATATTGATGGGCATATTATTTATTTCTGTGGTGAAACTGCTATAATTGCCAAACCTTGTGCTAAAGATAAACATAGACATGTGGTAGGCATGCCTGTTAATTCTGTTAAAATAGGAGATCATTGTTATCATGGCTTGTGTGACATGGGTGCTAGTGCTAGTGCAATACCTTATGACTTATACAAAGAAATTATGCATGATATTGCACTTTCTTTGAGATAGAAGATATTGCTGTCACAATTAAACTTGCCAATAGAGATCTTGCTTTCACCAATGGGAATTGTTAGAGATGTTGAAGTCTTGTGTGGGAAAACTAAATATCCTGCTGATTTTCTTGTTCTTGGTTCCCCACAAGATAGCTTTTGTCCCAGTATATTTGGTAGACCCTTCTTGAACACAGTTGATGCTAGGATAGACTGCGAAAAGAATGTAGTTACTATTGGTTTGGGTGATATGTCTCATGAGTTTAATTTCTCTAAATTTGGTAGACAACACCGTGAAGAGGAATTACCTAGTAAGGATGAAATTATTGGTCTTGCTTCTATTGCCGTGCCTCCTAGTGATCCTTTATAACAATATTTGCTAGACCATGAAAATGATATGTTTATGAATGAAAGAAGGGAAATAGATGAAGTATTATTTAAACAGGAACCCATCCTGAAACACAATTTGCCTGTTGAAATCCTAGGGGATCCCCCTCCACCCAAGGGTGATCCCGTGTTTGAGCTTAAACCGTTGACTGATACTCTTAAATATGCTTATCTTGATGAAAAGAAGATATATCATGTTATTATTAGTGCTAACCTTTCAGAGCATGAAGAAGAGAGATTATTGAAAACTCTGAGGAAGCATTGTGCTGCTATTGGATATACTCTTGATGATCTTAAGGGCATTAGTCCCACTCTATGTCAACATAAAATAAATTTGGAAGAAGATGCCAAACCAGTTCGTGATCATCAACGATGGCTGAATCCTAAAATGAAAGAAGTGGTAAGAAAGGAAATACTAAAGCTCCTTGAGGCAGGTATAATTTATCTCGTTGCTGATAGTCAGTGGGTAAGTCCTGTCCATTGCGTCCCTAAGAAAGGAGGTATTACCGTCGTTCCTAATGATAGAGATGAATTGATCCTGCAAAGAATTATTACAGGTTATAGGATGGTAATTGATTTCCGCAAATAAAATAAATCTACTAAAAAGGATCATTACCCCTTACCTTTTATCTATCAAATGCTAGAAAGATTATGCAAACATACACATTTTTGCTTTCTAGATGGTTATTCTGGTTTCTCTCAAGTACATGTGTCTGCTAATAATCAATCAAAGACTACTTTTACATGCCCTTTTGGTACTTTTGCTTATAGACGTATGCCTTTTGGTTTATGTAATGCACCTGCTACCTTTCAAAGATGCATGATGGCTATATTCTCTGACTTCTGTGAAAAGATTTGTGAGGTTTTCATGGACGATTTCTCCGTCTATGGATCCTCTTTTGATGATTGCTTGAGCAACCTTGATCGAGTTTTGCAGAGATGTGAACAAACTAATCTTGTCTTGAATTGGGAAAAGTGCCACTTTATGGTTAATGAAGGTATTGTCATAGGGCAAAAAGTTTCTGAAAGAGGTATTGAAGTTGACAAAGCCAAGGTTGATGCTATTGAAAAGATGTCATGTCCCAAGGACATCAAAGGTATAAGAAGTTTCCTTGGTCACGCCGGTTTTTATAGGAGGTTCATTAAGGACTTCTCCAAAATTTCTCGGCCTCTGACTAATTTATTACAAAAAGATATACCATTTGTCTTTGATGATGACTGTGTAGAAGCATTTGAAATACTAAAGAAAACATTGATCTCTGCACCTATTGTTTAGCCACCTGATTGGAATTTACCCTTTGAAATTATGTGTGATGCTATTGATTATGCTGTAGGTGCTGTTCTAGGGAAAAGAGTTGATAAGAAATTAAATGTTATTCAATATGCTAGTAAAACTCTAGATAATGCTCAAAGAAATTATGCTACTACTGAAAAAGAATTCTTAGCAGTTGTATTTGCTTGTGATAAGTTCAGACCTTACATTGTTGATTCAAAAGTAACTATTCACACGGATCATGCTGCTATTAAATATCTTATGGAAAAGAAAGATGCTAAACCCAGACTTATTAGATGGGTTCTCTTGCTACAAGAATTTGATTTGCATATTATTGATAGAAAGGGAGCTGACAACCCCGTTGCAGACAACCTGTCTAGGTTAGAAAATGTTCTTGATGACCCACTACCTATTGATGATAGCTTTCCTGATGAGCAATTAAATGTCATAAATGCTTCTCGTACTACTCCATGGTATGCTGATTATGCTAATTATATCGTTGCTAAATTTATACCACCTAGCTTTACATACCAGCAAAAGAAAAAGTTTTTCTATGATTTGAGACATTACTTTTGGGATGACCCACATCTTTATAAAGAAAGACTAGATGGTGTTATTAGATGTTCTGTACCTGAGCATGAACAGGAACAGATCCTACGCAAGTGTCACTCCGAGGCTTATGGAGGACACCACGCTGGAGATAGAACTGCACATAAGATATTGCAATCCGGTTTTTATTGGCCTACTCTCTTCAAGGATGTCCGTAAGTTTGTCTTATCTTGTGATGAATGTCAAAGAATTGGTAATAATAGTAGACGTCAAGAAATACCTATGAATTATTCACTTGTTATTGAACCATTTGACGTTTGGGGCTTTGATTATATGGGACCTTTTCCTGCCTCTAATGGTTATACAAATATTTTAGTTGTTGTTGATTACGTTACTAAGTGGGTAGAAGCTATTCCAACTAGTAGTGTTGATCATAACACCTCTATTAAGATGCTTAAAGAAGTTATTTTTCTGAGGTTTGGAGTCCCTAGATATTTAATGACTGATGGTGGTTTACATTTTATTCATGGTGCTTTTCATAAAATGCTTGCTAAATATGATGTTAATCATAGAATTGCATCTCCTTATCACCCGCAGTCTAGTGGTCAAGTAGAATTGAGCAATAGAGAGCTCAAATTAATTTTGCAAAAGACTGTTAATAGATCTAGAAAGAATTGGTCCAAGAAACTTGATGATGCATTATGGGCCTATAGAACTGCATATAAAAATCCTATGGGTATGTCTCCGTATAAAATGGTTTATGGAAAAGCATGTCACTTACCTCTCGAACTAGAACATAAGGCTTATTGGGCTATTAAAGAGCTCAATTATGATTTCAAACTTGCCGGTGGGAAGAGGTTATTCGACATTAGCTCACTTGATGAATGGAGAACCCAGGCTTATGAAAATGCCAAATTGTTTAAAGAAAAAGTTAAAAGATGGCATGACAAAAGAATACAAAAGCGTGAGTTTAATGTAGGTGATTATGTATTGCTATATAACTCTCGTTTAAGATTTTTTGTAGGAAAACTTCTCTCTAAATGGGAAGGCCCTTACGTTATCGAGGAGGTCTATCGTTCCGGTGCCATAAAAATCAACAACTTCGAAGGCACAAATCCGAAGGTGGTAAACGGTCAAAGAATCAAACATTATATCTCAGGTAATCCTATAAATGTTGAAACCAATGTTATTGAAACCGTAACCCCAGAGGAATACATAAGGGACACTTTCCTAACGCTTGGACTCAAAAGGAATAGGTATGTGGTACGGTAAGTAAACCAACTCCAAAACAGTTTTTATGGCCATATTTCTCCGTTTTGTAATATTTAGAAAAATAGAAAAATAAGAAGCAGTTCAGGAAGGACACGAGGGCTCCACGAGGGTGGAGGGCGCGCCCTACCCTACTGGGCGCACCCCCCTACCTCGTGGGCACCTCGTGTGCTCTCCGGACTCCATTTTCTGGCATGATACGTATTTTGGTCGGTAAAAATTCATTATATAATCTCCCGAAGGCTTTGACTCCAGTATCACGCAATTGTCCTCTGTTCTTGTTTCGAGCTGTTTTCTGTCAGGGTTGTCAAGGCCAGGCATCATTTCGTCCCCCTCCTCCAACAATTGTGACAACAATGCTTGGCTAATGAAGATAGAGTTGAAGAGGGAAGACCCCATGGAGATCAACAAGGATGAAGGGATCAAGAAGACCACGGAGGATCAAGCTCCGGCAGTAGAAGACATCCTTCAACTTGATCACGATCTTCTTACCCCAACTGAGATCGAAGCTTTCAAGATGATTGAGTTAGCTCGTATACAGAACAAGTATCTCACACATGAAAATATTTTGTTGAAGGAGCATATCATTGCACTCAAGGGCATTATCCGCAAGCTGGAGGACCTCTTACGCTAGATGGACGACAAGCCCGCATCATCAACAACAACACCTTCTTCACCAGCAAAGGAGACATAATCACATGGGTATGGGCACTCCCCTTGGCAACTGCCAAGCTTGGAGGAGGTGCGCCGGTATCGTATCACAACCACATCTCCTATCTTTACCGTTTTTCTTAGTTCGATCCTATTAGTAGTATCTTGATCTAGTAGAATAAAAGTTTATGGCATGATCTAGTTTTGAGTTTTGCTTTATGATCCCTCTTTGTAGTCGAGTCCATGAGCTATATAATAAAGATTAGTGTTAAGTCAAGGGCTTGATTATTTTTTCATGATCTTGAATGAATAAAAGAAATGAGAAAAAGAATAAAAAGAAATAAAAATATCATATTGATCTTATTGAGAGTAATGACTTCACATAGAAAGAGTATGATGATTAAAAGTTGTTGAGAGTTGACAAACATAGCTTTGGTCATCATTGCAATTAATAGGAAGTAATAAAGAAAGAGAGGTCTCACATATAAATATACTATCTTGGACATATTTTATGATTGGGAGCACTCATTAAAATATGACATGCTAAAGAGTTGATGTTGGACAAGGAAGACAACGTAATGGGTTATGTTTTCTTATATCCGAGATAAAGTTTATTGTCATGGATCATCCAACATGTTGAGCTTGCCTTTCCCCCTCATGCTAGCCAATTTCTTAGCACCAAGTAGAGATACTACGTGTGCTTCCAAAAACCCTTAAACCAGTTTTGCCATGAGAGTCCACCATATCTACCTATGGATTGAGTAAGATCCTTCAAGTAAGTTGTCATCGGTGCAAGCAATAAAAATTGCTCTCTAAATATGTATAATTGATTGGTGGGGAGGAAATAAGCTTTGTACGATCTTGTGATGTGGAAGAAATAAAAGTGACGGACTGCATAATAAAGGTTCATATCACAAGTGGCAATATAAAGTGACGTTCTTTCGCATTAAGATTTTGTGCATCCAAACAAAAAAGCGCATGGCAACCTCTGCTTCCCTCTGCGAAGGGCCTATCTATAACTATTATCTTCTACCTTATGCAAGAGTCATGGTGATCTTCACCTTTCCTTTTTATTTTATCCTTTGGCAAGCACAGGGTGTTGGAAAGATCCTGATAGATATATCTAATTGGATGTAAGTCAGCATGAGTTATTATTGTTGACATTACCCTTGAGGTAAAATGTTGGGAGGCGAAACTATAAGCCCCTATCTTTCTACGTGTCCGATTAAAACTCCGTAACCACAAGTATTGCGTGAGTGTTAGCAATTATGAAAGACTAAATGGTAGTTGAGTATGTGGACTTGCTAGAAAGCTCTGACATAGACTCTTTCTGATGTTATGATAAATTGCAATTGCTTCAATGACTGAGAATATAGTTTGTTAGTTCTCAATAAAGTTTCAGATTCATACTTTGCATTGTGAATAGATTATTACTTGAATATAAGAAATCGTATGACATTATCCATCTATGTTGCTGTTATGAGAATAATCATGATGCCCTCATGTCTGTATTCTATTTTATCGACACCTCTACCTCTAAACATGTGGACATATTTATCATTATCAGCTTCCGCTTGAGGACAAGCGAGGTCTAAGCTTGCGGGAGTTGATACGTCCATTTTGCATCATGCTTTTATATCGATATTTATTGCATTATGGGCTGTTATTACACGTTATGTCACAATACTTATGCCTATTCTCTCTTATTTTACAAGGTTTACATAAGGAGGGAGAATGCAAATTTGGAATGAAATTTGGAAAAGGAGCAAATATTAGAGACCTATTCTGCACAACTCCAAAAGTCATGAAACTCAACGAAAGTTATTTTTGGAAATAATAAAAAATACTGAGTGGAAGAAATACGTCAGGGGGGGCACCACCTGCCCACGAGGGTGGGGGTGTGCCCTACCCCCCAGGGCACGCCCCCTGCCTCGTGGGCCCCCTGTTGGCTCTCCGGTGGCCATCTTCTTCTATATGAAGTCTTTCGTCGAGGAAAAAATGATAAGCAACCTTTCGGGACGAGACTCCGCTGCCACGAGGCGGAACCTTGGCGGAACCAATCTAGAGCTCCGGCAGAGCTGTTCTGCCGGGGACACTTCCCTCCGGGAGGGGGAAATCATCGCCATCGTCATCACCAATGCTCCTCTCATCGGGAGAGGGCAATCTCCATCAACCTCTTCACCAGCACCATCTCCTCTCAAAACCCTAGTTCATCTCTTGTATCCAATTCTTGTCTTCAAGTGCAGGACTGGTACTAGTAGGTTGCTAGTAGTGTTGATTACTCCTTGTAGTTGATGCTAGTTGGTTTAATTGGTGGAAGATCATATGTTCAGATCCTATATGCATATTAACACCCCTCTGATTATGAACATGAATATGCTTTGTGAGTAGTTACATTTGTTCCTAAGGACATGGGAGAAGTCTTGCTATTAGTAGTCATGTGAATTTGGTATTCGTTCGATATTTTGATGAGATGTATGTTGTCTAGCCTCTAGTGGTGTTATGTGAACGTCGACTACATAACACTTCACCATTATTTGGGCCTAGAGGAAGGCATTGGGAAGTAATAAGTAGATGATGGGTTGCTAGAGTGATGAAGCTTAAACCCTAGTTTATGCGTTTAGCCGTAAAGGGGCTGATTTGGATCCATATGTTTCATGCTATGGTTAGGTTTACCTTAATACGCTTTGTTGTAGTTGTGTATGCTTGCAATAGAGGTTAATCATAAGTGGGATGCTTGTTCAAGTAAGAACAGCACCCAAGCACCGTCCACCCACATATCAAATTATCAAAGTACCGAACGCGAATCATATGAACGTGATGAAAACTAGCTTGACGATAATTCCCATGTGTCCTCGGGAGCGCTTTTCTCTATATAAGAGTTTGTCCAGGCTTGTCCTTTGCTACAAAAAGGATTGGGCCATCTTGCTGCACTTTATTTACTTTTATTATTTGTTGCTCGTTACAAATTATCCTATCACAAAACTATCTGTTACCACTTATTTCAGTACTTGCAGAGAATACCTTGCTGAAAACCACTTATCATTTCCTTCTGCTCCTCATTGGGTTCGACACTCTTACTTATCGAAAGGACTACGATAGATCCCCTGTACTTGTGGGTCATCAGTGTACAAAAAGAGGGGCACGCTTTTGTACCCCTTTACCTGTGCACGGGCAGTCGGAGCCGCGCCCACGGTCACACCAAGCAGAACAGGGGAGGTGAGCCAAGGTAAGACCGAAGCCCAAGATAATCAGAGCAACGCCAAGGCCAAGACCACAAGGAGCAGAGGGACGAAGCAGGCTCCCCCGGCAAGACCCTTGCCAGGGCAGCTCGCCCCACGCCAACAGAGCGAGCCACCCTTGAGCCCATGGTCCCCGACGCCATCATCCACGTGGGGCCAGGGCTGGGGAAGGCACCTGAGGGAGTCCCGGACTAGGGGGTGTCCGGATAGCCGGACTATCATCATGGCCGGACTCCAAGACTATGAAGATACAAGATTGAAGACTTCGTCCCGTGTCCGGATGGGACTTTCCTTGGCGTGGAAGGCAAGCTTGGCGATACGGATATGTAGATCTCCTACCATTGTAACCGACTCTGTATAACCCTAACCTATCTGGTGTCTATATAAACCGGAGGGTTTTAGTCCGTAGGACGAACAACAATCATACCATAGGCTAGCTTCTAGGGTTTAGCCTCCTTGATCTCGTGGTAGATCTACTCTTGTACTACCCATATCATCGATATTAATCAAGCAGGAGTAGGGTATTACCTCCATCGAGAGGGCCCGAACCTGGGTAAAAACATCGTGTCCCTTGTCTCCTGTTACCATCCGCCTAGACGCACAGTTCGGGACCCCCTACCCGAGATCTGCGGTTTTGACACCGACATTGGTGCTTTCATTGAGAGTTCCTCTGTGTCGTCACCGATAGGCCCGATGGCTCCTTCGATCATCAACAACGACGCGGTCCAGGGTGAGACTTTTCTCCTCGGACAGATCTTCGTGTTCGGCGGCTTTGCACTGCGGGCCAATTCGCTTGGCCATCTGGAGCAGATCGAAAGCTACGCCCCTGGCCATCAGGTCAGATTTGGAAGTTTGAACTATACGGCCGATATCCGCGGAGACTTGATCTTCGACGGATTCGAGCTGCAGCCAAGCGTGCCGCACTATTTCGATGGGCATGATCTAGCTCTGCAGCCGAGCAGTGCCCTGGAGGCCGCACCAGCATCCGCTCCGACCCTTGATCCGGAGCCGGATTCCCCGATCGAGGATGAGTGGTTGGACACCGCCTCGGGGGCTACGATCTCTACGGGCGATTGAGCGAACTCCATCCCTGTCGCTGCGAAGACCTCGACCTGTGGTGCCGGACTACTCTGGACTCAACCCTCCGCTACCGCCAATCGAACCTGATTGGGCGCCGGTCACGGAGTTCACGGCCGCGGACATCTTTTAGCACTCGCCCTTTGGCGACATCCTGAATTCACTAAAGTCTCTCTCTTTATCCAGAGAGCCCTGGCCGGACTACGGTCACGAAGGTTGGGATACGGACGACGAACAAGTTCAACGCCCACCCACCACCCACTTCGTAGCCACCGTCGAAAGCTTACACGACGTGCTCGATTTCGACTCCGAAGACATCGACGGTATGGACGACGATGTAGGAGACAACAATGAACCAGCACCTATAGGATGCTGGACAACCACCTCATCTCATGATGTATACATGGTGGATACACCTAAAGGAAATGAAGACGAGGAACAACGGACGCCACTGAAGGATAAATCCTTGAAAAGCAGTCAAACGGCAACGTAAACGCCGAACCAAGTCCCACCTCAACAGAGACCCAGTCATAGAGCAGGGCGAACCAAAGGATTTAACACGCTGTCGAGCAATCGTCCAAACAAGACAACTTGGATAAACAATCTGTCCTCAAGGACATAACAGTCCGGACGATCTCACGCCGGACAAACTATTGGAGCAAAATGACCTCCAGAAAAGGCTCGTCGCCACTGCGCGTAGCCTGAAAAAGCAGAAGCGAAAGCTCAAAACAGCGGAAGATGCACTCAGGATCAGATGGAGCAAAGTATTCAGCACCGCAGACAAGTACGGCGACAGCCGCCGAACAAAGAGCTACCCGAAAAGAAAGCTACTGCCCGAATTCGACGAGGAGGCCTTAGAGCCCCCACAATTAAAAAGTAAGAAGGCCAGCCGGTCGGATGGACGACCCCACGGCAAAAAGAGAGCGGCGAATGGCGCCGCACACAAGCCAACAGGCGATCCGCATAAGGATTCACATCAAAAGGATGGCCCAGTTAGGTCCATCTATGGGCCAAGAAAGCGTGCTCGTCACAAGGCAAAGGCAACACGCCAAAATTCAAGATCACGGCACACCCAAATATAGGGGCGCCAAGACACCCCCTATGCTTTACCGATGAGGTGCCGGATCATGAATTTCAAATGGATTCAAACCCGTAAACATAGAGGCATACGACGGAACAACAGACCACGGAGTTCGGATCGAGGATTACATCCTCCACATACACATGGCTAGAGGAGATGATCTCCACGCCATAAAATACTTACCCCTCAAACTCAAAGGGCCAGCTCGGCATTGGCTTAAAAGCCTTCCCGAAAATACCATTGGAAGCTGGGAAGAGCTCGAGGATGCGTTTCGGGCAAATTTTCAGGGGACCTATGTCCGCCCTCCGGATGCAGACAATCTAAGTCACATAACTCAACAACCCGGAGAGTCAGCCCGGAAATTCCGGAATAGGTTCCTTACTAAAAAGAACCAAATAGTCGGCTGTCCGGACGCCTAAGCCTTAGCAGATTTCAAACACAACGTCCGAGACGAATGGCTCGCCAGACACCTCGGCCAAGAAAAACCAAGAACAATGGCCGCATTAACAAGCCTCATGACCCGCTATGCGGGAGAGGACAGCTGGCTAGCAAGACGCAGCATCAGCGACCCAAGTACATCTGAAGTTAGGATGGAACAGAAACCACGGCGCAACAAGGACCAACGCCGGATTAAAGGAACGGTCCAAAGAGCGCCATGTCAACGCTGGATTCAAAAGCTCACGGCAGTAACAACAAAAAACTGCCCTTAAGGACAATAGCGATGAGCTATCCAACTTCAACAAAATCTTGGACAAGATATGTCAAATCCACAAAGACTTCTGGGAGGCCTGCTAACCATACCCACAGAAATTGTTGGGTCTTCAAACAGTCCGGCAGACTGAACGCCGAACACAAGGGGCTCGACACACCAAGTGAAGATGACGACGAGCACCACAAGCAGAGCCCCGGAAAACAAAAGACCTTCCCACAAGAGGTTAAAACAGTAAACTCACTTCATGTGATCAAAGGGAAAAACAGGCGCCCACTAAAAGGTGCGCCGCACACTGGTTGTCAAAACCAATCACCTTCGACCATCAGGACTATTCCAAAAATATCCGGAATGCAGGATGGACTGCCTTGATATTGGATCCTATAATCGACGGATTCCAATTTACACAAGACCTCATGGATGGCAACAGTGACATAAACCTGATATATCAGGACACAATCCGCAGGATGGGGATAAACCCAACCAAAATTCGCCGTAGCAACACCTCCTTTAAAGGAGTAATGCCAGGCCCATATGCCCATTGTACGGGCTCCATACTGCTAGAAGTTGTGTTCGATTCATCCGACAACTTCCGTCGCGAAAGGTTAATCTTCCATGTCGCCCCGTTTAAGAGTAGCCATCAAGCACTATTGGGACACGAAGCTTTCGCCCGCTTTAACGCAATACTGCATTATGCATCTCTAACACTTAAAATGCCCGGTCCACGCGGGATCATCTCGTTAAGAGGAAGTATTAAGTGTTCCTCTAGCACGGAAGAACGGGAGACTGCCTTGACAGCCCCACACCTATCCGGCTCCGCTAGTCAAAAAAAACTGAATTGATCATTCAAACCCCGGACACGGCTAGACGACTCCGGTGCCTACTAGCGGCATACCCCCATACGAGGGGATGCATGCACGTATAACAAGAGACAATAAAGCTCAATTTTATTCACTTCTTCGAACCGTACTTTGTTTATTTAATATTAAGTACATCTTTCGCACGATCCTTTTTCTTTTAAACTAAGTTCCTCTCTTTTACAGATGAACAACGTGCTACACCCGTCCAGGATACGGCACAACGGAGACACAGGCGCAGACGTGCAGTAGGGACCCGTTGCAAGGATTCTTTTCAGATTAAGACCCGGCATAAACCTTTTTTACTGTCTCTTGTTGATATACATCCCCCGGTTTCTTCCTACAACCGAGGAGGAGGCTGGCGTTTTGGCATTGGGCGCACCAGAATTTTTGCACGTACCTGGACACCAGGGGCTTAGGGCATTATTCTGCCCGTTTTTATAAAGACCGAATACCTTAGGGAGTGTTCGGCGTCTCGAAGTTAGGCCTTATATGCATCAGCTCCGAATCATGTCTTTGGTCAAATGTTGGGTTTGCCCGGCTCCTGTGTTTTGCTGCCTTACGTTCCGTTTTTATCGCTAACGCGGCACTGTGGAGAACTATCTGCGATTGTGCCCGGTTCGCCGGGCGAGCACCTCAAAGAGAGAAAGCCGAAAACCGACCGTCATGATATAGCGAGAGACCGGTCAACCACTCGATGACTCATCGGAATGTTTAGGATTCCTCCGCATTAACGAAGGACCGGTTTTCGGTCAGCACATACGCACTTTAATCCGGGAGAATGCAAGTGCCCTGTGGGCTATATAGTAGCCCCACCCTCGAACTCCTATGGCTAAGTGAAAGTGATAAAGCATTATAGTCCGGTTGCCTGGTTTGCTACGATATCACCTCCTTAATAGGACCAAGACGTTGGATTAAGTGTGAAAAAGCGCTTTCTTTGCAAACACCCCCGCACTATGTGCGTGGGGGCTGAAGCCAAGGACTGCCATCTTTCAGGTTATATACACATATACATAAACGGCCGCACAGGGAGTAGTTTACTACTTGAACGCACAAGTATAAAAAAGCTCTTATATTATATTGAAACATTGTTTTCACAAATCATACATGTCATTTAAACATAATATCCTTCGAGCACTGCGTCTCTATTAAACGAGCGCCGGCAGGACTTCTTCAAAGTAGTGCTCGGCAGGTACTCGGCTTCTGTCCGAATCTTGGGATGCAACGTCGGCGGCCTTCATCTCTGCCCAGTATGTCTTGACACGGGCCAGAGCCATCCGCGCTCCCTCAATACACGCCGATCACTTCATTCCGTCGATACGCGGTACCGCACCAAGGAACTGCTGCACTAAACCAAAATAGCTCTTTGGCTGGGGTCCACCCGGCCACAAGTGAGTCAAGACATGCTTCGTGGCAAATCCGGACAATCGATTCAGCTCGGCCCATTCGGCCAACTGATCGGTCGTGGCGAAGGACGCCCGGACTATGGAATTGCAACCAATATAACTCTTCCTTCAGGCCCCTTGGCCCCGAAAGTGCTCAACCGCGTCGCGGCGCCACTACCGCCAAGTCCAGATAAGCATCCTCCGAACTCCAAAACTTATCCAACTGAGCATACTTTGGATCCGTATATTTCCTCCACAGCAGAAACGGTTTTCCAGCCGCAATTGCCCCGGCCCGACTCAGCTCCTCCTTGGCAGCTCTCAAAGCCGACTGGGCATTCTTGGATTCGGCGGCGACCTTTTTCAGACCCTCTTGTTCCGCTTGACGTTCTTTTTCAAGAACCTCGCAGCGAACGATAGTATTCCTCAACTTTCTGGTCATATCGGCCATTTCCTCTTTGCTTCAGCAGTGAGCAGCCTGTTCGGCTTCTAGCTCTTCGGCCGCCTTTAAAGCGGCCACATTATTATTTCTGGCTTGCTCTTTCGCTCGGGCGAGCTCCGCCCGCAGCTCTTCCACAGCAGCGGCACCATCTGCATTAAGCATACAAATAGTGAGACATGGGCGTCAAGCTCCCTTACCAGGTGTCCGCATAGAAGTCGCATACCATGTGACTCGTCAAACCGTTTATTGACCAGCGCGATGTCCGCATCCGCCTCGTCAAGTTGCCGCTTTAGTTCGGCATATTCATCGGTCCGGCTGGCCACCGGACGCCCCGCCACCTGTTTAGGAGCGGCGATATGTTATAATCGAAATTTGATCCTCGGCACGTTGTCAATTTTGACAACATACCGAGTCTCGTGGGCTACTATCTATACTGAGCACATTTTATATGCATAACTATCGGAAGGTACATCATTTTTATGCATTCTCAAACCCTGTCAAGAAGCTTCGACGGCTTCATGCAATCCGCTCTCCGCGGATGCAATTCTTTCAATCACCGTACCCATTAGAGCACGGTGATCTTCTGAGATAGCCGCTCGCCCGAGCAGATCCTTCAGCTCCTCCGACCGCACACCACTTGGCGCCGGACTTGGGGGAACCTTCCGCGACGACACCTCCGAGTCGTCTGCTTCACATGAGGGTGCGACAGGTGGAGGCGTTTCGCTCTCCATCATCTCCGGAAGAAGATCCCCCGAAGACGAGCTCTGCTGAGAAGGGCTGAGGTCCGAACTACAAGGTACAATTTCGGTTATCTTCATAAATAAATACAGGATGTTCCTTATTTACAAGACCCTTCTTTTTACTTACGGCTCATTGGAGGGCTGATCCCCTTGGGGAAATAGTGCGGCTGGGTTACTTCCAGCCGGACTCTCCGATGAAGATTCCTTCCCTCTTTGAGGCCTTGACCCCGGATCTTCCAAAGCAGTCCTCTTCTCTCCTCGAAAAGCGGGACTTTTAATCCCTCCTTCCTTGATAGCCTCCTTCAGAGAGGCAGTTGCTTCCCCGCTCCCCCCTTCGCCTTCTTCAAAAGGCGCAACCTTCAACATCTTGGTCAGCATGGGATCCGGCATGGTCTCCGGGAGGGGAGCCGGACACCTTATTAACTTTGCCTTGGCAATCCACTCCTGTTCAAAGAAACGGCTCCTTTAAAGGGCATACATATAGGATAAATGAATGAACAACTTGTCCGGTTACAGGACTACTTACTTGAGTATCTGGGCGATTGCAGCTTAGTCTTGCGTCCTCAGTCAAATCCGGACACTTCTCTTGTGATCCGAAGAACAGTTTATACATCTCCACGGGCGTCGTGCCCATAAAATTTTGGAGAGCTCGTGGTCCCTCCGGATTGAATTCCCACAGGCGTAGGGGGCGACGTTTGCCGGGCTGAAGGCGCCGGATCAACATAACCTGTGCCACTGCAATCAGGTTGATCTCCCTCTCTTGGAGGTCTCGAATACGGCCCTGCAGCGAGGGAACGTCCTTGGACGGCCCCCAGTCGAGCCCCTTATTGACCCATGACGCCAGCCGCTATGGTGGACCTGAGCGGAAGGCGGGGAGCGCCGCCCATTTGGTGCCCCGGGGAGCGGTAATATAAAACCACTCCCGTTGCCACAAACCAAGATCCTCTTGAAAAGAGCCCTCGGGTCATGGAGCATCAGCACATTTGCTTATGACTGAAGGAAATATGCCCTAGAGGCAATAATAAAGTTATTATTTATTTCCTTATTTTATGATAAATGTTTATTATTCATGCTAGAATTGTATTAACCGGAAACATGATACATGTGTGAATACATAGACAAACATATAGTCACTAGTATGCCTCTACTTGACTAGCTCATTAATCAAAGATGGTTATGTTTCCTAACCATAGACATGTGTTGTTATTTGATTAATGGGATCACATCATTAGGAGAATGATGTGATTGACATGACCCATTCCGTTAGCCTAGCACTTGATCGTTTAGTATATTGCTATTGCTTTCTTCATGACTTATACATGTTCCTCGTAACTATGAGATTATGCAACTCCGTTTACCGGAGGAACACTTTGGGTGCTACCAAACGTCACAACGTAACTGGGTGATTATAAAGGAGTACTACAGGTGTCTCCAAAGGTACATGGTGGGTTGGCGTATTTCGAGATTAGGTTCTGTCACTCCGATTTTCGGAGAGGTATCTCTGGGCCCTCTCGGTAATGCACATCACTTAAGCCTTGCAAGCATTGCAACTAATGAGTTAGTTGCGGGATGATGTATTACGGGACGAGTAAAGAGACTTGCCGGTAACGAGATTGAACTAGGTATTGAGATACCGACGATCGAATCTCGGGCAAGTAACATACCGATGACAAAGGGAACAACGTATGTTGTTATGCAGTTTGACCGATAAAGATCTTCGTAGAATATGTAGGAGCCAATATGAGCATCCAGGTTCCGCTATTGGTTATTGACCGAGAATAGTTCTAGGTCATGTCTACATAGTTCTCGAACCCGTAGGGTCCGCACGCTTAACGTTACGATGACAGTTATATTATGAGTTTATGAGTTTTGATGTACCGAAGGAGTTCGGAGTCCCGGATAAGATCGGGGACATGACGAGGAGTCTCGAAATGGTCGAGACGTAAAGATTGATATATTGGACGAATATATTCGGAGTTCGGAAAGGTTCCGAGTGATTCGGGTATTTTTCGGAGTACCGGAGGGTTACGGGAATTCGCCGGGGAGTATATGGGCCTTATTAGGCCATACGGGAATAGAGGAGAGAGGCCAAAAGGGAGGAGGCCTCGCCCCCCTCTGGTCCGAATTGGACAAGGGCGCAGCCCCCATTTCCTTCTCCCTCTCCCCCTCTTTCCCCTTCTCCTACTCCAACAAGGGAGGTGGAATCCTACTAGGACTAGGGAGTCCTAGTAGGACTCCACACTTGGCGCGCCCCCTCCTAGGGCCGGCCTCCTCCCCCTTGCTCCTTTATATACGGGGGCAGGGGGCACCCCATGACACACAAGTTGATCTACGGATCGTTCCTTAGCCGTGTGTGGTGCCCCCCTCCACCATATTCCACATCGGTCATATCGTCGTGGAGTTTAGGCGAAGCCCTGCGCCGGTAGAACATCATCATCGTCACCACGCCGTCGTGCTGACGGAACTCATCCCCGACACTTTGTTGTATCGGAGTCCGGGGATCGTCATCGAGCTGAACGTGTGCTGAACTCGGAGGTGTCGTACGTTCGGTACTTGGATCGGTCTGATCGTGAAGACGTACGACTACATCAACCGCGTTGTGCTTACGCCCGCCACGGTCTACGAGGGTACGTGGACAATACTCTCCCCTCTCGTTGCTATGCCATCACCATGATCCTTGCGTGTGCGTAGGAAATTTTCTGAAATTACTACATTCCCCAACAGTGGCATCCGAGCCTGGTTTTATGCGTAGATGTCATATGCACGAGTAGAACACAAGTAAGTTGTGGGCGATACAAGTCATACTGCTTACCAGCATGTCATACTTTGGTTCGGCGGTATTGTGAGATGAAGCGGCCTGGACCGACATTACGCGTACGCTTACGCGAGACTGGTTTCACCGTTGCGAGCACTCGTGCTTAAAGGTGACTGGCGGGTGTCTGTCTCTCTCAATTTAGTTGAACCGAGTGTGGCTACGCCCGGTCCTTGCGAAGGTTAAAACAGCACCAACTTGACAAACTATCGTTGTGGTTTTGATGCGTAGGTAAGAACGGTTCTTGCTCAGCCCGTAGCAGCCACGTAAAACTTGCAACAACAAAGTAGAGGACGTCTAACTTGTTTTGCAGGGCATGTTGTGATGTGATATGGTCAAGACGTGATGCTATATTTTATTGTATGAGATGATCATGTTTTGTAACCGAAGTTATCGGCAACTGGCAGGAGCCATATGGTTGTCGCTTTATTGTATGAAATACAAACGCCCTGTAATGCTTTACTTTATCACTAAGCGGTAGCGATAGTCGTAGAAGCATAAGATTGGCGAGACGACAATGATGCTACAATGGAGATCAAGGTGTCGCGCCGGTGACGATGGTGATCACGACGGTGCTTCGGAGATGAAGATCACAAGCACAAGATGATGATGGCCATATCATATCACTTATATTGATTGCATTTGATGTTTATCCTTTATGCATCTTATCTTGCTTTGATTGAGGTAGCATTTTAAGATGATCTCTCACTAATTATCAAGAAGTGTTCTCCCTGAGTATGCACCGTTGCCAAAGTTCGTCGTGCCTGGACACCACGTGATGATCGGGTGTGATAAGCTCTACGTCCATCTACAACGGGTGCAAGCCAGTTGTGCACACGCCGAATACTCAGGTTAAACTTGACGAGCCTAGCATATGCAGATATGGCCTCGGAACACGGAGACCGAAAGGTCGAGCGTGAATCATATAGTAGATATGATCAACATAGTGATGTTCACCATTGAAAACTACTCCATCTCACGTGATGATCGGTTATGGTTTAGTTGATTTGGATCACGTGATCACTTAGATTACTAGAGAGATGTCTGTCTAAGTGGGAGTTCTTAAGTAATATGATTAATTGAACTTTAATTTATCATGAACTTAGTCCTGGTAGTATTAGCATATCTATGTTGTAGATCAATAGCTCGCGTTGTTGCTTTCATATGTTTATTTTGATATGTTCCTAGAGAAAATTGTGTTGAAAGATGTTAGTAGCAATGATGCGGATTGGATCCGTGATCCGAGGTTTATCCTCATTGCTGCATGTAAGAATTATGTTCTTGATGCACCGCTAGGTAGCGGACCTATTGCAGGAGCAGATGCGAGGCGTTATGAACGTTTGGCTAGCTCAATATGATGACTACTTGATAGTTTAGTGCACCATACTTAACGGCTTAGAATCGGGACTTCAAAGACATTTTGAACGTCACGGACCATATGAGATGTTCCAGGAATTGAAGTTAATATTTCAAGAAAATACCCGAGTTGAGAGATATGAAGTCTCCAACAAGTTCTATAGCTAAAAGATGGAGGAGAATCGCTCAACTAGTGAGCATGTGCTCAGATTATGCAGGTACTTCAATCGCTTGAATCAAGTGGGAGTTAATCTTCCAGATAAGATAGTGATTGACAGAATTCTCTAGTCAGCATCACCAAGTTAGTAGAACTTCGTGATGAACTATAATATGCAAGGGATGACAAAAGTAATTCCCAAGCTCTTCGTGATGCTGAAATCGACGAAGGTAGAAATCAAGAAAAGAGCATCAAGTGTTGATGATTGACAAGACCACTAGTTTCAAGAAAAGGGCAAAGGGAAAGAAAGGGAACTTTAAGTAGAATGACAAGCAAGTTGTCGCTCCCGCGAAGAAGCCCAAAGCTGGACCAAAGCCTGAAACTAAGTGCTTCTAATGCAAAGGAAATGGTCACTGGAAGCGGAAATGCCCTGAATATTTGGTGGATAAGAAGGATGGCAAAGTGAACAAGAGTATATTTGATATACAAGTTATTGATGTGTGCCTTACTAGTGTTTATAGTAGCCCCTAAGTATTTGATACTTGTTCGGTTGCTAAGATTAGTAACTCAAACAGGAGTTATGAGAATAAACAGAGACTAGTTGAAGGAGAAGTGACGATGAGTGTTGGAAGTAGTTCCAAGATTGATATGATCATCATCGCACACTCCCTATACTTTCGGGATTAGTGTTGAACCTAAATAAGTGTTATTTGGTGTTTGCGTTGAGCATGAATATGATTTGATCATGTTTATTGCAATACGGTTATTCATTTAAGTAAGAGAATAAATTGTTGTTCTGTTTACATGAATAAAACCTTATATGGTTACACACCCAATGAAAATGGTTCGTTGGATCTCGATCGTAGTGATACACATATTCATAATATTGAAACCAAAAGATGCAAAGTTAATAATGATAGTGCAACTTATTTGTGGCACTTTGCCGTTTGGGTTATATCGATTGTAAACGCATGAAGAAACTCCATAAAGATGGATTTTCGGAATCACTTGGTTATGAATCATTTGATGCTTGTGAACCGTGCTTTTTGGGCAAGATGACTAAAACTCCATTCTCCGGAACAATGGAACGAGCTACTGACTTGTTGGAAATAATACATACCAATGTATGCGATCCAATGAGTGTTGATGCCCATGGCAAGTATCATTATTTTCTGACCTTCACAGATGATTTGAGCATATATGCGTATATCTTCTTGATGAAACATAAGTCTGAAATAGTTGAAAAGTTCAAAGAATTTCAGAGTGAAGTGGAAAATCATCGTAACAAGAAAATAAAGTTTCTGCGATTTGATCGTGGAGATGAATATTTGAGTTACGAGTTTGGTCTTCAATTAAAACAAAGTGGAATAGTTTCACAGCTCACGCCACATGGAACACCACAACATAATGGTGTGTCCGAACGTCATAACCACACTTTATTGGATATGGTGCGATCTATGATGTATCTTACCGATTTACCACTATCGTTTTGGGGTTATGCATTAGAGACAGCTGCATTCACGTTTAATAGGGCACCATCTATATCCGTTGAGATGACACCGTATGAACTATGGTTTAGCAGTAAACATAAGCTGTCGTTTCTTAAAGCTTGGAGTTGCGATGCTTATATGAAAAGGTTTCAACCTGATAAGCTTGAACCCAAATCGGAAAAGTGCGTCTTCATAGAATACCCAAAGGTAACTATTGGGTACATCTTCTATCACAGATCCGAAGGCAAGTTATTCGTTGCTAAGATGGATCCTTTCTAGAGAAGAAGTTTCTCTCGAAAGAAGTGAGTGGGAGGAAAGTAGAGCTTGATAAGGTAATTGTACCTTCTCCCTTATTGGAAAGTAGTTCATCACAGAAATCAGTTCCAGTGATTCCTACACCAATTAGTGAGGAAGCTAATGATGATGATCATGAAGCTTCAGATCAAGTTACTACCGAACCTCGTAGGTCTTCCAGAGTAAGATCCGCACCAATGTGGTACGGTAATCCTATTCTAGAAGTCATGTTACTAGACCATGATGAACCTACGAACTATGAGGAAGCGATGATGAGCCCAGATTCCGCGAAATGGCTTGAGGCCATAAAATCTGAGATAGGATCCATATATAAGAACAAAGTGGGGACTTTGGTTGACCTGCTCGATGATCAGCAAGTCAAGTTAAATAAATGGATCTTCAAGAGGAAGACGGACACTGATAGTAGTGTTACTATCTACAAAGCTCGACTTGTTGCAAAAGGTTTTCGACAAGTTCAAGGTGTTGACTACAATGAGATTTTCTCAACTCTAGCGTTGCTTAAAGTCTGTCCGAATCATGTTAGCAATTGCCACATTTTATGAAATCTGGCAAATGGATGTCAAAACAACATTCTTTAATGGATTTATTAAAGAAGAGTTGTATATGATGCAACCAGAAGGTTTTGTCAATCCTAAAGGAGCTAACAAAATGTGCAAGCTCCAGCGATCCATCTATGGACTGGTGCAAGCATCTCAGAGTTGGAATACACGCTTTGATAAGTTGATCAAAGCATATAGTATTATACAGACTTGCGGTGAAGCCTGTATTTACAATAGAGTGGGAGCACTACCGCTTTTTTGATAAATATATGTGAGTAACATATTGTTGATCAGAAATGATGTATAATTTTTCTGGAAAGCATAAAGGAGTATTTGAAAGGAGTTCTTTAAAAGAAAGACCTCAGTAAAGCTACTTACATATTGAGCATCAAGATCTATTGAGATAGATCAATACGCTTGATAATTTTTTTCAATAAGTACATACCTTGTCAAGATTTTGAAGTAGTTCAAAATGGAACAGTCAAAGAAAAGTTCTTGCCTGTGTTGCAAACGTGTGAAATTGAGTAAGACTCAAATCCCGACCACGGCAGAAAATAGAAAAGAGAATGAAAGTCATTCCCTATGCCTCGGTCATAGGTTCTATAAAGTATGCTATGCTATGTACCAGACCTATTGTATACCTTGCTCTGAATTTGGCAAGGGAGTACAATAGTGATCTAGGAGTAGATCACTGGACATTGGTCAAGAACATCCTTAGTGAGGACTAAGGAAATATTTCTCGATTATGGAGGTGATAAAAGAGCCCGTCGTAAAGAGTTACATCGATGCAAGCTTTTTACACTGATCCAGATGACTCTAAGTCTCAATCTGGATACATATTTAAAGTGGGAGCAATTAGCTAGAGTAGCTCCGCAAGAGCATTGTAGACATAGAATATTTGCAAAATACATACGGCTCTGAATGTGACAGACCCGTTGACTAAGCTTCTCTCACGAGCAAAACATGATCATACCTTAGTACTCTTTGGGTGTTAATCACATAGCGATGTGAACTAGATTATTGACTCTAGTAAACCCTTTGGGTGTTGGTCACATGACGATGTGGACTACGTGTGTTAATCACATACATATGTGAATATTAGTGTTGAATCACATGATGATGTGAACTAGATTATTGACTCTAGTGCAAGTGGGAGACTCAAGGAAATATGCCCTAGAGGCAATAATAAAGTTATTATTTATTTCCTTATTTCATGATAAATGTTTATTATTCATGCTAGAATTGTATTAACCGGAAACATGATACATGTGTGAATACATAGACAAACATATAGTCACTAGTATGCCTCTACTTGACTAGCTCATTAATCAAAGATGGTTATGTTTCCTAACCATAGACATGTGTTGTTATTTGATTAATGGGATCACATCATTAGGAGAATGATGTGATTGACATGACCCATTCCGTTAGCCTAGCACTTGATCGTTTAGTATATTGTTATTGCTTTCTTCATGACTTATACATGTTCCTGTAACTATGAGATTATGCAACTCCCGTTTACGGAGGAACACTTTGGTGCTACCAAACGTCACAACGTAACTGGGTGATTATAAAGGAGTACTACAGGTGTCTCCTAAGGTACATGTTGGGTTGGCGTATTTCGAGATTAGGTTTTGTCACTACGATTGTCGGAGAGGTATCTCTGGGCCCTCTCGGTAATGCACATCACTTAAGCCTTGCAAGCATTGCAACTAATGAGTTAGTTATGGATCATGTATTACGGAACGAGTAAAGAGACTTGCCGGTAACGAGATTGAACTAGGAATTGAGATACCGACGATCGAATCTCGGGCAAGTAACATACCGATGACAAAGGGAACAACGTATGTTGTTATGCGGTTTGACCGATAAAGATCTTTGTAGAATATATAGGAGCCAATATGAGCATCCAGGTTCCGCTATTGGTTATTGCCCGAGAATAGTTCTAGGTCATGTCTACATAGTTCTCGAACCCGTAGGGTCCGCACGCTTAACGTTACGATGACAGTTATATTATGAGTTTATGAGTTTTGATGTACCGAAGGAGTTCAGAGTCCCGGATGAGATCGGGGACATGACGAGGAGTCTCGAAATGGTCGAGACGTAAAGATCGATATATTGGACGACTATATTCGGAGTTCGGAAAGGTTCCGAGTGATTCGGGTATTTTTCGGAGTACCGGAGGGTTACGGGAATTCGCCGGGAGTATATGGGCCTTATTGGGCCATACGGGAATAGAGGAGAGAGGCCAAAGGGAGGAGGCCTCGCCCCCCTTTGGTCCGAATTGGACAAGGCGCAGCCCCTTTCCTTCTCCCTCTCCCCTCTTTCCCTTCTCCTACTCCAACAAGGGAGGTGGAATCCTACTAGGACTAGGGAGTCCTAGTAGGACTCCACACTTGGCGCGCCCTCCTAGGGCCGGCCTCCTCCCCTTGCTCCTTTATATCACAGGGCAGGGGCACCCCATGACACACAAGTTGATCTACGGATCGTTCCTTAGCCGTGTGCGGTGCCCCCTCCATCATATTCCACCTCGGTCATATCGTCATGAGTTTAGGCGAAGCCCGCGCCGATAGAACATCATCATCGCTACCACGCCGTCGTCTTGGCCGACGGAACTCATCCCGACACTTTGCTGGATTGGAGTCCGGGGATCATCATCGAGCTGAACGTGTGCTGAACTCGGAGGTGCCGTACGTTCGGTACTCGGATCGGTCGGATCGTGAAGACGTACGACTACATCAACCGCGTTGTGCTAACGCTTCCGCTTATGGTCTACGAGGGTACGTGGACAATACTCTCCCCTCTCGTTGCTATGCCATCACCATGATCCTTGCGTGTGCGTAGGAAATTTTTTGAAATTACTACGTTCCCCAACAATGACCGCCCCTCCGCACTCTGCTTGTTGCCCCCCGATCATCCTTGGCTCCACCTTGAAGGTCTTGTGCCACAATCCAAAGTGGGGGGTAATATGGAGGAAGGCCTCACATACGACAATGAATGACGAGATATGGAGGATGGACTCCGGATTCAAGTCATGGAAATCCAGCCCATAATAAAACATGAGCCCCCGCACAAAGGGATCCGTCGGGAAGCCTAAACCCCAAAGGAAGTGAGACACGAACACCATGTTCTCGCCGGGCTCAGGAGTGGGAATGACCTGCCCTGGAGCAGGTAGCCTATGCGAGATCTCGCCGGTTAGATACCTGGCGTCTCGCAGCTTTAGCACATCTTCTTCTGTGACGGAGGAAGACATCCGTCAGCCGTGCTGGTCGGAGCCGAACATCGTCGAAGGTCCGAAGCGCCTAAATCTGAAGCTTTGGGTGTTGAAACTCGAAGCGCGAGGCGAACTCGATGGAGGGTGTCAAAAGAAGAGGGCCTTGGTCTCATTATAAAGAGGTTGAATACCAAGAGCCCACCCCGTGGTCGATTAGGACTCGCCTTCGATAGAGGAGGCGTGCCAACGGGCACGGTTGGGTTACCCACGTCCGTATTGATGGGAATCCCGGAATAAGGGGGGCACGATCTATGCTTTGATAAGACGTGCCAAGGAAACCGCCTCGCTAAACGCGCTGAGGTGGAACGGTAAAAAACTATTCATATAAAAGCTTGGCCGTGGTGTGATGTCACTCCGCGGAATACGTCAGCAGATCTGTGCAAAAGTTATTCTCTCTACGGTGGTATGTGGAACTTGTTTTGCAGAGCCGGACACTATCCTTGTGTTCAAAACCTTCTATGAAGTATTCGGAGGAGGAACCCGCCTCGCAATGCCGAAGACAATCAACGCGCCCGGACTCATCGTCATTGAAGCCTGGTTCAGGGCTACCGAGGAGTCCCGGACTAGGGGTGTCCGGATAGCGGACTATCATCACGGCGGACTCCAAGACTATGAAGATACAAGGTTGAAGACTTCGTCCGTGTCCGGATGGGACTTTCCTTGGCGTGGAAGGCAAGCTTGGCGTCTGGATATGTAGATCTCCTACCATTGTAACCGACTGTGTAACCCTAACCTATCCGGTGTCTATATAAACCGGAGGGTTTTAGTCCGTAGGACGAACAACAATCATACCATAGGCTAGCTTCTAGGGTTTAGCCTCCTTGATCTCGTGGTAGATCTACTCTTGTACTACCCATATCATCAATATTAATCAAGCAAGAGTAGGGTATTACTCCCTCTGTCCGGAAATACTTGTCATCAAAATGAATAAAAGGGGATGTATCTAGATGTATTTTAGTTCTAGATACACCCCTTTTTGTCCATTTTGATGACAAGTTTTTCCGGACGGAGGGAGTACCTCCATCGAGAGGGCCCGAACCTGGGTAAAAATATCGTGTCCCTTGTCTCTTGTTACCATCCGCCTAGACGCACAGTTCGGGACCCCCTACCCGAGATCCGCCGGTTTTGACACCGACAGCACCTCTGTGGTGGCATGCAGATCTTTGTGAAGACATATTCAAGATCAGATGAGGATTAGAAGACTACGATCCTCGGCAAGATCCTTGCCGAGGAAGGCCACCAGACCCCCGGCAAGGCCCTTGCCGGGGACGACAGCGCGCCACGGCAAGATCCTTACTGGGCCACCCGGCAAGGCCCTCGCCAAGGACGCCAGCGGGGACACCGCCAGGTCCACGCCAACCAAGTTTTCGCCATCGTTCGCATGCAGCTGCCAGCTCAACCAGCTGAGCAGGCACCTGCATGGCAACATGCAGCTCCCGGGCCAACTCGTCAAGCGCCTGCGTGGCGGCATGCAGATCTTCGTGAAGGCTCCACCACCGCGCCACCTCAGCTGCCTGCCTGCCTACATGGCACCGCACGCATCGCTGGCCAAGGCGCGTGTCGAAGCAAGGAGGAGCGGCGACTGACGGGACGGGCCTCACCCCCGTCCCCAATAAAGCAAGGGGACACGTAAGCTACGCATTAAATGTGTCTTCTCACATGTCTGAGCGATAAGCTCAGTGGCATCAGACGCCTTTCCACCTCCTGTGTGCCACTGTGGCAGCCCCTTCCGACTACAAAAGGAGGCCCATGGCATACTGGAGAGGGATTCTGCTCTTTTGAACCACGCACTGACCACAACTAGTTCGAGAGCTCAAGAACTCTCTGAAATACACCCACCAAAGCAGGACTAGGGTTTTACGCATCCCTGCTCTTCTCGCAACCCCGCGCCCCGGCAACCGTAGTAGGGATTCTTGTGATCCCATAGGTGTCGTTTTACACCGACAGAAAGAAAATCAACATGTTCATACGGGTGTATACTACATGCGAGTAAAGTCTAATGATTATACTTTAACACGAGAACAACACAAAGAAGACAATTTCAAAGATTTTTATTAGCACTACTTAGAATCTATGAATTTGACTGTTTCGTGTAGCTGACATGTTGATGTATTTCATTGTGAAACTTTATATGCTTGTATAATACATCCATATGAGCATGAAGAATTGTTTCCAAACAAATTAAAGCTTCAAAATATAGTATATCTATTTTTTTAACTTCAGGGAGCCCGAGGTCCAAAATGCCTCCAAGGTGTCCCCAACTCCTCCAGCATCGACATGAGCCCTCCAATGTACCTATCCCTCTGGCCACAACAAACCCAAAGCTCTGGTTCCGGCTCCCTCGCATGTGATAAGAATGTCGTAAAACCCTACATACATAGAAGAATAATATATTATATCTAAGTAAGTGATCACATTTAAACGCATGCAAGTCACATCATCAAGTGCATGCAACCAATTCATTTTTCAGTTTCCACCACATGCAAGTTCTTCACATAATCAAGCATATGCAAGCCTTCACATCATTTTTTTGTGAGCAACCAATAATTCTATTATCATCAAGTGCATTCAGCCATTCAACTTTTCACCACATGCAAACCCTCCATATTATCAAGCACATGTGCAAGCCCTCCACATATATTTTTTGTTTTTAGAATAAATGAATAAACTTGAATATCAGCAATGTAACATGCATCCACCCTCCATTTATCTCTATGTTTTCTCCCGTCATATGATGAGAATGCGATGTGATATTATTCTCATATATTCTAATTTTATTTTTGATTCATTGCTATAAATATACCAAGCCTTTAGCAAGTTGTGTCGATGGTTTCTCCGTCAATGGTAGCTAAAAGATGGTGCATTCTTGGTTGATGGTTGGTGGGCCAGGTTTCCTCCTCTGACATCGCCGTGTGGAGGTGCAAGATCTGGAATTCGATCACGCGTCTGGGATGCTGCCCAGACACATTCTTGTAATAGTAATGGCTTCACCTTTGGCGAGCTACTTTGGAGGTCTGAAAAGCTGCAAATCAATGATGGAACCGCGTCAAGCTCAGGTGAAAAGGTGATATGTCTCCTTTTCCTTCGGTGGCCGCTTTAGTGGTGTCGAAGGAGGGTGACGGAAGTTGGCATCAAGCTCAAGGGATTGTCGGTCTTTATTGTAATTTTCTTTCCACGTTGGAGTCGTTTGGGCTGAAGCTCGGGTTCTGTTGTCATTTCAATTTTGTCAGATCGGTGTCTATGTGGCTTGTACTTTATTCTTTGTTATATGAACGAGACATATTACCTTTTTTGAAAAAAGAGTTGAGCAATCGAGGCCTCATACCATTGACATGACACATGACACGACAGAGAATACACTTGGCAACTTATTACAAAACACAAGGCCCACTACTCGCATACTAACAACACCACATAAGATAAAGAAAAAGGCAAAAACATAGAATACTGGTTATCTGGTATTTGACTGATTTTCAGTTCAGTACCAGTCAATTTTTCCCCATACAAATAACACCACGTGGCACTATCAAAGTTTACTATTTCAAATTCAGCATACATCAATTTTTGGCACCATACAAAAAGGACACCTGGCACTATAAAATCAAACACTACTTTACATTATTTCAAAATCAAAACCTTGATTACAACCTTTCTTGCTATGATTTACATATTTCAAAGCTTGTAAAACAAAGTATAATGAACCGTTACTTGTTCAAATCTTCCAGATGAAGATTTCGCACCAAAAACACAGAGAAGTTAAGTCTACCTGGTAAAAAAAGATCATACGAGATCAGGTCAATTTGCTAATCAAGTTATACCATTGTAAAAAGTTGACATGTGTTTTGTCCTGAGTCCTAAAGCATTTCCTCCCTGCTAGCATTGTTGTTCCAGTCACCTCGGTGTTCAGATGATGGTTCAGAGCCCGCTATCCGCTAGTGCGCTACCACATAGCAAGTCTAAGGGCAGCATCACTCAGGATTGCAGCTAGGCAAGTAGCTGCCTTCTCCTGTGTGGAGACAAAGAAAGACATGGAGGAAGCGAAACAATAGTGGTGGAGAGATTGAATGTGATGTGGATTTGGCAAATATCTACACTTAATCAATAAGCGAGGAGCGAGGTTTTGACCATCTGTGTTGGCTCAATAACACTTGCATCCAGAGGAAGCGGCTAATGGGGACCCACGAGGAGGACCGAGGAAGTGCGGCACATGTCAACCATCGCCGGTGAGGCGGCGACGCGGTAGTGTGGCTTTGCGAGCCCGGCAAAAAGTTTGATGGGCCTCTTCATGGAGTTGTGCTGGGTATGAGCTTGTTTTTCAGGTGTGCCTATGTCTCATAGAATTTTCTTCCCTACCTGATAATTATCTTTCACCAGGAACTATTTAGAGAACAAGGGAGATTATATTGCCATATCATTAAAATTTACACTCCCTGAGTACAGAATAACATGTATTGTAACTCTGTCAGTTTGAAATGTAAATTTTTTGCTAGCATGCAAATATGCGTGAAATGAAAGCAGTACCAAAAAACAAAGAAACAAAATGAAACTATAATTCAACTACAAGCAAAAATTACCATCCATGCCACAGTCCATTACCCAAGATAAATAAAGAAAGAATTAGGTACCTAAAAAACTACTGGAAAAATCTACTCCCTCCGTTTCTAAATATAAGTTGGGGGAGAGGGGGGGTGTAGCCGTTGGGGGAGTGTAAACTGAACTCCCCCAGCGAGTTATATTTCGGAACGGAGGTAATATTAACCAAAAAATAAACAAAATAAACAAAACATCACAACTAACATGCACAAGAGAAAAAAAATAGAAGAGTCAAAAAGTGATTGAAGCCGAGAAGAAAACCATTCGCCTGCAATTCTGAAAAGAAAACAACACGCAAAGGGGCATCTCATCCTTCTAGAGAGATTGTTTGTCATGAAGAGACGAATATTTTTGTTAGGAATTAAATATTCCTACAAGCTTGATGATGTGGTCAACACACACCATCTAATCCGGTGGCCTCATTAAGCTGCCCGCAGGCAAGCCGAAAGCATCAACCGGTCTAGTAGGCCCCAGTGCGCACCGCGTGCACACGCTCTAGAATCAGACGCCGCCATCTTCCGCCATCCCACCTTCAGGATCGACCAATGCATTCATATTGCCACGCCATATTGTTGTTCACACCACCGCGACGCCCAACAACACCACCACCTGCGCATGTCCATCAACACGTGTCCGCCGCTGATGCTCCGCTGCACTACGCCGCCGAGACCTTTCATCATAGCAATAGTAAAGCAACATTGCTCCTCCTCTAGTCCCCTCCAGCCAACACCAGCTCCAAGACAATGTCCCCAAGAGGGAGGACGGCCCCGAAGGCCCCGCCATCGTCCGATCTAGGATTCCCAGATCTAGGGTTTCCCACGGAGCAGCCGGACAGAGGTGACAATGATTGCAACCGACGATGCATTCGACAAGGAGACGACACCAAAGGCGCCGCCATCATCTGCCATGACCGAGGTTGACATGGTTTTCACCGGCAGTCACTCCATCCTGACCCCGCAGCTGGCTGGATCCGTGAAGACGAACGCAGCCGCCGGATCGCTGGTAGAGGGCCTCCAGCCGCCCTTCACCGTCCCCTCCCCACGCCGCAGGCCGTCCACAAACCACACCGCGGCGGATCTGGACGGGCGCCAGATCCACAGTCGCTGCCATCGGCCATCACCAAGCCGGGCTGCCCACCGAAGTGCGCATCCTATCGGCAATGGAGGTGAAGGCCATCGCCGCACCGGCCAAGGACGCCGCCCTGACTGTTGCCCCGCTCGATATCGGACCATCCTAGGGCGAGCACCACCACCACATGGCTGCCAGTCCAACCGGCGCCAGGACGTCGTCGCCGACCGCTCCAACACATTGTGTGTCGTTGCGCCCGTCACCGGCGCCGCGCCCCGGCCCGTCAGATCTGGCCCACGCCAGATCTCCCAGGTGAGTGGACGAAGAAGATCCCGCCACTGCAGGTGTAGACCGGGCTCCGCCCGGCCGCAGCTTCTGGCGGCGACGAGGCGTGTGGGAGAGAGGAGGGGACGCCGGAAGCGGTGGTAGGTTTCGTCTCTCGGTCGCCCACGGGAACGACTCGGGAGAGCTGGGTCTTAGTATTAAGAATATAGTAATGATCATGCATTGCTTGTACATGATTATAGTACTAGTCTTAACAGAGAATATATGTTCCAGCTAGTATAAAATACGAGGCGGACTAGCCCGCTCATGACACATCATAAGAGATAAGGGAAAAGGGAAAGAAAAGGAGGAAAGAAACCATGACAACAAAGAGTCTCTAGAAGATAACTACTCCCTCTGTAAAGAAACCAGGACCATCAACACCTGTCCGTCGTCGATGCTCCGCATCACAGAGAGAGTCTTTTTCATGAACAGAGAGACATTGTAATTAGGTATTAATTATTGGCAGCATAATAAATACTTAGTGGCTCCATCGTCTTGACGTAGGGGAATGCCCGGAGATCCCCGCTTTTGAAGAAGTACTTCCTATTTATCTTGGCGATCACCGTCCCTTGAGCTCGGTGGCTGACCTTAACCGGCACCGAATTATTGGATGACCACATGCCTTTCCGCCTGTAGTGCCCGCATATCAAAGCCCCTTCTAATGTCAAGATGTGCTCGCCATACAAGAAGTGTGGCCGCAGGAGATCCTGCTGTCTGAGGTTGTACCGGTGGCTCCACCTCCGTCCCTTGTCTAGAATCCACACCTCGGTCATTGCTGAAAGGTTGGCGAAGACAATGCCCAACCTCCCGTGCACCTCCGTCAGGTGGTAATGATCAGGACTAGTTGGATGTGCGGGTAGCCGCTTGACATAGGTGACACGCTCGTGCTCCAGGTCAAATGACACGACCCTAATTTTGGGGCCCTCCGTGACCCAATAAGTCATGCCATCGATGCTGATGATGCCAGCGTCGAGATGGCACCTCCCAGGCTCCCACCGCCCATGATACCCGTCTCCATCTCCCGCCACGACGCCTTCCCCAGCGTGAGCACTTATATGGTGTCGAACTTGCATTCATGGTTGGATCTACATGTACAGGAGACGTGCAACTTGCATTCATAGTTGAATCTACAGGGAACGTGCACCACCTTGTACTGCCCGGTCGTAGGGTGGTACGCGAAGTTGTACGCCTTGTCCCAGTACTCCCAGCTCCAGGAGAAACTCCTGCCAAGCAGGTGGGCGCACGGCAGCGCTGGGACGGGCAGCACCTCACCGGTAGCAGGGTTGACAAGGGTGACGGCGCCGCCAACTCTCTCCCTGTTTTTGCACAGGCATAGCAGTAGCAGGCCATTGCACGTGCCGACCAACTGTAGCGTATCGTAGGTCGTTTTGCCCTGTCTCCACAGCTCCGTGCATCCCCCTGTCGCGACTTGGATATGTCGTCGACGACGTAGGCAACCGCTTTCGAGGTGTCCCAAAGGAGGGCCGTGGCACGGCTCTGCATCTCCATGGTGCGCTCGCCGATGACGTCGCGCCAGAGTCGGCAGACGAGGCGGACAAGGCGCCGGGAGCTTGGTGGGAGCCGCAGCAGGATATCCACCGGGACGTCCGTGGGCAAGTCCGGGCATCCCGCCTCCGCCATGGCCATGGGTGCTATTTCACTTCTTCATTTTCTCCTGGTCCTGGATGCCTTGCGCCCCATGATGCGTTGCCTTGCACGGTCCTTTTCGTTTCTATTTGTCCTCCTGGTTGCCGACTTATTCGTTTATTGCAGTAGTAATACTATTTGGAAAGTTTCTTTGGTTGAATACGAGAGCGTGATGAAAACGGAACAGGCCTGTCGGTTCATACTTCCTACGTGCAATCCAGGTAGGTTTTTTTGCTTTTTTTACACAAGATCTGGATGGACAAGCAGGTATAAAGATTGTCAAGTTTCGCCGACTATGCGTAGCAGCAGAAGTTCATGACAATACAATTTCGTTCGTAGCCAATTTCGTTCGTAGCAGCAGGTATAAAGATTGCGAAGTAACGGAAGCTCTGCACACAAGGACTACACCCTGACAGTTCGTATTAACAAGATCGTAGAACATGTTACATCAAAGCCCAATGCTGGTCAGGAATCAGACGGTTGCTAGGCGCAGAATCATAATAGACTCAAGCATACATAAGATTAGAAATGCAAACTCGACCTCTTTTCTGCGAAAAGTCAAAAATCACTTTTTTTTTGTATGTTTCAAACAATTCTGAAAGAAAATCAACATGTTCATAAAGGTGTTTACTACTCCCTCCATCCGGAAATACTTGTCATCAAAATGAATAAAAGGGAATGTATCTAGATTTATTTTAGTTATAGATACATTTTTTTATCCATTTTGATGACAAGTATTTTCTGACGGAGGGAGTACATGCGTGTAAAGTCCAATGATTATACTTTAACATGAGAACAACACAAAGAAAACAATTTCATAGAGTTTTATTAGCACTACTTAAAATCTATGAATTTGACTGTTTTGTGTAGCTAACATGTTGATGTATTTCATTGTGAAACTTTATATGCTTGTATAATACATCCATATGAACATGTAGAATTGTTTCCTTAAAAATTTAAAGCTTCAAAATATAGTATATCTATATTTTTTCAGAAAAAAAACTTCAAGGAGCCCGAGGTCCAAAATGCCTCCAAGGTGTCCCCAACTCCTCGAGCATCGACATGAGCCATCCAATGTACCCATCCCTCTGGCCACAACAAACCCAAAGCTCTGGTTCCGGCTTCCTCGCATAAGAATGTCGTAAGACCCTACGTACATCAGAGAATCCTATATTATATCTAAGTAAGTGATCACACTTAAACGCATGCAAGTCATATCATCAAGTGCATGCAACCAATTCATTTTTCACTTTCCACCACATGCAAGTTCTTCACATCATCAAGCACATGCAAACGTTCACATCATTTTTTATTTTGTGAGCAACCAATAGTTCTATTATCATCAAGTGCATGCGGCCATTCAACTTTTCACCACATGCAAACCCTCCACATTATCAAGCACATGCAAGCCCTCCACATATATTTTTTGTTTTTAGAACAAATAAATAAACTTGAATATCAGCAATGTAACATGCATCCACCCTCCATTTGTCTCTATGTTTTCTCCCGTCATATGATGAGAATGTGATGTGATATTATTCTCATATATTCTAATTTTATTTTTGATAATTTCATTGCTATAAATTTACCAAGCCTTTAGCAAGTTGTGTCGACGGTTTCTCCGTCAACGGTAGCTAAAAGATGGTGCATTCATGCTTGATGGTTGGCGGGTCAGGTTTCCTCCTCTGACATTGTATTGTTGAGATGCCAAATCTGGAGTTCAATCACGAGTCTCGGATGCTACCCAGACACATTATTTTAATAGTAATTCCTTCACCTTTGGCGAGCTACTTTGGGGGTCTAAAAAGCTGCAAATCAGTGATGGAACCGCGTCGAGCTCGGGTGCAAAGGTGATATGTCCCCTTTTCCTTCGGTGACCACTTTAGTGGTGTCGAAGGCGGTTGACAGAAGTTGGCATCAAGCTCAAGGGATTCTCGGTCTTTATTGTAATTTTCTTTCCACGTTGGAGTCGTTTGGGTTGAAGCTCGGGTTCTGTTGTCATTTTAGTTTTGGCAGATTGGTGTCTACATGGCTTGTACTTTATTCTTTGTTATATGAATGCGACATATTACCTTTCGAAAAGGAGTTGAGCAATCGAGGCCTCATACATTGACATGACACATGACACAAACAGAGAATACACTTGGCAACTTATTACAAAACACGAGGCCCACTACTCGCATACTAACAACATCACATAAGAGTAAAGAAAAAGGCAAAAACATAGAATATTGGTTATCTGGTATTTGACTGATTTTCAATTCAGTACCAATCAATTTTTCCCCATACAAATAACACCACGTGGCACTGTCAAGTTTACTATTTCAAATTAAGCATACATCAATTTTTTGCACCACATAAAAAAGGACACCTGGCACTATAAAATCAAACACTATTTTACATTATTTCAAAATCAAAACCTCGATTACAACTTTTCTTGCTATTATTTACATATTTCAAAGCTTGTAAAACAAAGTATAATGAACTGTTACTTGTTCAAATCTTCCTGATGAAGATTTCACACCAAAAACACAGGGAAGTTTAGTCTACCTGGTAAAAAAAGACCATACGAGATCAGGTCTATTTGCTAATCAAGTTATACCCGTGTAAAAAGCTGACATGTGTTTTGTGCGAGTCCTAAAGCATTTCTTTTCTGCAAACATTGTTGTTCCAGTCACCTCGGTGTTCAGATGATGGCTCAGACCCCGCTGTCCGCTAGTGCGCGACCACACTGCAAGTCTATGGGCAGCATCACTCGGGATTGCAGCTAGGGAAACTACCAAGTAGCTGTCTTCTCCTGTGTGGAGACAAAGAACAGTGTTGCTATACACACGACAAAAATGCGGCCGACTCCTGCCCGATCCTACATGGCAGCGCTAGCGCGAGCGTGCATGCAAGGGATGTGAACGCGAAGACCGTGTCGTTCATAGATCGGGCCTCAAGTATTGTCTGTCAAGCAATTTTGGACAAAGAAAGACATGGAGGAAGCCAAACCGTGGTGGTGGAGAAATTTAATGTGATGCGGATTTGGCAAATATCTACACTTAAGCCTTGTTCGGCAACCATCTACCAAGAGGAGCGTGCGGAGCTCGGTTCTAAACGCTCCCTAATTATAGCCTGCATGCCACTCCGCTCCGAACCGGAGTTGCAAAGCGGAGGGATGCCGAACAGGCACTTAATCAAGAAGCGAGGAGTGAGGTTTTGACCAAACACTTGCATCCAGAGGAAGTGGCTAATGGGGATCCACGAGGAGGACCGAGGAAGTGCGGCACATGTCAACCATCCCCGGTGAGGTGGTGACGCAGTAGTGTGGCTTTGCGAGCCCGGCAAAAAGTTTGATGGGCCTCTTCATGGAGTTGTGCTGGGTATGGGCTTGTTTTTCAGGTGGGCCTATGTCTCATAGAATTTTCTTCCCCACCTGATAATTATCTTTCACCAGAAACTCTTTATAGAATAAGGGAGATTATATTGTCATATCAGTAAAATTTACACTCCCTGAGCACAGAATAACTACATGTATTGTAACTCTGTCACTTTAAAATGTAAAAAAGTACTAGCATACAAATATGCGCGAAATGAAAGCAGTACCAAAAAAAGAGAAACAAAATGAAACTATAATTCAACTACAAGCAAAAATTACCATCCATGGCATAATAGTCCATTACCCAAGATAAATAAATAAAGAATTAGCTACCCAAAACCATATTGGAAATAACTAACATGCACAACAGGAGAAATAATAGGAGAATCAAAAAATGATTGAAGCTGAGAAGAAAATCATTCGCCAGCAATTCTGGAAAGAAAATAACACCACAGGGGGCGTCTCCTCCTTCTAGAGAAATAATTTGTCATGAAGAGACAATATTCTCGTTAGGCATTAACATTTGGTACCCTTCCTCTATCTGAATTAATTGACACAACATCTATACAACGTCCATTTTACATTTGTATAGAGATTGCCTCAATTAATTTCGATTGGAGGGAGTAGCATAAATGCTAAGTGGCTCCATCGTCTCGGCATAGGGGAATGTTTGGCACCAACTACCCTTTATCTTTGCGAGCAGCGTCCCTGGAGCCCGGTGGCTAACCCGCACCGGCACCGCTTTGTTCGATAGTACCTACATATCCACTCCCTCTCTTTTGTCAAGATGTACTCACCATACACGAAGTGTGGCCCTGGTAGATCTTGCCTCCTGAGGCTGTACTGGCACCTCCACTTCCGCCCCTTATCCAGAATCCACATGTTGATCGTTATCGAAAGGTTACGGGTAATGAGGCCTGGTCTCTCATGCACCTTTGTTAGGTTGTAGTTAGCCGTATGCATGGGTAGCCCCTTGACGGAGGTGGTGTGTTCGTGCTCGAGGTCAAATGACACGACCCGCGCTGCAGTGTCATTGGCTTGTAGCTCATGACCCAATATCTAGTGCCATTGTTGAGGTCGCGCTCGCACCACCCGTCGTGCTTGGGGCCTGTAGGAACCTCCCGCCATGATGTCTCCCCCAATGTGAGCGCATGTACGGTGTCGAACACGTGTGCTCAGTTGAAGCTGCAGGGGACGTACACCACCTTATGCTGGACGGGCGTAGGGTGGTGCGCGAAGTTGTAGACCTTGTACCATTTCTTCCAGGCGTCTCTTGACTACCCTGCACAGGGACACGACAACGGCGGAACAGGCAATGTCTCACCAGTGGCTGGGTTGACCAAGGTGACGACGCCACAGGGTGTCGCCTTGTCGCACAGGGACAGCAGGCCGTTGCACGTGCCGACAAGTTGTAGATATTTGCCCTGCCTCCACACCTTTCAGCACTTCCCCGTCGACGACTTGGATAGGCCGCTCGTGACGTAGGCGGCGGCGTACCAGTCATCCCAGACTAGAGATGTGGCGTGGCTCTGCATCTCTGTGGTGCACTTGTCGATGATGTTGCGCCAGAGCCTGCAGACGAGCCGGACCAGGCGCCGAGAGCTTTGTGGTAGCCGCAGCAGGTCCCAGCGTCCCACGTCGTCCATGGCCACCTCTCTCTCTCTCTCTCTCTCTCTCTCTCTCTCTCTCTCTAACATATTCATCCATTTTGCCTTTGTTTAAAATTTTAGATGCTTAATATCTTCAACAGTAATGTTATATTATTGAAAAAAAATCATATATTCAAATTCTTGAACACATGATCTTTAGAACAAGACCAATCTTGAATATATTAGAGCTAGTTTAATTTTTGATGTTTCAATCATATCAAAAAATTTATTGCCCTCATTCCAAATTTACTTTTTGAAATAATTGAAACCGGTTATTGAAATGATTGAAACCACTTTTCTCAAGAAACAAATCATGCATATGAAACGTATTCACTTTAGCTACATGTTAGTCAGCTAAATTTCAAATTCGGGCCAGTCGATTTTCAATGAAGGAAGGAGAAGGAAGGGCCTCGCCGGAGAGAAGGAAGGGGCTCGCCGTCATCACCCCATTATCTATCTTAGGGTTCAAGGTGGGGGCGGTGGTGAACGGCGTTGGTGGGGGCGGTGGTTGGGCTGAAACAAAATCGACTGACCCAAATTCGTTTTTCAATCGGCTGGCGTCTAGCCATTCACAAACGTATTTCAGTGTGAAATATGCGAAACTAGTTATTTAAAAAATGTGAAGCTGATTATTTCAATTTATTTTTTAAAATGGGTGAAATCTTGTGTTGAAACTAGTGAAATTGTCTTTTGAAATGATATTATTTTGAAATAACTGGAATTAGTTTTCTGTAATAAATGGAACCAAAATTTTAAGATGAGTAAAATCATTTTGAATACACAAGTCACAAATTTTTGGTATGAAATACGTGAAAATAGTTGTTTTAAAATTTTGAAACTAGTTATTTCAAACATGTGAAACTGACTAATTCAAAAAAATAATGAGTGAAATATGTTTTATGAAGCGAGTGGAATTTTTTTAGGAAATAATTGAAATATGTATTTTGAAATAATTGAAATCGGTATATCGAAATGACTGGAATCAATTTTTTTTTGGCAAAACGTGTGAAATCGCTCTCTTAATGATTGAAATGAGTGAAATTATATACTGAACTTGGTGAAGTGAGTTTTATGCAACAATGTAGGTCCCTTTTTTAATATGTGAAACTGATTATTTCAGATATGTGAAATGGATTGTTTCATGTGTGAAACTGATTATTTCAAATATATGAAATTTGTTTTCAAGGCGAAACAATTTTATGTTTTATGAAAGTCATTTCAAAGATAACTAAAATGTATAAAATAAAAAGTAGTTCAAATCTATTCAAGATTGATCTTGTTCTGAAGATATTGTCACTTCCAAATATATAAAAAGTTTCAAAAATGAACATTTCATTTAACATATATCAATCATTTAAAATATAAGGATGAAATTGAATACATGTCATTTGGATGGAGAGAGAGAATGCATGAGCCCTGGTCTCTCGATTCTAACTCTCTATCTCTATCTGTTCTGCAAAAAGCGGCCAATCACTGTTTTCTGTCACGCCGTATTTGCAAGTATAGCTCCTGGAATGAATTGTTGTGTTTATACGAGTCAGACTGCACGGATCTTGATGAAACTGAGATGGACAGTGGATTTCCCACCAGTACATACCGGCTCCGCTTAAATTTACTTATTCAGGGGGGAAGATAAGATGATCAATACCAGCGAAGCAGGTTTAACACCACAAGTATTTCAACATTTCGCATGATGTATATGGATAGAAATTCATACCAGCACAGGTTCGTTATGTAGCAGTTCAAATACAGCTGAACAAGACACTGAAGCTCTGTACACAAGTCAAAAAATGATGGAAGCCGACAAAAAGATCAATCACCTAAAGATAGCAATTCTAAAAAAAAAAAGACAACACGGCAACCTCGCAAAAAAAAGGCAACACGGCAAGAGTCGTCTCTCCCGTCTAGTGGAAAAACTAATTTCTCATGAAGAGACGAACATCCTCATTAGCGATTAACAATTGGCGCATTGTAAATGCTAAGTTTTTTAGGGCGCATTGTAAATGCTAAGTGGCTCCATCGTCTTGACATAGGGGAATGTCCGTCCCCTCCCACTTGTTATCGCGAGCGGCCTCCCATGAGCCCGGTGGCTGACCCGCACCGGTACCGCCTTGTTGGACGATGACCACATGCCTGTCTGTCTATAGTGCCCGCGTATCAAGCTCCCGTTGTAGTGCCCGCGTATCAAGCTCTCGTCCAATGTCAAGATGCACTCTCCAAATACGAAGTGTGGCCGCGGGACATTATGCCGCGTAAGGCTGTACTGACAGCTCCACTTCCGCCGCCCCTCGTCCAGAACCCACACCTCCGTCGTTCTTGAAACGCCACGGACAACAACGCCCAGCCTCCCGTGCACCTCCGTTAGGTGATAGTGTTCAGGCCCGGCGGGATGCCCGGGTAGCCCCTTGACACGGGTGACCACCTCGTTCTTGAGGTCAAGTGACACGACCCAGCTTGCTCCGGCACTCTCTATGACCCAGTACGTCGCGCCGTCGACGCTGACTATGCCGGCGCCAAGGTTGCACCTCGCACCCTCTGCAGGACCGGCGGGAACCTCCCGCCATGACGCCTCCTAGCGTGAGCACCTGCAGGGCGTCGAACTTGTATGCCTTGTTGATGCTGCATGGGACGTGCACCACCTTGTACTGCCCGGACGTAGGGTGGTACGCGAAGCTGTACGCCTCGTGCCAGTCCTCCCAGAAGGAGTATCTCTCCACAGGCGGGAAATACGGGTGTGCGCAAGGCAGCGGCGGGAGCGGCAGGTCCTCTTCGGTGACCGGGTTGAACAGGGTGACGGCGCCGCCGGGTGCCTCCTTGTTGTCGCACAGGCAGAGAAGACCATTGCACGTGCCGATCAGCTGCAGGCTACTGTTGTTCAGGAACCGGAAGTCGGCCGCCATGCTGTCCGGAAGCCACAGCTCTGTGTTGCTCCCCGTCGATGACTTGGACAGGTCGTGGACGACGTGGGCGACGGCGTCCCAGGTGTCCCAATGGAGGACCGTGGCGCGGCTCTGCATCTCCGTGGTGTGCTTGTCGACGATGTCGCGCCAGAGACTGCAGACGAGGCGGACCCGGCGCCGGGAGATCGGCGGCAGCCGCAGCAGGATCTCCATCACGACGTCCGTGGGCAACTCCGAGCGTCCCGCGTCGCTCATGGTCATGGGCGCAATCTATCTAGTATTTCCCTTCTTCCGCCTTCTTTTCTTCGGTTGCCCAGTCTTTAACATCACCACGATGCGGTTTGAGTCCGACTTGGTTACCGACTTCTTATTGTACTGCTATTTGGAAAGTTTCTTTGATGGGAATACGAGAACGTGATGAAATCGAAACAGTTCGATGCAACAAATATAGAAGATTTACTGAATAAGTAACTGAAGCTCTCTGTACACAAGGACTACATGCTGACAGTATTAACTGGATAGGAGAACATCAAAGCCCAATGCTGGTCAAGAGTCGTATGGTTGCTAGGCGCAGAATCATAATATGCTCAATGCGCACACAGCAGATGTGTTGTTTTCAGGATTCCGGGTTGTGGATGATGCTTCTCAGGTGTCCTGCTTGGAGCATCGACATGAGGCCTCCACCGTGCACCCTTCCCTCCGGCACGACGAACCCGAAGCTTTTGTTCCGGCTACCGCCACCTTCTTGGCCACAGCCCGCCAGGTTAAACGAAGAAGATGGTTTCAGGGAGCCAGGAACCAGCAGCTGTGGCGGTGTATGAACCTGCCACTCTGCATGTGTTCCAACGACTCGCCAGTCACCGCAGCAATCTGACGAGGCGCCAGGGAGAGAAGAAGAGATCACATGGTCCATGCTGCTGCCCACCGTCGATGAAGAAGAGACGATCGCGGTGAAGAGGCCATGCCCGGTCATGTTTCCTGCTGCTACAAAAGGAGCGTACTACTTCCGCTACTGCTATGTTTTGAACATAAGAAGAAAGAAAAATACTAGCTTGCTCAGTTCACAAAATAGCAGGTCTGATTGTTTCACATTCAGCTGTAATCTTCCAGAACTAGAGAAGTTCACAAGATAGCAAGTTTGGCTCTTCTACATTGAACCGAAATCATCCAGGAACTGAAGTTCACAAAAATAAAGTTTCAGATTCCCGGCCCATACAGCTTTGTACAATCAACAAGTTTCATACATGTCTCCAACGAAGTTTCTGCAGACCATTATAATCATCTGTCCTGAAGATATATTCGAATCATGAAGCTTCGGAGAAGATTCTTTTTTTCTTTAACATATGTAGACCATTTAATTGTACAAAGTAGTATATGAGCAGATGAGAGCCATTAGATGTGTTCTGTGTAGTGGATATGAGCTAACTTATGCTCCTGACCTAGCAAGAGCTAAGTTAGATAAGACCTGAATTAGCTCTCAGTCCCTCTGATTATTATTAGTAGTGGTACCATTCTTTTCTCTCACCCGATTCTTGTTGTTACAAATATTCTTTTGTGCAGAGGGGACTATAGATTCCATTGTACTACTCTATCCATCCATCAATATATCACTCGCATTACTGCAATTCATGAGTTTTGTCCCAAACATATTCTTCTGTTAGTCTTATAGATGAAATGAAATGGAATGCGCGGAACATTTAGATTGACAGAAAATATAAGGCATCTCATTTGGCATGGAAACAAGTCAACAAGAAGTTGGGTCATTCTTCTTGTTCAAAAAATAAAAATAAAATGGAGTGCAAGTGGCGGTTCCGCTCTCCTTTGATGGCGTTGGATGGAGGCAAGTGCAAATACGAGATCACACGATGGTTTCATGCATGGGCCTACTAAATATTAATGTGAAAATTACAGTATTATTATTAATTTAACCCATCCTACTATATTGTAAACATGAAAAATTAACGCCTTCCGTTGCGACACACAAGCACTTACCTAGTTCTAAAAAGAAAACAACACGGTAATTGGCATGTTTACAATATGCTTGTTAGACATTAACAATTAGCAACGTAAATGCTAAGTGGCTCCGTTGTCTCGACATAGGGAAATGTCCGACACCAGCTGCGTGGTGTCTTGGCGAGCAGCATCCCCTGAGCCCTGTGGCTGACCAGCACCGGCACCGCATTGTTGGATGACCACATGCCTTTTCGCCTATAGTGCCTGCATATCCATCCTTTCTCCTCTGTCAAGACATACTCGCCGTACACAAAGTGTGGCCCCATGAGATCCTGCCGCTTGAGGCTGTATCGGCACTTCCACTTCCGCCCTTTATCCAAAATCCACACCTCGGTCGTCATTGAAAGGTCACGGGTCACGAGGCCCAGCCTCCCGTGCACCTCAGTTAGGTGGTAGTTACCCGTATGCGTGGGCAGCCCCTTGACGAAGGTGACACGCTCGTGCTCAAGGTCAAATGACACGACCCGTGCTGCGGCACCGTAGCTCATGACCCAATATGTAGTGCCATCGACGCTGACAATGCCGACGCTGAGGTCGCACTCGCACCACCTGTCTTGCTCGGGGCCGGCAGGAACCTCTCGCCACGACGCCTCGCCAAGTGTAAGCACATGTACGGTGCCGGACATCCGATCAATGCTGCAGGGGACGTGCACCACCTTGTACTGTCCGGACGTAGGGTGGTACGCGAAGCTATACGCCTTGTACCAGGTGCTCCTGATCTGGCTTGGACACGGCAGCCGTGGGACTGACAGCGTCTCCTCAGTGGCCGGGTTGACCAAGGTGACGGCGCCGCCAGGTGGCACCGTGTCGCACACGCAGAGTATGCCGTTGGACGTGCCCACAAGTTCTCCGTAGTTGTCCTGCCTCCACAGCTCTCTGCAGTTCCCTGTCGACGACTTGGACAGGTCGTCGAGGACGTAGGCGACCGCGCCCCAAGAATCCCAGAAGAGGGCCGTGGCGCGGCTCTGCATCTCCGAGGTGCGCTCGTCAACGACGTCGCGCCAGAGCCTGCAGACGAGGCGGACCCGGCGCCGGGAGCTCGGGGGCAGCCGCAGCAGGATGTCCAGCAGGACGTCCGTGGGCAAGTCCCGGCGTCCCGCGTCGTCCATGGCCATGGGCTGCAATCTATTTCCCTTGTTCTTCCTTTTTCTCTTTCTCCCGGTTTTCACCACACGATGCGATTGCCCTTGCACAGTCGTTTTCGTGTGCTTTTAACATAACCACGTTTCGGTTTGAGTCTGACTTGGATACCGACTTCTTCCTTTATTGTACTGCTGTTTGGAAAGTCTCTTTGATGGGAATACGAGAACATGATGAAATCCAAACAGTCTGATACAACAAGTATAGAAGAGTTCGAAATTTCGAAGGATGCATAGGTATAGAAGACCTCTTCCTTTGTTTTCAGGATTCTTTTTTTTTTATAAAGAGTGGATTTTATTAACTTAAAATGAAGCGTCATCAGGATTCTGGGTTGTGGATGTTGCTTCCCAGGTGTCCTCGGAGCATTGACATGAGCCCTCCACCGTGCAGGGAATCACGATCTTCAAGACGACGCCCTCGGGAGGGGAAGCGATGTATCACGCCATCGTCTGGTCCTGCATCGCAGTTCCTGGGCTTTCACCCGAAGAAAGTCACCCGAGAGCGGAGGAGGTCGGAGAACTCCACAACGGCCCCCAGGAGGAGAGTGACATCCGCAGACACCGCGCCGTCGGCTTTCGCCCGGAGCAACCCTACCTCCGCACCCTCACGCTGCCGGACGAGGATGGGGGAACCCTAGCGCCGCCAGCATGCAAACCCACTGGCCCAAGCACCTCTTGCACGGCGGCGGCGCCATCACCACGCACGACCACCAATCTCACCGCCGGCCGAAGCTAACGGGCCAGATCGGCCGAGCCCGCCACGGCTAGATCTGAAACCTCGGGACGCCGTCGCGTCGAGGCAGCCACGAGCAACCGGCAACCCATCACTTGCGAGAGGACGAGGACGCCGCGCCGGGCAGCCGCCACGCCGGCCGGAGACGCCGAGGACGAGTCTCCCCCCACCACGGGCTCACGCCGGCAACCTAGGCCGCCGAGCGCGTGGAGATCCCCGCCGCCACCGTCCTCCGGCGCGAGTTTTGCCCGGCGGACTCATCCAGCGACGGCGGGAGGGGGACGTGCTGTAGAGGGGAGCGCTGGCGGCGTACTAGGGTTCTCCCGAGCCGCCCTGGGGACTACGCTGGGGTCGGATCTCACCAGAAACGAATCCCCGCCTCCTGAGGAGCGGCACGTGCGAAGTGCTTCTTCATGCATGGGCCTACTAAATATCAATGTGAAAATTACAATATTATTATTATTATTTTAACTCACCTTACCATATTGTAAACATGAAGTCGGACTATTTAGAAATTATTGAAGCTTGCAAAGGGGGAGCTGATATTAGAGCTCCATACTCACCTGCTTTGGCAGACTGTTTCCATCTTGCTCGTGAAATACCACAGGTTCGGTTTAATCATTGCCGCAGGGAAGCAAACAACTTGACACATATTTTAGCAAGGCATGCATATGATACAAATTTATTTTGTCTTGGGAGGATGAGCCTCCCAACTTCCTGCTCCAGCATGTACTTCAAGATGTAACTCTATCAATCTTTGAATAAAGTGCTAGAAGACTTACCTTTCAAAAGAAAAAAATTGTAAACATGAAAAATTAGCGTCGTCCGTTGCAATGCACGAGCACTTACCTAGTTCTAAAAAGAAAACAACACAGCAATTGCCATGTTTACAATATCCTCATTAGACATCAACAATTAGCAACATAAATGCTAAGTGGTTCCATTGTCTCGACATAGGGAAATGTCCAGCACCAATTGCTCGTTGTCTTTGCGAGCAGCGTCCACTGAGCCCTGTGGCTGACCAGCACCGCACCGCCTTATTGGATGACCATATGCCTTTCAACCTATAGTGCCTGCATATCCATATTGTCTCCTCGGTCAAGACATACTCGCCATACATAAATTGTGGCCCCAGGGGATCCTGCCGCTTGAGGCTGTATCGGCACCTCCACTTCCGCCCTTTATCCAAAATCCACACCTCGGCCGTCATCGAAAGGTCATGGGTCACGAGGCTCAGCCTCTCGTGCCCTCAGTTAGGTGGTAGTTACCCGTATGCACGGGCAACCCCTTGACGAAGGTGACACGCTCGTGCTAGAGGTCAAATGACACGACCCACGCTGCAGTACCGTAGCTCGTGTCTCAATATGCAGTGCCATCGATGCTGACAATGCCGGTGCCGAGGTCACACTCGCACCACCCGTCTTGCTCCATGACGTTGAAGGAAATATGCCCTAGAGGCAATAATAAAGTTATTATTTATTTCCTTATATCATGATAAATGTTTATTATTCATGCTAGAATTGTATTAACTGGAAACATAATACATGTGTGAATACATAGACAAACAGAGTGTCACTAGTATGCCTCTACTAGACTAGCTTGTTAATCAAAGATGGTTAAGTTTCCTAACCATAGACAAAGGAGTTGTCATTTGATTAACAAGGTCACATCATTGATTGAATGATCTGATTGACATGACCCATTTCATTAGCTTAGCACCCGATCGTTTAGTATGTTGCTATTGCTTTTATCCATGACTTATACATGTTCCTATAACTATGAGATTATGCAACTCACGTTTACCGGAGGAACACTTTGGGTACTACCAAACGTCACAACGTAACTGGGTGATTATAAAGGAGTACTACAGGTGTCTCCAAAGGCAGATGTCGGGTTGGCGATTTCGAGATTAGGATTTGTCACTCCGATTGTCGGAGAGGTATCTCTGGCCTCTCGGTAATGCACATCACTATAAGCCTTGCAAGCAATGTAGCTAATGAGTTAGTTACGGAATGATGCATTACGGAACGAGTAAAGAGACTTGCCGGTAACGAGATTGAACTAGGTATTGGATACCGACGATCGAATCTCGGGCAAGTAACATACCGATGACAAAGGGAACAAAGTATGTTGTTATGCGGTTTGACCGATAAAGATCTTCGTAGAATATGTAGGAGCCAATATGGGCATCCAGGTTCCGCTTATTGGTTATTGACCAAGAATAGTTCTAGGTCATGTCTACATAGTTCTCGAACCCGTAGGGTCCGCACGCTTAAGGTTTCGATGACAGTTATATTATGAGTTTATGAGTTTTGATGTACCGAAGGAGTTCGGAGTCCCGGATGAGATCGGGGACATGACGAGGAGTCTCGAAATGGTCGAGACGTAAAGTTCGATATATTGGACGACTATATTCGGAGTTCGGAAAGGTTCCGAGTGATTCGGATATTTTTGGGAGTACCGGAGAGTTACGGGAATTCGTATTGGGCCTCTTTGGGCCATACGGGAAAGGAGAGAAAGAGCCAAAAGAGTGGCCGCACCCCTCCGCTTGGAATAGTCCGAATTGGACTAGGGAGGGGGGGCGCACCCTTCCTTCCTTCTCCTTCTCTCTTCCCATTCCTTCTCTCCTACTCCTACTACATGGAAGGGTTCCTAGTTGGACTAGGAAAGGGGGAATCCTACTCCCGGTGGGAGTAGGACTCCCCTAGGCGCGCCATAGAGAGGGCCGCCCTCCCTCCTCCTCTCCTTTATATACGGGGCAGGGGCACCCATGGACACACAAGTTGATCTACGGATCGTTCCTTAGCCGTGTGCGGTGCCCTCCACTATATTCCACCTCGGTCATATCGTCATGGAGCTTAGGCGAAGCCCTGCGCCGTGGAGCATCATCATCGTCACCACGCCGTCGTCTTGTGGAACTCATCCCTGACACTTTGCTGGATCGGAGTCCGGGGATCGTCATCGAGCTGAACGTGTGCAGAACTCGGAGGTGCCGTACGTTCGGTGCTTGGATCGGTCGGATCGTGAAGACGTATGACTACATCAACCGCGTTGTTATAACGCTTCCGCCTTCGGTCTACGAGGGTACGTAGACAACACTCTCCCCTCTCGTTGCTATGCTTCACCATGGTCCTGTGTGTGCGTAGGGAAATTTTGAAATTACTACGTTCCCCAACAGACGTCTCCCCAAGTGTAAGCACTTATACAGGTTGGACCCGAGCGGCATCTGTATTTGGTGGATCCGCTTGGATTCGGTCTTCGTTCGTGTATCTACAGGTTGGAGCCTTTCGATCTACGCTTCTCTAGTGGTGGTTGTTGTACTGGTGGCTGGCCCTTTGGGACCTTAGCACAATAACTTTTTCGACTGTCTACTATAATAAGGTTTGCCCTGCTTCGATGACGGAGGGGCGACAATGGCGGTGCGCCTTCGACTCGCTCCGGTGCTTGTAGTCGTTGCTATGTGGTCCACAGACCTCGATGCAATTTTTACTTCTGGTGTTTTTTGTACTATGTTGATAGTTATGAATAGATCAGAAGTTTTCATTGTGAAAAAAAGAGAGTACCCGAGATAAATAAATAAAGAATAATTTACATAAAAGGCCTACTAGAAAAATATATTATCCAAAATATAAAAGTAAATCTATATTATACCTACAAATAAAGTACGGATTGCTTTTGGCCGTTCACCATCGCGGTATTGTTTTAGAAAACCTCCATATGTTTTGAAGAATCAACTCGCAGTACATCTTTACGTGATGCGAATTGTTCTTCTAATTTTACGGAAAACCCACTATAGTTCCGGTTAAGTAACCCACCATTCACTTTTAAGCCATAACACGAATCTTTTTTTGTTTTTACAGAAAACCCCTACAATTTCTGGTAATTAACCAGCAATTCACTTTGAACTGCAAAACATGGTTTTTGAAATATTCATATGTTTGACACCTTAACTCCAATTTTAACATGTTATATATATAATTTAATTAGAAAAATGTTTAGAATGCAAATATGATGTTATTCTACCTATTAACTATTGTTAAAATGTTATTTGCAGTGAAACCTTAATCAATAGCGTCTCATCCGTCTTTCCTTCGTACAAGCGCCGGTCTCAATTGCAAATGAACACCTCGACAAACAAAATTGTAGACGAAAGAAACCATCGGTAACCACGCATGCAAGCCGTGGCAAACCTAGCAAGGGAAAAAAATATTCTCATCTTATGTTGAGAGAGAGACGACTTAGGATTGACCACATTCAAACACGTTGTGGTTCTATAGGCACTAAGATCATCGTAGGCGAGGATGGGACGGAAGACAAATGACAACATAGATAGGATGGGGTGTTTATATAAAGAACATGGACCTATTCGGGTCTTGACTCATGATTGGCATGTGCTATATTTTTTCTCCCATTGCAACGTACGGGCTCTTTTGCTAGTAAAAATCTAAGTAACAACTAATTAACATGCACAATCGGAGAACAACATAATAGTCAAAAAATGCTGGAAGCCGAAAAGAAAATCATTCGCCTAAAGATAGCACTTCTAAAAGAAAACCAACAGGGCAAGGGGCTCTCTTCTTTCTAGCAGAGAACTAATTCCTCATTAGGCATTAAGAGTCAGCGGAATAAATGCTAAGTGGTTCCATCGTCTCAACGTAGGGAAATGTCTGGTACCAGTCACCCTTTATCTTGGCGAGCCGCGTCCCCTGAGCCCTGTGGCTGAATCGCACCGGCACCGCCTTGTTTGATGACCACATGTCCTTCCGTCTATAGTGCCCGCATATCCATCCCCTCTTCTTTGTCAAGACGTATTCGCCACACACAAACTGTGGCCCCGGAAGGTCCTGCCGCTTGAGGCTGTATCGGCACCTCCACTTCGCCCTTTATCCAAAATCCACACCTCGGCCGTCATCGAAAGGTCATGGGTCACGAGGCTCAGCCTCTCGTGCCCTCAGTTAGGTGGTAGTTACCCGTATGCACGGGCAACCCCTTGACAAAGGTGACACGCTCGTGCTAGAGGTCAAATGACACGAACCACGCTGCAGTACCGTAGCTCGTGTCTCAATATGTAGTGCCATCGATGCTGATGATGCCGGTGCTGAGGTCGCACTCGCACCACCCGTCTTGCTCCATGACGCCTCCCCAAGTGTAAGCACTTATACAGGTTGGATCCGACCGGCATCTGTATTTGGTGGATCCGCTTGGATTCGGTCTTCGTTCGTGTATCTACAGGTTGGAGCCTTTCGATCTACGCTTCTCTAGTGGTGGTTGTTGTACTGGTGGCTGGCCCTTTGGGACCTTCGCACAATAGCTTTTTCGACTGTTGATACGTCTCCGTCGTATCTATAATTTTTGATTGTTCCATGCCAATAATATTACTTTCATATACTTTTTGGCAACTTTTTATATTTTTTTGGGACTAACATATTGATCCAGTGTCCAGTGCCAGTTCATGTCTATTGCATGTTTTATGTTTCGCAGGATATCCATATCAAACGGAATCCAAACGGGATAAAAACGGACGGAGCTTATTTTTGGAAAATATGGAAAATTCCAGAAGAAAAATCCACGCGAGACGGTGCCCGAGGTGGTCACGAGGCAGGGGGGCGCGCCCCTCCTCCCCGGGCGCGCCGCCTACCCTCGTGAGCCCACCGTAAGGCGGTTGACACTCTTCTTTTGCCGCAAGAAAGCTAATATTCGGGAAAAAAATCACGGCGAAGGTTTCAGGCCAATCGGAGTTACGGATCTGCCTATATACGCGAAACGGTGAAACAGAGCCGTAATGTAACGCAGAAACAGAGAGATAGATCCAATCTCGGAGGGGCTCTCGCCCCTCCCAAGGCATGGGAGCCAAGGAACAGAGGGGAAACCCTCCTCCCATCTAGGGAGGAGGTCAAGGAAGAAGAAGATGAAGGGGGGCTCTCTCCCCCTTGCTTCCGGTGGCGCCGGAACGCTGCCGGGGGCCATCATCATCACCGCGATCTTCACCAACACCTCCGCCATCTTCACCAACATCTCCATCACCTTACCCCCTCTATCTATAGCGGTCCACTCTCCCGCAACCCGCTGTACCCTCTACTTGAACATGGTGCTTTATGCTTCATATTATTTTCCGATGATGTGTTGCCATCCTATGATGTCTGAGTAGATTTCTATTGTCCTATCGGTGCTTGATGAATTGCTATGATTGGTTTGAGTTGCATGTTTTATTATTGGTGCTGTCCTATTGTGCCCTCCGTGTCGCGCAAGCGTGAGGGGTTCCCGCTGTAGGGTTTGCAATATGTTTATGATTTGCTTATGGTGGGCGGCGTGAGTGATGAAGGCTAATGCACCGAGTAAGTAGGTTGTTTTCGTATGGGATAAAGGGGACTTGATACTTTAATGCTATGGTTGGGTTTTACCTTAATGAATCTTTAGTAGTTGCGGATGCTTGCTAGAGTTCCAATCATAAGTGCATATGATCCAAGTTGAGAAAGTATGTTAGCTTATGCCTCTCCCTCAAATAGAATTGTAATAATGATTACCGGTCTAGTAACGTAGTCAGTTGCCTAGGGACAATTCCACAACTCCTACCACCACTTTTCCACACTCGCTATATTTATTTTAGTTGTGACTTTACCTTAGCAGCCCCTAGTTTTATTTTCGTGCTCTGTACTTTCTTGCTAACCTATCCAAAAACACCTACAAAGTACTTCTAGTTTCATACTTGTTCTAGATAAAGCGAACGTCAAGCGTGCGTAGAGTTGTATCGGTGGTCGATAGAACTTGAGGGAATATTCTTTCTACCTTTAGCTCCTCGTTGGGTTCGACACTCTTACTTATCGAAAACTGTTGCGATCCCCTATACTTGTGGGTTATCAATACCTTCTTCCGGCGCCGCTGCCGGGGAGCAATAGCGTTGGGTGAATATTCTCGTGTGTGCTTGTTTGCTTTATCACTAAGTAATTTTTATTTGCTGTTCTTAGTTGTTTTCTATCTTTAGTTATGGGTAGGAAACGCAAAATACCAAAAAAAAAGTAGTACCTACTGAACCAATGGTTGAAGAACCACTCAAAATCTATCACACTGCTGAAGCTTATTACTTGGATCATCTTCGATCCCTATGTGCTCGTGCTGAAACCCCAACTAGCTTAGTTGAGGGCAAATCTTTGGATGAGCATGCTTGTTTTGTGCGACACGAATATCTCAAAAAGGGAAACTTTTGCAGCATCAAATTAATACTATGCAATGCTATGCTTGGAATTTATGTGATTATTATGATTTTACTTGTTGTTCTGAAAACCCTAAGAAACACCTTCCCTATCAATGTGAGTTTATTGATAATAGAATATTATCCTCGTATGCTAAGGGTGTTTATAATTACTATGATGTTCAACAAATTGAAGAATTTGTTGCTTTTAAGGGTGCTTACGAAATTGCTTCTTTGATTGAAAAGTGAAAGTGCTAGTTATCGACTAGAGGGGGGGTGAATAGGCGATTTTTAGGAAAGTCTTCAAAACACGAATGTTTTGAAGACAAACAATAGAAATGACCTAATTGATATGCAGCGGAAGATAAACTACAACAAGCAAACCATAGTCTAGTATGCAATAACGTGGAAGTACAAGACTAATAGCAGCTTGGTAGTAGGATCAAGATGGAAGATAGTGAGAAGCCAATCAACAAAAGTAGTCAAGCAATGAATTCAAACAGGTATGACAAATAGGCAATGACTTCACGAAGACAAACTCTAAGTAAGGTGAGGGAGAAGATAGAACCATTCACTTGTTGAAGACACAGGATTTGTTGGACCAGTTCCAGTTGTTGTGACAATTGTACATCTGGTTAGGGAGGCTAAGATTCAACTTAGAAGATCGCGTCTTCACCTTATTCCCCTTGAGCTAAGGACACACAGTCCTCGCCCAATCACTTTGGTAAGTCTTCAAGATAGACTTCCGAACCTTCACAGACTGCGTTCACTGGCAATCCACAATGACTCTTGGATGCTCAGAACGCGACGCCTAACCGGCTAGAGGATTCACAGTCCTCAAGTGTAATAAGTCTTGAGGTCACATGCATGTAAAGACTTGATGATGCCTAACACTCTTTGGCTCTGGGTGTTTGGGCTTTGTCCTCGCAAGGATTTCTCTCTCTCAAAGGCTTAGAGGTGGGTTGCTCTCAAACGACAAAAGTCGTGTACTAACTCTGAGCAGCCACCAATTTATGGTGTAGGGGGTGGGCTATTTATAGCCACTAGGCAACCCGACCTGATATGTCCGAAATGACCCTGGGTCACTAAGGAACTGACACGTGTTCCAACGGTCAGATTTCAAACACACACGACAACTTTACTTGGGCTACAAGCAAAGCTGACTCATCCAGCTCTGGGTAAGTTTTGCTCTCATTGTCTTCGCTCGAAGACATAGGATTTGGGTTGAGCATCACTTGATCATTACGACTTTGTTCACTTGGACCCCACTTAACAAAGAGACGGTGGTTCCTATGACTCAAGAAAGAAGAAAAGGAAACAACGAAACGACACAGTCTTTCAAGGCTCCATAGTCTTCACTCAATGTCTTCTCATGTCATAGTCTTCAATGTGAATATCTTCACATACCACCATTGTCGTCAATGTCTTCATACATTTTTAGGGGTCATCTCCGGTAGGTAAACCGAATCAATGAGGGACACTACCTGCGTTATCCTGCAATTCTCACAAACGCATTAGTCCCTCAACCACATTTGTCGTCAATACTCCAAAACCAACTAGGGGTGGCACTAGATGCACTTACAATCTCCCCCTTTTTGGTGATTGATGACAAACTGGTTGAAGTTTTCAACGGGGATAAAGTATGTGAAATTGTTAAAGGATAGGGAATTGTCTTCATAAGTGGCAAAGGCTCCCCCTGAAGATGTGCATATAAGTAGTTTGCTTTTGGAATGCAAATGCACATGGCAGGTTGTACTTGTGGAGATCCTCTTCAACTTATGAAGATAATTCATCATGCATGAAATGATATAACTAAGAGAATGACATGCATAATGAAAAATGGACGTCTGCAGAATGATCTAAGTGCGGAAGTTATAAATCGCACATGCGGAATTTATCATCGCACTGCAGTAAAGAAAATAAGTAGCGCATTTACGACCATCGAGTTTAAGTGTTACAACTCAAAGAACCAAATGTATCAAAAGCGAGAGTTGTAAACACTAGGCAAAATATTATGCAACCGCCCTTATGAACCCGTTTGAAGACTATCAAACTCATATGCTTCTCCCCCTTTTGTCAGTAAGGACCAAAAAGGTTTGAAGACATAGAGCGTCTACTCGTCCTCTTCAGAAGTAGATGATGCAGCAGGGATGTCGTTGTTGGTTGGCGGTGCAGACGAACTTGGTGCAGTGTCGATGCGTGCAGAAGTAGGGGGCGGTGAAGTAGCATCATCTTCATCATTGATCACTCTGGCATTGACAGTTGCCGCGGAGGAAGAATAGTCGAGTCTTCAAGTGATGGAGCTCGTCGTGGGACTGCATTCCGTGGAGGAGTGGAGTCAAACTTGAAGCGTTCGATGAAGCCATCGTCTTGAAGATCTCGCTTCAAAGACCGAGCAGGGTCAAACTCTTCCATGATCGCCGACAGGTCTCGTGAGTGACAAAGGCATTCTTGGTGGCAAGGTTTCAATGCGATTGACGCGTCCACCAAGAGGCTTTGCATTTGTCGCTTGAGCCAAGAGTGATGCTTATCTTGTTTCTGATGCAGTGCCACAAGAAGTTCTCGGTTATTCAGGACGCAAGAGCGCTTCCGAGGCCTTTGTGCAATAGTGCTCTCAGTAGCTTCAGTTTGTGCACGGCGAGGCAGACGAGTGTTCCCAGCCAGAGGATAGACACGAGATACTTCTTGGACGCCTTCCATGGGTTGAGAGAAGCTATGGTGATCTGCATTACGAAGACAAAGTGGGCGTTTTGGCAGGCTCGGGGTATATGGCTTCAACCGACATATCAACCTCGGTAGAAAGATCGACGATTGCGGCGAGAGGGCTGATAGTTGATAGCGAGTGCATCTTGATGAGGCGCATGACCCATGGAGCATAAAATTTCAGACCAAACAGATCAGATCCAGACGCAGCCAATTGTCGGATGAAGAATTCTTGCGTATTGAAGGCGATGCCATTGAGGATGTAAAAGACCAATGTCTTCATTGCTCCTTCAAGTTTTGCAGATGATGAATGCCCTTTGATAGGCCATAGAGTTACTTTGATGATGTGATATATTATGCGAGGCGGATGCTCAAGGTCATCAACAAAGAAGTCCCGAGGGTATTCAACGTCATGTGGCGATGGCTTCATCATGCTCAACATCCGACTCATGTTGGGTTACGGCTTATGAAATATGCTCTCCGATTGCATCGCGGTGGAGTTGACAACCTGTGTTCAAACAGCTCTCCGGAATGGGTAGGCCAGTGAGCTCAATGACGTCAAGAGCTTTGGCTTCATGATGAACATTTCCTGTCATCCACTCGAGAACCCATGTCTTCGTATCTCTGTAGTAGCCGCGGATGTGGAGGGTAGCATAGAATTGAAGCACAAGTTCTTCATTCCGGTGTTCTTTGTCTGTTACGAAGCCAAGCATACCTGCATCACGAAAGCAATTAAGTGCTTCTTCTAAGCACGGCAGTCCGGCAATGGCTTCAGTGTCGAGGCGCATATGAGGGAAAATCCGCCCTTGATCATCTGAAACGCAGGAGTAATAACCGTTGTTGATAGCTCCGTAAACGGTCGGATGATATCCTTGGCCTTGTGTAGGGGTTCTTTGCTCTGTCAAAGAAAGTGTTGTGGGCTTTGAAGCCATTTGCATTGAAAGAACTCAGTAGAGGTGGCGGTGCTGGAAACCTTGGCGCCTTTGGCTTCGCCGGACACGAGGCCTATGCTAATATGATATTCAAACCGAGTACCAGAGGCATGAGGCGGAGGGACCGTAACAGTGCCATCTTCTTGTGATTAGCTGACCATAGTTGTATGCTTGCTCAATTGTGTAGGGCCTTGGTGGCGGGCTGAGCGATGGCAACAATCGAGGCTTTGCTGCTGCCAGATGCTTCGGGAGCAGCTTGCCTCATTGGCTTCAGTACATTTCCTTCATTGGCTTTAGGAGCTGTTGGTGCAGGCTCCACATTTGCTTCAGCCATGACCACGTCATTGGCTTCATTGGTGTTGGAGGTGGCAACCTCAATGTTTTCAACCTCCACTTGAGGAGCTGGAGGGTCGGGCACTGGCACGTTGATATCAGGAATAACTTCTACAATTAAAGGGTGTGTAGGGACACGTTCTTCTTCTTCTTGGGTGTCTTGGCAGATGCAGCCGGATTGTCTTCAGCAGCTTTGGCTTCAGACTCGGAGACATTCACAGTTGGAGTGGCTTCTGAAAACACTTGACGTGCAACAGGTTGGTGGTGCACTTCTCCTTCTGGAACGCTCGAGAGAGGTACTTGAGTCCTTTGACCTTTGCGAAGCCTACGAAATGCTGGCGACGCCTTTGGAGATGGGGTTGTCTGGGCCTCAAAGTCTTCCTCTTCTTCTTGCTGGGGAGTGACTTATTGTTGGGGAGTACTAGGGGAGTCTTCTTGTTGCGGGCGATCAGCCCATGAAGCATCCTGAGCAATTGGCGTCAGAGGACGACCAATGCTGATGAGTTATTTGTTAAATGCGAATAGGCGATGATACCACATTGTATTCAATTTGAGGAAGAACTTCATCATCTTCAACATTGTCATGGTGACCAATGTCTTCAGCGATGATGGGATCAACTCTGGAATCTCTTGACTTCAGGAGCCTCTGTGGAAGCAGGCTCATGAACAGTCATGCGAAGTTCTTGGGTTGCAGACGCGGGACATACCACTGAAATGGGTTCAACAACCAAGGGCTCTGTGGGAGCAGCCCGATTCTTCTTGGTCTTGAGCTTCTTCTTGGAGGGAGCAGCATCAGAGGCTTCAGGAAGTTTCCTTTTTCTGGCTTCAGCCTCGGCAGCCCTCGTCTTCTTCTGTTCAGAAGCGGTTGACCGGACTTTTGGCTTCGAGCCAGTCATGCTGCTTGGAAAGACTATGCGGGGTTCTTCCTGCCTTGAAGGTGCAGCTTGGTCAGTTGAAGACTTTTTCCTCTTTGCAGCCATTCTGGGGTCAATGCCAGGAAGGCCAAGAGCCTTGCGCTTCTCAGCCTCATTGTAGGCAAGCACACACTTGTCAGCCAGACTCTTCATGCGCTCACGAGAGCCTCTGGCTTCTTCTCGCTTCTTGAGAAAGGCTTCTTTGAGCTCGTGCAGCATGACCTTGAAGTTTTTGACATCTTGCACGCTGAGTGCAGCCATATGCTTCTTGAACTGAGCTTTTTCATAGTCGATCTTGTTCTTCAGTTCAACAATGCGCTGGGCAAGAGCTAGCTCAGAAGCAATGGCGCCATTGAAGCAGACGCTGAGGCCAATAGGAAGTTGCAGATCTTCAAAGCTGATGTTTGGGGTGTCAAACCATTCATCAATGAAGTGATGGATGATTGCCACATCAAAGAGAGGCAAATTGTTGAAGATTTACGCTTCTTCTTTGCTCTTGATAAGTTGCTCAAGAGCATCATCTGCAAGATCTTCATCCTTTGGACAGATCAATGTGCTCTTCACGCAGAATGGCAGCGAGGAGTCGATGTCGATTCAAGATTCTTGACAATTTTCTTTCTCTTCTCCGTCTTCTTGGAGATACGAGATTGATCTTCAGACTGCACACTGGCTTCAGGAGGTGCAGTAGCCAGTGGCTTCACACGTGAAGCTTTTGGAGGAGCAGCTGACTTTGAAGCCTTGACTTTCTTTAGCTTCTGCGGCTTTGGAGCAGGAGCTGGGGCTTCATCAGAATCAGCATCCTCATCAGAGTGATCCACTTTGGCACCTTGGACCAAGATGTAAGTGATGAGGCCATCAAGGTTTGAAAAGGGGCCGATGACATTGGGTTGACATCACGTGAGCCGTCGGCCACGGGAGCAGAGGGACCAGGGTTGAAGTCTAATCCCAATGACTTCTTGGTTTCCTTGGCCGAAGCCTTTGCGTGCTGGAAGTTGCGCTTGAAGAGATTATCGTCACGACACCAGAGCAATGATGTTGGGTCGGCATTCTCAGGCTGAGGTCCACGGACCATACAAGGATAGAAACCTTGTGCAATAGCTTCAGCCATGATCTTGGGTGGAAGGCCTCGAAAGAGAATATCACCCCAAGGGCTTCTGATAGCATTCTTCTCGGCGTATTCCTGGGTCACGAACTTGTAATTGAACCATTGTTCAGCCCAATATCGACGAATCCATTGGATTCGCGTCTTGCGCTGATTGTAATTCTCTTCGGGATCTGTCTTGTAAAGCTCTGCAAGGTCATCAGGCAGATCTTTTGAGGTTCCCCCACGACGCCGCACGCCTTCCCCGACCGATTTATCTGCAGCCATGAACTTCAAACTAAATGGCTTCAATACGTTCAAAGGCTTCAAAGGCTTCCGTTTGCTGGACAAACAGGAACTGTGACAGCATTAGAGATGCGAGGGAAGGGGAAGAGGTCATATGCATTCTCAGAAGATTTTGAAGATAAATCAGTTTGAAGACATTGACCTCATGAAGCGAAGACATTCACTTATACGCTGAGAGTTGGTTCCAGATTTATGCGAATCCATGAATAAGTACAAGTGAGGAATCTAACTAGTTGTGAAGCTTAAGTGAATATACTAGGCGATATGAGATGCGACAGAATAGATCTAACATAGTATGGGCAGAAACCAATTTTGGTAAGTAGGATGAATCTTGAAGATCAAAAAGATGGTAAAAATAGAGTTATATTTACCACTCGAAGAACTGCTAGACCGGAAGAAAAGGAAGCCGAGCAGTTCAATCCACCGTGCCCTAACTTGGCGACGGAGGACACCTACGGCGGCGGCGAAGAGGACGATGTTCGCGGCCGGCGTGAGGACGGCGTCGGAGAAGTCGCGGCAGCTAAGCGCTTCGTTGCCGGCGTCGTCGAGAGCTAGCGGTGGCGCTATGGTTTTGATGAGGTGGAGAGTTGGAAGAAGGTCTTCTTTACCGCAGGGGACATGTATTTATAAGGAGGTGTGCGGCACAGCAATTCTGTGAGTGCCTGGCGGTTCACATTCGAGGGGCACGTGGCAATCATGCAACATACTCGAGTTGTCCCATCGTTCCCACGCCCGCCGGGTTTGTCGGATGGTCGTTCCGGCTTCTCCGGATTTCAACAGAAGAGATGAATCATTTAAAAGCGGACTTAAAGTTTGTCTCGTGTCTTCTGGCGACAAGGGCCTTGAGAAGACATTCGACGATTTCAATAGAATGCATATGATTTGGACAGATAGAGTTTGAGATAGAAAGCATAGAGAGATTGGGGTCCGATCACATTCACTTAGTTCAAAAGATTCAACTTGGAAGACATAGCTATAAGTGAATGCTGTAGAGGACAGAACAATATATATATATATATCAGACAGCAACCAAATCAACATAGTGAAGAAAATCATGAAGATAGGTTGAAGTTGAAGACAAATCAAATGCGAAGATATTGCAGAAATAACGCCATGAGTGAAACACTTCAAACAAAGAAATTTGGTGGTGGCGTTACCCACCGTATAGGAAGTATTAGACCCAGACACGACGCACATTTATCGTGGTGCTCCGAAGTCAAATTCCACGTTAATGTATTCACACTCAGAATGTAAGTCTTCATTGATTGAAGATATACGTTACTTAGTGTGTTGCACATCTAAGTCATCAACATGCATAAGTGTTAGGATGTGTGCTTGATCACATGACATTTGAGGATTCCAAGATATTTAGCTCACACCGTAACTTGCAAAACCTTTTCTCATCCAAGGGCTTTGTGAAGATATCTGCCAGTTGCTCTTCAGTGTTGACGTGAATGATGTCAATATCTTTCTTCATGACATGATCCCTGAGAAAATGATGACGAATTTCAATGTGCTTTGTCTTCGAGTGCTGGACTGGATTGTTGGCAATATTGACGGCGCTTTCATTGTCGCAGAAGAGAGGTACTTGTGTCAGATTGATGCCATAGTCCTTGAGAGTTTGCTTCATCCATAGAAGCTGAGCACAAAGAAGATCCAAAGACAATGTATTCAGATTCAGCAGCTTGAGAGTGATACGGTTACGCTTCTTTGAAGACCAACAGACAAGTGATCGTCCCAGAAAGTGACATGTGTCTGATGTAGACCTGCGATCCACCTTGTCACCAGCATAATCAGCATCTGAAAATCTAACCAAATCAAATTTTGAGCCCTTTGGATACCATAATCCGAGTGTTGGGGTGTGAGCCAAATATCGAAGAATTCGCTTCACAGCTAAGTGATGCGATTCCTTTGGTGCCGCTTGGAATCGAGCACACATGCAAACACTAAGCATAATATCTGGCCTAGATGCACATAGGTAAAGTAAGGAACCAATCATGGAGCAGTATACCTTTTGATCGAACTCTTTACCATTGTCGTCGGGACCCAGATGGTGTTTGGCTGGCATTGGCGTCTTGTATCCTTTGCACTCTTGCATTCCAAACTTCTTGAGACAATCTTGGAGGTATTTTTCTTGAGATATAAAGATGCCATTCCTTTCTTGTGAATTTGAAGACCAAGGAAGAACTTGAGCTCTCCCATCATGGACATCCGATATTGTTCTTGCGCCATGTATCCAAATTCATCACTATACTTCCGGTTGGTGCAGCCAAGATAATGTCATCCACATATATTTGGCATACAAACAGTTCACCATTATATGTCTTCGTGAAGAGTGTGGGATCAAGGGATCCAGGTTTGAAGCCTTTGCTCTTGAAGTCTTTGATCGTATCATACCGGTAGCGAGAAGCTTGTTTGAGGCCATACAGTGCTTTATTTAGCTTGTACACCATATCAGGATGTTTTGGATCTTCAAAGCTAGGTGGTTGAGCGACATATACTTCTTCTTCAATCTTGCCGTTGAGAAATGCACTCTTCACATCCATTTGATAGAGCAAGATGTTGTGGTGGTTAGCATAGGCTAGTAGTATGCGAATAGCTTCAAGACTAGCTACAGGAGCAAATGTTTCATCGAAGTCAATTCCTTCAACTTGAGTATATCCTTGAGCCACAAGCCGTGCTTTGTTTGACGACTTGACCATGCTCATCTTGCTTGTTTCGATATATCCATTTGGTGCCAATAATGTTATGCTTGCGAGGTCGGGGCGCTTGACAAGTTCCCAAACATTGTTCAGCTTGAACTGTTGAAGTTCTTCTTGCATAGCTTGTATCCATTCGGTTCCATAAAGGCTTCAAAGAACTTTCTTGGGTTACGATATTGACACAAAAGAAAAGTGCCCACAGAAATTTGCTAGTTGTGTTGCTCTTGAGCGAGTAAGCGGACCAGTGCATTGATGCTATCGATTATCTTCTCAATCTGTACTTCATTTGCTACTCTAGAATGAACAGGACGAAGACTTTGCTCATGCTGATCATTGTCATCATTGGGAGGATTGTCTTCAGGCTGAGCATTGTCTTCTGGTTGGTTAGGTGCAGAAATGATAAGTTACTCTTCAGGCTGTGCTTCAGAAGGCATGATTTCACCAGTTCCCATTAGCTTGATAGATTCGCCGGGTGGAGCTTCGTCTAGTGTACTTGGCAGGAACTCTCTTTGTGAACCATTGGTTTCATCAAATCGCACGTCCACCGTTTCGACGATTGTAGAGATAAAGGTTGAAGACTCTGTAGGAGTGCGAGTTCTTTCCATAACCGAGCATGAAGCCTTCGTGAGCTTTGGGTTCAAATTTTGACTTGTGATGGGGATCCTTGATCCAGCACTTAGCCCCAAATACTCTGAAGTAGCTGACATTTGGCTTCTTGCCAGTAAGGAGCTCATAGGATATTTTGTTCAGAAGCTTATGGATATAAACACGGTTGATGACGAGACAAGTTGTATCAATAGCTTCAGGCCAGAACTTTCTTGGTGTCTTGTACTCGTCGAGCATTGTTCGAGCCATCTCAATGAGGGTTCTGTTCTTGCGCTCCATGATGCCATTTTGCTGAGGTGTGTATGGAGCAGAGAACTCATGAGTGATTCCCATGGCATCCAGATAAAGATCAAGTCCGGTGTTCTTGAATTTAGTGCCGTTATCACTTCTGATATGCTTGATCTTGACGCCATAATTGTTCATTGCTCGATTGGCGAAGCGTCTGAAGACATCTTGCACTTCAGTCTTGTAGAGAATTATGTGCACCCATGTGTATCTTGGGTAGTCATCAACAATGACGAAGCCATAGAGACAAGCAGTTGTTGTGAGGGTAGTGTAATGAGTAGGGCCAAACAAATCCATGTGTAACAGCTCGAAGGGTTGAGATGTTGTCATGATTGTCTTCGAGGGGTGCTATGCCTAGTCATCTTTCCACCATGAGCACCACACAAATGATCCTTCTTGAACTTGACACCTTCGATGCCTATGACATGCTTCTTCTTGGCGAGTGTGTGTAAGTTCCTCATGCCAAGATGCCCCACCTCCGATGCGAGAGCCAAAGATTACGAAGCTTTTGCAAGAAGACATACGGCAAGCTGTGGACCTGCTGAGAAATCTACCATGTATAGATCATCTTTCCTATAGCCTTCAAAGACTTGATTTTACCAGTGTCAGCAAATGTGATGTGACTCTTGTCTGATGGACGTAAGGTTGAGTCCATGAGAAGACTTCGATCACCAGTTATATGATTAGTGGATCCACTGTCCATAATCCATTCTGAAGCATGAGGTGTCATACCCTACAGTACAGTTAGGGGGATAGGCTTCACCAAGAGCATTGTAAAGCATAAGCATTTGACGGGCAAGTGGATTATTGAAGCTTAAATCAAGATTAGGACTGATAGGATGAATGGCAAACAATTCAGGAACAAAATACATAGTGAGACCATTTGGGCATTTGATCTTGTGCCCTACAAGATGTTTTAGGTCTGACTATAGCATCGGGCGCCTTTGATTTTCGGTGGAGACCCTTTCCTGCAAAAGAAAGTTAATTCTTCTTAACCACCCACATCTTGAGGGGTGGCTTAGAAGCAATGAGTCTAAGTGCAGCATCGAGAACTTGACTTTGGAGCCCTAGCAAATAGCCTTGCAGGAGATGAATGATACTCATATGAATAAGCGAAAAGTTCTTAGTTCTATGAACATAAGCGGTTTGAAGACACACGCTCATATTCATAAATTTGAGTACGGTTTCCTGCAAAACATTGGCGTTAGGGTGACTCGGTGAGTCCTCTGTCAGTATGAAGCCTTTGGACCATATGACGCCTTAGGTGCAGGGTTTGTCTTCTTCGGTGGTGTCATGATGACATTCATCGGAAGATTCTCAAGACAGCTTTTGGGAACCCAGATCTTCTTCATAGGTGGTCCATTAAATGCGATTAGTACCAATATACACCGCAAACACTTCACCATTCTGATTCTTGAACAGCTTATAGTTTGCATCAAAGGATTCATCAATGATAATAGGGTTAGCACAGGTAAAGCCAGATAAGGTGGAAGGATCCTTTGAAGGTCCCTTTGCGGCAACCCATGTGGTTTTAGGATCTGCTCGGGCTTCGGTAGGAACCATCAACATTCATTTTCCTCTCAGACCCAACACCCTCTTTCCTAGGGTTTCGGTTCAGAATCGCTTTTGAGGACATCGCAGTGTCCGATGCCCTTTCGGACTTTTATACATCCTGTTTCAAGCAATGTCTTCAACCTAGCATTTTCATCGGCAATAACGGTGGTATCCTCCGCAGAGGGGTTAGTTACCACATTAGTAGTTGAAGACAATGCAACGATAGCGATAGTTGAACATTCAAAGCAGAGGTAGCGATATCACGCTCAAGACATTTTAGACATGGTGGTTCAAATCCATCTTGAGCGGAACTGATCTGTTGAGCGCGAAGTGACTCATTATCTTTTTGAAGATCTTCATGAGCCGCTCTCAATTTCTCAAGCTCTTGCTTCCTTTGAAGATAATCATAGGAGAGCTTTTCATGAGTAGTTGAGAGAGTTTCATGACGACTTTCAAGTTCTTGGTACTTAGCATGAAGATTTTTAATGTCTTCAACTAAGGACCGTGAGCGTGTCATTTCGCGTCAACAGGTCATCGCTTTTGTCTAACAGTTTTTGAGTATGTTCCATAGCTCTTTGTTGTTCGGTTGCAATTTTAGCAAGTGTTTTGTAGCTGGGTTTAGATTCACAATCAGAGTCATCTTCACTTGATGTTTGAAAGTAAGCATCACGTGATTTTACCTTGGCACCGCATGCCATGAAGCAGTAGGTGGGAGCAGGGTCGTCCTTGTCATCAGCTTCAGTGTTGGTGTAGAAGTCATTGTCTTCAGTGTTGAAGATGGACTTGGCAACATAGGCTGTGGCTAAAGCCAGACTTGCAACGCCCGGGTCGGACTCCTCTTCAGACTCCACCTCCACCTCCTCAGAAGCAGACTCCTCCTCTGAATCCATTTCCTTGCCAACAAAAGCATGAGCCTTGCCAGATGAGCTCTTCTTATGCGATGAAGACTTAGATGAGGACTTGGAAGAAGACTTTGAAGAGTTCTTCTTCTTCTTGTCATCGGAATCATATTCCTTGCTCTTCTTCTTCTTCTTCTCATTGTCCCACTCGTGGACACTCGGAGATATAGTGTCCAGCTTTTCTTGCACTTGTGACACGTTCTCTTCTTGTAGTCAAGAGTGGAAGCTTCATCATTTCTTGAGCTGGATCGTGAAGACTTTCTGAAGCCTTTCTTCCTAGTGAACTTCTGGAACTTCTTCACAAGCATAGCAAGTTCCTTTCCAATGTGTTCAGGATCATCAGAACCGTAGTCAGATTCTTCTTCGGATGAGGAAACAATTTTTGCCTTCAAAGCGCGAGTTCGGCCATAGTTGGGACCATAGATATCTCTTTTCTCGTAAAATTTGGAACTCATGTGTGTTGAGCCTCTCAAGTATATCAGACGGATCGAGTGTCTTGAAGTCAGGGTGTTCTTGTATCATGAGGGCAAGGGTGTCAAAAGAGCTGTCAAGTGATCTCAGTAGTGTCTTGACGATTTCATGCTTGGTGATCTCAGTGGCACCGAGAGCATGAAGCTCATTTGTGATGTCAGTGAGGCGATCAAATGTGAGCTGGACATTTTCATTGTCGTTTCTCTTGAAGTGGTTGAAGAGGTTGCGAAGAACACTGATTCTTTGATCTCTCTGGGTTGAGATGCCTTCGTTGACCTTGGATAGCCAGTCCCAGACTAGCTTCGACGTTTCCAGAGCACTCACACGGCCATACTTGTCCTTTGGTCGATGACCATAGATGATGTTCTTTGCAAGAGAGTCCAGTTCAATGAACTTCTTGACATCAGCGAGGTGACACCTTCACGGATTTGGGATCGCCGTTCTTGACGACATACCGGAGGTCGACATCAATGGCTTCAAGATGCATGCGCATCTTATTCTTCGATGAGGATAGTTAGTTCCATCGAACACGGGGCAAGCAGCGGAGACTTTGATTATCCCTGCAGTCGACATAGCTAAAACTCCAGGTGGTTAAACCAAATCACACAGAACAAGGGAGTACCTTGCTCTGATACCAATTGAAAGTGCAAGTTATCGACTAGGGGGGTGAATAGGCGATTTTTAGGAAAGTCTTCAAAACACGGATGTTTTGAAGACAAACAATAGAAATGGCCTAATTGATATGCAGCGGAAGATAAACTACAACAAGCAAACCATAGTCTAGTATGCAATAGCATTGGAAGTACAAGACTAATAGCAGCTTGGTAGTAGGATCAAGATGGAAGATAGTGAGAAGCTAATCAACAAAAGTAGTCAAGCAATGAAGTCAAATAGGTATGACAAATAGGCAATGACTTCACGAAGACAAACTCTAAGTAAGGTGAGGGAGAAGATAGAACCCGATCACTTGTTGAAGACACAGGATTTGTTGGACCAGTTCGATTCTTTGTGACAACTGTACATCTGGTTAGGGAGGCTGAGATTCAACTTTCGGAAGACCAGCGTCTTCACCTTATTCCCTTGAGCTAAGGACACACAGTCCTCGCCAAATCACTCTGGTAAGTCTTCAAGGTAGACTTTGAACCTTCACAGATTTGCGTTCACCGGCAATCCACAATGACTCTTGGATGCTCAGAACGCGACGCCTAACCTTTGGAGGATTCCACAGGTCCTCAAGTGTAATAAGTCTTGAGTCACATGACGAGAAAAGACTTGATGATGCCTAACACTCTTTGGCTCTGGGTGTTTGGGCTTTGTCCTCGCATGATTTCTCTCTCTCAAAGGCTTGAGGTGGGTTGCTCTCAAACGACAAAAGCCGTGTACTAACTCTGAGCAGCCACCGATTTATGGTGTAGGGGGTGGGCTATTTATAGCCACTAGGCAACCCGACCTGATATGTCCGAAATGACCCTGGGTCACTAAGGAACTGACACGTGTTCCAACGGTCAGATTTCAAACACACACGACAACTTTACTTGGGCTACAAGCAAAGCTGACTCATCCAGCTCTGGGTAAGTTTTGCTCTCATTGTCTTCGCTCGAAGACATAGGATTTGGGTTGAGCATCACTTGATCATTACGACTTTGTTCACTTGGACCCCACTTAACGATGCGGTGGTTCCTATGACTCAAGAAAGAAGAAAAGGAAACAACGAAGCGACCACGATCTTGGCGCTCCATAGTCTTCACTCAATGTCTTCTCATGTCATAGTCTTCAATGTGAATATCTTCACATACCACCATTGTCGTCAATGTCTTCATACATTTTTAGGGGTCATCTCCGGTAGGTAAACCGAATCAATGAGGGACACTACCTGCGTTATCCTGCAATTCACACAAACGCATTAGTCCCTCAACCACATTTGTCGTCAATACTCCAAAACCAACTAGGGGTGGCACTAGATGCACTTACAAAAAGTATGGTGCTACTCTTTACGAATCTGAAAAATTTGCCATACTTAAATATTGCTATGATAATTATGCTTCTAATCCTTATGTTAAACCATATATTGAGAACTACTCCGTTGTCCAAGAAGAGACTAATATTTTGCAGGAAGCTATGGAAGAAGAAATTGATGAAACTTTGAGCTCATTGGATGAAAAAGATGATGAGGAGAGCAAAGAACAAAAGGAGGAAGAGCGGATTAGCTACCCGTGCCCACCTTCTAATGAGAGTAACTCTTCAACTTATACATTGTTTAATTCCCCTTCGTGCTTACCGAAGGATGATTGCTATGATCCCGTTGATTATTTTGAAATACCCCTTTTTGATGCTTGCTATGCTTGTGGCCAAGATGCCAATATGAATTATGCTTATGGAGATGAACTTGCTATAGTTCCTTATGTTAAACATGAAATCATTGCTATTGCACCCACGCATGATAGTCCTATTATCTTTTTGAATTCTCCCGATTATACTATATCGGAGAAGTTTGCACTTATTAAGGATTATATTGATGGGTTGCCTCATACCATTGCACATGATGATTTTGATAGATATAATATGCATGTGCTTGCTGCTCCTACTTGCAATTATTATGAGAGAGGAACTATATCTCCACCTCTCTATGTTTCCCATACGATAAAATTGCAAGAAACTGTTTATACTATGCATTGGCCTTTACTATGTGTGCATGAATTGTTCTTTTATGACATGCCGATGCATAGGAAGAGAGTTAGACTTCGTCATTACATGATATATGTTACTTTGTGCTCACTACTAAATTACAAATCGTTGCTAATTAAAATTGGCTTTGATATACCTTGGGATCCGGGTGGATTCACTACTTGAGCACTATATGCCTAGCTTAATGGCTTTAAAGAAAGTGCTGCCAGGAGACAACCGGAAGTTTTAGAGAGTCATTTATTTCTGTTGAGTGCTTTCATATAGTTTAAAAACAACAAAAATAAAGAGGGGAACCTAAAACTTTTTCAAAAAAAAGTGAAAGTAAGAGAGACAAGCATTGTTGAAGTGGGAGAGCTCCTTGAACTTTGTTCATGCTCATGGCAACTTTGTGAATCTTGATTACAGAAAATTTTCAACAAAAATAATTATCCCCTTGTACAATTCCATTGTATTATAAAAATAATGTGCCAAGGTTTGCCTTTAGGATGTTTACAATGCTTGTTGGTTTGTGCGGTGCAGGACAGAAACGTTGGCTGTAGTGCGTGAATTTTAATTTTTTACTGGAACGTCAAATGGTTCTGATTCTTTGTGCACTGTCTTTCTGTACAAATTTTTTATTTTTCCTAATTTTTGCAGAATTTTTCATGTTCTCATAAGTATGGTGAATGTTCAGATTGCTATAGACTGTTTTGTTTTAGACAGATTCTATTTTTGATGCATAGTTTGCTTGTTTTGATGAAACTATCAATTTATATCAGTGGATTAAGCCATGAAAAAGTTGTATTACAGTAGACACAATGCAAAAAAAATTATGAATTGGTTTTAAACAATACTTAGAGTAGTGATTTGCTTTATTATACTAACGGATCTTACCGAGTTTTCTGTTGAAGTTTTGTGTGGATGTAGTGTCTAATCGAGGATGTTTCGATGTGAGAAGAAGGAAGAGAGGCAAGAGCTCAAGCTTGGGGATGCCCGAGGCACCCCAAGTAAATATTCAAGGAGACTCAAGCGTCTAAGCTTGGGGATGCTGGGGAGGCATCCCCTCTTTCTTCAACAAGTATCGGTATGTTTTCGAATTCGTTTCGTTCATGCATTATGCGCAAGTCTTGGAGCGTCTTTTGCATTTAGGTTTTTATTTTTCTTTTATGCACCATGGTGGTATGAGATGGTCCTTGGTTGATTTATAGAATGCTCTATGCACTTCACTTAAATCTTTTGAGTATGGTTTTATAGAATGCTTCATGTGCTTCACTTATATCATTTGAAGTTTGGATTGTCTGTTTCTTTCTACATAGACAACCGCCATTTGTAGAATGCTCTTTTGCATCACTTATATTTGTTAGAGCATGGGCATATCTTTTGTATAAAGAATTAAACTCTCATGCTTCACTTATATCTATTTAGAGAGATGACAGGAACTGGTCATTCACATGGTTAGTCATAAAATCCTAAATAAACTTGTAGATCGCTGAATATGATATGTTTGATTCCTTGCAATAGTTTTTGCGATATAAAGATGGTGATATTAGAGTTATGCTAGTGGGTGGTTGTGGATTGTAGAGACACTTGTTTTGAGGTTTGCAAGTCCCGTAGCATGCACGTATGGTAACCGTTGTGTGACAAATTTGAAGCATGGGGTGTTTCTTTGATTGTCTTCCTTATGAGTGGCGGTCGGGGACGAGTGATGGTTTTTTCCTACCAATCTATCCCCCTAGGGGCATGCGTAGTAGTACTTTGCTTCGAGGGCTAATAAACTTTTGCAATAAGTATATGAGTTCTTTATGACTAATGTGAGTCCATGGATTATACGCACTTTTACCTTTTCATCATTGCTAGCCTCTTCGGTACCGTGCATTGCTCTCTCTCACCTCAAGAGTTGGTGCAAACTTCGCCGGTGCATCCAAACCCCGTGATACGATACGCTCTGTCACACATAATCCTCATTATATCTTCCTCAAAACATCCACCATACCTACCTATCATGGCATTTCCATAGCCATTCCGAGATATATTGCCATGCAACTTCCATCATCATCATATACATGACTTTAGCATTTATTATCATATTGCTTTGCATGATCGTAAGATAGCTAGCATGATGTTTTCATGGCTTGTCCGTTTTTTGATGTCATTGCTACGCTAGATCATTGCACATCCCGGTACACCGCCGGAGGCATTCATATAGAGTCGTATCTTTGTTCTAGATATCGAGTTGCAATATTGAGTTCTAAGTAAATAAAAGTGTGATGATCATTATTATTAGAGCATTGTCCAAAAAAAAGAGAAGCCAAAGAAGCCTAAATAAAAAAATGGGGCCAAAGAAGCCCGCAAAAAAAGGGCAATGTTACTATCTCTTTTTCCACACTTGTGCTTCAAAGTAGCACCATGTTCTTCATGTAGTGAGTCTCATATCTTGTGCTTCAAAGTAGCACCATGTTCTTCATATAGATTGTCTCCTATGTTGTCACTTTCATATACTAGTGGGAATTTTCATTATAGAACTTGGCTTGTATATTCCAACAATGGGCTTCTTCAAATGCCCTAGGTCTTCATGAGCAAGCAAGTTGGATGCACACCCACTTAGTTTCTTTTGTTGATCTTTCATACACTTATAGCTCTTAGTGCATCCGTTGCATGGCGATCCCTACTCCTCGCATTGACATCAATTGATGGGCATCTCCATAGCCCGTTGATTAGCCGCGTCGATGTGAGACTTTCTCCTTTTTTTGTATTCTCCACATAAGCTCCATCATTATATTCTATTCCACCTATAGTGCTATATACATGGCTTGCGCTCATGTATTGCGTGAGAGTTGAAAAAGCTGAAGCGCGTTAAAAAGTATGAACCAATTGCTCGGCTTGTCATCGGGGTTGTGCATGATGGGGGCATTTTGTGTGATGAAAATGAAGCATGGCTAAACTGTATGATTTTGTAGGGATAAGCTTGCTTTGGCCTTGTTGTTTTGAAAATACATGATTGCTTTATTGGTACGCTCGAAGTATTATTGTTTTTATGTCAAATGATAGACTATTGCTTTGAATCACTCGTGTCTTAATATTCATGCCATGAATAGACATATGATTAAGATTATGCTAGGTAGCATTTCACATCAAAAATTATTCTTTTTTTTATCATTTACCTACTCGAGGACGAGCAAGAATTAAGCTTGGGGATGCTGATACGTCTCCGTCGTATCTATAATTTTTGATTGTTCCATGCCAATATTATTCACTTTCATATACTTTTCGGCAATTTTTTATATTATTTTTTGGACTAACATATTGATCCAGTGCCTAGTGTCAGTTCCTGTCTGTTGCATGTTTTATGTTTCGTAGAATATCCATATCAAATGGAATCCAAACGGGATAAAAACGGATGGAGCTTATTTTTGGAAAATATGAAAAATTCCAGAAGAAAAATCCACGCGAGACGGTGCCCGAGGTGGTCACAAGGCAGGCGCCCAGCGCCGCCTACCCTCGTGAGCCCACCGTAAGGCGGTTGACGCTCTTCTTTTGCCGTAGGAAAGCTAATATTCGGAAAAAAATCACGGCGAAGGTTTCAGGCCAATCGGAGTTACGGATCTCCATATATACGCGAAACGGTGAAAAAGAGCCGAGCGTAATGCGTAAACAGAGATAGATCCAATCTCGGAGGGCTCTTGCCCCTCCCAAGCCATGGGAGCCAAGGAACAGAGGGGAAACCCTCCTCCCATCTAGGGAGGAGGTCAAGGAAGAAGAAGAAGAAGAGGGCTCTCTCCCCTTGCTTCCGATGGCGCCGGAGCAGCTCTTTGGGGCCATCATCATCACCGCGATCTTGAGCAACACCTCCGCCATCTTCACCAACAACTCCATCACCTTCCCCCTCTATCTACAGCGGTCCACTCTCCATAACCTGCTGTACCCTCTATTTGACCATGGTGCTTTATGCTTCATATTATTTTCCGATGATGTGTTGCCATCCTATGATGTCTGAGTAGATTTCTATTGTCCTATCGGTGATTGATGAATTGCTATGATTGGTTTGAGTTGCATGTTTTATTATTGGTGTTGTCCTATTGTGCCCTCCGTGTCGCGCAAGTGTGAGGGGTTCCCGTTGTGGGGTTTGCAATATGTTTATGATTTGCTTATGATGGGTGGCGTGAGTGACAGAAGCACAGACCCGAGTAAGTAGGTTGTTTGCGTATGGGATAAAGGGGACTTGATACTTTGATGCTATGGTTGGGTTTTATCTTAATGAATCTTTAGTAGTTGCGGATGCTTGCTAGAGTTCCAATCATAAGTGCATATGATCCAAGTAGAGAAAGTATGTTAGCTTATGCCTCTCCCTCAAATAGAATTGCAATAACGATTATCGGTCTAGTAACATAGTCAGTTGCCTAGGGACAATTCCATAACTCCTACCACCACTTTTCCACACTCGCTATATTTACTTTAGTTGTGTCTTTACCTTAGCAGCCCCTAGTTTTATTTTCGTGCTCTTTACTTTCTTGCTAACCTATCCAAAAACACCTACAAAGTACTTCTAGTTTCATACTTGTTCTAGGTAAAGCGAACGTCAAGCGTTCGTAGAGTTGTATCGATGGTCGATAGAACTTGAGGGAATATTCGTTCTACCTTTAGCTCCTCATTGGGTTCGACACTCTTACTTATCAAAAACTGTTGCGATCCCCTATACTTGTGGTTTATCAACTATCTACTATAATAAGGTTTGCCCTGCTCCGGTGACGGAGGGGCGACAACGGCGGTGCGCCTTCGACTCGCTCCGGTGCTTGTAGTCGTTGCTATGTGGTCCACGGACCTCGATGCAATTTTTACTTCTGGTGTTTTTTGTACTACGTTGATAGTTATGAATAGATCAGAAGTTTTCATTGTGAAAAAAAGAGAGTACCCGAGATAAATAAATAAAGAATAATTTACATAAAAGGCCTACTAGAAAAATATATTATCCAAAATATAAAAGTAAATCTATATTATACCTACAAATAAAGTACGGATTGCTTTTGGCCGTTCACCGTCGCGGTATTGTTTTAGAAAACCTCCATATGTTTTGAAGAATCAACTCGCAGTACATCTTTACGTGATGCGAATTGTTCTTCTGATTTTACGGAAAACCCACTACAGTTCCGGTTAAGTAACCCGCCATTCACTTTTAAGCGACAACACGAATCTTTTTTTGTTTTTATAGAAAACCCCTACAATTTCTGGTAATTAACCAGAAACTCACTTTTAACTACAAAACATGGTTTTTGAAATATTCATATGTTTGACACCTTAACTCCAATTTTAACATGTTATATATATAATTTGATTAGAAAAATGTTTAGAATGCAAATATGATGTTATTTTACCTATTACCTATTTTTAAAATGTTATTTGCAGTGAAACCTTAATCAATAGCGTCTGATCCGTCTTTCCTTCGTACAAGCGCCGGTCTCAATTGCAAATGAACACCTCGACAAACAAAATTGGAGACGAAAGAAACCATCGGTAACCACGCATACAAGCCATGGCAAACCTAGCGAGGGAAAAATATTCTCATCTTATGTTGAGAGAGAGACGACTTAGGATTGACCACATTCAAACACGTTGTGGTTCTATAGGCACTAAGATCATCGTAGGCGAGGATGGGACGGAAGACAAATGACAACATAGATAGGATGGGGTGTTTAAATAAAGAACGTGGACCTATTCGGGTCTTGACTCATGATTGGCATGTGCTATATTTTTTCTCCCATTGCAACGTACGGGCTCTTTTGCTAGTAAAAATCTAAGTAACAACTAATTAACATGCACAATAGGAGAACAACATGATAGTCAAAAAATGCTGGAAGCCGAAAAGAAAATTATTCGCCTAAAGATAGCACTTCTAAAAGAAAACCAACAGGGAAAGGGGCTCTCTTCCTTCTAGCAAAGAACTAGTTCCTCATTAGGCATTAAGAGTCAGCGGGATAAATGCTAAGTGGTTCCATCGTCTCAACGTAGGGAAATGTCTGGTACCAGTCACCCTTTATCTTGGCGAGCCGCGTCCCCTGAGCCCTGTGGCTGACTTCAAGACCGCACCGCCTTGTTTGATGACCACATGTCCTTCCGTCTATGTGCCCGCATATCCATCCCTCTTCTTTGTCAAGACGTATTCGCCACACACGCATCGTGGGTGGCCCTGGAAGGTCCTGCCGCCGAGACTGCAAGCACGTCCACTTCCGCCTTATCAAGAATCCACACCTCGGTGCGTCATCGAAAGGTCATGGATCACGAGGCCCAACCTCCCATGCACCTCAGTTAGGTGGTAGTTAGCTATATGCGCCGGTAGCTCCTTGAGGAAGGTGACACGCTCATGCTCAAGATCAAACGCCATGACCAGTGCTATAGCGCCATAGCTCAAGACCCAATAAGTAGTGCCATCGACGATGACGATGCGGCGCTCAGTCGCACTTGCACCATCCGTCGTGCTCGGGAACCTCCCGCCACGATGCCTCCCCAAGTGTGAGCACATGTACGGTGTCGAACACGTGCGGCAAGTCGAAGCTGCGAGGACATGCACCACCTTATCTTGACGGGCGTAGGGTGGTATCCGGCTATGCGCCTCGTACCATTTCTCCGGGACACATCTCCTCTTATCTACACACGGCAGCGGGGTACAGTAACGCCTCACGGTGGCGGGTTGACCAAGGTGATGGCGCCGCCTAGTGTCACCATGTCGCATAAGCGAGCAGGCCGTTACGCGTCTGACCAAGTTGTCCGTATTTGCCCCACTTCCACAACTTTCTGCACTTCCCTGTTGACGACTTGGACAGGTCATCGACGACATAGGCGGTGCGGTCCCAGATGTCCCAGAAAAGGGCCATGGCGCATCTCTGCATCTCCGTGGTGTGCTCCCCGATGATGTCGCGCCAGAGCCTGCAGCCGAGACGGATCCGGCGCCGGGAGCTCGGGGGCAGCCGCAGCAGGATGTCCAGCAGGACGTCCGTGGGCAAGTCCCGGCGTCCCGCGTCATTCGTGGCCATGGGATGCAATCTATTTTCCCTTGTTCTTCCTTTTCTCTTTCTCCCGGTTGTGCACCACACGATGCGTGGCCTTTGCACCGTCGTTTTCGTTTGCTTTTAACGTCACCACGATGCGGTTTGATTCCGACTTGGTTACCGACTTCTTCTTTTTTGCTGGAGTTACCGATTTTTTTGCTTTATGTTGTACTTGTACTCCTACTACTGTTTGGAAAGTTTTTTGGGTGGGAATATGAGAACGTGATGAAATCCAAACAGGTTTGATACAACACGGGATCCATGTCAATGGCGGTCTTGCGGGGCAGCCCTTCGGCGACAAGGTACATGACGAAGGTCCTCGACGGGGTGCGGTGGTCGGCGTCCACGGCAGTGATGAAGATGGATCCGGGCAGCAGGGCCCGCGATGAGCAGATCGGTGCTCTCCGGAGATCCCGGGCAGGGCTGCCGGAGTTCGTGCATGAGGCTAGCGCAGAGGTGGCTGCCTGCGAGCAGCAGAGGACCGAGGTGGACTTGCGAGGCTGGCTGGCGGAGGGGCGGTGAGTCTCGAGCTAGCTGATGCAGGAGCTGCAAGCGGCGATCGGTGGTCGAGTACCCATGGACGGCGAGCGGCTCGAGTACAGAGGTGGTGACCACTTACAGCCTGTCGAGGCACGGCTCCGATATTCAGCATACGTCAATTTTTTGCACCATACAAAAAGGGAAACGTTTAAAGCCGGCGCACCGGCTGAAAATTCCGCCGGTCTCCTGGTCACGCTCGCTCTCTCACGTCTACCTCCAGCTTTCACGGACGCAGATCCCCTCCCCCCCCACCCCCCGCACCTGCCCTCGAGCTGCGACTGGGCCACCACGACCTCCATCTCCGGCGTCCAGGCTCCTCTCCGCCATGGCTGCCTGCCGCCATGGCCAGATCTATCCCCTACCTCCAGCCTTCACGCGGGCGCATCCACTCACCCTCCCCCTCCCCCCCGCCCTCCCCCCCCCCCCCCCCCGGGCTGCGACTGGCCAGACCACGACCTCCATCGCCGGCGTCCAGGCACCCCCTCGCCGGCCGCCATGGCTGCCTGTCGCCATGGCTGGATGCACTCGCGTATACTAGTGTTGCAACCGTCACCTAGAACAGCTTCAACAGCTGTTGAAAAAAGCTTCAACCATAGACAGAAAAGCTTCAATGGAATTGCGCAGCAAAGAGAAGCTGCAACCGTAGTTGGATTTTGTTACTACTAGCGAAGTTTTTTGCTACATCCATCAGGTGGAGCTGCGACCTCGCGACGATGACAACGATGATTTCTGCTGCAACCGTAGTAGATTTTTGCTACTACCGCTGAAGTTTTTGCTACATCCATGTAAGGCAGAGTTGCGACCTCGTGAAGACGGCGACGGTGTTTGATTTTTGCTGCATCCGTAATTTATTTTTGCTACTAACGGTGAAGTTTTTTGCTACATCTATTCAATGGCGTTGATTGACTGGTGGTCGTCGCGCGACGCAATTTCGTGCAACGAGCGGCTAGGGGCGGCGATGGAGCTACCACCAGAGGGGAGCTATAACCGTCGCCGGTGGAGCTGCAACCGCAGACGCAGCTGTTGCATGGATTGAGGTAGTTTTGACTACATCCATTCAACGGCGAACGGTCGACAAGGGTGGGGACCGACCACGAGGACGACCGGAGGTGGGGCCCGACCACGAGGACTGCGGCGGCGAGGACGGCCACTGGAGGGGACTGCAGGCGCGACGAGGATCTTGAGCGGGAGTTGCAGATCCAGCCCGAGGAAGAAGAGGACGTGGGCGAATCGTTTTTCTTTTTTTGCCCAGATCCATTGACCAAGCGGCTCGCATCAAACGGCTGGGGCGGGACCGGCCGAAACTTTCGGCCGGTGCGCCGGCGCCTAGTGTTCGCCATACAAAAAGACAACACCTGGCACTATTCAAAACATACAGTTTTGACACGCAAAAAAAATTGTGAGTCACCCTTAGTTTTTGGAGAAATACATGATTAATACACACGACTAAGGGCATCTCCAACGGCAACCCGTAAAACTGTATGGGATGCAATCCGCCCGTGGACAGAAGGGACCAGTCCGCGGATAAGGATGTGGGAGGTAGCCATCCAACGCTAGCCGCATACATTTCAAACCGCATTTTAACTAACCGGACAAAATACATGCAAACCGTCCGATATTCATCAAAATTCGGATAGAAAAATAGCATAAATCATTCACACATAGCATGCAAATTAAGTCTAGTACAACAAGGTCTCAAATTCGACTAGATCCCGAATGTCCAACAAGTTTTTCAGGAACAGATCATGTCCTTCCACACATACTTCTCCTCCAGCTTCGTCCGGCAGAGCTGACCTGTAGTACAGCACGCGGCGCGTGCGGGCTACATATAGTGTGTAGACCAACATTGAGTGAATGAATCGATGAACAAGTTTAGCAAGAGGAAGTAAAACTTACCATCTCCTCCATAGCCGCGTGCAATGGCCACTTTGCCTCGAGCTGACTGACCAAGTTGCAGAACTTGATGGCGCTGACCAGGATAGCATGCCAGCGATACGACAACAACCTCGCGTTGCAAGGTCCCATGATGTACACGTCGTAGGGTGCAATGTGCTTTCCTGCGTGAAACTTTTCATGCACTTGCTCCCAGAAGGGCGGCCCTCTGGTCCTGCCAATGAAATCCGCGGATACGGCCAGTCACGCATCGCACAACAACTCATCCTCCATGGTCGAGTAGCTCATTATCCTTCATACTCTAAAAAATGACATAACATTTGAAAATAAGCTTAATGACATTTGACCGAACACCGGCTGGGCGTGGTGTCCACCATGGAGGTCGTCGACAGGGGACGGAGTGTACCTGGGTACAAACGGCTCCAGGGCCGAAAGCTACGTCGAAACGGCGAGCGGGCGCGTCGGTGCTGGTTGCGGGCGTCCGACAATGCCTGTGTGGCGGCCGGAGACGAACACCAGCGGCGGCGGAGGTGGAGGGTGCGGATGCAAAATAAAGGGGAGAAGGAACAGAGTGGAAGGAAATGGGAGTGGGAGGGAGCATTAGGTGGGCTGGGGGTGTCGGAGTCCTACGTTTCAGGTGTTGGGACTGCCGCAAACCTTCCACACTTTTGTCTGCAATTTACGAGAGAAATCACGTCCAAACTACCCCGCAAACCCATACAGGTTGGAGTTGGACGGCTTCTGTGGTTCGGACATTTGCGGGAGGTTTACGGGTCTATCTTGAAGATGCCCTAAGTGGGCAGAGTTGCAATGCAAGCTCGCACTGCTCTTTCCTTTTGAAATGAGTGGTTGCTCTTTCAGCTGACTTTCACTCTTCCGATGAACAGAAAGCGATCTGCGCTTTTCGATTAGATTCGAGAGTGTGGCCTTGGATCGCTTTCTGGAATGTCGATACCAATCATCCTGTAAAATGATAAGCGTTCCTACTCCCTCGAGGGGAGCCGCGGTCTGTATATATTGATGTGGCCGAAGCCAACCCTTGGTGTACAAGGAATATTACAAGGAGTTTGAGTAGAATACGTAAAGGAAAGGAGTTGGAGACTACACGGAACAATATTCTCTAACACCCTCCCTTAATCTTAACTATCCTAGATTAAGATTACACTTGAATTCCTCAAATGGTCTTGCTGGTAAAGCCTTTGTAAAGCCGTATGCCACTTGATCCTTAGAGGGAATAAACTGTTGGAAATATGCCCTAGAGGCAATAATAAAAGGATTATTATTATATTTCCTTGTTCATGATAATTGTCTTTTATTCATGCTATAATTGTATTATCCGGAAATCGTAATACACGTGTGAATACATAGACCACAATATGTCCCTAGTGGAGCCTCTAGTTGACTAGCTCGTTGATCAATAGATAGTCATGGTTTCCTGACTATGGACATTGGATGTCATTGATAACGGGATCACATCATTAGGAGAATGATGTGATGGACAAGACAATCCTAAGCATAGCACAAGATCGTGTAGTTCGTTTTGCTAGAGCTTTTCCAATGTCAAGTATCTCTTCCTTAGACCATGAGATCGTGTAACTCCGGATACCGTCTGAGTGCTTTGGGTGTACCAAGCGTCACAACGAATCGGGTGACTATAAAGGTGCACTACAGGTATCTCCGAAAGTGTACATTGGGTTGACACGGATCGAGATCGGATTTGTCACTCCGTGTTACGGAGAGGTATCCTTGGGCCCACTCGGTAGTGCATCATCATAATGAGCTCAAAGTGACCAAGTGTTTGGTCACGGGATCATGCATTACTGATGCGAGTAAAGTGACTTGCCGGCAATGAGATTGAACGAGGTATTGGGATACCGACGATCGAATCTCGGGCAAGTAAAATACCGATTGACAAAGGGAATAGTATACGGGTTTGATTGAATCTTCGACATCGTGGTTCATCCAATGATATCATCGAGGAGCATGTGGGAGCCAACATGGGTATCCAGATCCCGTTGTTGGTTATTGCCCGAGAGCCGTCTCGGTCATGTACGCATGTCTCCCGAACCCGTAGGGTCTACACATAAGGTTCGGTGGCGCTAGGGTTGTATGAATATGAGTATGCAGCAAACCCAATGTTGTTCGGAGTCCCGGATGAGATCCCGGACGTCACGAGGAGTTCCGGAATGGCCCGGAGGTAAAGATTTATATATAGGAAGTCTTATTTTGGTCGCCGGAAAAGTTTTGCGGCGTTATCGGTATTATCTTGGGAGTGCCGATAGGGGTCCGGGGTCCACCGGGGGTCCACCTGCCCGGGGGGCACATGGGCTGTAGGGGTGCGCCTTGGCCTATATGGGCCAAGGGCACCAGCCCCAAGAGGCCCATGCGCCAAGATATAAGAAAAGGGGAGAGTCCTAAAGGGAAGGCACCTCAGGGTGCCTTGGGAGGATGGACTCCTCCCCTCTTAACCGCACCCTTCCTTGGAGGAAGGGGCAAGGCTGCGCCCTTCCCTCTCTTGCACCTATATAAAGGGAGGGAGGGAGGGTGGCCGCACCCATAAGCCTGGCGCCTCCCTCCTCCCTGAAACACCTCCTCCTCCTTCCGTAGTTGCTTAGCGAAGCCCTGCCGGAGTTCTGCTGCATCCACCACCACGCCGTCGTGCTGCTGGATCATCATTAACCTCTCCTTCCCCCTTGCTGGATCAAGAAGGAGGAGACGTCATCCGCTCCGTACGTGTGTTGAACGCGGAGGTGCTGTCCGTTCAACACTAGGTCATCGGTGATCTGAATCACGGCGAGTACGACTCCATCATCCCCGTTCCATTGAACGCTTCCGCATGCGATCTACAAGTGGTATGTAGATGAAATCACTCTCCCATGACTCGTTGCTAGATGAACTCATAGATGGATCTTGGTGAAACCGTAGGAAAATTTTTAATTTTACGCAGCGTTCCCCAACGGTGGCATCATGAGCTAGGTCTGTCGCGAAGTTCTCTATTGCACGAGTAGAACACAATTTTGTTGTGGGCGTAGATCTTGTCAACTTGCTTGCCGCTACTAGTCTTTTCTTGCTTCAGCGGTATTGTGCGATGAAGCGGCCCGGACCGACCTTACACGTACGCTTACGTGAGACTGGTTCCACCGACTGACATACACTAATTGCATAAGGTGGCTAGCGGGTGTCTGTCTCTCCCACTTTAGTTGGAGCGGATTCGATGAAAAGGGTCCTTATGAAGGGTAAATAGAAGTTGACAAATCACGTTGTGGCTTTCACAGAGGTAAGAAAAGCGTTCTTGCTAGAACCCTATTGCAGCCACGTAAAACTTGCAACAACAATTAGAGGACGTCTAACTTGTTTTTGCGAGAAAGTGTTTTGTGATATGATATGGCCAAAGTTGTGATGAATGATGAATGATATATGTGATGTATGAGATCATGTTCTTGTAATAGGAATCACGACTTGCATGTCGATGAATATGACAACGGCAGGAGCCATAGGAGTTGTCTTTATTTTTTGTATGACCTGCGTGTCATTGAAGAACGCCATGTAAATTACTTTACTTTATTGCTAAATCGTTAGCCATAGAAGTAGAAGTAGTCGTTGGCGTGACAACTTCATGAAGACACGATGATGGAGATCATGATGATGGAGATCATGGTGTCATGCGGTGACAGGATGATCATGGAGCCCCGAAGATGGAGATCAAAGGAGCTATGTGATATTGGCCATATCATGTCACTACTATATATAATTGCATGTGATGTTTATTATGTTTATGCATCTTGTTTACTTAGAACGACGGTAGTAAATAAAGATGATCCCTCATAACAATTTCAAGAAAGTGTTCCCCCTAACTGCGCGCCGTTGCTAAAGTTAAATGCGTTTGAAGCACCACGTGATGATCAGGTGTGATAGATCCTTACGTTCACATACAACGGGTGTAAGACAGTTCTACACATGCATAAACACTTAGGGTTAACTTGACGAGCCTAGCATGTAAAGACATGGCCTCGGAACACAAGAGACCGAAAGGTCGAACATGAGTCGTATGGAAGATACGATCAACATGGAGATGTTCATCGACGATGACTAGTCCGTCTCACGTGATGATCGGACACGGCCTAGTCGACTCGGATCATGTAACACTTAGATGACTAGAGGGATGTCAAATCTGAGTGGGAGTTCATTAAATAATTTGATTAGATGAACTTAATTATCATGAACATTAGTCTAAAATCTTTGCAAAATGTCTTGTAGATCAAATGGCCAACGCTCATGTCACCATGAACTTCAACGCGTTCCTAGAGAAAACCAAGCTGAAAGGCGATGGCGGTAACTATTCGGACTGGGTCCGGAACACGAGGATCATCCTCATAGCATCCAAGAAACAATATGTCCTAGAAGCACCGCTTAGGTGATGCACCCATCGAGAAGAACCAAGACATTATGAATGCTTGGCAGTCTCGTCTTGATGATTACTCCCTCGTTCGGTGCGGCATGCTTTACTGACTTAGAACCGGGGCTCCAAAAGCGTTTTGAGCGACACGGAGCATATGAGATGTTCGAGGAGCTGAAACTAGTTTTCCAAGCTCATGCCCGGTCGAGAGATATGAAGTCTCCGACAAGTTCTATAGTTGTAAGATGGAGGAAAATAGTTCTGTCGGTGAGCACATACTCAAAATATGCAGGTTGCACAACCGCCTGTCCGAGCTGGACATTAACCTCCCAGACGAGGCGGTCATTGACAGAATCCTTGATCGCTCCCACCAAGCTACAAGAGCTTTGTGATGAACTACAATATGCGAGGGGATGGTGAAGACCATTCCCGAAGTATTCTCAATCTTTGAAGTCAGCGAGGTTGAAATCAAGAAAGAACATCAAGTGTTGATGGTCAATAAAACCACTAAGTTCAAGAAGGGCAAGGGTAAGAAGAACTTCCAAGAAGTACGGCAAGGATGTTGCGGCGCCCGATAAGCAAGTTGCCGGGAAGAAGTCAAAGAATGGACCCAAGCCTGAGACTGAGTGCTTTTATTGCAAAGGGAAGGGTCACTGGAAGCGGAACTGCCCCAAATACTTAGCGGACAAGAAGGCCGGTGTCGGTGTCAAAACCGGCGGATCTCGGGTAGGGGGTCCCGAACTGTGCGTCTAGGTGGATGGTAACAGGAGACAAGAGACACGATGTTTTACCCAGGTTCGGGCCCTCTTGATGGAGGTAAAACCCTACGTCCTGCTTGATTGATATTGATATTGTGGATGTTTACAAGAGTGGATCTACCACGAGATCAAGGAGGCTAAACCCTAGAAGCTAGACTATGGTATGATTGTTGTATATATGAGATTTTCTATCGACTAGCCTGGCCTCGGTTTATATAATGCACCGGAGGCCTAGGATAACAAGAGTCCTAGCCGAATACGCCGGTGGGGGAGGAGTCCTTGTCTTGATCGACAAGTCTTGTTGATTCTTCCTTGTATCGGCGGTTATGGGACTGGCCCATGAGTATCTGACCATGGGGTCCTCGGCCCAATCCAACTGATCGAGAGGCGGCGTGGTGAGTACCCCTAGTCCAGGACACCGTTAGTAGCCCCTGAACCGGTCTTCAAGTTAGGGACACTCCTCGATTCTTCGAACTGTTCTTGATCTTAGTTCGTCGGTCTTGAAAACTGGTTCAACAAATCTTCTCATCTTCGATCTTGAGGATCGCCGAAATGCATTCGATGAGTTTACACGTCGGGTATCCGAGGAGCCCCTTTAAGTTTCCGGCCTTTATCAATGCCTTGTTATTTTTGTGCCACGCCTCGGGTTTGAAGTTGTTCCCGGGTGGCAAGGTCCTCTTGCGTCCGAGCTCCAATGCCGGACTGCATTCGAGGTATCTTTTGCAGCCGAGCACCAATGCCGGACTGCTTCCCAGCTCTACCGCCGGACTATGTATCCGAGCTCCAACGCCGGACTGTATCCGAGCTCCAACGCCGGACTATGTATCCGATCTCCAACGCCGGACTTTATCCGAGGTGTCATAAATCACCTTGGTTCAAAGAAGTTTGAAGGAGTTTAACCGAGCTTAATGCCGGAAATGCCCTCTAAGGAGCCAGCCACTTGCATCCGAGCTATATGTCGAACTGCTTCCGAGGTGGTTAAGCACCTCGGTCGTGGGCTGATTTTTGGTCAATGTTTTTTATTGATGTAATTTATTCTCTGACGAGATATATAGCCAGTAGCCCTCAAGGTATGTATCGGTCTAAAACCCGAGATGCACATGAAGGATGACATAAGACCGCTGATCCCGTGAGTCACGAGACTCGGGTTGATTTGCAAAACCGGTCGAGGATCAAGTCCTAGCTCGGCAGAACACTTGAGGGCACAAAAGCGGCGTGCTCGATCCTCGAGACTCGGGTTGGGTGCGGCCGACCAACCTGAGGATCAAAATCTCCTCGAGGAACTGTATTGCACTTAAGATTTTACGCATAGAACAAGCAATGCAAGAGTAGCCCCGAGACATCGGTCGGGTGGCAACACGGATCGAGGGATCAATGTGCCTTTAATATTTGTAAGTAATAAGCCCGAAGCCAGTGGCCCCGAGCCTTAATGCGGGCACGGGTGGCGAATTAAGGATCAATATCCATAGTAAAATCACAAATTATGTGTAATGACTCAATGTATCCAAGTACTTTATGTCATTAATGCTCGGATCCGCATTGTACAAAACTTTGTTGACCGACCATCGGCTTCAACCTCCTCGGCGATGGCGAGGAGTGTTTGTCCTACTTTATAAAGCCTTTATGAGGGCAAAGATTTACGACAAACAAGGCAATCTGGCCATACGGTTTTATAAACAAAGGTACGCAGAGAGATATGCTATATTACTGTTTAATGTAAGAAATGTCTTCCAAAGAAAATAGTCCCGCTTATCGGTTCCTTTCTTTGGGTTGCCATGCTAAGCATGATCATGAAACCTCAGCTCCAATGTAAGAGCAAAATATTGAGGATTTAGTTTGGGAGGTCGATTACTAGCCCCAGTAGTGTTCGGGCGACAAAGAGGTCAAGCCGAAACACTTCGCCAATTTCATGAATGGCCCGTCATTTAATATAGTCATCGGATCGCTGACCAGTTTACACCTATTGTGACAGTCAGTTTTCGGCTTTCTCCACTGAGGTGCTTGACCATGCGAGCTGGAAGCACAATCGCAGTGGTTCTCCCTATGCACACCTAGCCGAACAAAGCGGGACGTAGGAGGCAAGAGCGGGAGCCGGGCAACCCAACTATTGACCGAAGACACAATTCGAAACTGATGCATATATAGCAATACCCGAGAATGTTTTTGCCGAATCTCTAAAGGAGTCCGGCATTGCACTGCGAGACTTGTGCTGAAAACACACAAATAGTTTAAAAGTGCCCAAAGCTTGGAAAACCAAAAAACGCACATGACGTCCGAACACTCGTGTCGAAAAAAGGAGAGATAAATAATAAAAACTTTGCAACGACTAAGAAGAAAAACACTTAGTATGAAATGGCTCAAATAAACATAAGAGCCCCCAAGTGACTTGGGTAAAAGTTGACTATATAATGTAAGGTGACATGTAGAATGCCTTCTAGCGGATTGTAGATCGTTTGTCGTAGCGGACCTTTTCGCTTCAACCTCTGGACCCAATAGTCCGGAGTGTGTCCGAATACCCTCGAGGTTATAAAAACCGGGGCATGCGTGGAGACCAGGCGTAGGGGTCATTAGTGTTGTATCAGACAAGTGCCCAACTAGTTATGTTATATTACATGGGTAGTAAGAAACATCTTCCAGGGAGAATAGTTCCGTTAAGGGTTCCTTTCGCTGGGATGCATGCCCTAAAGTGCATGTCAAAGCTGCTATGAAAGCAGAAAATCATCTGGGGCAGATGGGTAAATAATTAAAAATCATCTTTTAGTTCACCGACCGAGTATTCCCTTAAGAACGCTAGCTTTCGGCTTCACCCAGTCTGAGGTACACATCCGGCTGACCCGCAGTAACAATCGCAGAGGTGCTCCCTTTACCACCTAGCCGAACAATCGGGAGCGAGGGGTAAGCACAGAGCCGAGCAACCCAGCTTGGCCAAAACTTAAGTCATATCGATGCATATAATGGTGAATAAAAGGTACATGCGGAAGTGTGGCGCATGTGTTGGGAATGAAGCCCGAATTAATAAGCTTCATTAAGGAAGCCCCAGTATAATGAGCGGGTGGCGCGTCAAGTGTCTTGAACAAAGTTTCGACAAGGAAAATTTTTTACAAGCAACTTTTTTCCAAAAAAGTATAATGCTTGGTCGAACCGGACACAAGTTAGAAATTTAAAACTTTGAGCATGAAGTCAACTTAGCTGGTTAATGTGTTCGTTATTGACGATGCGGTCCGAGCTTGATGCGGGATAAGGTTCCATCCCCCAAGCCGGTCCCGAGGTGGCGGAGCAAAAAGCTCGGCACTGTGAGGTGGTGACATAGCACGGTCAATGCAGGACGGCAGAGTGATGCCGAGGTTCCCAGCATGGGGTAATGAAGTGTTGACGAAGCCCCCCGTCCAGCCGAGGTGACGTCAAAGGATATAGTCCGGCTGGATCATTTTCCTGTGCACAAAAAATAGTGCAAACCAGAGATAATAGTAATAAAAAAATCGTTGCATAATAAATAATTTATGCAAAGTGAGTAATAAAGGAAATATGGCCTGGCGCCGAAGTCAATGTCAATGCAGGGCGGCGGCGGCGTGATGCTTTAAAGGCATGGCAAGGCCTGAATTCACAGGTCGGTCCGAGTTCGGATCTGGCGTCACGGACTATGTCTGAACTGACCGAACCATCATGCGACCGTCGATAATGCGGCCACTATTTGATAGACCTGTGTACATATGATGGACAAACCAGAGTAATAATTCCTTGGGAAAAATTAACCCAAACAAGCAAAAAAGAAATACTAGGATTAATAGCACCTGGTTTATTTGTTGTAGCAATCCGAAGGAAGGTGATTCCCAAAATTGGGACTCGACCCGCGCACCCATTGCCTGGTCGGCTAGTGACGCCGAAGTGTCCGGAGTAGGTTGATGAAGAGATGGCGAAGCCCCCGGTCCAGCCGAGATATCGAAGTAGGTTGGCGTGATGGACACCAGCTTGGAGAAGCAACGATGCGGCCCTCGCCGATGCAGGTCGTGGCGTGGTCGATGCCGGCTTGATGAAGCGACCGTGCGGCGATGCGGTATGCCCGCTCCGTGTAATCCGTGGGCGGCGATGTTGGTGATGATTTATCCTTCGCGATGCGGACTTTTGTTCGGCTTGCCGAGATGATGATCCGAAGAAGTTGAGCTCGGCTCAACAAAGTGACGACGATGTTCAGCGCAGGTCGTCAGCCGTGGAGCAATATTGCCGGACTGGTTTGACACCAGCATGATATTGAAGATCATGTCCAAAAGATCTTAAAGTTAGTGGGATGTGTTGGGAAACAAAACACTATACCCCATACAAAACTTCCTTCAAAAAGGATGTCCGAAATCCCGTTCATAAAAAAGACGAACTCGGGTCGAATTCGTTTTCGCGCAGAAAACAGATCCGAAAAGTGATGCACTAATCTGAAGGTTCCCGGAGTTTGGACAGTCGGATCGAGCTGAAATTTTGAGGGGTGGTAGATATAGGAATTCCGCAGCCGATCAATGGTTGGATCTTCCAAAGGAAGTCCGAGCTAGAATCTGGACACCACGCCCTAAACTCGTCCAGATTCAATGCGGCTCCGGTATATCGGAGATTGCCAGAGATTCCTCCATCGGAACTCGATGAAATTTTCCAGGGTTGTTGTAGACTCAATTCCGCACAATTCCACCGAAGAAATCGTTAAAACGACACTTGACGAGGCGGTGGCGGCGGACACAAGTCCGTTGTCCGAAAAAAAAGACGGCCGCCCTAGGGCAATGTTGACGTTGAGCCCGGGCTCCTGGATGATTCTTCCATGATCTTGATAGAGATCGGAGTTGATGTCGATGAAGGCCCTCATCCGAACATGACGATCGGAGATAGGCGCAGTCCTTGGTTGAACCAAGGTGACCAATGAGCTGGTGACGAAGATGCCGAAGTTGCAGTTGACCTGCGGGCGAGCCATCGACCTTTTGCCGGACACACAGAGGAACTCTGAATGAAAGCACCAATGTCGGTGTCAAAACCGGCGGATCTCGGGTAGGGGGTCCCGAACTGTGCGTCTAGGTGGATGGTAACAGGAGACAAGGGACACGATGTTTTACCCAGGTTCGGGCCCTCTTGATGGAGGTAAAACCCAACGTCCTGCTTGATTGATATTGATATTGTGGATGTTTACAAGAGTGGATCTACCACGAGATCAAGGAGGCTAAACCCTAGAAGCTAGCCTATGGTATGATTGTTGTATATATGAGATTGTCTATCGACTAGCCTGGCCTCGGTTTATATAATGCACCGGAGGCCTAGGATAACAAGAGTCCTAGCCGAATACGCCGGTGGGGGAGGAGTCCTTGTCTTGATCGCCAAGTCTTGTTGATTCTTCCTTGTATGCGGCAGTTGTCCGGACTGGCCCATGAGTATCTGACCATGGAGGTCCTCAGCACAATCCAACTGATCGGGAGACGACGTGGTGAGTACCCCTAGTCTAGGACACCGTCACCGGCAACACTAAAGGTATATTTGATATACATGTAATTGATGTGTACCTTACCGATTACTCGTAGTAACTCCACGGTATTTGATACCGGTGTCGTTGCTCATATTTGTAACTCACAGCAGGAGCTGCGGAATAAGCGGAGATTGGCGAAGGACGAGGTGACGATGCGCGTCGGGAATGGTTCCAAGGTCGATGTGATCGCCGTCGGCACGCTACCTCTACATTTACCTACGGGATTAGTTTTAAACCTCAATAATTGTTATTTAGTACCAAGTTTGAGCATGAACATTGTATCGGGAACTCGTTTAATACGAGATGGCTACTCAATTAAATCCGAGAATAATGGTTGTTCTATTTATATGAGAGAACTGTTTTATGGTCATGCTCCGATAGTCAATGGTTTATTCTTAATGAATCTCCAACGTAATGTTACACATGTTCATAGTGTGAATACCAAAAGATGTAAAGTTGATAACGATAGTCCCACATACTTGTGGCTTTGCCGCCTATGGTCACATTGGTGTCAAGCGCATGAAGAAGCTCCATCTTGATGGACTTTTAGAGTCTCTCGATTATGAATCATTTGACACATGCGAACCATGCCTCATGGGCAAGATGACCAAGACTCCGTTCTCCGGAACTATGGAGCGAGCAACCAACTTGTTGGAAATCATACATACCGATGTGTGCGGTCCAATGAGCGTTGAGGCTCGCGGAGGATATCATTATGTTCTCACTCTCACTGATGACTTGAGTAGATATGGGTATGTCTACTTAATGAAACACAAGTCTGAGACCTTTGAAAAGTTCAAGGAATTTCAGAATGAGGTAGAGAATCAACATGACCGAAAGATAAAATTCCTACGATCGGATCATGGAGGAAAATATTTAAGTCACGAATTTGGTACACACTTAAGAAAATGTGGAATCGTTTCACAACTCACGCCGCCTGGAACACCTCGGTAATAGAACGGTGTGTCCGAACGTCAAATGTCGCACTCTATTGGATATGGTGCGGTCTATGATGTCTCTTACCGATTTACCGATATCATTTTGGGGATACGCTCTAGAGACAGCTGCATTCACTTTAAATAGGGCACCGTCTAAATCCGTTGAGACGACACCGTATGAATTATGGTTTGGGAAGAAACCTAAGCTGTCGTTTCTAAAAGTTTGGGGATGCGATGCTTATGTCAAGAAACTTCAACCTGAAAAGCTCAAACCCAAGTCGGAAAAATGCGTCTTCATAGGATATCCTAAGGAAACCATTGGGTATACCTTCTACCTTAGATCCGAAGGCAAGATCTTTGTTGCCAAGAACGGATCCTTTCTGGAAAAAGAGTTTCTCTCGAAAGGAGTAAGTGGGTGGAAAGTAGAACTTCGATGAAGTACTACCTCTTGAGCAGGAAGGTAGTGCAGCTCAGAAAATGTTCTGTGGTGCCTACACCTCTTGGAGAGGAAATTAATGATGATGATCAAGGTACTTCGGATCAAGTTGCTCTTGAACTTCATAGGTCCACAAGGACACGTTCCACACCAGTGGTATGGCAACCCTGTCCTGGAAATCATGTTGTTAGACAACGGTGAACCTTCGAACTATGAAGAAGCGATGGCGGGCCCGGATTCCAACAAATGGCTTGAAGCCATGCAATCCAAGATAGGATCCATGTATGAAAACAAAGTATGGACTTTGACAGACTTGCCCGATGATCGGCGAGCGATAGAAAACAAATGGATCTTTAAGAAGAAGACGGACGCGGATGGTAATGTCACCATCTATAAAGCTCGACTTGTCGCTAAGGGTTATCGGCAAGTTCAAGGGATTGACTACGATGAGACTTTCTCTCCCGTAGCGAAGCTTAAGTCCGTCCGAATCATGTTAGCAATTGCCGCATACTATGATTATGAGATATGGCAGATGGACGTCAAAACAGCGTTCCTTAACGGTTATCTTAAGGAAGAGCTGTATATGATGCAGCCGGAAGGTTTTGTCGATCCTAAGAATGCTAACAAAGTATGCAAGCTCCAGCGATCCATTTATGGGCTGGTGCAAGCATCTCGGAGTTGGAACATTCGCTTTGATGAGATGATCAAAGCGTTTGGGTTTATGCAGACTTATGGAGAAGCCTGCGTTTACAAGAAAGTGAGTGGGAGCTCTGTGGAATTTCTCATATTATATGTAGATGACAGACTTTTGATGGGAAATGATATAGAACTCTTGGACAGCATTAAGGCCTACTTGAATAAAAGTTTTTCAATGAAGGACCTTGGAGAAGCTGCTTATATATTAGGCATCAAGATCTATAGAGATAGATCGAGACGCCTCATAGGTCTTTCACAAAGCACATACCTTGATAAGATTTTGAAGAAGTTCAAAATGGATCAGTCCAAGAAAGGGTTCTTGCCTGTGTTGCAAGGTGTGAGATTGAGCTCAGCTCAATGCCCGACCACGGCAAAAGATAAAGAAGAGATGAGCGTCATCCCCTATGCCTCAGCCATAGGATCTATTATGTATGCCATGCTGTGTACCAGACCTGATGTAAACCTTGCCGTAAGTTTGGTAGGAAGGTACCAAAGTAATCCCGGCAAGGAACACCGGACAGCGGTCAAGAATATCCTGAAGTACTGAAAAGGACAAAGGACATGTTTCGTTTATGGAGGTGACGAAGAGCAAATGCGTAAAGGGTTACGTCGGCGCTTTAGCTTCGACACAGATCTGAGATGACTCTAAGTCACAAACCGGATACATGTATATGTTGAATGGTGGAAGCGATGAGCTGGTGCAGCTGCAAGCAGAGCGTCGTGGCGGGATCTACATGTGAAGCGGAGTACATGGCAGCCTCGGAGGCAGCGCATGAAGCAATTTGGGTGAAGGAGTTCATCACCGACCTAGGAGTCATACCCAATGCGTCGGGGCCGATCAAACTCTTCTGTGACAACACTGGAGCTATTGCACTTGCCAAGGAGCCCAGGTTTCACAAGAAGACCAGCACATCAAGCTGCCGCTTCAATTCCATCCGTGAAAATGTTCAAGATGGAGACATAAAAATTTGCAAAGTGCATACGGATCTGAATGTCGCAGATCCGTTGACTAAACCTCTTCATGGGCAAAACATGATCAACACCAGAACTCTATGGGTGTTCGATTCATCACAATGTAACTAGATTATTGACTCTAGTACAAGTGAGAGACTGTTGGAAATATGCCCTAGAGGCAATAATAAAAGGATTATTATTATATTTCCTTGTTCATGATAATTGTCTTTTATTCATGCTATAATTGTATTATCCGGAAATCGTAATACACGTGTGAATACATAGACCACAATATGTCCCTAGTGAGCCTCTAGTTGACTAGCTCGTTGATCAATAGATAGTCATGGTTTCACGACTATGGACATTGGATGTCATTGATAACGGGATCACATCATTAGGAGAATGATGTGATGGACAAGACCCAATCTTTAGCATAGCACAAGATCGTGTAGTTCGTTTTGCTAGAGCTTTTCCAATGTCAAGTATCTCTTCCTTAGACCATGAGATCGTGTAACTCCCGGATACCGTACGAGTGCTTTGGGTGTACCAAACGTCACAATATAACTGGGTGACTATAAAGGTGCACTACAGGTATCTCCGAAAGTGTCTGTTGGGTTGACACGGATCGATACTGGGATTTGTCACTCCGTGTTACGGAGAGGTATCACTGGGCCCACTCGGCAGTGCATCATCATAATGAGCTCAAAGTGACCAAGTGTTTGGTCACGGGATCATGCATTACGGTACGAGTAAAGTGACTTGCCGGCAACGAGATTGAACGAGGTATTGGGATACCGACGATCGAATCTCGGGCAAGTAAAATACCGATTGACAAAGGGAATAGTATACGGGGTTGATTGAATCCTCGACATCGTGGGTCATCCGATGATACCATCGAGGAGCATGTGGGAGCCAACATGGGTATCCAGATCCGCTGTTGGTTATTGCCCGAGAGCCGTCTCGGTCATGTTCGCATGTCTCCCGAACCCGTAGGGTCTACACACTTAAGGTTCGGTGACGCTAGGGTTGTATGAATATGAGTATGCAGCAAACCGAATGTTGTTCGGAGTCTGGATGAGATCCCGGACGTCACGAGGAGTTCCGGAATGGTCCGGAGGTAAAGATTTATATATAGGAAGTCTTATTTTGGTGTAGGAAAAGTTTCGCGTTATCGGTATTGTACGGAGTGCCGAAGGGTCCGGGGTCCACCGGGGGTCCACCTGCCCCGGGGGGCCACATGGGCTGTAGGGGGTGCACCTTGGCCTATATGGGCCAAGGGCACCAGCCCCAAGAGGCCCATGCGCCAAGATATAAGAAAAGGGGAGAGTCCTAAAAGGGGAAGGCACCTCCGAGGTGCCTTGGGAGGATGGACTCCTCCCCTCTTGGCCGCACCCCTTCCTTGGAGGAAGGGCAAGGCTGCGCCCTTCCCCTCTCTTGCACCTATATAAAGGGAGGGAGGGAGGTGGCCGCACCCATAAGCCTGGCGCCTCCTCCTCCTGCAACACCTCCTCCTCCTCCCGTAGTTGCTTTGCGAAGCCCTGCCGAGTTCTGCTGCATCCACCACCACGCCGTCGTGCTGCTGGATCATCATCAACCTCTCCTTCCCCCTTGCTGGATCAAGAAGGAGGAGACGTCATCCGCTCCGTACGTGTGTTGAACGCGGAGGTGCTTTCCGTTCAGCACTAGGTCATCGGTGATCTGAATCACCGGCGAGTACGACTCCATCATCCCCATTCCATTGAACGCTTCCGCACGCGATCTACAAGTGGTATGTAGATGCAATCACTCTCCCATGACTCGTTGCTAGATGAACTCATAGATGGATCTTGGTGAAACCGTAGGAAAATTTTTAATTTTCTGCAACGTTCCCCAACATAAACGTATTTCAAGTTTCTTTGCTGCAACCCTTTCTCGCACAAAGTGAAAGTCAATTTCTATGTGCTTTGTCCTTGCATGAAACACAGGGTTTGCAGACAAGTATGTTGCTCCCAACTTATCACACCATAAACATGAGATACGATTTTTCTTGATCCCCAATTCCTCAAGAAGTGATTCAACCCAAATGATTTCAGCAGTTGCATTCGCCAAGGACTTGTATTCAGCTTCTGTGCTTGATTGTGACACGCTTGCTTGCTTTCTAGCACTCCAAGAAATAAGATTGGAGCCGAAGAACACTGCGAAACCTCCAGTTGATCTTCTATCATCATCATCCTGCCCGATCGGCATCGTGAGAATGCACTTACAAGAGAGGAGCCAGAACGTTTGAAATGAAGTCCTGTTCCCATAGTATGCTTCACATATCTTACAATTCTCTTGACAGCTGACCAATGTGTAGAAGTGGGAGCATGCAGATATTGACAAACCTTATTGACAGCAAATGAGATATCTGAACGTGTGAGAGTTAGATATTGTAATGCTCCCACAGTACTTCTATACCTTGTGCTCTCTTCTTCTTGAAGTGGCTCACCTTCATATGCTGAAAGTTTTTCTGAGGAGGATAAAGGTGTAGGTACTGGCTTGCAATTCTTCATTCCCATGCGAGACAAAAGCTCAATGATATATTTCTCCTGATTTAACACAATACCATCTTGAGTCTTTCTGACTTCAATCCCGAGGAAGAAATGCAAGTCACCTAGGTCTTTCAAGGCAAACTCGAGCTCAAGTCATGCGAAGTGCATTAGTAGCATTTTGTGAAGAACTTGCAACTATGATATCATCAACATATATAAGCACAAAGATGACTACTCCAGCCTTGTTATAAATAAACAAAGACATGTCAGCTTTAGAGGCAATGAAACCAAGATATTTCAATTGTAAGCTTAATTTGGAGTACCATGCTCTGGGTGCTTGTTTTAGACCATAGAGTGCCTTGTCAAGCTTGCAAACATACTGTGGTGTCTTCTTATCCTCATATCCAGGTGGTTGTCTTATAAACACTTCCTCTTCCATAACACCATGCAAAAACGCGTTATGTACATCTAGCTGTCTTAGGCTCCAACCCTTAGATACAGCAATGGCTAGCACAAGTCTGATAGTTGCAGCTTTCACAACAGGACTAAAAGTGTCCTCATAATCAATACCATAACGTTGCTTAAAGCCCTTTGCAACTAGACGTGCCTTATACCTGTCAATGGAGCCGTTTGCCTTCTTTTTAATTCTGTACACCCATTTGCAATCGATGATATTTTTGCCTTTTTTGTTTGGTACAAGATGCCAGGTTTTGTTCCTCATAAGTGCAGAATATTCCTCATCCAGTGCCTTCTTCCACTTAGGATCGTCAAGTGCACTACTCAACGTTGTTGGTTCTCCTGAAATACACAACATTCCATATGGTATAGTTCCATCTTTTCTTATTTTAGGATTCCGTATACGTTTCTGTAGACGTGTCATAACCCGTGAAGAAGCTGCTGGTTGAACCTCAGGAATACTAGCCACAGAAGATCCTGACGAGTCTGCATGCGCTGACATAGGGGAATCTGCTGCCTCCTGCGCAGATGATCCTACAGCCGCTGGTGTGGCCGCCTCCCTAGTACGCACACGAGGGCCAACCGCCCAGGCCGGCACAGCAGATCCGCTGCCCGACCGCGATTGCAGGTGCACGCGGGGCGAGGGGGATCCGGCCCCGCCGCTGGTCCCGCCTGTTGCTGAGGTGGCGGCGCGGGAATGGCCCTCCCTTGATTCGTTGCCGCAGCTGACAGAGGCGCGATCCGAGGCGGATCTACTCGCCCGATCCGAGGTATGCACACGCACAGGAGTTCCAGGCGCCGCCGGATCACCTTCGTTGTCCGTGCCAGGTTCGTATTCTTCCTCAGCATGCAATATAGGATCAATTTGAGCTATATTTTCAGGATTTTGATCATTTTAATCCCTGTTTTCTCCAGAGACCTGCACAGGCAACAGAGAAGAGCAAGTACCAGTAGAAATATCGTCACTTTGATTAGTACAATTGTCACCCCCATGATCAAAAGACCGAAGATGTGAAGGAAGAAGAAGAATCTCCTTGCGAAGTAGTGCACCGGCATTTGGATGAAGTGATGCAAACGGAAACACAGACTCATCAAAAACAACATCTCGGGATATGTAGACCCTACCACTAGGAACATCAAGACATTTGACCCCTTTATGCATGGGACTATAGCCTAAAAAGACACACTTTTTGGAGCGGAAAGCAAGTTTGCGTGTATTGTAGGGTCTAAGATTGGGCCAACATGCACAACCGAAAACACGAAGAGATGTGTAGTTTGGTGTGACACCAAGGAGTCGTGTAATAGGAGTTTCAAATTTGATAACTTTGCTTGGAAGCAAATTGATAAGATATGTAGCAGCTTAAGAATGCTTCATCCCAAAATTTAAGTGGCATGGATGCATTTGCGAGCAATGCAAGTCCCATATCAACTATGTGACGATGCTTTCTTTCAGCAGATCCGTTTTGTTGGTGAGCATGAGGACAAGAAACATGATGTGATATGCCAAGTTTTTGGAAGAAAGAGTTCAATTTTTCATACTCGCCACCCCAGTCACTTTGCATAGCAATGATTTTAGAGTGTAGTTTGCGTTCAACAAGATTGTGGAAATTGATAAAGACTTGGAAGACATCAGACCTTTTCTTTAACAAATAAATCCAAGTAAATTTACTATAGTCATCAATAAAGCTTACATAATAAGAAAATCTCCCAACTGAAATATAAGTTGTAGAGGAGAAGTAGACACACTAGTGGAGATGGGATAAGGTAATTGATGACTTTTTGCTTGTTGACACGGATCACAAACTGACTCAACACTATTCTCATAAGAGAGTTTATTTTTGCTAAGAACATATTTAACTATGACTGAAGATGGATGACCTAAACGACTATGCCACCTTGATGATGATGGCTTGGTGACAATGTTGGCTTGTTTGTTGGACCATGAAGATGATGATGATGATATGAGTGGGTAGAGACCTCCCACGCACCATCCTCTAAGAATGATTCTCCTTGTTCTCAAATCCTTGACCAAGAAAAAATAAGGGTAGAATTCTATGAGAACATTGTTATCAAGGGTGAATCGATGAACGGAAACAAGATTTTTTGATGTTTGAGGAACATGCAAGACATCTTTCAAGTACAAATTTTTCATGGGGTTTTTAACAATTGAACTACCAATGTGAGTGATATTCATACCAGAACCGCTTGCCGTGCGAATTTGGTCACCTCCGTTGTACTTCTCACGTGTTGTCAACTTCTCAAGTTCACCTGTGATGTGATTTGCTGCTGCACTGTCGGCATACCAGTTTGTATCTACACCATAGGAGACAGCATGCGCCTCCTTCTCTTCCTGATCGTTCTCTTCATAGCGCCACCAACAAACACGTGCGCCTCCTGGATGGTGCTTGAAGCATATCTGACATTCAGGGTAGTCGTGCTGCTGTTCACGCACCTGCTGTTGCTGTTGTTGTCGAGGACGTCCTCTGAATCCGCCACTTCTGTTTGCAGGAGAGGGCTGGCGGTCACCGCGATCACCACGGCCGCGACCCCTTCCTCCTCGCCCACGGGATCTGCCGCGGGACTGGCCACGGCCTCTGTAGACTGCGTTGGCCGATGAATGAAATCCTCCTGAAGATGAATCACCCAGCATCTCCATCCTCTGATCAAAAGCGGAGATCTGAGCAAAGAGGTCGTCGGCGGTGATAGTGTTCTTGACAGTGCCGATCGCCGCCACCACGGAGTCGTAGTCGCGGTCGAGTCCTGCCAGGATGTAGTGTTGGGGAACGTTGCAGAAAATAAAAAAATTTCCTACGGTTTCACCAAGATCCATCTATGAGTTCTACTAAGCAACGAGTTACTAGAGAGAGTTTGTATCTACATACCACTTGTAGATCGAGTACGGAAGCGTTCGAGGGAGTGGTGATGATGAAGACGTTCCCAACGTGATTCCGATCACCGATGACCAAGTGCTGACAGCACCTCCGCGTTCAACACATGTACGAGACGATGGCGTCTCCTTCGTCTTGATCCAGCAAGGAGGAAGGAGAGGTTGAGGAAGAGCACTCCAATGGCAGCACGACGGCGTGATGCAGATGGAGGGATCAGTACTCGGCAGGCTTCGCCAAGCATATGCGGAGGAGGAGAGGTGTTGGGGAGGGAGGGCTGCGCCTTTAATCGTGTGTGCAGCCCTCCCTCTACCCCTCTATTTATAGGGAAGGGAGGAGGGGCGGCCCCTCTAGATCCATCTAGAGGGGCGGCGGTTAAGGGGAGGGCTTGCCCCCAAGCAGGGGCGCCCCTTAGGGTTCCCCTCAACCCTAGGCGCATGGGCCAAGGGAGGTGCGCCCAGCCAACAGGCTGGCTGCCCCACGCAGCCCAAGTGGCCCCCAAAGGGGTGGCCCCTCCGGTGGTCCTCCGGAACCTTTCCGGTGGACCCTCCATAATACCGACATGACCAAACTTTTCCGTGTCCGTTTGATGACTTCCCATATATAAATCTTTACCTCCGGACCATTCCGAACTCCTCGTGACGTCCGGGATCTCATCCGGACTCAACAACATTCAGTAGTCACATACAAGTCTTCCTATTAACCCTAGCATCACCGAACCTTATGTGTAGACCCTACGGGTTCGGGAGATATGCTGAACATGACCGAGATGCTCTCCGGTCAATAACCAACAGCGGATCTGGATACCCATGTTGGCTCCCACACGCTCCTCGATGTTGTCATCGGATGAACCACGATGTCGAGGGTTCAAGCAACCCCGTATGCCATTCCCTTTGTCGACGACGGTACGTTACTTGCCCGAGACTCGATCGTCGGTATCCCAATACCTCGTTTAGTCTCGTTACCGGCAAGTCACTTTACTCGTATCGTAATGCATGATCCCGTGACCAGACACTTGGTCACTTTGAGCTCATTATGATGATGCACTACCGAGTGGGCCCAGTGATACCTCTCCGTCATACGGAGTGACAAATCCCTGTCTCGATCCGTGTCAACCCAATGTACACTTTCGGAGATACCTGTAATGCACCTTTATAGTCACCCAGTTACGTTGCGACGTTTGGTACACCCAAGGCATTCCTACGGTATCCGGGAGTTACACGATCTCACGGTCTAAGGAAGAGATACTTGACATTGGAAAAGCTCTAGCAAAACGAACTACACGATATTTGTGCTATGCTTAGGATTGGGTCTTGTCCATCACGTCATTCTCCTAATGACGTGATCCCGTTGTCAATGACATCTGATGTCCATAGTCAGGAAACCATGACTATCTGTTGACCAACGAGCTAGTCTACTAGAGGCTTACTAGGGACGTATTGTAGTCTATGTATTCACACGTGTATTACGATTTCCGGATAATACGGTTATAGCATGAATAAAGACAATTATCATGAACAAGGAAATATAATAATAATGCTTTTATTATTGCCTCTAGGGCATATTTCCAACAGTCTCCCACTTGCACTAGAGTCAATAATCTAGTTACATTGTGATGAATCGAACACCCATAGAGTTGATGTTGATCATGTTTTGCCTGCGGAAGAGGTTTAGTCAACGGATCTGCGACATTCAGATCCGTATGCACTTTACAATTTCTATGTCTCCATCCCGAACATTTTCACGGATGGAGTTGAAGCGACGCTTGATGTGCCTAGTCTTCTTGTGAAACCTGGGCTCCTTGGCAAGTGCAATAGCTCCGTGTTGTCACTGAAGAGTTTGATCGGCCCGACGCATTGGGTATGACTCCTAGGTCGGTGATGAACTCCTTCACCCAAATTGCTTCATGTGCTGCCTCCGAGGCTGCCATGTACTCCGCTTCACATGTAGATCCCGCCACGACGCTCTGCTTGCACCGCATCTTACCATCGCTCCACCATTCAACATATACACGTATCCGGTTTGTGACTTAGAGTCATTCGGATCTGTGTCGAAGCTAGCGTCGACGTAACCCTTCTGACGAGCTCTTCGTCACCTCCATAAACGAGAAACATGTCCTTTGTCCTTTTCGTGTACTTCAGGATATTCTTGACCGCTGTCCAGTGTTCCTTGCGGGATTACTTTGGTACCTTCCTACCAAACTTACGGCAAGGTTTACATCAGTCCGGTACACAAAGATGGCATACATAATAGATCCTATGGCTGAGGCATAGGGGATGACACTCATCTCTTCTTTATCTTTTGCCGTGGTCGGGCATTGAGCTGAGCTCAATCTCACACCTTGCAATACAGCAAGAACCCTTTCTTGGACTGATCCATTTTGAACTTCTTCAAAATCTTATCAAGGTATGTGCTTTGTGAAAGACCTATGAGGCGCCTCGATCTATCTCTATAGATCTTGATGCCTAATATATAAGCAGCTTCTCCAAGGTCCTTCATTGAAAAACACTTATTCAAGTAGGCCTTAATGCTGTCCAAGAATTCTATATCATTTCCCATCAAAAGTATGTCATCTACATATAATATGAGAAATGCTACTGAGCTCCCACTCACTTTCTTGTAAACGCAGGCTTCTCCATAAGTCTCAAGATAAACCCAAACGCTTTGATCATCTCATCAAAGCGAATGTTCCAACTCCGAGATGCTTGCACCAGCCCATAAATGGATCGCTGGAGCTTGCATACTTTGTCAAAGATTCTTAGGGTCGACAAAACCTTCCGGTTGCATCATATACAGCTCTTCCTTAAGATAACCGTTAAGGAACGCTGTTTTGACGTCCATCTGCCATATCTCATAATCATAGTATGCGGCAATTGCTAACATGATTCGGACGGACTTAAGCTTCGCCACGGGAGAGAAAGTCTCATCGTAGTCAATCCCTTGAACTTGCCGATAACCCTTAGCGACAAGTCGAGCTTTATAGATGGTGACATTACCATCCGCGTCCGTCTTCTTCTTAAAGATCCATTTGTTTTCTATTGCTCGCCGATCATCGGGCAAGTCACCAAAGTCCACACTTTGTTTTCATACATGGATTCTATCTCGGACTTCATGGCTTCTAGCCATTTGTTGGAATCTGGGCCCGCCATCGCTTCTTCATAGTTCAAGGTTCATTGTTGTCCAACAACATGATTTCCAAGACAGGGTTGCCGTACCACTGCAGTGCGGAACGTGTCCTAGTGGACCTCACGGTTCAGTAGCAACTTGATCCGAAGTACCTTGATCATCATCATGAATTTCCTCTTCGGTTGGTGTAGGCATCACAGAACATTTTCCCGAGCTGCACTACTCTCTGCTCAAGAGGTAGTACTTCATCGAAGTTCTACTTTCCTCCCACTTACTTCTTTCGAGAGAAACTCTTTTTCCAGAAAGGTTTCGTTCTTAGCAACAAAGATCTTGCCCTCGGATCTTAAGTAGAAGGTATACCCAATGGTTTCTTTAGGGTATCCTATGAAGACGCATTTTTCCGACTTGAGTTCGAGCTTTTCAGGTTGAAGTTTCTTGACATAAGCATCGCATCCCCAAACTTTTAGAAACGACAGCTTAGGTTTCTTACCAAACCATAATTCATACGGTGTCGTCTCAACGGACTTAGACGGTGCCCTATTTAAAGTGAATGTAGCTGTCTCTAGAGCGTATCCCCAAAATGATAGCGGTAAATCGGTAAGAGACATCATAGACCGCACCATATCTAATAGAGTGCGATTACGACGTTCGGACACACCATTACGCTGAGGTGTTCCAGGCGGCGTTAGTTGTGAAACGATTCCACATTTTCTTAAGTGTGTACCAAATTCGTGACTTAAATATTCTCCTCCACGATCCGATCGTAAGAATTTTATCTTTCGGTCACGTTGATTCTCTACTTCATTCTGAAATTCCTTGAACTTTTCAAAGGTCTCAGACTTGTGTTTCATCAAGTAGACATACCCATATCTACTCAAGTCATCTGTGAGAGTGAGAACATAACGATACCCTCCATGAGCCTCAATGCTCATTGGACCGCACACATCGGTATGTATGATTTCCAACAAGTTGGTTGCTCGCTCCATTGTTCCGGAGAACGGAGTCTTGGTCATCTTGCCCATGAGGCATGGTTCGCATGTGTCAAATGATTCATAATCTAAAGACTCCAAAAGTCCATCAGCATGGAGCTTCTTCATGCGCTTGACACCAATGTGACCAAGGCTGCATTGCCACAAGAATGTGGGACTATCCTTATCAACTTTACATCTTTTGGTATTCACGCTTATAAACATGTGTAATACTACGCTCGAGATTCATTAAGAATAAACCATTGACCATCGGAGCATGACCATAATACATATCTCTCATATAAATAGAACAACCATTATTCTCGGATTTAAATGAGTAGCCATCTCGCATTAAACGAGATCCAGATACAATATTCATGCTCAAACTTGGCACCAAATAACAATTATTAAGGTTCATAACTAATCCCGTAGGTAAATGAAGAGGTAGCGCGTCGACGGCGATCACATCGACTCTGGAACCATTCCCGACGCCAAGATCGTCACCTCGCCCTTTGCTGGGCTTCGCTTATTCCGCAGCTCTCATTGTGAATTACAAATATGAGCAACGGCACCGGTATCAAATACCCAGGAGTTACTACGAGTAATCGGCAAAGTACACATCAATTACATGTATATCAAATATACCTTTGGTGTTGCCGGCCTTCTTGTCCGCTAAGTACTTGGGGCAGTTCCGCTTCAAAGGACCCCTCCTTGCAATAAAAGCACTATCTCGGGTTTGGGTCCATTCTTTGACTTCTTCCCAGCAACTTGCTTACCGGGCTCGGCAACCTCCTTGCCGTCCTTCTTGAAGTTCTTCTTACCCTTGCCCTTCTTGAACTTAGTGGTCTTATTGACCATCAACACTTGATGTTCTTTCTTGATCTCAACCTCGGCTGACTTCAAAGATAGAGAACACTTCAGAATGGTCTTTACCATCCCCTGCATGTTGTAGTTCATCACAAAGCTCTTGTAGCTTGGTGGGAGCGATCGAGGATTCTGTCAATGACCGCCTCATCGTGGAGGTTAATATTCACTGGGTCATACGGTTGTGCAACCCAGACATCTTCGTAATATGCTCACCGACAGAACTGTTTCCTCCATCTTACAACTATAGAACTTGTCGGAGATGTCATATCTCTCGACCAAGGCGTGAGCTTGGAAAACAAGTTTCAGCTCCTCGAACATCTCATATGCTCCGTGATGCTCAAAACGCTTTTGGAGCCCCGGTTCTAAGTCTGTAAAGCATGCCGACCGAACGAGGGAGTAATCATCGGCGAGACTGCCAAGCATTCATAATGTCTTGGTTCTCTGGACGGAGCGTCACCTAGCGGTCCTTCTAGGACATATTGTTTCCTGGCAGCTATGAGGATGATCCTCAAGTTCCGGACCAGTCCGTATAGTTCTGCCGTCATCTTTCAGCTTGGTTTTCTCTAGGAGCAGCGTTGAAGTTCAAGTTGACATGAGCGTTGGCCATTTGATCTACAAGACATATCATTCAAAAGTTTTAGACTAAGTTCATGATAATTAAGTTCATCTAATCAAATTATTACAATGAACTCCCACTTAGATTAGACATCCTCTAGTCATCTAAGTGTTACACGATCCGAGTCGACTAAGCCGTGTCCGATCATCACGTGAGACGGACTAGTCTCGTCGGTGAACATTCTCATGTTGATCGTATCTTCCATACGACTCGTGTTCGACCTTTCGGTCTCCGTGTTCCGAGGCCACGTCTGTACATGCTAGGCTCGTCAAGTAAACCCTAAGTGTTTTCGGCGTGTGTAAATCATCTTACACCCGTTGTATGTGAACGTAAGAATCCATCACACCCGATCATCACGTGGTGCTTAGAAACGCATTTAACTTTGGCAACGGTGCACAGTTAGGGAAACACTTCTTGAAATTGTTGTAAGGGATCATCTTATTTACTACCGTCGTTCTAAGTAAACAAGATGTATAATCATAATAAACATCACATGCAATTATATAGTAGTGACATGATATGGCCAATATCATAAAGCTCCATTGATCTCCATCTTCGAGGCTCCATGATCATCTTGTCACCGCATGACACCATGATCTCCATCATCATGATCTCCATCATTGTGCCTCCATGAAGTTGTCACGCCTAACGTCTACTTCTACTTCTATGGCTAACGCGTTTAGCAATAAAGTAAAGTAAGTTACATGGCGTTCTTCAATGACACACAGGTCATACAAAATAAAGACAACTCCTATGGCTCCTGCCGGTTGTCATACTCATCGACATGCAAGTCGTGATTCCTATGACAAGAACATGATCTCATACATCACAATATGTCATTCATCATTCATCACAACTTGGCCATATCACATCACATGTCAATTGCTGCAAAAACAAGTTAGACGTCCTCTAATTGTTGTTGCATCTTTTACGTGGCTGCAATTGGGTTCTAGCAAGAACGTTTTCTTACCTACGAATAACCACAACGTGATCTTGTCAACTTCTATTTACCCTTCATAAGGACCCTTTTCATCGAATCCGCTCCAACTAAAGTAGGAGAGACAGACACCCGCCAGCCACCTTATGCAACTAGTGCATGTTAGTCGGTGGAACCGGTCTCACGTAAGCGTGCGTGTAAGGTTGGTCCGGGCCGCTTCATCCCACAATACCGCGGAAGCAAGATAAGACTAGTAACGGCAAGTAAATTGACAAGATCCACGCCCACAACTAAATTGTGTTCTACTCGTGCAAAGAGAACTACGCATAGACCTAGCTCATGATGCCACCTTTGTTGGGGAACGTTGCGAGAAAATAAAAAATTCCTACGGTTTCACCAAGATCCATCTATGAGTTCTACTAAGCAACGAGTTACTAGAGAGAGTTTGTATCTACATACCACTTGTAGATCGATGCGAAGGCGTTCGAGGGAGTGGTGATGATGAAGACGTTCCCAACGTGATTCCGATCACCGATGACCAAGTGCTGAACGGACAGCACCTCCGCGTTCAACACACGTACGAGACGATGGCGTCTCCTTCGTCTTGATCCAGCAAGGAGGAAGGAGAGGTTGAGGAAGATCACTCCAATGGCAGCACGACGGCGTGATGCAGATGGAGGGATCAGATCTCGGCGAGGCTTCGCCAAGCATATGCGGAGGAGGAGAGGTGTTGGGAGGGAGGGCTGCGCCTTTAATCGTGTGCAGCCCTCCCTCTACCCCTCTATTTATAGGGGAAGGGAGGAGGGGCGGCCCCTCTAGATCCATCTAGAGGGGGGCGGTTAAGGGAGGGGCTTGCCCCCAAGCAAGGCGCCCCTTAGGGTTCCCTCAACCCTAGGCGCATGGGCCAAGGGGAGGGGTGCGCCCAGCCCAACAGGGGCTGGCTGCCCCACGCAGCCCAAGTGGCCCCCAAAGGGGTGGCCTCCCGTGGTCCTCCGGAACCTTTCCGGTGGACCCTCCATAATACCGACATGACCAAACTTTTCGGTGTCCGCTTGATGACTTCCCATATATAAATCTTTACCTCCGGACCATTCCGAACTCCTCGTGACGTCCGGGATCTCATCCGGACTCGAACAACATTCGGTAGTCACATACAAGTCTTCCTATTAACCCTAAGCGTCACCGAACCTTAAGTGTGTAGACCCTACGGGTTCGGAGATATGCGACATGACCGAGACGCTCTCCGGTCAATAACCAACAGCGGGATCTGGATACCCATGTTGGCTCCCACGCTCCTCGATGTTGTCATCGGATGAACCACGATGTCGAGGGTTCAAGCAACCACATATGCCATTCCCTTTGTCGACGGTATGTTACTTGCCTCGAGACTTCGATCGTCGGTATCCCAATACCTCGTTTAGTCTCGTTACCGGCAAGTCACTTTACTCAGACCGTAATGCATGATCCCGTGACGGACACTTGGTCACTTTGAGCTCATTATGATGATGCACTACCGAAAGTGGGCCCAGTTGATACCTCTCCGTCATACGGAGCGACAAATCCCTGTCTCGATCCGTGTCAACCCAACAGACACTTTCGGAGATACCTGTAATGCACCTTTATAGTCACCCAGTTACGTTGCGACGTTTGGTACACCCAAGGCATTCCTACGGTATCCGGGAGTTACACGATCTCACGGTCTAAGGAAGAGATACTTGACATTGGAAAAGCTCTAGCAAAACGAACTACACGATCTTTGTGCTATGCTTAGGATTGGGTCTTGTCCATCACGTCATTCTCCTAATGACGTGATCCCGTTGTCAATGACATCCGATGTCCATAGTCAGGAAACCATGACTACTGTTGACCAACGAGCTAGTCTACTAGAGGCTTACTAGGGACGTATTGTAGTCTATGTATTCACACGTGTATTACGATTTCCGGATAATACAGTTATAGCATGAATAAAGACAATTATCATGAACAAGGAAATATAATAATAATGCTTTTATTATTGCCTCTAGGGCATATTTCCAACATGTAGTCCACCATCTCCGGGTCAGAGACGGGGCGCCCAGCAGCAGCAAGTTCGTCCCCAAGGCTCTTCATCTTCGCCATATACGCCGAGCTCGACATGGTGCCCTTCTTGGTGTTGGTGATGGCGATCCTCAGATTAGTGATCCGGGATTGCGATTGCAAGGCGAAGAGATTTGTCACCGTCGTCCAGAGCTCGTGGGTGGAGTCCTTCCCGACGACTTGTGCAAGGATTTCTGGAGACATGGAATTGAGTAGATATGATAGGACCTGTTGATCTTTGGCGATCCAGGGCCCATACAGGGGATTCGGCTCTAGGATCGTGGTTTTGTCCGTCTTCGTGATCTCCACCATCCTCGGTGGAGCGGCGTCGGAGTTATCCAGGAGCCCAGTAACCTGCGCACCTCGCAGGGCTGGGAGAACCTGCGTCTTCCAGAGGATGAAATTTCCTCTTGCGAGCTTCTCTGACGGCGGCGATCCAATATTAAGAGCGACGCCGGCTGAGGAGGCCATGGAGACGATGTATGTGGTTTAGGGTTTTGATTTTTGGCTAGATGTATGGGAAGAGGTGGCTCTGATTACCATGTAAGATGATAAGCGTTCCTACTCCCTCGAGGGGAGCCGCAGTCTGTATATATTGATGTGGCCGAAGCCAAGCCTTGGCGTACAAGAAATATTACAAAGAGTTTGAGTAGAATACGTAAAGGAAAGGAGTTGGAGACTACACGGAACAATATTCTCTAACACATCCAATGCCGTCCATGCCTGGAAACCTCCTCCAGAACCTTCTCCGGGTTAGCTCAAGAGATATTAGAAGCTGAAGTACTAATATAATTAATTAAATACGCCCATTTCATATGAGTGATACTCAAACCGTGCCGGTGATACTCATGATCCATGATAAGCTAGTGTACATGATTTGTCCATCGTACGCATTATTCTCAACTTTACACCCACACCGACGTCGATGCTGCGTGTTTGCTAGCAGTCTGGTCTTTAAAATGCTTGTCATGCATGCCATACCACCTGGAAATAAACGATTCCGCTTCTGCAGGCTGATAAGGTATGATGAATAATGGTGGTGCCATGTGCTCCCCGTTTGATTAGGATCAGGATGATCTCTACGTACGAAGATGCTAGAATATACAGCTCACGGTTCATCACCACCCAATAAGCTTCCAACATGTCGGCCAATGCATCCATTGGCTTGTGCCCAATATTTTCGGTACTAATGTACTGATGAGGGCACGTGGACGGGAAGAGTCCGATCGATCGGGACTAGCTAGCCGTCGACACCAGCTCGCTGTGGGTGAACCAGCTCGCCGTACCATCTTTGTCAACGTTTAATTAATCCGAAGGAAACTAGAGAAAGAAGATGCGTGGCGCCAGGGTTTCTCCACGTACGTAGAGTACGTACGACTTTAGCCGGTCGATCGAACTGTGGCGCCTCGGTGTTGGACGGGCCGGGGTGAACGCCTCCACCCATCCTATCCCCGACGACACTTCGTGGCCGGCTGGCCGCGCCCTGGTCCTGCACCCACGTACAGTACTCTCGGCGGGGCACAAACTCCAAAGTCACCGCATGGACCAGCGGAGCGGAGTGACGCAGCGAATCGGGCGCGGCCGGCGACGTCCGCGTCCCGCGGGGCGGCGCAAAGACGAGGCAAGCGCGCCGAGCCAGCCGGCCCACCCGAGGAGGCGGGCTTCGTTCGTTCGGCTCAGGCTGGAGCCGGGCTGAGCAGCCGCCAGCACTGACTGGAGTTCCCGGTGCTCCCTCCTTGCTCTCTCCGTCACGTCGTTTGACTTGGGGGCTCCCGTCCTGTGCGGCGGCTGCTCGATGGCGGAAGCGGTGGTTCCGTCGCCGGAGCGGCGGCGGGATTCGCGATACTCGCGGATAATGTTCCGTCGATGTCCTGCGCATGTACGTGGCCGCCTCCGCGTCCGCGTGCATGGCGGTGCGCGCCAGGACGGCTTCTTGCTTGTCACTTGTCAGGACAAAGGCGTTGCGGCCGGGGCTGCGGCGCCTGCGAGAGGGACGCGGCGCGCCGGCGGTCGCTGTCCGCTGAAAAACGCCCGCCAACCGCCGCGGAGCCTGACCAGCTCGTGGTTCGTACTACGTGTCGCCGCGCCTCTCGTCGCGCGCGATCGGCCCGAGATCGCTCAGGAAACACATCGCATGGTGGTGAAACGTGGACAGGCTTGGAGATATCGATCTCTTCTAAAAATATATCCCAACAAGAAGCATCCATGTAGTAGAATGTACCGTGGCATCGGATGTAGTACACTCGCGTACGGAACAATCTACTTTGTTATTATAATATAAAAAAGGTTTGGTTCAGGCTTCATGCTTTTTTCATACGCAGTGCATTTCTTTCATGATTCGTAGATTTTCATGTAATTTTTATTATTTCTAATATGTTCGTTGTACTGCCATGATGGACGATTAGATCAAAAGTTTTTCGTAAAAAATGCATTTTGATTTTGAAACAATTTTAAAAGTTTTGACATATTTCATTATTAAGATAGAAAGTGTATGAGGCTACGTCGAAGCAAGAATACAACGACTACTTTCCCACCATTAAGGCCCCTAATGTTTTTGTCCCTGCAATTCCCAGTAAACTTTTTTTTGAAACAAATTTCCCAGTAAACTCGCCACTCACCTCACTTTGGTGGTGGAAATCTTTCAAAAAGACCCACGTTTCGTTCTTGCCAAATTTCACAAGAGACGAACATGTACAACATCACCGTAGCCTTCAATAGCCTTCCTGCGTTCTATTGACAACCTCACGCCATCACCATTTCACAAAGCTGAAATCGAGTCAAGATTCAAGATCATACCCCCTGCGCCCTAAACAATTCTTCTATCATACAAAGTGATTGGGTTTGGGACTGTCCTACTTATTTAAGTAAGATAATTCGAAATATAAAGGAAGTTATAGCATAAGCATCTACGCGAAAAAATGTGATCTACTATGTCCACACAAAAACAAAACAAGATCAACTTACTCTTTCATTAATGATGTAGCTGCAACACCGTTGTAGTGTTGCATTGCATCTATTGATCACTCTTGACTTTGGTAGGGTTTTTTTTCTCTGTGAGAGGAACATCATGGATCAAAACTTTGGCTCTTCTTGACGACCAAACATGTTTGGATCTCTCCGGGCGAATCGTGTTTTAGGTGGAACGTCCATCCCACGCTCCAGTTCTTCTTGATGATGAAACATGTTGGATCTCTTCAACTAAGTCATGCTCCCACACTTTGGCTCTTCACAACGAAAACAAGTCTTGAATTCTCTGAGTGGGCATGTTTTAGGTGGTCCGTCTCATCCCACACTTTGGCTCTTCTCAGCAACATAAGGGTTGAATCCCTTCGAGCGAGTCATGTATAGGTGGGCCAATTCGTCCTGCACATCAATTGTTCTCATCGATGATACATGTATGGATCTCTCCAAGTGACTCATGTCTTAGGTGATCCGTCTCGTCCCACACTCTGATTTTTCTCAACAATGAAATGGTCCGATTTCTTCGAGCAAGTTGTGTTGCATGTGTCTCATCTTGTCCCGCACTTCGCTCTTCTCGGCGACCAAACATGTATGGATCTCTTCGGACAAGTCATGTTTCAGGTGGGCCATCTCGTCCCGCCTATTGGCTATCGATGAAGAGATATGTGCGTATCTCTTTGAGTGAGTTGTGTCCGAGGAGGCTCGTGTCATCACACACTTTTGGTCTTCTCCACATGAAAGCGAGAACAAGGTATGTAAAAAGTCAAGCAAGAAGCATCAGATGCTCCCGAGATCTGTCTACTACTATTTTCTAACACGCCCGAGATGCTTCTCCAGCAATTTTCGGGAGGAAGCTTGAGATTGTACCGTCTCTAAGCATGGGTGCTCAGTGAGAGCATCTATAGCCGGTATCCTAAAATCCTCCTCAAACGTCCGCGGACGCAATTGGTCAGTGACCGGACAGAAGAGAGAATAAAGAAATAACCCAACTAGACCCCTCATATCATCTCTATATGTGTGGGATGTCCGTGAACCCTCATATTGATGACAACTGTAGGGAGGATATGAGGCTCCAGGACACGCCCGAACAGTCCGCTACGTAGGACGCGGCTTACCATAGACCATGTTTTTTTCTTTATTCTTTCTTTTTCTTCTTCCTCTTCATCTCCATCAAACACATGTAAGTGACTGGACACATGAAGAACAAAATAAGAAGTATGGCTGCATGAATGAATAAATAGGGGCTCAAACGAACACGCCCTATATCATTGACCAGGCATGTCCGCAGGGTTTTAGGGATTCGGATTTGGTAATTCTAGCTGTAGATGTTCTGTGGTCCTCTACAAACTACGGACCTGACCGGCCTCTACACACATAGGCCAAACTCTTTTTTTACTCTTCAAAACAAAGTGGGAATATGTTTGTCAAAAACAAAATAGAAGAATTTCCAGCGTTGTGCTTGCCAAATATATATCGTTCTCATAATTTTGTCTAAATCTACAAAGAAAGTATGGCATGAAAAAGAATCATGATAAACTATTCCACGATCCACCGTGCCGGCCGATCGGACGGCCAGGAGGGCGCTGAACAACACGAGGAGCGAGGACCTCAGGCTCACCCGACAATGACAGGGCCAAAAGCCGAGCTGTTGGATGCGGCTGGGCTGGCGCGGAGCTGAGCCGACCGTCGGGATCCCCCAATCATATGATTTGACGAGTCGATTTCATCCGACTCTCTCCTCTGGAACCCCCAAGGGCCAAATTCCATGCCCCCATGGCGAAAAGCTCCCTCCTTTTCCTCCCCACGCCTCTTTATTTCCCACCTCCCCTCGTCTCTCCGTCTCTTCGCCCCACTGGCCTCGGCCTGCCCCTCCTCCGAGTCCACCCATTCGCCTCGATCGGCGCCTCCGGGTTCTCCAGCCTCCCTCCAGTCCCGCGGTACGGATCTGCCTGCGCCCCTCACTGGTTCTTGCTTTGATGCCCACCTGTGTAGTAACATTTTTCACTCGCTGTACTTGTTTTGATGTGGAGATGTGTGGAGGAGTTCGGAGTTTCTTTGTGTGCTTGGCCGATGGGGTTGTTTTTGGCTCTGTTTGGTCTCTGCTGGATAATAGTCTGAAGCCTGACGCCGATAGGAACCATGTGTGTGTGTATGTAGAACCTTGCGGTTGCAGGATGCTTTATCTGTCTTGATTTGCAGGCTCTCTTAGTCTAATGAATGGATTTCTGTGGTAACTTGGCAAACTGAAACATTTGTGAATTTTGTCGCGGAGTTGGCAGGCAGATTGATGTCTTTGTAGTGAACAATAATGTATTTAACTTTTATTCTCCATAAACCATGATGCATACCGCAAAGCTGCTTTATTTATCTTATTTCGGCAGTTCCTGTACTTCATATTAGTTGAGGTTTTAAGCCAAGGATTTATTAAGTCCTTGGAATTCCTAAGAAAATTAAAGGAAGTCTGCTGCCATGCTTGGAATAGCTGGAAACAATCGAGTCATGTTGATGTTGTCAGGCATGGTAGATTCAATTTGGCATGGATTTGGATCAAATTTGCGTTCTTTTTTTTTGAGGGGAAAGATTGCAATTATATTAAAATATCATCACAGTCATTACAATCAGATAGCGCCAGCAACGCCAAGTCCAGCGGTAGTTGGTCCATATGGACAGCCCCCCTACCATTGATCTGGGTTAGCTTGGCTAATTCATGAGCAAACTTGTTGCCATCTCCCCCTATCTTTCGAAAGACAATGTTCGATCTATCTTGCAAGAGTTCCCTAATCACTATATAATGCTCTCTCCAAGCTGCTAAAGGGGTTGCAGGGGACAAAATGTTTGAAATAACCGAAGCACAATCAGATTCAACGATGATCGAATTTGCATTCTAAGATAGGTTGTTTCTTGGCTTTGGCTGCCGGCGTTGTACACATGATGCTTGTCATTTTTTCCTACAGAGTCGGCTGATTTTTTTTTTCCTGTGGCCTCCATCCCGTGGTATGGATCTGCGCCCAACTTTATACTAGCGTTTTTCACTCGCTACTTATTTTCTTGTGGGCTGTGGAGATGTGAGGAGTTCAGAGTTTCTTTATGCTTGGCCGATGGAGTAGTTTGGTTCTGTTTGGGCTTTGCTGGATAAATAGGCTGAAGCCTGAGGCATAGGAACCGTGAATATATATAGAACCTTGAGGTTGCAGGATGCTTTGTCTTGTTTGGGCTCTCCTGGCTAAATGAATGGATTCTAGTGGTAAATTGACAAACTGAAACATTTCTGAATTTAATCGCGAAGGTGGCAGGCAGATTGATGTCAGCATGTTAACCTTTTATTTTCCATATTATCCATGATGCATACTGTAAGCTGCTTTGTTTATCTTATTTTGGCAGTTCCTGTACTTCATATAAGTTGAGGCTGCCAGTGTTGTGCACATGATTGTTGTCATTTTGCCTCTAGAGTCGGCTGAAAGTATTTTTTTTCGTGTGGCCCCTTCATTAATACTCTCTCTGTAAAGAAATATAAGAGTGTTTAGATCACTAAAGTAGTGATCTAAACGCTCTTATAATTCTTTACAGAGGGAGTATTTTTTGGGTCAAGTAAATCCTAGTATGAGAAGAACGCATGTGGACATAACTACCAATATCCTAGTTTCTCAATTTAACCTAGCATATACAAATATAATAAATCCTTTGTTTCCCTAAGAAGTCGAAGCTCTAGATGTTGAGAAAAGAACAATATTGTCATGTGAAGTCTCCTTCAACTTGTCCCACTAGACTGTACCAGGAAGTTTTAACATGTACGACTGCAACTCAAATTTACAGTATAGGTAGTGAAATCAGCTGTATTGTTTTTCAAGTAGCACCAATTCAGGTAGTGAAATCAGCTGTATTTACGACTGCTACTAAGCTCTAATTCATGTTCATCTCAAGTAAACACCATAGTGCCAATTCTAATCATGATTCACCAATTCCTCATGTACATTAATGAACTGAAAAAGAAACATCCACCGGTAGATCAGATATATGTTTGATGTATTTCTTGTTAGCATTTCTATGCAAGGCCATATGAACCGGTACTTCTGGATTTCTTTACAGGCTTCTTGAACCACTTTATTATTTTCACCTGTTGTTCTTGTTCTATTTCAGAAACATTAGTTGGTTGTGGATGAGTAGGCTTGTATTTAATCTATTGGGTTCTCCATCATATTTAAGAAACATTAGCTTTAGTCAGTTGTTTTCTTTTGATTAGTTCTTATTCTGTGTAGCTAAATTTTGCCTGCCACCTGACTTTCTTGCAGATCTCAGAGGACAATCAATTGTGTGATATGAAGTCTGTTTGTGGATTATATTTTATGCATAAGATGCAGTGCACATAATTTTTTGCCCGTAGTGCTGCAACATCACCATTTCTCATTCGGGACTAGTAAGCCTAAGGCTCATGGACAGAGTTGATACTTCAGGCTTTGTCAGTACTGGCTCACATTGCAAGAACATTGACGTGTACTTCTATTTTGTGTATACTATATACTTTCTCGGTGGTGAAGTTGTTAAACTGGGGTTCTGACTGTTCGGCAGAAGCTATTGGCCACCGGACAGCGCTCAAGTCTCTTTGTCCCAATCCTTCCTTGTATATATTTGCTGGGATGGACCTTAATATGACAAATCTTTGGTTTCATGGGAAGGGACATATAGCTGCTTCAATCTCTCAAGCTGAACCCGCTGCGGTAAATTGCAGGAATGAAGGCAGCTCAGAGGCAGTTGAGACTTCTAGAAAATCATTCGAGCAGAGGAACCAAAGTTTCCCTGTTCCTGATGATGACTGCAGGCTGGTCCTTGGACTTGGACCAATGCCAAATCTGTATTCTGCTGACAGTCAATCATCTGGTGGGAACAGGGTTAAATTATCTGAAACTCTGTTCACCCAACATTGTACCACAAGTGATCCTGGATTAGTGTTGGGGACTTCAAGAGGCAGCTCAAGAAATTTGCAGTCCATAACAGTGCCTGGCCGTAAGGAGCATTCACAAAAAAGGAAAAATGGTATTGTCTTCCCACTTATTGATGAGGGATCAACTTCAGCCAAAAGGAAATCAGGTGATTCTGAGATGCCACTTCTATTTGCTCCAAGATCAAATGATCTTTGTATTGATGGAACAACAGAAGAGACTCTTGCCCAGCAACACCTTGGAACATCGCCAGAGGCTGATGTTCAGCAACACCTTGGAACATCGCCAGAGACTAATTGTATTGATGGAACATCGCCAGAGGCTGATGTTCAGCAACACCTTGGAACATCGCCAGAGACTTATTGTATTGATGGAACATCGCCAGAGGCTGATGTTCAGCAACACCTTGGAACCGGATATGAGGCCGATCATGATAGATCTCTTGATCAGTATGAGGTTCAGCTTAGCCCTGAGCCTTCAGAAACAACTGGTTGTTCTTTTGCTACAACTTCAGATACAGTAGATAGCACTAATAATGGGGAGCAGAAAAGTCATCAACGCCGTCTTAAGAAGTGCAGGTTCAACGGGTGTTCCAAGGGCGGAAGGGGTGCATCAGGGCTCTGCATTTCCCATGGTGGCGGTCACCGGTGCCAAAAGCCTGGTTGCAATAAAGGGGCCGAGAGCCGAACGGCGTACTGCAAATCTCACGGAGGAGGAAAGCGGTGCCAAGAGTTAGGCTGCACCAAAAGCGCCGAGGGGAAGACAGAGTTCTGCATCGCTCACGGCGGTGGGCACCGGTGCGGGGTTCCGGAGTGCCCCAAAGCAGCACGGGGAAGATCGGGGTTTTGCATAAAACACGGCGGAGGGAAGAGGTGCATGACGGAGGGCTGCACCCGGAGCGCCGAAGGGTATCCCGGGGTGTGCATCGCGCATGGAGGCGGTCGCCGGTGTCAGTATCCGGACTGCAGCAAGGGAGCACAGGGAGGCACCCTGTTCTGCAAGTCCCATGGTGGGGGCAAACGGTGCGTATCCGAAGGTTGCACCAAAGGGGCCGAGGGCAGCACGTTGCTGTGCAAAGGGCATGGCGGCGGGAAGAGGTGCCTCTTCGAGGGAGACGCGGCGTGTCCTAAGAGTGTTCACGGCGGGACCAGCTTCTGCGTGGTGCACGGAGGGGGCAAGCGCTGTGCCGCGCCAGGGTGCACCAAGAGCGCTCGCGGTCGCACCGACTGCTGCGTGAGGCATGGCGGTGGCAAGCGCTGCAAATCCGATGGGTGCGACAAGAGCGCGCAGGGGAGCACCGACTTCTGCAAGGCGCACGGCGGGGGCAAGCGGTGCGCCTGGAGCGCCGGCTGTGAGAAGTTTGCCAGGGGGAGGAGCGGTCTATGCTCTGCTCATGCAAACCTGACGGCCTCAAAGCAGGAGCTGGAATGCGGGCAGGGCCGAAGCATGATCGGGCCTGGCCTCTTCAGCGGGATCGTCGTCTCTTCTTCCTCAACGGCTGGCAGCGGCATGGACCGTGTGATCTCTTCTTCTCTCCCTGGCGCCTCGAAAGATTGCTGCGGCGAGTCGTTGGAGCACATGCAGAGCGGCAGGCTCCTACCGCCACAGCTGCTGGTTCCTGGCTCCCTGCAGAAACCATCGTCTTCGTTTAACCTGGCGGGCAATGGCCAAGGAGGAGGTGGCGGTGGCCGGGACCAGAGCTTCGGGTTCGTGGTGCCGGAGGGAAGGGTGCACGGTGGAGGCCTCATGTCGATGCTCCGAGCAGGACGCCTGGGAAGCAACATCAACATCCCGGAATCCTGAAAACAGCACGTCTTCTGTGTGCGCATTGAGCATATTATGATTCTGCGCCTAGCAACCGTATTATTTTTTACCAGCATTTGCGCTTTGATGTTCTCTGATTTATAGTGTTAAAAATGATCTTATATTTTGGGACAGAGGGAGTAGTTAATACTGTGAGCGTGTATAGTCCTTGTGTACAGAGCATCAGTGTACTTTTTCAGCTGTATTTTAATTGCTCCATAAACGAAATTGCATTATCATGATTCGAGAACTTGTATTGCTAGGCATAGTCATTGAAATTTCGAAATCTTCTATACTTGTTGCATCAGACTGTTTCGATTTCATCACGTTCTCATATGTTCCCATCAAAGAGACTTTCCAAATAGCAGTACAATAAGAACCTCTACAATAAAGGAAGAAATAGGTAACCAAGTCGGACTCAAACCAAATCATCGTGTGGTGAACAACCGGGAGAAAGAGAAAAAACAAGAACAAGGGAAATACTCTAGATTGCACCCATGGCCATGGACGACGCGGGAAGCTCGGACTTGCCCACGGACGTCGTGGTGGAGATCCTGCTGCGGCTGCCGCCGAGCTCCCGGCGCCGAGTCCGCCTCGTCAGCAGGCTCTGGCGCGACGTCATCGACGAGTGCACCACGGAGATGCAGAGCCGCGCCACGGCCCTCCTCTCCTCTAGGACTAGGATACCCGGGAAGCGGTCGCCTACGTCGTCGGCGACCTGTCCAAGTCGTCAACGACGAGCTACACAGAGCTGTGGCGTCGGGACAGAGCGGTACCATACATGCGCCCCCCTAGTAGTCTGCATCTCATCGGCACGTGCAATGGTCTTCTCTGCCTGTGCGACAACGAGGAGTTTCCCGGCGGCGCCGTCACCCTGGTCAACCCGGCCACCGACGAGGAGCTGCCCGTACCCCGGCTGGGAGGACTGGCACGAGGCGTAAAGCTTCGCCTACCACCCTACGTCCGGGCAGTACAAGGTGGTGCACGTCCCATGCAGCATGGTTAACCAGGCATGCAAGTTCGATACCGTGCAGGTGCTCACGCTAGGAGAGGCGTCGTGGCGGGAGGTTCCGCCTGGCCCTGCAGAGGGAGCGAGGTGCAACCTCGGCGCCGGCATAGTCAGCATCGACGGCGCGACGTACTGGGTGATAGAGAGTGCCGGAGCAAGCTGGGTCGTGTCATTTGACCTCGAGAACGAGAAGGTCACCCGTGTCAAGGGGCTGCCCGGGAATTCCGCCTCGCCTGATAACTACCACCTGACGGAGGTGCACGGGAGGCTGGGCATTGTAGTCGGTGACCTTTCGAGAACGACGGAGGTGTGGGTTCTGGACAAGAGGCGACGGAAGTGGCGCTGTTGGTATAGCCTTACGCGGCATCATGTTCCGCGGCCACATTTGGTGTATGGCGAGTGTATCTTGACACTGGAGAAGAGCTTGAGCCTTGATATGTGGGCACTACATTACATACAGAAAGGCGTGTGGTCGTCATCTAAAAAGGCGGTGCATCTGCGGGTCAGCCACCAGACTCAGGGGACGCTGCTCGCGGTGATAAAGGTCGGCTATTGTCGGACATTTCCCTATGTCAAGACGACGGAGCCACTTAGCATTTATAGGCTGCCAATTGATAATGCCTAACGAGGATGTTCGTCTCTCCTTGACAAATTAGTTCTTCTACTAGAAGGGTTAGGCGCGCTTGCTGCGCCGTTGGTGTTGTTAGGTTTCTTAAAAAACTACTCACCCTGTTTTAAAATATAAGATACATTACTTTTCTGAAAGTCAAACCTTTTAAGTTTCGTCATATTTGTAAAGAAATATATCAAAATTAATAATATCAAACCAGATGATTAGGTTCATCATGAGATGAATTTTCATACTTTTTTAATATTGTGGATGTTAATATTTTTTGCTCCGAACTTGGTCAAAGTTAAAGAAAATTTGACTTTCCATAAAACTAATACCCCTTATATTTTGGAACTAATGAAATATTTTGTTTGGCGGGTGGGGGAGATGATGTAGTGTGTTTTATTTTTGTTTATACTGCAGTGATTTGATAGGCCTTTGTGGTGTGGTTCTGTTTCATCTGCTAATCAATGTATATTTATGTGGAGAAATTTCTGTGTCGATGGCTGCATGTACTATATTGGTGCTACAGTATCATATGATGTCTCTTCTTTTTTCTAGGTGGTGGGAGGGTGCGCGGGATTGATACGTTTTTATAGCCCGGTTGCTGCTGATTGATTTGAAAAAAAAAATGTTGGCCTGATCAAAATCATAACCCACATTTCAAAATTGAATAACTTAATTAAATGAAAGAGTTTCAAAATGGTAACATAGTGAACTAAAAGCAATTGAATGGGAGAGCCCTTGAGAAATTGTTGACTTGGTCAAAATCATGCTAACCCAATTCTAAATTGAAGATTTCAATTAGTTGCGAGGCCTTAAAAATTAGAAATCATAGTGTATAGTATAAAGGAATTGAATGAGATAGCTTTGATAAATTGTTGACCCGGTCAAAATCGAGTCACCAAATCCTAATTGGAAACCTCAATTGAATGTGTGCTTTTTAAAACTAGAGAGCTTAGTGTTATAGAGGACTAGAGTGGAGGAGGCGCCCTTGCCCGTACAACGGGACCTGGGGGATCATTTACATTCATACACTATTGAATGAAGCTCAAGGGACGGAAATTCGCAGGGGCATGCACCTGCACGGCCGAGCAGGTGCGTCCGTTTGTACAGTGATTCGTGCACTTGTGTGTACTGAAAAATCATGAAAACCCACTGGTAATTCATATACGCTATGAATACATCAAGTATACATGTTGGCCTTGTACACATAAGTCATACGTCCGCATGTGATGTTGGCGTATGATGTATTCAACATTGGTTTTGTTGAGGGTTTCTTTGCTGACATAGAAGTGCCAGCATTTGTGGTTGTTGCGTGTTATGTATATTTGTCAGGTTGACCATGAGGTCATGGAGTTTCTTTCTTAACGAGTAGTCCGCATTTGATCTATATGTATCGGTTTTCGCCCGATTTTTCGTTAATTAATCGGGTAATTCTCTTCTTCTTAATTAATTGATGAGGCAAATCTTTTGCTTCCGTTTCAAAAAAAAAATCATACGTCCTGTTGTATTATACATGTCGAGTATACATGTCGGCCCTGAAAGCCTCTTCTTTGTTTAACCTGGCGGGCAATGGCCAAGAAGGTGGTGGTAGCCCGAACCAGAGCTTCGGGTTCGTGGTGCCGGAGGGAAGGATGCACCGTGGAGGGTTCGTGTCGATGCTCCGAGGACACCTGGGAAGCAACATCAACAACCGGGAATCCTGAAAACAACTCATCTTTTTCTTAAGACAAACTCGCAAAGCCTTTATTATCCTGTCACAATGTTTACAGGGACGAAAGAAAGATTTTCAGATTGACCTAACGAAACATGGCGGCCGACCTGAAAAGTAAGTGCGTGATTTACGAGGTTGTGAGCTTCAAAATTAGAGCTCCTAAATTCATGAACTATATTAAAAAATAAAGTTTGAAGACTTGTCTATAATTTCTTTGATAACAGACCCATAAGCCGCTGACGTGCCCTTCCTCACGTAATCTATCACAGTCTTGCAATCTGATGCGACATGGATATCTTGGACATAAAGATCTACCGCGAGTGATAAAGCTTCCCTTAGTGCCCTCCCGGCTCCCCCCCCCCCCTCCCCGCGCGTGGGCCTTCTCCCGGCTTCGGCGCCCCCGCTGCGCCTGGGCCTTCGTCTGGGTCCGCGGCGCTGGACCCGCCGCCCTACTTTGCCAGCGCCAGAGCTCTCCGGCCAGCCCGCGCATCTTCGCCGGTGTACGGGCGCCTCCAACTCCCGTTGAGTCCGCAGCCCGGTCAGCGAGCGCATCCCATGCGCCTGACCCCGGCTCCTCGACGGCCTCACAGGTGATCCCGATGGGCTCTTCTTCGACCTCGCTCTCGGTTGATCCCTCGCCGGCCCCGCCCGCACCACCAGATCCGCCGGCCCCGTCGGCTGCCCCGCCGGCCGCCCGCATGGTCACCCGTGCTCGCCCTGGCATCCACCGCCCCAACACGCGCTATTCCGTGGATGAGTACCTCCTTGCTGCATCGACATCCGCATCGTCACCTCTCCCATCGTCAGCTCGAGCCGCGTTTCGCGGTCTGCATTGGCTCGCTGCGATGCAGGAGGAGTTCGACGCACTGTTGCGTAACCGCACCTGGAAGCTCGTCCCGCGACCTCCTCATGCCAACGTCATCACCGGAAAGTGGGTCTTCTGGCATAAGACTCGTCCTGACGGGTCTCTGATACGGCCAAGGCGAATGTGAGTGGTCTCAATGTTCTTGAAACTTTTCCACATGTCAATGGTTTAGAGGCCAGAGATGTTTACGTAGCAAAATACATTAGATTTGATTAGAACTACGAGGAGGAGGTTGCAACTCTAGCTGAAGATACGTGCATGCATGTTGATGCCTTGCATGGCTCAGGTTCAAATCAAGGAAAGAAGGATCAGCTGGATGTATGTTTGTCGGTTAGCCAGAGAAACAAATCACAAGACTCCCACACGTACAAATACTATTTTGGAGGGCTCAGTTTACATGTTGTTGGTGTACGTCAAGATTCCTATTTTTTATTAGATGATTAAGGAGTTAAGAGAAAGGGTGCAGATTTACTATTTCTGTTCTTGCCATGCAAAGAGATGTTCGTGGAAGGTGCATGCAGAACGTGGGACGCATGGAGTCTATTAACCTTGAAGGAAATTGGCTGGGGTCCACCTACCATGCAAGCAGAAAATATGGCGCACCCAATTCTACGGAGACAATCGGTTTGTTAGTTATAGACTAGTAGAATGCCCGTGCGTTGCTACGGGCTTCTGAAATATTTTGCTGAAATTATACAAAGATGATGTATGTTAAATTAGGGTAGAGACAATATAACACATACACCATTGCATAATAATTGAAGTCTATGTTAGTTGATATTTCTAAAACATCATTCAAATCCGTCATTTTTATCTCTGATGAACAAAGTGGAACATATAAAAATATAAAGAAATTTTGTTGCTGCATTATATAAGTAAATATATATAATATATTTAAACAAAAGTCAGACTAACACATTTTTTATTTACAATAAAAAACTGGATACTGCTAATTACATATAAATATATAAACATATACAAATGATATTTGATATTTTACATTAATAAACATTAGTAACAGAAACCAAATATCCAGGGTTTCACATATCCAAAAAAAAATTTTCCTCTCTATCTTACCACACTCTCCACAACTACTTCCTAACTCACTCTCCCTCCGCCTCTGCATCTCCTTCTCAATCCTCTCGACTCTCCGACGATGCAGCATGAGGCACAGAGGCGTCTGTGGCGTCGTTTGCAGAGGAAGACGACCATCAATAGCGATTGGAGGCAAGATCAGAGGCGGCGGCGGCGGATCCCGACCGATCTCACCAGATCCGGTCACGGGCGATGGAAGCTGAGGCTCCTGCGCGGGGCATGCTGATGCGGAGACGGTGCGGGGGCTTGCGGTAGGCGGCGATGTGGAAGCGGTCTCATGCGGCGGCGGAGTCGCAGCTTGACCCGCAGCTCGCAACACCACTATCACCGGCGACAGATGAGGGTCGCGGCCGCTGCAGCTACGTTTGTGCTGCAGCGCCGCGGCGGCACTGGAAGGGCGTTGTTCATCACCGCGTGCTGCGTCTCCTCCTCCTCGGTCGCCGCCGCTACCGCGTCTGGTGAGACCGTGGCAGTGTGTTGCTGCTGCTGTGTGTGGTACGTGCCGTTCGCCGCGTTTTGTTTTTCTTTCACCTCCTGCCTAATTGCGAAGCTTGATTCGTGGGATCGAGTAAATGCGCACTGTTTACAAACGGATTGATTATCTAGACTTAGTTCGTGACCCAAATAAATTATGACGAAGCACCAGTATCTGGGCTTACAACGTGTGAGCGCTTAGCTTGAGTGCTTATTTAATTTATTTTCCTTTCTTTTTTGTGGGAATTTATTTTCCTTTCAGACGACCGTGTGAGCCGGTCTCTCCAACGCACGCAACGAAGGCCGACGCCAACCATTCAACCGAAAACGAGCCACTCAACTCTCTCTTCGAACTGTCCACGCCTCCCAACACCACCATCTCTTGTTAGATCTAGCGAGCCGGACGAGACCTCCAGGCCGATTTCCCCATCTTCAGATGCCGCCCACGGCGAACGGCGGCGCTGGGCGAAGGAGGCAGCAGCCCGCACCTTCCTCCATGGAGACGGGTTGGGGAGCTGGCGGCGAGGCCGGGCGGATAGGAAGAGTGCGGTTTCCACATGGGGACAAAGCCGGATGAGCTCGTGGTCACGCTGACGGGCGGGCGGGAGGGAGCCGTCGAGCAGAGGAGGCAGCAGCCGTGCCACCCCATGGGGACGAGGCCGGAGGTGCTCGTGGCGAGTCTGGCAAACGGGAAGGTGGGAGGAGGCAGGGAGGAAGCAGCGCGCCTGAACGCGAGGCGTACAGGAAGAACAAGTTCACCTGGCATCTCAATCAGGTACGGCGTCGAGGTAATTCCCTACTGCTTGTTGCACAATCCCTGGTGAATGGATTTAACTGCTATTGAGATGCACACATGAAACTATATGGTGATCTGTGTGCGCCATGTTCTTCCTGAATCGATGGAACAATACTTGTATGATTATCATATAGTAGGACAATCATAGTAGGGGTACTAAACTTGTATAGTTATTCCTACAAGTATTAGTTAGTTGTTCATAAGCATATAGTATAATCCGGTACTGTCAAACTGTAGTTTACACTAACTTGTAAGCTATAGCACCTTAGTTGTTTCTTGGTGAATCATCAGCAAGTTTCTTTGATATCTGATATGCTTCTAGGGTACGTGATATACTTGGGCTCCAGGGCGTGAGAGCAACAGGTCGAAGCTATCATGTGTGTGGTCGGTCTGTCTATCTTAGTGGATGTCAATATTACATAGAAATAAGTAAATCAGAAAGTACTAAGAGTTGTTGATGTGATATGTGCCAATATTTGTGCTCTTGCAGATTACTAATACAGAAGAGAAGAGTTGTCAATGTCAAGTGAGAGTTCATGCAGAGGAGCAGCGTAAGCATGTGTCGATTACTAATTCTAGTTTTGATGCACCCAGAATTTCGTTATAATTACCAAAATATTGCAGGTGTCGATGGAGGAACAGGTGGTAATGTCATTCTTGGTTTCTCAAGATCTGTCTGGGATTTCAGTAACTTGCAACATCACACGGTATGCTTTTGGTAATTAAACTTACATTTTGCTCCAGCAATGCATCTTACTGAAACCTTATAATAACCAATATCCTCAAGTGCCTTAATTGATCATCGTTGTTATAATAAAATAACACATATGATTCTCCGACTAAAAGAAGTTTATCCCAATTCTCTTCACCAAATCACGCACGACTTGTGGAATATTTTCTACGCATTCATTGTCCTTGTACGACAGCAAGTGTACCAACACCTGATTCCGTAGGGTCATAATCGTCCTGCACGTGAATTATGCTGTCATGCAAGGCTCACATCTAAAAGGACACATGAATGGTGAATGTAGAGTACTCACCGGGACAACTGGTAATCCATGTTCATGATCATGTCACGTGCGCATAATCTTTAAAACTAAAACCCAGACATATTGCTGCATAGGAGTAAATGTTATTAGCAATATGATAGAGGAAAATATGGTCAAATAATTGGAATGTTAAGGTTATAACCTGTTTGGGTTTTTGGAACTCCAAGTGGTATGATGCGACGCCATCTAAAAACATCATCATTCCAGCCAGGAATTGCATCTTGTAATGCTATGTTTAGATGGAATGAAATACATTGAATCTTAAGTATGTCCTTCTGTGAAGGATTCTTTTTCCATGCATCCGATAGGGGAAGAGGGTCGAGTATAGTGATTGTTCTATCCAATAGGTCGAACAGGAAGAGGATGAAGCGACCGGTTGTACAAAACGGCAACAAAATCTGTGTGAAGTAGGCTTTAGAAATAAAATACGGGTGAAAAGTACACACAGAGATGGGAAGTATGATTACCAACTTGCACACCGAGACGTCAAAGCACATATCAGGCCAACAATGAAATAGTTTTGCAATAATGTAGCGTTGGGCATCAAATGGTAAACGGAGTTTTGGATCTTGTGTAGAGTCATTTAGTATCATCTGAGAGGAAAGTAAAGGATTATTAACATTCTATGCGTTTATGGTTGCAATTATATGTGCTCGTCGCCGTAAAAAATAAGTATTATGAGATTTTAATAACTTACAGAAAATCTGAGATCCATATAGTGATATGGAGTGTCTTTAGCCCATTGAATGTCGTCTGTAGCATTTACTCGAACAACCGGACGTAGCTGTCGCTATAGCAATTTTTTTCTGCCAACGTACCATTGCGAGCAGTGCTCTGTACAAAAAAGTCTTTCCAGTGCCTCCAGGCCCATCCACAAAGAAGACACCACCCTCATCACGATCAATAGCAGACATAATTTCATCGTATGCGGCCCTCTGATCTGAATTAAGTGAATCTGATAGATATGTGTCCTCAACATTGAGCTCTATGGTGGATTCCTCGAAGATCTCCCTTGTCACACCGATGGAAGTGTCATATTCTTCCTGGATATCGGGAAGAGGGAATGACTCTATCTCCTTGCCCATTGATTGTAGCATATTCCTGATATCTATTAGAACCAATTGCTCAACTGCAACTTTGGATGGATTACTCTGACGATAGTCTTCGACATTGCATCCAGGTGCTTCTCCCAGAGTCCGCGCACATCGCTTGGCTCACAAAAACCAGTATCGTTGCAAAGAGCCTCCGTAGAGATGATGGCATCTCATATAATGTGGATTCAGTGAGGGACTCATCCAGTGTGTTGTCTCCTTCGATCAATCCCCTTCTCTCGGCAGCTTCACGAAAGGTTGGTAGGATCTCACCATTAACTGTCCTTAGGTCCTCATAAGAGGTGGCGCCAGTGACATGGTTTAGGAGGACCCGCAAGTAATAGCGTTCCCCCTCGGCAGGATGAGCGGACACGATTCTTCCAATTTGTCCACCTGTATCTCGTACCCTTTTTCTCCAATATTTATTATTCCGACTTGTCTGCCAGGTGTACCACTCGGGGAAGTCCCTGTACAAGATAGAACGAGCATCCTCATGTAACCTGTTTGCCTCAAAGTACTCTGTAAGCATTGACTTCTCAACACCTTCACGGTTAACTACTCGTTCAATATTTTGGGCCGCTTGGAATGACACCATGTGCATGTTTGGCAAATGGAGTTGTAGCTGCTTCACGGGTGGCGAGTTCTTACTCAATTCAAATCCATATATCCTCCACAATGCTTCTGGAGGAGTCACCCACCTAGCGTCTCTATACTGTTTGATCTCATCTATGTCTCCATTTTTGTCAGCCTCACTTACAGCAATAGATGCTCGATCATGGCCCTTGTATATGTATTTGAACAGGTATTTAACGGCTTTTATGCTGCCGCATGCCTCAACATTGATGTGACAGTTGAAGTAGCGCAAGAGGTGTGGGTTGTATGGGACGACCCACCTATTATCTAGCCATTCCTTTCGAACCATTGCTTTACATCCGTCTTCACGTCGTCTGTATAGCGGGTAGGAGTCCTTGCCTTGTAAGGTAGCCGCGTTGAAAGGTCATGGATAGTGATTCTTGCAAGAAGGACGACCCTTTGTGCAAGGGCATTCAGGATTCAAAGCACCACAAGGTCCATGCATCATATGTTTCACAACCAACTTGTACAGTTCTGGGTACTTCTTCTTGTTGGGGAGTTCGGCTGAGATAAGGCGATCATACTGCTCGGGGCATGTGAGCTTGTATCGGCCCTCCATGATGAGCAGGAAGTGGGCATGAGGCAGGCCCCTCTTTTGGAACTCCACCACATACACATAAGCCCTCACCTTGCCCAAGATATCCTTTTTAAGTAGCTTATTCTTGAGTTCCTCCAACTTAGCCCTGAAAACACGAACGACGAGATCTGGACGATCTTGAGGTGTCTGGCCAGGGTAGAGCTCCTGCCTAATCTCATCCCAGTTTGGGTTGCATGTCATTGTGAGGAAGATGTCTGGCTTTCCATACCTCCTAACTAAGGCCATAGCATCCATGTAGCGACGCCTCATGTCTCGTGGACCACCGATAAATGACGTGGCTAGAACTATGCTTTTCCAACAGAATCTGCCCTACCCTCACCAGCATGTAAGCTATCCACCAAGCCTTGGTACAGGTCCGCCCTTATTTTATCTTGATGACCCCATATATAGTCCAACCGGGAGTTCTCAATCTTGATGTATGTGTCGACCGCGAACTGCTGAAAAAGACGCTTGCCAAAGAGGATCGGGTTGAATATCCCTGGACGCATCTGGAATTTGTAGCAGTAGTAGTCCCTCACAGATACACATAGCCTGCCTCCAGAAGCTGCATACAAAATTGAAAATCGATGGTGATGTTGATTGAGAGCACACCTCAAATAGACGGTGATGTAACAACTTATTGCAACACTAACCTTCATCATCATTGGCGTTGTCATTGATTGAGGGATTGGAGGACCTATTGGTGTGGCCACGAGCTAGACGAGCTGCACGAGCTGCACGAGCTGCCATCACAGTTTGATAGGGCACACCTTCCTTCGGGATATCAGTATGCCACCCAAGTTCACCTCTAGGGAAGAAAAGAGGGTACGACAACGCATCATAGCATCCATGGTAGGACTTGATGCCATATATATCTCTATTCTTACCTTGCAGGATGACGCTATTTTCGAATTGTCTTCGACGTTCACTACCCTCCACCCACACAGCAGCTACCTCTGAAGTGGTCGGCGTGTTATATCTTCTTTGATCCATCCGTTGGTCAAGGTTAAGTGTTATGTGATAGTCATCAACATCATCAACATGGCCCATACTCCGGAGGTGTTCAGAGTATGGGTTGCCATGAAGTATGTTGACCAATTGTGTGATTACTTCTTTGTCTTTCTGACACTGCTCTTTACGGCAACTGCGATACCTATGTTCTAAACTGGGGTCATCATCATAGAAGTAGAGCTCCAAGTGACTACGATCCAAACCATCTTGTTTGCCAAATGACCGTATGTTGTGGTACATTTGGCCATGGGCACGAAATGTATAGATAGGGTGCTTTGATATGTTAGTGGTATCACTATCAAGGTGACAATATAGTGAGGTGAATGAGAAGTGGCCATTGAAAAACCTGATATTGTCACGAAAATGCCTGGAATCAGAGTCTGCACTTGTCCATAGCCTCATGAGCTCGGGTGGCGTATTTGGGTTGGCCAGTTTGATCTTCCCCTTCCGGCAGCAAAAGCCATGGACTCACGCTCGAACTTCTTTGCATAGCAGTGTTTGCAGTCCTCCACCGACTTCAGCTTGTGTGTGTTGGTTGGGAGTTTGCTATAAACCATATCGTAGGGATCCGGAACGTTTGACATGGAAGTAGTCTCGTCGTCATCGTCAACATCCTCCATTTCAACATCCTCGTCGTTGTCCTCCTCTGAAATTGTGCAATGCACTGACAATATGAGTACAAATTACATGCATATGATATACACGAGACGTCATGAAACATGATTAAAATACCCATCCCAGCGAACATGTAGCCTTCCTCGTCTTCCGAGTCGTCCTCCAATATGACACCCTCTCCATCACCTATCCCAAAATTATTTATGAGGCAAATGTATCCAATAAACCATCATGCATGAATTTAATAAAAAAGCTTACCATCGTCATTGGCTCGTGAGTGTGTTGTATGTTCTTGCAACGCACATGTAATTGGAGATGTATTCTCTATGAATACAACATAAAAGTATAATCAACATGATTATGAACGACTTATCTTATAATGTTCAAACAATTAAGAGAAAATATTACCATTATTGACAAGGACAGTTTGTGCAGGAAGTTCAAAACCATTGACACCTTCCACCGTCATTGTTGGATGTTGATCTAACGATGCATTCACATCATTGTTGGGTGCCAGATGTATTTCTCTAGGCTCACACAATGGCGATGTACTTTCTATTAATAGAATACACAAATTTCAGTGAATAATTCTAGAGAATGAGAATACCAAAGTTTAGAACATTACCATTGTTAATGATGACCGATTGTGTTGGATGTTCAAACACATTTACGCTGCCTAGCGAGAGCTGGAGCGTGTTTTCGTCGATCGATGTGTGTCTATTCTTCCTACCACTTGCATGGAAAGCTTGGTTTCTACGATCCATCAAAGCTTGCCTTTCCCCGGGTGTCACATGTTTTCTCCGTGGTTCCATACTGACATCCATATCTGGTGTCTCCAGACACGATATATCCTCGAAGCGGACTGGATATAAACGGGGGAACCAGTGAGCTCGGGAATAGACCAATCACGTCTGACAACGGAGCCATCGGGACCAAATGAACTTGCATTTTTGCGAACTATCTTGGGGATGTAACATGGGTTCTCCATGGCCAAGGATTCTTGGTTGAGAGTGTTGCGCAACGACGTGCGGCGAGCGCTCTTTGCATGTTTTTTCTCATCAGTCATACTGGCATACCGCTCCCTATCATTAGCACGTTTACTTTCCATTTTCTCTGACGAAATCAAAAGATAAGTATAACAATTACAAGAGTACTGTTTGTGTGATGTCGGCTATTAGGGAACAATTATGATTTGTGTTGTGCAATTATTACCTGTCGAAGATTTTGTCCGCTGATAGGCTTCACGCTTACTTTCTAGCAGTGCATCTTTCTTGTTGTTATCCATGTGAGCATACCGTTCCCTATCATTAGCACGTGTATCGTTGACTTTCTCTGTTGAATCACATGAAAGTGGCAACATTTTTTAGAGTGATGGTTTGTTACATGCAACGAATGTACAATTTTGACTGGTCTTCTTGCAAATTTTACCTGTGGATGATTTTGTTTTTTGATAGGCTTCACGTTGTCTTTTCAACAGTGCTTCTTTTTTATTGCTCTCCATGTTCGCATATCGTTCCCTATCTCGTTGCCTCCTTCGCTCTTTGGGATCTATGGGTTGTGGCTGAATATGGGATGATGTGGGACTAACAGTACTGCAACTGTTGAAGTCCATAATATCTACAGAACAATGAATCATCACATACGTAGAACAATGAGTAATGAATTATCAGCATATATAGTAAGATTAAATGGTTGTATTTATACCAGTCATATGGTTTTCTTCGTTTTGAACCGGCAATTCAATCAATTGCCTCCTGTACGTGTCATTTCTTCTTAGCCAGTCATTATCTTCACGAGGAACCATATTTTCCTTGTTGCAAGAAGTGTCTTCTTGTTCTAACGACGGCACGTCAGGTTTAGTTGCTTAGAAACATGGAAACATGGAATTGATATTTTGCAAGTAACGATATGCCTACTATTTAGCACCTTTAACATCTGACAGGTGTGGACATGATCGTGTCTCTTGGGAATTAACCAATAGTTGAGCTTTCTTATCTTGATAGGCTTCACGACGCTTCTTAAGTAGTTCATTTTTTTTTCTTCACCCATCTGCGCGTATCGTTCCCTAGCACGTTGCCGCTTGCGCTCTTTCGCATCCATAGGTTCCGCTCCATTACTAATATCGATGACACCTAAACAACAAAACAATAACAGTAATATTTCATGAGGTTTTGTACACTTACACAACATTAGATCATTAAATAGTAGTTTTGCTATTTGAGTTTGACATGATAAATATTACTTTGGTTCATAGATATCGTCATGTCTTTAAAGGGAGTACAATCACTTTCGATTGTGCGGAGACTTCATCTGCAAGCAAGACGGTTTTATGTGGATGGAGGCCCCCCTCTCCCTGTCCATCCAGCTGCTGATTTTATGTGGGTATGTGTCCTTCTGCAACCTCACGTATTAGTTTGAATCATACTATTGTATTCTGCTCGAAACCCAAATAGTAAACAGGACGCATTTGGCTCAGAGTCGATGCTCACAAACATGGGGCTAATTACAAACGGTGGACATGAATAAATCATAGGACTTACGAAGCCTATTAGACTGGAGTCTGTGTGCGTTTATCTTAGCGGCGTGGCACCCAGGAATTCAGCTTGCAAGGAAGAACAGGGGAACAATTTTATAAAACCAATGGCACAGAGTGTGCATGAGGTTTGTATGCTTATAACATTGTGCGTGGAATTTAGGCTTACATCTATCGCACGGGTTAGGAAGGTGATCCTTATTGATTAATTAAAGTTAATGCGCAGATTCTACGCAGGGGATAGGAAGGAATTAATAGGAAGGTAGCAAACGGAAAGAACATAGATATAGACTGTGATCCCGGACAGATTCTCGTAATCATTTATTTATTTTATTTCAATACCAGCTGGATTTACAACGAGGACAACACGTATAAAAGCTGGATTATATATGAAGCTGTTTTAGAGGCGACAAAACACTATGTGGCAGAGCATTTCAGTGAAGTTTGCATCACACTTGAACCCTCCTCATTCGCTGAACGTGAACATGGCTCATTCGTTGGACGATCAAGCTGGCCTGCTTCTGCAAGGACCCAACCGCATCTCCTAGTGCGGCACGGCAGGCCGCCAGCTCGTAGGGATTGCTGGTTGTCTGGTTCAAGACAAGCTGGCTCATGTATGTCGTTTTCAGAAACCCTACAAAATAGGTTTAATCAAACAACACAAACCAAGGTTAAACTTTCTTTGTTAATGCAAGGACTCACGTTTTTCTCTGTTGACCTCAAGCAGTGTGGCACCTAAAGTCCAGAGCCCCTGCTTCGCTAGTCCCCACCGTGTCAAGTGGCGTGACACATGCTGGTCCCAGACGCGTAGGCAGATAAACTCCCTCCTGTTTGAGCAATGAAATGTTAACCCACTGACAGAGTAAAATGCATTATACATGTACACTTGGATGAAGTACTTACCAAATGTCCATTAGCACCACATGTCGGTATGGCGTGGTACGGTCGGATGACCTGTGTAACATTATGCGGCTGACATGCATCACTATACCAATGACATCTGGGCAATAAATGTTCAGAATTTATTAACAAAGCCTGGCTGAACCACATGTGAGCATAATTAATCGTGAAATGATACAAAGCACCTGCAAGCATCCTGTATCTGAGGCTGTAGACATTACTAAAATCAATGAATAGTGGCGGCAACGTAGCGATGTTAATGCTGGCCCTTGCAAGATGTATTTCAGTGCGCGAGTGGAGGGCGATGTAAAAGTCACATGGTAGGCACAAAGCAACTGGCAGATGCACACCCGCTGGTTCGAAACCAACTTTACTGAAAAAGTATACTGAGCCTGCACGTAGGTTGTCCATGAATCGATATGCGATAGTTTGAAACGGATCGAAAGCAATTGCATCCATCTTGACCCCCTGTGAAATTTATTGCATACATTAGCAGCATGTTGTTGTTTCCATTTTGACCCCCAATGAAATTTATTGTATACATTTTGAATTCTTACAGTCTGGTCGATGAGGATGGCGTGAAAGACGGCAGTTCCACTCGAGTATGTTTGATGCAAGCATACAAAACCTTTGCTGTTGCGTCCCAACCTCTCATCTGTATATGTGTAGGTTCTCTATTTCATTGAACCTTACATGCCTGCAATTGGTCAGCATTGAGAAAGAGAACAACAATGCAGATTATACATATGCAAACAGCTAAAAGCAAGAGTGGAACTAATGTTGCCTGTTGATCGGAGGGGGGGAGCCAACGGGAGCAGAAACGAAGTTCACAGGTGGTGGTGCCATGATCCTCTTTGAGCCAGGTCGGCCCATCTTAGCCAAGACTCATGGGCAGAACGCTGCATGACTTTTATAGCATGGCATTAGATAAATGGCGGGAAGAGAAGGACTCCGCATTTTGTATTGGCGGCAGATATTGGCGGCAGATAAAAAGACATAATTTGGCGCCAGGTAAAATCTCTACGTTGATCAATCTCTCCTTCCTTCTTTCATTGATATTAGATTGATCTTTCCTTCTTTGATCTTTCCTTCTTTGTCGGACTGCCCTCTACACGAGCGCCATCAGCTCGACTTTTCTTTCTATGTAGCTCCTGTCATTCCCGAAACAACAACAACGTGCACTTTGTATTGAACCTGTCCTCTACACGAGCAGTTCAGTCTGTATTGAATGAACAATTGCCATATCTCTTTTACTATAATTGGGTTTTTGCAAAGATATTCTCAGACCAAGAGATCGCGGGCTTATTGGCTAAAGCTAATGACCAAATCCTTGGACACTGGTAACAATTATTGATACGTGTGTGGGTCATTCGCAGAAACAAGTATATTTGATTGATCTTTCCTTCTTTGATCTTTCCTTCTTTGACTAAAACCATTTGTTTGAAAGAAGGAAGGTGATTGAATAAATTGATTGCGTTAGGATTAATCGTGTCTGGTTTCCTTATGTGAAATGGTTGCATTTGGAATGATCGACTCTGGTTACCATATGTGATTGATTGCCTGCTAGTACAAATGCCTTGTGCGATCTAGGGAGAAAACCGTGAGGGAGAAAAACCGGGAAGGAGAAAAACCGAGAGGGGGGAAAGAAAATCAAGTGGGCCGAGAGGTGGGTCGGGAGGGGAGGAAAGAAAATCGGGGGCGAGGGGATCGTACGAGTGGGTTGACGAACGTAAGAGGGGAAACGGAACGCTAAGTTTCTTTTAGATAGTATAAGTAGAGATAGAGATAGAAGTAAATAAATTGCCGAGATGTAAAAGGCAAGTATATTTTTTTTAGTTAGCAAAGTCCAGATTTCTTTCAACCGATTGCTTTCTTTTTTATTTTATGCGTGAGTTTGGTTACTTAAGAGCCAAGTTTTAGGAGGCCGGCTAATATATAAAGCTAGGTGCACCATTGTAAAAGACAGGTTATTTTTATCAAATAGACACGATGTGTTTTTCAGCGTAGACACCCGTATCAAGTTTTGGAGGGATCTTTTTGCGATTTCTCTTCGTGGAAATTGTTTTGCGCATGAGTACCTTCGTCGAGATTGGTTTTCTCGTGCTGGGCCGTAAGGTTCAAACCCTCTACTTCGTGTACATCGCGTTCACGGGGGAGAGGTTGCTACTGCTGAAGGAGGAGTGTCGTGAAAGATCGGACCGTAACAAAAGATCGGAACTCGCCATCGAGGTTTGGTCTACATCAGTCTCTCGAGCGCTACAAGGCTCGTTGGGTGGTCCGTGGGTTCCGTCAGTGCGCTGGAGTCAACTTCACCGACACGTTTGCCCCGGTTGTCAAACCGGACACGATTCGCGCGGTCTTCAGCTCGCGGTCTCTCGCGCATGGCCGGTGCATCAGATGGATGTGTAGAACGCGTTCTTGCATGGCCGTCTCTCGGAGCAGGTCTTCTGTCAGCAGCCCACTGGCTTCGTCGATGCGGCTCGTCCGGACCACGTGTGCCTGCTCTCCCGCTCTTTATACGGGTTGAAGCAGGCCCCTCGAGCTTGGTACCAACGCGTCGCCGCCTTCCTGCAGCAGCTCGGGTTTCGAGCTACTCGCTCCGACGCCTCGTTGTTTGTCTACCATCAGGGTTAGGCGACTGCTTACCTGCTCCTCTACGTCGACGACATCATCCTGACGGCTTCCTCACCCAAGCTCCTTCGTCAGCATACTGCTCGCCTCAGCGCCGAGTTCGCCATTAAGGACCTCGGCCCGTTGCACTACTTCCTCGGCATTGAGGTGGTACGACATGCCGATGGGTTCTTTCTTCACCAGCAGCAGTACGCTCAGGACCTTCTTGAGCGGGCAGGCATGCTCAATTGTAAGCATGTCCCCACGCCTATCGACACGAAGGCCAAGGTTTCTGCACTCGACGGCTCACCCGCGTCGGATGCGGCGTTTTATCACTCCATCGTCGGCGCCCTCCAGTGCTTGACGCTCACTCGGCCGGACCTGCAGTACGCCATCCAGCAGGTGTGTCTCCACATGCATGCCCCTCGCAACACTCACTGGAACCTGGTGAAGCAGATTCTTCGGTACATCCACGGCACCACGGCTTTGGGTCTTACGTTGACAGCCTCGTCCTCGACCGACCTTGTTGCCTACAGTGACGCCGATTGGGCTGGCTATCCGGACACATGACACTCCACTTCAGGCTACTGTGTCTACCTGGGTCCCTCGCTCATATCGTGGTCGTCTAAACGACAACCCACGGTATCCCGCTCCAGTGACGAGGATGAGTATCGTGCCGTGGCCAATGCCGTCGCCGAGTGCTCGTGGATCCGGCAGCTTCTCCAGGAGTTGCTCCTTGATGTCTCGACGGCCACCATTGTCTACTGTGACAATGTCTCTGCGGTCTACCTCTCCGCCAACCCTGTTCATCATCGTCGCACGAAGCACATCGAGCTCGACATTCACTTCGTGTGAGAGCAGGTGGCTCTCGGGTGCGTCCGCGTTCTTCATGTTCCCACCGCTCAGCAGTTTGCCGATGTTATGACCAAGGGGTTACCAGCGCCTACGTTTGAGGAGTTCCGGTCCAGTCTATGCGTCACCGGTGACGTATCGACCGCGGTGGGGTGTTGAACATATTATGTGCATGTATATGGTTAGGATAATCTCCTACCGGCCCCGCCTCTAGTTTCCTTGTATAGATGAGGTTGAGGGCTCTCCTTGTACTTATATATGTGCGTTGTGCACCCGATCAATATATCGAGAGTTGCATTGCCTTCAACATTCTGTACAGACACTAGTAGAAAAACACCTATTAGTCCCGATTCGTAAGGGCCTTTAGTCCCGGTTCATGAACCGGGACTAATGGGTCGTTACTAATACCTCCCCCCTTTAGTCCCGGTTCTAACACGAACCGGGACAGATGGTCCTCCACGTGGCGGTGCGCCGAGCCCAGGCAGAGGGGCCTTTGGTCCCGGTTGGTGGCACCAACCGGGACCAATAGGCATCCACGCCGACAAGATTCCAAAGTGGCTGGGGTTTTTGTTTTTTTTGAAAGGGGGGGGGGTTGGGGGTTAATTTAGGTGTTTCATATATTGGGTTAGCTAGCTAATTAATAGAGAGAAGTGTCCTCTCTTATGTCCGTGCTTGGTCGACGCTACGTACTATATACATATAGCCCTCGACACGCTAGCTACTAAGAAAATGAAGGGAACCATCAAGTACAGAAGTTCGTCATGCATACCGAGAGAAATGATCGATCGACCTCTCCTTGTCCGAGAGATTGGTTGAACAACAAGTTTTCGTATCATGTACGTCCGACGCTACTGGATACATACATGTACAATATATAAGATCTCTCAATTACAGTCCCCTAGCATTTGAAATCAACTTCCACATGGTATTCTCCGGCTTTATTGATGACGTGGTCAAGAAAGAATCCCGCCAATTCCTCTTAAATTGCTTTAATGCAATCTGGTTCTATGAGTTCATTCCGCATCTGCCACGTCTAATTTGAAGAAGGGGGTTAATTAATACATATATATGAATGAAACTCAACAGAAATGATGGTGTAATAAAATGAAATTGTGAATATTATTAATTGCTTACGCACTTCATATTGTCTTTGAGAGTAGCCCCGCTTGTTTTTCAAAGTCGCGTTGTAGATGAACTCGCACACGTAGTATCCACAGAAATCATTCCCTTGTTCCTGCCACAAGCACTTTACGAGAAATAGAGGTCAATCAAACTGATGATGAAGCATTATAAATGGCATTGATGAAAGTATAGCTATAGAATCAACGGAAGATGCGCACAACTAGCTAGCCAGTAGTACTTACTTTCGGGTATGTATATCGCAGCTCCTTCGGCAGTCCCGGAGCTTTTGCGGTGAACTGTTTCCAAACCCTGCAAGACAAAGAAAATAATAATTATTACTTGAGATATCAGGAAATGAACAAAAACATGCCGCTATGGTGTGATAATGATCGGTTAATTGAACTTACTTGCTGAGCATTTCAGTCATGTCCGCATAGGTGCTGGGATCTTTCCGTCTCGAGTCTAAGACGGTTACTAGTCCACGCTCAAGCTTAATCTCTATAAGAATATAGTGGAACCTGCACACGCATGCATAACTCATCAATTACATTACTATAACCTCGCTCGAGTAATAAGGGAAACCGAATATGCAAACGATCAGTAACACTCACTTGCCGTTATAAGGAAAGAGTATGGTATGTTTGTTTTGATTTTTCATCAACGATTGTAGCAAGTTGTCCTCGGCCTCTTTGACGTGCTTTTCAACCAGAAATACATCTATGATATTTGTGTTAATGAACCCAATATCATAGATTTCAGTTTTTTTGCACTCGACGATCTTCAATCTGCATAATATATTGAGGATAATTAATTATAAATACATGCAATGAAAGAGCCGAGCTATATATAGAGACTTAATGACAGAAATAGTACTTACAAGCAGTAGCAAAAGACTGTTAATTTATCGATGGCCTTTTGATTGAAGAATGCGAAGAACTCCTCAAATGGAACACACAACAGATCAGTTCCAACGAGGTCGTGCTCCTCTTTAATGTTCAGATACAAGCAATTCGTCTCCCCAGACTATCTGAAGGTTTTAATGTACCAAGTATGGAATCTTCGCATCATCGTTGTTAGAGATTTTTCATCTTTGACGAGAGGCTTCCCTGCATCAGATTCGTGTTCTTCCACCTTCATGTATTCAGGAAGTGCATCGTCGAGCAGGTAATCTTGTAGATTGCCATAACCGCCACCATCCCGGAACATTAGCGACGATGTTGCCGCTAGACACATTGAGCGGGGGGCACGATTGGTTTGCTTGTTCGCCGAGCTGGTCAATTTTTTTTCTTAGCTGCTCGTTCTTTTGCTCTTTGATGTCTGACAGTACTTCCCGACCGCTCCGCTTGGAGATATGTCTGTTCAGTAATGCACTCATAGTTGGTTCTCGGTGGAGACTTTGCCGGTTTCTTCAGGGCAGCCAGAGTGCGCTTCGCTTTCACCGGATCTACCTTCTCCTTCGAAGGTGGACGTCTCTTTGCTTTCAACCCTGCAAACCAGTCATCCACTTCGGTCTGCGCGATCTTCGCGTTTTCCTCCTCGGTCCTCTCAGACGGTAACTTCTCCGAGTCTTGAGAGAAGGACCAGATCTGTATTTCCTCCCGCCTTTGGTTGTACTGCTAGACACCGGCAGAGCAGACGGAGCGGATGTCTTCTTTTGCTTGCTTACGAGGCGGAGGAGAAGGATTCACGACGGCCGGAGCGGCGGCGGGTCTCTTCCGCCTTTGCCGACGAGGCGGAGAAGGAGGAGGCTGGCTGCTCGGGCGCCGGGCGCAGCGGCGGAGAAGGAGGCGGAGTGCCGCCACGCCCGGAGAAAGAGGCGGAGTGCCGCCACGCGTGCCTCGATCGCCACTCACGGGAGGAGGAGGCGGTGGAGGAGGCGGAGTGCCTGACTCACGGGAGGAGGAGGAGGAGGCGGAGGCGCCCAGTTCGGAAGGTTGATGAGCTCCTTCCGCCATAGGCATGGAGTCTTGAGCAGAACCCAGCCTAGTCTCCCTTCACCGGTAGGGTGGTCAAGCAGGAGGTCCTCAAATCCCTCCGTTATTTCATCCACCATCACCTTAGCATATCCTTCTGGAATCGGCTGGCAGTGATAAGTTGTGCCGAGTCCACTAGGATAAACTTGGCCAACAGCCACCTTGACCTTCAAAGTCATCCATCGCGCCATAATGTGGCAACTTTGAGACTCCGTGATACCATCCACGGGATAGCCGGCAGGACCCGTCAAAACATGCTCTTTGAAGCAGCTCGGTGGAAGCCACGCTGCTTCTCCGCCGAGATGGCGGGGTAACTTGGAGGAAGCTTCGCAGGTCGTTTGCTGCGATCTGCGCTTCTCGTTCCTCTTCTTGTTCCTCTAGCCCCATTACCCTTTCGTGCAGCGCTGCAGTTGGTCCTGCTCCGCTTTCTTCCTCCTCTCGTGGGTTTTGTAACCACCTGCGTCCAGGAAAACCAACCTTCCACGAAAGGGAGCCCTGGCGTGCCTCGCTTCCGCCTGTGGTGCTCTGTGGATTCCCAAGGGCCATTGTGAGCTCGTCCTTCTCCTGCTTGGAAGGAACGTCCCTCGCTACCGCATCGATATAGTGTCAAGCTTCGACTGGTATTTGCAGTTGCTCGTCTGGCCCAATCGGCACTTCCTCACATAGGGTCCAAGGTTCCGCCAGCCCCGAAGAACCAAGTCCGGCAACGGTCTGGCTAGTACATTGCCTCTGGTTCCATCCCTTTTTCAAGCAGATCATGCTCAGCCTTGGACCACTTAGGCCGGGCTTTGGGGTAGCCACCTGACCCCATGCGATGGTGAAGCTTCTTCTTCGCAGCATTTTGCTTGTTTGTCGCCGACATCTTCTTACTCTTTTCCGATGTCTTGTGGGCCACAAATGCGGGCCAGTGATCTTTGATCTTCTCATATTTGCCGATGAATTCTGGTGTCTTATCTTTCTTGACAAACTGGTTCAGCTCTTTCCTCCACCTCCTCATTAGGGTTGCCATCTTCTTAAGAGCACAAGACTTGATTAATTGCTCTATAACTAGCTTCTCCGGATCCTCCTCTGGCGGTAAGGTGAAATTTGCCTTCAGCTCAGTCCAAAGATCTTCTTTCTGCATATCATTGACATAAGACACCTCAGGGTCTTCCTCCTTAGGCTTATACCATTGATGGATGCTGATCGGGATCTTGTCCCTAACAAGAACCCCGCAGACCGAGCAGAAAAATGCCTTCCTTGTCCGCATGGGTTCAATCGGTTCGCCGTCGGGCGCGATTTCTACAATCTCAAACTTTTCATCCGAGCTCAACTTTATCTTCAAGCCTCGTCTCCTTACCGAAGTTGTGCTCGATCCAGAGGGCTAGAAATTATAAGGAAGAAAGACGAGTAATTAATATGTGTACATATACCAAAACAATGGATGCATCAATTAACTAGTCAAGACGGGCTTAACTAATATATATATATACCTGGCCGGACTCGGTTCGGTCACCGGAGCACTCAAAGACGGTCTCCTTCGCTTGTACCTCCATTGTGTCACCGGAGCCATCATGAACATAGTCCTCTTCTTGTACCCGGCATTAATGGGTCGAAGCCATCATGAACATAGCCCTCTTCTTCACCCAGTCCGGTGTCGTTGAGAAATGATGCAACTTCATCACTTCCTTGTGCGATTATGTGCCCCAACATCGCTTCGCTTTTCTTCGTCTCGGAGTGCTCCATAGTTTACGCAAATATTTACAACAAGTAAATTATTATTCAAACATGGTACAGATGTATATATATATATATATATATATATATATATATATATTAGTGGCAAACGAGAACTAGCTAGCTAATCACAATAAGGAATCATGTTAGTGGCCTCGACGCTGCTTCTCTAGGGTTTGGGGTCGCCTCGACACAACGCCTTCAAGGGTTAATTTGGGTGGCCTCGAGAGAGTTAATTTGTCGGGTAGGGGCGCGGCGCGGGAGGGGTAGGAGACCAACATCGCTTTCTCTCTAGGGTTTGGGGTCGCCTCGACACAACGCTTCAAGGGTTAATTTGGGTGGCCTCGAGAGTTAATTTGTCGGGTAGGGGCGGCGGGAGGAGGGTAGGAGACCAACATCGCTTTCTCTCTAGGGTTTGGGGTCGCCTCGACACAACGCTTCAAGGGTTAATTTGGGTGGCCTCGAGAGAGTTAATTTGTCGGGTAGGGGCGGCGGGAGGGGGTAGGAGACCAACATCGCTTTTCTCTCTAGGGTTTAGGTGTCCTCGAGAGTTTTGGTCGAGCGAGAGGGCGAAGGGGTGCTGCCGTTGTATAAGTTATCACGGTCGAGAGGGGTATATATATCGACCGCCCCTCATGTCGAAGTTATCTCGAGGGGTTATATCAACAACGACGCGAAATACATATTCATGGGAAAATTATGTTTTCGGGGTGGGGGTATCGGTACCCCCCCTCGTGTTGAAGTTTCTTCTTTCTCCTCTATTCCTTTCTTCTTCTTCTACTCTTCTTTTTCTTCTTCTCGCGAGAAAGGAAAATAAGGAAAAGGAAGAAAAGAGGAAGAAGGAAGAAGAAAAAAAAGAAGGAAAAAAAGAGGAGAAGAAGAAAGGAATAGAGGAGAAGAAGCAAAATAGAAAATTTCTATTTTCTTCTTCTCCTCTATTCCTTTCTTCTTCTCCTCTTCTTTTCTTCTTATTTCCTATTCTTATTTATTTCTCCTCTTCTTCCTCTCCTCTTCTTCTCCTTTCTTCCTCTTCTTATTTTCCTTTTCCTCTCATTCTTTTAGTATTGCTTGTTTAAAAAAATGTTCAAATAGAAAATTTGAAAAAACAAAGGTTTTGCCTAATGCATTGTTCATATGAATATACAAACATTTGCATATTTCTACAATAATTAATATCACCAAAAAAATCTATGAACAGAAAAAAACCTAACTTTTCTAAAATCTATCTTTTGCATATATGAAAACATTAATACACATATGAACAAAAAATACATATATGAAGAAAAACATGCTCTGAACAATTTTTTATACATATTGAACATCTACATACACATACCCACAAACATACACATATACATTATATATATATGAAAAAAATTAAACTAATAAAAGTGAAAAAAAACAGAGCCGGTGCGGCGCGGCGGCTCACGGTGGGGGCGGCTAGATGACGATGGCGACGGTGGGCGGGCGAGGGCGCTGGCGCTGGGCGAGACGACGGGCAGGGCTCGGGCGGCACGCTGGGGCGGGAGGGGCGTGGGCTCGGGAGGCCGGGCGACGAGGACGGCTGGGTTGGGGCGACGGCCTTGGCGGCGGCGGCGGGCGACGGGCGAGGTGGAGCAGCCTGGCGGCGCCGAGGAGGGTCGGCGCTGCTATGGGGCAATCATGGCGATGAGATTCTGAATTTTCGCAAAGTGTTTGCTTATATAGCAAAGCCATTGGTCCCGGTTCGTGAAACCAACCGGGACTAATGCACCCTTTAGTCCCGGTTGGTGCCACCAACCGGGACCAAAGGCCTCTTTTCGGCAGCCCAAAGGGCGGGAAGCGGCGGCCTTTGGTACCGGTTGGTACCACGAACCGGTAACAATGCCCTCCTTTAGTCGGTTGGTGCCATCAATCGGGACCAAAGGCCTCTGGCTTGCCAGCGTCGGGGCCAAAGTTTAGTCCCACCTCGCTAGTTGAGAGGGCGCGGTGGTTTATAAGCCCCACCGCCGCACCCTCTCGAGCTCCTCTCCACCGCAGGCTTTCGGGCCTACTTGCTATTGCTGTGCCTGATGGGCCTTCTGGGCCTACTGCGGGCCTGAATCCTGGCCCATAGTAGGGTTTCATGTCGTATTCAGGCCGTGGGGGCCCAGTAGGAGGCATTTTTTTTGTTTTTTTGTTTTCTTTACTTATTGTTGCTATTTTTATTTTTTTCCAGTTTTTTTGTTTTGTTTTCTGCATTATTTATTATCTTTCGTTTTTTGCTTTATTTTTTAATTCTTTTTTGCTTTTAGTTTTAGGAAAATTATAAACTTTCTGTTAGTGCCATTACTTTTCAAATTTGAAAACCCTTTTTTTGTTTTTTTGTTTTCTTTCTTGCTTTATTTATTTTATTTTGTTTCTCCTTACAACAAAATACTTATTGTTGTTTTTTTGTTTTGATTTCTGCATTATTTATTTTCTTTTATTTTTTGCTTTATTTTTCAATTCTTTTTGCTTTTAGTTTTAGAAAAATTATAAACTTTCTGTTAGTGCCATTAGTTTTCAAATTTGAAAACACTTTTTTTGTTTTTTTGTTTTCTTTCTTGCTTTATTTATTTTATTTTGTTTTAGAAAAATTATAAACTTTCTGTTAGTGCCATTAGTTTTTCTGTTAGTGCCATTAGTTTTCAAATTAGAAAAAACTTGTTGTTGCTATTTTTAATTATTACGAGGGCCGAACCATAAGACATTAAAGCATTTCAAATGAACTCTGAAAAAGTTGAAAGTTGCCATGGTATTATACTCGCTGCCACAAAGTTGGCATGGTATCATCATAATAGTTGCGGAGAAAGTCTTCACTTTTTCTTCGCTTGTGTCATTTCCTTATTCTTGTAGTAACCATGGATAATCTTCATCGCTTTATCGGGATCTTTGGGGTCAGCCTTGACTTTGAAGGAAGAATTTCATGAAACTTTTCATAATCTTGAGACATATACATCTTGTCCTCCACTCCCACGATGTCCCTTTTTCTGAAAAGAACTATGTGGCGCTTTGGCTCATCGTATGATGTATTCGCTTCCTTATCTTTTCTTTTTCTCGGTCTGGTAGACATGTCCTTCACATAGATAACCTTTGCCACATCATTGGCTAGGACGAACGGTTCGTCAGTGTACCCAAGATTTTTCAGATCCTTGTTGTCATTCCGCACTATGGGTCTATTTGCACTTCGCCTCCTGACAGATTGACCCATTTGCACTTAAACAAAGGGACCTTAAAATCATGTCCGTAGTCAAGTTCCCATATGTCCACTATGTAACCATAATATATGTCCTTTCCCCTCTCGGTTGTTGCATCAAAGCGGACACCGCTGTTTTGGTTGGTGCTCTTTTGATCTTGGTCAATCATGTAAAATGTATTTCCATTTATCTCGTATCTTTTCCAAATCAATACAGTCAAAGATGGTCCTGGACAACAAGTACAGCTCATCACAAACAGTGTTGTCACCTCCGAGCACGTGCTTCCAACCAACTGCTAAAAGTCCTGATGTGTTCACATGTAATCCGGTGACCGCCTTGCTCGGGTGTTTGGAGCGCAGACTGTTCTTGTGTTCATCGACATACGGGGTCACCAAGGTAGAGTTCTGTAGAACTGTGTAGTGTGCTTGAGACCAAGAATATCCATCCCTGCATATTATTGAGTCCCCTCCAAGCGTGCCTTTTCCAGTCAGTCTCCCCTCATACCGCGATTTAGGGAGACATATCTTCTTAAGGCCAGGAATGAAGTCAACACAAAACCCAATGACATCCTCTGTTTGATGGCCCATGGAGATGCTTCCTTCGGCCTAGCAGCGATTCTGGACATATTTCTTTAGGACTCCCATGAACCTCTCAAAGGGGACATATTGTGTAGAAATACGGGGCCCATAATGACAATCTCGTCGACTAGATGAACTAGGACGTGCGTCATGATATTGAATAAGGATGGTGGGAACACCAGATCGAAACTGACAAGACATTGCACCACATCACTCCTTAGCCTTGGTATGATTTTTGGATCGATCACCTTCTGAGAGATTGCATTGAGGAATGCACATAGCTTCACAATGGCTAATCGGACGTTTTCCGGTAGAAGCCCCCTCAATGCAACCGGAAGCGATTGCGTCATAATCACGTGGCAGTCATGAGACTTTAGGTTACGGAACTTTTCTCCGGCATATTTATTATTCCCTTTATATTCGACGAGAAGCCAGTCGGGACCTTCATCTTGAAAGGCATTCAAAGAAGATTTCTTTCTCTTCTTTCGTAAGAGCATAGTGGCAGGACCTTCATCTCGCTTGAAGGCATGCCCTCTTTTTCGTGCAAGCGTTGCAGGTCCTCCTGCCTTAGGTATATCTTTTGTCTTCCCATACACGCCCAAGAAGCCTAGCAGGTTCACGCCAAAGGTTCTTCGTCACGTGCATCACGTCGATCAAGAGCGGACCTCTAGGTCTTTCCAAAGGGTAGGTCCCAAAATATAGATTTCTTCTTCCACATGGGTGCGTGATTCTCAGCGTCATTCGAAACAGCTAGTCCGCCGGGACCCTTTCCAAAGATTACGTGTAAATCATTGACCATAGCAAGTACGTGATCACCAGTACGCATGGCGGGCTTCTTCCGGCGATCTGCCTCGCCTTTGAAATGCTTGCCTTTCTTTCGACAATGATGGTTGGTCGGAAGAAATTGACGATGGCACAGGTACACATTCTTCCTGCAGCTTGCCAGGTATATACTATCGGTGTCAAGTAAACAGTGCGTGCATGCGTGGTATCCCTTGTTTGTCTGTCCTGAAAGGTTACTGAGAGCAGGTCAATCGTTGATGGTCACAAACAGCAACGCCTTTAGGTTAAATTCCTCCTGTTTGTGCTCATCCCACGTACGTACACCGTTTCCATTCTACAGCTGTAAAAGTTCTTCAACTAATGGCCTTAGGTATACATCAATGTCGCTGCCGGGTTGCTTAGGGTCTTGGATGAGAACTGGCATCATAATGAACTTCCGCTTCATGCACATCCAAGGAGGAAGGTTATACATACATAGAGTCATGGGCCAGGTGCTGTGATTGCTGCTCTGCTCCCCGAAAGGATTAATGCCATCCGCGCTTAAAGCAAACCATACGTTCCTTGGCTCACTTGCAAACTCATCCCAGTACTTTCTCTCGATTTTTCTCCACTGCGACCCATCAGCGGGTGCTCTCAACTTCCCGTCTTTCTTACGGTCCTCACTGTGCCATCGCATCAACTTGGCATGCTCTCCGTTTCTGAACAAACGTTTTAACCGTGGTATTATAGGAGCATACCACATCACCTTCGCAGGAACCCTCTTCCTAGGGGGCTCGCCGTCAACATCACCAGGGTCATCTCGTCGATCTTATACCGTAATGCACCGCATACCGGGCATGCGTTCAGATCCTTGTACGCACCGCGGTAGAGGATGCAGTCATTAGGGCATGCATGTATCTTCTGCACCTCCAATCCTAGAGGGCATACGACCTTCTTTGTTGCGTATGTACTATCGGGCAATTCGTTATCCTTTGGAAGCTTCTTCTTCAATATTTTCAGTAGCTTCTCAAATCCTTTGTCAGGCACAGCATTCTCTGCCTTCCACTGCAGCAATTCCAGTACGGTACCGAGCTTTGTGTTGCCATCTTCGCAATTGGGGTACAACCCTTTTTGTGGTCCTCTAACATGCGATCGAACTTCAGCTTCTCCTTTTGACTTTCGCATTGCGTCCTTGCATCGACAATGACCCTGCGGAGATCATCATCATCGGGCACATCGTCTGGTTCCTCTTGATCTTCAGCAGCTTCGCGTTGCAGCATCATCGTGCACATCGTCTGGTTCCTCTTGATGTTCAATAGCATCACCGTATTCAGGGGGCACATAGTTGTCATCGTACTCTTCTTCTTCGCCGTCTTCCATCATAACCCCTATTTCTCCGTGCCTCGTCCAAACATTATAGTGTGGCATGAAACCCTTGTAAAGCAGGTGGGTGTGGAGGATTTTCCGGTGGAGTAAGACTTCGTATTCCCACATATAGGGCATGGACAACATATAAAACCATTATGCTTGTTTGCCTCAGTCACTTCGAGAAAATCATGCACGCCCTTAATGTACTCGGAGGTGTGTCTTGAACCGTACATCCATTCCCGGTTCATCTGCGTGCATTATATATAATTAAGTGTGTCAAAAATCATTGCAGAACATCATGAATAGATAATTAAGTGACTAAATTAATAGAAGTTCATCATCACATTAAAAGCAAAGTACATGCATAGTTCTCATCTAACAACATAAAGCTCTGCAGAGCATCTAAATTAATTAAACCATACACTGAAACTATGTAAAATATTTCAATGGGAAAACAAATGCGATCATAATCGCAACCAATGTAACAACTGATCCAACGGCATAATGATACCAAGCCTCGGTATGAATGTCATATTTTCTAATCTTTCTAATCTTCAAGCGCATTGCATCCATCTTGATCTTGTGATCATCGATTTACATCCGCAACATGCAACTCCAATATCATCTTCTCCTCCTCAATTTTTCTAATTTTTCCTTCAACAAATTGTTTTCTTCTTCAACTAAATTTAACCTCTCGACAATAGGGTCGGTTGGAATTTCCGGTTCAACAACCTCCTAGATAAATAAAATCCATGTCACATTGGTCGGCATAATTGTCATAAAAAATAAATGAACCAATAGTTAAGAAAAGATAATATATATACCACATCCGAATCATAGACAAAACGAGGGCCGACGGGGGCGGATACCAAAACCATCGCACTATATAAGATGCAATAATGAAAGTAAGAAAATTATACAAGTATCTATATAAACATACAAGTAAGAATTTTTTTTCCTTTCAGAAAGAAGATAAGACCAAGAGGCTCACCACGGTGGTGCCGGCGACGAGATCGGCGCGGGCGATAGAGGGCGGTGAAGACGGGACGGGACGTGACGGACCGCTAAACCTAGACAAATATTAAGGAAAATGGAGCTTGGAGAGGAGAAAGCTTAAGTAGTGTGGCTCGGGCATTCCATCGAACACCTCGTGTGCATAGGAGGTGAGCTAGAGCACCACAAAGCTCTCCCCTCGCCGGCCACGAAAAACGAACCGGGACCAATGATGATGGGGCAGGAGCGAGGCCCATTGGTCCCGGTTCGTCCCACCAACCGAGACCAAAAGGCCCAGACGAACCGGGACTAATGGCCCACATGGCCCGGCCGGCCCCCGGGGCTCACAAATCGGGTCCAATGCCCCCATTGGTCCCTTGCCTGGATTGAACCGACTAATGGACCGGCCCGGACCATCGCCTGCTGTTTTCTATTAGTGAGAGCTTCAGTGTTACTTGTTCGTCTATGAACGAAATTGCATTATCATGAACTTGTATTGGTACGCAAATGGTCGTTGAAATTTGCAACTCTTCTGTGCATGTTGCATCAAACCTGTTCCGATTTCATCACGTTCTAATATTCCCTCCAAAGAAACTTTCCAAATCGCAGTACAATTAAAGAAGAAGCCGGTGACCAAGTCGGACTCAAACCAAATCGTGGTGATGTATAATGCAACTTGTCGTGGTGAACAACCGGGAGAAAGAGAAAAGGAACAAGGGAAAATAGATTGCACCCGTGGCCATGGACGACGCAGGGCGCTCAGAGTTGCCCACGGACGTCCTGGTGGAGATCCTGCTGCGGCTGCCGCCGAGCTCCCGGCGCCGGGTTCGCCTCGTCTGCAGGCTCTGGCGTGACATCATCGACGAGCACACCACGGAGATGCAGAGCCGCGCCACGGCCCTCCTCTGGCATACCTGGTATGCCGTCGCCTACGTCATTGACGACCTGTCCAAGTCGTCAACGGGGCGCTACACACAGCTGTGGCCTCGGGGCACAGCGGGACCGTACTTCCTCGACCGCAGTAGCCTGCAGCTGATCGGCACGTGCAATGGTCTTCTCTGCCTGTGCGACAACGAGGAGGCACCCGGCGGCGCCGTCACCCTGGTCAACCCGGCCACCGACGAGGAGCTGCCCGTCCCGCCATTGCCTTGCGCACGCCCGTTTGTCCCGTCTGTGGATAGATTCGCCTACTGGGAGAACTGGCACAAGGCGTACAACTTCGCGTACCACCCTACGTCCGGGCAGTACAAGGTGGTGCACATCCCATGCAGCATCAGCGAGGAATACAAGTTCGACGCCCTGCAGGTGCTCACGCTAGGGGAGGCGTCGTGGCGGGAGGTTCCGGCCGGCCCTGCGGAGGGAGCGAGGTGCAACCTCGGCGCCGGCATAGTCAGTGTCGACGGTGTGACTTATTGGGTCATAGAGAGTGCCGGAGCGAGCTGGGTCGTGTCATTTGACCTCGACAACGAGGCGGTCGCCCGTGTCAAGGGGCTGCCCGGGCATCCGGCCGGGCCTGAACAGTATCACCTGACGGAGGTGCACGGGAGTCTGGGCATCGTTGTCCGTGGCCTTTCGAGAACGACAGAGGTGTGGGTTCTGGACAAGGGGCAGCGAAAGTGGAGCTGTCGGTTTAGCCTTACGCGGCATGAGGTCACGCGGCCATACTTCGTGTATGGCGAGTGCATCTTGACATTGGAGGAGAGCTTGATACGTGGGCACTACAGACAGAAAGGCATGTGGGCATCCAACAAGGCGGTGCCGGTGCGGATCAGTCACCGGGCTCATGGGACGCGGCTCGCGCACATAGATGACGAATGGTGCCAGACATTACCCTACGTCAAGACGATGGAGCCACTTAGCATTTATATGCTACCAATTGATAATGCCTAACGAGGATGTTCGTCTCTCCTTGACAAATTAATTCTTCTACTAGACGGGGGAGGCGCCTCTTGCCGTGTTGTTTCCTTTTTTAGAATTGCTATCATTAGGCGAATAATTTTCCTCTCGGCTTCCATCATTTTTTTACTGCTATTTTTCTTCTTTGTCGTGCAGGTTAGTTGTTAGGTTTCTACTTATTTTTATATTTTGGTTAACGAAAATCCTACACTTACGGACAGGTTCTACTCATCTTCGGTGAAGTCTATTTGGTTCATAGAGAATTAATCAAATTGTTTACCAGTAAGTGCCAAATGCTATGGTTCTTCCATATGATTTCTAAATTCATTCGGAAGTAATTCATCGAGATCGTGCACTCTTTCTTATTTATCAAAAAAGTTTATTAGTGCAACCGGACATATCCAATCTATTCTTGAAATAGACAACTGGCACGCACTCCCTTTCCAAAAAAAAACACCAACCAGTTAGATTTTTTTGATTTGTTGGTAAAATATTGGTATTAAACCGATTTTTTGGTTTTGTTGATAAAATATTGGTATTAAATCCGAAACTGTGAGCGGATGGCCAGTGAGCTAAAAAATGAAAAATGAACTGCTATTTTTCTTCTCTGTTGTGCATGTTAGTTGTTAGGTTTCTACTTATTTTTATACTAGTATAAACATGCCCATGCGTTGCAACGGGAGATAAAAATACACAACAAGAGATAAAAGAAACAGCACACGTCTCTAGCCTTACTTCCCGACCGCACCCATGGTGGCTGCGGTTGCTGCGGTGTCCACCTGATCACAAAGCATTCTAACATGAACAATCCCAAGACGATGGGCTCATCCACCACACTCCCTGCTCATCCTGCTCCTCTCCTTTATGTTGACGTCTTGAGCCCGGCGCAATCGAGCCGGCTAGATTCCGAAGCACATCAACTCTTGGAGAGCCTTTAGAGGGATGCACTGTTTATAGTTTATACCATGCGCCAACATAGAGCAGAAACAAACAGGTGCATTCAAACAGTCTCACATACCCAAATTCCTTTCCCTTTCTATATAAGCTCATTGTGCTCTAATTATACATGAAACCAATGGCAAGCAAATAAAATACTTACATGATTTAGAATTACAGGACAAACTCATCATATATAGAATTAAAGAGGAGGACAAAGGCCTGCTCAATGATCTGATGGAAGCAAGAGGAGGACAATGACATGCCTTTTGCACCTGCGAACAAGTTGAAAGCCCTGGTGTTTCGCTTAATGTATAGCTCAATGGTATATGGTTCTTTCACGGTCTCCTGGATGTGCCACTTGTGTATTATTTTTAAAACTCAACATTTAGAATTTAACTTCCAATAATGTTCACATAATCATTCCATTCTGATAGTTACACCACGAGAAAATTCGAGACGAACTATTATTAACAAGTTTGGTACTTCGGTGGAGTCCTACAAAACTGACTCGTCAAATTGACAGAGTACAAGAACGATGAAAACACACAAGATTACAAATAGCTTAACGACACGACAAAGAGAAAACGATATTCAAATATGGTTTCGACTACAGTAGTTACCAAACACATCACGCGTTACATGCTTCATCCTCCTGCATCATTATCTCCTCCTCCACTACTCCCCAGCAGCAATTGCCCTGTTTCCCACCACAAGACGAAGGACAGCAACTCTGCGAGCGGTAGGTTATTGTTAGGAATATGATATACTCAACAAAACACAGCAAGATAAGCTGACTACAAACAAATAAAGACCGCGAACAACTTTCATTTCTCAGCCTTGTGAAATAATAAATGGGGAAAACTGCCAATAGGCAACTTCTCATCATGCATGTGGAGTTTAATTAGTCTACTATCCATTCCATTCATCTGGATCGTGCTAAACAAAAAACCACTCCATAAGAATTTGGTGTCCAGAGTGTAAGTTTTAGGCTGAAGTATTTCCAGGAAATCATTTACATGCCATGTATTTACTCTTATCTCTTCATTTTAGCAATGAAAAAGGAGCATCAATCTGGATACATGAATCTCTTCACATCACAATTTTCAAGTTATTATTGTTGGTATAATATACTCCCTCCGTCCGGAAATACTTGTCACCAAAATGAACAAAAGGGGATGTCTCTAGATGTATTTTAGTTCTAGATACATCTCTTTTTATTCATTTTGATGACAAGTATTTTCGGACGGAGGGAGTATTAACTTAATAAGTGTTTCAGTTATTTATTATCCAAAAGCAGATCTACACTGGACATATTTATCAAGTTATGAAGCGATATGACTGCTGCTAAGGTATTGTAGAAGCCTTGACAGATCCTTGACCTTCATCATTTAGTTAATATCACTAAATTGAAAATTAAGATCAGACCTTGGAGCAAGTGTAGATAACAAGAGTCAGCCAAGTCCAGGCATTAGGTGCACAATTTGAGGAACCATCACCAGCTTGGTCGAGAAAATATGATAATGGGGACATCAGTTGAAGTTCATATTGTCGTTGTGAACCACAAAGCTTACACGTGCCAACATCTTGTGAGTTAGTTGTAGCCAACAGTGGACTACCAGCACATGAATACCTGCAGGTAATTAGCCACCAAAAATCAAATCAGGTTCTGAAACTAAAAAAGGTGCATACTTATAGAAAAACGATATTTAACAAATAATAACAAGGACATGATGAGTTCTACCTAAAGCATTGTTGAGGATATGCATCCAACCGTTTCTTAAATTTTAAGAAAGTTCTGTCGGCCCCAGGAGCTTTATCATATTCATACTTTTCTCCTTCCCATTTTTCTTCTTCATCGTTACCCATGTCCATTATCTCTTCTGCCAAAAGTTTTTCATAGCTACTAGAACTTACACTGGTTTTCCCCCTCGATTGTTCCTTATCGTAATAGATATAGAAACAAGGAAGAACTGCAGAAAGAAAATTTCATGAGACAAAAACACTCGGAAACTACCGTAACGAGTTCTGCAGAGATTTCCCTCACCTGGTATACTCAGGTCATTTACTTTCTCTTTCACTACAGCGCATTTTCTAGGGACATTATTAGCATGCTTTGATTTGTTTTTCTTCTTTGTGTTGGATGCCACCGTTGCGGCGTGCTCGAGTGCTGCAGCCAAGGCATCTAAATCAAAATCATCATCATCATTGCTGTTGGAACTCTTGTTTCCTTCTTCATTATGTTTTCCCGCAGAACATGAAGGAGTTGGCTCATTTGAGCAAACCTTTTCTGTACTTTGGACTGACCCGTCCCCATTATCATTTGATTGCATACCACTATGGCACTTCTGAACCCTTAGGACCTTCCAACTTTAAGAAGCAAATAAATCCAAAGGTCAGACAAACAAACCTGAAATCACACCGAAGATATGAATAACATGTAATTGTACCAATGATAAGAACACTACTTGCCTTTGGGGGTTAGGGCTGCATTTTGGCGTTGGGCAAACAAGCACATACAGTGCCCTCTCTTCCATGTTAAGCTTCGCAAGAGGAGCATAAACCTGAAATTTACTACACACATATAAGAAAAAGATGGCAAAACTACTAGTGCTGGATAGAGGTATCGGCTACCATCGTAGAAACAAGCTAGTATGCAACAAGAATTTAGGGCACTGTAAGTCTGTAACATATACAGGTCCAAAGATGATAAATTCATAGTACTCCATTCGCTTATATGGACGTCTATCAGAACATGCTGCAGCTCTTAACATTTATTGCCAATTTAGTAACAACTCGCCTGAGCAACAAGGCAGAGCCTGGTTCCACACAATCTGCAGTGGAGCAACTCCGGTTCAGTGCCCATATCCTCGGCTGGCCAATCCTGCAGAAGATTCAGCAAAATTACTCAAACAGGAGCCAGCAACAGCCTACCCTTGGAAACATCCTTCCACCTTTGGGGAGTAATTGGAGGTAAAATTGGTACTAAAACGAAATTGAAGAAGAGATGGAGAAGAAAAACAACAAGTTGGCAATGACATACAGGGACCCCGCCGATCTTGGTGGTGTAGTGGTCGGCCTTCTCCCGGTAGTCCTCCGCCCAGGGCCCCGGCAGGCCCAGATGTACCTCCTCCGCCATCCCTGCCGCCTCCCTGTTATCCCTCCAAAGACGCGAGCTTCGCGGAGCTAGCAGACCGCCGCGGGAGGCAAGAACCGCGGACTCGACGGTGGCCGGCGGCGGCTGGTAGACAGGGGTTAGCGGCTAGTGCTCTCCCTGGGGGAAAGCTATTCAGGCTTGGTTCTGCCAAAGGGTCTGGACCGCCATGGGCGGGGACGAGGCCCTGCAGTGTAAAGAAGGCCTGATTGCCCAAGCTGGCGGGCTGAATCAAGCGGCCCAGTGTAAACTTTGTTCGCTTTTAAAATCTATTTCACTAAAATTTTGTCAAATTCATGAATTCATAATAATAGTAATAATTTTCACCGAATTATTCTCGAATCCCATTCAATAAATAATTTTAGAATTCACAAAAAAATTCAAAAATCATTTTCACTGAACAATTTTCAAATTCACGAACATTTTTCACAGAACCTTTTTCGAAACAATTTGAATCTTTTTCAAAAGTGAAAACTGTTTTAAATTTAGATTTTAAAAAACATTTTGAGCATTTTTTCAACGTGAACACTTTTGAATTTCTGAAGATTTTGGAAAACATGAAGAAAAAAGTGTGAACACATTTTTTTAAATCCCCATTATTATTGTAAATAGCAACATTTTTAAAATTTCTAACGTTTTTTTGAACACTGTTTGAAATTTATGAATATATAACAACAATAAAAGAATAAAAAGAGAAACAAAAAAGGAAAAAAGAAAAACGAAATAAAATAAAAGACAAAGAAAAAATAAAAAATCGAAAAGAAAAAACTCTGGTTTAGGAACCTTCTACTAGGTTTCCAAAACCGATATTTCTTGTTCAATCGCTTCGCATGCCAAGGACCCCTAATGGGTCGGCCATGTACTTATGCACGTGAGCGGTCTCAACACTGACGATTGAAGACCTCCTCCCAATGCCTTAAGTGCCAGGGAGGTACTTCAGTGCAGACTCAACCATGTCAGCTATAGCGCCGACGTCGGCCTCGTACACTTTTCGAAGCATTCTTTGGGGAAGGGACCTGCTTCGGGAGGGTCTCATTTGGCGTATTGGGAATGGATGTGCTGTAAACATACACCACGATAATTGGATTCCACGAGCAGGTAGCATGAAACCTCTTGGACAACTTTTTGTTACAGGTATAACCAAGGTAGCTCACTTGTTTACACTAGATGGCAGTAGCTGGGATATGGATAAAGTACATATGATGTTCTCTGAGGATGACGCAAAGGATATCCAGCAAATAGCGATCGGGGGCCCGAGCTGCGAGGACTATCTTGCTTGGAACTTCACGCATAACGGCGTCTTCTCGGTAAAATCTGGATATCACTTGCGGAAGGCATTGGATAATGCGAGGACCGGACAGCCGGAGACCTCGAGTTCAATTGAGAAGCATAGAGGATACATGGCGTTATGGGACACCAATGCACCACCAAAGGCCAAAATTCACATGTGGAGGTTGATTTGAAATGGACTGGCGGTGGGGGCTGAATTGCACCGACGGAGGATCAAATCTGGGATTTTTTGTGCGGCGTGTGGGAGGGAAGAAACGCTGCTTCACCGGTTCTGGTCTTGTCCGCATTCCACATTGTTCTGACAGCTGCTGTGCTCGGAGAAGGGAGTTATGGTGGCCAAACCACCGAGTCCGATCGACTCCCAGAGTGCGTTAGCTCGCTGACTCCTTGGGTGGTTCCCCAACGCGTCTGATGAGGAGCGGGGAGCAATGGTTCAGGTGAAGAAAATATGCCCTAGAGGCAATAATAAAGTTATTATTTATTTCCTTATATCATGATAAATGTTTATTATTCATGCTACAATTGTATTAGCCGGAAACATAATACATGTGTGAATACATAGACAAACATAGTGTCACTAGTATGCCTCTACTTGACTAGCTCGTTGATCAAAGATGGTTGTGTTTCCTAACCATAGACATGAGTTGTCATTTGACTAATGGGATCACATCATTAGGAGAATGATGTGATTGACTTGACCCATTCTGTTAGCTTAGCACTTGATCGTTTAGTATGCTGCTATTGCTTTCTTCATGACTTATACATGTTCCTACAACTATGAGATTATGCAACTCCGTTTACGGAGGAACACTTTGTGTGCTACCAAATGTCACAACGAATCGGGTGATTATAAAGGAGCTCTACAGGTGTCTCCGAAGGTACATATTGAGTTGGCGTATTTTGAGATTAGGATTTGTCACTCCAATTGTCGGAGAGGTATCTCTGGGCCCTCTCGGTAATGCATATCACTATAAGCCTGGCAAGCAATGTAGCTAATGAGTTAGTTACGGGATGATGCATTACATAACGAGTAAAGAGACTTGCCGGTAACGAGATTGAACTAGGTATTGAGATACCGACGATCGAATCTCGGGAAAGTAACATACCGATGACAAAGGGAACAACGTATGTTGTTATGCGGTTTGACCGATAAAGATCTTCGTAGAATATGTGGGAGCCAATATGAGCATCCAGGTTCCGCTATTGGTTATTGACCGGAGACGTATCTCGGTCATGTCTACATAGTTCTCGAACCCGTAGGGTCCGCACGCTTAAAGTTAGATGACGGTTATATTATGAGTTTATATGTCTTGATGTACTGAAGATATTTTGGAGTCCCGGATGTTATCACGGACATGACTAGGAGTCTTGAAATGGTCGAGATATATTGGACGACTATATTCGGACACCGGAATGGTTCCGGGGTTATCGGATGTATACCAGAGTACCGGGGGGGGGGGGTTACCGGAACCCCCCGGGGAGTTAATGGGCCTTATGGGCCCAAAGTGGAGAAGAGGAGGGGCGGAAAGGGCATGCCGCACGCCCCCTCCCCCTCTAGTCCGAATAGGACAAGGAGGGGGGGCGGTGCCCGATACGTCTCCAACGTATCTATAATTTTTTATTGTTCCATGCTATTATATTACCCCTTTTGGATGTTTATGGGCTTTATTTTACACATTTATATCATTTTTGGGACTAAACTATTAACCGGAGGCCCAGCTCATATTGTTGTTTTATTGCTCGTTTCAAAGTATTTCAAAGAAAAGGAATATCAAACGGAGTCCAAACGGAATGAAACCTTCGGCAGCGTGATTTTTGGAAAGATTATGATCCAGGAGACGTGGAGTGCAAGCAAGGGGAGCATCGAGGGAGCCACGAGACAGGGGGTGCGCCCACCCCTCCTGGGCGCGCCCTACCCTCTCGTGGGCCCCTCGAGGCTCCCCCGACCGACTTCTTTCGCCTATATAAGCCTACATACCCTAAAAACATCAGAACAGAAGATAGATCGAGAGTTCCTCCGCCGCAAGCCTCTGTAGCCACCAAAAACCTCTCGGGAGCCTGTTCCGGCACCCTGCCGGATGGGGAACCCCTCACCGGTGGCCATCTTTATCATTCCGGCGCTATCCATGACGAGGAGGGAGTAGTTCACCCTCGAGGCTGAGGGTATGTACCAGTAGCTATGTGTTTGATCTCTCTCTCTCTCTCTCTCTCTCTCTCTCTCTCTCTCTCTCTCTCTCTCTCTCTCTCTCTCTCTCGTTTTCTCTCTATGGCATGATCTTGATGTATCACGAGCTTTGCTATTATAGTTGGACCTTATGATGTTTCTCCCCCTCTACTCTCTTGTGATGAATTGAGTTTTCCCTTTGAAGTTATCTTATCGGATTGAGTCTTCAAGGATTTGAGAACACTTGATGTATGTCTTGTCATGTTTATCTGTGGTGGCAATGGGATATCACGTGCCACTTGATGTATGTTTTGGTGACCAAATTGCGGGTTCCGCCCATGAACCTATGCATAGGGGTTGGCACACGTTTTCATCTTGACTCTCCGGTAGACTCTTTGGGGCACTCTTTGAAGTACTTTTGTGTTGGTTGAATAGATGAATCTAAGATTGCGTGATGCATATCGTATAATCATGCCCACGGATACTTGAGGTTACAATGGAGTATCTAGGTGACATTAGGGTTTTGGTTGATTTGTGTCTTAAGGTGTTATTCTAGTACGAACTCTTGAATAGATTGATCCGAAAGAATAGCTTTGAGGTGATTTCGTACCCTACCATAATCTCTTCGTTTGTTCTCCGCTATTAGTGGCTTTGGAGTGACTCTTTGTTGCATGTTGAGGGATTGTTATATGATCTATCTATGTTATTATTGTTGAGAGAACCTGCACTAGTGAAAGTATGAACCCTAGGCCTTGTTTCCTATCATTGCAACACCGTTTACGCTCACTTTTATCATTAGTTACCTTGCTGTTTTTTATTTTCAGATTACAAAAACCTATATCTACCATCCATATTGCACTTGTATCACCATCTCTTCGCCGAACTAGTGCACCTATACAATTTACCATTGTATCGGGTGTGTTGGGGACACAAGAGACTCTTTGTTATTTGGTTGCAGGGTTGCTTGAGAGACCATATTCATCCTACGCCTCCTACGGATTGATAAACCTTAGGTCATCCACTTGAGGGAAATTTGCTACTGTCCTACAAACCTGTGCACTTGCAGGCCCAACAACGTCTACAAGAAGAAGGTTGTGTAGTAGACATCAAGCTCTTTTCTGGCGCCGTTGCCGGGGAGGTGAGTTCTTGAAGGTATATCTTTAGATCTTGCAATCGAATCTTTTTGTTTCTTGTTTTATCACTAGTTTATTTTATAAAAGAAAATTACAAAAAAATGGATTTGAGCTTGTCTCATATGCTTCATCTTTTTAATATCTTTCGTGAGAATGATGAAAGGAAAATTGTGCTCAAGTGCTAGAAGAAGAATGCATTAAAATATTTGGTACTAGATATTTGTATGATGAGCATGATTGCAATGTTGTTAGTATGAATTCTTTGAATACCCATGATGCTAATGATATGCAAAGCCACAAGCTTGGGGAAGCTATGTTTGATGAATATTATATTTTTTGTCCCCCAAGTTTTGATATGCAAAGTTGCTATGATGAAAGCATGCCTCCTATTTATGATGATTATATTGATGAAAGTGGATTTGGAAGAGTGTCAACTTTAGGAAGTAGTGATCCCACTATTTTGGAGGATGTTGAATCTTATTGTGATGAACATGAAAGTGGATTTGGAAGAGTGTCAACTTTATTTAGTGATGATTCCACTATTTGGAAGAGGTTCCAATTGATTATGAGAACAAAGTTGCTATCTATGATGATTATTGTGATGACTTGTATGCTATTAGAAATAATGATAACCATGAAACTTGTCATCATGATTTTAGTTTTCAATTGGATTATGCCTCACATGATAGTTATTTTGTTGAGTTTGCTCCCACTACTATTGATGAGAAGAATTTTGCTTATGTGGAGAATAGTAAATTTTCTATGCTTGTAGATCATGAAAAGAATGCTTTAGGTGCTGGTTATATTGTTGAATCCATTCATGATGCTACTGAAAATTATTATGAGGGAGGAACTTATGCTTGTAGGAATTGCAATAATATCAAGTTTCCTCTCTATGTGTTGAAAATCTTGAAGCTATGCTTGTTTTGCCTTACTATGCTTGTTGATTATTGTTCACATAAGTTGGTTGTTCACAAAATCCCTATGCATATGAAGTGGGTTAGGCTTAAATGTGCTAGTCATATGCTTCATGATGCTCCCGTTATGTTTCAATTCTTATCTTTTATGTGAGCATCATTGTCATCATCATGCCTAGCTAGAAAGGCATTAAAGAAAAGCGCTTGTTGGGAGACAACCCAAATTCTATCCTTACTGTTTTTGTGTGTTCACACGATTATGCTACTGTTGTAATCATGTTTTATACATTTTGTTTCAATAAAGTGCCAAGTAGACCTTTAGGATAGCCTACGGTGATAGTTGTGTTGATCCTGCTGAAAATCAGAAACTTTTGCACCCAGTAAATTAGTTTTGTTAATTCACAGAAACGTGCTTCTGATCTGATTATTTTTTCTCTAGATTGGTATACAAATTTCTTAGGACTTCCTAATGTGGTAGGATTTTTGGAGTTCCAGAGGTATACGTTTGATACAGATTACTACCGACTGTTCTGTTTTTGACAGAGTCTGTTTTCTATGTGTTGTTTGCTTATTTTGATGAATCTATGAGTAGTATCGGAGGGTATGAACCATAGAGAAGTTGGAATACAGTAGAAATTACACCAATATGAATTTAGAATGAGTTCATTACAGTACCTAAGTGGTGGTTTTATTTTCTCATACTAACGGAGCTTACGAGTTTTCTGTTGAGTTTTGTGTTGTGAAGTTTCCAAGTTTTGGGTAAGGATTTGATAGACTATGGAATAAAGAGTGGCAAGAGCCTAAGGTTGGGGATTACCAAGGCACCCCAAGGTAATATTCAAGGACAACCAAGGGCCTAAGCTTGGAGATGCCCCGGATGGCATCCCCTCTTTCATCTTCGTTCATCGGTAACTTTACTTGGAGCTATATTTTTATTCACCACATGATATGTGTTTTTCCTGGAGCATCATTTTATTTTGTTAGTATTTGCTTGCTGTTATTTAGAATAGTGTTTTGCATCTTTATTTTCAATAAAAATGTCAAGAATAGCCTTCGCCATGCTTATTTTGCTAGTATACATGTTGCTGTTTGAAAACAGAAAGTTTACCGCTGTTGCAAACATTCCCTAGAAAAGTCAGAGCATGATATCATGTTGAAACTTTTTGCATATTGAGATCTGATAAATTTACTACAGTGAGAATTTTATTTCATAATTTTTGGAGTTAGGGAAGTATGATGAATCTTGCATTCTTTACAGACTGTACTGTTTTGGCAGATTGCTGTTATGTTTGCATTGTTTGCATATGTTTGCTTGTTTAATGATTCTATTTGAGGATAGGAGTATTAAATATGCAGAGGCATTTAGTATACAATGTTGAATAATAATTTTAGTGATTTGTTACAGTAGAAAATGATAAGGTTTTGCATTGGTTTATACTAACCTATCTCACGAGTTCTTGTTGAGTTTGTTGTGGATGAAGCTTTTGAGAAAAAGAGAAACCATGATATGAGAGGAATTAAGGAGACACAAAAGTTCAAGCTTGGGTATGCCCAAGGCACTCCAAGATAATATCCCAAGAAGTGTCAAGCATCTAAGCTTGGGGATGCTCCGGCAGGCATCCCACCTTTCTTCTTCAACAACTATCGGTTAGTATTGGTTGAGCCTAAGTTTTTGCTTCTTCACATGAGTTGTGCTATCCTTGCAATGTCATTTTATTTTGTTTTGATTGCTGTTTGAATACAATACCAAGATACGAAATTCCTTAATGTTAGAGAGTCTTCACATAGTTGCACAATTATTCGACTACTCATCAATCTTCACTTATGTCTTTCGGGGTAGTTTGTCATTTGCTCTAGTGCATCACTTATATCTTTTAGAGCACGGCGGTGGTTATATTTTGTAGAAATTGCTAGTCTCTCATGCTTCACTTATATTATTTTAAGAGTCTTTTAGAACAGCACGGTATTTGCTATGGTTACAAATTTGGTCCTAGAATGATGAGCATCCAAGTTGGGTATAATAAAAACTATCATAGAAAGTGAATTGGATGCTATGATCAATTTGATACTTGATAATTGTTTTGAGATATGGAGGTAGTGATATTAAAGTCATGCTAGTTGAGGTGATTATGAAAAATGCTTGTGTTGAAGTTTGTGATTCCCGTAGCATGCACGTATCGTGAACCGCTTTGTGATGAAGTTGGAGCACAATTTTATTTATTGATTGTCTTCCTTATGAGTGGCGGTCGGGGACGAGCGATGGTCTTTTCCTTCCAATCTATCCCCCTAGGAGCATGCACGTAATACTTTGTTTTTGATGACTTGTAGATTTTTGCAATAAGTATATGAGTTCTTTTGACCAATGTTGAGTCCATGGATTATACGCACCCTCACCCTTCCACCATTGCTAGCCTCTCTTGTGTCGCGCAAATTTCGCCGGTACCATACACCCACCATATACCTTCCTCAAAACAGCCACCATACCTACCTATTATGGCATTTCCATAGCCATTCCGAGATATATTGCCATGCAACTTTCCACCGTTCCGTTCATATGACACGCATTACTTTTGTCATATTGCTCTTTGCATGATCATGTAGTTGACATCATATTTGTGGCAAGGCCACCTTCATAATTCTCATACATGTCGCTTTTGATTCATTGCATATCCCGGTACACCACCGGAGGCATTCATATAGAGTCATATCTTGTTCTAGATTTGAGTTGTAATTCTTGAGTTGTAAATCCATAAAAGTGTGATGATCTTCATTATTAGAGCATTGTCTGAGTAAGGAAAGGATGATGAAGACTATGATTCCCCCACAAGTCGGGACGAGACTTCAGACTTTACAAAAAGAAAAAAAAGGAAAAAAAGGAGAAAGGCCAAAAAGGAAAAAGAGAAAGGCCAAAGAAAAGAAAAAAAGAATAAAAGAGAAAAAGAAAAAAAGAAAAAATAATAATAAAATGAGAGAAAAATAGAGAAGGGACAATGCTACTATCTCTTTTTCCACACTTGTGCTTTAAATTAGCACCATGATCTTCATGATAGAGAGTCTCCTATGTTGTCACTTTCATATACTAGTGGGAATTTTTCATTATAGAACTTGGCTTGTATATTCCAATGATGGGCTTCCTCAAAATGCCCTAGGTCTTCGTGAGCAAGCAAGTTGGATGCACACCCACTTAGTTTCTTTTGTTGAGCTTTCATATATTTATAGCTCTAGTGCATCTGTTGCATGGCAATCCCTACTCACTCACATTGATATCTATTAATGGGCATCTCCATAGCCCGTTGATACGCCTAGTTGATGTGAGACTATCTTCTCCTTTTTGTCTTCTCCACAACCACCATTCTATTCCACATATAGTGCTATATCCATGGCTCACGCTCATGTATTGCGTGAAAGTTGAAAAAGTTTGAGATTGTTAAAGTATGAAACAATTGCTTGGCTTGTCATCGGGGTTGTGCATGATTAAATACTTTGTGTGATGAATATAGAGCAACAACCAGACTATATGATTTTGTCGGGATAACTTTCTTTGGCCATGTTATTTTGAGAAGACATGATTACTTTGATTAGTATGCTTGAAGTATCACCATTTCTTATGTCAATATGAACTTTTATTTTGAATCATTTGGATCTGAACATTCATGCCCCAATAAATAAAATTACATTGAGAATTATGCTAGGTAGCATTCCACGTCAATTTTTTTGTTTTTATCATTTACCTACTCGAGAATGAGCAGGACTTAAGCTTGGGGATGCTTGATACGTCTCCAACGTATCTATAATTTTTGATTGTTCCATGCTATTATATTACCCCTTTTGGATGTTTATGGGCTTTATTTTACACATTTATATCATTTTTGGGACTAACCTATTAACCGGAGGCCCAGCTCATATTGTTGTTTTATTGACTGTTTCGGTATTTCGAAGAAAAGGAATATCAAACGGAGTCCAAACGGAATGAAACCTTCGGCAGCGTGATTTTTGAAAAGATTATGATACAGGAGACTTGGAGTGCAAGCCAGGGGAGCATCGAGGGAGCCACAAGACAGGGGGGCGCGCCCACCCCCTGGGCGCGCCCTACCCTCTCGTGGGCCCCTCGAGGCTCCCCCAACTGACTTCTTTCGCCCATATAAGCCTACGTACCCTAAAAACATCATAACATAAGATAGATCGGGAGTTCCGCCGCGGCAAGCCTCTGTAGCCACCAAAAACCTCTCGGGAGCCTGTTCCGGCACCCTGCCGGATGGGGAACCCCTCACCGGTGGCCATCTTCATCATCCTGGCGCTATCCATGACGAGGAGGGAGTAGTTCACCCTCGAGGCTGAGGGTATGTACCAGTAGCTATGTGTTTGATCTCTCCCTCTCTCTCTCTCTCTCGTGTTCTCTCTATGGCACAATCTTGATGTATCGCGAGCTTTGCTATTATAGTTGGATCTTATGATGTTTCTCCCCCTCTACTCTCTTGTGATGAATTGAGTTTTCCCTTTGAAGTTATCTTATCGGATTGAGTCTTTAAGGATTTGAGAACACTTGATGTATGTCTTGCCGTGTTTATCTGTGGTGACAATGGGATATCACGTGCCACTTGATGTATGTTTTGGTGACCAACTTGCGGGTTCCGCCCATGAACCTATGCATAGGGGTTGGCACACGTTTTATTGACTCTCCGGTAGAAACTTTGGGGCACTCTTTGAAGTACTTTTGTGTTGGTTGAATAGATGAATCTGAGATTGTGTGATGCATATCGTATAATCATGCCCACGGATACTTGAGGTGACAATGGAGTATCTAGGTGACATTAGGGTTTTGGTTGATTTGTGTCTTAAGTTGTTATTCTAATACGAACTCTTGAATAGATTGATCCGAAAGAATAGCTTTGAGGTGGTTTCGTACCCTACCATAATCTATTCGTTTGTTCTCCGCTATTAGCGGCTTTGGAGTGACTCTTTGTTGCATGTTGAGGGATTGTTATATGATCTATCTATGTTATTATTGTTGAGAGAACTTGCACTTGTGAAAGTATGAACCCTAGGCCTTGTTTCCTATCATTGCAACACCGTTTACGCTCACTTTTATCATTAGTTACCTTGCTGTTTTTATATTTTCATATTACAAAAACCTATATCTACCATCCATATTGCACTTGTATCACCATCTCTTCGCCGAACTAGTGCACCTATACAATTTACCATTGTATTGGGTGTGTTGGGGACACAAGAGACTCTTTGTTGTTTGGTTGCAGGGTTGCTTGAGAGAGACCATCTTCATCCTACGCCTCCTACGGATTGAAAAACCTTAGGTCATCCACTTGAGGGAAATTTGCTACTGTCCTACAAACCCGTGCACTTGCAGGCCCAACAACGCCTACAAGAAGAAGGTTGTGTAGTAGACATCAGCGCCCCCCTTTCCTTCCTCTCCTCTCTTTCCTTCCTTCCCCTCTCCTACTTGGACAAGGAAAGGAGGGAGTCCTCACTACAAAAAATACACTTCTGTGATGATACGTGTTTGTCACAGTGGGTCACGTTTCTTGTCATGCATGTACATCCATTACAAATTTATGACAGAATCAAGATAGTCATACCTGTGCTGTCGTAGAAGTGTTCCACGACATTACCAAAATTATCATCATGGAAGTGTCCACTTCCATGACGATAAATCGCGCGTCACAGAAGTGCTTTCGTCAAGGGTGACCGACACGTGGCATCCACCGTAAAGGAACACCGTTAAGCTATCGGGTTGGGTTTGGGATCTGATAACCCGTTAACAGCCCGGACTAATGGGGATTTTCCACGTGTAAAATCATCATTGGCTGGAGAGACACGTGTCAGGTCCGCGTTCGCACAGGTGTCACTCATCCAATGGGCGAGACGCGCCTATGACATGTTGACACGTAGACCGGCCCATCAGGTTTAAATGGGTCGGCCCAACTAAAGGCCCACAAGATTTTGCGGACCATAATGGGCTGGCCCAACTAAAGGCCCACGAGATTTTGCGGACCATAATGGGCTGGCCCAGCTAAAGGCCCACAAGATTTTGCAGGCCATAATGGGCGGCCGGTAAAACCCACAAGATTTTGTGTGCCATAATGGGCGGCCAGTAAAGGCCCACAAGATTCTTGTGGATCATAATGGGCTGGCCCGATTAAAACCCACGAGATTTTGCCGACATTAATGGGCGGCCCGGTAAAACCCACAAGATTTTGAGGACCCTAGTAGGCCGGCCCATTAACTGGCTGCCATGTTTTGGGCCAAATGCCGGCCCATATTTGATCTGGTCCTTTAATGGCCTGCCACGTTCCGGGCCTAATAATGGCCCATATGAGATCCGGCCCGTTAAAAGCCTACCACATTCTGGGCCAAATTACGGCCCAGATCAGGTCCAGCCCTTTAAGAGGCTTTGGGCTCAATTATGGCCCATATCAGATTCGACCCGTCAACTGGACGCTATGCTTTTGGGCCCACTTGCTAAAGTCCCACTTAATAATTTGGCCTGATATTAGTTTCATCCTGTTAAGGGCCCGTTTAACATTTCGGCCTGTTAAAAGCCCGTCATATAGTTGGGCCTAACTACGGCCCGGTTTGCATCCGGCCTGCTCGCAGCCGATATCTGATTGGGCCAAACAAGGACCGAGACAATTTTGGCCTGTTAAAAGCCCGTGATTTGATTCGCACAATCATGGGCCGGGGTCCATTTCGGGCTGCTGCCGGCCCGTGAGCTGTTCGGCACGTTTCAGGCCCAACCTACATCGTGATTGCATGACGGCCCGATTATGTACCGTAATTTCACGGTTTGGCCGGTTTACTGCGAAGACATGATATATATACAGTAAAATAACTGCAGCATCATGAATAATAAAAAACCTAGACTATACAATAAAGAAATTACGGCATATTACATCCACTGGGCATCAAAGTTCACCACTATGATAATAAAGCACAAGCAGACAACAGATTACATACACTGGGCATCAAAGATCGCCACCAGTGCAAATAAACACGCCGACAAAATAATATGCAAGAGCTGCAGCGCAAGCAGCTGGGCAAGATGATGAGACTGCGCTTGTTCAACACTTATATCTTCCTCACTCTGAAAGATAAACAAGCAGACAGATGACATGTTTTTCACATAAAAGTATCAGTGCTGACAATTCATCACATTTCTTACTGACGAATAAAGTGACACAGTTTAAAATTGCATTAACACAATATGGTATTGTTCAGGTCAAGACATGGCAGGAAATGACATTGTGAAGGAGTTGGCAGCTTCACGACACCACTCGATTACAGATCAAGAACTCATAAGTATCAATGGTTAGTGTGCTGTCTTATCCCATTTCAGATAGGCAAATAATGAGACGGTTTAAATAATAGTAGAATGATATGACATTGTTCGTAGTTAAGACATTGCAGAATATGACATTGTGCTGTAGTGGATAGGTTCACCACACCACTGGATTACGGATGAAGAACAGAAGCATACATGCAGTGCAAAAGAAGATCACTTGCTCTGTATAGTTTAATTTACATGGTATGAAGAAGGAACTTGGTTGTACAACTGAAAACTTAAATTGAGAAGGACAAACTTTTGTTTATGAACTACATAATAAACTTTAAACATGAAATTTGATGCAAACACCAAAAATAAACAATTTATTGCGATCATGTCTAACCAAATATATACAACAAAGTTTGAAGGCTTGAGAAGGACTAACTTACATTATTGGTGAAGACAGGCTCTATAAAGGCCTTGTCCATCTTGATGGGGGGCAATTCAAGAAGTTTACCACGAATCTTCTTCATAAGCATTGCCTTTATTCTAAATTTTGTTAAGAGTAAATATAGATGTGATAATATATGAAAAAATGGAGAATATTTAAGATAAGATGAAGAGTGATGCTACATAACCAAGTAGCTATAAATGTAAGTGCAGCGATACAAGCAAAAGGTACAGCCAAGAGCAATGCACAGCTAAACTTCTTCATTACCAACCTTATGGTAAGAATAAATATAGATCTGATGTGTAGAAAATGGAGGGCAAAGGAAAATAAGCTGCAGAGTGATGGTACATGAACAACTACATTATTATAAGTACAGCGATAAAGGACAACATGTACTTACAAGAACAATGCAGAGCTAAAAAACATTGGCATTGGATATATTCTACACTAATGTAACCATTCATACAGATCACATAATTTGGAGCGAACAACTGATAAGCAAGCTATCATGCATACTGCTGTCACATAATGAACCGGGTATTTATGCAAGTACAGTGATACAGGACAACAGGTACTAACAAGAACAAAGCAGCAGGAAGCATATTTGCGATATCCCGTCGTTCTTTTCAAACCGGAATTCTTCTTCGAGCAGATTTCCTACAAAAGATCTGTAAGGCACATGCGGAAAAGTAGAAGTTCAAATTGTCATGTGATTTCATAGACAGTACCTCATCCTAGGAACAAGACCAGTGCATAACAAGGTTTTTCCATTCAATGTCTTCTAAATTTAGCACAAGAGACTTCACCGGAAATTCGTTTATAGACTTGCCATCAAAGTGTGATTTCCTCAGGTAACACCGATCTTTGCTGCAATGCTTCCTTGAAAAGAACAAGCAAGCTTTGCTCGTCATGGCTATCCAGATTGACCCTCGCCTAGTTACAACAATGTAATGTAAATCATTGATGTGTTCGATCAGCAGAAAACAGGAAAATAATAACCATGAATAATAGCACTTACACGTAAGTTGGACAGGAAGATGTGAAAATGGTGTTTGTCTTCACTATAATCTTCCCATGATGGGAATATATGCACGTAGTCCCTACCAACATTGAAAGCACTGTCTTTTAAACTGGGAATAAATGGAATGGGGTTCCAATCTGCAGGAATTGGCTGTCTCTATAGTTGGGACATGTCTTCGGCCGGTGGACTTGCTGTACTTTTTGCCGGAGTGGGATTTTTCTGTGGTACGACTGGTGCTATGGCAAATGAAATCAGTATACCTTTTGCTGGAGTGCGGGTCCTGTGTGGTGGGGCTAGTGGTGTGGCCCGTGAAGTATGAGTACAGTCTGCTGGAGTCGGTCCTACGTTTTGTGTCACTGGTTGTATAGCCAATATAAGCGGGGTGCTGTCTGATTTCTTCGGCACCACCATGTTTTTAAGGACTTTGTTGGTGCTCCTTCAGGTTCGGCAATCACCCTCTTCCTTTTTTATGTCTGATGCACAAGAACAACATTTGAGTGAAAAAACATGGTATGATGACAGATGGAATATGTATTGATAACGGATGGGCATGGCATCTCGACATATATGATGAGTAAACTAAGCAGATGGCGGTGCAACAAAGTAGAAGAAATGCAAGACAACATATGCAAGATACCCGCAATCAATAAAACCTTGCCAAATTAGAACAGGCACCTTGATGGGTGAACAGGACAAGTCATCTGCCTTTGACTCCTCGAGGTTAGAATAGTCATTAGGATCATATTCTAAACAAGAATCAACAGGTGGGGAGCGTATGAGTTTCATTGCATCCAGAATGGCACTCAATGCCTTGGTGCGAATTTTGTAAGTCATTGTAGTGTTTAGCTTCAAGAGTGCACTGTTGCTAGTGCGACACAAAGCAGCTACACAGATCATAGTGTAGATATAATGGGGAAAACCGTAAGCATCAGAGTAAAATCAGCAAAGTGGAACTAGCTGGAATATATGTGCTAGTATTGCCGGTACGGTTAGAAAGGCTTCGGATACCAGTTCTCTTCAACTGAAGGTGCGGTACTGTTAATATCAGTGTAACTCTCAAAGGCGACACAGCTCCCCGCATTTCCTTGCTATTCTTATAGGATTCAAGTGGGCAGGTCACTACAAATCCTATTCCTATGTTTACAAAATCCTATGAATCAAAGAGGCTCAAAGTGTCCATCACAACCGACCATATAGAACTCTACCGCAAATGTCCCTGCTCATCTTGATTACAAGGAACATCTTGTACTACTATCATACTCCCTCCGTTCCAAAATATAATTCTTGGTAGAGATTTCCACTATGGATCACATCTGAGATGTATCAAGATACATTTTAGAGTGTAGATTCACTCATTTTGCTCCATATGTAGTCCATGGTGGAATCTATACAAAGACTTGTATTTAGGAGCAGGGAGAAGCTATATTAAAGAAGAATGGAAGAGGAACATGGTAAAGAAGAGCAAGCAGATTTTGGATAATAAAATGTTGGTTGCACAGTGCCCACACATGATGAACCAGAGTGCATTAAGAATGCAACTCCAAACTGTCTCTCGACCATTTCAGGCGGTTGGATGAAGATCATACGTCTCCTAACCCTTCTTCTTCCTCGTCTCTGATTCTTCCCATACAAAACACCGTACGGGCCGCCGGCCGGACCACCGGCCACCACCACATGTGTTCCTCCGCTACCCCCACCCCCACCCGTGTCGAGTTTTCTTCGTTCGGCGAGGACCCACAACCACCAGAGCCCCTTCGTTCGCACCGGCGAACTCCGGCGAGCTCTGAAAAATCGACTGACCCAATTTTGAAATTTATTCTACTGTGATTTAACTAGTGTGGAATATAAAGGGAGAAAACTATAAGCCTTGGGAGTATAGTGTTGAGCGTGCCATGGCGGATTCGAAGGTGCAAACCGGACAAAGGCAACTTCACAACCAAGACAAGAAATCAGAGGAAAGCAGTAGCGATCTATTTTCTTGCTGCGATAAATAAGTTGAGCAGATACGAAAGAGTACCGCCTCTGGTGCGGCGCTGTCACGCATTCATCGAGAATTTGACGGTGCTGCGGTAGCGATGGCTGTCGGCGGCGTGGAAGCAAATCTACGAGGGTAGACGGTGGCGGCGGCGCGGTGGGCGAGACGGTCGTAGAGGCGGCGCCCGGCAAAGAGACGACGGCGAGGATGAAGCGAGAGGACGGTGCAAGGATCCCGGTCGAAGCCGTGGATGAGAGAGGTCGATCACTTGTAATGGACGGCGTCGGCGTCGGGTATCAGCTCCGTCATGGTGGAGGAGGACGGCGGTGGATGGGGCGAAGACGGAGGAGGGTGGGTGGAGAGGGTGTTTTGGCGCCCACGGAGTATGAATGGGGAAAAGGGAGGTAGAGAGGAAGGGGGGAACCATGTATTCAGGGCGCGCTTGTCTCAAATGCAAGGAAATTTACAAACTTAGCCCCCGTTTCAAATTTCTACTACATCATAGCAATATTAGTCGGTTGGGGATAGGACGGTAATCTCACATACACCAAATATTTGCCGATGAGAGTTTGTTTTTGGCGCCCACCGTGTATGAATATGAATCGGGGAGGGAGTCGATTTCGACCGAGGAAACATTGTGTTTTGGCGCCCACCGTGTACGAATCCGGGAGAGAGGCGGTTACGTCACGTTTGGGTGAAATTACAAACCTACCCCTGTCGAAACCTATAGGAATCCAGCAGATAGGCTTTCTGTGGCAGGGATAGGCAGTAGTAATATCCATGTCGCAGATTTTGGTTTCGAGCGGTTACTGCGACTTTCCCTGCTTCGTTCAAATTTTGCAGAGTGAACGTTTACCATGCCAACTCAATTCAAATCCCGTTTGTATTCTATTTTTTTCGGGCGGGATCCATTTTCAATTGGAATTACATTCTATATACGTCATTTTTTATATATACTTTCAAAAGCACAACAAAGAATTCTGCTCCTTTATATGTATAATATGATTTACAAATACAACGATCTCAAAATCTTAAGGTTGAATTCGAAAAAATTTAACCAAATTATGTTCTACTAAAATGTATGGATCAGTAATATTTACATATTAAATAACATAGATGTGCGTGAATTCATATGAGTATGCACGTTTGATAGATCAATTTTGGTTCGAGTATGGATTACATGTATCATCATCTCGAATTCAAATATTTGGATCCCTTTTTTGTTCACTCCTTTCACGCCCATCTCTCTCGCATGCATGCTCCTTCAGGTAGCTATCACTCTCTTTTCTCCAGCTCACCCGCACGCTCACTTCATGCTTCTCCTATCCTCGCAAACATGGTCTCTCGACATCTCCCTTAAGAAGTGTCACACTCTCCCCATCATTATACATTACACGGTTTTCATTATCTCTCACGTCTCTACTGTTCTCTGGTATCACTCGATACCTAAGCTTTCTTTTTCACCACCACAAACATAGTCTCCACTCGTCTTTCACTTTGTCTTTCTCTCTATGGTATTCTCTCACACACCCTATATGTCTCTACATATGACTCATACCACTAAAATTACTCTCACTCTCTCTCTCTCTCCTGTAGACACAACATTTGTTGCGTTCTCCTTTTCGTCTCCATCCCAAACTGACATTATTCATTTGTTTACCAATCAGACAACCCCGACTACCGTCTCCTCTCTCTCTCTCACAGACACACACACAACTCCTGCTTCCACTCCCCTTCCCGACTACCGTCTCTCTCTCTCTCTCTCTCTCTCTCACACACACACACACAAAACTCTCACTTTCGCACCCCGACTCGTATTTCTCTCACAAACATTTATCGACTAGCTAGCCTCTAGATAGGTTTATACACCCGCACACTCGTGCTTCCACTATCGCATACATGTCTCTCTCCCGCTCCTTGTATCTATGTAGATTTTTCTTCCCTTCTTGAGACACGCCCTCTCGATCGTGCACACACACACTATCGCCTCATTTTAAGCTGATACCTATCGCACACACACTCCTTGTGTCTTTGTCACACATGCACTCCGTCCTCCTCCACTCTCCCTCTCTCACACACACACATGGGCTTTTTGCAACAACTAGCAAGATGCCCATGCGTTACTATGGAACATCAAGATGCATTTGTATGAGTAGTTTATCTTGTGGGGGAAAAGGATGATCGAGGGAAGGCCTTATTTGCAAATGTGGAGAGGGGTGTGGGTATCTTTTTGAAAAATTGCCATAGTTTCCTTCCTATCCGTCAGATATAGATCAGACGGCCTATATTCCAGGATGGCAGGCACACGAACATTACCGACAATACTTTTTATAAGAGTAGGGATAAAAAATAGAGTTGGTGATGATGGTGGGCCTGCCATCCTGCAATGTAGGTCGTCCGATTTATATCGGCGGATAGAAGGAAAATATGGCAATTTATCCGCACTCTTCACCACATTTGCAGATAAGGCCTTCCCTCGTTCATCCTTTTCTCCCACAAGATCTTGATGTTCCGTACAGCATACGGGCATCTTGCTAGTAAGAGTATAAATTAGACATATACCACTTCTCGAATCTTGAAACCAACAACATTCCTCCCTTATCTCATCAAAACCGCCAAAGGAACATATTTTGAGTGAAATATAACATATTTTTAGTGATATACGTATTTCAAAACTAGACTTTTTTTCTATCAAATCGGTGAATATGTATTAATCTACTTTGATCGTGTGGCAACGCATTGGCACATTGCTAGTAGTTATTATAATTTTTGGACACCGGACAAACGGTGGAGTACATATCTGAAGAGAAGAGGCACACACACGCGATCGGCCTCTCGCTGTCTCGCACACATGAGTGTTACGTAAAGCGGCGTTAACAAATAAACCCTAAAACCCTAGGTGCGCGATTGCTGCATTCACAGTACCGGTGCGTGGTGGAGCACCTTTGTAGGAATAATCAGCTCGGCGTGATAATTTGATCCGTAGGAGTTGATGGTCGGGACCACGGTGAGCGACTTGGGCGCGGAGGCTCCCCAGTTGCCACAGCTCGAGTAGCCACGTTTAAAATATCGTTTTTAGCGGGGTTAAGAGTTCCGATTTTCAATGGCACGTTATAAATAGTAAGTAGTTTTTAGAACGATTGGTATGGAGCGAAAATGCAATTCATAGTACTATGTACCTCCTTGGTGTATGGTTGTATGGGTTTATGTTGCGAGATGTTGAACCTGGTAGTTCTAGGGAAAATACTATGGTTTAGATTTAGATGCTGGTTTTCAGTAATGAAAATCGGAAGGGGAAACCCTACTTTGATTGAAAAAACTACTTCCTCCATTCTGGTTTACTAGTCCCCATCGTACTTTGGGTCAAAGTTTGTCCACGAATTTTACTTGTAAAATGTGAATGGAAAACGAGATTTTGTTATACCCAAACAAAAAGGACTGGAGGGAGTGATTGCTCACGACAGACGCGACCTCTCATAGCGCAGGCATTGAATCGACGCCCGGCCAAGAAGGGCCGACTTTTCGCTTGCAGAGCTCGCTGAGCACACCTCCTCACCGTGCAACCAGCTTAAGACTGCCCCGCTTGCCTTCATTGAATCCGCGCGTGTGTCGGCAACACGTCCTTCCACGAGCCGGCAGGCATTTTAGAACACAAAAAATGACTAAAATATAATTAATTTACGCATGGTCTTGACTTGTTGTGCTCGCACTGATAGCAGGAACTAGTAGAGGTTTTTCTTTATTTATAACTCTCCTCACATTTTTTTGGCTTTGAAGTGAATCATGGTTGTGGACATTATGTATGAATGTGCAGATACCTGTGAACATGAGTTTTATGTGGAGGTTGAACTTGGAATGTCGGGCTTGCGCGTGAACTATACCATGTCCAATGCTTCGTCTGTTATTGTTTGGAAAGTAATTGCTGTTATTACATGACCCGAAAAAAACATTTTGTGCCACATCAGTAGATGCACGGACATCACAACAGGCATGCTGACTGGATAAACATTTGAACCTAGCTATTATGAAGGAAATTTTGTATTGACAACAGTTTTAGATAGCAGGAGACGCCTAGCCTGCTCTGCCTCTGCTAGCTTATTTCTGGCTTCTTCCATCTCTTCTTTGGCTTGGGTGAAGAGAGCATCTGATTGCTCTTTTTGCTTCTTCAGGAACTCAGCTACATTCTCAAGGGCTGCTGCATGCTTTCTTTCAGCCTTTACTAATGCCACGAGGACACGAACAGCTGACGACTCCACCTAGCTTGTGTGTAATCTAGCATCATCTGGGAATTTGCACCTTTTGTCTAATCCAGCATCATTAGGGAACTGGCACCTTGTGTGTAATCCAGCCTCATTTTGGAAACATGATCTCGAGGCTGACCATACTTTCCTCCTCGTAGGAACTACATCCTGACATGAAGTTACTTCTTTTTTAGATCAATACTCAAAGCAACCTAGATCCATTTAGTAGAAGCCAGATAAACAGAACTCGGAGAAGTGAATTCAAAAGGAAAAAAAATATAAAAACAGACTACAAGGTGAGAACACCCACTTCCTACATCAAGCTAAAAATGAAAGCATTTGGATGATTAAGACTCTTCTTATTACACATCGAAGAACACCACGCTTAAGAGAAACAGAAACTACAACATATACACATCGAAGAACACGAGGCTAAACAAAAGTAATTGAAAGGGTGTTACTTACCAAAGCTCGTTTTACAGGTTCGGTGCAGCTCCTCTTTAACTTGCCACGCTCCTTGAAGATGTCCCGAATATCCCGTGTTTGGTCTTCATTGCTCCTCTACATGTTCGCACTCGTGGTTTTAAAATCTCAACATGGCAAGAAAAATATACTACTAGTAATACTCGCGCATCTTGTGGGCAACATTAAAGCCCTCGTCTGCCATGTTAGAGCAGCTCTAACAGAATCGCAACGCGCGGCGCTTTAAAAAGCGTTTACAGTGCTGACATCGAGAAGTAGAGACTAGAGAGTAGAGGATAGTTCTCAGCATAGATAGATAAAAAATAGATAATTCAACTACTCCTCGTCATCCGACTCCTCCTCGGTGATGTCCTCCTCCGACGTTTGAATGTAGGCGTGAAGATACCGATCGTCGTCGGATTCCCAGGGCAACGCTGCTCCTAGCCTCATTTTGAATTGAGCGTCGGCTTTTCGCCTACGCTTGTACTCGCGATAGGCAGCTCGCTCCGTCCTCCTCTTATCCCTCTCAGCCCTCCTTTGCACGTAGAACTCGCGCTCGTTGATGATGTCCTACGGGAAGTGTTGGCGCCACAGTGCCATGGCTTCCTCGTCCATCTCAGTGATGCCGAGACGGTGCTCCCGCCTCCGGTTGTCGCGACGATCCTCGTCGGTGCTAAGCTGCGGCATAGGTGCGAGCTCCTGCGCCCGCTCCCGCGTCGGCACGTTGGGGAAGTTCAATGTTCTATGAGGCCACCGGAGGCACCACGCCGACGCGTCGTACGCGCGGGCGGCCTCATTGGCGGTGTCAAAATTGCCGAGGCCGAGGCACATTCCGCGGAACCGGATCTCGGCGGAGAAGCTGCGGAGGGCGCAGCGAGACGCGCGGTATCCCAAGTTTCAGCGGCAGCGGCGGCATGGTGGCCTTGACGGGCGGTGAGGCGAAAAAGAGCGGGGAGAGAGCGGTGGCGAGGCATAGAGTGGGGAGAGAGCGGTGGCAAAGCACAGAGCGGTGGGGGGGGGGGGCGTTGGATTTTATAAAGCGCGACGGACGCCGCGCGCCAAAACTAGCGCACTCCTGGCCGCTTTTTCCCGCGCACGCGCGATCCTTTCCCGACGTCTCTGCTATCTCTACTCTCTTCTCTACTTTTATATTTAATATTTATCTCTACTTCTCTACTGTCTACTTTTTTTTCTCTATACTTTTTTTCTTGCAATATAGGCCGTTCGATTTATATCTGACAGATAGGAAGGAAACAAATGGGAATTTTGCAAATAGATACCCATACCCCTCTCCAAATTTGCAAATAAGGCCTTCCCTCGTTCATCCTTTTCTCCCACAAAATAAACTACTCATACAAATGCATCTTGATGCGTGCAACGCATGGGCATCTTGCTAGTTCTAAAAACCTTTCCATCATTTGCCACACTACTGGTTGCAGATGAAAAACCTACCCAAGCACATCGCGTCTGAGGCGACACACAATTACAAGCTGATATTCTGTTGGAAAATGGAGGCTATAACCAATTACTTTTACGGGAACAATAGCACCCAGGAAATTTGAAGGGTAGGTATGAACAAAATTGGAACTGCACACGTACTGCTAAGTGATTCAATACACAGATTACCAATCGAGGAGGAGAACGATGGTCGCGGTGGCCTCTATGAGTCATGGTCGGCAACGGGAGTCAGTTCATTGTCCATGACGGTGGTACTTCTGCGCTTGGCGTCGGCTTCCGGGAAGCAGATCCGAGACCGTGGAAGATGATGCCGGGGAAGAGGCTCCATGTACGACAGCGACGGTGGACCGGCTCCAGTGTGGCGTACGAGGTCGTCGATGAGGCGGAATCTACTGCGGTGGACGAGTGCGCCCGATGTAAAGGGAGGAGCACGAAGGCTACGATGCCGTGGAGAAGTCTATTTTGCGGTGGGGATAGAAAATGGGGAGTATTCAGGTGTACTACTCTGGGTGCGGGGTGGGGTTGGCTGGGTAGGGTGAACTGAAGTTCTGAAAACAGCCCCTACCAAGCGTCATCCGTAGGCCTGTTCGAAGGCTATGATGGTAATTTCCCTTTGCTTTCGAATCAGGGTCGCGGGAGATTTTCCGCCGACCTCAAAATTTTGTGACCTTTGGACTCCCCGTGTGGCGTGTTGAGTGATTCGGCTAAGTAACTAGCGAGTAGTAGTAGTAAACTCTGCATATTAGGTTTGACCGAAGTCAAACTTCCTAAAGTTTGACCAAGTTTATAGAAAAATAGAAACATTTTGCCATAACAAATATGTATGATGTGAAAGTACATTCAATAATGAAACTAATGGTATTTATTTGTTATTGTATATGTTAATATTTTTTGTTATAAGCTTTCTGAGAGTTTACAAAAATTGACTTTGACCAATGCTAATACGCGGACTTAAATAAAAATGGAGGGAGTACACATTTGTTTTCTTAGTTTGTAGTGAACTAATCATTTGTTGAAATTGTGAAATAAATATATTAGGCTATTGACTTCGAATGTAATGGTCTATGCAATTCAATAGTTACAATCATTGTCGAATCCCAAGATGTATACAAGGTCTATAGTACTTCACAGCATGCTCAAACTCACATAATCCTAGTCAAATGATAATCTAAATGCATTTCATAGTTATTACTTTGTAGGATGCAACAAACACAACCATAACTCTACATCAGCCATTATAGAAGCAACATTTTGACATATCCCAATGTGTGAATGAAACGTGCAGAGAGAGCTTTTGAAGATGGAGCAGATAGGGCGGGAAAGATTGTATGTATGTGGACGAGAGAGTAGGAGACAAACCTAATGAGACAGGGAGAGAGAGATAGAGAGAGAAAGAGAGAGGACGAAGTTAGGTCTATGAGAAAGATGGAGACGTGTAATATACGTGAGATGCGTGTGCATCCGGATTCTGTATACGTGGAAGGAGAAGAGAAAACATATTTGATGATAGAGATGGAAAAACATGGACGAGAGGGGAAGGATCTCGTGGGTTGAGGGATTGACAATTTTGTGCGGGGGAGGGGGGGGAGAGGGATTGGTAATTTTGTGCAAGAGAGAGAGAGAGAGCGGGCGGGCGGAGCAGTCAATCAGCCGTCATCACATCACCCTGCTTCCAAATGACCCCACATTCTCTAGCGCGGTGTGTTCGCCGTCTTTGATCTTCTCGATGCCCTCTTTGAAGATTGAGGTGATGTGCATGTTGGGGTGCAAAGAAGCACAAGCGAGAGTGGTCGCCGTATAACCTTGGATGGGGATGAATTGTGTGCTCGGGGGAGGGTGTGTGTGTGTTGTGCTGCGTGTGTCTCTCTCTTTGTGTGTGTGTGTGTCTGTGAGAGAGAGAGAGATATTGAGAGAAAACAAACCTAAGGAGAGAAATGGGTATTCACGAAGAGATTGTGCGGGCCTTGAGGTGGGCAGTGGCCGGGTGAGGGTGTCAAAATGTGCGCGTTGATGCATGTGTTGCATGCGATCGTCACGAGGGACAGACGAATCGAGAGAGATGGTTGTTGTGTTACGGATGCTCCTCTCTCTCTCTCTCTCACACACACACACAAGTAAACTAGAAGACCGTTCTCTCATGTATACACAATGTATCGGCATCTGTCTATGTCTCACTCATGCATGATCATTTGCACATTCACACCTCTCTATGTCTGTATCACACGCACACCGTCTCCACAATGCCCTTCCGCCACAACACACATATGGACACATAAACACGTTCTCTCTCAGTCACACACACAAAATCAGTATTAAAAAAAACTAGGGCGCACCTAAAACGTCCAAATCCAAATAAACACGAACTGGAGCTAAATTCAAATATTTGGAAATATTGCAGCGTCAAGAAATTTCCCAGGAAAAAAAAGTTGAGTAATATTCGAGGATTGTTTTCACACACACAAAAAGGTTCGATGGATGTCCTTCGAGCGCGAAACGGTGACGCACCGTACGATCGACCGCGCAGCCGCAGTTCATGCGCTTGCACAGGATTCCGTATCGTGGCTGTGGTACTAACTAATAAAAGCGCTGCCTAAGTCTAATGTTTACGTGTACTAGTACGGTTTTCTTTTAAGTTTGACCAACCTTATATAAAACTAAAGTAAGATCCCACACGCGCACTCATCAATATGTCGCCGCCGCTGTTGCGCATGCCGGCGCCCGCCTGCCCCGGCCAACAATTTCTCGCCCATCCCTGCCGTGTCGCCGCCATCCCTATGCCATGAAGCCGAAGGCTCGCCCGCTCACGTCCTCTGCAGTCCCTGCTCGTGATGCCGCCGTGCTGCCAAACACGCGAGCAGCTGGTGGAGCCGCGTCTATGCATGCAGCGTACAAAGAGGAGGACGAGCGCGTGCTCCAGCACGCCGGCGAGGAGGAATTAGCGTGTCATTGTCGTCTCCGCCCGCGCGGAGGAGGCGCGCATGGTGGCTGTCGCGGCGGAAGCCGGTCGCGTGTCGAGCCCACAAACCGGGTGTGGACGCGGAATCTACCTTCGAGACCTTGAATGCCATGTGGATCCTGCAATCTGAAGGAGCAATTTGGGTCAGTCAACTCATGTGAGCCATTTGATGCAACATGGATGGCTAGAAGGGCTTCTTCCACCTCTGCTGCCGTCTTCTTCCTTCGCTCCGTCAAACTTCTTTCACAAATTGACCGAGCCAAATTATACTACTAGTACGAACGTATTAAGTACAGTAGGAACACGAAGATACGAGAAGTAGTACCAACTGCAAGAAGAACAATAGTAAGACATAGTACTAGTACTATTGTACGTACTAAAGAGTTCAAATAACGAGAAAGAACATAAACATAGTTCTGCTGGGGCCTCAGCACAACACACCCTTGAAAATAAACTAAGCAACTAGTCCGCTTGACATTGCAGTAGAACCAGCATGAGCGACAGCACTGCCACCTACTCGGAGTCCGAGTCCACGTCCTCGACTTCGTCCTCGTCCCTCTTCCTCTTTGCTGACGCTTATTTGCTTGAATCGGACACTGGGCTCTGCTTCTTCATCCAACCCTTGTAGATATTTAAACAAAGGTAGGAATCCATTGCTGCGCACTGGATGTGATCTTCATCTAATGTCTTCGACTCCCATGCATGATGAAACTCGTGATGAGGTTTCTTCAGTTTAGCGTATGAAGGATCAATCATGGCTGCTGCCAGGGTCAGCATTGAAGGTTGAGAGGAGGACACCTGGCTTGCCTTCTGGAGATCGAAGGGGCCTACAACGAGACCTATCTGACGCAGGACATCCCTGTCGTTCTTAAAGTCTATAGTAACGAATTTCATTCTTTTGTCCTTGAGGAAGTTCTTAAAATCCTGGCACTCAACATCGGCATGGAATATGTGGTGACCAAGCAAACGTTATGTACGCAAACCTGGATCACGGCGGGCTTCTTCCTCTCTTCGTCCTTTAGATCCTTCTCTCGTCCTAGGATTGTGGTGTACTCAACATCTAGCCCAGCGACCCACTCATCCGTTGAACTATTGAACATGCGTAGGAAGCGAGCAAGCCATGCTTTCACCATCGCGGATCCACGTGTGTAGATGATGATGAACTGATCGCCGGTGATGGCTCTAACCTGGTACTCAACGGCGACCATGGAGATTTGGGAGGCCATGGATTTTGGACGAGGGTTAGGAGAAGTTGAACTGTTGTACCCCGCAAAAAAAACTGAGAGCGAACTAATGTGAAAGGACGGGGCGACTGGGAGTGAACTGTTGTAAGGTAGAAGACGGGGACGCTAGGGCGTGCGAACGGCGTGGGGTTGCTGGCTTGTCCGGTGGATAAACGGCTGCAAGCCCCCAAAGAGTTCTCGAGAACTATGCGGGACCCACTAGATGTCATGTCTACTAGACCCATATCGCAGGCCTGACGGTATAGCACGCATGTTACGCACGCCATGCCGGTAGCGTGGATGTAACTTCACTTAATTGTGTCAACCGTCGCGCCTCCACGACCTTCGCCTCCCTCGGCGGTCATGCTTTGAGACTTCGACCGGCTATAAATGAGCAATTTTTTTGCCTACTCCGCGTGCATGATACTCCCTCTGGTCCTTTTTACTCCTGTCAACCGTTTGCAAAGTGTTTGACCAAATTTATACTTTTTATGAACACCACCTTATATTAATTAACCAGCCACACCAGTGCACTCATTTGATACAATATTCACCACACAGGGTGGTACGTTATTTACAAGAATACCATCTAATCTATTGTCAAAGCTATACTTAGAGACTAAGTGTGCCACCTTATTGGCCGAACGGCTAATCTTTGAAAATTGAAGATTGTTGATCAATTTCGAGATGCTCAACGCTTTCATCTTCAGGTCACGCATAGCAAACCTGTCATAGTCCCTCGATGCAAGAGACGCTACCACAAAAGCGCAATCAGTCTCTAAAATTACAGGATTATGAAGAGAAATACCTATGTAGAGACCGGCAATGCAAGCCCTAAGCTCCGCTTCCTCCATGCTTTGACAGGCATCAATGAAATCCCACGACCAAATTTATACTAAAAATATCAATATCTACAATACTGATTATAATGAGTATAAGAACTACATTTTATAATGAGTGTAAAAATATTGATTTGACATTCACAATAGTTTTTGAAGTCTGCAAAAGTACTCAACTAATGATGTTGTTCTTCACAACAAAATGTGTTTACCAATGCATGCATGAACACTAGTTACTCTAACCCCCCTCTCTTCTTTAATTCTTTGCCACATCGGCATGTTTGCTATTCCCGTGTGCATGATACCAGCTAAGATACCACCATTATGGCCAGCCTTAATCATTGCATGCAATAATTTAGTGCACCTTGAAACATGAACATGTGTGGGGCGTGTATGTTTTTAATGACGCCCGGCATGCAAGATGACTTATTATGCACCGTTCCCCATACCTGCAGGAAGCCCGTTCATCTCCAAACTTTTTCCTCTCCATGTGTGGAAACAATATGCCTGCCAAACTCTACTTGTCCCTCTGGCGGTCCCACCAGACCAGCAATATTTCCACCCCTTCCCTCCCCCGTAATTTACTCCAACAAATATGCCCATGTAGTTGTTACTTAACTGCAGCTGCATTGGGTCACTGACATATGGGCCCAACAGTGCGGCCCACATGTAAGTGGCGAAGCTGGACCTGATTAAGTCGGTCACTTCGATCCATATCTTACGTACGTGTGCCATTGCTCGCTATAAATATGGCGCATCCCATGACATCGCTATCTCCTCCCCCTCACGTTCACGTTCATCGCTATCTCCTCCCCCTCCCTTTCACGTCGACCACCATGGCATTGCCCCTCCCAAGCCCTACGAGCCCCTTGCTGCACCGCGCGGACGGTCAAGCGTCGCCGTTCCGTTCCTCGCCGCCACTAGGCGAGGAGGACGCGTCGATGTTCCCCTCCTCGCCGCTACACGACGCATCGCCGTTCCGTTCCTTGCCGCCACTAGTGGAGGAGGACGCGACGGTGTTCCGCTCCTCGCCGCGATGCGACGCGTCACCGTTCCGTTCCTCGCCGCCACTAGTCGAGGAGGACGCGTCAGCGTTCCGCTCCTCGCCGCGACGCGTCGAGGTGGACGTGTCGGCGTTCCCAATCTCGCCAGCACGCGCGCCGGAGGACGCATCGGCTCCCCGCTACGAGGAGAACGCTGCGCCGCCCGCCGAGCCCCCCAGCGTTGAGGAGCTTTGGAAAGAAATGGATGTCGCCTTGTGGGAGGCTTTGCCTCCGGTAGAGCGCGCCAAAATAGAGGCGGAGAAGAAGGCCGAGGAAGAGAAGCGCATCGCGGAACAAGCTGCCTGGGAGGCCTATGTCGCATCCGAGAGAGTCTGGCAATTGGATCTTTGGCAGAAGGCTCGTGTGAGGGCCGTGAGGGTGGCGGAGGACGCCCGTGCCGGCATACGAGTGCGATGAGGCCCAAAGCGCCTCATCTACGCTTGGCGATGCGTGGACGGGTTCACGCTTCCAGCGAGGGCAGTACTGTTGGCGCGGATCACCACACCGGTGAGATCGCGCCGCCGCCCGGCAAGCCGCCAATCAGCACCTCTCGCGAGTTGCAAGGCTGAGGAAGAGGCGTTGTGGTGGCCTTGTTGGGAAGCGGCGCACTAGGGCACTCGTGGCGGCGCCATAAGCGCTCTTCTTGCGGCGCCGTGGCTTTTAGGAGGAGTATAATTTTTGTTTCGTAAGGCGACCTCATTAGTTTTGGGACGCAAATGATAAATCCCGAACGTTCAGGAATTTTTAGCGTCCTTAATTAAGCATGTAAAAAGGAAAGTTTGGAAACCTTGTGTATTCCTATGCATTTTGCAAATACTTGCATATAGCACAAACTTTACTATATACTATCGCACTACACGTCTCTCTCGATATATGCTTGCAGACTGTGCTACTCCCTCCGTCCAGGTCAATAAGTCATCTTTGGTTGTGCACCGTGACCAAGAAGGAGGAAAGACTTATACACCTAGACGGAGGGAGTAGTACTATTACTTATTTATGTGCAAATGCACGTTTTAACATTACGATGCGGTTTTTGTAAAAGTAGAAAAACAACACTAGTCAAGCTTGTGAAACGATTCAATGCAAAACAAATGCAAAAATGCTCGTTTGATTGTTTACTTTAGCTTCCTTCTCTGTGGTTATTTCTCCGTCGTACTTTATGCGGAGTATCTCATCGGTTGGAAAGGCATGCAAATTCCCAAACCGCTTCCTACACCTGTATCGAATTTTTTGCCTAACAAGTTGTGTCGTGCAATTGGAATTCCAACTTGAGTGCTACTACTAGTAGGAGTACCAGGGCCGATTCTTTTAGGCTTCTAGATTAGTAATCCCATAACTACTACCTCCGTCCTGGTTTATTGGTCCCCATTATAATCTGTGTCAAATTTTGATCATAAATTTAACTAATGAAATGTTAGTGCATGTCACATGCACTACTCCATCCGTCTAGGTGAGTAAGTCATCTTAGGCTGTGCACCGTGACCAAGGAGGAGGAGAAAACGAGAAACATTAATTTTTATTTGCTAATTAATAGTATTGCATGCAATGAACTAACCACTGCATTTCATGTTTGATATCTCAAGTCATTAAAAGCATGCACACTCTTTATCTCTTATTGGTTGATATGTCAAGAAACAAGAAACGAGGTAGAAGTTAATGCACCGCACCTAAGTGTTTTGGGATTATTTGGTTTTTGTAAGATGACTTACACACCTAGACGGATGGAGTAACATTTTATCAGTTAAATCTTTGGTCAAAATTTAGCGTAAATTACAATGGTGAGGAACAAACCATGACGGAGTAGTAGTTTAGAAGCCCAAATAAATGAGTGAGGCGCCTTATTGTTACTCTCCACTGTGACTAGTCTTATGGGAAAATCTGGGGAAGCCGCCAAAAGAATTGGCCCTAGGAGTAGTAGCTAGGGATCGAGTGTGCAAGATGAACCGGAGAAAGTAAATGCAGAGAGATGAAATGCAAAAAAGACGGAGGGATGTGATGGTTGCTTGTCCGTTTATTTTACCAGGCCACTTATTACTGGCAGTGGTTGGGTTACGTGATATGACGGCTTTCTTGCCGCATACAATGAGCGGGGTGAGAGGTGAGACTCCCATGCAGCGCCGCCCTCTACACTTGTACTACATCAGTCGTGGTTTATTAGTCCCCCATTGAATTTGACTGAAGATTTAACTGACAAAATGTTAGTGCATGTCAACAAAAGCTATATCGTTGGATTCATATTTGAACATAGTTTTGAATGATATAATTTTAGGGACATGCATCAGCATTTATCGTACTATATATAATGTTAGTTCAATTTTTGGTCGTACTAATCTATAGTAGTAAGGTGCCCGTCGTTGCAATCAAGAGTGAAATGCATTGATCGGGAGTTGTTTATTTTGACAAAGGATGTGGGGTCATCTCCTGTGTAACGGGTATCGATAGGTTTCTTCGGATATTATTTCATCTCTAGAGCTCACAAAAATCCGGGTGAAATAGATAAAAAGGTATCTTTTGCAAACAAAAGCGTTCAACTGTTCAACCTGCATCCAAAACTTGTGAAGAAATAACACTTATTGTGCTTTGTAAGAAATGATCTTTAAGAATTAGTTTTTGAGTATCGATTGTTATACATGTTGGCTACAGATGACATGGCACTTTCTTATAGTCAAATGTTGGCTATACTATTAAGTAATATTAACCATGCATTTATACTACTAGACGGAGGGATTAAATCAGGATGACTTGCAAGGGGGCAGAGGAGATGTAAGAAATGGTTCATCGTAAGTCTTTCACCAGGACTGCAGTAAAAATTCATACATGCAAGATTCTAGACTAAACCATAAACGGATACACTTTTATTCATGTGCGATACTCTAATAGAGCAAGATCCTGCATGGAAGTCTCCACATGATTAGACAGCGGATTACATTGAGCGAAGACTAATGATCAACATTTAACTTGATAATGCGTATGTCCAGGTGAACCTTCTTGGAGTCCCCGTGCACCGCGTCGGCAGGTAAAGGATGCCATGGGTTTTCCAAGTCCACATCGGCGGGATAGTCCCAGCTCCTGAGAGTCCAAGTCCGTTCGATGAGGCCGGTGTCGCCGCCCACGTGACCCGGAGGGGTAGTAACACTGACCACGCACCCATACATCGGCCTCGTGTCAGTGTCAGCTTCAGCGGCATCGCCCCCAACGCACACTACCGAGACGGGGCGGCAGCCTGCGCGGGCCTCGCCGGTGCCCACGATCAAGAGGAAGACGTTGTCGTCCTCCTTCGAGACTAGCAGGCGGCGGTGATCCTCTAGCGACTCCGGCATGGTGAACGGGTAGCACATCTCGTAATTGATGTTATCCGCCAAGGGCCAGCAGTGACCGTTGCACGCATCCGTGAGGTGATGCACCATGTCCGCCGACGAGCCACAAAACGGCATCGGGAACTCATAGCAGTGGACGAAGGGCTCCTTGGAGGCATCGACCAGGTCGTCCATGAAACGGGAGTGGCTGTAGGGGACGTTCCGCCAGTTGAATATATGAGCAAGTTACTACGAGATTTAATCCGAATAAGCACAAAATAAATCATGACGGCTATAACAGAGATGAAACTAATCATGTGGACTAGCATAGTAGTAGGATACAAAGTAGAAACATGAATTCTACCACGATTTCGAACAGGAAGGACAGAAGCACATACGGTGCAACGGGAGCAGCACCGTTGGCGTTGAGTTTGTCGCCCATGTCGTTGAGGAAGAGGTTGCCGAGGTCGGGGAAGAAGTCGTTGTCGGTGAAGTCGTGGCTGCCAGCAGTCGCGAAAGTGCAACCCCCCAAATTTCAACAGCGCTTGCCGAATGGAGCGCAGGAGGGAGTGGCTGTAGGGGACGTTGCGGCCGCCGAATGGAGCACAGGAGTAGCACACGAAGTAGTAGATGGTGTCCTTACTAGTACTCCCTAGTCTCTATCTATCTATATCTACTCGTATAGAAAACCAAGTTGGTGATGATGGTATGCCTGCCTTCTTGTAATATAGACCTTCCGATCTATATCTGACAGATAGAAAGCCAACTATGACAATTTTACAAAAGATACCCGCACCTCTCTCCACATTTACAGATAAGGCCTTGCCTCGTTCATCCTTATCTCCCACAACCTCGTGCTCCTCCCTATGTCTCTATCTCTACTACTCTTCCTTGTTTTTTTATAACAAATCGAATAGTGCTGCGCCCTTCGCTGCACGCCCGGCTGAACATGCCTCCTCGCCTCCATCATCACCAACTGAGTCTTTTATAGCAGTAGGAGTAGAGAAAAAACCGAGTTGGTGATGATGGTGTGCCGTGCAATGCACGGGCATCTTGCTATTTTTTTGCATATAAGTCCAAACACCATGTAGACACAGTCTTTGAGCACGGTTCGTAGTTGTTCCACGCTCGGGCATTGAAGTTTGTAACTATTTTAGATTAGAATATACTACTCCTTCGGTGCTAGTAGTAGAGCAGAGTCCTACTCTACTACTCTACTCAAGCAAGTTAGGGCATAATCTGTAGTAGGTCTTGTAGGGAGTACCAGTACTGTGATCACTCAAGCAGGTTGTCTGGCATCGATATGACCCTACGCTGCTGGTATGTGTCTCGTAAGTCAAGCGGCGTGCTGTAGTCATCATCACCTATCCACTTCCCGGAGCACATATTCGCTTCTCCATCTTTGTCCGCACATAATCTCGTCCAATCTTCCATCCCCGCTAAGGCGCCTCCCCCTCGTCCAAAACCCAAGCACTAACAATGGCAGAACCGAGCGGGTGTCCGCCCGAAAAGAGTGGCTAGAATTCGCTCCCCACAGAGGTAATCAAGCTCATTGTTTCGCGTGTGGACAATCTTAGTACCATGCCGCCGCCATGTGCTCGTCGGGCTGTACCGTTTACTCAAAGCCCTCGGGCGGAGCTTTTAAGCCAGCTCCTTGCTTGCCGATGCCGCTGATCTTGAAGCGGCATGTCACGCAGCATAACGATCGTAGGGTGGCGAGCATCAACCCCCTTGACTGCGATCTGATCCCGGTCAGCCTCAACTACATTAACGGTATGTACTGGGTCGGCATGAACACGTCTTGGATGGTGGTCGTCGACGGTCGCGGCAGCTGGATGCTCGTGGAGGACTACACCCGGCGATTGATCCCCCTTCCTTCGATTAACACTGCACTACTTTGGCACCGTGGCCCAGAATACTCGGAATCTTACAGTAGCCAACATGATACCAAGTTTGATTTACTCAAGGTTGTAATCTGCCAAGTGCCCACAAGATCTGCGGATTATAAAGACTTCAGGCTAATTGTGTTCTTCAATCGTGGTCTCGCCTATCTGACAGGTCACTGCGGTAAGTGGATAAATCTGCACGTCCATCACAGGATCATACATCCTCCATGGTTCTCTGATGCCATTGAACACAAGGGCTTCATTTACGCCGTCGACTCCTTCTATGGCTGGATGTATTGCTGGCCTACTCCAGTCATCGCTACAAACGGCTGTTACAGTAGTATGTTACTTTCCTATGATATCATGGTGGCTTGCTTATATTACTATCAACATTTACTGAAAAAATATTCATGCTCATAACATGCTGTTCATAAGATTGACTAAATCAGGAGCCCTTTTTTATTTGACTCCAACTTGATATGATGTTGTAGGCCGCCTAGTGTCCCTACCCTTTCCTAGTCCCAGAACCTTTCAAAGAAAAGCGGCATGGCAGATGCAGGTGGTTCCTGGCTCGATCAGACGACGGTGAAAGATTGATGATTGATGACCCGCAAGTATACGGGATAGTTGTAGCCTCTTCCGATAAGTAAGAGTGTCGAACCCAACGAGGAGCTAAAGGTAGAACAAATACTCTCTCAAGTCCTATCGGCCACTGATACGACTCTACGCACGCTTGACGTTCGCTTTACCTAGAACAAGTATGAAACTAGAAGTACTTTGTAGGTGTTATAGGATAAGTTTGCAAGAGAAAAAAGAGAACGTAAATATAAACTAGGGGCTGTTTAGATAAAGAAGCAACAAAGTAAATATAGCGAGTGTGGAAAAGTGGTGGTAGGAGTTGTGGAATTGTCCCCGAGCAATGACTATGTTACTAGACCGGTAATCACTATTGCAATTCTATTTGAGGGAGAGGCATAAGCTAACATACTTTCTCTACTTGGATCATATGCACTTATGATTGGAACTCTAGAAAGCATCCGCATAACTACTAAAGATTCATTAAGGTAAAACCCAACCACAGCATTAAAGTATCAAGTCCCCTTTATCCCATACGCAAAACAACCTACTTACTCGGGTTTGTGCTTACATCACCACGCCACCCACAATAAGCAAATCATAAACATATTGCAAACCCTACAGCGGAATCCCTCACGCTTATGCGACACAGAAGGGCACAATAGGACAGCACCAATAATAAAATATGCAATTCAAACCAATCATAGCAATTCATCAATCACCGATAGGACAACGAAAATCTACTCGAGACATCATAGGATGGCAACACATCATCGGAAAATAATATGAAGCATAAAGCACCATGTTCAAGTAGAGGGTACAGCGGGTTGCGGGAGAGTGGACCGCTGAATATAGAAGGGGGAAGGTGATGGAGATGATGGTGAAGATGACGATGGTGTTGGTGAAGATCGCGGTGATGATGATGGCCCCCGGCACCGCTCTGGCGTCACCGGAAGCAAGGGGGAGAGAGCCCCCCTTCTTCTTCTTCTTCTTCCTTGACCTCCTCCCTAGATGGGAGAAGGGTTTCCCCTCTGGTCCTTGGCTCCCATGGCTTGGGAGGGGCGAGAGCCCCTCCGAGATTGGATCTATCTCTCTGTTTCTGCGTTCTGTTCTAGCTCTGTTTCACCGTTTCGTGTATATATGGAGATCCGTAACTCCGATTGGCCCGAAACCTTTGCTGTGATTTTTTTCCGAATATTAGCTTTCTTGCGGCAAAAGTAGAGCGTCAACTGCCTTACGGTGGGCTCACGAGGGTAGGGGGCACGCCCTCCTGGTACGGGCATGGGCCCCTACCTCGTGACCACCTCGGGCACCGTCTCGCGTGGATTTTTCTTCCGGAATTTTCCATATTTTCCAAAAATAAGCTCCGTCCGTTTTTATCCCATTTGGACTCCGTTTGATATGGATATTCTGCGAAACATAAAACATGCAACAGACAGGAACTGGCACTGGGCACTGGATCAATAAGTTAGTCCCAAAAATAATATAAAAAGTTGCCAAAAAGTATATGAAAGTGAATAATATTGGCATGGAACAATCAAAAATTATAGATAAGACGGAGACGTATCAGCATCCCCAAGTTTAATTCCTGCTCGTCCTCGAGTAGGTAAATGATAAAAAAGAATAATTTTTGATGTGGAATGCTACCTAGCATAATCTTGATCATATGTATAATCATGGCATGAATATTAAGACACGAGTGATTCAAAGCAATAGTCTATCATTTGACATAAAAGCAATAATACTTCGAGCGTACCAATAAAGCAATCATGTCTTTTCAAAACAACATGGCCAAAGAAATTTATCCCTACAAAATCATATAGTTTGGTTGTTGCTCTATCTTCATCACACAAAGTATTTAATCATGCACAACCCCGATGACAAGCCAAGCAATTGTTTCATACTTTAATAATATCAAACTTTTTCAACTTTCACGCAATACATGAGCGTGAGCCATGGACATAACACTATAGGTGGAATAGAATATGATGGTGGGGGTTATGTGGAGAAGACAAAAAGGGAGAAAGTCTCACATCAACTAGGCGTATCAACGGGCTATGGAGATACCCATCAATAGATATCAATGTGAGTGAGTAGGGATTGCCATGCAACGGATGCACTAGAGCTATAAGTGTATGAAATCTCAAACTGGAAACTAAGTGGGTGTGCATCCAACTTGCTTGCTCGTGAAGACCTCGGGATTTTGAGGAAGCCCATCATCGGAATATACAAGCCAAGTTCTTTAATGAAAATTCCCACTAGTATATGAAAGTGAAGGCATAGGAGACTCTCTCTATGAAGAACATGGTGCTACTCTGAAGCACAAGTGTGGTAAAAGGATAGTAACATTGCCCCTTCTCTCTTTTTCTCTCATTTTTTTAGTGGGCTTCTTTGGCCTCTTTTTTTTATTTGGGCTTCTTTGGCCTCTTTTATTTTTCATAAAGTCCTTAGTCTCATCCCGACTTGTGGGGGAATCATAGTCTCCATCATCCTTCCTCACTTGGGCAATTCTCTAATAATGATGATCATCACACTTTTATTTACTTACAACTCAATATCTAGAACAAAGATATGACTCTATATGAATGCCTCCGGCGGTGTACCGGGATGTGCAACAATCTAGCATAGCAATGACATAAAAAAAGGACAAGCCATGAAAACATCATGCTAGCTATCTTACGATCATGCAAAGCAATATGACAATGAATGCTCAAGTCATGTATATGATGATGATGGAAGTTGCATGGCAATATATCTCGGAATGGCTATGGAAATGCCATGATAGGTAGGTATGGTGGCTGTTTTGAGGAAGGTATATGGTGGGTGTATGGTACCGGCGAAAGCAAGAGAGGCTAGCAATGGTGGAAGGGTGAGAGCGCGTATAATCCATGGACTCAACATTAGTCATAAAGAACTCATATACTTATTGCAAAAATCTACAAGCCATTGAAAACAAAGTACTATGCACATGCTACTAGTGGGATAGATTGGTAGGAAAAGACCATCGCTCGGCCCCGACCGCCACTCATAAGGAAGACAATCAATAAATAAAATTGTGCTCCAACTTCATCACAAAGCGGTTCACCATACGTGCATGCTACGGGAATCACAAACCTCAACACAAGTGTCTCTACAATCCACAACCACCCACTAGCATGACTCTAATATCACCATCTTTATATCGCAAAACTATTGCAAGGAATCAAACATATCATATTCAGCGATCTACAAGTTTATGTAGGATTTTATGACTAACCATGTGAATGACCAATTCCTGTCATCTCTCTAAATAAATATAAGTGAAGCAAGAGAGTTTAATTCTTTCTACAAAAGATATGGACACGCTCTAACAAATATAAGTGAAGCAAAAGAGCATTCTACAAATGGCGGTTTTCTATGTGAAGAGAAACAGGCAATCCAAACTTCAAATGATATAAGTGAAGCACATGAAGCATTCTATAAAGCCATACTCAAAAGATTTAAGTGAAGTGCAATGAGCATTCTATAAATCAACCAAGGACTATATCATACCAGCATGGTGCATAAAATAAAAGTGAAAACTAAATGCAAAAAGACGGCTCCAAGACTTGCACATAATGCACGAGCAAGCGAATCCGAAAACATATCGATACTTGTTGAAGAAAGAGGGGATGCCTTCCGGGGCATCCCCAAGCTTAGACGCTTGAGTCTCCTTGAATATTTACTTGGGGTGCCTCGGGCATCCCCAATCTTGATCTCTTGCCTCTCTTCCTTCTTCTCACATCGAAACATCCTCGATTAGACACTACATCCACACAAAACTTCAACAGAAAACTCGGTAAGATCCGTTAGTATAATGAAGCAAATCACCACTCTAAGTACTGTTGCAAACCAATTCATATTTTGTTTCTGCATTGTTTCTACTGTAATATAACTTTTTCATGGCTTAATCCACTGATATAAATTGATAGTTTCATCAAAACAAACAAACTATGCATAAAAAACAGAATCTTTCTAAAACAGAACAGTCTGTAGCAATATGAACATTCACCATACTTCTACTATCCAAACAATTCTACCAAAATTAGGAAAATTAAATAAGTTGTACAGAAAGACAGTGCAAAAGGAATCAGAACCATTTGACGTTCCAGTTAAAAATGTAAAATCGCGCACTACAGCCAAAGTTTGTGTCCTGCACCGTACAAACCAACAAGCATTGTAAACATCCTAAAGGCAAACCTTAGCACATTATTTTCATAATACAATGGAATTATACATGGGGATAATTATTTTTATCGGAAAGTTTCTGTAATTAAGATTCACAAAGTTCCCATGGGCATGAACAAAGTTCAAGGACGTCCCCCACTTTCACAATGCTCGTCTCTCTCACTTTCACTTCTCTTTTTGAAAAGTTTTGGGTTCCCCTCTTTATTTTTGTTGTTTTTAAACTATATGATAGCACTCAACAGAAATAGATGACCCTCTAAAACTTCCGGGTTGTCTCCCTAGCAGCGCTTTCTTTAAAGCCATTAAGCTAGGCATATAGTGCTCAAGTAGTGAATCCATCCGGATCCCAAGGTATATCAAAGCCAATTTTAATTAACAGTGATTTGTAATTTAGCAGTGAGCACAAAGTAACATAAATCATGTAATGACGAAGTCTAGCTCTCTTCCAATGCATCGGCATGTCATAAAAGAACAATTCATGCACACATAGTAAAGGCAATGCATAGTATAAGCAGTTTCTTGCAATTTTAGCGTATGGGAAACATAGAGAGGCGGAGATATGGTTCCTCTCTCATAATAATTGCAAGTAGGAGCAGCAAGCACATGCATATTATATTCATCAAAATCATCATGTGCAATGGTAAAAGGCAACCCATCAATATAATCCTTAATAAGCACAAACTTCTCCGATATAGTGTAGTTTGGAGAATTCAAAAAGATAATAGGACTATCATGCGTGGGTGCAATAGCAACAATTTCATTCATAACATAAGGAACTATAGCAAGTTCATCTCCATAAGCATAATTCATATTGGCATCTTGGCCACAAGCATAGCAAGCATCATCAAAAAGGGATATTTCAAGAGAATTAATGGGATCATAATAGTCATCATAGCAATCATCCTTCGGTAAGCACGAAGGGGAATTAAATAGTGTATGAGTTGAAGAGTTACTCTCAATGGAAGGTGGGCACAGGTGATCAATCTGCTCTTCCTCCTTTTGTTCTTCGCTCTTCTCATCATCTTTTTCATCCAATGAGCTCACAGTTTCATCAATTTCTTCTTCCATAGATTACTGCAAAATATTAGTCTCTTCTTGGACAGCGGAGAATTTCTCAATATATGGTTTAACAAAGGCATTAGAAGCATAATTATCATAACAATATTCAAGTATGGCAAAACTTGCAGAATTGTAAAGAGTAGCATCATACTTTTCAATCAAAGAAGCAATTTCTAAAGCACCCTTAAAAGCAACAAATTCTTCAATTTGTTGAACATCATTGTAATTATAAACACCCTTAGCATACGAAGATACGATTCCGTTATCACTAAACTCACATTGGTAGGGAAGGTGTTTCTTAGGGTTTTCAGAACAACAAGTAAAATCATATAGATAACATAAATTCCAAGCATAACATTGCAAACGTTGAATTTGATCCCATAATAGTTTCCCTTTTTCAGATATACGGTGTCACACATAACAAGCATGCTCATCTAAAGATTTGCCCTCAACTAAGCTAGTTGGGGTTTCAACCTGAGCACATAGGGATCGAAGATGATCCAAGTAAAAAGCTTCAGTAGTGTGATCGATTTTGAGTGGTTCTTCAACCATTGGAGCAGTAGGTACAACTAATTTTTTTGGTATTTTGCGTTTCCTACCCATGACTAAAGATAGAAAACAACTAAGGAAAGCAAATAAAAATTACTTAGTGATAAAGCAAACAAGCACACACGAGAATATTCACCCCACGCTATGACTATGACTCCCCGGCAACGGCGCCAGGAAAAGGTCTTGATGACCCATGAAGTATCTGGGATAGTTGTAGCCTCTTTCGATAAGTAAGAGTGTCAAACCCAACGAGGAGCTAAAGGTAGAACAAATACTCTCTCAAGTCCTATCGGCCACTGATACGACTCTACGCACGCTTGACGTTCGCTTTACCTAGAACAAGTATGAAACTAGAAGTACTTTGTAGGTGTTATAGAATAAGTTTGCAAGACAAAAAAGAGAACATAAATATAAACTAGGGGCTGTTTAGATAAAGAAGCAACAAAGTAAATATAGTGAGTGTGGAAAAGTGGTGGTAGGAGTTGCGGAATTGTCCCTAAGCAACTGACTATGTTACTAGACCGGTTATCACTATTGCAATTCTATTTGAGGGAGAGGCATAAGCTAACATACTTTCTCTACTTGGATCATATGCACTTATGATTGGAACTCTAGCAAGCATCCGCAACTACTAAAGATTCATTAAGGTAAAACCCAACCATAGCATTAAAGTATCAAGTCCCCTTTAGCCCATACATGCAAACAACCTACTTACTCGGATTACGTGCTTACATCACTCACGCCACCCACCATAAGCAAATCATAAACATATTGCAAACCCTACAGCGGGAATCCCTCACGCTTGCGCGTCACGGAGGGCACAATAGGACAACACCAATAATAAAATATGCAATTCAAACCAATCATAGCAATTCATCAATAACCGATAGGACAACGAAAATCTACTCAGACATCATAGGATGGCAACACATCATCGGAAAATAATATGAAGCATAAAGCACCATGTTCAAGTAGAGGGTACAGCGGGTTGAGGGAGAGTGGACCGCTGAATATAGAAGGGGGAAGGTGATGGATATGTTGGTGAAGATGACGGTGGTGTTGGTGAAGATCGCGGTGATGATGATGGCCCCCGGCAGCGCACCGGCGCCACCGGAAGCAAGGGAGAGAGAGCCCCCTTCTTCTTCTTCTTCCTTGACCTCCTCCCTAGATGGGAGAAGTGTTTCCCCTCTGGTCCTTGGCTCCCATGGCTTGGGAGGGGCGAGAGCCCCTCCGAGAATGGATCTATCTCTCTGTTTCTGCGTTACATTACGGCTCTGTTTCACCGTTTCGTGTATATATGGAGATCCGTAACTCCGATTGGCCTGAAACCTTCGCCGTGATTTTTTTCCGAATATTAGCTTTCTTGCGGCAAAAGAAGAGTGTCAACCGCCTTATGGTGGGCTCACGAGGGTAGGGGCGCGCCCTCCTGGTACGGGCATGGGCCCCTACCTCGTGACCACCTCGGGCACCGTCTCGCGTGGATTTTTCTTCCGGAATTTTCCATATTTTCCAAAAATAAGCTCCGTCCGTTTTTATCCCGTTTGGACTCCATTTGATATGGATATTCTTCGAAACATAAAACATGCAACAGGCGAGGCGGCCTTTGAGCCTTTGGATCAATAAGTTAGTCCCAAAAATAATATAAAAAGTTGCCAAAAAGTATATGAAAGTGAATAATATTGGCATGGAACAATCAAAAATTATAGATACGACGGAGACGTATCAATGATCGTTCGCACGTACCGGACGTGTTGTTTCGCGGAATACAATCACAGTCACTGCAAGGCTTTGAGCAGGATCCCAGCTTCTCTGGGCCTTCAGGAATTTTTGACTGGAGGCTTGTAAGTAGCCTTGGTACACGCTCTCTGTTTGTCGGACTAAATTATACGATTAACCAGGAGATAACCGACGCCAAGGATCATGATGGCAGCGCGATTTCGTTCATCACGCAAAACTGTGTGTACACAGCATATCATGTGTCTCTGCATGCACCATACCCTGATATGTGCCGCCACGCTCTGCAGCCCAAAGTAGGAGAGAGGGTTGATATGTCTCCAACGTATCTACTTTTCCAAACACTTTTGCCCTTGTTTTGGACTCTAACTTGCATGATTTGAATGAAACTAACCCGGACTGACGTTGTTTTCAGCAGAACTGCCATGATGTTGTTTTATGTGTAGAAAAGGAAAGTTCTCGGAATGTCCTGGAAATGCACGGAGGCACTTTTTGGAATTAATAAGAATTTCTGAGCGAAAGAAATACATCAGGGGGACCAGGGCCTGTCCACGAGACAGGGGGCGCCCCCCTGTAGGGCGCGCCCCCTATCTCGTGGCCCCCCTGGACCTCCACCGACCTCAATTCCAACTCCATATATTCACATTCGAGGAGAAAAAAATCAGATAGAAAGTTTCATCGCGTTTTACGACAGGGAGCTGCCGCCAAGCCCTAATATCTCTCGGGAGAGATGATCTGGAGTCCGTTCGGGGCTCCGGAGAGGGGGATTCGTCGCCGTCGTCATCATCAACCATCCTCCATCACCAATTTCATGATGCTCACCGTCGTGTGTGAGTACTTCCATCGTAGTCTTGCTGGACGGTGATGGGTTGGATGAGATTTACCATGTAATCAAGTTTAGTTTTGTTAGGGTTTGATCCCTAGTATCCACTATGTTCTGAGATTGATGTTGCTATGACTTTGCTATGCTTAATGCTTGTCACTAGGGCCCGAGTGCCATGATTTCAGATATGAACCTATTATGTTTTCATGAATATATGTGTGTTCTTGATCCTATCTTGCAAGTCTATAGTCACCTATTATGTGTTATGATCCGACAACCCCAAGTGACAATAATCGGGATACTTCGGTGATGACCGTAGTTTGAGGAGTTCATGTATTCACTATGTGCTAATGCTTTGTTCCGTTTCTCTATTAAAAGGAGGCCTTAATATCCCTTAGTTTCCGCTAGGACCCCGCTGCCACGGGAGGGTAGGACAAAAGATGTCATGCAAGTTCTTTTCCATAAGCACGTATGACTATTTATGGAATACATGCCTACATTACATTGATGAATTGGAGCCAGTTCTATATCACCCTATGTTATAGCTATTACATGAGGAATCGCATCCGGCATAATTATCCATCACTGATCCATTGCCTACGAGCTTTTCATATATTGTTCTTCGCTTATTTACTTTTCCGTTGCTATTGTTACAACTACTACAAAAACCCAAAAACATTTATCTTTACTTTTGCTACCATTACCTTTATTATCATACCACTTTTGCTACTAAACACTTTGCTGCAGATACTAAGTTATCCAGGTGTGGTTGAATTGACAACTAAACTGCTAATACTCAAGAATATTCTTTGGCTCCTTGTTTGAATCAATAAATTTGGGTTGAATACTTTACCCTCGAAAGCTGTTGCGATCCCCTACACTTGTGGGTTATCAAGACTAATTTAAAGCGCCGTTCTTGAGCATAGCTCTATTCTCTGAGTCACTTGGGATTTATATCTGTTGATCACTATGAAGAACTAGAAAGACGACCGAACTATTATTTTGCCCTCAACTACGAGGGGAGGTAAGGAACTGCCATCTAGCTCTGCACTAGATTCTCCTTCTGTTATTAGTAAACTTGCGACACCTAAACCTGCTACTGCTATGGATTCTGATATGTCGCATGTTATTGATGATGCCACTTCTGCTATGCATGATGAAACTACTTCTATGCGTGATACTACTTTGCCATTAGGTGAAAATTTCTTGATGAACAACTTGCTAGAGTTAGGGGGAATGAAAATATTGAAGATGCTATTATTGATGATAGTGATGATGAAGGTTCTCCCAATGATTATGTATTACTGTTGTTCTGAGGGTTATGTTATGAATGAAGAAGCTGCTAGGGAGATCTTTGCTTGCAATGATAGATATGATCTTAAAAAATTATTAGCTAAATGGAAGCAGCAGTCTCTTAATGCTAGAATGAAACCTGACCCTGCTTTTGCTACTTCACCTATCTGTGTTACTGATAAGGATTATGAATTCTCTATTGATCCTGAGATTATTACTTTGGTTGAATCTGATCCTTTTTATGGCCTTGAATCTGAAACTGTTGTGGCACATATTACCAAGTTGAATGATATAGCTACCCTGTTTACTAATGATGAGAAGTCTCGCTATTACTATATCCTTAAGATATTTCCGTTCTCATTAAAGGGTGATGCTAAGACTTGGTATAATTCTCTTGCTCCTGGTTGTGTCATAGTCCCCGGGATATGATTTATTACTTCTACGCTAAATATTTCCTGCTCATAAGAAACAAGCTGCCTTATGGAAATATATAATTTTGTGCAAATCAAAGAAGAGAGTCTCCCACAAGCTTGGGGAGGCTTCTCCGTTACTTAATGCTTTACTGGTCATCCTCTCAAAAAATGAAATACTTGATATCTTTTATAATGGACTAACCGATGCTTCCAAGGACTACTTGGATAATTGTGCTAGTTGTGTTTTCAGGAAAGAAACGATAAATGAAGCTGAAATACTATTGAATAATATGTTGACTAATGAAAATAATTGGACTCTTCCCGAGCCAATTCACGAAGTAATTCTGAACCAATTGAGCCAACTCTGAGCCTATTCCTAAACCCACTCCGAAGAAGAGAGGTGTTTTATTTCTCGATCTGAAGATATGCAAGAGGCAAAGAAATCAATGAAAGAAAAAGGTATTAAAGGCGGCGATGTTAAGAATTTACCACCTATTGAACAAATACATGGTCTTAATATACCGCCTGTTGAAGAACCACATTGTCTTGATAACCTGACACAGGTAGTAAAGGTAAATTCTCTCTATAGATATGATAAAGTTGAAATTCCCTCTACTAAATTCCATAGCCCATGCTTAGATGAATTTGATGACTTTATGGCTAGACAAGAAATTTTTATTGCTTATTTTGGTAGAGAGTTAAAGAATAATGCTTTCGAGGTAGGACGTGTAAGCGATAATCTGGCTAGAGTTAAAGGTGAACTTCACCTTGTTAGCATATATCCTTCTATGGTTGCTACTCAAGCTGAGCAAGTACTTCAAGCTCAAAATGATTTGCTTGATGAATGAAATAATAAAAATGACTTTGCTGTTAGAGTGGCTACTAGAACTGGTAGAATGACTCAGGAACCTTTGTATCCTGAAGGCCACCCTATAATCGAGCAAGATTCTCAGAGAAATAATTTAGAGGCACCTAGTTCTTCTAAAAAGAAGAAAAAGAAAAATGATAGAACTTTGCATGCTTCTAGTGAACGTACTGTAGACACACCTGAGAATCCCAATGATATTTCTATCTCTGATGCTGAAACTCAATCAGGTGATGAACATGAACCTAGTGATAACGTTAATGATAATGTTCATGTTGATCCTCAACCTAGCAAAAACAATGAAGTAGAGATTGAACCTGTTGTTGATCTTGATAACCCACAATCAAAGAATCAACGTTATGATAAGAGAGATTTTGTTGCTAGGAAGGACGGTAGAGAAAGAGAACAATGGGTTCAGAAACCCATGCCCTTTCCTCCTAAACCATCCAAGACAAAGGATGAGGAGGATTTTGAGCGCTTTGCTGAAATGATTAGACCTATTTTCTTACGTACGCGCTTAACTGATATGCTTAAAGTAAATCCTTATGCTAAGTATATGAAGGATATCATCACAAATAAAAGAAAGACACCGGAAGCTGAAATTTCCACCATGCTTGCTAATTACACTTTTAAGTGTGGAATACCAAAGAAACTTGGAGATCCGGGTGTACCAACTATACTATGCTCCATCAAAAGAAATTATGTTAGAACTGCTTTATGTGATCTTGGAGCCGGTGTTAGTGTTATGCCTCTCTCTTTATACCGTAGACTTGAATTGAATAAGTTGACACCTACTGAAATATCTTTGCAAATGGCTGATAAATCAACTGCTATACTGCCGGTATTTGCGAGGATGTGCTGTTGTAGTTGCAAATGTCACTATCTTAACGGACTTTGTTATTCTTGATATTCCCGAGGACGATAGTATGTCTATTATCCTTGGTAGACCTTTTCTTAATACTGCAGGGGCTGTTATTGATTGCAACAAAGGCAATGTCACTTTTCATTTTAATGGTAATGAGCATACAGTACACTTCCGAGGAAACAATCTCAAGTTCATAGCATCAATTCTGTTGGAAAAGTTCCAACTATTATTATTAGACATTTTGAATTTCCTCTCCCTACTGTCAAGAAAAAGTATGATATTCTTATTGTTGGGGATTTTCATATCCCCGTTGAGGTAACTTAGTGTTATTCAAAATTTCTCCTGTTCCGTGTTACTCGGAATGAGTTTGTTAACAAGACTTGATCAACCTTGTTAGTGGATTCATTTTGATGATCACGAGATGGATGAAACTAGAAGGCACAACCTTACATGCCCTCTTTTTACTTTCTGTTATTTAGAATAAATAAAGCAAAAATAGTATTATCTGTTTGTTTTCTGAATTATCTATGCATTAAAAAATAGTCTGAAAATAAAAGTGCTCCAAATGCCCTGCAAATTTAGTATGATTTTTTCTGGAATATTTGAGGATTTTAGGCACTGAAATCACTGCAGGAGGGGCAAGCACCAGGCCACGAGAGTGGAGGGCGCGCCCCCCCTATAGGGCGCGCCCCCTGTCTCGTGGGCCCCTGGTGGCCCCCCTCCACTTATGCCAGCACCCACACACTTCATCTTCCACCCAAAAATATCCCCATCCAGCTCAAGCACAAGTTCTAGCTCATTTTGCTGCAATTTTTGATCTCCTTGCTCAAAGCTCCATTCACAAAACTGCTTTGGGAGATAGTTGCTTGGTATGTGACTCCTCCATTCGTCCAATTATTTTCTGTTCTAGTGCTTTATTCATCGCAATTTTTTTCTGCATAGGTGACCATGTTCTTGAGCTTGCATGTTAAATTTATGAGGTCCCAAGCAATTCTGATGCATGATATAGGCTCTAGGCACTTGTAGGAGTAGTTGCTACCAATCTTGTTTAGTTTTGTTCACTTTTGTTCTGAAGTTACTAAAATTTCGGAAATTTTCAGAAAAAGAATTATGTTTAGAAGAATGTACCAAAGTGGTTCCTCGGCAAAGAAAGGGCCAAGGATTGCTATACGTGAGCAAGATGTTGAATTGCCGAGGGACGTGGATGTACGAGCTTGTGAGTGGCCATCTGATGATTTTATGGCCGAAGCAGGTTTCAAGGAGGAATTTGACGCGTATGTGCGTAATGCTGAGTTGGAGGACTTCTTACAAGATAAGTGTCCTCAATACTATCAATTGACTGATTCCTTTGTGCAGAGGTTCCAATATAACTGTGCGCGTAATTCTCCTAGTGTCATGTTTGATATTTATGATACATCTTATACCATGGATTTAGAGGATTTCACAACTGCTTGCAAACTCCCGCAGTGGGGTAATATTAATGATCCTCGCAAATCTGAGTTTAGAGATTTTCTTGCTAGTATTACTGTGGGAGAATCTAGGGACATTGCACAAGCTACCATAGGGAGGATACATTTTCCTGCTATACATTATTTTTCTCTCTTTATTGGTAGATGCATTAACGGTAAGGATGAAGCATGTCACATGTGTGTCCCTGATCTTTGTGTCCTCAAGAGTGTTGTGTCAGGTTATAAAGGTTATAACTTGGGGGCAATAGTTGCACGTAGGTTGCAGAATAATAGTAGAAAGGGGGATTTATTTGGAGGAATTTATGCAACCCGTCTGGCTAATTATCTTAATATAGCCCCACGAGAGGAGGATATGATTTTTACCTCCTGTTTATTTGGATAAAGAAGCTATGTTCAATCATCAATTTCTTGCGAGGAATGAACAATTCCTCCATTATCGACTAATCTATGACAGACGCAACGTCGTCCATGTTACTCTTCCTGCTCCCTACCTTTTTGATTATCAGGCAAAAGGAAGATATGTTGTCACCAGGGAGGAAGCAGCTGCACACGAGAGGGGAGCGGAGGCAGCTCGCCAACACGCTGGAGCTCAGGAGGCGGTTGCCGCTGCATCTCAGTACGACCCCAGTTTCACTTATGGATAACAGACAGGTGGTCCTTGGTACTAGACCAACTTAGGCCAAAAGCCTAAGCTTGGGGGAGTACATATTTCTCACCGACTTTACATTCATGTTCACACACTAGTTGTCGGTGCTCATACTCTTTCATTGTATTATCCATACTAGTTTAAATTTCTTTTTGTAGTTTTCTTCTTGTGTGTTTGATAAACCTTAAGAAAAAACCAAAAAAAAATAGTTAGTTTAATTTCCATGCTTGTAGTAGAAATTAAAATGAAAACCCAAAAAGATTTCTACTTCTTCTTCTTACTTGTTGGGAGCTTTCCCATGTAAATAGTTTTCTTTTCTTTTCTTTTCTTTGGGGGTCGAGAAGACCATATTGAAAATGTTTAGCGGCTCTTATATGCTTGATTGTTTATTTAACCTAGAGCCCATATTACTTGTCTTCTCTCTTGAGTTGAATGCTTCCAGTTTCCAGCTTAGTCCAATGCACGTGCACTCTTATTATTATACACATCGTTCGGTCGTGCAAGTGAAAGGCAATAATGACGACATATGATGGACTTATTGAGATGAGAAAAGCTGGTATGAACTCGACCTCTCTTGTTTTTTTAAATATGATGAGTTCATCGTTTCTGAGTTAGTTTATTATGAAGTAAACATATTTGCAATGACATTTAGAGAGTATAGTTGCTTGTGCCATGCTTGATTAGCTATGAGTTATAATGGTTTACCTTGCGTGCCAACATGCAATTAAAATGATTATGATGTGGTATGATGGGATGGTATCCTCCTTTGAATGAATTGAGTGACTCGACTTGGCACATGTTCACGCATGTAGTTGAAACAAATCAACATAGCCTTCACGATATTTATGTTCATGGTGGATTATATCCTACTCATGCTTGTACTCAGTGTAAATTAATTTTAATGCATGTTTACGACTGTTGTCGCTCTCTCAGTTGGTTTCTTCCCAGTCTTTTGCTAGCCTTCACCTGTACTAAGCGGGAATACTGCTTGTGCATCCAAACTCCTTAAACCCCAAAGTTGTAACATATGAGCCCACTATACCTTCCTATATGCGGTATTTACCTGCCGTTCCAAGTAAATTTGTATGTGCCAAACTCCAAACCTTCAAATGAAATTTTGTTTTGTATGCTCGAGCAACTCATGTTTCAACTAGGGCTGCCTATATCTTCCATGCTAGGTGGGTTATTCTCAAGAGGAGTGGACTCCGCTCCTCATTCACGAGAAAGGGCGCAGGATGCCCAGTCCCATAATCCAAAAAGATCAAAGCAAATCAAAATAATTAAACAAAACTCCCCCAGGGTTGTTAGTTGGAGGCACTCGTTGTTTCGAGCAAGCCATGGATTGATGCTTGTTGGTAGATGGGGGAGTATAAACCTTTACCATTCTGTTTGGGAACTGCCTATAATGCATGTAGTATGGAAGATACAGCCATCTCATAGTTGTTGCGTTGACAGTGAAAGTATGCCGCTCAAAATGTTATTCAATCTCTATTTTAAAATCGAGCTCGCGCCTCTACAAATCCCTCGCTTCCCTCTGCGAAGGGCCTATCTATTTACTTTTATGTTGAGTCATCACCCTTCTTATTAAAAGCACCCATTGAGAGCACACCTTGTCATTTGCATTCATTATTATTGGTTTATATTGGGTATGACTTGACTGGATCTCTTTTACCATGAATTACAATGTTTAGTCAGTCCTTGATCTTTAAAGGTGCTCTGCATTTATGTTTTGCGGTCTCGGAAAGGGCTAGCGAGATACCATTTTGTTATATCATGTTATGATTATTTTGAGAAAGTGTTGTCATCCGAGTTTTATTATTATGGCTCGCTAGCTGATTATGCTATTGATATGAGTAATTGTGAGACCTAAGTGTTATTGTGAGTATGGTTAGTTCATAATATTTGCTTAAACTTGAATGTTGGCTTTTCATGTTTACAACAACAAGAGCAAACAGAGTTTGTAAAAGATTTCTTTATCACTTTCAGTTTATCAACTGAATTGCTTGAGGACAAGCAAAGGTTTAAGCTTGGGGGAGTTGATACGTCTCCAACGTATCTACTTTTCCAAACACTTTTTCCCTTGTTTTGGACTCTAACTTGCATGATTTGAATGAAACTAACCCGGATTGACGCTGTTTTCAGCAGAACTGCCATGATGTTGTTTTATGTGTAGAAAAGAAAAGTTCTCGAAATGTCCTGGAAATCCACGGAGGCACTTTTTGGAATTAATAAGAATTTCTGGGCGAAAGAAATACATCAGGGGGCCTAGGGCATGTCCACGAGACAGGGGGCGCCCCCCCGTAGGGCGCGCCCGCTATCTCGTGGGCCCCCTGGACCTCCACTGACCTCAATTCCAACTCCATATATTCACGTTCGGGGAGAAAAAAATCAGAGAGAAAGTTTCATGGCGTTTTATGACATGGAGCCGCTGCCAAGCCCTAATCTCTCTCGGGAGGGCTGATCTGGAGTCCGTTCGGGGCTCCAGAGAGGGGGATTCGTCGTCGTCGTCATCATCAACCATCCTCCATCACCAATTTCATGATGCTCACCGCCGTGCGTGAGTAATTCCATCGTAGGCTTGCTGGACGGTGATGGGTTGGAATAGATTTACCATGTAATCAAGTTAGATTTGTTAGGGTTTGATCCCTAGTATCCACTATGTTCTAAGATTGATGTTGCTATGAATTTTCTATGCTTAATGCTTGTCACTAGGGCCCGAGTGCCATGATTTTAGATCTGAACCTATTATATTTTCATGAATATATGTGTGTTCTTGATCCTATCTTGCAAGTCTATAGTCACCTATTATGTGTTATGATCCGACAACCCCGAAGTGACAATAATCGGGATACTTCTCGGTGATAAGCGTAGTTTGAGGAGTTCATGTATTCACTATGTGCTAATGCTTTGTTCCGGTTCTCTATTAAAAGGAGGCCTTAATATCCCTTAGTTTCCACTAGGACCCCGCTGCCACGGGAGGGTAGGACAAAAGATGCCATGCAAGTTCTTTTCCATAAGCACGTATGACTATTTACGGAATACATGCCTACATTACATTGATGAATTGGAGCTAGTTCTATATCACCCTATGTTATAGCTATTACATGAGGAATCGCATCCGGCATAATTATCCATCACTGATCCATTGCCTACGAGCCTTTCATATATTGTTCTTTGCTTATTTACTTTTTTGTTGCTACTGTTACAACTACTACAAAAACCCAAAAACATTTATCTTTACTTTTGCTACCGTTACCTTTATTATCATACCACTTTTGCTACTAAACACTTTGCTGCGAGATACTAAGTTATCCGGTGTGGTTGAATTGACAACTCAACTGCTAATACTCAAGAATATTCTTTGGCTCCCCTTGTGTCGAATCAATAAATTTGGGTTGAATACTTTACCCTCGAAAGCTGTTGTGATCCCCTACACTTGTGGGTTATCAAGGGTCGCAAGTATCATACTTCGACCTGCTGGCTGGAGTTTTCCCCGTCAGGCACCCATCTGGTTCAAGCCGTCAGCCAATTTCCACAGCTTAATAAATAGTAACGTCTAACTGAGCCAGTTAGTTAGATGCGTACACTTGGTGTAGTAGGATCTTTATTTAGTTTGATGCATACACTTTTTCTTTTTTGGTAGCCCTTTTGTAATGATGGCTGATGTTTGGTTTGGAAGAGAGCTGCGTCTTCACTCTTACGGCACGCTTCTTTATACATTGCATCCCCAGCCCTGGTTGCTGCTGCTGTTTTCAATGTACAGTCAGTAGTATATTTCGTCTGTTGGTTGAATAAATGTGTTGTTAGAACGACAAACACAATGTTTTGGAAGTCGTTGCACGGTTCGATCCTTTAGTGCCCCGTACCGTACGCAGCTCATACTATTTTTCGTACAGAACACATTTCCACTTGTTGATAACATGCAGCCCACAGATGAAGGTCCAATAGAGAAGCCCATAATTAAATGGAAGGGAGGATCTCACATGAATCCGGCCCAGGTACATGCTCATGGTCCCCTAAACATAAATAAGTAAATAAATAAATAAAGCTAAATGCTCATGCACCAGCTCTTTGGAAAAATAGGTAGCCCAGTATTTCTTTTTGAAGAATACCCAAGCTAGGCCTATTTGTTTTCTCCGAATTACTGGGCTGCAAATCTTTCAAGACAAGGAGGGATGCATTCCGGCCTGGCCAAAGAGTATGGTTTAATGTCTGTTAAAAGTAATATCAAAAGGGGTTGAAAATTCCAAAAGAATTATAGCAAATGGGATATTAGTTTCTTTTTTTGTTTTTGTTCTTCACTGATATCTTATACGTATTTCATTGGATTTAACATGAAATAGTACTAATTTTTTTTTTTAGTATGGCTATTAATTTTTGGATTAACAATATTTCGTTCCCCAGCAAAAATTTGTGAATTTTCAAAATTTCCCACATATTTAGTTAATTTTTGACCACAGTCTTGACGAGAAAATGGCCAGCAATTCTAAAAATGGAAAACAGGCTGCAATAAATTCCATATGAATTAGAAAATGAGTAAAAATTACAAAAATAATAGCAAATGGGTTGTACACGCCACCGATTTTGAGGCTGACTTGTTTACGCAAGGTTTTGTCAGTGAATACACGATTCTAGCAGCAGTGACTGTTGGATGTCCATCCAACGGCCGACGTGCTTCTTCAATCTCTGATCTTCATGCTCCAGCCGCCTAAACTAGCGTCGGCGGGACTGTCTGCTCCCTCCTATTGTGGCCCGCTGTGATGCCGCACAGGCTTCCCCGGCCCACCCTACTCCCTCCGCTGGCCTGGCCGCATGCAATCAACTGCCTCCTTATTACGCGAAAAAAAATGGTTCCTCCCACTGACATCTGGGGCGCACCGGTTGGGATGCTGACCTGTGGGCCTACTAAGTTGACGTGTACGCAGGGCTTGTCAACTTAGTCAACAAACGATTCCAGCAGTAACCGTTGGATTTGAATCGAACGGTCCTGCTGCTTCTTCAATCGCTGCTCTTCTTGCACCAGCCGCCCAAACCAGCGCCGGGGAGACCGCCTGCTCCTGCCTCCAGTGGCCGGCTGTGCTGCCGTTGAGGCCTCATCGCCCCCTACTACTCCCACCGCTAGCCAGGCCCTGCGGCGACGGCAGCCTCACACCGCAGCCGAACCAGTGAACCCTCGTACTCCTCTCCGTGTGGGCATCCACTGCCGCATCTTCCCCGGCTCTGCGCCGTCCACTTCCTAGGCCTCGCCGTCGTCCACCGCCTTGGTTCTCTCGGCGCGGCGTGGTCAATGTGGTCAACGACATTCCATCAGAAGAGTACTGTACGTGGAGAGGCTGACAGCTGGGTCCACGGCCACAACCCAATTTTTTTGTGATTTGCCAAGTAAGTCGCTTTGTTAGGCCTGTTGGGCTGCAAATCTTTCAAGACGGGGACAACTTTCATTCGGCTGGCCGAGAAAATGGCCCATCAGTAATGAGAAATGGGCTGTACATTTTTAATACACATCAAACTGGCAATTAGTTTCAAATATCTTTTTTTCATTTCGAGATTTTAAATTACATTAATTTTATGCGTGGAGAATTTGTTGGATTTTATATTGATATACATTTATTTTTAAAATCAGTTTGAATGTGAGTCGAAATTTCGGGATTAAAAACAGTTCGGACCGCACCGAATTATGCAAAATTTCGTATAATTTTTTAACCGTGGCCACAATATGGGCTGTAATGCTAACAAAAAGAATATGGGCTAAAAAACCTTAAGAATTAGCAAATGGGCTGTAAATTATTAGAAATAATGGCAGATGGGTTGTATGCTGTTTTCTACAGATTTGAGGCTTTCCTAAAAAAAGGTTGACGCACAAGCAGTGACTGTTGGATGTCCGTCCAACGGCCGTCGTGCTTCTTCAATCTCTGCTCATCCTGTTCCAGCCGCTCAAACAAGCGCCGGCGAGATTGCCTGCTCCCTCTTCCCCGCGGCCGGCTGTGCTTCCGCACATGCCTCACCGCCCCACCGTACTCCCATCGCTGGCCTAGCCATCCCTCTACTCACCCACACCTGCTGTTATTCTCCGTGACGGCAGCGAATCCAAGACACCCTCGTACAGTCGTACTCCCCTCCGTGTGGGAAACAACTGCCGAGTCTTCCCTGCCTCCGTGTCGTTCCCTTCCTAGGCCTCGCCGTCGTCCACCGCCCTGGTGCTCTCGGCGCGGCCTGGGCAACATGGTCAACGACCAACATGCATCTTAAGTGGACTGTACATGGAGAGGCCGACAGCTGAGTCCAGGGTCGCACGCAAGGAAATGCCTCTTTATTACGCGCAGAATAATGATTCCTCCACCTAACATCAGGGACCCACCGAAAGGGCCTCTGTATTTCGCGAAAAAAACGTTACCGCTGCTGACACCTCGGACCCACCGGCTATATCTTCGCACGCAAGGAAGTGCCTCCTTATTATGCACAAAAAAATGAATACTCCCCCTGTTAGCTGGGACCCAGTATAGTGGCAGGCTGACTTGTGGGCCTACTAAGTTCACGGGGATGAAGGGCTTTGTCAACTTAGTCAATATGCACGATTCTAGCTCCAGTGACCGTACGATGTCCATCCAACGGCCGTAGTGCTTCTTCAACCTCTGGTCTTCTTGCTCCAGCCGCCCAAACCAGCGTCGGTCGTGCCTCGTGCTCCTGCCTCCCGTGGCCGGCTGCGATGCGGCAGAGGCCTCACCGCCCCCTACTACTCCCACCGCTGGCCAGGCCATCCCTCTACTCACCCACACCCCCTGTTATTCTGCGGCGACGGTGCTACGTCTTGAGCTTGTGTTGGTTTTCCTCGAAGAGGAGAGGGTGATGTAGCAAGAGTAGCGTAAGTATTTCCCTCAGTTTTGAGAACCAAGGTATCAATCCAGTAGGAGGCTCCTCAAAAGTCCCACGCACCTACACAAACAAACTGAGAACTCGCAACCAACGCAATAAAGTTGTTGTCAATCCCTTCATGGCCACTTGCGAAAGTGAGATCTAATAAAGATAGTATGATAAGATAAATATATTTTTGGTATTTTATAATATAGATGCAAAAAGTAAAGATGCAAATAAAAGTAGATTGAAAGCAAATATGATGACAGATAGACCCGGGGGCCATAGGTTTCACTAGAGGCTTCTCTCAAGATAGCATAAGTATTACGGTGGGTGAACAAATTTTTGTCGAGCAATTGATAGAAAAGCGCATAGTTATGAGATTATCTAGGCATGATCATGTATATAGGCATCATGTCCATAACAAGTAGACCGACTCCTGCTGCATCTACTACTATTACTCCACACATCGACCGACTCCTACACGCATCTGGAGTATTAAGTTCATAAGAACAGAGTAACGCATTAAGCAAGATGACATGATGTAGAGGGATAAACTCATGCAATATGATATAAACCCCATCTTGTTATCCTCGATGGCAACAATACAATACGTGCCTTCCAACCCTTTCTGTCACTGGGTAAGGACACCGCAAGATTGAACCCAAAGCTAAGCACTTCTCCCATGGCAAGAACGATCAATCTAGTAGGCCAAACCAAACTGATAATTCGAAGAGACTTGCAAAGATAACTCAATCACACATAAAAGAATTCAAAAGATTCAAATATTATTCATAGATAAACTTGATCATAAACCCACAATTCATCGGATCTCGACAAACACACCGCAAAAAGAGTTTACATCGAATAGATCTCCATAAGATAGGGGGAGAACATTGTATTGAGATCCAAAAAGAGATATGAAGCCATGTATCTTATAACTATGGACCCGTAGGTCTTTGGTAAACTACTCACAACTCATCGGAGGGGCAAGGATGTTGATGTAGAAGCCCTCCGTAGTCGATTCCCCCTCCGGCAGAGTGCCGGCGAAAGCTCCAAGATGAGATCTCGCGGATACAGAAGGTTACGGCGGTGGAAATTATGTTTCGTGGTGCTCCTGGATGTTTTCGGGGTACGTAGATATATATAGGAGGAAGAAGTACGTCGGTTGCCGCCCGAGGGGCCCACGAAATAGGGGGCGCGCCCTACAGGGGGCGCCCTCCTATCTCGTGGCTGCCTCGGCTGCTTCTTGACTTGCACTCCAAGTCCTCTGGATCACGTTCGTTCCAAAAATCACGCTCCCGAAGGTTTCATTCCGTTTGGACTCCGTTTGATATTCCTTTTCTTCGAAATACTGAAATAGGCAAAAAACAGCAATATGGGTTGGGCCTCCGGTTAGTAGGTTAGTCCCAAAAAATGATATAAATGTGTAAAATAAAGCCCATAAACATCCAAAAAGGGTAATATAATAGCATGGAACAATAATAAATTATAGATACGTTGGAGACGTATCAAGCATCCCCAAGCTTAATTCCTGCTCGTCCTCGAGTAGGTAAATGATAAAAAGAGAATTTTTGATGTGGAATGCTACCTAGCATAATTCATAATGTAATTTTATTTATTGTGGCATGAAAGTTCAGATCCAAATGATTCAAAATAAAAGTTCATATTGATAAAAGAAATAGTAACACTTCAAGCATACTAATCAAAGTAATCATGTCTTCTCAAAATAGCATGGCAAAAGAAAGTTCATCCCTACAAAATCTTATAGTTAGGCTATGCTTCATTTTCGTCACACAAAGATGTTCCCAACTTCTATACCCCCGATGTCAAGCCAAGCAATTGTTTCATACTTAAATAATCTCAAACTTTTTCAACTTTCACGCAATACATGAGCGTGAGCCATGGATATAGCACTATGGGTGGAATAGAATGTGATGATGGGGACTGTGTGGAGAAGACAAAAAAGGAGAAAGTCTCACATTGACAAGGATAATCAATGGGCTATGGAGATTCCCATCAATTGATGTCAACGTGAGGAGTAGGGATTGCCATGCAATGGATGCACTAGAGCTATAAATGAATGCTCAACAAAAGAAAACTAGTGGGTGTGCATCCAACTTGCTTGCTCACGAAGACCTAGGGCATTTGAGGAAGCCCATCGTTGGAATATACAAGCCAAGTTCAATAATGAAAAATTCCCACTAGTATGAAAAAGACAACTTATGAGACTCACTATATGAAAAACATGGTGCTACTTTGAAGCACAATATATGAGACTCACTACATGAAGAACAAGGTGCTACTTTGAAGCACAAGTGTGGAAAAAGAGATAGTAACATTGCCCTTTTTATTTATTTTCTTTTTCTTTTCTCTTTTTTTTCCTTTTCCTTTTTTTAGGCCTTTTCTTTTTTCTTTTGGCCTTTTTTTTCTTTTTTCTTTTTGGGCAATGCTCTAATAAAGAGGATCATCACACTTCTATTGATTACAACATAAGAGTTACAACTTGAAACTAGAACAAGATATGACTCTATATGAATGCCTCCGGTGGTGTAGCGGGATGGTGCAATGAATCAAGAGTGACATGTATGAAAAATAATGCATGGTGGCTTTGCCACAAATACGATGTCAACTACATGATCATGCAATGGCAATATGACAAAAGTAAAGTATGTCATGATGATGAAGAACGAAACGGTGGAAAGTTGCATGGCAATATATCTCGGAATGGCTATGGAAATGCCATATAATAGGTAGGTATGGTGGCTGTTTTGAGGAAGATATAGGGAGGTTTATGTGTGATAGAGCGTATCATATCACGGAGTTTGGATGCACCGGCGAAGTTTGCACCAACTCTCAAGGTGAGAAAGGGCAATGCATGGTACCGAAGAGGCTAGCAAAGGCGGAAAGGTAAAAGTGCGTATAATCCATGGACTCAACATTAGTCAAAAGAACTCATATACTTATTGCAAAAATTTAGAAGTCATCAAAAATCAAGTACTACGCGCATGCTCCTAGGGGGATAGATTGGTAGGAAAATACCATCGCTCGTCCCCGACCGCCACTCATAAAGATGCACAAGCCAGGTATACTTCATGTTTCAAATTTGTTACACAACTTTAACCATACGTGCATGCTACGGGACTTGCTAACTTCAACACAAGCATTCTTTAAATTCATAATCACCCAACTAGCATGACTTTAATATCACTACCTCCATATCTCAAAACAATTATCAACTATCAAATTGATCATAGCATCCAATTCACTTCCTATGATAGTTTTTATTATACCCAACTTGGATGCTCATCATTCTAGGACCAACTTTAAAACCATAGAAAATACCATGCTGTTCTAAAAGACTCTCAAAATAATATAAGTGAAGCATGAGAGACTAGCAATTTCTTAAAAATTAAGTCACCACCGTGCTCTAAAAGATATAAGTGAAGCACTAGAGCAAAAACTATCAAGCTCAAAAGGTATAAGTGAAGCACATAGAGTATTCTAGCAAATTATAATCAAATAGGCTTCTCCCAAAAGTTGTGTACAGCAAGGATGATTATGGTAAACTAAAAAGCAAAGACTAATATAATACACGACGCTCCAAGCAAAACACATATCATGTGGCGAATAAAAATATAGCTCCAAGTAAAGTTACCAATGAACGAAGACGAAAGAGGGGATGCCTTCCCGGGGCATCCCCAAGCTTAGGCTTTTGGCTATCCTTGAATATCTTGGGGTGCCATGGGCATCCCCAAGCTTAGGCTCTTGCCACCCTTTATTCCATAGTCCATAAAAGCTTTACCCAAAACTTGGAAACTTCACAACACAAAACTCAACAGGAAATCTTATAAGCTCTGTTAGTGAAAGAAAACAAGACCACCACATAAGGTACTGTAATGAACTCATTCTTTATTTATTTTGTGTTAAACCTACTGTATTCCAACTTCCTTATGGTTTATAAACTAATTTACTAGCCATAGATGCATTGAAATAAGCAAACAACACACGAAAAACAGAATCTGTCAAAAATAGAACAGACTGTAGCAATCTGTACTAACGCAAACTTCTGGAACTCTAAAAATCCTACTAAAATAGGAAGTTCTGGAAATTTTGTTTATTGAACAGAAGAAAAAAGAATAAACGCAAAAGCACTTTCCTGTGATTTAACAAAATTATATTCGTGCGTGCAAAGTTTCTGTTTTTCAGCAGAATCAAATCAACTATCATCGTAGGTTATCCTATAGGTTCTACTTGGCACAAACACTAACTAAAAGATAAAAACACATCTAAACAGAAGGTAGATGCAAGATTTATTACTAAATAGGAGCAAAAACAAAAAACATAAAGAAAATTGGGTTGCCTCCCAACTAGCACTATCGTTTAACGCCCCTAGCTAGGCATAAAAGCAAAGATAGATCTAACGGGTGCCATCTTTGGCACTAAATTCATAAGTAGCAGGCATGATAGATTCATAAGGTAATTTGACTTTCTTTCTTGTAAAGTGCTCCATGCCTTTCTTTAATGGAAATTGGAATCTAATATTCCCTTCCTTCATATCAATAATCGCACCAATCGTTCTAAGGAAAGGTCTACCAAGAATAATAGGGCAAGAAAGATTGCAATCTATATCAAGAACGATAAAATCCACGGGCACAAAATTTCTATTTGCAACAATGAGGACATCATTGATCCTTCCCATTGGATTTTTAATGGTGGAATCCGCAAGATGCAAATTTAAAGAGCAATCGTCAAGATCATGGAAACCTAGAATATCACATAAATTTTTTGGAATCGTGGAAACACTAGCACCCAAATCACACAAAGCAAAACACTCATAATCTTTAATTCTAATCTTTATAGTATGTTCCCATTCATCATTAAGTTTTCTAGGTATAGAAACTTCCAAGTTAAGTTTTTCATCATAAGATTGCATCAAGGCATCAACGATATGTTTGGTAAAAGCTTTGTTTTGATTATAAGCATGAGGAGAATTAACAACGGATTGCAACAAGGAAATACAACCTTTTAAAGAGCAATTATCATAATCAAATTCCTTGAAAGCCGAGATAGTAGGTTCAATGTTATTAGAAGTTGAGGATTCTCCAATCTCACTTTTACCAAATTTAGCATCAAGATCTAATGACTCCGAATTCTTGGGACGTCTTCTAGGCAAAGTTGATTCATCATCAATCCCATAATCATCAAAATTCATTTTTCAAAACATAGATCTAATAGGAGACGCATCAATAACTTTAAGATCCTCATCATTACTTTAGTGGAAACTAGAAGAACACGCTTTTATAAAGCTATCTTTTTAGCACGCAATCTAGCGATTCTTTCCTTGCACTCGTCAATGGAAATTCTCATTACTTTGAGAGACTCATTGATATCATGCTTAGGAGGAGAAGATCTAAGTTTAAGAGAATCAACATCAAGCGAAAGTCTATCAACGTTCCTAGGCAAATCATCAACTTTGAGCAATTTTTCTTCAAGCAAAGCATTAAAATTGTTTTGAGAAGCCATAAATTCTTTCACACTATTCTCAAAAATCAGAGGGCATCTTATTAAAATTACCATAAGAATTATTGTAGGAATTTCCATAATTATTAGAAGAATTACTAGGGAAAGGTCTAGCATTAAAGTTTCCTCTATAAGCATTGTTTCCAAAACTATTCCTACCAACAAAATTCACATCCATAGATTCATTATTATTCTCAATCAAGGAAGACAAAGGCATATCATTGGGATCAAGAGGAGTATTTTTAGTAGCAAACATCTTCATAAGTTCATCCATCTTTCCACTCAAAACATTGATTTCTTTTATAGCATGCACTTTTTTACTAGAAGATCTTTCGGTGTGCCATTGAGAATAATTAGCCATAATATTATCAAGAAGTTTTGTTGCATCTCCTAACGTGATTTCCATAAACGTGCCTCCCGCGGCCGAATCTAAGAGATTTCTAGAAGTAAAGTTCAAATCGGCATAAAATTTTTGTATGATCATCCATAAATTCAAACCATGAGTAGGGCAATTGCAAAGCATCAATTTCATTCTTTCCCAAGATTGGGCAACATGCTCATGATCAAGTTGTTTAAAATTCATGATATCGTTCCTAAGAGTGATAATCTTAGCGGGAGGAAAATGTTTAGAGATAAAAGCATCTTTGCACTTGTTCCAAGAATCAATACTATTTTTAGGCAAAGACGAAAACCAAACTTTAGCACGATCTCTAAGTGAAAATGGGAATAACATCAATTTGACAATATTGTTATCCGTATCTTTCTTCTTTTGCATATCACACAAATCAACAAAATTGTTTAGATGAGTAGCGGCATCTTCACTAGGAAGGCCGGCAAATTGATCTTTCATAACAAGATTCAACAAAGCGGTATTGATTTCACAAGACTCAACATCATTAAGAGGAGCAATCGGAGTACTAAGGAAATCATTATTATTGGTATTCGAGAAATCACACAATTTGGTATTATCTTGCACCATGGCAACAAGTAATCCAACACACAAGCAAACAGAAAAAGGCAAGAGAAAAGAGAGGGAGATTGGGAAAGAGAGGGCGAATAAAACGGCAAGGGTGAAGTGGGGGAGAGGAAAACGAGAGGCAAATGGCAAATAATGTAAATGCGAGGGAGATGGGTTTCTGATGGGTACTTGGTATGTCTTGACTTGAGCGAAGACCTCCACGGCAACGGCGCCAGAAATCCTTCTTGCTACGTCTTGAGCTTGCGTTGGTTTTCCTCGAAGAGGAGAGGATGATGCAGCGATAGTAGCGTAAGTATTTCCCTCAGTTTTTGAGAACCAAGGTATCAATCCAGTAGGAGGCTCCTCAAAAGTCCCACGCACCTACACAAACAAACTGAGAACTCGCAACCAACCCAATAAAGGGGTTGTCAATCCCTTCACGGCCACTTGCGAAAGTGAGATCTAATAAAGATAGTATGATAAGATAAATATATTTTTGGTATTTTATAATATAGATGCAAAAAGTAAAGATGCAAATAAAAGTAGATTGAAAGCAAATATGATAAGAGATAGACCCGGGGGCCATAAGTTTCACTAGAGGCTTCTCTCAAGATAGCATAAGTATTACGATGGGTGAACAAATTACTGTCGAGCAATTGATAGAAAAGCGCATAGTTATGAGATTATCTAGGCATGATCATGTATATAGGCATCACGTCCATAACAAGTAGACCGACTCCTGCCTGCATCTACTACTATTAATCCACACATCGACCGACTCCTGCCTGCATCTAGAGTATTAAGTTCATAAGAACAGAGTAACATTAAGCAAGATGACATGATGTAGAGGGATAAACTCATGCAATATGATATAAACCCCATCTTGTTATCCTCGATGGCAACAATACAATACGTGCCTTGCAACCCTTTACATCACACCGGGTAAGGACACCGCAAGATTGAACCCAAAGCTAAGCACTTCTCCCATGGCAAGAAAGATCAATCTAGTAGGCCAAACTAAACTGATAATTCGAAGAGACTTGCAAAGATAACTCAAACACAAATAAAAGAATTCAGAAGATTCAAATACTATTCATAGATAAACTTGATCATAAACCCACAATTCATCCGGTCTCGACAAACACACCGCAAAAAGAGTTTACATCGAATAGATCTCCACAAGAGAGGGGGAGAACATTGTATTGAGATCCAAAAAGAGAGAAGAAGCCATCTAGCTAATAACTATGGACGCGTAGGTCTGTGGTAAACTACTCACAACTCATCGGAGGGGCAAGGATGTTGATGTAGAAGCCCTTCGTGGTCGATTCCCCCTCCGGCAGAGTGCTGGCGAAGGCTCGAAGATGAGATCTCGCGGATCAGAAGGTTCCGGCGGTGGAAATTGTGTTTTGTGGTGCTCCCGGATGTTTTCGGGGTACGTAGGTATATATAGGAGGAAGAAGTACGTCGGTGGCCGCCCGAGGGGCCCACGAGACATGGGGCGCGCCCTCCTTTCTCGTGGCTGCCTTGGCTGCTTCTTGACTTGCATTCCAAGTCCTCTGGATCACGTTCATTCCAAAAATCACGCTCCCGACGGTTTCATTCCGTTTGGACTCCGTTTGATATTCCTTTTCTTCGAAATACTAAAGTAGGCAAAACAAAAACAGCAATATGGGCTGGGCCTCCGGTTAGTAGGTTAGTCCCAAAAATGATATAAATGTGTAAAATAAAGCCCATAAACATCCAAAAGGGGTAATATAATAGCATGGAACAATCAAAAATTATAAATACGTTGGAGACGTATCAGACGGCAGCCTCACACCACAGCGAACCAGTGAACCCTCGTACTCCTCTACGCGTGGGCATCCACTGTCGCGTCTTCCCCGGCTCCACATCTTCCCCTTCCTAGGCCTCGCCGCCGTCCACCGCCCTGGTGCTCTCGGCGCGGCGTGGTCAACGTGGTCAAGGAACGGCTTCCATCGGACGTGGACTGTACGTGGAGAGGATGACAGCTGGGTCCACGGCCGCAGCAAGGAAGTGCCTCCTTATTACGCGCAAAATAATTATTTCTCCACCTGACAGCGGGGACCCACCAGACGGGCCACCGTATTTCACGAAGAAAACGTTTCCCCTGACTGCTGGGACCCACCAGCTACATCTTCGCATGCAAGGAAGTGCGTCCGGGCAAAAAAACGATTCGCCCCCCTGACTACAGGGACCCACCAGCTACATCTTCCCAGGCAAGGAAGTGCACGGCGGTCGGGACCCACCTGGTCGAAGCGTCGTAGCATTGTCATTCTGGTCGCGAACGTGTAATGCGTACCGGTCGTTGTAGAGGCGCGCACGTGTCGTAGTAGAGGCGTGCACGTAGCATGTACACGTGCGTACAGCGGCCAGGGTGCAAGAAAGAAAATACGACCACGTACGTACATACGGGCAGGGTCTCGAATGCCTACTCGCGCATACGTACGGCCAGGGCTCATGTACGTGGCTGGGTCGGAACGGAGAAACAGCGTCGCCGTCGTGTTCATGGGGAGCCAACCGGCTGGGTCGGAACGAAATGTGTCGTCGTGTTCATCGGGAGGGCTTGGACGGAACAAGCGATGGAAACGAGGCCTGGCGTACAGCAGAACAGAGGAAACGGCCTTGTGTTCGACCGGCCATGTTCGAAACTGGATCCTGTTCATCGGGAGGGGTCTGGCGTACCACAAAACGGAGGAAACGGACCTCCTACGGTCGAAACGGGGTCCTGTTGATTGGGAGGGGTGTGGCGTACCGCAAAACGGAGGAAACGGACTTGTGTTGGAGCGCTACGGTCGAAACGGGGTCCTGTTGATCGGGAGGGGTGTGGCGTACCGCAAAACGGACGAAACGGACTTGTGTTGGAGCGCTACGGTCGAAACAGGGGTCCTGTTCATCGGGAGGGGTGTGGCGTCGCAAAAGCAGGACTCCACGGGATACTGTTCATCTCCACCGTCGACCTCCTTAAGCCTCCATGGGCTACCGTCGACCTCCTCCAGCCTCCACGGGCTCCTGTTCATCCAGCCTCCACCGCGCGCTACTCCACCGGCTACTGTTCAACAACCCCTCCACGGGCACCCCTCCACGGTCTACTGTTCATCCAGCCCTCCACACCACGGGGTCCTGTTCATCCAGCCCTCCACACCACGTGGTCCTGTTCATCCAGAGGCAACGCCACCGCTCACTGTTCATCCAAGCCCCCGCAACGCTCACTGTTCATCCAGAGAGGCAGCATCGATCGGCTTCAGTTAGCAGCAGTAGCGAAGGAATCGCTCGATCGGGTTCTGTTAACAGCCATCGATCGATCGCTCGAGTTCACTAACGCGTAGCCGGTAGTGCAATCGCTTGGGTTCAGTTACAGCCCAACGTCTCGCTCGGGTTCAGATACAGCCAAGGCCTCGCACACACGCGCGTATGTATACGAAAGAAACGCGCATTGCTCGGCCCCCAACCGCCCACCGTAACTGGGAACTCCCCGAAATTTTCCTCGCCCTCGCTTCTACCACGGTTTTTTCTGTCATGGACGGCCCAAAGAATGTCATGCAGCTGCGTCTCCGGCCCGCCCAGGACGAAAAGCCCATTTTTTGTCATGATTTTTTGTCATAGAAGTAGGAGCCCACCACATCTATGATGATACTGGGTTTTGTCACAATTTTCATCATAGAAGTGTCATATGTATGACAGAAAAAAAAATTCGTTCGGCCCAAAATGTCACGGATGTGTCTTTTTTTTTGTAGTGCCTACTCCCGGTGGGAGTAGGACTCCTCCCTGGCGCGCCTCCTCCTGGCCGGCTGCCCCCTCCACCTTGCTCCTTTATATACGGGGGCAGGGGCACCTATAGACACAACAATTGATCCTTGAGATCTATTAGCCATGTGCAGTGCCCCCCTCCACCATATTCCACCTCGATAATATCATAGCGATGCTTAGGCGAAGCCCTGCGTCGGTAGAACATCACCATCCTCACCACGCCGTCGTGCTGACGGAACTCTCCCTCGAAGCTCGGTTGGATCGGAGTTCGAGGGACGTCATCGAGCTGAACGTGTGCTGAACTCGGAGGTGTCGTGCGTTCGGTACTTGATCGGTCAGATCGTGAAGACGTATGACTACATCAAGCGCATTGTGCTAACGCATCCGCTTTCGGTCTACGAGGGTACGTGGATAACACTCTCCCCTCACGTTGCTATGCATCACCATGATCTTGCGTGTGCGTAGGATTTTTTTTGAAATTACTACGTTCCCCAAGAGTGGCATCCGAGCCGGGTTTTATGCGTAGATGTTATATGCACGAGTAGAACACAAGTGAGTTGTGGGTGATACAAGTCATACTGCTTACCAGCATGTCATACTTTGGTTCGGTGGTATTGTTGGATGAAGCGGCCCGGACCGACTTTACGCGTACGCTTACACGAGACTGGTTCTACCGACGTGCTTTCCACATAGGTGGCTGGCGGGTGTCATTTTCTCCAACTTTAGTTGAACCGAGTGTGGCTACGCCCGGTCCTTGAGAAGGTTAAAACAGCACTAACTTGACGAACTATCGTTGTGGTTTTGATGCGTAGGTAAGAACGGTTCTTGCTCAGCCCGTAGCAGCCACGTAAAATTTGCAACAACAAAGTAGAGGGCGTCTAACTTGTTTTTGCAGGGTATGTTGTGATGTGATATGGTCAAGACGTGATGCTATATTTTATTGTATGATATGATCATGTTTTGTAACCGAGTTATCGGCAAGCTGGCGAGAGCCATATGGTTGTCGCTTTATTGTATGCAATGCAACGCAGTAATTGCTTTACTTTATCACTAAGCGGTAGCGATAGTCGTAGAAGCAATAGGTGGCGAAACGACAACGATGCTACGATGGAGATCAAGGTGTCGCGCCGGTGACGATGGTGACCATGATGGTGCTCTGAAGATGGAGATCACAAGCACAAGATGATGATGGCCATATCATATCACTTATATTGATTGCATGTGATGTTTATCCTTTATGCATCTTATTTTGCTTTGACTGACGATAGCATTATAAGATGATCTCTCACTAAATTTCAAGGTATAAGTGTTCTCCCTGAGTATGCACCGTTGCGAAAGTTCTTCGTGCTGAAACACCACGTGATGATCGGGTGTGATAGGCTCTACGTTCAAATACAACGGGTGCAAAACAGTTGCACACGCCGGAATACTCAGGTTAAACTAGACGAGCCTAGCATATACATATATGGCCTCGGAACACTGAGACCGAAAGGTCGAGCGTGAATCATATAGTAGATATGATCAACATAGTGATGTTCACCATTGAAAACTACTCCATCTCACGGGATGATCGGACATGGTTTAGTTGATTTGGATCACGTGATCACTTACATGATTAGAGGCATGTCTATCTAAGTGGGAGTTCTTAGTAATATGATTAATTGAACTTCAATTTATCATGAACTTAGTACCTGATAGTATTTTGCTTGTCTATGTTTGTTGTAGATAGATGGCTCGTGCTGTTGTTCCATTGAATTTTAATGCGTTCCTTGAGAAAGCTAAGTTGAAAGATGATGGTAGCAATTACACGGACTGGGTCCGTAACTTGAGGATTATCCTCATTGCTGCACGTAAGAATTACGCCCTGGAAGCACCGGCTGGGTGCGAACCTGCTGCAGATGCAACTGACGATGTTAAGAACGTCTGGCAGAGAAAAGCTGATGACTACTCGATACTTCAGTGTGCCATGCTTTACGGCTTAGAACCGGGATTTCAACGATGTTTTGAATGTCATGGAGCATATGAGATGTTCCAGGAATTGAAGTTAATATTTCAAGCAAATGCCCGGATTGAGAGATATGAAGTCTCCAATAAGTTCTATAGCTGCAAGATGGAAGAGAATAGTTCTGTCAGTGAACATATACTCAAAATATATGGGGTATTATAATCACTTGATTCAACTGGGAGTTAATCTTCAGGATGATAGTGTCATTGACAGAATTCTTCAATCACTGCGACCAAGCTACAAGAGCTTCGTGATGAACTATAATATGCAAGGGATGAACAAGACTATTCCCGAGCTCTTCGCAATGCTCAAAGATGCGGAGGTAGAAATCAAAAAGGAGCATCAAGTGTTGATGGTCAACAAGACCACCAGTTTCAAGAAAAAGGGTAAAGGGAAGAAGAACGGCAAACAAGTTGCTGCTCAAGAGAAGAAACCCAAGTCTGGACCTAAGCCTGAGACTGAGTGCTTCTACTGCAAGCGGTAGTCCTTTGGAAGCGGAACTGCCCCAAGTATTTGGCGGATAAGAAGGATGGCAAGGTGAACAAAGGTATATGCGATATACATGTTATTGATGTGTACCTTACTAATGCTCGCATGATAGTACTGGTATTTGATCTTGGTTACATTGCTAATATTTGTAACTCAAAACAGGGACTACTGATTAAGCGAAGATTGGCTAAGGACGAGGTTACGATGCGCGTGGGAAATGGTTCCAAAGTCGATGTGATCGCGGTCGGCACGCTACCTCTACATCTACCTTCGGGATTAGTTTTAGACCTGAATATTTGTTATTTGGTGCCTGCGTTAAGCATGAACATTATATCTGGATCTTATTTGATGCGAGACGGTTATTCATTTAAATCAGAGAATAATGGTTGTTCTATTTATATGAGTAATATCTTTTATGGTCATGCACCCTTGAAGAGTGGTCTATTTTTATTAAATCTCGATAGTAGTGATACACATATTCATAATGTTGAAGCCAAAAGATGCAGAGTTGACAATGATAGTGCAACTTATTTGTGGCACTGCCGCTTGGGTCATATTGGTGTAAAGCGCATGAAGAAACTCCATACTGATGGACTTCTGGAATCACTTGATTATGAATCACTTGGTACTTGCCAACCATGCCTTATGGGCAAGATGACTAAAACGCCTTTCTCCGGAACTATGGAGCGCGCAACAGATTTGTTGGAAATCATACATACCGATGTATGTGGTTCAATGAACATTGAGGCTCGCGGCGGGTATCCTTATTTTCTCACCTTCACAGATGATTTAAGCAGATATGGGTATATCTACTTAATGAAACATAAGTCTAAAACATTTGAAAAGTTCAAAGAATTTCAGAGTGAAGTGGAAAATCATCGTAACAAGAAAATAAAATTCCTACAATCTGATCGTGGAGGAGAATATTTGAGTCACGAGTTTGGTTTACATTTCAAATAATGTGGAATAGTTTCGCAACTCACGCCACCTGGAACACCACAACGTACTGGTGTGTCCGAACGTTGTAATCGTACTTTACTAGATATGGTGTGATCTATGTTGTCTCTTACTGATTTACCACTATCGTTTTGGGGTTATGCTTTAGAGACGGCCGCATTCACGTTAAATTGGGCACCATCAAAATCCGTTGAGATGACGCCTTATAAACTGTGGTTTGGCAAGAAACCAAAGTTGTCGTTTCTTAAAGTTTGGGGCTACGATGCTTATGTGAAGAAACTTCAACCAGATAAGCTCGAACCCAAATCGAAAAAATGTGTCTTCATAGGATACCCAAAGGAGACTATTGGGAACACCTTCTATCACGGATCTGAAGGCAAGACTTTTGTTGCTAAATTTGGATCCTTTCTAGAGAAGGAGTTCCTCTCGAAAAAAGTGAGTGGGAGGAAAGTAGAACTTAATGAGGTAACTGTACCTGCTCCCTTATTGGAAAATAGTTCATCACAGAAACCGGTTCCTGTGATGACTACACCAATTAGTGAGGAAGCTAATGATATTGATCGTGAAACTTCAGATCAAGTTACTACCGAACCTCGTAGGTCAACCAGAATAAGATCCGCACCAGAGTGGTATGATAATCATATTCTGGAAGTCATGTTACTTGACCATGGCGAACCTACGAACTATGAGGAAGCGATGATGAGCCAGATTCCGCAAAATGGCTTGAGGCCATGAAATCTGAGATGGGATCCATGTATGAGAACAAAGTATGGACTTTGGTTGACTTGCCCGATGATCGGCAAGCCATCGAGAATAAATGGATTTTCAAGAAGAAGACTGACACTGATGGTAATGTTACTGTCTACAAAGCTTGACTTGTTGCGAAAGGTTTTCGACAAGTTCAAGGAGTTGACTACGATGAGACTTTCTCACCCGTAGCGATGCTTAAGTATGTCCGAATCATGTTAGCAATTGCCGCATTTTATGATTTCGAAATTTGGCAAATGGATATCAAAACTACATTCCTTAATGGATTTCTTAAAGAAGAGTTGTATATGATGCAACCGTAAGGTTTTTTGATCCAAAAGGTGCTAACAAAGTGTGCAAGCTCCAGCGATCCATTTATGGACTGGTGCAAGCCTCTCGGAGTTGGAATAAACGTTTTGATAGTATGATCAAAGCATATGGTTTTATCTGAGACTTTTGGAGAAGCCTGTATTTACAAGAAAGTGAGTGGGAGCTCTGTAGCATTTCTTATATTATATGTAGACGACATATTGTTAATTGGAAATGATATAGAATTTCTGGATAGCATAAAAGGATACTTGAATAAAAGTTTTTCAATAAAAGACCTCGGTGAAGCTGCTTACATATTAGGCATCAAGATCTATAGAGATAGATCAAGACGCTTAATTGGATTTTCATAAAGCACATACCTAGATAAAGTTTTAAAAAAGTTCAAAATGGATCAAGCAAAGAAAGGGTTCTTGCCTGTATTACAAGGTGTGAAGTTGAGTCAGACTCAATGCCCGACCACAGCAGAAGATAGAGAGAAAATGAAAGATGTTCCCTATGCTTCAGCCATAGGCTCTATCATGTATGCAATGTCAGTGTACCAGACCTGATGTATGCTTAGCAATAAGTTTACCAGGAGGTACCAAAGTAATCCAGGAGTGGATCATCGACAGCGGTCAAGAATATCCTAGAATACCTGAAAAGGACTAAGGATATGTTTCTCGTTTATGGAGGTGACAAAGAGCTAGTCGTAAATGGTTACGTTGATGCAAGCTTTGACACTGATCCGGACGATTCTAAATCGCAAACCAGATACTTGTTTATATTGAACGGTGGAGCTGTTAGTTGGTGCAGTTCTAAACAAAGCGTCGTGGCGGGATCTACATATGAAGCGGAGTACATAGATGCTTCAGAAGCAGCAAATGAAGGAGTCTGGATGAAGGAGTTCATATCCGAGCTAGGTGTCATACCTAGTGCATCGGGACCAATGAAAATCTTCTGTGACAATACTGGTGCAATTGCCTTGGCAAAGGAATCCAGATTTCACAAAAGGACCAAGCACATCAAGAGACGCTAAAATTCCATCCGGACCAAGTCCAGGTGGGAGACATAGAGATTTGCAAGATACATACGGATCTGAGTGTTGCAGACCCGTTGACTAAGACTCTTCCACGAGCAAAACATGATCAACACCAAGGCTCTATGGGTGTTAGAATCATTACTGTGTAATCTAGATTATTGACTCTCTAGTGCAAGTGGGAGACTGAAGGAAATATGCCCTAGAGGCAATAATAAAGTTATTATTTATTTCCTTATATCATGATAAATATTTATTATTCATGCTAGAATTGTATTAACCAGAAACATAATACATGTGTGAATATATAGACAAACATAGTGTCACTAGTATGCCTCTACTTGACTAGCTCGTTGATCAAAGATGGTTGTGTTTCCTAACCATAGACATGAATTGTCATTTGATTAACGGGGTCACATCATTAGGAGAATCATGTGATTGACTTGACCCATTCTGTTAGCTTAGCACTTGATCGTTTAGTATGTTGCTATTGCTTTCTTCATGACTTATACATGTTCCTACAACTATGAGATTATGCAACTCCCATTTACCGGAGGAACACTTTGTGTGCTACCAAACGTCACAACGTAACTGGGTGATTATAAAGGAGCTCTACAGGTGTCTCCGAAGGTACATGTCGAGTTGGCATATTTCGAGATTAGGATTTGTCACTCCAATTGTCGGAGAGGTATCTCTGGGCCCTCTCGGTAATGCACATCACTATAAGCCTTGCAAGCAATGTAGGTAATGAGTTAGTTACGGGATGATACATTACATAATGAGTAAAGAGACTTGCCGGTAACGAGATTGAACTAGGTATTGAGATACCGACGATCGAATCTCGGGCAAGTAAAATACCAATGACAAAGGGAACAACGTATGTTGTTATGCGGTTTGACCGATAAAGATCTTCGTAGAATATGTGGGAGCCAATATGAGCATCCAGGTTACGCTATTGGTTATTGACCGGAGACGTGTCTCGGTCATGTCTACATAGTTCTCGAACCCGTAGGGTCCGCACGCTTAAAGTTAGATGACGGTTATATTATGAGTTTATATGTTTTTATGTACCTAAGATAGTTTGAAGTCTCGGATGTGATCACGGACATGATGAGCAGTCTCGAAATGGTCGAGACATGAAGATTGATATATTGGATGACTATATTCGGACACCGGAATGGTTCCGGGGGTTATCAGATGTATACCGGAGTACCGGGGGGTTACCGAAACCCCCCGGGGGTTAATGGGCCTCATGGGCCCAAAGTGGAGAAGAGGAGGGGCGGCCAGGGCAGGCCACGCGCCCCCTCCCCCTCTAGTCCGATAGGACAAGGAGAGGGGGGCGGCGCCCCCCTTTCCTTCCTCTCCTCTCTCTCCTTCCTTCCCCCTCTCCTACTTGGACAAGGAAAGGAGGGAGTCCTACTCCCGGTGGGAGTAGGACTCCTCCCTGGCGCGCCTCCTCCTGGTCGGCCGCCCCCTCCCTCTTGCTCCTTTATATACGGGGGCAGGGGGCACCTCTAGACACAACAAATGATCCTTGAGATCTATTAGCCGTGTGCGGTGCCCCCCTCCACCATATTCCACCTCGATAATATCGTAGCGGTGCTTAGGCGAAGCCCTGCGTCGGTAGAACATCACCATCGTCACCACGCCGTCGTGATGACAGAACTCTCCCTTGAAACTCGGCTGGATCGCAGTTCGAGGGACGTCATCGAGCTGAACGTGTGCTGAACTCGGAGGTGACGTGCGTTCGCTACTTGATCGGTCAGATCGTGAAGACGTACGACTACATCAACCGCATTGTGCTAACGCTTACGCTTTCGGTCTACGAGGGTACGTGGACAACACTCTCCCCTCTCGTTGCTATGCATCACCATGATCTTGCATGTGCGTAGGAATTCTTTTGAAATTACTATGTTCCCCAACATCAGGCAACATAGGAGCTTTGGTTAGCAAGGAATGAAGCCAAAGAAGGAAAGCGAATAGCCCCGCCACATGAAATAATAGAACTGGTGGTCACCCATATGGCCGAGTGGAGAGTTGTCCATGCTAACAACAAGCCCCCGCGAGAGCAGCAGATCAAGCAAAAGTGGCAACCTCCGGAGGAGGGGTAGCTTAAACTTAACTCAGATGGGGCGGTTTCTAAGTCAGGTGGCAGGGGGGAGCTGGTGCAGTGATTAGGGATGAGCATGGGGCCTTTAGAGCTGGATTATGCCATCTGTTCCGAGGACTTAGCGACCCAGAAATGCTTGAAATTCTTGCTTGTAAGAGAGGACTTGTGTTGGCGCAGGAAATACACACAGAGAAGGTACATGTTGAACTGGATTCGCAAAGAGTGGTCAAGATGCTCAATAATCAGCACAAGGAGATGTCAAGTGCTGGCCCATTGATTCAAGAGCTGAAGACGTTGATTTCTTTGTTCGCTAGCTCCAAAGTCTCTTGGGTTTGTCGTACAGCAAATGTTGCCGCGCATAGGATAGCAAAAATAGGGGTAGGTGATGAACTTTGCAAAGTTTAGTTGGGGGTCACCCCTGATTGTGTGCTTGATGTAATCTCGGATGATATTCCGAACGCGTTCAATTAAATAAATGCGGCAATATTTACCCCTCAAAAAAAATGCCAGGGAGGTTTTTTTTAAACAAACTCGCAAAGCCTTTATTCACCCGTCACAATGTTTACAGGGACGAAATCCAAATTTCCTGGGTGACCTAACCAAACATGGCGGCCAAAACCCAGGGATATCGCATGCTTTGCAAGCTTGTGAGCCTCAGCATTCGAGGTCCTAAATTCATGATTGATCAAACAAGAAGAAAAAATTCTAGACCGATCTATGATTTCATGCACCACGGCCCCATATTGTGCACTTGTGCCATTCTTGATCGCTTCAACGGCCATCTTACAATCTGATGCCGCTGAAATTCTGTCGTAGAGCAAGTCATCAGCTAGTGCCAGAGCTTCACGAATTACCAAGGTCTCCAAAGTCTCTAGATCATCGATATTGTTGAAACGGATCACTGACGCTCCCTGGTACTCCCCGCTGTCGTTTCTGCAGATAGCTGCTACCGCCCCAGACCCACCATGTCTCGCAACTGCCGCATCAACGTTGATTTTCACATGATGTTCCGGAGGAGGGATCCACTCCGTCAATCTGGGAGCTGGTGCATGCCTCTCATTCTCTGGCTTATCCAAAAATTGAATCTCTGAAATGTAGCTCGATATGAAGCCATGTGTTGCGAAGGGTGTTTGAAAGATTCCCTCGTGTATTAACTTCCTCCACGAAGACCAAATCGCCCAAAGTGTGACGATAATGGTAACAAGCTCGTTGATGGGCATCGATTCGAACATGGAAAATAACCATTCCTTTGCATCATCTCTTCGGTTCATCGCCATGTGCTGCACCATATCTTCCTTGGATAGAGCCCAGGTGCTCCTGGACAGAGCGCAGTCGAGAAGTGAATGCCGCCAATTATCCTGCGCTCCACACACTCCACAAACATCCGTGGTGGACATATTTCGGTGCTGTAGTAGATCTCCCGTTGGCAGCGAGTGCTGGGCCAGTCTCCACGTGAACACTTTCAGTTTTGACGGCACCTTTAGCTTCCATAAAGACGACCAACTCTTCATCAGTCCCTGGAGATTGGAAGTGTGCTCTCCCTCCTCTAACCATGCCTCTCTTCCACTTTTTATGCGATATATCATGTTGTACGTCGTGCTGACAGAGAACCAGCCTCTCGGGTCCTTAGACCATGCCCAGAAATCGTCCACCTGACGAGTGCATATAGGGATCATCAAAATGGCTTCGGCATCCATTGGGACAAAAACTTGTCTAATCAGCTCTTCCCTCCATGAAGTAGTCGAAGCGTCAAGTAAGTCTGATACTCGTTCTGGAGGGTCATGAACCAAAGAGGTAATGGGCCTCATCATACCCGATCTGGGTATCCAATTATGCTGCCAGATATTCGTCGAGTGCCCGTCCCCTATTCGCATATCGCACCAAGTTTCAGTATGTCTCTCCCATCTACAACTGCCCTCCATATTTGAGAAGGGTTTGAACCCAACTCTGCGAAGATGGACGTGGTTGGGTAGTACGCTGCCTTCAGGATGCGTGAGCTCAAGGACAGCGGCTCTGTCAGGCACCTCCACGCCTGCCTACAAAGTAGAGCCAGATTAAAAACTTCTATGTCCTTGAAGCCGAGACCTCCCAAATTTTTGGGATTCGTCATGATGTCCCAAGAAACCCAAGCCGGTTTCCTCTTCCCTCGTTTAGATCCCCACCAAAACTTCCGTATAATTGAAGTTACACTATCACATAGCCCCCTTGGGAGACGGAAGCACGACATAGAAAAGACCGGTATGGCCTGAGCAACTGATTTTATCAACACCTCTTTGCCAGCTGCCGACAGTAGTTTCTGCATCCATCCCTTCACTTTCTCCCACACTCTGTCCCGCAGATAACGGAATGTGCCATTCTTTGACTGTCCAACCGCTGTGGGCATCCCCAGGTATTTCTCGCTCAGAGATTCATTCTGTACCTGTAAGATGTTCTTGACCTGTTTCCTCAAACCCTCGGGGCAGCCTTTACTGAAGAAGATTGAAGACTTTTCTGTATTTATTCTTTGACTGGATGCATCACAATAGGTGCTAAGCAGGTTTGACACCGCACTTGCTCCCTCCATTCTAGACTTAAAAAGCAACAGGCTGTCATCTGCAAGCAAAAGGTGATTCACCACAGGAGCTGTGGGTGCCACCTTTACACCGCCAAGTACCGATGACTGAGAACTCGATTTTAAAAGGCACGAAAGGCCCTCTGCTGCCAGTAAGAATAGGTAAGGGGAAATGGGATCTCCCTGTCTTATACCTCTCGATGGTTTAAACTGCTCCAACCTCTCTCCATTGAATAATACGGAGAGGGATACTGATTTTACCATCCCCATAACAATATCAGTCCAAACTGGAGAGAATCCTAGCTTCAGCATGATCGCCTGAAGATAAGCCCACTCAACCCTATCATATGCTTTCATCATATCAAGTTTTAGGGCGCATAAACTATTGGTCTTGGACTTGTTCCTCTTCATAAAATGCAAGCACTCATAAGCACAAATAATATTGTCAGTGATCAATCTCCCAGGCACAAAAGCAGATTGTTCTTTAGATATGATATCAGGCAAAATTAACTTCAACCTGTTGGCAACAACCTTCGAGGCGATTTTATATAAAACATTGCAAAGGCTTATTGGCCTGAATTGAGATAAAAGAGTCGGGCTAGCTACCTTTGGGATCAACACCAATACCGTGTCATTAACCCCCTCAGGGCTCTCCTCTCCTCTTAGGATGCGCAATACCACCTCAGTCACTTCCTCCCCACATAGGTCCCAGTGTCTTTGGTAAAAGTGGGCCGGAAAGCCGTCGGGGCCCGGGGCTTTTGTTGGGAACATTTGAAAAAGTGTCGTTTTCACCTCATCATATAGGGAGCATATAATATGTCATTCATCTCCTGCGTTACCTTCCGGGGTACATGTTGTAGCACTTCATCCACACCACTCACCCCCTCAGAAGTATATAAAGATTTATAGAAATCTTGTACCATGGCCCTCAGTTCATCCGGATCATCTGTAATGACGCCGATGGAATTGGATAAAGCTCGTATCATATTCTTTTTGCGCCTCAAGCTCGCGCGCATATGAAAAAATCTGGTATTCCTGTCACCCGCTGATAGCCATTCTAACCTGGATCTCTGACGCCACATGAGTTCTTCCCTGTGTAGGAGCTCTACCAGACACTCATTGAGCTTTAGCTCGACATGAGTGGGGCCAGTGCGAATTGGGTCGGCCCGCAGCTGCTCCAACTTGGCCTTGATCAGCTTCATCTCCTTTCAGACACTCCCGAATGTGTCTCTGCTCCATGTTGACAGATCCATACTAATTCTGAGAAGTTTATCACGAAAATCTCCTACACCATAGCCCGGTGCGAGAGTGCTCCAGCTATCAGTTATCTTTTCTCTCCATGCCTGATGTGATTTGAGCGTTCACAAGCACCCCCTTGTGATCTGGCCCACACAAGGAGGTGAGCGTTCTATCGGGACCTCTGTTTTTCGGGGGCTTCTCTGGTCAAGGTTGATCGGTCCATGGCTAACCGGTTGACTATTGAGTTTTAGAAAAATATTCACAGAGAACCATGAAAACAAAAATAAAAAAATGTTGTGAATTTGAAAGAAAAAATCATGACTTCCAAACAATGTTCATGAATTTTAGAAAGTTGTAAAATTTGGGGGATTTTTTTACAAATTGGAGAAAATTCGCCCAGTTTGGATAAGAAGTTCAATTTTTTTGGAAAAAAAGTTCATGAAATTTGGAAAAAAAATAAGTTCTCAAATTTAATAAAAATCATGAGTTTGAAAAAAAAATCAAGACTTGGAAAAGTCCTCAATTTCAAAGAAGTTAGCAAAAACGATAAAAAATAATGCTGGGCTAACCATACATCGATGGGCTATGCAGGTCGTGTGATACGAGGCCGTGGACTACAACTTGAAAAGTGGCTTGACGGGGCGTATTTTATTTTTGAACCGGGTTTCCCCCTTTTCCATTACTTTTGACATAACCCTAAACCGTATGTCCGTAGACCACTTAGCGATGACTAAAATGAAGACGTGAAACCTTTTTTTTCTTAAAAAAATCTATTCATCAATCATCATGAAAATACAAAGAACAGAAAAAGTAACAAATTACATCCATATTCATAGATCACCTAGCGATAACTACAAGCACCGGAGAGGGGCACGAAAACCTGTTAGCATTAAGAAACCCATATGCTTGTTCGAGTATTTGCAAAAAGGAAAATGTTCAACGACGAAGTGTTTACCGCGTAGGGCAAACTAACCGAACCGATGCGTTCGTGTTTCGGTTGATTTCTTTCTGAGAGAATGCTTCGATTGATTGAGAGAGCGGAACTAACGCATTACGCATGCATACCATAGTAGTACTTGGCACGCAGATCGTTACAAAGAGTGGAGTTCGGATGCATAAATTTCCTTTAAAAACTGTGGGTGTGGGTGTGCTGTCCATGGCAAAGCAAAGGAACGGACCAACCGCCGCCGCCACCACCACCGTAGATGACACGCGTGCAGCCACCACTACGAACACAAAAACCATTAGCCGTTGTTAATCTGTTGTCGTTGCCTTCTCCGGGCGGCCGGGAGCTGAAGCCTGAACCTGAGCTCCGGTGACGCTGCATGACTGAATGCAGCCTGGGGGCATCTTTTTTTCCTGTACGTGCCACCTCATATCAGACGACAGATGCTAAGGACAAGTGCCTGGTCTGTCGGAATGCGTACGTGGACAGTCTGACGGAACGTGCATGGATTGTTTCGTCTATGTTTTGGAAAGTTTGCGACTGAATTATTGCTCCCTTCTCATCCCGCGGCAAAAGGCTATTAAGGGCTGAAAGATCGACGGATGCTCTGTTTCTGCGGGAGCTAGCGACAGCCGACCTGAATCGAACAGCCGGTCTGATTCTGAAGAAGATGCGCGTTCTTTAGACATATATATATGGGAAATGTCTCGATGATAATTTGATAAAGGGATGGTGGGCGTGCTCGGGCTCCATGGAGCATTTGAAACATTCAAAATTCGCATTTCAAAGTTTCAGAAATTTCCAAAAAAAAATAATCCACATTGACATATAGATGTGCACTACAAGTGTGTAAATTTTCAGGAGAAAAAACTGTTGATTCGCGAGCTACAAAAAGAAAATGAAAACCATTGGTTTCCTTTCATATAGTGAACGGTGCACACACTGTTCACTGTAACTGAACATCATTTTCATTTGATTGAAGGTAAAACATGCAGTCAGGCTCAACCGCAGGGCCAGCTCAACCCGTATGCTAAGCTAGGCAATCTTTCTGGCCGCCGCAGGGCCAGCTCAACCCAACCCGTATGTACGCGGTCCTAAGTCCCCACTGCACGGAGTCATGCATGCATACAGACACACAGGCAGCGTTGTCCTGGCTCGCGGCGCGCTGTACAACGTATACGAACGGCGCGGACAATGCCAAAGGCCAGCGCCCGTGACCGGCCGGCCGCCGCGGCGGAGGGCGGACGTATTGCTGGCCCGTACCCGCACGCCGCACGTACATACACTCCTACGGTCCTACCACTACCTACGACGCGATTGAGCGAGTCACGGGATCTCGACGAGCAACCGCGCCCAGTTCCGGCTTCCAGGACGGCGCCATGGCCCATGGGGCATGTGGCCATGCACCGGCTTGGCCGCTTGCCGGGCAGCCCTGATCGTGCATGCATGCACATGCACTACTCTGCTTTTCTGATGCGGTGGTGGTTCCAAGAAATGGCGGTGCCTGGCTCCTAGTACTACTGGAATCGCGTGCTCTGGTCGTGTCGTGGCCCGTCCATCCTGCCGTCCTGGTGTCACGTGCGTGCACCCATTGCTGGGCGGGAGCGCGCGCGCGCTCTTGTCGCGGTGCATCTTTTCTGTATCGCCAGCATGCCGGCACGATCGGGTCGGGATCCGGATCACCAGATCCAGCGCAATCGAAAACGTTTGTATCGACGGGTCCGGACCAATTTTTTTTAATGATAACTTCCGAACGTTTGGGAGTTAAGCATGGCAACCCGAACGCTTTTGGATGACAGCTTTAGTTTGCGTGAGATTAGGGAAACATGGTAATTTTTTGACAAAAAACAAAAAAAGACAAAGTTGCCATTCCCTATGAACTAAAATTGTCACGTTAAAACGTTCGAAACGAAATGCTCAAATCCCGAACGTTCGGGAGTTATTGGATCCCATTTTTTCTTGCCGTCCAACACGGTGCACCTATATCTTCATGGATGCGTCTGCACATTGAATTCTCACAATCCAGATGCAAAGCTGAAGGAAGGTTTGTGGGTGTTCGGACCTCCGTCACACATGACTATGACTACTCCGGTCCATCCAAAACCCCATCAAGAGCGCGCCTATTTGGTCAGCCCGCATAGTTTTAACGCCAAAGTCTGTGCATTCTCGCCTCTCTAGCCGATCGCCGTCGCCCTTCATCCCGTTCTTGGCATTTTCGCCGTGTACCGCATGGACCCGTTCAAAGTGTCATCGAAGCCAGAGAAGGATGATTCAAAGGTCGTGGCCACCCGTAAGATCAATTACTCGACCCGCAATGCGCACAACCGAGTCCAAAGGACGAGGGAGCAAGCAGCTTATCCGGTCGCAGACGTCGGGAGTATATCACCGCAGCTTATTCAGTCACAAATGTCAGCGCGTGGATCAACTGGGTGCCCGCTCTCTATTTGCTCATATGTCTCAACCAGGCGCAACGGCAACTGATCATGGATGTTGGACATCATCCACAACAGAGGTGGCTTCGAGGACGGATAAGTGGATGACTCCTAGTCAAGTTGTACACCGAGCAACCGAACATGTACACATAGCATCCGGACTCGTCCACCTAGCAGCCTGACTAGTATATCGAGCAGACGGACCTTGATTCGGACGGTCAGTCGATCAGTGTCAACCCAAGGAATAATGGTAAGGGAGAAAGTTTCAATTCGAGAGAGGACAAATTGTTGTGTGATGCTTGGTTCGTCACTATTGTTGATCCTTTTCAAAGCATGGAGCAAAGGGGCTCAACCTTTTGCCTCAAATGTTCATGCTTGGTTCCTCAAGAACTTCAATCCCTACCGCATGAAAGCAACTCAAGATCATACGCCAGATTCGCTCACCCATCAATGGTAAACCACCCAATAATAATTCGTCAAAAAGTATTGCAACCATCTCAATTGTCGGTACTAGAAACGGCGGATCTCGGGTAGGTGTCCTGAGCTGTTTACCCAGCTTCGGACGCTCTCAAAGAGATAAAACCCTACATCATGCTTTGGTTGTATTGATGATGGTGTATCAAGTATGTTGAGGATATAACCACTGAGAGTAAACCGCCCAGGAGGGGCCGGTTCACGCTCAGCTATACTGAAGCCCATGAAGATAAAGAGGATGGCCCTTCTTGATGAAGTTTAGAGGCCCAGAGCCCAGGCGGATTAGGGCCCATAGTGGTAAACCGCCATAGTTGTATTCTTGTACTGTAAGTTAGGAAAAGGGAGAGACCGAGCCGAACACTTGTATGAGTCGGCCTCGGGACTCTGTAAACCGGTCGGGCGTCAACCTGTGTATATAAAGGGACGACCAGGCGGCGGTTCAGGGACAACAGACAACATCTCGAGACTCAGGCAAAGCGTATTTGCTTCCTGGTCATCGAAACCCCAATAATTCCATCACAACTAGACGTAGGCTTTTACCTTCATCGAAGGGGCCGAACTAGTATAAACTCTCGTGTCCCTTGTCCGGTTTAACCCCTTCAGGCTAACCTCGTTGCGATGACTCCACGACTAAGTCCTTCTGGTAGGACATCTGACGTGATATAGTTGGCGCCCACCGTGGGGCTATCGCACGATGATTTAGAGTTCCTAAAGGGCAACTTTGAAGGACTCAAGGGGTACGTGGTTGGTCGGATGACTAAGAGTCGTCGCGGCAAGCTCTACATTGACGACGCAGGATGGGGCCCTGAGGCCGTCTCAATTGAGTACGGGTACCGGGTCCCCTTTGGTGGGATTCATGTTTTCATTGGCAAGATCGTGAATCGGGCCCAGGCCTGGCGGACATCTCCACCGACCTCGTCGAGACGGCTCAGCGTGCGGGTCCTGCCCGGGTTCAGCCTGTCGTGAAGCGTGCGTTCGTAGGATTCATCCATGGAGCGGAATCTGAACCGGTGTCTGATGGTGAGACGACCGTCTATTCAGATGGGGAATAGTCCACTGGCGAAACCGAGTCGCTATACCAACTGCACGATGGACGGTTTGAGGGATACTCCGATGGCGACAGTATTTCGGGTCCCCTTGAACCGCCAAACCGGGTTGCGATCTTCATGGCCGGTACGCAGCCCACCGTACAATCTTCATCTACAGCAGCAATGGTCTCCGGATTGGTAGCCGCGGCAAGAGGCCCGGTGCGCCGGCCGGCTCAAGTTCTTGCCGGTTTACTGGACGATTGGACGGCATTGTTGACTACAGCGGTGACCCCGGAGACTCAAGTTCAGCATAATGCGGATGTTGCGAAGCTAAAGGATCAAATAGCTCAGGCCAAAGCGGACTTGGCGGCTGAGGAAGCCAGGATGGATGAAGAACGGGCTGCTTTGGATGCCCGATCACAGGAAATCCAGGCACAGAATTACCGGCTTACGTTGGATCAGAACGCATCAAATGAAGTTATGAGAAGAAAGTACCGGTCTAGACTACCGCAAATCTACGAGTGTCTGAATCTCTTTGGTACACCAGGAGCTGGGCCTAGCAATCCGGCAGGAGTAAACCGGACTGAGGCGCCTGGGGCGGCGTCGGATTAGCCACGGGCGATGGACCCGCCTCGACGGACGGATAACCCGCCACAGTATGTAGCAACACCGCCAGGTCACTTTTCCAGCCCCTTGGATAACATGATTGCGGCAGCATCATGTTTGGAGGCTATTCCGATGGAGGGTGATTCATTAGCAGCGATTGAGACTCGGCGAGCCAGGGATCTTCTTCAAACCGCCGTTGTTCAGCAACAGGCTTATTCCTACAGCCGAGACATAATACATTCAACCCCCCGTCTGAGCAAGAGTTATAGCAGGCACATGGACGAGCCGACCGTGTCAAGCAGCGCGCGGCGTCGTGATGCTCCTCGAGGGGCTAATCGGGCGAACGGCGGACGGAATGCTCAGGACGTGGTGGATAATGGCAGAGCGTGAAGGGAGGCCGCTTTAGCGGTACAGTACACGGGTCATCATCAACCCCCCCCCCGGTTCAGCCAACAGCATCAGTAGAGCAAGGGACAGGGCTTGCCTTCAGCTCTTGGGGAGTGCCGTGTCTCATCCCGGCTCTCCGTAACGTGCGGTTGCCCAAGGATTTCAAAGGGCCGCGCAAGGTGCCTAATTACACCGCAGATCAACCCCCCGAGGCATGGGTTGAGAGTTATGAGATGGCGATGTAAATGCTAGATGTGGATGAAGCGGCATGTGCAAAATTCTTCACCATGATGTTAGAAGGAACGGCTCGCACCTGGTTAAAGAGTCTGCCTGCTAACTCGATCAATTCATGGGATGAGTTGAAGGCCAAGTTCATAGCAAACTTCAAAGATACATGCAAGCAGCCTATGTCCATTGTAGATCTGGCGGCTTGTGTCCAAGGAGAGAATGAATCAACAACCCATTGGGTGCATCGGGTTTTAGAAATTTTGCATTCATCCGGCCGCATCAGTCCGGATACAGCAATTGTGACATTGGAGGGCAATTGCCGGTTTAAGTCACTAAATATGAAGTTGGGACGACTCAAGCGCCACTGCAATGATATGGGAACACTTATGGCGACTCTGGTTAAGTATGCTGATTCTGATAATACCAAACACCCTGATTCTGATGAAGAGAAACCGGAGAAGGGAAAGAGGAATGCCGGTTCAAAAGGACAGCATAATCAGCCGGGCCAAGGAAACAATGGCAAGCGTAAAGCGGACAATTCCAATTTTGTGGCTAACACCAATGTGCAGGGTAATATGCAGCATCGTAAGGGTAAACCGCCCCAGCGCGGTGGAGGAATGAATATGAAACGCCTGTTAAACCAGCCCTGCCCAAAGCATGGGACAAAGGAAGCTCCGGCCACACACCTTTGGAAGGATTGCCACATCATGAGGGAGTTCAAAAATTCTGATCTTTTTTGATATGATCAGGGTCCATCTAGTGGTTCCGGTCCAGGATTCCATGGGCCGGGTTACGGTGGTGGCGGTTCAAGCTCAGGGTTTCAGAATAATCAGGGCAGTCAGAACAACCAAGGGGGTAACCATCAACAGGGTAATCAGGGGAATCAACAGCAGTCGGGTTATCAGAGCAATCCAAAGTAGTTAAACGGTGGAGAGTATCATGTCTTCACTACTAGCTTGTGCAAGCGCGATCAGAAGCTCCATAAAAGGGCAGTGAACTCTGTTGAACCTGCGGTGCCCCATTATCTACGCTGGTCTGAGCAGCCTATTGTCTGGAGCAGGGAGGATCACCCGCCCCGGGTTTATAATCCGGGTCACCTAGCTTTGGTGGTTGCACCTCAGGTGGGAGGTTATAAGTTTACCAAGGTACTCATGGATGGAGGGAGCAGTATCAATATCTTGTACTATCACTAGTGCAAAACCGGCCTTTAGTGCCAGTTCGTGACGGCCTTTAGTGCCGGTTCGCCAACCGGCACTAAAGAGTGGGGACTAAAGGTCCTCCCCCCCCCCTTTACTACCGGCTCGTCACGAACCGGCGCTAAAGTGCAAACACGTGGCACGAGCCAGGCTCGTGTGCGCGTAGGTCTTTAATACCGGTTGGTAACACCAACCGGTACTAAATGTTTGGTTGTTTTTTTTATTTTTTGCTTTAATTTTGTGGTTTCAATTTGGCTTTATTTTCCATTTAATTCTTTTTTGTTTGCTGGTATTTCACGATACTACAAATTATACACGTTATGCATATATATAAATAGATTTTCTCATACGTAGAACCGCATATATATATATATATATATATATATATATATATATAATATATCATCGAATGTCTCACAGCCAACACCATTAACTATTCACACATACACATGTATATACATATACAATTTCTCCTACATGTTGCCTTGGTGCCTTCGGAGCATGCACGATGACAAGTGGTTCATGGGGGCGGTAGCGGGTAATAGTATTCTCCTTTGGGATCTATGACCTAGTCGAGCAAAAATCCGGCTATTTCCTCTTGAAGTGCTAGTATGCGCTCCTCGGGTAGGAGCTTATCCCGCACCTCTCTGAACTGTTAAGAAGGCGATCAATATGCATGTGTATTAGTTGTGTTACAAGATATCGATAATGGTGTGAATAGAGTTACGACAACGTACCCATTCCTGTCTTTGAGATCTGCTCCTTTGGACGCCATCATGCGAATGTTCTCGTAAACGTAGAATGCACACAGATCATTCCCGGTGCACCTTGGGGCCTTTACGAGAATGGAATTGAATCAGATAATGATTAATCAAGCATGATAATTAATTAATGGTATTGAAACAAGAATTAAAGAGATGGCTAGCTAGCTAGTACTACTTAATTACTTACCCTTGGTCGATGCCAACCCTTGGTCGATGCCAAAACAACTTTTTTGGCCAATTGCCTGGAGTCACCTTGATGAACTTTGCCCAAGCCCTGCCCGCCGGCAAAGAAAATCAATAAAGGGGTTATTAAATAGTTCATATCAGGAAATGAAGAACTAATAATAGGCCGAGATATAGTTAATAATGATTGAAATTACCTATTGACTATCCCCTTCATGATGGTGTAGTCTTTATCTTCTTTAAGTAGCGAGTCGAGTACTTTGACTGGTTCTTTGTCAACTTTAATGACTAACAAGATCCAGTGGAAACTGCATGCGCTGCGTTTGCATGTCTTAATTAAGCAGACATGTGCATAAAATTAATCAACTATATATCGTAAACCGTATACACTTAGTTATTAACATCTAGCTAGCTAGTAAGCAAAAACAGTATTTGTATTAACTCACATGAAGTTGTAAGGAAGTAGTATATCTTCGTTGGTATTGAGGCACTTCAAGAACTCTAGCATGCTTTCCTCTACACCTGCTTTAGAAGTTGCAAGATTACATATGTACTCATTAATGGTATTTGGGTCAATGAACCCAATGCCGTAGCGTCCATATTTTTTCATTTCATACATCTTCATCCTGCATATAATACCACAGAAAAGAATATATAGTGAGGATAATTAAATGTAATGATTGATCAAAAATTACAGAAAGAAATCACTTACAAACAATAGCAACTGACGAGAGATTTCTCGGGTGCGTCTTGATTGTATAAGCGATATAGTTACGAATACTCAACACGAGCTTTCTCATGGTAGTAATGCTCCTTCTTGACATTCACCATGAGGGACTCTCGATTGGAAATCTTGGTAATGTTCATGTACCATTGATGCAATTCATACATTCTCGTTGGGAGGTTCTTGACCTTATGCAGGTGGACCAAAGGTTTGCCCCGGGCATATTTCCATTTTATTTCCTCCTCTCTAAGCGGAGACATGGGTTCAATTTTGAGGAGTTGTCCAACAGAGATCTTGAGCATTTCAGCCTGCATTATATGCTCCTCCGTTATTACCACATCGCCTAGCTGGGGAACTTTAACGGTTTGCCCACAATAATATTGGGCGCGCGGCCTCCTCTCATGTGTTGTTGTTGGCACAACAAGCGGGGTGATCGATTCGCCTTTGTTCTCCCAGTGAGGGAACGGTTTTCCGCATTTTGGCCTTGCTTGTTGGCTCGAGCTCGAGCTCGCTTCCTTCTTTAGCCGTTCTCGATGTAGTTTCCTGATTTGGCGCTCATAGTCCGAGTCAACAGGCTTGGGAGCTGGTTCTCTAGCCATATGAATGAAGTGGTCAATTACTTTCTCAGGCACTCTCTCCTTTGGCGGCAATGCCGGTTTCGGTCCAAAATGGGCGTCCACTTGGGCCTGCACTATGGCTGCGTTTTGCTCCTTAGTCATGTTGTAAGGCCTCTGAGGAAGAGGAGCTAGGCTTGGACCATATTTATATCGCTTGTCTCCACCTTACTTCCTGAACTACCTCGACTCGTACCGCTACACACCATAGTTGCGGCATGTCTCTTCTGCAATTGCTGAGACGGCGGAGACGGCTGACGTGGCTGAGTTGGACCAGGAGAAGTGGCCTGACGATGTCTTGGGACTTGAAGCGGGAGGTGTGGCACGACACGGTGCTGGACTTGAAACCGGAGAAGTGGCATGACGTTGTGCGGACTTGAAACCGGAGGAGTCGGCTCACGTGTTCGGGGACTTGGAGGAGGTGGCGGACTTGAGGAGGAGTCGGCTCACGCGTTCGTGGACTTGGAGGAGCGGAGTCTGCTGACTTGGTGGCGGAGTCGGCAGACGGCGGTGTCGGTGGACTTGAAAGATGATGCAATCCTTTCTCCATAGGATGATATGATGTATGGCCTCTCCGGTGCGCTCGTCTTCACCTCTAGGAATGTCAAGCTGTAGCCCCGAATATGGGTCCACCACTTCATCAACCATGACACGAGCATAGCCCTCTTGAATCGGGATGCAATGTAAGGTTGCTTCGGGGGTAACTGGGAAAGCAACGCCGTCCGCCACCTTCATGGATATGTTCTTCATTTTGGAGTGTAGCTCACAGTTAGTGTTCTCTACGATGTCATCCACAGGGTATGTATCCAGCAGTGTGTCACCCGGGGCAGAACCAACGCTGCTTCTCGGCATGGATGGGACGGTGCTATCCAATCTTTGGGCGATCATCCGCTTGCTGCTGCCACTTCTGAGACCCCTTTCACGGCTAAGTGAGTCGATCTGCTGCTACTGCTGCTGCTGGAATTTGAGTGCCAGGTCCGCGTGCCTTGCTTCTAGGCCTTGAAGGCGTTCTGCGTCCTGCTTCCTCTGCTCCTCCTCCATCTTCCTTTTCTTCTCCTCCTCCATCTTCCTTCTTGCACGGGTCCTGTAGTCCTCGTTCCATTCTGAAAAGCCCTCATACCAGGGAATAACGCCCTTGCCTCGTGTTCTTCCCGGGTGTTTAGGATTTCCCAGGGCGCACGTAAGCTCGTCGTTCACTCTGTTGGGCGTGAACACCCCCTTTCGAGCTTCTTCTATTGCGTCAATTATTTTTTGTTCGGCTCCTTTTAGACTTGCCTTCCGCGAAACTTCGCTTTGTCTTGGTTCAACGCACCCCCATGCGCATAGAACCAAGTTCTGCACCCGGGGGGCCAGTTCCTAGTAACCGGTGTGACCCCTGCATCCTCCATCTCTTGCTCAGACTTATCCCACTTAGGCAATCCCACCGCGTAGCCACCTAGACCCAGCCTATGGAACTGCGTCTTTTTTGCGGCATTTGCCTTGTTTTTCATCGACCGTTCCTTAGCTAATTCTGAATCCTTAAAGGTCATGAAATCGTCCCAGTGCTCTCTTTGCTTCTCCACTGTTCCCGTGAATTCTGGAGTCTTCCTTTCATTAGCGAGGTAGTTGGCCCATACAGTTTTCTTATGGGTGTTGAATGCAATTGTCATCTTCTTAAGAGCAGCGCCCTTGACTTTCTCCACATCTGCTTCAGTGAAATGATCTGGTAGGGTGAAATGTTCCATCAGAGATTTCCAAAGGACTTTTTGGCTCATCATCGACCCAAGTAACACCTGGACATTTAGTCTTTGGCTCCATTCTTGAATGGAGATCGGAGTTTGTCCTTCACAAGAACTCCCAGACCGACGAGTCCACTTGTTTGCAATGTTCTTAGGCGTGAGGGTTCACCAGATTTGACGGATTCGATGTTGTACTTTACACCATCCTTCAACAATCTGCGGGCCTCGCTTTGTCCTGCATGCAGAGAAGCAGATTTGCTCGATCCAGAGGGCTGAAAGAAGAATGATCGATTCGTTAATATATCTTCAATAAAAAAACATGTGATGATCACCATGGTGCGTGCTTATATAAACATACCTCGCCGGTAGTCTTTCTTATTTGAAGATCAGCATTGTCTGTGTCATCACAAACATTGTATGTGTCATCATAATCATAATCATAGTTCATGACTTCATCATTTCGATCGTCGAGATCGAATATCTTTTCATCACCCTCTCCGGTATTGTTCAGATATTGGGAGCCGTCATCCGCTTCATTCAGATCATCTAGCCTGTGAGGGCTGCATATGATGTCGAACAATTCCTCTTCTCTCTCTGCGGTATTGTCCGCCATAGCTTTTACTTAACTAATACAGAAGAAATATAAAACACTTTAATTAGTATTCAAATTACAATGCATGGATGCAATCAATAAGGAAAAACTGAATCTCGAATACATCGTCTTAATATATATAATCTCGAATACATCATCGTCTTAATATATATAATCTCAAATACATCGTCTCGAATATTATATATCGAATACATCACTGGCTAGGTACCTAATAAAGATCGAGTACTACAGAAGAATCTAGGGCGCCACTTTCGCGGTTCACAGGAGTCTTGAGGCGGTGCACACCCAAAGAGAAGGAACCATCACAGGATCATATCTCTGGTCATCTTCCCAAAGAACCCGCCAAGTAGTGGAGAACCTGACGTCGTCCATAGCAGCCATGTAGCGATGGACGTGCTCATCTTCCTCCCTGACACGGCAACACACCACCTCCGGCGGGGTCGGCTGCCTCTGCACCAAATGTGGCCCACGCGAACGCCACCAAAGAAGATCAGGGTCGACGACGGGACCCAAGGTCGGGTTCCTCACCAAGCGGCGCGCCCCTCCAGGTAGCACCTCGGTGCCAGCCAGTGAGCCGATCCGGACATGGGTCCTCTGAAGCGACGTCGTCGCGAGCGGATCGACGGCGAGGATGCGGGCCGGGCATATCGTCGAGAACAAATACTATATGCATAAAAAAGTAACATTTTTTAAATGATTTGATTGTGATAACTAAAATTCTATATATATGCAAATTCTAACAATTTGACATTAATCTAATTCATCTAACTAAAACTAATTCTAAAATTTCCTGATTATATAACTAACATTTATAACATTTATATATAACTAACAATTCTAATATTTATATAATTAAAAAACAGAAAAATTGCTAACATTTCTATAAATATTTCTATAACTAAAAAACAGAAAATATTTATAATATTTCTATATAACTAACAATTCTAATATTTATATTACTAAAAAACAGAAAAATTGCTAACATTTCTATAACTAAAAAACAGAAAACATTTATAACATTTCTATATAACTAACATTTCTAATATTTATATTACTAAAAAACATAAAATTTGCTAACATTTCTATAAATATTTCTATAACTAAAAAACAGTAAACATTAATAACATTTCTATATAACTAACATTTCTAATATTTATATCATGTGTGTGTGTAGTGTGTGTGTGTGTGTGTGTGTGTGCGTGTGTGTGTGTGGACAACGACATGGCGGCCGGGCGAAGCTCACCGGGCGGCAACGGGCGGCGACGACGGGCGTGAACGGGCGGCGACGACGGGACGGGCGGCGACGACGGGCGACAGGAAGGCGGCGGCGATGACGGGCGAGTGCGGCGACGAGGGCGGGCACGGCCGGGTCGGCGAAGGAGGGGCGGCGACGCCGACGGGACGGCGTCAATCGGGCAGGGCGGCACGACGGAGGAGGAGAAGCAGAGGAAGAAACAGAGAGAAACTGAATTTTTTTTCAAGTGTTGTATATATAGGATGGACCTTTAGTTCCGGTTGGAGCCACCAACCGGTACTAAAGGTCTGTTTTGGCCAGCCCAAGCGGCGGGAAGCACCCACCTTTAGTACCGGGTTGTGGCACCAACCGGTACTAAAGACCCACCCATTAGTATCGGTTGGTGCCACGACCCGGTACTAAAGAAGTCTTGCTGGCCTTGATGCGGTGCAAGTTTAGTCCCACCTCGCTAGCCGAGGGGCTATCGACCGGTTTATAAGCCCGGTCAGCGGTAGCTCTCTCGAGCTCCTCTCCTAAGCAGGCCTCTTGGGCCTACCTGTTCTCTTACGCCTAGTGGGCCTCTTTGGGCCTTTGCGAACTGCATCCCGGCCCAACAAAAGGTTGGGTTCCTAGTCGTATGCAGAGCCTCTGGGCCTACCTGTTATCTTCGCCAAGTGGGCCTCTTGGGCCTTTTGGGCCTGCATCCTGGCCCAATAAAAGGTTGGGTTCCTAGTCGTATCCTGGCATCAAGTCCCAGTAGGCGGGCTTTTTTATTTTCTTAATTTTTTTCGCTTTATTTATTTTGTTTTTTTTATTTTTGAGTTGTTTTTTTGCTGTATTTACAGTTTATTTATGAATATTTTTGCTTTAGGTACAAAAAATTACAAACTTTCTGTTAGTGCCAGTAGTTTTCAAATTTGAATAGTTTAAATTTTGAATTATTTGAAATTTGTGTGAATCACTAGTTTGTGAATAACTTAACTTTGAAAAAAGATTTTTCAGTGATTCTTTTTTCTTATGTTTAATATTAGTGTGTTTTATCATTATGTTCAATTTGGTAATGCTTAGGGTATTTAAAAATGAAATGCCTTTGTAACAGTTGAGTTTTCACGGAAACCACGATACTTGAAAGAGATTGTCCATTTTGTACACGAAGTGCATCCAGTTTTGCCGTAACCCTCTCTACTTTTGTTTGCACATAAAATTTCTTCGCGTTTCAAATGCCAAAACACATAACTTACCCTAACTATTACAGAGATTCCCTCCTGTGTGTGAAACACAGAAGAAAGTGATGATAGTGAAGCCGATCACATCCTAGATCTTTGGGTGTGAAACTTTTTCTTCGCGTGTGTCCCTTCTTGTAGTAGCCATGGAAAATCTTCATCATTTAAGCTGGATGCTCGGGTCAATATTCACTGTGAATGGAGGAATTTCATCAAACTTTTCATAATCTTGACATATACATCTTGTCATCCACTCCCACGATGTTTCTTTTTCCTGAAAGAACTATGTGGCGCTTTGGCTCTTCGTATGATCCATTCGCTTCCTTATCTTTTCTTTTTCTCGTCCTGGTAGACATGTCTTTCACATAAAAAAACCTGTACCACATCATTGGCTAGGACAAATGGTTCGTCTGCATACGCAAGATTGTTGAGATCCACTGTTGTCATTCCGCATCGCTTGGGTCTTCCGTTACCCGCCTCGTGTCATATTGACCCATTTGCACGAAACAAAGGGACCTTCAAATCACCTCCATAGTTAAGTTCCCATATGTCCACTATGTAACCATAATATGTTTCCTTTCCCGTGTTGGTTGTTGCATCAAAGCGGACACCACTGTTTTTGGTTGGTGCTCTTCTTATCTTGGGTGATCGTGTAAAATGTATTCCCATTTATCCGGTACCCTTTGGCGGTCATTATATTCGAAGATGGTCACCGGGACAGTGAGTACAGGTCATCTTGAATATCTCCATCATGTATGGCACGTTTCTGCAACCAACCGGCGAAAGTCCTCGTTTGTTCACGTGTAATCCAATCGTCAGACTTCTCCAGGTGTTTGGAGTGTAGAAAATTCTTGTGTTCCTCCATGTACGGAGCCACCAAGGCGGAATTCTGTAGAACTGTGTAGTGTGCTTCAGTGAGAGAATGCCCGTCCATACATATTATTTGATGCCCTCCTAGCGTGCCTTTTCCATCGATCTGCCCTTATGCCGCGATTCAAGTAACACCAATCGACTTAAGGTCAGGAATAAAGTCAATACGAAACTCAATGACCTCCTCATTTTGATGGCCCTTCGAGATGCTTCCTTCTGGCCTAGCACGGTTATGAATATATTTCTTCAAGACTCCCATGAACCTCTCAAAGGGGAACATATTGTGTAGAAATACATGACCCAAAACGTTAATCTCTTCGCAAAGGTGAACTAGGATGTGTGTCATGATGTTGAAGAAGGATGGTGGGAACACCAACTCGAAACTGACAAGACATTGCACCAAATCATTTTGTAACCTTGGTACGATTTCTGGATCGATTACCTTCTGAGAGATTGCATTGAGGAATGCACATAGCTTCACAATGGCTAATCGAACGTTTTCGGTAGAAGCCCCTCAATGCAACGAAAGGAGTTGCGTCATAATTACGTGGCAGTCATGAGACTTTAGATTACGAACTTTTCTCCGCCATATTTATTATTCCCTTTATATTGACGAGAAGCCGACGGTACCTTCATGCCGAAAGGTGCATTCAAGAAGATTTCCTTCTCTTCTTTGGTAAGAGCGTGGCTGGCACGACCACGATGTATGCCATCTTTTCCGTGCATACGTTGCTGGTCCTCCCGTGCCTCGGGTGTATCTTTTGTCTTCCCATACACGCCCAAAAAGCCAAGCAGGGTCACGCAAAGATTCTTTGTCACATGCATCACGTCGATTGCGGAGCGGACCTCTAGGTCTTTCCAATATGGCAGGTCCCAAAATATAGATTTCTTCTTCCACATGGAGTGCTTGGCGTCCGTCGGCGTCCTTGAACAGGTTGTCCGCGGGACCTTTCCAAATATTACCTTCAAATCCTTGACCATATCATGTACATCAGCACCAAAGACGGTGGCGAGGCTTCGTCCGGTGATCTGCCTCACCTTTGAAATGCTTGCCTTTCTTTCTTACGGGATGCCTTGTCGGAAGAAATCGGCGATGTCCTGGTACACATTCTTCCTACAACTATCCAAATATATCTTGTCGGTATCGTCCAAACAGTGTGTGCATCCATGTATCCCTTATTTATGCATCACGAAAGGTTCTTGAGAGCAGGCCAATCATTGATGGTCACAAACAACAACGCCTTTAGGTCAAATTCTTCTGTATGTGCTCATCCCACGACGTACACTGTTCCATTCCACAGCTGTAATAGTTCTTCAACTAATGGCCTTAGGTACACATCAATGTCGTTGCCGGGTTGCTTAGGGCCTTGGATGAGCACCGGCATCATAATGAACTTCCGCTTCATGCACAACCAAGGAGGAAGGTTATACAAACATAGAGTCACAGGACACGCGTGCTATGGTTGCTGCTCGCTCTCCAAAAGGATTAATGCCATCTGCGCTTAGACCAAACCATACGTTCCTTGGGTCACCTGCAAACTCCTCGGTACTTTCTCTCGATTTTTCTCCACTGCGAACCGTCGTGGTACTCTCAACTTTCCGTTTTTCTTACGGTCTTCTGCGTGCCACCGCATCGCCTTTGCATGCTCTTTGTTTTGGAACAAACGTTTCAACCGTGGTATTATAGGAGCATACCACATCACCTTGACAGGAATCTTCTTCCTGGGGCGCTCTCCCTCGACATCACCAGGGTCATCACGACTGATCTTATAACGCAATGCACCGCATACCGGGCAAGCGTTCAAATCCTCGTACTCATCGCGGTAGAGGATGCAGTCATTAGGGCATGCATGTATCTTCTGCACCTCTAACCCTAGAGGGCAGACAACCTTCTTTGCTTCATACATACTCTCGGGCAATTCGTTGTCCTTTGGAAGCATATTCTTTATCATTACCAGCAAGTTTCCAAATCCCTTGTCAGATACACCATTCTCTGCCTTCCATTGCAGCAATTCAAGTGTGGTGCCCAACTTTTTTTTGTCAGCTTCGCAATTCGGGTACAACAATTTCTTCTTATCCTCTAACATGCGCTACAACTTCGTCCTCTCCAGATCACTTGCGCAGTTTCTCTTTGCATCGGCAATGGCCCGACCTAGATCATCAGCGGGCTCATCTGATGCCTCTTCTTCAGCTTCTTCCCGCATTGACGGCTCAGCTTCTTCCCCCATTGTTGTATCATCGTATTCAGGGAACCCATGGCTAGGATAGCCGTCATCATCCTCTTCTTCTTCATTGTCTTCCATCATAACCCCCCTTTCTCCGTGCTTGGTCCAAACATTATAGTGGGGCATGAAACCGGACTCAAATAGGTGGACGTGAATGGTTCTTGACGTAGAGTAATTGTGACCATTATTACAGCCAGCACATGGACAAGGCATAAAACCATCCGCCCGCTTGTTTGCCTCGGTGACAAGCGAAAAGTATGCACGCCATTAATGAACTCGGGAGAGCATCGGTCATCATACATCCATTGTTGGCTCATCTTCATTACACAACACAGAATAGACCAAATTAATACAAGTTCATACATAAAGTTCATACATAAAGTTCATATACAACACTTAATTAAATGCAACATACAAATAACTCTCTAGCTAAAGAATTTAAATGCAACAACAAATGCGATCAAGATCGCAACTAAGGTAACAATTGATCCAACACATAATGATACCAAGCCACACTATCAATGGCATATTTTCTAATCTTTCTAATCTTCAACCTCATTTTTTCCATCTTGATCTTGTGATCATCGACGACATCGGCAACATGCAACTCCAATTCCACCTTCTCCCCCTCAATTCTTTTCAATTTTTCTTTCAAATAATCGTTTTCTCTTTCAACTAAATTTAACCTCTCGACAATAGGGTCGGTTGGGATTTCCGGTTCACATATCTCCTAGATAAAAATATCTATGTCAACTTGATGGGCAAAATTTTTCATAAACACGAAATGCAACAACTAGTTTAAAAGAGAATATACCACATCCGAATCATAACAAGGACGAGGACCGACGGGGACGGATATCAAAACCATGGCACTATGTATAACAAACAACGTCTGGGTAAGATAATTATACGAGTAACTATATATCCAAATCACATAAACATCAATTTGGTAATGTAAAACATTCATGAACAAGAGCCTCACCACAAGGTGGTCTTTGGCGGCAAGGATGGTCTTGGTGATCGACGGTGGTTACGACGGAGATTTAGAAGGTACTAAGTAAACCACACCTACATATGGAAATTAAGTGTTACTTTTGACCTCAAATTGCATATAAATCAAATACTAGAAAATTATAATTCCTCCCAAATTAATCACTATACAAAGCATTGCAAGAGCTAATCTAGCAATGAGAGTTGAAAGGACAAAGCTGCTAACCTTTGTGATCATTTGAATGGATGGGGTCCTTCAAATCTTGACAAATTTTGGACAAAATTTGTGAGTATCTCGAGGAAGAGAGGGGAAGAACAGAGGAAGTGAGGGGCAAGGTGATGAACAGAGTGGCTCGGGTGGACGAAGGGTTTATGTACGTCGACCTTTAGTGCCGGGTCGTGCCACGAACCGGTACTAAAGGTGCCGGACGGGCCCCAGACTGACAACACCCTGCCACCACTCTCTTTAGTACCGGTTCGTGGCACGAACCGGTGCTAAAGGTTAGCCACGAACCGGTACTAATGAGAACGGCCGGCTAGCCGTTGGAACCGGCACTAATGGATACATTAGTGCCGGCTCAAAATCAAACCGGCACTAATGAGTCTCAGATTTGCCCTTTTTCTTCTAGTGTATGAAACCTTCCAGCGTATGGGGTTGACAGATAAGAATCTTAGGCCATCAAACACTATTTTTCACGGAGTGGTGCCTGGTAAATCGGCTTACCCAGTTGGTAAGATAAATCTGGAGGTGGTATTTGGAGATGATCATGATTCAAGGTCCGAGACGCTGACCTTTGAAGTGGTAAAAATCAGAAGTCCATACCATGCTTTATTTGGACGGCCTGTTTATGCTAAATTCATGGCAAGGCCGTGTTATGTTTATCTGCAGCTCAAGATGCCGGGTCACAAAGGGACCATTACGGTTCATGGCAGCCGTAAGATTGCTCTAGAGTGTGAGGAAGGTGATGCGGCATATGCTGAATCAGTTTGTGTAACGGAGGAATTAAAGTTTTATAAGGACAATGTTGATCCGGCAGAAATGACTTCCCTGAAGAAGCCCTCTATAGAACATGATCCGACCCTGAAGTTCAAACCGGCTGAGGAAACTAAACTTGTTGATTTCGTTCCTAGCAATTCATCCAAACAGTTTAGTATCAGCACAAATCTGGATCCAAAATAGGAAAGCGCGCTCATCGAGTTCATTTGTGAGAACCGGGACATTTTTGCATGGAAGCCTTCTGACATGCCACGTGTACCGAGCGAACTCGCTGAGCACACTCTCAATATTGATCCCAAGTTTAAACCGGTCAAACAGTTCCTTCGCCGCTTCAACGAGGAACGACGCAAGGCCATTGGAGAAGAGGTAACCCGGTTATTTGCTGCTGGTTTTATCATTGAAGTATTTCACCCAGAGTGGTTGGCTAATCCGGTGCTGGTACTTAAGAAAAACGGCACTTGGCGTATGTGTGTGGATTACACAGATTTGAAAAAAGCTTGCCCAGCTGATCCCTTCGCCCTCCCTCGTATTGATCAAATCATTGATGCTACGGCGAGTTGTGAGCGTTTGAGTTTTTTGGATGCTTATTCTGGTTATCATCAGATCAAGATGGCAGTTAAGGACCAAGAGAAGACAGCTTTCATTACTCCCTTTGGAGCCTTCTGCTATGTGTCTATGCCCTTTGGGCTCAAGAGTGCCTAGGCGACGTATCAGCGTTGTGTGCAGAATTGTCTTCATACTCAGATTGGGCGCAACGTTCATGCTTATGTAGATGACATTGTGGTAAAATCCAGGAAGAAGGAGACATTGATAGAGGACCTCAAGGAAACCTTTAACAATCTTGGGTTTATAAAATGATGCTCAATCCGGACAAGTGTGTTTTTGGTGTTCGGCGAGCAAGCTCTTAGGCTTTACGGTGGCTAACAGAGGCATTGAGGCTAATCCAGAAAAGATCAAGGCGATTACATGTTTGGCTAAACCGGCGTGTATCAATGATGTTCAGCGACTGGAGGGTCGTATTGCGGCTTTGAGACGGTTTATCAGCCGTTTGGGAGAGAAGGCAATTACTCTGTATCAGATGTTGAAGAAAACAGACAAATTTGTCTGGATGACGCGGCTAATGCGGCGTTTGAGGACTTAAAGCGGCAGTTGGTTGAACCGCCAATTCTTGCTGCTCCGGTTGATAAGGAGCCACTGCTGTTATATGTGGCTGCTAATGCCCGGGCTGTCAGTGTCGCCATTGTGGTAGAGCGCAAGGACGCTGGGAAGGAATACCCGGTTCAAAAGTCGGTTTACTATATCAGCGAAGTGCTCATTGAGTCAAAGAAAAGATATCCGCATTGACAGAAGACTGTGTATGGGGTGTTTATGGAAAGTCATAAGCTTAAACAGTACTTTCAAGGTCATCCCATCACAGTGGTCAGTTCTGCTCCTTTGGGGGATATAATTCAGAACAGGGAGGCAACTGGTCGGGTTGCTAAGTGGGCTATTGAGCTTGGGCCACACGGTTTGAAGTACAATGCTTGAACGGCAATCAAGTCCCAGGCCCTTGTGGATTTTATCAATGATTGGACAGAGTTGCAGATACCGGAGGACAAACCGGACAGTACATACTAGACTATTCATTTTGACGGGTCCAGGCAATTGGAGGGCTCGGGGGCTGGAGTCGTCCTTACTTCCCCTCGAGGTGATAAAATTTATTATGTTCTTCGCTTAATGTTCTCTTGTACTAACAATGCAGCTGAGTATGAAGCTTTATTCCATGGTCTTCGAGTGGCTAAGGAGATTAACTTAAGCCGTGTACGATGCTTTGGAGACTCAGACTTGGTAGCCCAGCAAGTTTCAGGTACTTGGGATCCCAAGGATCCACTCATGGCGGCTTACGGACGAGAGGTGGATATTGTGGCTGGTCACTTTAAGGGTTATCAAGTGGAGCACATTGATCGGCGCAAAAACGAAGCAGCCGATGCTTTAAGCGGTGGGGTCTCAGCATAAACCAGTGCCACCCAATACCTTTTTGGACGTCTTGCATAACCCGTCAGTTCAACTACCTACAGAGGAGGACCTCGCTATTCCTGATCCGGAGGCACAGTTGGTGGCCGCTTTACATATCATTCCGGATTGGAGGGTTCTATACTTGGCATATATGAACCAGGGCGATTTACCAGATGATGAAATTTTGGCCAGACAGATAGTCCGGCGGTCCAAGTCCATGGTTGTTCACAACGGTGAGTTACACCACTGTAGTGTTTCTGGTGCGTTCCAGCGCTGTGTTTCTCCTGAAGAAGGCCGTGAGATTTTACGTGAGATCCACGAAGGAGACTGTGGTCATCACACCGGTTCAAAATCCTTGGTTGCCAAAGCTTTTCGTCATGGCTTCTATTGGTTGACGGCTCACGCTGATGTTGAGGACTTGGTCAGACGGTGTGACGGCAGTCAGAAATTCTCAAGGCGAGCTCACGTTCCGGCTCAGGAGCTACGGATGATTCCTATCACCTGGTCGTTTGCAACTTGGGGGCTTGACATGGTAGGGCCTTTCAAGCGATCAAAAGATAAGAAGACCCACCTGTTGGTGGCGGTTGACAAGTTCACTAAATGGGTTGAAGCAGAGCCAGTAAGCAAGTGTGATGCAGCCACGGCGGTTCAGTTCATCAAAAAGGTGATCTTCCGTTTCGGTTTTCCACATAGCATTATCACAGATAATGGCACGAACCTATCTAAAGGCGAGATGGAGGATTTTTGTCAACGAGAGCACATCCGGCTTGATGTAGCATCTGTGGCTCATCCCCAATTCAATGGTCAAGCTGAGCGAGCTAACCAGGAAATTCTAAAGGGTATAAAGCCCCGGCTTATGGTCCCTTTGAAGCGGACGCTGGGTTGCTGGGTGGAAGAACCACAATCTGTTTTATGGAGCATAAACACCACCCCAAACCGGTCTACAGGTTATACGCCTTTCTTCATGGTTTACGGAGCAGAGGCGGTACTCCCCAGTGATATTCGTCATGACTCGCCCCGGGTTGCCAATTATGTTGAAGCGGACAACGAGCAAGCACATCAAGAAGCACTGGACCTGTTAGATGAGAAGCGGGATATGGCTTTGGCTCGTTCGGCGGTTTACCAGGAAGACCTGCGGCGTTATCACAGCCGCCGGGTTAGAACAAGAACCTTTCAAGAAGGCGATTTAGTGCTCCGGCTCATCCAGGATCAGACCGATATGCACAAGTTATCCCCACCTTGGGAAGGGCCCTTTGTGGTCAGCAAGAATCTGCACAACGGATCATACTACCTCATTGATGTTCGAGAAGACTCGCGCACTTCTGAGGAGGAGACCCGGCGGCCGTGGAACATAGCTCTCCTTCGGCCTTACTACACCTGAGTTATAGGCTCTTCTTATGTACATATTATGACATTGTATATGTTATGATCAATATAATAAACCGGCATCCTTGCTACAAGCAGGGCCTCTACCGTTCTTCCAATATTTCTTGGTTACAAGGGGGCTTCTGCTTCCAAAGCGATGACTCGTTTTGTCCATTAAACCGGCTATCATGCCATTATACAGCTTGGGAGCTTCACACCCAAGGGGCCAAAGAGAGTTATGTTGCTAAAAACACGACTCAAACATAGGCACCCATTGAGCACAACTCACAAAGTTACTTGGGGTCTCTTTGTGTAAAGTAACAAAGAGTTTGAAAGGACCCTTGTAATCGGGTATCGACCCACGGCTTGGAAGCCTGGTGTATTCACCTAAAACCCCGGGTTAACCTGCCTTCATCAAGTAAGCCACTCCTATCCAGGTAATCCTGGCATGACCCACTGAACGTTTGACAGTTACTCTCATTGAGACCCTGAACTTGTCAAAGTTAAAACGACGATTGGTTAGTTGGAGACCCATCTTAAAAGGCTTTGTCAAATGGTTTAACTCAGCGGACTGGCAGCCCACGAAAAGCCTCGAATTTGGGCCTGGCAGCCCTCGAAAAGCCTCGACTACAAGTTTCTATTTGCTTTGCTTTTTACAAGTTTTATCTTTATTGATCAACTTTTCAAGCAAACCGGCGTCTTTCGACCGGCGGACTATATGTCTTCATCTTAACCCGGCGTTTCTTAACCGGTGTGGCTTCTGAGATATCATCTGATAAAGCATATAATTAACGGTGAACCGGCATCTTTCAATCTGTTCTGGCTTTGACTACCTGTCACCAGTATGATCATCCGGTGTTCATTACAACCCGGTTTTACTTCATACACACCAGCACTGCATGGTGGAAATTGGGTATTCACCCTTACTACAAATAAGTTGGTAAACCAACAGGATAATTTCATATCACAGGTACGATTTATTTTTGCTATTTTTACAACCTTGGTTGTCTATCAGGTTGTGTGTTGGGCATTTTGACCCGTCCGGCGGTAAACCGCCCGGACAGATCTTTATCTTGGAACCGCGAGGATTGCATAATATTATGAAGGTATATAATCCAGCACTGAAATTATCATGGCAGGATCAAACAAAGTTACATCCCAGTGCACGATGGCAGCAGATCAAAGTATGCCAGCTAGCCTATTACAAGGCGCTTTAAGGCCCAAAATAAGTGATTATTCTTTACACAGAACACAATTTGTGAATATCAACCCAGTTGCCGGATTAAGACTCATTGCCGGGTTGACAAGAGGTTGATGGATCTTCTGGTGTCGGTTCAGCCTCCTCCTCCCCATCCAGTGGCTGGAAGTCAACGGTGGTCCAGTCAATCCAGGTTAAAGCTTGAAAGACAACATCTTCACTCATAAGTTCGGATGGATCAACGTCAGGGGCGTAAGTGTGCTTACGGATTGGCAGGATAAGATTTTGCACTTCCTTCACAGCAGTGTCAATCCGTTGGTTGTTGGCGTCATAGAAGGACCGATGAACAGTCAAGTTAGCCTCTTCCGCCAATTGACTTGCTAAAGGACGCATCTCCTTTATCAGGGCTTTGAGGGCTTCATTATCAAATTCTGCCCCGTTCTCCTATTCACCGGGATAGCCCTTGGCAATATCAACTGGATCCAGGTCAGCTATCCATGCTTTGGCTCGAGTAAGTGCCAACAAAGCGCCAGCCCTGGCAGCAGATCGCTTCATCTCCTCTATCTGCTCCGGCGCCATTGATAGCCTTGCTAGTGTGTCCTTGATCAAGGTAGATGCCGGTTTGTTGTATGAGACTGCACAGATAACCCGTTGGGCACCAGTATACAGTTGCTCTATCAACGTATATGCTGCCTTCAGCATCCGCATGTCAACGCCCAGATGAGCAACACGGCCACCTATAACGGTTTAAGAAATTGATGTTAAACCGGCAATTTCAAAGATGGTTATTCAAGAGATCTTGACAAGAGTATTTACCAAATATTGCAGAGGTCATGGCATTTACTTGGCGCTTCAACCCAGTTAGTTCTTCCACCACGGTTTAAGAGCTGACTCGGCGTCCTCGACCCGCTTCAACAATGCTTTGTCTTTTCTGTTTCCCGGTAGCACGCTCATTCTTGAACCATTCTTTAAGTTGTTCCATGGCTGCCAAAGCGATTTTAAGTTCATCCTTGGCCTTGGAGGTCTCTGATTGCTGGGATTTGATATTCTCTTGAAGATCGACAATTTTGGAGTCTTTGTTGTTTATATTGGCCTGCAAAGATCACATGATGATGATATTTTTCTCAAAGTCCCAAGCATATAACCAGTTATACACTTGGCACTTGGGGGCTAATGCGGAATGCTTTTCTCTTTCTGCTTATTTAAAAGTCCCAAGGCTCAATACAAGTATGAATCTTGGCACTTGGGGGCTAATGCATGTTTGATCAAAAAGTATACAGGCAAAAGGAGATGGAAAAATGAATATTGGGTCATCAAGTCCCGGTTCACCTTGATAAGATTAAACCGGCCCTTGGGGGCTACTCAGTTGAAACATGATTTATTCACAAAGTCCCGATTTGTCTTTAAAAGACAAACCAACCCTTGGGGGCTACAATGGAGATATACAGAACAAATCAAGATTAAAGTGGAGGGAGAGTTACCTCATAGCGCTCCTTCATCATGTTTACCAAACCGGCTTCATAGTCTCGGCTTGTGTAGAGGCGATGTAAGAAACCGGAATGAAGCTCTTCGGCAGAAAAGTTGACATAGCTGGGTAAATATGTCTTCTCTATCCCCTTGCCCATAGCAGCAAATTCTTGCTTAGCAGTATGCTTTGATAAAGCAACTGGATTGCCTGGGGCGGTATGAGCTGTACCAGTGATAATAACATCATCATCGCCACCTTTTGACGGATTTGGCGGATTGACGGTATCCCTGGCTGGGCTCGGCGGATTAGCACCTGGGTTTGGCGGATTAGCAGCTGGGCTCGGCGGATCAGCAGCTGGACTTGGAGGCGTAGCATGCGGGCTTGATGGATCAACATGCATGCCCGGATCAGCTTCTGGCGGATTAGCATCCGTGGCTGGATCTTGTGGGGCAGATTCATCCATGACAACCTCAGTATCTCTACTAGCATCTTATGAGGTCTTCTCCGGTTCAACTTCATCAGTAGGGCCACTGGTCTTGGCCTTCTTGCTCAACCGGCCCTTGGCACTATAATATCAAAATAGAAGATTAGTATAGTAAACCGATGCATGAAGAAAAAGTTAAAGGGCAATATGCTTACCCAGCGACGGTCTTGAGGGGAGGTAGTTGTGTGGTTGATGAGTCGCCAGAGGAAGAGTTAGAAGTTACCTGATAATTTGAATCAGACGGATTAAGTGGGTGTCGGAAGCAACCCGCCAAGGGACAAGGTTTATTAAAAGAGGAAGAGACCTCTGGACGACGTTTCCGACGTGGAGTGTCTGGTAAACCGGAGGAAGTGACTTGTTGGCCACTGTGTCGGGTTGTGCGATGACCTTCATGTTGCTGTGTATTCAGAGAAAATTGTGGATCCAAATGAGCAAGTGGGTGAGAGTGTTTTACTTTCCGAACCGCACGACGAAAATTTTGAACCGGCACATGATCTGAACCGGAGGAAAGGGAGATTACCTCAACATGATCAGCGTGGCTGGCTTCCGCATCATCCTGGTAATGATCATTGTTAATAAGGTGTATGAAAAAGGAGCAAAGGGAGTCAAGTTCTACCTCTTGATCTGATTCTTCAATATCTTCGGGCGGTTCAGCAGTATCGGTGGTTTTCTTCTTTGTCGGCTTCTTTATGACTTTGCTTTTGGCACGAGGAGCCCTTGCCGGTTTGTGCAAGCTTTCCTTTTCCAGAAGGAGCTATTGGCCTATAAAATTGAAACAAAGGTTTATTAGAACAATGTTAAAGCGGAGGCGGATCAAGAAAGCACAAGGTTAAAATATTTACCGCTGGCGGTTTGATGGAGGTGTAAAAAGGGCCGGCCCTGTTTGGCTGCATGCAGCGATCGGTTCGTCTAGCATCTTCTTCACCGATTCAGTGACTTCATCATCAGTCATTTCTATTTCATTAAACCGTTGAGGATCCTTGGCATTGTCGGTATACTCGTGCATAAATCCAGGGAATAACGCCCTCATACCTGCTTCCTCTGCTCCTCCTCCATCTTCCTTTTCTTCTCCTCCTCCATCTTCCTTCTTGCACGGGTCCTGTAGTCCTCGTTCCATTCTGAAAAGCCCTCATACCAGGGAATAACGCCCTTGCCTCGTGTTCTTCCGGGTGTTTAGGATTTCAGGCGCACGTAAGCTCGTCGTTCACTCTGTTGGCGTGAACACCCCTTCGAGCTTCTTCTATTGCGTCAATTATTTTTGTTCGGCTCCTTTTAGACTTGCCTTCCATGAAACTTCGCTTTGTCTTGGTCCAACGCCCCCATGCGCATAGAACCAAGTTACGCACCGGGGCCAGTTCCTAGTAACGGTGTGACCCTGCATCCTCCATCTCTTGCTCAGACTTATCCCACTTAGGCAATCCCACAGCGTAGCCACACAGGCCCAGCCTATGGAACTGCGTCTTTGGCGGCATTTGCCTTGTTTTTCATCGACCGTTCCTTAGCTAATTCTGAATCCTTAAAGGTCATGAAATCGTCCCAGTGCTCTCTTTGCTTCTCCACTGTTCCCGTGAATTCTGGAGTCTTCCTTTCATTAGCGAGGTAGTTGGCCCATACAGTTTTCTTATGGGTGTTGAATGCAATTGTCATCTTCTTAAGAGCAGCCCTTGACTTTCTCCACATACGCTTGGTGAAATGATCTGGTAGGGTGAAATGTTCCATCAGAGATTTCCAAAGGACTTTTTTGGCTCTGTCATCGACCCAAGTAACACCTGGACATTTAGTCTTTGGCTCCATTCTTGAATGGAGATCGGGAGTTTGTCCTTCACAAGAACTCCGCACTGACGAGTCCACTTGTTTGCAATGTTCTTAGGCGTGAGGGGTTCACCAGATTTGACGGATTCGATGTTGTACTTTACACCATCCTTCAACAATCTGCCCGGGCCTCGCTTTGTCCTGCTGTCTGTAGAAGCAGATTTGCTCGATCCAGAGGGCTGAAAGAAGAATGATCGATTCGTTAATATATCTTCAATAAAAAAACATGTGATGATCACCATGGTGCGTGCTTATATAAACATACCTCGCCGGTAGTCTTTGTTATTTGAAGATCAGCATTGTCTGTGTCATCACAAACATTGTATGTGTCATCATAATCATAATCATAGTTCATGACTTCATCAGCTCGGTCGTCGAGATCGAATATCTTTTCATCACCCTCTCCGGTATTGTTCAGATATTGGGAGCCGTCATCTGCTTCATTCAGATCATCTAGCCTGTGAGGGCTGCATATGATGTCGAACAATTCCTCTTCTCTCTCTGCCGGTATTGTCCGCCATAGCTTTTACTTAACTAATACAGAAGAAATATAAAACAATTTAATTAGTATTCAAATTACAATGCATGGATGCAATCAATAAGGAAAAACTGAATCTCGAATACATCGTCTTAATATATATAATCTCGAATACATCATCGTCTTAATATATATAATCTCAAATACATCGTCTCGAATATTATATATCAAATACATCATTGGCTAGGTACCTAATAAAGATCGAGTACTACAGAAGAATCTAGGGCGCCACTCGCGGTTCACAGGGCGTGGCGGTGCACACCCAAAGAGAAGGAACCATCACATGATCATATCTCTGGTCATCTTCCCAAAGAACCCGCCAAGTAGTGGAGAACCTGACGTCGTCCATAGCAGCCATGTAGCGATGGACGTGCTCATCTTCCTCCCTGACACGGCAACACACCACCTCCGGTGGGGTCGGCTGCCTCTGCACCAAATGTGGCCCATGAACGCCACCAAAGAAGATCGAGTCGACGACGGGACCCGAGGTCGGGTTCCTCACCAAGCGGGCGCGCCTCAGTAGCACCTCCCGGTGCCCGGCCAGTGAGCCCAGTCCGGACATGGGTCCTCTGAAGCAGGGGCGCGTCATGAGCGAATTAAGCCAGCGAGGATGCGGGCCGGGCATATCGTCGAGAACAAATACTATATGCCCATAAAAAGTAACATTTTTAAATGATTTGATTGTGATAACTAAAATTCTATATATATGCAAATTCTAACAATTTGACATTAATCTAATTCATCTAACTAAAACTAATTCTAATATTTCTTGATTATCTAACTAACATTTATAACATTTATATATAACTAACAATTCTAATATTTATATAACTAAAAAACAGAAAAATTGCTAACATTTCTATAAATATTTCTATAACTAAAAAACAGAAAACATTTATAATATTTCTATATAACTAACAATTCTAATATTTATATTACTAAAAAACAGAAAAATATCTAACATTTCTATAAATATTTCTATAACTAAAAAACAGAAAACATTTATAACATTTCTAATATTTATATTACTAAAAAACAGAAAAATTGCTAACATTTCTATAAATATTTCTATAACTAAAAACAGAAAACATTTATAACATTTCTATATAACTAACATTTCTAATATTTATATCATGTGTGTGTGTAGTGTGTGTGTGTGTGTGTGTGTGTGTGTAGTGTGTGTGTGTGTGTGTGTGTGGACAACGACATGGCGGCCGGGGCGAGCTCACCGGCGGCGTAGGCGGCGGCGACGAAGCGGGCGGCGACGACGGGCGGGCAGGCGGCGGCGACGACGGGACGGGCGGCGACAACGGCGACAGGACGGGCGGCGACGATGGCGGCTGGTGGGCGACGGGGATGTGACGGGGCGGGCGGCGTCGACGGGCGGCGACGAGGGCGGCGGCACGGGTCGGCGACGAGGGCGGCGGCGGCCGACGGGACGGCGTCAATCGGGCAGGCGGCACGATGGAGGGAGGAAACAGAGGGAAGAAACAGAGGGAAACTGAATTTTTTTCAAGTGTTGTATATATAGGATGGACCTTTAGTACCGGTTGGAGCCACCAACCAGTACTAAAGGTCTGTTTTGGCCAGCCCAAGCGGCGGGAAGCACCCACCTTTAGTACCGGGTTGTGGCACCAACCGGTACTAAAGACCCACCCTTAGTATCGGTTGGTGCCACGACCGGTACTAAAGGGGGTCTTGTGGCCTTGATCTTGATGACAAGTTTAGTCCCACCTCGCTAGCCGAGGGGCTATCACTGCTGGTTTATAAGCCCGGTCACGGTAGCTCTCTCGAGCTCCTCTCCTAAGCAGGCCTACTGGGCCTACATGTTCTCTTCTGCCTAGTGGGCCTACTGGGCCCTTGCGGGCCTGCATCCTGGCCCAACAAAAGGTTGGGTTCCTAGTCGTATGCAGGCCTACTGGGCCTACCTGTTATCTTCTGCCTAGTGGGCCTACTGGGCCTTTGCGGGCCTGCATCCTGGCCCAATAAAAGGTTGGGTTCCTAGTCGTATCCTGGCATCAAGTCCCAGTAGGCGGGCTTTATTATTTTCTTAATTTTTTTCGCTTTATTTATTTTGTTTTATATATTTTTGAGTTGTTTTTTTGCTGTATTTAGAGTTTATTTGTGAATATTTTTGCTTTAGGTACAAAAAATTAAAAACATTATGTTATAGCCGATAGTTTTCAAATTTGAATATTTTAAATTTTGAATTGTTTGAAATTTGTGTGAATCACTAGTTTGTGAATAACTTAACTTTGAAAAAGATTTTTCAGTGATTCTTTTTCTTATGTTTAATATTAGTGTGTTTTATCATTATGTTCAATTTGGTAATGCTTAGGTTATTTAAAAATGAAATGCCTTTGTAACAGTTGAGTTTTCGGAAACCACGATACTTGAAGAGATTGTCCATTTTGTACACGAAGTGCATCCGATTTTTGCCGTAACCCTCTCTACTTTTGTTTGCACATAAAATTTCTTGGCGTTTCAAATGCCAAAACACATAACTTACCCTAGCTATTACAGAGATTCCCTCACAGGTGTGAAACACGGAAGAAAGTGATGATAGTGAAGCCGATCACATCCCGGATATTTGGGTGTGAAACTTTTTCTTCAGCGTGTGTCCCTTTGCGCCGTAGCCATGGAAAATCTTCATCATTTAAGCTGGATGCTCGGGTCAATATTCACTGTGAATGGAGGAATTTCATCAAACTTTTCATAATCTTCTGACATGTCTGTCTTGTCATCCACTCCCACGATGTTTCTTTTTCCTGAAAGAACTATGTGGCGCTTTGGCTCTTCGTATGATCCATTCGATTCCTTATCTTTTATTTTTCTCGTCCTGGTAGACATGTCTTTCACATAAAAAAACCTGTACCACATCATTGGCTAGGAGGAATGGTTCGTCTGCATACGCAAGATTGTTGAGATCCACTGTTGTCATTCCGTCGCTGGGTCTTCCGTTACCCGCCTCGTGTCATATTGACCCATTTGCACGAAACAAAGGGACCTTCAAATTACCTCCATAGTTAAGTTCCCATATGTCCACTATGTAACCATAATATGTTTCCTTTCCCGTGTTGGTTGTTGCATCAAAGCGGACACCACTGTTTTGGTTGGTGCTCTTCTTATCTTGGGTGATCGTGTAAAATGTATTCCCATTTATCCGGTACCCTTTGTGACAGTCATTATATTGAAGATGGTAATCGGGACAATGAGTACAGGTCATCTTGAATATCTCCATCATGTATGGCACGTTTATGAAACCAACAGTCGAAAGTACTATTTTGTTAACGTGTAATCCAATCGTCAGAATTCTCATGTAGTTTTGAGTGTAGAAAATTCATTTGTTCCTCCATGTACGGAGCCACCAAGGCGGAATTCTGTAGAAGCGTAGTGTGCTTCGGTGAGAGAATGCCCGTCCATACATATTATTTGATCCCTCCTAGCGTGCCTTTTCCATCCAGTCTGCCCTTATGCCGCGATTCAAGAACACCAATCGACTTAAGGTCAGGAATAAAGTCAATCTGAAACTCAATGACCTCCTCATTTTGATGGCCCTTGAGATGCTTCCTTCTGGCCTAGCACGGTTATGAATATATTTCTTCAAGACTCCCATGAACCTCTCAAAGGGGAACATATTGTGTAGAAATACATGACCCAAAACGTTAATCTCTTCGCAAAGGTGAACTAGGATGTGTGTCATGATGTTGAAGAAGGATGGTGGGAACACCAACTCAAGCCCGACAAGACATTGCACCAAATCATTTTGTAACCTTGGTACGATTTACGGATCGATTACCTTACGAGATTGCATTGAGGAATGCACATAGCTTCACAATGGCTAATCGAGCGTTTTCCGGTGAAAGCCCCTCAATGCAACGAAAGGAGTTGCGTCATAATCACGTGGCGATCATGAGACTTTAGATTACGGAACTTTTCTACGCCATATTTATTATTCCCTTTATATTCGACGAGAAGCAGACGGTACCTTCATCTTTGAGCGGGCATTCAAGAAGATTTCCTTCTCTTCTTTGGTAGAGCGTAGCTTCGCTGACCACGATGTATGCCATCTTTTCCGTGCATACGTTGCTGGTCCTCCGTGCCTCGGTGTATCTTTTGTCTTCCCATACACGCCCAAGAAGCCAAGCAGGGTCACGCAAAGATTCTTCGTCACGTGCATCACGTCGATTGCGGAGCGGACCTCTAGGTATTTACAATATGGCAGGTCCCAAAATATAGATTTCTTCTTCCACATGGGTGCGCGTCCGTCAGCGTCCTTCGGACCAGGTTGTCCGCGGGACCTTTCCAAATATTACCTTCAAATCCTTGACCATATCATGTACATCAGCACGATCACGGTGGCGAGGCTTCGTCCGGTGATCTGCCTCACCTTTGAAATGCTTGCCTTTCTTTCTTACGGGATGCCTTGTCGGAAGAAATCGACGATGTCAGTACACATTCTTCCTACAACTATCCAAATATATCTTTGTCGGTATCGTCCAAGCGGTGCGTGCATCCGCGGTATCCCTTGTTTGTCTGTCACGAAAGGTTCGAGAGCAGGACAATCATTGATGGTCACGAACAGCAACGCCTTTAGGTCAAATTCTTCCTGTCATGCTCATCCCACGACGTACACTGTTCCATTCCACAGCTGTAATAGTTCTTCAACTAATGGCCTTAGGTACACATCAATGTCGTTGCCGGGTTGCTTAGGGCCTTGGATGAGCACTGGCATCATAATGAACTTCCGCTTCATGCACAACCAAGGAGGAAGGTTATACAAACATAGAGTCACAGGCCACGTGCTATGGTTGCTGCTCTGCTCTCCAAAAGGATTAATGCCATCTGCGCTTAGACCAAACCATACGTTCCTTGGGTCACTGCAAACTCCTCCCGATACTTTCTCTCGATTTTTCTCCACTGCGAACCGTCGGTGGTACTCTCAACTTTCCGTCTTTCTTACGGTCTTCTGCGTGCCACCGCATCGCCTTTGCATGCTCTTTGTTTTGGAACAAGCGTTTCAACCGTGGTATTATAGGAGCATACCACATCACCTTGGCAGGAATCTTCTTCCTGGGGCGCTCGCCCTCGACATCACCAGGGTCATCGCGATCGATCTTATAACGCAATGCACCGCATACCGGCAAGCGTTCAAATCCTCGTACTCACAGCGGTAGAGGATGCGATCATTAGGGCATGCATGTATCTTACGCACCTCTAACCCTAGAGGGCGGACAACCTTCTTTACTTCATACGTACTCTCGGGCAATTCGTTGTCCTTTGGAAGCATATTCTTTATCATTACCAGCAACTTTCCAAATCCCTTGTCGGATACACCATTCTACGCCTTCCATTGCAGCAATTCAAGTGTGGTGCCCAACTTTTTTGTCGACTTCGCACTGGGTACAACAATTTCTTCTTATCCTCTAACATGCGCTACAACCGTCCTCTCCGGATCACTTGCGCGGTTTCTCTTTGCATCGGCAATGGCCCGACCTAGATCATCGGCGGGCTCATCGATGCCTCTTCTTGACTTCTTCCCGCATTGACGGCTCAGCTTCTTCCCCATTGTTGTATCATCGTATTCAGGGAACCCATGGCTAGGATAGCCGTCATCATCCTCTTCTTCTTCATTGTCTTCCATCATAACCCCCCTTTCTCCGTGCTTGGTCCAAACATTATAGTGGGGCATGAAACCGGACTCAAATAGGTGGACGTGAATGGTTCTTGACGTAGAGTAATTGTGACCATTATTACAGTCAGCACATGGACAAGGCATAAAACCATTCGCCCGCTTGTTTGCCTCAACCGCAAGCCGAAAAGTATGCACGCCATTAATGAACTCGGGAGAGCATCGGTCATCATACATCCATTGTTGTCTCATCTTCATTACACAAACACGAATAGACCAAATTAATACAATTTCATACATAAAGTTCATACATAAAGTTCATATACAACACTTAATTAAATGCAACATACAAATAACTCTCTAGCTAAAGAATTTAAATGCAACAACAAATGCGATCAAGATCGCAACTAAGGTAACAATTGATCCAACAGCATAATGATACCAAGCCACACTATCAATGGCATATTTTCTAATCTTTCTAATCTTCAACCTCATTTTCTCCATCTTGATCTTGTGATCATCGACGACATCGGCAACATGCAACTCCAATTCCACCTTCTCCCCCTCAATTCTTTTCAATTTTTCTTTCAAATACTCGTTTTCTCTTTCAACTAAATTTAACCTCTCGACAATAGGGTCGGTTGGAATTTCCGGTTCACATATCTCCTAGATAAAAATATCTATGTCAACTTGATGGGCATAATTTTTCATAAACACGAAATGCAACAACTAGTTTAAAAGAGAATATACCACATCCGAATCATAACAAGGACGAGGACCGACGGGGACGGATATCAAAACCATGGCACTATGTATAACAAACAACGTACGGGTAAGATAATTATACGAGTAACTATATATCCAAATCACATAAACATCAATTTGGTAATGTAAAACATTCATGAACAAGAGCCTCACCACAAGGTGGTGCCGGCTGACAGGGCAGTCTTGGGTGATCGACGTTGGTTACGACGGAGATTTAGAAGGCACTAAGTAAACCACACCTACATATGGAAATTAAGTGTTACTTTTGACCTCAAATTGCATATAAATCAAATACTAGCAAATTATAATTCCTCCCAAATTAATCACTATACAAAGCATTGCAAGAGCTAATCTAGCAATGAGAGTTGAAAGGACAAAGCTGCTAACCTTTGTGATCATTTGAATGGATGGGGTCCTTCAAATCTTGACAAATTTTGGGCAAAATTTGTGAGGATCTCGAGGAAGAGAGGGGAAGAACAGAGGAAGTGAGGGGCAAGGTGATGAACAGAGTGGCTCGGGTGGATGAAGAAGGGTTTATGTACGTCGACCTTTAGTACCGGTTCGTGCCACGAACCGGTACTAAAGGTGCCGGACGGGCCCCAGACTGACAACACCCTGCCACCACTCTCTTTAGTACCGGTTCGTGGCACGAACCGGTGCTAAAAGTTAGCCATGAACCGGTACTAATGAGAACGGCCGGCTAGCCGTTGGAACCGGCACTAATGGATACATTAGTGCCGGCTCAAAATCAAACTGGCACTAATGAGTCTCAGATTTGCCCCTTTTTCTTCTAGTGTATGAAACCTTCCAGCGTATGGGGTTGACAGATAAGAATCTTAGGCCATCAAACACCATTTTTCACGGAGTGGTGCCTGGTAAATCGGCTTACCCAGTTGGTAAGATAAATCTGGAGGTGGTATTTGGAGATGATCATGATTCAAGGTCCGAGACGCTGACCTTTGAAGTGGTAAAAATCAGAAGTCCATACCATGCTTTATTTGGAAGGCCTGTCTATGCTAAATTCATGGCAAGGCCGTGTTATGTTTATCTGAAGCTCAAGATGCCGGGTCACAAAGGGACCATTACGGTTCATGGCAGCCGTAAGATAGCTCTAGAGTGTGAGGAAGGTGATGCGGCATATGCTGAATCGGTTTGTGCAACGGAGGAATTAAAGTTTTATAAGGACAATGTTGATCCGGCAGACATGACTTCCCTAAAGAAGCCCTCTACAGAACATGGTCCGACCCTAAAGTTCAAACCGGCTGAGGAAACTAAACTTGTTGATTTCGTTCCTAGCGATTCATCCAAACAGTTTAGTATCAGCACAAATCTGGATCCAAAATAGGAAAGCGCGCTCATCGAGTTCATTTGTGAGAACCGGGACATTTTTGCATGGAAGCCTTCTGACATGCTAGGTGTACCGAGCGAACTCGCTGAGCACACTCTCAATATTGATCCCAAGTTTAAACCGGTCAAACAGTTCCTTCGCCGCTTCAACGAGGAACGACGCAAGGCCATTGGAGAAGAGGTAACCCGGTTATTTGCTGCTGGTTTTATCATTGAAGTATTTCACCCAGTGGTTGGCTAATCCGGTCTTTGGTACTTAAGAAAACGGCACTTGGCGTATGTGTGTGGATTACATGATTTGAAAAAAGCTTGCCCAGCTGATCCCTTCGCCCTCCCTCGTATTGATCCAATCATTGATGCTACGGCGGGTTGTGAGCGATTGAGTTTTTTGGATGCTTATTCTGGTTATCATCAGATCAAGATGGCAGTTAAGGACCAAGAGAAGACAGCTTTCATTACTCCCTTTGGAGCCTATACGCTATGTGTCTATGCCCTTTGGGCTCAAGAGTGCCTAAGCGGCGTATCGGCGTTGTGTGCGTAATTGTCTTCATACTCAGATTGGGCGCAACGTTCATGCTTATGTAGATGACATTGTGGTAAAATCCAGGAAGAAGGAGACATTGATAGAGGACCTCAAGGAAACCTTTAACAATCTTCGGGTTTATAAAATGATGCTCAATCCGGACAAGTGTGTTTTTGGTGTTCCGGCAGGCAAGCTCTTAGGCTTTCTGGTGGCTAACAGAGGCATTGAGGCTAATCCAGAAAAGATCAAGGCGATTACATGTTTGGCTAAACCGGCGTGTATCAATGATGTTCAGCGACTGGAGGGTCGTATTGCGGCTTTGAGACGGTTTATCAGCCGTTTGGGAGAGAAGGCAATTACTCTGTATCAGATGTTGAAGAAAACAGACAAATTTGTCTGGAGTGACGCGGCTAATGCGGCGTTTGAGGACTTAAAGCGGCAGTTGGTTGAACCGCCAATTCTTGCTGCTCCGGTTGATAAGGAGCCACTGCTGTTATATGTGGCTGCTAATGCCCGGGCTGTCAGTGTCGCCATTGTGGTAGAGCGCAAGGAGGCTGAGAAGGAATACCCGGTTCAAAGGTCGGTTTACTATATCAGCGAAGTGCTCATTGAGTCAAAGAAAAGATATCCGCATTGACAGAAGACTGTGTATGGAGTGTTTATGGCAAGTCATAAGCTTAAACAGTACTTTCAAGGTCATCCCATCACAGTGGTCAGTTCTGCTCCTTTGGGGGATATAATTCAGAACAGGGAGGCAACTGGCCGGGTTGCTAAGTGGGCTATTGAGCTTGGGCCACACGGTTTGAAGTACAATGCTCGAACAGCAATCAAGTCCCAGGCCCTTGTGGATTTTATCAATGATTGGACAGAGTTGCAGATACCGAAGGACAAACCGGACAGTACATACTAGACTATTCATTTTGACGGGTCCAGGCAATTGGAGGGCTCGGGGGCTGGAGTCGTCCTTACTTCCCCTCGAGGTGATAAAATTTATTATGTTCTTCGCTTAATGTTCTCTTGTACTAACAATGCAGCTGAGTATGAAGCTTTATTCCATGGTCTTCGAGTGGCTAAGGAGATTAACTTAAGCCGTGTACGATGCTTTGGAGACTCAGACTTGGTAGCCCAGCAAGTTTCAGGTACTTGGGATCCCAAGGATCCACTCATGGCGGCTTACGGACGAGAGGTGGATATTGTGGCTGGTCACTTTAAGGGTTATCAAGTGGAGCACATTGATCGGCGCAAAAACGAAGCAGCCGATGCTTTAAGCCGGCTGGGGTCTCAGCATAAACCAGTGCCACCCAATACCTTTTTGGACGTCTTGCATAACCCGTCAGTTCAACTACCTACAGAGGAGGACCTCGCTATTCCTGATCCGGAGGCACAGTTGGTGGCCGCTTTACATATCATTCCGGATTGGAGGGTTCTATACTTGGCATATATGAACCAGGGCGATTTACGGATGATGAAATTTTGGCAGACAGATAGTCCGGCGGTCCAAGTCCATGGTTGTTCACAACGGTGAGTTACACCAACGTAGTGTTTACAGTGCGTTCGGTATTTGTATTTCTCCTGAAGAAGGCCGTGAGATTTTACGTGAGATCCACGAAGGAGACTGTGGTCATCACGCCGGTTCAAAATCCTTGGTTGCCAAAGCTTTTCGTCATGGCTTCTATTGGTTGACGGCTCACGCTGATGTTGAGGACTTGGTCAGACGGTGTGACGGCTGTCAGAAATTCTCAAGGCGAGCTCACGTTCCGGCTCAGGAGCTACGGATGATTCCTATCACCTGGTCGTTTGCAACTTGGGGGCTTGACATGGTAGGGCCTTTCAAGCGATCAAAAGATAAGAAGACCCACCTGTTGGTGGTGGTTGACAAGGTCACTAAATGGGTTGAAGCGGAGCCAGTAAGCAAGTGTGATGCAGCCACGGCGGTTCAGTTCATCAAAAAGGTGATCTTCCGTTTCGGTTTTCCACATAGCATTATCACAGATAATGGCACGAACCTATCTAAAGGCGAGATGGAGGATTTTTGTCAACGAGAGCACATCCGGCTTGATGTAGCATCTGTGGCTCATCCCCAATTCAATGGTCAAGCTGAGCGAGCTAACCAGGAAATTCTAAAGGGTATAAAGCCCCGGCTTATGGTCCCTTTGAAGCGGACGCTGGGTTGCTGGGTGGAAGAACCACAATCTGTTTTATGGAGCATAAACACCACCCCAAACCGGTCTACAGGTTATACGCCTTTCTTCATGGTTTACGGAGCAGAGGCGGTACTCCCCAGTGATATTCGTCATGACTACTTGGGTTGCCAATTATGTTGAAGCGGACAACGAGCAAGCACATCAAGAAGCACTGGACCTGTTAGATGAGAAGCGGGATATGGCTTTGGCTCGTTCGACGGTTTACCAGGAAGACCTGCGGCGTTATCACAGCCGCCGGGTTAGAACAAGAACCTTTCAAGAAGGCGATTTAGTGCTCCGGCTCATCCAGGATCAGACCGATATGCACAAGTTATCCCCACCTTGGGAAGGGCCCTTTGTGGTCAAGAAGAATCTGCACAACGTGGATCATACTACCTCATTGATGTTCGAGAAGACTCGCGCACTTCTGAGGAGGAGACCCGGCGGCCGTGGAACATAGCTCTCCTTCGGCCTTACTACTCCTGAGTTATAGGCTCTTCTTATGTACATATTATGACATTGTATATATTATGATCAATATAATAAACCGGCATCCTTGCTACAAGCAGGGCCTCTGCCGTTCTTCCAATATTTCTTGGTTACAAGGGGGCTTCTGCTTCCAAAGCGATGACCCGTTTTGTCCATTAAACCGGCTATCATGCCATTATACAGCTTGGGAGCTTCACACCCAAGGGGACAAAGAGAGTTCTGTTGCTAAAAACACGACTCAAACATAGGCACCCATTGAGCACAACTCACAAAGTTACTTGGGGTCTCTTTGTGTAAAGTAACAAAGAGTTTGAAAGGACCCTTGTAATCGGGTATCGACCCACGGCTTGGAAGCCTGGTGTATTCACCTAAAACCCGGGTTAACTGCCTTCATCAAGTAAGCCACTCCTATCCGAGTAATCCTGGCATGACCACTTGAACGTTTGTGATTACTCTCATTGAGACCACGAACTTGTAAAATTTAAAACGACGATTGGTTAGTTGGAGACCCATCTTAAAAGGCTTTGTCAAATGGTTTAACTTCGGTGACTGGCAGCCCACGAAAAGCCTCGAATTTGGGCCTGGCAGCCCTCGAAAAGCCTCGACTACAAGTTTCTATTTGCTTTGCTTTTTACAAGTTTTATCTTTATTGATCAACTTTTCAAGCAAACCGGCGTCTTTCGACCCGGCCAGACTATATGTCTTCATCTTAACCCGGCGTTTCTTAACCCGGTGTGGCTTACAGATATCATCTGTTAAAGCATATAATTAACGGTGAACCGGCATCTTTCAATCCGGTCTGGCTTTGACTACCTGTCACCAGTATGATCATCCGGTGTTCATTACAACCCGGTTTTACTTCATACACACCAGCACTGCATGGTGGAAATTGGGTATTCACCCTTACTACAAATAAGTTGGTAAACCAACAGGATAATTTCATATCACAGTGCGATTTATTTTTGCTATTTTTACAACCTTGGTTGTCTATCAGTTGTGTGTTGGGCATTTTGACCCGTCCGTGATAAACCGCCGGACAGATCTTTATCTGCATACGAGGATTGCATAATATTATGAAGGTATATAAGCGACTGAAATTATCATGGCGAGGATCAAACAAAGTTACATCCCGATTGCGATGGCGGCAGATCAAAGTATGCCGCCTAGCCTATTACAAGGCGCTTTAAGGCCCAAAATAAGTGATTATTCTTTACACGAACACAATTTGTGAATATCAACCCGATTCTTGCGGATTAAGACTCATTGCCGGGTTGGCGAGAGGTTGATGGATCTTACGGTGTCGGTTCAGCCTCCTCCTCCCCATCCAAAGGGTCGGAAGTCAACGGTGGTCGATCAATCCGAGTTAAAGCTTGAAAGACAACATCTTCACTCATAAGTTCGGATGGATCAACGTCAGGGGCGTAAGTGTGCTTACGGATTGGCAGGATAAGATTTTGCACTTCCTTCACAGCAGTGTCAATCCGTTGGTTGTTGGCGTCATAGAAGGACCGATGAACAGTCAAGTTAGCCTCTTCCGCCAATTGACTTGCCAAAGGACGCATCTCCTTTATCAGGGCTTTGAGGGCTTCATTATCAAATTCTGCCCCGATCTCCTATTCACCAGGATAGCCCTTGGCAATATCAACTGGATCGTGTCGACTATCCATGCTTTGGCTCGGTAAGTGCCAACAAAGCGCCCGATACGGCAGCAGATCACTTCATCTCCTCTATCTGCTCCGGTGCCATTGATAGCCTTGCTAGTGTGTCCTTGATCAAGGTAGATGCCGGTTTGTTGTATGAGACTGCACAGATAACCCGTTGGGCACCAGTATACAGTTGCTCTATCAACGTATATGCTGCCTTCAGCTTCATCCGCATGTCAACGCCCAGATGAGCAACACGGCCACCTATAACGGTTTAAGAAATTGATGTTAAACCGGCAATTTCAAAGATGGTTATTCAAGAGATCTTGACAAGAGTATTTACCAAATATTGCAGAGGTCATGGCATTTACTTGGCGCTTCAACCCAGTTAGTTCTTCCGCCACCGGTTTAAGAGCTGACTCGGCGTCCTCAGCCCGCTTCAACAATGCTGTCTTTTCTGTTTCCCAGCTGGCACGATCATTCTTGAACCATTCTTTAAGTTGTTCCATGGCTGCCAAAGCGATTTTAAGTTCATCCTTGGCCTTGGAGGTCTCTGATTGCTGGGATTTGATATTCTCTTGAAGATCGACAATTTTGGAGTCTTTGTTGTTTATATTGGCTGCAAAGATCACATGATGATGATATTTTTCTCAAAGTCCCAAGCATATAACCAGTTATACACTTGGCACTTGGGGGCTAATGCGGAATGCTTTTCTCTTTCTGCTTATTTAAAAGTCCCAAGGCTCAATACAAGTATGAATCTTGGCACTTGGGGGCTAATGCATGTTTGATCAAAAAGTATACAGGCAAAAGGAGATGGAAAAATGAATATTGGGTCATCAAGTCCCGGTTCACCTTGATAAGATTAAACCGGCCCTTGGGGGCTACTCAGTTGAAACATGATTTATTCACAAAGTCCCGATTTGTCTTTAAAAGACAAACCGACCCTTGGGGGCTACAATGGAGATATACAGAACAAATCAAGATTAAAGTGGAGGGAGAGTTACCTCATAGCGCTCCTTCATCATGTTTACCAAACCGGCTTCATAGTCTCGGCTTGTGTAGAGGCGATGTAAGAAACCGGAATGAAGCTCTTCGGCAGAAAAGTTGACATAGCTGGGTAAATATGTCTTCTCTATCCCCTTGCCCATAGTAGCAAATTCTTGCTTAGCAGTATGCTTTGATAAAGCAACTGGATTGCACAAGCGGTATGAGCTGTACCGATTGATAATAACATCATCATCGCCACCTTTTGTGGATTTGGCGGATTGACGGTATCCTGGCTGGGCTCGGCGGATTAGCACTGGTTTGGCGGATTAGCATTTGGGCTCGGCGGATCAGCAGCTGGACTTGGAGGCGTAGCATGCGGGCTTGATGGATCAACATGCGTGCCCGGATCAGCTTCTGGCGGATTAGCATCCGTGGCCGGATCTTGTGGGGCAGATTCATCCATGACAACCTCAGTATCTCTACTAGCATCTTCTGAGGTCTTCTCCGGTTCAACTTCATCAGTAGGGCCACTGGTCTTGGCCTTCTTGCTCAACCGGCCCTTGGCACTATAATATCAAAATAGAAGATTAGTATAGTAAACCGATGCATGAAGAAAAAAGTTAAAGGGCAATATGCTTACCCAGCGACGGTCTTGAGGGGAGGTAGTTGTGTGGTTGATGAGTCGCCAGAGGAAGAGTTAGAAGTTACCTGATAATTTGAATCATACGGATTAAGTGGGTGTCGGAAGCAACCCGCCAAGGGACAAGGTTTATTAAAAGAGGAAGAGACCTCTGGACGACGTTTCCGATGTGGAGTGTTTAGTAAACCGGAGGAAGTGACTTGTTGGCCACTGTGTCGGGTTGTGCGATGACCTTCATGTTGCTGTGTCTTCAAAGAAAATTGTGGATCTAAATGAGCAAGTGGGTGAGAGTGTTTTACTTTCCGAACCGCACGACGAAATTTTTGAACCGGCACATGATCTGAACCGGAGGAAAGGGAGATTACCTCAACATGATCAGCGTGGCTGGCTTCCGCATCATCCTGGTATTGATCATTGTTAATAAGGTGTATGAAAAAGGAGCAAAGGGAGTCAAGTTCTACCTCTTGATCTGATTCTTCAATATCTTCGGGCGGTTCAGCAGTATCGGTGGTTTTCTTCTTTGCCGGCTTCTTTATGACTTTGCTTTTGGCACGAGGAGCCCTTGTCGGTTTGTATGAAGCTTTCCTTTTCCAGAAGGAGCTATTGGCCTATAAAATTGAAACAAAGGTTTATTAGAACAATGTTAAAGCGGAGGCGGATCAAGAAAGCACAAGGTTAAAATATTTACCGCTGGCGGTTTGATGGAGGTGTAAAAAGGGGCCAGCCCTGTTGGCTGCATGCAGCGATCGGTTCGTCTAGCATCTTCTTCACCGATTTAGTGACTTCATCATCAGTCATTTCTATGTCATTAAACCGTTGAGGATCCTTGGCATTCAGCGGCTCAAAGGAAGGACATGCCATGCAACCCAGCAGCGAACGAGGTAAACACCAGTCAAACTGTTGGCTAGGAGAGCCCGGAGCTTGGCGAGTTGAGGTGCATAAGCCTGCCGTTCCTTGGCGGTGAGCCGTTGAGGCAGTGGATGGCCGTTGCTAAGCCGGTGAGCTCGGTAACTCGGCAAAGGATTTTCTCCAGCAGGGGCAGTGTTTTGACAATAGAACCAGGTTAGATTCCAGTCTTTCGGATGGCTGTGGTGTTTGGCGTGAGGAAAATCAACTTCTTTCCTCTTCTGAATCGACACACCACCAAGTTCAGTATTGGGGCCGTCAGAGAACTCAGTTCGGCGGTGTAAGTGGAAGAAATCCCGGAAGAGTTCAACAGTTGGTTCCTCTTGAAGGTAAACTTCGCAGAACACTTGGAAGTTGCATATATTGGATACAGAATTTGGACCAATGTCCTGAGGATGGAGCTGAAAGCTAGCAAGGACATCCCGGATTTTTTTTTGATCCGGGGGGTCTGAATCCCCGGTCTAAGTGTTGCATAAACACAATCACTTCTCCATCTTGAGGTTCAGGAGGGCACTCAGGGCCAGGGACACACCAAAGGACATTCTTTGAGGCTAAAGCGCCAGTTACAACGTATCCATTGATTTGAGCCTCTGTGATCCGGGAGGAGCCCAGTTGCAAGCTGAGAATTGCTTAGTCATTTTGGAGGATAAACTGTAAAAGAAATGCGAAGGCCGGTTTAAGATTCAAGGTCGAGGTGCTCTAAATCGGTGTTAAACCGGGAAATTTAAAAAGGACAAATTTGAAAGTTGAAACCGGGTACTACTATCCAAGTCAGAAAGGCGGTTTAAGTGAGGGCTAATGGTATCCGCGGATTACTAACTACTAAAGGTTAAACTGCCCTTAAACAGAAGAGGCAGAGCTGAAATCTATCAAGTGTTTACAGAAACAGGTTTTACAATATGGCAGTATAATTTTGGATCTAGCGTGGTTCAATAAAGAAAATTTATCTGAAGCCCTACAATGGCGCCAAAGAGGAACAGAGAAGGTCCAGATGCAGTTTTTTTGAGGAACGGCAAGGCGTTATGGTGCGACAAACTAAAGCTATGGATCTACCGCAATCAGACCTAACTAAGATTCAGTAGAGATGCCAAGGGGAAAGTGGATAAGTATTGACGAACGTCGATGAACAGGGAAGAACAGGAAGCTCTAATTGAGATCTAGGCTTACGCAAAGAAGGCTTACCAGGGCCACACAACAACGGAGGAGGGTCGCAGGAGCTCTGGTACGAACAGGGTGATGCAGCGGCCTAGGTCGGTGCAGATTCGAGGACCGACCGCGGCGGTGGCGACGCTGGAGTTCTTCGGGTCGCGAGGAGGAAGATGAGAGGCAAGGGGGGAAATGGAAAGACCCCCCGGCCCTATTTATAAAGCCCAGAGGACGAAATGGCAGGCGCGAAAATCGAGGGGCCTGAAGCGGCAAAAGAGGATACAGCTGTCGCCTCGATCTTCGGGAGCAATTAATGAAGAGTATCTTTTTATGCAGAGATGACATCATGACGATTTACTGCAGTGACAGAAGATGACGTCACGGCGGTTCACCGAGCTTTACAGGGAAAAGACAACATGGCGGTTTACGGAGAATCATTACAAGATGTTCATGGAATTTTCTAAGTGTTGAAGATTGACATGAATAGGTTCAAATCAATCTGGGGCCTAATGTTGAGGATATAACCACTGAGTGTAAACCGCCCAGGAGGGGCCGGTTCACGCTCAGCTATACTGAAGCCCATGAAGATAAAGAGGATGGCGCTTTACTGATGAAGTTTAGAGGCCCAGAGCCCAGAGGCGGATTAGGGCCCATAGTGGTAAACCGACATAGTTGTATTCTTGTACTGTAAGTTAGGAAAAGGGAGAGACCGAGCCGAACACTTGTATGAGTCGGCCTCGGGACTCTGTAAACCGGCCGGGCGTCAACCTGTGTATATAAAGGGACGACCCGACGGCGGTTCAGGGACAACAGACAACATCTCGAGACTCAGGCAAAGCGTATTTGCTCCCTGGTCATCGAAACCCCAATAATTCCATCACAACTAGACGTAGGCTTTTACCTTCATCGAAGGAGCCAAACTAGTATAAACTCTCGTGTCCCTTGTCCTGTTTAACCCCTTCAGGCTAACCTCGTTGCGATGGCTCCACGACTAAGTCCTTCTGCTAGGACATCTGACGTGATATTTCCACGACAGAGTACAAGCTTGATCCACCTCAAGATCGTATGTGATGTTCTAACCGTAAGGTGTGTAATGAATCAAAATCTGTCTCTACGGACTAAACCCCTCAACTTATATAGGGCGCTGGGGGTATCTAGGGTTACACATGGTCGGTTGCCAACTGGGGAAGCACACGCCAACAGCCAAAGCAATCCTTGGGGTACACGCCAAGTCTTCAGCAGTGCCCATCTTCACTTCGCCAAGATTCGAGGCTTCCGGAGTCCTTCCTTATGAGATCGGTGGGCCATAAGCTCGGCCCCAGGACTGTGGGTCAACTAGGTTGGCACCCCTTAGTCCAAGACATCGTCAGTAGCCCCTGAACTGGTCTTCGAAGTCGGAGTCCACGAATTTCCTCGATCCCCATGTCTTCGGCTTGACAGGCAAGTTCTTTTCCCGGTGATCACTTTACGCAATTTTGTTGTGTTCTGTTGTCCTATAGCTAGCATATGCTCCAAAAAACGATGGCCTTAGGAGGGAAAAACGACATCGCGCGCTGCCATTGTCTAATCCGGAGACCCGGATCTAGGGTTTCCCACAGGCGGCGATGGGCAGAGAGACGGGAGTTCCAACAATGATGCCTCCAACAAGGAAACAATGCAATGCACTACCATCAGCGGCAAAGTCCAAAGTCGGCGCGGCTTTCACCTGCGACCACACCTTTTCGAACCCATAGCTGGCTTCAGATCCGCAAACCTCGGAGGGCTGCGAATCTCCCGCATCAAGTGTCGTCGACGTCGGAGAAAGTTCCGACCGCCACGCGCCTCCAGCGACGAACTCGGGTACATGATCCCTTGATCCACCGCCCCCAGGCACCAGCACATAAGCCACCTCCTAGCCCCTCATTCCCGATGGAGGGGGCGCTCCCGCCACCGTGTCCGAAGCCGCTGCTTCGGGCCCTTGCATTATAGATCTCCGCCGAGTCCGTCGTCTCAATATTGTCACTGGAGTGACGCCGCGGGGCCTAGAGGAGTAGCCGTCGTAGAAAGATCTCGCGTCGCCGTGCGCCGCCCCTCCAGGCAGCAGTGCCACGACTGAGGGACATGAGATCCCTGTCGTCCTCTTTGTCGGCGGCGCACATGCTTTCCTGGCGGGCACCTCTAAGGACGGTGAGGGGAGAGGGGAGATGAGGGGCAGAGGGGACGACGGTGGGGGCTTAGGTTAGTGCCCTCGGTCGCCGTGGAGGAGACGATACATGGGACACGACTGGTTCCTTAGTGGCCACGGCCACGGGACGCGAGGGATGGGAGGGGGTGGACGGACAGCGTGTCCGATTTACGACACGGCGTTGGAAACACCTTATATTTTCGTAGTTTTCTTATATGGGCATTCGCTATATGCATGCGGGGTCACACGCTCGTACCTTTTCAAAAGATGCACAAAGTTCTTGAGTCCTTCAAGCCACTTTCCGTGGACATTTTTTTCTTTTTCTCCCCTGGGCCGGTTGTAAACGAAAGAGGCTACCAGTGCATGAAAGCGCATGAATTTCCAGCATACTTTCCGTTGACATCTTCCCCGACAACCCCAACGATCCCATCAGCCCCGCCGCACCTGCACCGCAACTGCAAGGCCGCCCCCTGACGCCTTTCGATCAATCCCGGCATGTCGGCGTCGTACCTACGCAATCTTCCCAACCTGAAGCCGCGTTACGCATTCCCGCTAATGGGAAGCCACTACTCGAGCGCACCCTTCGTGCTTCCGACGCAAGAGATCGTCGACCGATCGATCGGTGTCCAAACCGAGCGTGCAGTGCAGGTAAAACCAACCAAAAGAGTAGTTTTCCTTCCCTCCCTAAAGTGAAAGGCCACCAAACGTAGCACCACCGTACTGGCATGGCATCGCATATTGACCGGCGACGGCGAGATCGATGACGACGGGACCGATCGGGTTGCCGGGGAAAGCAAGGCAGGCATCGCCCCCTGATTCGGCATTCCTCCGTAGGAAAAACCACCACCCGCTGCACGTAATTTGACTACTACGTGACGGCAAGAGTTAATTAGCACACGTGATCCCGACATGTGTTGCTATCGAGATATATGAACACGTATCAATCACAAGATATGCCGCTGGATAAGAATGGGATTGGGCTCGATTAGGACATGTACGTACGCCAGAGGCTCAGAAGAAACACATGCGTGTACATGCTAATCCCAAGAGTTAAGCACACGTTCTGAACTCTGAAGCTCGATCTGCATTTGTTTCTTGTGAATTTGAGAGATGCTGGAGAAACGAAGATGTGTGTTCGTGGCGGCGATTCGCGTGATCTGAAGGATAGCATGATCCAAAGCTGGTGGACGGATGCCAAAGAAAAACGCATCATTGATTGAAGCGCGTGTATATCCGTTCAATTTTGTATGAACACGTACGTACGGCCTGCGGGTGACCGACGAGACGAAAACGGTATGCGTAACCACCGCTGGTCCTGATGATCAGCCGCCCATCACGCGTGAGGCGACACGAGCATTGGAACGTAGCCCCAGTCCCAGAGACCAGACCCCTCACCTAACGAAACATAATCGAGGCTGCCTGCCTGACTGACTGCCGCTCATTGCATGTGTGATGGTCTGAAACTCTCTCATAGGATTAGGGCCATGATATGATACATCGGATGAGATGCGATGAGATCAGATCCATCGAACCCCAACTGAGGTGGTGACCCAACCACCGGACGTACGTACGTGTCGGCAGTACCGTAGGGTACGCACAATGCTCATCCTCATCATGCGTCTTGGTGCCGATCCGTCACCGGTTTTTCGTCGTTTCGTTTCCACGGCAGGCGGGCAACCACCGTCCACCGCGCTGTTTCACCCGAGACCGATCAATCGAATCTCCCATCCCCAACCCGCGCGGTCACACAAGTATCCAAGCTTAGCCCAAAGCTCACGTAGAGCAGGTTTGCTTCCCACAGATGCACTCTGTATTCTAGTTTCAAGTGTATACCTTGCTTTCACCCGGGTAAATAACAGCGCCGGCTGGAGGTAATTAACCAGATCGCATCTGCGTACGTTCACGGCAAAAGCAGCTTTCCAACCCCCGCTTGCTTTCGTTAACCACCGGTACCCATCAACCGCTATCCACCACGTTGAGATTCTCAAAGTGCCACCTTTATGCCCTGCCGCTTTACCACAAGCCGCATTGTCAAGTCTAAAGCGTCGCACGGCCACATCTGAATCAGCGCACCCGCACCGCCGTTCAAACTCGTTCTAGAACCCAAATTCAAGTCACAAATTCTGAAAACGCGCGGACTTTGTTCGCCATGATAGATGATACACGTTTTTCGTGGCGAAGAAACGGCACCGACTTCTGGACTTCTGGTTGTTGTGGCAACGTAGGCAGAGGGGGAAGAGGTTTGTGAGGTGCGTTGAAACGAATGCATGGAAGGATGACTCCAAGAATGGCATCGCTCACGGGCTGGGTAGAGTACAAACCACAAATTGCGAGAACAGTGGAAGCGGGACGGCGAAAACAAAGCCTCGCCTTCCACCGCCGTCCCCGTCACGGGCCGCGCGCGCGCACCAGCTCACGCCCACGCCCACGCCCACGCCACGCTCTCGCGCTCGGCTCGCAACCACCACTCTATATATCGCCAGTGCCAGTGCCAGTACCTCGCAGAGGACGGAGAGGAGGCTAGCTAGCACTAGCAGCGATGGCCACGGCGGCGCGCCCTCCGTTCCTGGCCGTGCTGCTGCTCGTGGCGACGGTGATGCTGAGCTGGGGCGGCAATGCGGGGGTGGCGGAGGCGCAGACGCCGGTGTTCGCGTGCGACGCGTCGAACGCGACGCTGGCGTCCTATGGGTTCTGCAACCGGAAGGCGACGGCGTCGGCGCGCGCCAAGGACCTGGTGTCGCGGCTGACGCTGGCGGAGAAGGTGGGGTTCCTGGTGAACAAGCAGCCGGCGCTGGGGCGGCTGGGCATCCCGGCGTACGAGTGGTGGTCCGAGGCGCTGCACGGGGTGTCCTACGTGGGGCCCGGCACCCGGTTCTCGCCGCTGGTGCCCGGCGCCACCAGCTTCCCGCAGCCCATCCTCACCGCCGCCTCCTTCAACGCCTCCCTCTTCCGCGCCATCGGCGAGGTCAGTCTCTCAGACAGCTAGCTCCCATGTTTCGTTTCGTTTTGTTTTGTTTCGATCGCCATTACTTGCACCGGCGGCGAAAAAGATGCGAATCTTCCGTCCGCCACCGGCTGCATTGCGGTTGCTTGCACCGGCGAGCTTTCTGGCGGGCGAGCGAGTGCGGGTGGGTGGTGGTGGTGGATTGGGGAGCGGAGATTCGTTCGGTGCAAGTGTGGATCAGGCGTCAGGGAATGCTGTGCCTTGCTTTTGCTTCTTTCCGTTAGCTCGTGCGTATGCCGTTTGGTACTCCATTGGACACGGGCTCTGGATTGCACAATTCCGTCCGGCCGGCCGTCCGCACGGCGCCTTTCCGCCCGCCCGCCGGCGACTTTTGCTGCCATTGGCGACGGACGCGCGGCATGCATTTAAGATTTAACGCTGCTGCTAACCTCCCGTGCTGTGAAAAGCAGCGCCGGCGCCGCAGCATGCGATGCGTTTTTCTTACCGGAAGGAATACTTTTGCTCAGTCTAAGCCAGCGTACACCGGTAGTATAGTACTGTACTACTGTACTACATGGTACGGGAGGGAGGAGTATGCATGCGTTTTCGCTTCTTCCTTGCCATGGAGAGATGCTGATAGTAGTACTACAGCAGCACGTAGGAGTAGTATATTTTGTGTTGTAGTCCAAATCAACGGCGACATGCATGTGGGGAAGAGACGGTTGATATGATAGCCACTCACTCGCAGCAGTAGATAGGTTTCAGTAGCAGCAGCAGCGGTATTTTACACGGCACGCACCAGCCATGAAGAGATGCACTCCTCTGCTCTGCTCCGAGTAACAAAGCGATGCAGATCCAGGAGCGTGCAGCCCTACTAATCAGTACCACTACGGTGCTGCCTCATCATTAGCGCACACGTTGCACTGACACTAGCAGCAGTAATTAAAATTAGGGAACACCCCGGTAACTCCGGTCAGTTAAAAATGGCAACGCTGTGCGAGGTCCTGCCGCCGCGCCGCGCCACGCCGTACGTCCGCGAATTACGACGTGATAAGTGTCACGGGAATTTGTACGCAGCGAGCAAGTTGGTCCTGGAGCGGCAGCGAGCACCAGACTGCCGCCGGGGCCCGGCCCCGCCACCGGAATTTATCATTCCGGTGCTTTGCCCATGTGATTTTTTTTCCAAATGGACATTCACACTTCGTACTGGACCAGTAGATGAGTAGAAGGAATCATAATTTAGGGGGGTATCACGGAGGGTCACACTGCACAGTGCTTCTTCATGACTCTCCATGTGTGCGCACAGTGCAGGGACATGGAGGCTCTTTCCCCCACCCGAGATGATACTGTCCCTCGGCTCCGTCCGTGGATTTGCACCGATTGGACGCTAGCGGTGAGCACGTAGTCCATGGCGGCCTGTCAGGGAAAATGCCTTTCTCGTTCCTTGTTGAGGCGTCGCTGTCTGTGTGGGGATTAATTCAGAAACGAGTGCCCCATCAATAATATCTGGTAGCAGTACCGGGAGTATCAATTTGAGGTCCCATATGAAACAGCTTTTTTTTCGAAGTGCAAATCGTAGTAGACTCCACCACCGTCACCAGCTAGCCCTTGTCCTCGTCGAGTTCGGGAAAAGTCTCGTTTCAGCATGCTTGTAGCAGCAGATGCCTGTCCCGTGCATTTCGATGCCTGGGTGTGATTCCGTTTTGGTTTTGGAGATCAATAACTTGATTAAGCTAAGCTAGGCTAAGCTAGGATGGACTGACTAATCGGTCTATTTCCCTTGGAGAGTCAGGGGAGGCTGGGATCCAACAGCCCGCCTGCCTACCCACCAAATTCAGGTTCTCATAAGTCGCAAGAAACCAGCAGGCAGTGGCCACTCCAGTCCAGTGACTGCTGTCCGTCCGACATTACTCTTTTTTCCTCCATTCGGTTGCACCTACCATATCATGGACTCATCCACTGCTTCCCTGGACCAACGCCCAGCTACTACCACTTGATCAGTGCACCGTGTCCGAATTAATTCTGATTGTTTTTCTTCCTTGTGGTGTATTTGCAAATGGCGCGTGCAGGTGGTGTCGACGGAGGCGCGGGCGATGCACAACGTGGGGCTGGCGGGGCTCACCTTCTGGAGCCCCAACATCAACATCTTCCGGGACCCGCGGTGGGGCCGCGGCCAGGAGACGCCCGGCGAGGACCCGCTGCTGGCCAGCAAGTACGCCGTCGGGTACGTCACCGGCCTCCAGGACGCCGGCGCGGCGGGCGTCGTCGACGGCGCGCTCAAGGTCGCCGCATGCTGCAAGCACTACACCGCCTACGACGTCGACAACTGGAAGGGCGTCGAGCGATACACCTTCGACGCCAAGGTACTGCTGCCTACCACTATGATCAACTCACTTAAGAACAATAATCTTGCTCGCTTCACTTCAGTGTAGCTAGCTAGGTACAGTAGCTTGTTTTGGGTTACTTTGCCTGGCTGGATGGCGATGAATGCTTGCCGTTCTGCACCGGATTTTAGTGGACTGCTCTGCGTCTCTGACGTGCGAGTAGATGAGATGATGTACTACGTGCGAGTAAATGAGTGTGATAGATAGCTTGCTGTACCCAGTGCACTACTGACGAAAGCGCGTCGGGGATAAGTTGGTTCGCCTGGCCCATGTGGCAGCGACCTGCCTTTCTCTCTCGCCTAATTTAATCGATCCATTACAGTAGATTTTTTTTATAGGTAGCTAGATATAGCTCAAACCACTGTCGTGCACTCAGTGCTGTACCGCTAAAGTGTTCTTCCTACTAAATTGGGTCCGTTCTTTGCATAGTTGCGATGATGAACGACACCGACAGCACAGCATCGCTAGTTTCTTTTTTAGTTTCGTGCAAGTAAAACTATGCTTCTTGGGTTGACAGTAACATGCTGGTTTCTACTACTGGCTGTAATAGTTTCACCCTGACCCACTCCACTGCAAACTTAAATTAGACAGGATGGATCACGGACGCTTAGTTACGTAATCATGGAGCGCTTAAGCAATGATTAGGGAATGTCTGGACACGTGTAGGTGGATGAAGAGAAGCAAGTTGCGACTTGTTAACACCTCAGATCCTGGTGGTTGCAGCTCCACTGAAAAATGGCAGATCCGGGCAGACAAATGCCCATCGCCAACGCCCATAATACAATGCTGCATTTGCACCTCTCTGGCAGCGTCTGGGAGCCCTTGTCCCGGAATCTAGTCCAGTTTACTACTATGTATTAAGGGTACGGTAGTGCGTGTTCTATAATTCTGAAAGGACATAAACGGTAGCAGAGTCACTTGTTTTCTGTGTGTATTTTATTTTAATAGTATGTGAACACTAAGCAGATAAAGTTAGTATATAATGGCGCGCGCCTAATCATGGGTGTCGTATTAGATATCGTGCATGCGACCCTGCTGCAATCAGCACTAAAAGTATTCAAAGTATAGTCACTATACTTCAGCATGTTCCACTCCACTCCAGCATAACGTGAGAGCAGCAGCATGCCAAGCTTTCTGAAGATCCACACTACTGTGAACTACAAGCTGTAAATTAACAAGGAGAAAGAAAATACTCTAGAAAGTAATGGCAGAAAATTGCAAGCCTGTAACAGTTTTTCCTTGTGTGTTTGTTTGTGAAATTCAGGTGTCGCAGCAGGACCTGGACGACACGTTCCAGCCGCCGTTCAAGAGCTGCGTGCTGGACGGCAATGTGGCCAGCGTCATGTGCTCCTACAACAAGGTGAACGGGAAGCCCACATGCGCCGACAAGGACCTCCTCTCCGGAGTCATCAGAGGGGACTGGAAGCTCAACGGGTACCTCTTCATCTTCCCCTACTCATGGTCCAAAATGGTGCACTACTAGTTAGTTACGGAGATGCTTGATGTACATTCTGAATTTCTGATGATATATGCATCTCTGTTTGGTTCTGGCTGCAGATACATCGTGTCCGACTGCGACTCCGTCGACGTGCTCTACACCCAGCAGCACTACACCAAGACGCCCGAGGAGGCCGCCGCCATCACCATCAAATCAGGTCAGTTCATCTGTCGCAAAAATACATTGCGACTATATACATATCCAATGCCGATGTAGGACAGAAAATGCAGATGTTTGCATGATGATCTGGTTACTGTTATGCGACGCCTAGCAGCAGTTAGGCAATCAGTGCGAGTCGAGATTAGCGGTAGCCATCGAGTTGTTAGGGCGTCCGGTCCGGTGTAATCGATGGGCTCTTGGCAACAACCTTTTTAAAGCTTAAGGGACCTTGACAACCTGCATCCTGACCGACCTCAAGTGAAGAAATTATTCCTGGTTGTGTCGGTGTGCCCACGCAATTATACGTGCTACTGTTCTTGCAGATCTAGCTTGTAATTAAATCATCCATGGTCCCTAAACATAAGTGCAATCCAGTCATGTTCAAATGTGTATGTAGTACTCCCTTCCTCTGAAAATACTTGTCATCAAAATGGATAAAAAAAAGATGTATCTAAAACTAAAATACGTCTAGATACATCTCCTTTTATTCATTTTGGTGACAAGTATTTCCGGACGGAGGGAGTAGTAGCTTTTATTGTTTCTCTGTTTCATGTCTGTCATTTTGCTTCAAATTTTCCAAACAACATATTATAGATGAAGCAGAAACCGTAAGAAAATATAAATTCTTCATCCTGAGGACGAGACATGTCAATATTTTGAATATTTTCTCGTGAAACTTCAAAAGTTTTGTGTTGAACAAATTCTGAATTCTGAAATTTCGATGTCTGACATTGCCTAATTGGGTGCGGCAGGTCTGGACCTCAACTGCGGCAACTTCCTGGCGCAGCACACGGTGGCGGCGGTGCAGGCCGGCGAGCTGTCGGAGGAGGACGTCGACCGGGCCATCACCAACAACTTCATCATGCTCATGCGCCTGGGCTTCTTCGACGGCGACCCCCGGGAGCTCGCCTTCGGCAGCCTCGGCCCCAAGGACGTGTGCACGTCTTCCAACCGGGAGCTGGCACGCGAGACCGCGCGCCAGGGCATCGTGCTGCTCAAGAACAATGGCGCGCTGCCGCTCTCGGCGAAGTCCATCAAGTCCATGGCCGTCATTGGGCCCAACGCCAATGCCAGCTTCACCATGATCGGCAACTACGAAGGTACCAATCCAACTGCTCACTGCTGACCATGAACATCCCCTGTGTTTTACCATGATCAACTGTCTAACTGTTTGTCTACTGACAAACAATGCTATCAGGCACGCCGTGCAAGTACACGACGCCGCTGCAGGGCCTGGGCGCCAACGTGAACACGGTGTACCAGCCGGGGTGCACCAACGTCGGGTGCAGCGGGAACAGCCTCCAGCTCAGCACCGCCGTGGCGGCCGCGGCCAGTGCCGACGTGACCGTGCTCGTCGTCGGCGCCGACCAGTCCATTGAGCGCGAGAGCCTGGACAGGACGAGCCTCCTCTTGCCGGGCCAGCAGACGCAGCTCGTGTCGGCCGTCGCCAACGCCTCCAGGGGCCCTGTCATCCTCGTCGTCATGTCCGGCGGGCCGTTCGACATCTCGTTCGCTAAGGCCAGCGACAAGATCTCCGCCATTCTTTGGGTCGGCTACCCCGGCGAAGCCGGCGGCGCCGCCCTCGCCGACATCCTCTTCGGCAGCCACAACCCAAGTAAGTGCCATTGCATACTCATCGGTGGTCACCACATTGTGTCGTGCACTCGAGCATTCTCTGACAAGCGAGCGCTCTGTTTTGGTCATGGACGCAGGTGGGAGGCTGCCGGTGACGTGGTACCCGGCGTCGTACGCTGACACGGTCACTATGACGGACATGCGCATGCGGCCGGACACGACGACGGGGTACCCGGGCCGGACGTACCGGTTCTACACGGGCGACACGGTGTTCGCCTTCGGGGACGGGCTGAGCTACACCAAGATGTCCCACCAGCTCGTGTCGGCGCCGCCGTCGTACGTGTCCATGCAGCTGGCCGAGGACCACCCGTGCCGCGCTGAGGAGTGCGCGTCGGTGGAGGCCGCGGGCGACCACTGCGAGGACCTAGCCTTCGACGTGAAGCTCCGGGTGCAGAACGCCGGCGAGATGGCCGGCGCGCACTCGGTGCTGCTGTTCTCGTCGCCGCCGTCGGCGCACAACGCGCCGGCGAAGCACCTGCTCGGGTTCGAGAAGGTGTCGCTGGCGCCCGGGGAGGCCGGCACGGTGGCGTTCCGGGTGGACGTGTGCAGGGACCTGAGCGTGGCGGACGAGCTGGGCGGCCGCAAGGTGGCGCTCGGCGGCCACACGCTGCACGTCGGCGACCTCAAGCACACCGTGGAACTACGGGTCTGATCAAAGAAGATTCCACGTAGGGAGGATCGATTTCATTCGATCAGGGAAAAAATGTTGGAATTGGATGGGTTGACGGAGGAATGGACCGTAGTAATTGATTTAAGGGAGGTGAAATAACCAATGAGCCTCTCGCTGGGACAAGAAAGAATTGGATCCACGGGGGGCTTTGGGAGTTGTTTTGTTGCGGTTGTTAAATTCGATTTGATTCGTTTGGAATTGGAGGGACGATTTGCAACTGTAATCTTGGTGGCGTCTCTCAAATGTTAATTAATTGGGAGGGGGAAATACCTCATTTTCATCCACTCCACTCAGTTCGATTCACGTTATAAAAAAAGCAACTCAATTCACATTGGTTTCATGTGCTAATCTTGGTGTTTTCAAACCATGGTTTGCATCTCTCGATGCAGAGTACGAGAGTCTTTTCCTCTTAAAAAAACATTGTTGTCATTATCTCTCACGTGGTAGGCGAGTGGTGATGGAGAGGTCCCGGTCGGAGTAGGGCGGCGACAGCCGGCGCAGGGCGACGATGCGTACAGACGGCGAACGACGGCCATGAAGGGCCGTTGCGTCGCGCGAGGGCGCCGGGTCGGAGAAGAGGCCGGGTGGTCGCGCCGATGTCAGATAGAGGGGCGCGGGGGTCGACGGTTGCGGTGGGCGACGCAAACCGATCTTAGATGAAAAAACCAAAAAGGAAAACGCCGATCAATGCAGCAGGCAGGAGAGAGAAAAACCCAGATCAAAGGATCAGGAAAAAGACTCTCTAGGGCAGCTGGTCAAGACGACCAGCGGATGAACCCTAGGTATGGGCGGCGCGGCCCCCGACGGCGATCATGGAGACCGACCGTCCCGGGGGCGGCGCGGAGCGGAAGCGCCGGTGGCGACGGCTACGGTTTGGATCGTTTAGGCTGATACCATGTTAGAAGGAATAGAGAGAGATTGTTGAAATCGATTGATTATTGATTGAGCCTCGTGAGCATATATATAGAAGTACGTGATTTTCTTGGAGTACAATACTAGTAGAAAATAGGGCATTGGTCCTGGCTAGATAAGAGCATTAGTCCCGGTCATGTTACGAACCGGGACTAATGGGAGCATCAGTCCCGGTTCGAGAGGCTAGGACGCCGGCCGGGCCTCGGCAGACATTAGTCCCGGTTTGGCTAGGAGCTTTAGTTTCAGCCACCAACCAGGACTAAAGGGCCTCGCTTCTGGCGCAACCCCTTTAGTCCCGGTTGGTGGTTGGAACCGGGACTAAAGGGTAGGCATTTAGTCCTGGTTCTAGACACAAACTGGGATTAAAGTTTTGCCTATATATATCCACGCCCCCATCCATCTCCTTTGGTTTTTGCCCGTGGAAGGGTGGAGGTGTGGGCAACTCTATTTTTCACCTATATATGCACATGAGGTGTTCGATGAAATTCCGAGCCACACTTAAGCTTTCTCCTTTGTTCTTCCTCCAAACTCAGACCTCCAAGCTACATTTTCTAAGATTTGTCTAGGTTTGACGGTGCACCAACTACACAAATGTTCTAAAAGGTTAGCAACTTCGTCCTTTCATCTCTCACTGCTAGTTTAGCTCATTTCAAATGCTCTATAAATAGAGTGGTTTGTGGGTTTTAGTGGAGGAGTGTATGTGGAAGTTTTTTTGATTTAGATGCACAATTTGAGCTCAAATTAACTTCTTAGAGTCTGCACATGTGTAGGGTGTCGCCCCGTCCCCGTCCTCATCGCCGTCTATCCCCCGCGCCAATCACGTCGCTGGCACCATCGTGGTGAGCCTCTTGTTCTTATCTTCTTTTTAAAAGGAAAAATTATTCTTACTTGTATGATTTAGATAGCTACTTGTATAATTTTCTTACTTTTATTATTGTTTGTTATTATATAGTGCCATGGTTTTGGTATCCGACCCCGTCGGCCCTCGTCCGGTCTATGATTCAGATGTGGTATATTATCTTTTACAACTATTTGTTTCATTTAGTGTTTATGACAATTATGCCGACCAACGGGCCATAGATGTTTTTTTCTAGGAGGTATGTGAACAGGAATCCAACCGACCCTATTGTCGAGAGGTTAAATTTGGTTGACAAATAAAACAATTACTTGAAAGAAAAATTGAAAAGAATTGAAGAAGATGATGAAATTGGAGTTGCATGTTGCCGATGTCGTCGACGATCACAAGATCCAGATGGATGCAATGCGCTTGAAGATTAGAAACATTAGAAAATATGCCATTGAAAATGAGGCTTGGTACCATTATGCTGTTAGATCAATTGTTACCTTAGTTGCGATTTTGATCGCATTTGTTGTTGCATTTAAATGTTTTACATAGTTGTATGTTAGTTTCAATGTATGTTTTAATTAGATGCTCTAGAGAGCTGTATGTTGTTATATGAGAACTATATGTATGAACTTTATGTATTTATTTTTTCAGTAATAACATTTGATCACTACTGTACTTTGGTTTTAATGTGATGATGAACTTGTACTAATTTGGTCACTTCTCTATTCATGATGTTCTGTAATGGTTTTTGATATACTTAATTATATAATGCACGCAGATGAACCGACAATGGATGTACGGTGACCGACACACCTCCGACTACATTGAGGGCCTGCATATTTTTCTCCAAGTGGCTGAGACAAACAAGCAGAATGGTTTTATGTATTGTCCATGTATTGTCTGTCTGAATACGAAGGATTACTCTTCCCCGAAAACCCTCACTTGCACCTGCTTGAGAAGGGTTTCATGCCACACTATAATGTTTGGACCAAGCATGGAGAAAGAGGAGTTATGATGGAATACAATGAAGAAGCAGAAGAGGATGATGACAACTATCCTATGTTCCCTGAATACGGTGATATTGCAATGGGGGACGCTGAAGATCAAGAGGCACCAGATGTGCCCGATGATAATCTTCGTCGGGTCATTGTTGATGGACAGAGAGAATGCAAAACTGAAAGGGAGAAGTTGAAGTTCGATCGTATGTTAGAGGATCACAAAAAAGGGTTCCACCTAAATTGTGAAGATGACAACACAAAGCTCGGTACCACACTGGAATTGCTGCAATGGAAGGAAGACAATGGTGTACCTGACAAGGGATTTGGTTTGCCACTGAAAATGATGAAGAAGAAGCTTCCAAAGGATAACGAATTGCCCGACAGTACGTACGAAGCAAAGAAGGATTTCTGCCCAATAGGATTAGAGGTGCATAAGATATATGCATGCCCGAATGACTACATCCTCTACCCCAGTGAGTACGAGAATTTGAACGCATGCCCGGTATGCGGTGCATTGAAGTATAAGATCAGACGAGATGACCCTGGTGATGTTGAGAGCGAGCGGCCCAGGAAGAGGGTTCCTGCCAAGGTGATGTGGTATGCTCATATAATACCACGGTTGAAACGTTTGTTCAAAAAAAAGCATGCCAAGTTGTTGCGATGATACGCAGAAGACCGTAAGAAAGACGGGAAGTTGAGAGTACCCGCTGACGGGTCACTGAAAGTGCAACTAATCCGTGGGTGGTTTTGGTAATTCACAACAACATATAGCTCATTGAACTAATATCCATTCAAGTTTAATATTTCAGAAAGTTCAATGAATGGCATGGCATGGACTAGAGATGTGGACCCCTCAAAATGCTAATGACACATATTGGCAAACGCTTAAGACTCTTCATTTCTATTTTAGTGATCCAAGATCACATTGAGTCCATAGGAAAGCCAATACTATTAAAAGGGGATGAGGTGTTGCTTAATGGCTTGCTTGCTCAAATGCTTAGTGATATTGCTCCAAAGCCCTCACCACTTTCTCATTCCAAATATGTCAAAACCCTAACAGCTCGACCCCATCGATATCTTCTACCCAGCATCACCGAGTTCATATGACATAGCCGCTGCCAGAAATCCTAACATATCGGTCACACCAATACGGATCTCGATCGGTCCCACCGAGATGACCTTGCCAATTCTCTGTTGCCTATTGCAATTATTAATTCGGTCTCACCGAGTTGGCTTGACATTTTCTCTGTCGCCTTATTGCTTCACTTTGGTCTCACCGAGTTAATGCAATCAGTGCCACCGAGTTGATGTTTGCCCTAAGCCCTAGCACATCGGTCCCACCGAGTTGTTCCAGTCGGTCCCACCGAGATTTGTAACGCTCACATTTTGAACTGGATCGGTCTCACCGAGTTCTTCTATTCGGTCTGACTGAGTTGGGTCAATATGTGTAACGGTTGGATTTTGTGTGGAGGTGTAGGATCTTGAGAAGAGGTGTCTAGAGGGGGGGGGGGTGATTAGACACTAAGTACCAAAGTTGCAGTTTTTAATATCGTTTAAGTTTAAGTGGAGTTTAGGCACAAGTTTAACATTCTCAATACATAACAAGCAAGCATGCAAAGAGTATATAGGCAGCGGAAAATAAAGCATGCAACTTGCAAGAATGTAAAGGGAAGGGTTTGGAGAAATCAAACGCCAATTGGAACCACAGATGTTTTTGTCGTGGTTCCGATAGGTGGTGCTATCGTACATCCACGTTGGTGGAGACTTCAACCCACGTGGGAGTAGCAGTTCTTGTGAGTCCACGGAGGGCTCCACCCACGAAGGGTCCACAAAGAAGTAACCTTGTCTATCCCACCATGGTCGTAGCCCACGAAGGACTTGCCCCACTAGCGGTAGATCTTCACAGTAGGCGATCTCCTTGCCCTTACAAACTCCTTGGTTCAACTCCACAATCTTGTCGGAGGCTCCCAAGTGACACCTAGCCAATCTAGGAGACACCACTCTCCAAGAAGTAACAAATGGTGTGTTGATGATGAACCTTGCTCTTGGGCTTCAAATGATAGTCTCCCCAACACTCAACTCTCTCTCATAGGATTTGGATCTGGTGGAAAGAAGATTTGAGTGGAAAGCGACTTGGGGAAGGCTAGAGATCAAGATTCATGTGGTTGGAATGGAATATCTTGGCCTCAACACATGAGTAGGTGGTTCTCTCTCAGAAATAGGATCTTTGGAAGTGTAGGCTTGTTCTGATGGCTCTCTCCACGAATGAAGAGGAGGTGGAGGGGTATATATAGCCTCCACACAAAATCTAACTGTTACACTCAATTTACCAAACTCGGTGGGACCGAATCATAAAACTCGATCAGACCGATTTAGTAAACCTAGTGACCGTTAGGTTTACGGTGGGACTGATATGCAACTCGGTAGGACCGATATGGTTAGGGTTAGGGCATAACGTAATCTCGGTGAGACCGATTACACAAACTCGGTGAGACCGAATTTGGTAATTAGCTAACCATTGAGTTGGTCAGGTAAACTCGGTGGGACCGATTTGCTCTTTCGGTGAGACCGAAAAGTTACAAAAGGGAAACAGAGAGTTTACATTGTAATCTCGGTAGTACCGATTGCACAAACTCGGTGAGACCGATTTTGGTAATGGACATACACAGAGAGATTACAATGCCATCTCGGTGAGACCGAGATCCCTATCGGTGAAACTGATTTGCCTAGGGTTTGTGGCAGTGGCTATGACATCTGAACTCGGTGGCGCCGGATAGAAAGAATCGGTGGAGCCGAGTTTGACTTTGGGTTTAGGTCATATGTGGATGTGAGAAAGTAGTGGAGGGTTTTGGAGCATATCACTAAGCACATGAAGCAAAAGGCTCATTAAGCAACACCTCATCCCTCCTTGATAGTATTGGCTTTTCCTATAGACTCAATGTGATCTTGGACCACTAAAATGTAAAATGAATAGTCTTGAGCTTGAAGCTTGAGCCAATCCTTTGTCCTTAGAATCTTGAAGGAGTTCCCACATCCTTTAGTCCATGCCACTCCATTGTTGAACTTATCTGAAACATACTAGATAAAAGTGTTAGTCCAACAAGAGATATGTTGACATTAATTACCAAATCCACCTAGGGAGCACTTGTGCTTTCAGGAGGCTATATATACCCCTCCACCCCCTTCTCCATATGTGAGAGAGCCATCGGAACGTGCCTACACTTCCAGCATACATTATCTGAGAGAGAACCATCTACTCATGTGTTGAGATCAAGATATACCAATCCTACCACAAGAATCTTGGTTTCTAGCCTTCCCAAGTTTCTTTCCACTCAAATCATCTTTCCACCATATCTAAATCAGTGAGAGAGAGTTGAGTGTTGGGGAGACTATCATTTGAAGCACAAGAGCAAGGAGTTTATCATGATCACACCATCTATTACCTTTTGGAGAGTGGTGTCTCCTAGACTGGTTAGTTGTTGCTTGGGAGCCTCCAACAAGACTGTGGAGTTGAACCAAGAAGTTTGTTAGGGCAAAGAGATCGCCTACTTTGTGAAGATCTACCCGAGTGAGGCAAGTCCTTCTTGGGCGATGGCGGATAGACAAGGTTGCTTCTTCGTGGACCCTTAGTGGGTGGAGCCCTCCATGGACTCGCGCAACCGTTACCCTTCGTGGGTTAAAGTCTCCATCAACGTGGATGTACGATAGCACCACCTATCGAAACCACGCCAAAAATCTCCGTGTCATCATTGCATTTGCACTCTCCAAACGCTTCCCCTTTACCTTCATATGCAATGTTTTACTTTTCGCTGCTACACTCTTAGAATTGCATGTGTAGGGTGATTGTTTGACTTCTGCTAATTGCTAAAATCTGCCCACAACTAAAATTGGGAAAATGTTAGATTTTTATTTGGTCAAGTAGTCTAATCACCCCTCTAGACTTACTTTCGATCCTACAAGTGGTATCAGAGCTTTGGTCTCCATTTTCCTTGATTTCCATAGCTTTGGTGATCATAGCCTTGGTTTCACAACCTAGGAGAGTATGGCGTCTAGCGAGGGAAATTATTACCGTAGAGGTCTGTATTTTGATGGTACTAATTTTGCTAGTTGGAAGCATAAGATGGGAATGCATATTGTTGGTCATAACCCCGTCGTTTGGGCTGTTATTCGTATTTGCTTGCAAGGTGAATACTTCAAGGATGGAAGAGAACCAGGTCGTGAAGCGACAGTGGAAGGAATGAAGATGTTGCAATACAATGCTCAAGCTTGCGATGTTCTCTTCAATGGATTGTGCCCCGAAGAATTCAAAAAAATCATCAGCCTTGAGAATGCAAAGGAAATTTGGGATACTTTGGTTGATATGTACGAAGGTACCGAGTCCGTCAAGGAATCTAAATTGGATGTGCTCCAAATTCAACTTGACAAGTTCAAGATGAAGGATTTTGAAGGAGTCACCGAGATGTACTCTAGGCTTGCTCTCATCACAAATGAGATTTCCGGTTTAGGAAGCGAAGATATGACTGACAAATTCATCATCAAGAAGATCCTAAGAGCCTTGGATGGAAAATATGATACCGTATGTACATTGATCCAAATGATGCCCAACTACAAAGATCTCAAGCCAACGGAAGTCATTAGTAAAATTGTTGCTCATGAGATGTCGCTGAAGGATAAGGAAAAGCTCCACAACAAGTCTAGTGGTGCATACAAAGCTTCAAGTGATGCTCCTACAACATCAAGTGAGAAACAAATCTTCAATGAAGAATTGAGCTTAATGGTGAAGAACTTCAACAAGTTCTACAAGAATAGAAGCAAAGAGAGAAGCTCCAAGTCAAGATCCTACAATGACAAAAGATCTTCGAGTCGTGATCGTAATTGCTACAATTGTGGAAGACCCGGGCACTACTCCAATGAGTGTATGGCTCCCTACAAGAAAAAAAGAAGATTCACAAAAAAGGAGGAGTAGAAGAGATGAATCACCACCAAGAGAGAGAGAAGGAGTAGAAATGCTCGTTATGAATGAAGACCCTCTCATAGAAGCAAGGATTCGAAAAGGAAGGACAAGTCATCAAAGAGCTACACAAGGCGAAGACATCAAGCTCACGTTGGTGAATGGGTGTCCGGTTCCGACTTCGACAACTACTCCGAGAGAAGCTATCACCCCGACTCTGAATGTACTCAAGATGAAGGTGTTGCCGGACTTGCACTTGTGTCATCCAACTCCTACGACATATTTGACTCACCAAATGAAGGAATTGGAAGATGCTTCATGGCTAAAGGCCCTAAGGTATCGCACCTCGAGGATCTTGATTTCAATAGTGATGAAGATGATTTGCTACGTGATGATGATTTACTTGTTGACAATACTAGTGATGAAAACCATGACGAACTTGCTAATGATCATGCTAATCAAGATGAAATGAATGACAACGATAAGGAGATTAAACGTCTAACTAAGGAACTAAACACTCTTAATTTAGCTCATGAAACAACTCTAGAGGATCATAGAGAGCTCCAAAGGACTCATGATAAGCTACACTTCAAGAAGCTAAATTTAGAGTAAGAGCATGAGTTCCTAAAAGCTATCCATGATGATCTTCGAAAGAAGAGTTCTTCTTATCATGCCAAATGTCTCCTCTTGTCTACTTATATGCCACAAGTAAAATCTAGAAACAAGAACAAGAAAGATTCTTCATCTAGTAGTAACAATAACCATATTAAACCCAATATTGTTGCTTCTAGTAGTTCTCTTGATTCCACTAATGATTATCTTAGCCAAGTCACACTTGAGCAAGAAAATAGCTTATTGAAGGAAATTATAAAGAAAGGTGTTTACAAGAGCCTTGCCGGAAGTAAGCAATTTGAGGAAATTGTACGCAAGCAAGGAAGGCACCAGAAGAATCAATGTGTTAGTTGTTGGGGATATAACAATTTGTGTAAGCCGCCCAGGAGGGGCCGGGTTACGTAAAGAGGTTACCAAACAGAAGCCCAAGTCCAAGCATGAAGATGGCGTCTCAACAAGGGGGCCTAAGGCCCACAGGCGACTTAAGGCCCGTTGTAGTAAACCTCCATAATGGCATGACTTGTATCATAAGGTAGAATTAACTAGTCACCGAGCTGGACACTGTTTATGAGCCGGCCGGGACTCTATAAGCCGCAGGGTGTCAACCCGTGTATATAAGGGGACGACCTGTTGGCGGCTTTGGGCAAGAAACAACCAAACGAGAACCGGGATAGCGTATCTCGCTCCCTGGTCATCGAAACCTCAAGCAATACCAACCCAACTAGACGTAGGCTTACCTTCACCGTAAGGATCCGAACTAGTATAAACCCTGTCGTGTCCTTTGTCCCGATTAACCCCTTTAAGCTTCCTAGTTGCAATGGCTCCATGATTAAGTCCTTGCAAGAGGACATCTGCCGTGACAATTCCACGACAGTTGGCTCCCACCATGGGGCGGCCTTGCAGTGGATTTGAGTTCTTGAAGGGCAGCTTGAAGGGCTCAAGGGATCTGTGATGGGCGGATGGCCAAGAGTCGTCTCGGCAAGATCTACATCGACAACGAAGGCTAGGGTCCCGAGGCCGACTCAATTGAGTACGGGTACCGGGTCCCCTTTGGCGGAATTCACGTCTTCATCGGCCGGATTGGTGAGCCGGGCCCAGAGCCGGACAGCTGCACCGACCTCATTGAGACGGCTCAGCGTGCGAGACCCGCCCAGATTCAACCTACCATGAAGCGTGCCTTTGTGGGCTGTGTTCGTGGAGAGGCACTTTATGAAGGATCTAAAGAGGGCGAAGAGACGGCCGTCCCATCAGATGATGATTCGTCCTCCGGTTCAACATATTCTCTGTATCAGGTCCAAGAAGGCATGCTAGGGGGCTGTTCCGACGACTCTAGCATTCCAGATTGCTATGAGCCGCCAAGCTGGGCAGGAGTCTTCATGGCTGGTACCCAACCCGGCCAAAACTTCGACGGCTGCAACAAAGCAATAATGTCCGGGTCGAGGCGGCGGGGCAGGAGGCCCCAGCGCGCCCGGCTCAGTCCGATAGATCTTATCGACAAGTTGACGGCCCTGTTAGCCTCCACAGTTATTCCTGCAAACCCAGATGAACATAACGCGGAGGTGGCAAGGGTGCGTGAGGAGATAGCCCTGGCCAAGGAGGCCTTGGCGGCTGAGGACACCGAGCTAGGCTGAGCGGGCAGCTTTGGATGCACGGGCGCAGCGACTCTAGTCAGAGGCTTTCCAGCTTAACATGAGTCTGAATGCATCCAATGAGGTGATGAGAAGGAGACATCAGAAGACCCAGTCCCGTCTGCCTCCGGTTTACGATCCTCAGAATCTTTTCACGACACCCGGAGCTGGTCCTAGTAATCGCCTGAAGCCAATCAATTTATGACACCCGGAGCAGGAGGGCCGGTTCAGCCTCGAGAGACGGCACCTCTTCACGGGAGCATGGCCCCGCCCCGATACATACCGACACCTCCGGGCCAGTTTTCCAACCCCATGGAGAACTTGATAGCGACATCGGTAGCGTCTGGCGGCTCTTCCAGTAGATGGTGATGACCCGACGGCGGTGGAAACCCGGAGGGTTAGGGATCTTCTTCAGACGGCCTTGGCACAGCAAGAGACCTATTCTTACAGCAGGGACATGATTCATTCCACTCCTCAGCCTTGGATAGCACCTCGTCCAAACCGGAGTCCGAGTTACAGCAGGCACATGGAGTCCGAAGCTTTGTCAAGCAATGCCCAGCGTCGCAACCAACCCGACGGCTATAACCCGGTACAAGATCGATTGCGTCAGGAGGATGAACGGGCGGCTCAATTAGCGGCTTAGCAGACGGCATACGATGGTTTCCCAGAGTATCCAATGACTTCTGTGGGAGCAGGGGTGGCCACTAGAACCGGTGGTGTCCCTTGTCTGGTGCCGGCTCTGCGGGATGTGCGTCTGCCCAAGGATTTCAAGGGTCCTCGAAAGGTGCCGAATTACACGGCCGACTTACGTACCGGGGCATGGATTGAAAGTTACGAGATGGCCATGGAATTGTTGGAAGTCAGCGACGCGACAATGGCTAAGTATTTCACCATGATGTTAGATGGAACGACCCGATCTTGGTTGAAAAGTTTGCCTCCCAATTCCATCAGTTCATGAGCTGAGTTAAATGCCCGGTTTATCCAGAACTTTAAGGATACTTGCAAGCAATCTATGTCCATTGTGGACTTGACCAATTGCAAGCAGGAGGAGGGTGAGTCCACAACTCATTGGGTGCGCGAGGTCAAGGAAATAATACATTCATCTGATAAGATGGATGCCGGCTCTGCGGTACTTGTGCTTCATCAGAATTGTCGTTTTGTGCCACTGAAGCAGAAGCTGGGGCGCCTTAAGCGTGACTGCAATGACATGGGTACCCTGATGGCGGCTTTGGTTAAATATGCCGATTCTGATACTACCGATGATCCCGGTATGCGAGGAGGAAAAGACAGGGAAGGGAAAGAAGAACGGCAACGGAAAGGGTCAGCAGCAACAACCGGTAAGTCAAGGGGGCAACAAGCGTAAGCCGGACGGTAACCCGGCGTTTGTGGCCAATGCTAATGCCCATGGTAATAACAAGAAGCGTAAGGGGAGAGGGCCTCCTCGATCTGGTGGCTCAGGTCCATCTCTTGAGCAGCTTCTGAATGAGCCTTGTCCAAGACACGGTACTCGAGAAAATCCTGCCACCCACTTATGGAAGGACTGCGCGATCATGAAGGCTTTCAAGAATTCAAACATGTTTGATGGCAATCACAGATCGCGGCGTTCAGGAGCGTGTGGTTTCCATGGCCCGGTGGCGGCTCAAGTTCCGGTTTTCAAGGTGGTCAAGGTGGCTATAATCGCAAGTCTGGTCAAGGAGGACAGCAGCAGTAGCTTGATCGAGTTATCGAGCCATCCAAAATAGTTAAGCGGTGGGCAATACCATGTGTTTACCACTAACTTGTGTAAACGTGACCAGAAGGTTCATAAAAGGGCGGTGAATTCGGTTGAACCGGCGGTTCCCCGTTATCTGAGGTGGTCAGAGCAGCCTATCATTTGGAGTAGGGAAGATCACCCTCTCCGGGTTGATAACCCGGGTCAGTTGGCCTTGGTGGTGGCCCCTCAGGTTGGTGGATATAAATTCACTAAGGTGCTCATGGACGGCGGAAGCAGCATCAATATTCTCTATTATGAGACCTTTCGCCGTATGGGGCTGACTGATAAAGACTTGAGGACGTCTAACACTATTTTTCATGGGGTGGTACCTGGTAAGTCAGCATATCCCGTTGGAAAGATCGAGCTGGAAGTGGATTTTGGAGATGAATATGATTCCAGGGCTGAGAAGCTGACATTTGAGGTAGTCAAGATCAGGAGCCCATATCACGCTCTGTTTGGACGGCCGGCTTATGCCAAGTTTATGGCACGGCCGTGTTATGTTTATCTGCAGCTCAAGATGCCGGGTTACAAGGGCACCATCACTGTGCATGGGAGTCGAAAGGTGGCCTTGGAGTGCGAAGAAGGTGATGCGGCTTATGCCAAATCCGGTTGTGCTGAAGAGGAGCTGAAGTTTTATCAAACTAATGTTGACCCGGCAGATATGACCTCTTTGAAGAAACCGACCACAGAGCAAGACTCGGCGTTGAAATTTAAATCGGCCGCCGAGACAAAATTGGTTCACTTCACTCCAGGCGACTCTTCCAAGCATTTCAGCATCAGTACCAATTTGGATCCCAAATAGGAAAGCGCTCATCGAAGTTCATCCATCGTAATCGGTACATCTTTGCATGGAAACCTTTCCGACATGCCGGGTGTCCCGAGAGAACTCGTGAGCACACTCTTAATATTGATCCAAAGTATAAGCGGTCGATCGGTTTCTCCGGCGATTCAATGAGGAAAGGCGAAAGGCTATAGGGGAGGAGGTCGCTCGGCTCTTAGCGGCCGGGTTCATCGTGGAAGTTTTTAACCCGGAGTGGTTGGCTAACCCAGTGCTTATGCTCAAGAAGAACGGCACCTGGCGGATGTGTGTGGACTACACGGACTTAAATAAGGCTTGTCCGGCTGATCCCTTTGCTTTACCCCGCATTGATCAAATCATCGATGCCACAGCGGGTTGTGAACGTTTGAGTTTTTTGGATGCTTACTCTGGTTATCATCAGATCAAGATGGCAGTTAAGGACCAGGAGAAGACAGCTTTCATTACTCTGTTTGGAGCCTTACGCTATGTAATAATACGTGCCGTTTGGGCTCAAGAGTGCCCAGCGACTTATCGGTGTGTGCAGAACTGTCTCCACAATCAGATTGGGCGCAATGTTCATGCTTATGTGGATGACATTGTGGTGAAGTCCAGAGAGAAGGAGACCTTGATCTCCAACTTAAAGGAAACCTTTGACAATCTCCGGGTCTACAAGATGATGCTTAACCCGGATAAATGTGTATTTGGTGTACCTGCAGGCAAACTTTTGGGATTCCTGGTCTCAAACAGGGGCATTGAAGCTAACCCGGAGAAGATCAAGGCGATTACCTCTCTGGCTAAACCGGCGTGCATCAATGATGTTCAGCGACTGGCGGGTCGCGTCGCTGCTTTAAGCCGATTCATAAGCCGGCTAGTGGAGAAGGCTCTACCATGTCGAGATGATGAAGAAAACATACACCTTTGTCTGGAGTGAGGCTGCTGATGCTGCCTTTGAAGACTTAAAGAGACAATTGGCTGAGCCGTCGGTTCTTGCAGCTCCGATTGATAAAGAGCCATTGCTATTGTATGTTGCTGCTAACTCACATGCTGTTAGTGTGGCCATTGTGGTGGAGCGTAAGGAGACTGGCCAGGAGCATCTAGTTCAGCGGCTGGTTTATTACATCAGTGAGGTGCTCATAGAGTCCAAACAAAGGTATCCGCATTGGCAGAAACTTGTTTATGGGGTGTTCATGGCAAGCCGGAAGCTAAAGCCGTATTTCCTGGGTCATCCTATAACTGTGGTAAGTTCAGCCCCCTTGGGAGACATCATCCAGAATAGGGAGGCCACAGGGCGAGTTGCCAAGTGGGCCATCGAGCTTGGGCCTCACGGTTTGAAGTATATGCCGCGCACAACTATCAAGTCTCAAGCCCTAGTGGACTTTATCAATGATTGGACGGAGTTGCAGGCACGGAGGAGAAGCCGGATAACACGTATTGGACTATTCACTTTGATGGGTCCAGGCAGTTGGAAGGCTCGGGGGCTGGAGTTGTTTTAACTTCCCCCCGAGGTGACAAATTTTGTTATGTGCTCCGGCTTATGTTTCCCTATACTAACAATGCAGCTGAGTATGAGGCTTTACTCCATGGCCTCCGAATGGCCAAGGACATGAATTTGAGCCGGGTAAGATGCTTGGGCGATTCAGACCTCGTTGCCAACAGGTGTCCGGCACGTGGGATTCTAAGGATCCCCTCATGGCGGCTTATCGTCGTGAAGTTGATGCGGTGGCTGGGCACTTCAAAGGTTATCAAGTAGAGCACATTGATCGAAGGAAGAATGAGGCGGCTGATGCTCTAAGCCGGCTGGGGTCTCAGCGTAAGCCGGTGCCGCCTAATACTTTCCTTGACATTTTGCATAACCCTTACAGCCGAGTGCCTCTGAGAGGAAGAGCTCATGATGCAGACCGGGCGCAATCGGTGGCGGCTCTCCATGCCATCCCAGACTAGATGGTCCCATACTTAGCCTATATGACCCGGGGAGAGTTGCCTGAGGACGAGACCTTGGCAAGACAAATCGTCAGGCGGTCCAAATCCATGACGATTGTTCATGGCGAGTTGCATCACCGCAGCGTCACTCGGGCGTTTCAGCGTTGTGTGTCACCTACGGAGGGTCAGGAGATACTTCGTGAGATTCACGAAGGTGATTGTGGTCATCATGCCGGTTCAAAGTCTCTGGTAGCCAAAGCTTTTCGTCATGGTTTTTATTGGCTGACGGCTCATGCCGTCGCGGAGGATCTGGTCGACAAATGTGATGGATGTCAAAATTCTCACGACGAGCTCATGTCTTTGGCTCAAGAATTGAGGATGATTCCAATTACTTGGCCGTTTGCGATGCGGGGCTTGATATGGTTGGACCTTTTAAAAGGTCTAAAGATAAGAAGACACACCTATTGGTGGCAGTGGATAAATTCACCAAGTGGGTTGAAGTAGAGCCGGTCAGTAAGTGTGATGCAGCCACGGCGGTTCAGTTCATCAAAAAGGTGATCTTCCGTTTTGGTTTTCCGCACAGTATTATAACTGATAATGGTACTAATCTCTCCAAGGTTGCCATGGAAGAGTTACATCAAGAAGAGCACATCCGGCTTGATGTTTCTACTGTTGCTCACCCCAGTCTAATGGTCAGCGAGAAAGAGCTAATCAAGAGATCACGAAAGGTATCGAACCCGACTCTTAGTTCCCTTACGGTGAACTCCGGGTTTTTGGGTGGAGGAGTTACCCTTTGTGCTATGGAGCATCAACACAACGCCTAACAGGTCTACTGGTTATACACCTTTCTTCATGGTGTACGGAGCAGAGGCGGTTCTGCCAAGTGACATCCGGCATGATTCACCACGGGTGGCGGCTTACGTCGAGGCTGATAATGAAAAAGCTCGTCAGGATGCACTTGACTTGTTGGATGAAGAGCGAGACTTGGCGATAGCCCGCTCGGCGATTTACCAGCAAGACCTGTGCCGTTATCACGACCGCGGGTTAGAAGCGTAACTTTCCAGGAAGGCGATTTAGTGCTCCGGCTCATCCAGGACCAATCTGATATGCACAAGCTGTCCCCTCCTTGGGAGGGACCTTTCGTGGTCAGCAAGAATCTCAACAACGGGTCATATTACCTCATCGATGTTCGAGAGCACAAAGACTCACGTAAGTCGGAGGAGGAGACCATGGTCGTGGAAATAAGCGCATCTCCGGCCCTACTATACTTAAGCCACCGGCTTTCAGAGTATATTTATTTTTCTTTTAGCAATGTATATATTACATAAAGCAATAAAGCAGGACCTCTTTCCTTTCCATCCTACAAGGTTTATGTGTCTTCTTTACCAGGTGATGGAAACGACTAACAGGGAGCGGATCATATCTGAATCTGGTTTTCCCTTTGGTCCGGCTTATGATCATATCTGAATCAAGCCATGGTCACTTGGGGGCTTCCTGTTCAAACATAGGTCGTATTCGAACCAAAGAGAACATAGCTGTCGATACCCACTTGATCGGCATACTGCCAAACCCACTTGGGGGCTTCTTGATCATATTTGAATCATAGCTTAACCCCTTTGGGTCTAACGTGGATCGTATTTGAATCAGCGTCATTAAACAATTCTCATGGTCACTTGGGGGCTTCCTGTTCAAACATAGGTCGTATTCGAACCAAAGAGAACATAGCTGTCGATACCTACTTGATCGGCATCGCCAAAGCCATTGGGGGCTATATGATCGTATCCGAATCTTAGCTTAACCCCTCTGGAATGGTTCTACTGATCGTATTCGAATCAGAGGCCTTTGAAAATCAGGTTTACTTTATTCTATAAGAGTAAATAATATTAAGGGCCAGGTAAACATTATATGTGCCAATTTTCAGAAGTTAAGTATAACTGTCTGCTTTTTTGGGATCAAATAAGCCGATAAGGTACGCCTTAAACCGGCTGATACTTATGATGTTTTGGTTTCTACTCCGGATTAACGTTAGCTTACATGACCCCGGAAGTGGTGAGATGCCAAAGGAAGTTTTTTGTTTTATACACAGGGTAAAGCAAAAAGCTTTTGGATGATTCAAGCAAACCGGCAGTACATATTGATAGCGGCTTGAGACATTGTTAAGCACCGCAAAAACATGCGCGAAGGCATGACAGAGTTAAGAAGTTTTTCTACCCTATTACAAGACTCCCCGAGTCTGAATAATGAAGTATTGTTTTTTTTCAAAAGACTTAAGTGTCAGGCGGATTACTCCTTTGGTGGACTTGACGACTCCGGGTTATCCTTCTCCACCTCTTAAATCGCTGCTTTGTCACGGAAGGTTGACGAGGTTCGATCAATGCCGCTTAAGGCTTCAAATTCAACTTCATCATCTATTAAACTGGCGGGTCAACTTCAGGAGCAAAGGTATGCTTACGAGTTGGAGGATCGGTGACATCATCATAATGAGGAGTTGGAATCCTCCGGTTGTCATGGTCGTAACCCGGTGGTACTTTGTAAGATCAATATCGTTGCCGATGATGGTGGCCACAGGACGCACGACTCTCACACAGGTGGTGAAGTCGATTGGTGAATGCAGAGCCGTCCTCCTTTAAGCTGGGGTATCCAAGAGCAACATCGCAAGTCTAGCTCTGGAGCCAATGCTTTGGCCCGGCTTAAAGCGGCTATGGCCCCGGCTCTACCAGATGCTCGCTAACTCCACGAATCCGTTGAGGTAACACGGCAAGCCGCTTGAGTACATCTGCAGGAGATAAGGGTATCATTTGATAAAGCCACAACGGCCAAAGCACGTTGTGACCGGTCTTTGTTGTTCCACTAGAGTGTACACCGCCTTAAGCTTGATCAGCATGTTCTGCTTCAGGTTGGTACTCCTGGGACCTGCGTTTATGCATATAAGATTAAGCCGGAGATCATATCTAAAACAATTGTCAAATGAATCATGGTGATGTTCAAAAGCTACACATAGTCACTTACCAAAAATTGCTGAGACCATTTGGGATATCTGGTTTTTTAAGCCAGACAATTCGGTGATTGCTTGACAAGAGCTGCTTCTGTCTCGGCCGGGTCATAAGTGAAGTTTTTCATCCGCCCAGGCCTTCTTCTCCGCGTCAAAATCCTTCTTCAACTTTTCTTGCTCGAGAGATCTTTGAAAGGCGAATTTGGAGTCGGCTTTTTGAATCTCAAGCTCTTGGGCCGCCAGCCTGGTCTTCAGATCAGCAATCTGCAATTCGAATTGACTGGTGGAGACCTGCAACACGTCGGGTTATGGTAAGGTTATGGTAAGGTATTATTAAAGTCTCAAGCACTTTACAAGTAAAGACCCTTGACACTTGGGGGCTAATGTATCTTTGAAGAAAATTTTACTTCATAATGTCAGATTATGCATATTAAAGTCTCAAGTACTTTACAAGTAAAAATACCTGACACTTGGGGGCTAATGTGTATCGCTTCTTTAAAAAGTTGCTATATTACAGCCGGGTTCAATATGCATTCTTGTAAACCAGGTGAGCTAACGGTAAGCCGGTATCTAAGTCTACGACATATTTACATATAGGCAGTAGACTTGGGGGCTGGTATAGTAAGTAAGATTCAGGGGAAATGATATAAGTTATACCTCAGATTTATCTTGTATCTGTTTCACCATGTCAATTTCAGTCGCGGCTGTTATGCACTTGATTCAGATATAGCTTCGAGACTATATCGCCAATGCTTAAGTGGGCATAATCAGCGATGTCCTGTTTGGTCTTCCGGCTTTTGACAAGTTCTTCTTTAGCGGTGCACCTGGCAAGAACAGTAGGCCGCCCCGGCTCAACATACTGGCTTTTCAAATATTCAACTTCCGTTTCAGCCATCCGGACCGCGCTAGGAATTTCCGGTTTATCGGAGTTATCAACAGTGTTTTCTTGAGGCGAATTCGGAAGATGGTGTCGAATTTCATGGGCGGCTCGGGAGGAGGCTGATGAGTAGAAGCATCGAAGCGGTGGTTAGGGTTCCGCTCCGTTGCTACCGGGTCTTCAATCGGCTTATTCTTCTTGGCTCTCTTACTGGGCTTCGCCTGCACACTATGAATAAAACAAAGGGATGAGTATAAAATATGAGTAAGGCAAAGCATGAGGATAACAAAGGTATGTTACCTAGGGGCAGTCTTGAAAGCCGGCATGTTGGATTGCATAGACTCGCCAGAAGAAGGAGAGGTATCCTGATAATCGGAGTCAGATGAATTGAGAGGCTGACGAATTAAACCCGCCAAAGGATAAACAGAGCATAAGCGGAGATGACCTCGATTCGACGCTTCACGCTTCGTCGAGTAAGCGGAAGAAAGCTCTACATCCTTGCTTGTCCGGGTTTGCCTCCGGTTCTCAACCTGTTGTTGCTTCAAAAGAAATTGAGGATCTTGATAAGCTAAGGGATGTGAAGATCTTACTTTCTGGGTCACCCGCCGGGTTTTGTGCTTTGGCGAAGGCTCTGAGTCGGAGGAAATTAAAGTTACCTCTTCGCCATGAGCTTGGCTGTTTCCAGTGTCTTCCTGAAAGGCGGAAATATCAATAAAATAGTAACAAAGGAGTTAAAGAGAATAAGAGATTACCTCTTCCTCATCTGAAGAAGAGTCATCCAATTTGAGTAATTCAGAGGCACTGGGTTTCTTCTTCTTTGAAGTCCCTATCTTGGCGTTTTTTCCTTTCATTTTTCTTGGCTGCTCTGGCTTGTTGGGCGGCCTCGTGGTCATATTTGACCTTCCAGAAATCATCGCTGGCCTGTGAGAAAGATAAGGAATTATAAGTATAAGGAGGTAAACATATTAAGAGTATTTATTAAAGATTGGTAACTTCTGCGAGGGGCGGGTTCTTTTGCGAAGGAAGTAACCGAAGGTATTGTTGATAACGATACCCTCCTTGACAATCACCGGGTTGTAGCATACTTTCGTCATCCGGTAAGTCATCGAACTGTGGCGCATTGGGTCGATTACATTACGCTGTATAAGTGCACATTAAGCCGGAGCAGCGGCTTAATGGGAGTATACGCCAAGTAACCCAGACCCGGACCAAGTCGATGCCGTTTAAGCCATTTCCCAGAAGGGCTTTAATCTTCTTGATGGTGGGGTTGAGCGGCAGACGTTCAACAGCGGTAAGTTTATCCGCCAGCGGGTGATTAGACTCGAGTCGCAGGGCGCGAAAGCCGGGCAGAGGCGGCTCATCAGCTGGGGAAGTATCCTGACAATAGAACCATGACTGGTTCCAATATTTGGGGTGACTCGGTAGCTCAGCATAAGGAAACAGACAGTCTCTCCATCACTGGATCGAGATACCGCCAAGTTCAAGACTCGGCCTGTTGGCGCGCTCATTCTGCCGGTTCAAGTAGAACAGTTCTGTGAATAAGAGCAGGCTTGGTTCCTCTCCCAAGTACACCTCACAGAAAACTTGGAAATTGCAAAGATTGGACACGGAATTGGGTCCAATGTCTTGAGGCCTAAGGTCAAAGAAATTTAAAACTTCTCTGAAGAACTTTGAGCCGGGAGGGGCAAATCCCCGGCTCATGTGATCCGTGAAAACTATTACTTCCCCTTGTTTGGGTTGGCTTCTTTTGAGATGGGTCAGGGACACGATAAGACATGACTTCCTTCTTTGGCAAATGACCAGACTTCACAAATTCAGACAGTTTGCTTTTGGTGACAGTGGATGGGACCCAGTTGCAGGTTACAGGAGCTTTGGTCGACTTAGGCGCCATGACAACAGATTGGCCTATTGCAAAATAAGAAGTTCGGTTTAAATTTTAACCGGAAGAAAATATTCAAATTCTTTGAAGGTAGCGGCTTAAAGGGTCCTAATGACATAAGGATAGTTGGGCAATATTATTTAAGCCGCCACCAGTGTTAGCAACAGTTCAAAAGTTTTACAGACCTAAGAAGGCGCCAAGGTTCACAGATCAAGTGGGAGGCGTTTAAACCGGATAGTTATGCTAAAAGGCATTTAACATAAGAAGTGTTCCGGGTGATAAAAACAGGTTTCATAAGTTACAACTATTATGTTGGATCAAATGGTCGTCCTGAAAAGAAAAATTTCTAGACCTAAAACAAAGTGCAGAGAAGTTCATACACTCGAAAGAAGCTTATGCACAAAGGAAAAGGGATCTGTTTGCATATCAAATGGGGGTGAAACAATTACCACAGCAGTTCTATGCCATCTAACGATCAGAAAAAGGGCGTTGGAGGTGAGATCTATCAAGGGTTCGTAGCGGGCGGCGATGAACACCGACGAACTCGACGAAAACTATGATACAGATCTAAGACAGGAAAGGAAAGGGACTTACGGGTCTAGAGAGGAGCTGCGGAGGTTCGCCGGCGTGTTTCTAGACCGATTCAGGTTGATGCGGCGGCCTGGGTCGGAGAAGATGTGAAGCTTGACGGCAGCGGCGGCGGAGCTCGAGAGGAGGCAAGAGGAAGGAGACGACTGAAGGGGAAAAAATGAAACCCTGGTCGTGCCTATTTATAAGGAGAGCATAACTAAGACGGAGCGGGAAACGAGGAGATAAGAATTACTATCCAGCGGCCCCGATGCCTCGATTCTCGGAATAGGCAATAAAGACAGAGATCCGTTGGGCCGATTCGTTGGGCCGATCCAAAGAATGACGTCACGGCGGGTTAAAGAAAGTCTTTTTTGCGCAGTCAAGAGACTGAAGATTTATGTTTTAAATTATTTTAAGATTGACATGAACAGGTTCAAATCAATCTGGGGGCCTAATGTTGGGGATATAACAATTTGTGTAAGCCGCCCAGGAGGGGCCGGGTTGCGTAAAGAGGTTACCAAACAGAAGCCCAAGTCCAAGCATGAAGATGGCGTCTCAACAAGGGGACCTAAGGCCCACAGGCGACTTAAGGCCCGTTGTAGTAAACCACCATAATGGCATGACTTGTATCATAAGGTAGAATTAACTAGTCACCGAGCCGAACACTGTTTATGAGCCGGCCGGGACTCTATAAGCCGCAGGGTGTCAACCCGTGTATATAAGGGGACGACCTGTTGGCGGCTTAGGGCAAGAAACAACCAAACGAGAACCGGGATAGCGTATCTCGCTCCCTGGTCATCGAAACCTCAAGCAATACCAACCCAACTAGACGTAGGCTTACCTTCACCGTAAGGAGCCGACTAGTATAAACCCTCTCGCGTCCTTTGTCCCGATTAACCCCTTTAAGCTTCCTAGTTGCGATGGCTCCACGATTAAGTCCTTGCAAGAGGACATCTTCCGTGACAATTCCACGACATTAGTTTTGAACGAAAGTTCAATGCCAACAGAGTTGAGTGGGAAGAAGATCAATACCCCAATACTACAAAAAAATACACTTCTGTGATGATACGTGTTTGTCACAGTAGGTCGCGTTTTTTGTCATGCCTGTACATCCATGACGATTTTATGATAGAATCAAGATAGTCATAGCTGTGCTGTCGTAGAAGTGTTCCATGACATTACCAAAATTATCATCACGGAAGTGTCCACTTCCATGACGATAAATCGCGCGTCACAGAAGTGCTTTCGTCAAGGGTGATCGACACGTGTCATCCACCGTGACGGAACACCGTTAAGCTACCGGGTCGGGTTTTGGATATGATAACCCGTTAAGAGCCCCAACCAATGGGGATTTTCCACGTGTAAAATCATCATTGGCTAGAGGAAACATGTGTCGGCTCATCGTTGGGACAGATGTCACCCACTCATTGGACAGAAAGCGCCTATGATACGTCGACATGTGGCATGGCCCAACTGAGGGAGTCCTGGACTAGGGGATGTCCGGATAGCCGAACTATCATCACGGCCGGACTCCAAGACTATGAAGATACAAGATTGAAGACTTCGTCCCGTGTCCGGATGGGACTTTCCTTGGCGTGGAAGGCAAGCTTGGCGATACGGATATGTAGATCTCCTACCATTGTAACCGACTCTGTGTAACCCTAATCTATCCGGTGTCTATATAAACCCGGAGGGTTTTAGTCCGTGGGACTAACAACAATCATACCATAGGCTAGCTTCTAGGGTTTAGCCTCCTTGATCTCGTGGTAGATCTACTCTTGTACTACCCATATCATCAATATTAATCAAGCGGGAGTAGGGTATTACCTCCATCGAGAGGGCCCGAACCTGGGTAAAAACATCGTGTCCCTTGTCTCCTGTTACCATCCGCCTAGACGCTTTGTTCGGGGCCCCCTACCCGAGATCCGCCTGTTTTGACACCGACATTGGTGCTTTCATTGAGAGTTCCTCTGTGTCGTCACCGATAGGCCCGATGGCTCCTTCGATCATCAACAACGACGTGGTCCAGGGTGAGACTTTTCTCCCCGGACAGATCTTCGTATTCGGCGGCTTTGCACTGCGGGCCAATTCTCTTGGCCATCTGGAGCAGATCGAAAGCTACGCCCCTGGTCATCAGGTCAGATTTGGAAGTTTGAACTATACGTCCGATGTCAGCGGAGACTTGATCTTCGACGGATTCGAGCCATGACCGGCGTGCCGCCTGTCTCGATGGGTATGATCTAGCTTCCGCCAAAGCGGTGCTCGAGGCCACACCAAAGATCCGCTCCGACCCTTAATCCGGAGCCGGATTCCCGATCGAGGACGAGTGGTTGGGCGCGCCTCGGGGCTACGATCTCTATGGCGATTGAGCGAACTCCATCCCTGTCCTTTGCGAAGACCTTGACCCGTGGTGCGGACTCCTCTCCGGACTCCGAACCCTCCGCGCCCACCGCCAATCGAATCTGATTGGGCGCGGTCATGGAGTTCATTGCGGACATCTTTCGGCACTCGCCCTTTGGCGACATCCTGAATTCACTAACGTCTCTCTCTTTATCCGGAGAGCCGTGGCTGGACTACGGACAGGAAGGTTGGGATATGGACGACGAAGATATTCAACGCCCACCCACCACCCACTTTGTAGCCACTGTTGATGATTTAACCGACATGCTCGACTTGACTCCGAAGACATCGACGGTATGGACGGCGATGCGGAGGCGACCAAGACCCAGCGCCTACAGGTGGCACTGGAAGGCCACCTCGTCCCACGACATATAGATGGTGGACATCCCAAAAGATGGGAGCAGCGATGGAACAACGGAGGATGACCCTCCAAGAAGCAACAAGCCGACGTCAGCCAAGGGCGCCGCTCTAAATCCCGCCACAGCAAAAACGGTGATTCCGGCACGGGAGATAATAACACCCCGGACAGTGCCGAAGACAACCCCCTCCAGCAGGACTCAACACAGGAGGAGGGAGAAGCAAGTCCGCACGACAGTGCGGCAGAAAGAGAGGCCGAGGACGATAATTATGCGCCTCCCTCCGAAGATGAGGCAAGCCTCGACGACGCATTTAATTTGTCATGCACGAGGATCCTACCAACAGGAGGCGTTTCAAACGCAGGGCTTATAGCCACGGCAAGCAGCCTCAAGAAAAGCAGCATGACTTAGAGCTGACCAAGACCTGCTAGGCGGCGGATGGATGAAGTCCTTGCAGCCAAGAGTATGAACTCGAACGCCCTCCAAAAGCTACCCCAAACGCAGGCTATTGCCTCGATCGAGAGGAGGAAGAACCCAAGTCACGCAAGACGACATGGCAGATCGGCCACCCGTGTACACGGAAGAAGCCTCTCGGCCCTCCGCTCAAGCCACACCCCGACGCCGCTCAAAAAGTACCAAGGCACGGGAAAATGCGCCGGACTTGCGAGATATATTGGAGGATAAGGCAAAATATACAAGATCGATATACGGATCGCGTGGGCTCCCAACGACTGGGGATGATTACCGTCGCGCCGGATACAGCAAACCCGGCCGGGCCGAACACAGTAGACAAAGCTCATATGAGCTACGTCGTGATATAGCCCAATACAAAGGCGCCGGACACCCACTATGCTTCACAGATGAAGTAATGGATCATCAAATCCCCGAGGGCTTCAAACCCGTAAACATCGAATCATACGATGGTACCACAGATCCTGCGATGCGGATCGAGGACTATCTCCTCCATATCCACATGGCCCGCGGTGATGATCTACATGCCATCAAATACCTCCCACTCAAGCTTAAAGGACCAGCTCGGCATTGGCTCAACAGCTTGCCGGCGAGAATCAATTGGTTGTTGGGAGGACACGGAAGCCGCGACCACCGTAAGTCGATGACCTCGACCATATAATTCAGCAGCCGGAAGAATCAGCCGGACAATTTTGGACACGGTTCCTAACAAAGAAAAATCAAATCGTTGACTGTCCGGATGCAGAGGCCCTTGCAGCCTTCAAACATAACATCCGCGACAAATGGCTTGCCCGGCACCTAGGACAGGAAAAGACGAAATCCATGGCAGCCTTCACAACACTCATGACCCGCTTTTGTGCGGGAGAGGACAACTGGCTAGCTTGAAGCAACAACTTGGCCAAACACCCTGATAGTTCGGATACCAAGGACAGCAATGGCAGGTCACGTCGCAACAAGAACAAGCGCCACATTAACGGCGATAATGCTGAAGATACGGCCGTCAATGCTGGATTCAGAGGCTCTAAACCCGGTCAGCGGAAGAAGCCATTCAAAAGAAATACCCAGGCTCGTCCAACTTGGACCGAATACTCGATCGCTTGTGCCAGATACATGGCACCCCCGAAAAACCAGCCAATCACACCAATAGGGATTGTTGGGTGTTCAAGCAAGCAGGCAAGTTAAGTGCCGAACTCAATGACAAGGGGCTGCATAGCGACGACGAGGAAGATCCCCGACCGCCGAACAATAGAGGACAGAAGGGTTTTCCCACACAAGTGCGGACGGTGAACATGATATACGCAACCCATATACCCAAAAGGGAGCGGAAGCGTGAACTAAGGGACGTATATGCGATGGAGCCAGTCGCCCCGAAGTTCAACCCATGGTCTTCCTGCCCGATCACCTTCGATCGAAGGGACCACCCCACTAGCATCCGTCACGGCGGTTTCGCCGCATTGGTTCTTGACCCAATTATTGACGGATTTCACCTCACCGTAGTCCCGATGGGCGGCGGTAGCAACTGAACCTGCTTTATCGGGATACAGTCGCAAAATGGGCATAGACCCCTCAAGGATTAAACCTACAAAGACGACCTTTAAAGGCGTCATACCGGTGTAGAGGCCAATTGTATGGTCTCGATTACACTCGAAGTGGTCTTCGGATCCCGGATAACTTCCAAAGTGAAGAGTTAATCTTGACATTGTCCCGTTCATGGCGGCTATCATGCCTTTGCTCGGACGAACCGCAGACGGTAAAGTTCAATGCGGTGCCGCGACCACGCATACCTCAAGCTCAAGATGCCAGGCCCTCGAGGAGTAATCACGGTCAATGGAAACACCGAACGCTCTCTCCAAGCGGAGGAGCACACGGCTGACCCTCGCGGGCTGAGGTGCAAAGCAGCCTCTCACAGCAATTCTCGAGTCCGGCCACTAAGCGTCCCAGACAACATCAAGCGCCGCAAGAACCTACAACAGGACCGCTGGCACGATTCAAGCATCGCGTAGTAATCCGCCCCAACCCCAGCCCTCGCGAAATTGCGAAGCCAAGATTACGCGTACACATAACTACGCTCTAGAGATACCATGGGCATAAGGGAGGGCACGACCACGACACGCCTGCACGCGGCTCAACCGCACTGTGGGCCCCGATTGTGTCATTCTTTTTTCCTTTTTCTTTTTTTTCTTCTTTTTTTACTTTCAGGACTCCGTTTTCCAGAAGTCCGGCACTAGAATTGCCGAACTCACGATGCAACAGCCAGGGAAGCAGAAAGCTACGTCGAGTGTTCAGATGGTCTCTATTACGAGCATTATACCTGTTTTACATACCATCCCGCAGCTTACCCCTGGAGGGGGACATGTTAGATAGTCCCATCCCTTGCTTATCGCACTATTTGTATCGCTCGCTTTCATTGCAGTACCTTTTGAATAAACAATACATAGCTTTTGCTTATTATTGCACTCCTTTCTTTATCTATACATATGTTCATTTTATGACATGTTGCACCCGTACACTTTGGTATGGCCAATACACCAGAGGCTTAAGTACCCCAAAATTATGGTGTGATAAGTCCGAACACTTTCACAAGTGCGGCACCCCGAACTTATAACATTATATGAATCGGCTCCGAATCATGTCTTGGGTCAATAGTTGGGTTTGCCCGGCTCCCGTGTTTTGGTACCTTACGTTCCGTTATATCGGCTAAGGTAGCACCGGGAGAACCACTGCGATTCTGCCCCGGTTGAGCTGGGTTGAGCACCTCAGTGGAGAAAGCTAAAACTGACCGTCATGATAGGGCGAGAGCCGGTCGCTGTTCGAGAGGTTTTTTCGGGTCCCTAAAGACTTATGCCGCTTAGAGCGAGGAACCGGAATTGTCCGGCCAAGGCGTGGATAGCACCCCGAACTCGGTCTTCCGAATACTAGGGGCTTTGCTGAAATTTAAAATTATAGAATTCTATGGCTAAGTGAGAGTGTTCAAGCATTATAAGTCCGGTTGCCTCGTTCGTTTCGTTGAACGCCTCCCTCGATGGACCCAAGAATGGGAACAAGAGCGCTCAAGTTTATCCCGAACACCCCAAAGACTTTCGTGGCATGGGGGTCAAGCCAACGACTTGCCATCTCTCAAATTTGATAAACGGCCGCACAGAAGGTAATATTTTAAATTAACAAGCGTTGCTTAGCGCATATGAACAAGTTTTCAGCGTACATGATAACAAATGCGAGTCTATTCAAAAATTACATCTTTGGAGCACTCATCCGCTATTCGGCGGGCACCCTTCAGGAGGCCCTCATAGTACATTTCGGGCGTGCGATGCTCCTTGCCCTTTGGTGGCCCGTCCGTCACAAGCTTCTCCGCATCCAGCTTGCCCGGTGCACTTTAGCACGGGCAAGGGCCAACGGACACCTTCAATGCAGACGGGCGCTTGATGACTTCAATCCGTGGGCGAGGCATCCACCGGCCGCTGCACTAAGTCAAGTAGCTCCTGTGCATGGCTTCCAATGGCCACAGCCAAACTATAAGGCCCTTCATGGCACATTCGGCGACCTTGTGGAGCTCGACCAGCTGCTTCAGCTGGTCGCTCAGGGGCACCGGACGTTCGGCCTCAGCATACTGAGACTAGAACACCTTCTCTGTCGAGCTCCCCTCCTTGGCCCGGTAGAACGCGGCAGCATCCAATACACTACGAGGCAGATCTGCGAACGCTCCTGGAGAGCTCTGAATCCGGGTAAGTAATAGGTAATTCACTTTCACATGATTGCTTTGCATAAAGAATGCCTTACCCGCTGCTATCTTCTTTAACGATTCAATTTCTTGGAGGGCTTTTTGGGCTTCGGCCTTAGCGGCTTTGGCACTCTCAAGAGCTGAGGCGAGCTCGGACTCTCGAGTCTTCGAGTCACGCTCCAAATTCTCGTGTTTTTCCACGAGAGCCTGGAGCTCTTGCCGTACCTTCACCAGCTGCGCCTCCCACTTCTCTCGCTCGGTGCGCTTCGCGGCCGATTTGTTTTCGGCCACGGACACCGCTTCCTTCAGGGTCGCCACCTCGTTCGTGGCCCCTGCAGTACCCATGTTATTCCTGTTATTTTTTGCAACCGAAACCTTTCTATAAGGTATTTCTTTAATAAGGTATTACTTACCTTCCTTGTCCTCGAGTTGCTTCTTGGCAAGGCCGAGCTCGTTTTCGGACCGCTCGAGGCTTTGCTTCAATGCATCGAACTCTGCAGTCAGTGCGGCAGAGGTCAGCAGCGTAGCCTGCATTCCCATATTGACATACTTATGTTAGACTCCTGCGTAGATATTTTTAGATCCTTAGTCTGGCTTTTCTTTCAGAACACCGAACTAAGCATCAGGGGCTACTGTCTATGCGGTAATATTTTTACATCTTCTAAACTTACCTCAAAGCACATTAGAAGGCTGATGCGAGCTTCGGTCGGCCCGCTCTTGGCGGATCGAATCGTCCGGATCACCGCACTCATAACTTGATGCGGTGCTCCTCCTCGATGGAGGCGCTGTTAAGCGCCTCAATGAATATCCGGTGCCTCCGGTTGGACGGAGGACACCGGCGTCTTACCCTTCTTACGAAGGGGCCGCTTGCCGGACTTCGGAGCCGCTGAAGGTTCCGTTACCATCCGCCTAGACGCACGGTTCGGGACCCCCTACCCGAGATCCGCCGGTTTTGACACCGACACCAACAGAGGCCCATTTATGTGAAAAGGCCGGCCCGTTTGACTTGGTCAAAAGGTGGCGGGCCGGTCCATGGAAAGCCTGTTAACGGCCTGTTCGCATATAGCCCATTTACAGCCCGCTAACCCAAGGCACGTTACGCCCTATCCGAATTAGGCCCAGTAGCGTCATCTGGGCCATCCAATATGATTCCAACCCGTTTTCACTTCTGGCCCATGTATGGCCCATGACGTCTTTCGGCCCATATGAGGCCCTTTGTAACTCTTGGCCCATTAACGACCCATGGTGAAACTGGCCCGTAATGAACAGTGTATCACTTTACACCCATTAACGGCCTGTGGCGAAACTGGCCCATAATGAAGAGTGTATCACTTTATACCCATTAACGGCCCGTTATTCCATTGGGCCGTTTCCAGCCCAAGTTATCTTTCGGCCTTCTCAGGGCCCATTAATTCTTGGGCTCATTTGCAGCATTCGGTTACATACGACCCGTTACTGTCATTTTCTGCTTGTCGGACAATTTAGCCCGTCGTTACAGTCGGCCCGTTTGTGGACCATTAATACGTTGGACCATTTTCATGTAAGAAAAACCCGTTGGGCTGTTTTCATAGAGTTATCAAATACGGCCTATTAACGGCCCGTTATGGTCCATGAATAGTATGACCCATGATTGGCGAAATAATGATACGCCCCGTATAAGGCCCATGGATCCTATGGCCCGTATGAGGCCCATGGATCGTACGGCCCTTAGAAGGCCCATGGATTGTACGACCCATAGAAGGCCCATGGACCCTACGGCTCATAGAAGGCCCATGGATCCTAAGGCCCGTATAGAAGGCCGATGGATCCTATGGCCCGTATAGAAGGCCAATGGATCCTACGGCCTGAAGAAGGCCCATGAATCATACGGCCCGCAGGAGGCCCATGGTAACAACAGTCTGTGTGTTGCCATGATTATTTTGGCCTAGTTACGAAAAATAGGCTATTGTGGCCACTAGAAAAACACAAAAAAAGAACTGCAGTGACTACAAGCAAACAACTAAACAAGACAATAAGTAAATAAATAAGCAAGCAATTAACGCTAGCCTATTACCGCTATTACACATATTACATCCACTGGGCATCAAAGTTCGCCACCAGTGCAAATATAGCGAACAAAGCAGCATATTACATACACTGGCCGTCAAAATTGGCCACCAGTGCAAATAAACGCGGCAACAAAACAAGAGCATAACTGAAACAACTTCAGAGGAGCTCAAGAAACATTATCTTGGGTATCCACCATGCTGGCAATAAGCTTAGCAAGCTTATTAGCTTTATCCTGTTTGGCGCTAAAATCCTCCAACTCTTCTTTGTTGCACGGAAAGTATGCATCTGAATGCTCAGGACTTCCGCAGTCATACGCTTCTTGTCGCAAAGACACCTGATCGATGTCTTTCAGCTTGTAGTTGAGACTCAAGAAACCGAACTGATTCAGATAGTGAGTTTGAATAGCTTGTGCAAGCGGTAGTGGCGATGCTTTCGGACACTAAACCAAGACAGGACTTTGGGGTTGTCTCGCTGTCTTCAAGATAGTCTTCCTTAGCTGTTTTATCAGCTTTGTTGGAGACCAACAAGGATGTGTCACTATCCTGAACCTTATCTACATTACTTCCTTTACCATTTCTTAATAAGGCACTCTTCCCCAATATTCTGTCAGCGTTCTAAAAGAAGAAACAAGCTGACACATGACAAGTTTAGCATGTACTAGTATATGAAACTCATTTCGGTGAACCAGTTCATTAGTAAGGTGGACATGATTAAACTACCAAGTCTTCTATTGCCAAGTACTAGTACATAATAAAAGCATCAAACAAACATATATCTATGTCCTATGGTCACTGCATTGTCTTGCCAAATCAAAATAGAGAGACAGTTCAAATCATATCAGTTCAAGGCAAAGCAGCAGTGAAAGAATACAAAGCGTGGGAAACTACACGGCACAACAAGATTTCAGATGGGTACCACGGGTCTACATGTACAACAACACTATTGGCTCTGTTGTGATGCTAGTAATGTGCATGATATGCAAGTCAACTGTATACACAATTGAGATTGAAATCAACAGAGCTATTGATAAGAGCAAACCTATTAAAGAAACATGCGTGAACATACCTGCTGTGCCATTGGAGTTTTGATTGGATCCTTCAATTTAAAAATTAGTTTCTATGAGTAAATACAATGATACAAGAGCAAAGCAATCATAGTTAAAAAAGGCGCGCCTAGGCTCTAGGCATTGGCAAAATGCATTGCGCATAACTACGCTTAATCTGTGCATAGCTGCGCATAAGCATGTGCTTTGGTCAGTGAAGCGCAAGGCGGTGGCAAAACGCACAATTAACGCCTAGGGCTTTTTTGAACTATGATAGCAATGGAATCTTAAATTAGAACAGTTGTTCTTCAGGTTTAGGCACTTGTTCTACATGAGCAGTACAATAAGACGCAAGAATATAATACTTAAAAATAGAAAATGAGATCATAGACCTTACCACATTCTTGGTTCGGGACGATCTGAGAACAAGGCGTTCCCGATCATCATCCGATAAATGTGTCTCAAGAGAACGTAAGGGAATTTGATGAGTTTCTTTGCGGTGAAGTACGTTTTCTTCATGTAATTCGACATCGCCACCAAGCATTCTTGAAGATAGCAGAGGTATTAGCACATGTTACCTCATCCTGAGTTTCCAAATCGGTCCTTCTCTATAGAGAAAAATGGGAAAATTTGCTATATTATAACCATCATGGAGGTAGGATGTATGGGACAAAGCAAAGTAATTGCCATGAAAAACATTACTTACACATAACTCTTGGACAAACACCTGCAACTGACATTTTCCTTCATCTTCAGTATAATATTTCCAAGATGGGAAGATGCTTTGTCTGATTTAACAACATCAAATGCGATATATGCTAAACTACGACTAGCTGGTTGTGCTTCCTCCACGAGGAATAGGCGTACTAACTGGTGGAGTTGGGGTTCGCCGTGATAATCTTGGCCCTTTGGGCCTTTGGAGCTGCCTTACTAACTGCTCTTGTTTGGGAGCTCTGTGGTGGAGATGGTCTTTGTGTCAACAGGAACTGAGTTAATATCGATTTGGGGTTGGGGTTAGATTGGGTGAAGCTGGTTCTCTGTCCATCATGATGAGGGGTACAATCTGCGAGAGTTTGGGTTATGTGTGGTAGGGTTGGTTCTTGTGCATGTACAACCAGGGTTCCATCTCCACCAAGAGGTAGCACTGTTTTATTTGAAGACCGTGTTTTTAGTCCACTAGATACTGGCATTACCCACTCCAATTCAAAAGGCTGATAAACAGGAAACATAGTTGAATGTACAGACATTGTATGAGAGACAGATGCAATAGATAGTGTGGAAAAAAGAGGGCATGAAATATTTGACATGTATATTGTTTAACTAAAACGGATAGCATGACATAATTTCACATATATGATGTCTATCTAAACTGGATAGCATAGCATAACATAATTCAAAGATATGATGAATAACTAAATAGGATTGCATGACATAATTCACCTACATGTAATCTAAGTAATCATGATCACATCATTTAATTCACATATGTGATTTATATGCTAAACAGAGGGCATTCGATATGATGTCTGAACTAAGAACATGGTGTTGAATATTGTGTATATGATGTCCAAACTATGCAATGCAAAACACCATATGCATGATATGAGCAGTATAACTATGCCAAGTTAGAGCATACACCTCGATGGGGGAATAGGACTAGTCATCTGTCTCTGAATCCATCTCTGAGGAGCTATTGGGACCCAACAAGAGATCTGCTTGACGGTAGCACTGCATGCGCTCAAGGCCTTGTTTTCACTCCAGATTTTTCCATCTCCCACCCAAATGGTTGATTCACATGAAGAGTTGTTTAATGTACAAACATTGTCGACAAATGGAAATGTAATGAAGAAAAGGATGGGCAATATATCATTCAAATATATGATGCCTGGTTAAACAGGATGGCATTGCACATTTCACATATATTATGGCTGGCTAAAAGACATGAGACTGCATAATTCCCATATATGATATAGAAACTAAACAGGTGGCATTCTGAGAACATGTCTAAACTAAGAAGATGACATATATGATGTCAAAAGTAGGCACTGCAAGGCAACATATGCATAATATGACTAACATCATCATGCCAAGGTAGAGCAAACACCTTGGGTGGTAAATAGGAGTGGTCAGCGGCGTCTGAATCCGCCTCAGAACAGATATTTTCCTCTGGATTACAATCTGGAGAGGGGTGGGGAGGGTTTGCCATTGAACCCACCATGGAGCGATGTCTGCATGACATTGTATTGCCGCGCAAAACTCTTCTCTTTTTCTCTACATGTTCAACATGAATGTGTACAATATCTGACATGCATACAAAAAAATATGGTGAGATTATGTAAGAAGAGAATGCAGAAATTTAGAGTGATGGTAACAACAACTGGATGGATCCAAAAATAATGATAGCAGGCTGATGATTGCTTTAATTTAAGAAAAATACAGATGATGATTGCTTTACTATTTGTTTCCCACCCAAGATGAACAACATAGGCATACCCTAGGTGAACCAGATATTAGACAAACATACTATTCATTGCTGCCTCGATATGTGCCCCACAACTAATTTAGAACTCAAGTTTGAACATTAATTTGGACCTGACTCAAGTTAGAATGTTATTCTGCCACTAATGCACTTGGTCTTGTTTCCATGCATAGGATTTTGAAAAGTAAGTCCAGGTGGATGTTTTGCTTCATTCCTTTCAACAAAATGTAGGAATAATTGAATATAGAGTGCCATTGGAAAATTCCCTATTGCTATGTTTTTCCATTGAACCAAAATAGCCCTAATGGATCGACATGAATGTATAGTAATAAGTGGTGCAACAAGTGTACCACCTCTTTGCCGTAGCCGTGTAAACCTCAGGATCATTGGGTTGGTCGCTGAAGCAGTTGAGGTAGAGGTGGCTGTCGGAGGTGTGGAGGAAGATCTGAGGAATCTGTAGACAGCGTCCAGGGCACGGCTCTATTGTGATGGATCATTCTGTCGTTGGAGAAACTACGGTGAGTCGTAAGACGTCAAGGCTGAAGCAGCACAAGACAGACATCGTCAATCTCAAGTGGGATTCTAATAGCATCTCCAATAGATGATGTAAAATTGATGTAAAATTTACATCACCAAAAACCACCTGACTACAATAGATGAGGTAAAAACTGTTGACTCACGAACTTAGCTGCCGATCTTGAAATTTACTGTGGAATCTAAATGTTACTGTCGAAACTGAATGCAATGGTAGCAGAGAGGCACTTGACATGTAGTTTAGGGAGGGCCTGCATTTCATCTTCAACCTGCACCTCCCTGAGCCGCCAGCCACCACCGGCCGAACCGCCGGCCCCTGTGCTGCCTCGGCGCCCTGAAACAACTCCCCACCGCCGCCCCGGCCAGCCCTCTAGGCCCCCCGGCCCCCACCCTGAACTCCAAGATAGATAGTGGGGTACCTCTCCGGCGAGCCCCCGTCCCCACTGCGGGTGGTTCTTCCTTAACTCCGGCGAGCCCCCCAACCCCTGAAAATCGACTGACCCAAAAGTTGATTCAGTCGGCTGAAGTGTGGCTAAATCGGAGCAGAGCAGCAGCACGAGCAAGGAGGAGAGCAGCAGCAGATGGCGAAGGAAGCGAGAGCCGAGCAGCAAGCAGATCCGGTGGTATGGCCGCCGCCAAGAAGGGGCCTCGCCTTTGGGGAGAGCCGCCATGGAGATGTCGCCAGCACCGACTTCAAGGTAGCCGCTCCATGGGGGTGCGGGATGGAGCACCGTTGGCGCCGGGAGGTCGAGTTAAGGAGAAGGTGCGATGCGATGAGTGTACAACCTCTTTGGTGGCGCCGAGTAGGCCTCGGCTTCATCCGAGGAGTCGATGAGGATGCTGCGGTTTCAGTGGAGCAGGTTAAGGCGGCGCTGCAGGGATGGAGCAGCCGCGATGGACGAGACGATCATCAGAACAGCTCCTTGGAGGTGGAGGGACGACGAGATGGACGAGGGATCCTCATCCAGGGAGGTGGACGAGGGACGTCGAGCTGTTGCGGTGGAGGACGTCGTCGGGGAAGAAGCTCTGACTGGGCAGCGGTGAGGTGGCGGGCGGAGAAGGGTGGGGTTTCGTGGCTAGAGCGGAGAGGTTATGGCGGCCTGGGATTTCGAATGGCAAAAAGGGGGCGATGGGAGGGGGTGAACCATGACTTAGGGACACGCTTGTCCAAAATGTAGGGTGTGTTACAAAAGTACCCCCCACCCATTTGAACTAGCGGCCCTTTCGCCTCAGGGTTAGAAGAGGGATTTCGCGTGTCGGGATTTGGCAGCTGGGGAGATTTTTCGCGCACGTTGTAATTTCGGGATAGCAAGGCGCGGGTTGTGAAGGCGTCAGTTTTGGGAGCACGATATCTGAATTTTCGGGATATAACAAGGCGCGGGTTGAATTTTAGGGACAAGCCTAACGTGTAGTAATATTGTACTTGTACGTACCAAATCAATTCGCACTTCCCTCAACCAAAAAGAAAACGAAAAAATTTAAACTATTCACACCACACAAAGAGAGAGTCTTGCCCCATTTTACTATACAAATGCTATTCAAAGCTACTCCCTCCTTCCATCTATATAGGGCCTAATGCGTTTTTTGATGCTAACTCTCACCAAATATTAGAGCAATAATATATGACATGCAACTTACACAAAGCACACCGTTAAATTCGTTTGTGAAAGGTTCTTTCAATGATATAATTTTCACATTGTGCATGTCATGTACTATTAATCTTGTCAATAGTCAAAGGCGGTCTTTAAAAGCTCATTACGCCCTATATAGATGGAAGGAGGGAGTATGAATCCATGTTATGTCCAATTAATTTTTTTCGCTTGCTGTATAATGCATGTAACCTACTCATACCAACATTTTAGTGCATTCTAAATGTCTATACTACCACTGCAATTCGAACTAAAATTGAATTCGTTTCTCTATTTCAATAAGAATCTACAATCATGATTGTTGCCAACTTCAACCATCATTCGTGTATTACCTTAATAACACACCACATGATTACTATAGAGATAGATATGAACTATGTGTACTACGTGAACTCGAATTCTAATTTTTGAATACACTTGATGCTGATTCCAAATAATAGTACATTTGATGTACTAACTATATATTCATAATCTAAACCATGTTCCATACGTACACCGTGTTTATCACACAAAGTATAGTGCCCCGCCCCCTACATTATGACAAGTATTTAGACCCGAGCCACAAAAGCCACACATTAGCCCAAATTATAATCAATGTTCTATATATTATACGTAGTACTAGCAAGATGCCCATGTGTTCCACAGAAGATCAACATGATCAAGGGGCCTAATTTGCAAATATGGAGAGGGGTGTGGGTATATTTTTTCAAAATTGCCATAGTTTCCTTCCTATCTGCCAGATATAAATTGGACGGCCTATATTGCAGGATGGCAGGCACACTATCATCAACAACTCCGTTTTTTATAAGAAGTAGAGATAAAATATATTATATATAGTATAACATGTTCATAACCACACCATGTGTATCACCGTTATATATATTCACACATGTGTCGGTTTAAAACACTATGATAAATTCTGCAAATATCCGAATTCGCTTTTTATAGTGAAGTATGGTCTCTATTCGTCTTTTACACCCACACGATCCTCTTATCTTTGTAGCTAGCGCTAACTTTCTCTCGTGCATGCACATGCCCGCATCCCTCTCACCCTCCCTCAGAATTCTCTAGCTCCATCGTGCAAATTCGTCTTTTCACTTTAGGTCTTTCACCCATGGTGTGTGTAGTCCCCCCAGCTCCTTCTTTACGGCACACATCCATCGATATGCCTCTCTAGCCAGGTGCGCCTAGCATAAACACAAGCTTCCCCTCTTCTCTTATCACCGTCCATGCCTCACTCCCACCACTCTTTTCATCGATCTCGTACTCGCACACTCCTTCCCCCTCGATATAGTATGCCTTTCGTACCACCTCCTAGATGCATCCCTCTCTCTCTATCCTTCTCCGCGTGCCTCATTTGCTTCTAACACACACATGCATGTATACCGATCGATCTCCCAACATATACCTAGATCGACTTTAACTATCCCCCCATCGATCGACGTACCTCACAAGTTATGTCTCGCCTTTCTCTAACAAAGGGCGATTGATCTTCCTATGTAGTTACGTCTGCTTACCACGGCCATATCGTCCTCCCTCATCATTCGTGCATGCCTCCTGACCCGTCTCTCACACGCACGTGCACAGACAAGCAGCCATCTCCTCTCTTATTGATATTGCGGGCGTGCCCTTCGTTTGTCTAGCAAGCCTATCCCACCATTTGTTAGAAGCAACTCCACTACACTACTAGGAAAATGCCTGCTAGTGGCGCACCTGTTTTGGCTACTAATGGCGCACTACAGGTGCGCCACTAGCATCACGCCATTAGAATATTTTACTAATGGCGCACCACAGGTGCACCATTAGTATCTGGTATACTAATGGCACACCAGGCATTGCGCCATTAGTATATCCCACGGTGCGCCATTAGTATGCCTCCCAGGAGGCCATATTTACCCATGTGCTCTGGCTTACTAATGGTGCACTAGTCGGTGATGCGCCACTAGTGTGCTTTTTTCAGTGCACCACTAAAGTGCTGAGTGGTGCGCCACTAGTATGAATATTAGGGACTTTTTTCTTTTCTGATATTTGCACAGGTTACAAAACATATTATTGCACAGAATATAGAGAGCACAACATATAAACAGCAGATTTATCGAATACAATAGAAGATTAGTCTCTGAATACAATTCATCATATTAGTCTCCAAATTTAAAATGCCGAACAAAGTTAGAACATTACAAGTCTCGAGACCGCGAGTAGCGAGTTTGTCTTCACATTACAAGTCGATATCGATCATCTAGAGTACAATCACATAGAAGAGAACTACGGTCATCACGATGAGCATAATCGCGATGAAATTGGTCTTCATCCCGTTCCTCCAACGCTCCCTCCTCTCTCCCGATAGATAGCACGCGTATCTAACTTCCGCCTCCGCCCTAGTGGTGTACCCTTTGTAACTGTTACCACTGAAATGGTGAACCTGTCTCCGACACTCCTCCCAGTCGTCGTAGACTCCGGGAACCTTACCCTTGTACACGACATACGACGGCATCTCTATGCACTAGCCAAACAAAACGTTAGTAGCAATTCACAGAGACATACAAGTTCATTAAAGTTTAATATTACAACTATAACAGCACGATCCGTGGTCCTACTAATAAATAGCATCGATTACATATAAGTTGAACGACTGTCCAAACCAAAGAGACATACAAGTTCATTAAACATGAATTAGTAGCAATTCACGGAGCGTGGATGAAGCCACCGTCTTTCGTGATGGTCATGAAATCGGGTCGTTGTCAGCTTGCATTTGTAGCGTTGTTTCTATCTCACTATTGGACGGTTGAAATATGAGGTAGAACTGCCCCGAGGTACGAAGGACATCTTGATGGATGATTTCCGCAAACAACAACTGGATGCAAAAGAATTCTTGTCTGATGTCCGCGTCCTGGATTGCGACAAGCGTGCGGCCCAATATTTGAGATTAGTTGGTAGCCGAAGGTGATTATGGTCCCGTATGATCGCCCGCATGTGATGGAGGGCGTAGTAGGCATCCTTCTGACCGCCAGGCGGCTGCTTGATGCAGTGGAACATCATATTGTGGGTGAACACGTGCTGGCCGTACCTACGAACTGTCCTGCTGAAGGTGCCTCCAGATCTGGCGTAGCCGGGAAGAGCTTCATCAAGAACTTTCTTGATATTTGTGTAGTCTTTTTTCGACTAACGGTCTGAGTCGAAATACGTGGCCGTGGAATATTTCGGGCTTAAGAGGATGAGTGTGCAATGTGTGTCACTGCACAAAACACGGAATGTTAGAAAAAAAAGAATGATCAAAATCTAAGAAATCGTATGTTACGGGGCGTTGAGGGGATAACTTACTCGGGAAAGTAAGGCACGAGGAAGTTATCCCTATCTGGGTTTGCCAGAATGACGCCTTCGAGGTATGAACTCGCGACTTGCCGGTCCCCAGCGCTGCCCAAGATCTTGGCACACATATAGAAGGGGTCGACTATCACGATGTTCGGGGTCTTGTCTCTAATGATCCACATCTCCATACTCAGCGAAAATAGCTGAATGAAGGTGTAGTGCAACAGATGAAGGTTAAACATAGCAAAGATGTCAGCAAACCGCAGGACGATCATACCCCCGATGGCGCTACCTCTGGCCCCTTGGCCACGAAAACCGGGTATGCCACATCATTCTCGGAGAGACACCACTTCTCCAAAGAAAGAACACTGTCATGCAGACTCCGCATAGCACCGGTTGCAGCATTGAGCAGATTAGTCGGTAGCATCGGCTTACCCGCCACATGCACCCTCCTTGAGATATCCTTAGGTGAAGGTGGCCCGTCCTGAGCACGGATCGTACTCGGTGCCGGTTGGCTCGCACCCTTGTTAGTCTTTCTTTTTCGCCCCTTCTTCTTCTGCTGCTGTAATGGGATCGAGTTCTGCTCAGAGACCAACTTCTTGAGTGTGTTGGGGCTGATAATATTTCGCACCTCGGGTATCTGAGGCTCGGTGAAGGCGGCAGCTGGAGGCGTCTCCTGAGAACTGAACGCTTACGGCGCCTTTGTTGCAATTGGGTTTCTCCGCGGTACCAGCTAGATCGCGGTCGTCTTTTGCAGGGTTGGGTTCTTGAGAAGGAGGCCCCAAGAAGTCGTCACCGTACCCATGTTCGGCAAAGTACTTATCGACCTTGGTAAATGTACCGTCGTTGTCGTCGTCCGGATCCTGTGCCATATGCATGTCCGGATCCTGTGCCATATGCATGTCCGGATCCTGTGCCATATGCATGTCCGACATGTCCGGTAGCATTGCGGCGGTCTTGCCATGGCTTGGCGCCGGCACGACTGGCAGTGTTGTCTGTGGGGTGGTGTCACCCGCCCGCAAACGAATCTGGCTCTTCGGCCAAAGCAGGGGCCAGTTTAAGCAGGCGCTGAGGATCATCACATCATCTTCGTCGGCCCCAGCGGGTCGCAACGGAGGTAACAAGTCATCGCAACCTGGCAGTACCTGAACCAGTTGAACCCTATACACGGTGGGTGGCATCGGATTACCGTGGAACACGGGGTTGCCCGGTTGAACGATTCTTCCCTTGGCGACATCGATCAACTCGCCACCCACGAAGTGTAGGAGAGTGCATGGAACGTCGGCACCGGCACCCTGCGAAAACATGTAGGGCGTCAGGGGATGCCCAGTCAAAGGCAAGGAGATGAAGTCATCGACCGAGAGAGGCTTAGTTACCATGATGTCATCAAGCTCGGCTAATGTCAAGGCACCGCCAACGGCGGGCGTGCAAGTGACGTAGGGGCAGCTTGCTGCCGAGGTGCCGGCCGGCGTATTCTTCGCACACCCGGGTGCATTAATAAGCTCCAATGCCCGTGCCGGCGCCGGAGACACCAATGGCGCCGGTGCTGGAGACACCAATGGCGCCGCTTGCGCGTTGTGTGAGTTGCTGGCCGTGAAGCTGGGAACCGGGGGTGGCCCCTGTTGGCCGCCTGCAATCCACGCCTGCAGCCCCTCAATCAAGGTAGGCACAATGGCGGTGATCGCCCCTCCCAGTTGGTGTTGCACTTGCTCTTGGACCATCTCCGGAATCCGTGCCACTTGTGCCCTGAGTTCTTGAACCTCGCACGACTGGCTTTCCAAGTTGGTCTTTTTCTCCTTTCGCCCACCAGCGTTATAGTATGACGACCATTTCGTGGACAAGCCTTTGTCGGCCACACGACCAGCTGACGACGGCTTACTTGACTTATCCTTGTTTTTCATTACGTTCAACGCCCTATTTAAAGTGGTGTCCCAAGGGGAGCTCTGAGACGACCCCGCGCTATTGCTTTCAGTTTCCTGCGGAAGGAATGTGAACCATTTAGAAATTTGGCTTCATTAATTAGAATGCAACCATATGGAGCTAATTACGCGGGGGTGTATTCCTTACCAGAACAAGCTCAAGCGCCCTGGTCTTCGCATCCGTGGTAAGCTTGTTTGTTACCAGTTCCACCTTGTACCAGGCCCTGACATAGTTCCTGGTCTGCTTGTCACCGTATTTCTCGAAGAGGGGTGGTAGGCCTTGCTCGGCACGCTCTGCGCCCTCCTTGTCCCATATAGGTTCCGCCACTCAGAATCACGGGACCGAGTTGGTGGACCCCTAAGTTCAACTCCCGCATTTCTTTCCCCCACTGACTTGATTCCATGGTTGCGTTGCTCTCGCACTTGACCTTGAACTCCTTGTAGTCATCTTTGCTGATCAAAGGATTTTTCGCCTTGATCTTCTCATAACTATCACCTTTGTCAATCATTCTCTTCACCGCGCTTCTCCAAGTAGACAGGGCCGTGCTCATCTTCGTGAGGGCGGCATTGTTCACTATATTCCCTGGGAGGCGTGTGTTTGCGACATCACCGGGGAACTTGTATCGTTCGTGCAACTTCGTGAAGAGGAGGTTGCGCAAATTCCCTCGGTCCTTATGCCTTAGGTTCTCGGTGTTGATCGAGACGGTGCTCCGGAGAATGCACCCGAGCTGAACCGCGTACCCCTTGACTATTTCTTTGGGCGCCGTTGGATACCCCTCGGAGTTCACTTCAGTAAATTCCTCCTTGATGGTGCCGAGCATGTTCGGGAGTTGGTCCTTCCATTGCCTCTTCGATTGGCTGCCATCTGTGCGTGCGCTGCCATCATCAATGGTGGCATCCTTGGCGGCAGCATCGGTGGTGTCATCTCCGACGCCACTAGGGGTTGTGTAGTCGGGTTCGGTGTCTTCTGCGACATCCTCATAGCGGTGAGGTTCTTCCTCCATCTCCTGGGACAGCTCCCAGAATGCCTTGCCCGAACCACCGGCCTCATCGTTGTGGGCCATGTTTCGCTCTAAATAGGAAAAAAGTTTGGCCAAAAAGTAGGTTATTGTCAAGGAACAAGATCATGGTCTCATCATTTAGGGTTTGTCGACATCGATGCATCCAAAATGCTAAGCTTTTATCATTTAGGGTTTGTCGACGCCTTTCATCATTTAGGTTTTTATCGACACCAAGGCACCCTAAAGGCCAAGGTTTTATAATTTAGGGTTTGTCGATGCTGAGGCACCCTAAATGCTAAGTTAAGTTTTCATCATTTAGGGTTTATCAATGCCGAGGCACCCTAGGTTGACTGATATATATGGGTATCTTCTAATAATATACCCTATCAAGAAAAGGGAAGGAGAATTCGAAGTTCGGCCTAATCACTTGGCTCTATTGCCACCTGTTGTTTAATGCAGCAAGAATAAAGGGGCAGTTGATCCTACTTAATTAAGTACTAAGATACCCCGGCCCATGCATTGGTCGCAAGTACCCCATATGTCCTATTTTTTTAGCAAAGTCATGCTAAAATTCATGGAAAATTTCAGCATGACCTTTGCTGAAAATAGGACATCTGAATACCAATTTGCCGGAACGGAAGTTAATCGACATTCCGGAAAACTCAAGCGCCTCTCGGGGTACCTGCAAAATCATCACGACACGATGGTCAGAGACAAAACCCAGCAAACTAGCACCACAATGTGCGTCTACTTTCATATGGATGAAAAGGCCACAGACCATATGGTCCTCTGCTTTCATATGGACAAAAATCAGCTCAACTTATGTGAGCTTCCATTCCAGATCTAATAGGTCACCCAACAAAAAATTATCAATAGTTTAGCAAGTCTGTACCCTCAAGAATGAACATATAGCAATATCTGTTGTCCCCCCATAACATACGAAAATCAAAATCAGCTCAACTTAGATGACAATGTATATACTTTATCACATTATATAGGTGTTGCAACAACGTATATACTTTATCACATTGTAAGTACTCACACCATCAACTATGACAAAATCTGAGAGTATAAGTCTGGTTACATTCACCCAAGTCCAAACATAAAATTCTGTCCAACATAGTACAACCCACTTTGATAATTTCATAGGATTTAATATACCGAACGAAACCTGACAAGTGATATGTGTTTTAAGTATCTACAGAACAGCCTCTAAAATTTTCATGTTGTAACTTTATTTTAATACCACCTCTAACAGGGCCTAATCTCCCATATCAAAATACTGTACCCAGGAACATATATTTCAGGACAGCAAACTAAACTGATAGCTGCTCTCATACTGTACATCCAAATGACACAAATAAATACTCTAAAGAAACCTTGAAACTTTATCTAAAACTTATGTAAAGGGGCCAACTCAAAATTCTGAGCCTAGCTAACTCATTTTTCAGATATAAGCTTGCTGTCCAGATTTGACAGTGCAGTTTTTAACCGAACCAAGTTCAGTTTACAGCCAGAGTTACCCCACGATCCAGATTTTCTCTAAAAGGCAACCAACATCTCACAATATTGCTCATGAATGGGTTATCATCCCTAACTAATTTGGTTAAACAAAGGATCTAGCATAAAATAGGGCTGCTATGCACCTTACATGGATGTTACAAAAACACCGGAAAGGCTGAACTATCAAACAATCGGCAACAACGTCGACTCTAGGCATGCAGCAATAAAGTACATGTGGCTAAACATAGTTACTTATTATTAGCACAAGATTGCTTGCCCCTCTCATTCAGAACCTAGCAAAACACTTGAACCACACATGCATGAAGATATACTTATACTGGACCAATCAACCAAACATGCAGAGATGGTGTTGATCGAGTTCATCTCAGTTTGTTTCAGTATAAGAGTAGACCACCAGAAGCAGAACCAGCAGTCCTATTGGAAACAGACTAGTGATCTAAAGCCATGCATCCGACAGAGAAACCACCACCAAACCCATTAAAAACACGACGATAGCATCAAGTCTACGCATGCAGCAATAAAGTACAAGTGGCTAAACATAGTTCGTATCAATTATTAGTCCAAGATTGCTTGCCACTTCCCGTTCAGAACCTAACCATATCAGTAATGAACCAAATAGAGACCTACTCCACTGCACCATCAAATCAGGTGAATTAGCATCAATTATGAATGTCAAAGATTGCTTGCCAATCTCTTCTATTTGTAATCTTGTACAAGTGCCTAAACATAGTTATCAATTATTAGTCCAAGATTGCATGCCACACCTCATCTAAAACCCAACAGAACACTTGAACCAAATATGCATGGCATGTATAGTGAACCAAACATGCAGAGATGGACTCTGATCAATCACTAACTAGCTGCTCCGACAGTTAACTGAACATAAATACAGACTCGATTAATCAGATGTGCAGATTCAATGGTGAACACAACATCAGATCAGGTGGATTAGTAGCAATTATGAATGTCCAAAATTGCTTGGCACTCTCTTCTATGTTCAGCAAAGGCAAAAAGTAACATGCAGAACATCATTTAAGACAAAAGAACATTGCTGATTCCAAATCAAAATTGACTGCATGGATTAGAAAGTACAAGTAGAAACCTTTGTCTTTTCTCAAAATGAGAGCAGATGCTCATTACTTGCACTTACACGGTTTTCCACACAAACATATCATGTACTTATATTAGCACTTAATAAAAAAGCCAATCTTTAGTTTTGTTCCTGTTTTTACACTGAATATTATCAAATGTCCAGTTTCCTCAGTTAAAACAAAGTGAAGTTCTCACTTTAGACACAAAGATGCCCTACATATTCATTTTAAGCACTAAGTGTTCAGTTTCTGCACTTGAATACATTAAGTTTCTACACTGAAATGAGCATATACATTCAGTTTATGCACTTGAATATATTAAGTTTCTACACTTTAAGCACTAAGTGGAGGCGCGGTCGCGGTGCGGTGAGCGCGCCTCGGCGGGGCCAGGGCGCGGCCAGGGGCCAGGGGAGCACGACCACGGGGGGCGGCAACCAGAAGCTGGGGTACGGTGGTGCGACAGTCTACGGCGACAAAATCAAAGGGGGGGAAGGGGAACAAATGCAGCTCACCGAGAGGAAGACGATGGCGAGCTCGTGCGGGGCCGGGGTTGACGAGGTGACGCGAATCGATGCTGAGTCCATGGTGGCCGGAGGTGGAAGAAGACCTCGATCCGCATGACGCAGAGTCGTCGAGCTCAAACGGGTGGCCGTAGATGACGTAGAAGAACACTGCGGAGCTCCTGGACTCCTTGGTGCAGTGCTGGGACGATGGTGGTCATGAGGACGATGCGGTGACGGTGACGACCTAGTCGGGCGAAGCAGCACGAGGGGAGGGGAAGTGGGGAGGTGCTAGGGTTTGCACAGGGAGCGGCGGAGGGTCGGCGGCGCGGGGGCGGCGGCGGCGCAGTACGGGTCGGGGCAGAGGGTGGGTACGGTGAGAGATCGATTGGGGAAGATAGAAAGGGGATTGGGGATTTTAGTTGGGGGGGGGGGGGAAGGGTTAGCAATGGCGCACCCCCGAGCGGTGCGCCATTAGTAATTTTTTTTATAGCAATGGCGCATCCCCAGGCGGTGCGCCATTAGTAATCTTTTTTTTGTATAGCAATGGCACATCCTAGAGAGGTGCACCATTAGAGAGGCGCTCGGGGGGGAGGGAGGGGGTGGGTGGTGCGTGAGGGAGCCCTGGATTAGGGGGTATCCGGAGAGCCGGACTATATACATCATCCGAACTATTGAAGCGTGAAGATACAAGACACAAGACTCCGACCCGTGTCCGGATGGGACTCTCCCTTGCGTGGAAGACAAGCTTGGCGATCCGGATATTATGTTTCCTTCCTTGTAACCGACTCCATGTAAACCCTAGCTCTCTCCGTGTCTATATAAACCGGAGAGGATGGTCCTTAGAAGGCTGATCACAATTACAATCATACCATCATAGGCTAGCTCTTAGGGTTTAGCCTCTACAATCTCGTGGTAGATCTACTCTTGTAATACTCATATCTTCAATATTAATCAAGCAGGAAGTAGGGTTTTACCTCCATCGAGAGGGCCCGAACCTGGGTAAACATTGTGTCCCTTGCTTCCCGTTACCATCAGCCTAAGACGCACAGATCGGGACCCCCTACCCAAGATCCGCCGGTTTTGACACCGACATTGGTGCTTTCATTGAGAGTTCCTCTGTGTCGTTGCTTCAAGGCTTGATGGCGTCTTCAATCGTCAACAACACGGTCCAGGGTGAGACTTTTCTCCCTGGACAGATCTTTGTGTTCGGCGGCTTCGCACTGCGGGCCAATTCGCTTGGTCATCTGGAGCAGATCGACAGCTACGCCCCTGGCCACCAGATCGGGTTCGAAAACTTGAACTACACGGCGGGTATTCGTGGAGACTTGATCTTCGATGGATTCGGCCCTGTGCCAGGAGCGCTGGACAGTCACGACGAGCACGGCCTAGACCTGCTTTCGAACAATGCTCGGAACATCATCCCTGCAATAGCCTCGGATCTAAATCCGGAACAGGTTGCGTTGCCCAAGGACGGAGGGGTAGACCCCACCCTGAAAGCCGCATACTCATCGGCGGTGGAGCCGAACACGAGTCTCACCTCTGAGGAGGCCTGTAGCCCCGGGCCCCCGGACTCATATCCGGTCGTTGGTCCTGGCCCGCATACCCTCGAGCCAGTCAAACCAGGTTGGGCTCCGGTAATGGAGTTCACCGCTGCAGACATCTTTCAGCACTCGCCCTTTGGCGACATGCTGAACTCATTAAAGTCTCTCTCTTTGTCAGGAGGCTCTTGGCCGAACTATGTCCGGCTTGAGCGGGAAGCAGGCGACGAAGGAATTCGCTGCCCACCCACCACCCACTTCATTGCCACGATCGATGATTTAACCGACGTGCTTGACTTCGACTTCGAAGACATCGACGGTATGGACGACGATGCAGAAGACGTACAGGAGCCACCGCTCAAAGGGCGGTGGACAACCACCTCTTTACACGATATATATATGGTGGATACTCCGAAGGAAACCAATGGCGACGAGGCAATGGAGGACAACCCCTCAGAGGGACAAGCCAAGTATGGGCGTCTTCGGCGCCACTCCAAGCCCTGCCACATCAATGCCGGCCCCGGAGAGGAAAGCAATCCGAACAGTGCCGAAGAGGAATACATCCCTAATCAGCCTACCTTCAAGCAGGCCGGACAGGCCACAGTGGGATACTTGGAGAGGGACAATCATACACCCCCCCTCCGAAGACGAGGTAAGCCTCGACAACGAAGAATTCATCGTACCTGAAGATTCAGTGGAACAAGTTCGCTTCAAGCGACGGCTCATGGCCACGACAAGGAGCCTGCAAAGGAAGCAAGAGCAGCTTAAAGTCGACCAGGATTTGCTAATGGATAGGTGGACCAAGATCCTGGCCACCGAAAAGTACGGACTCGACCGCCCTAACAAAGGGCATACGCGGCAAAACTGGCTACCTCAGCCCAAGCAGGCGATCCAAAGGCACACAACCCAACGTCCGCACACCACTACAGTCCAAGACATCATTAAGGATACACGAAGAGGCATCCTCAAGCCTCGGCGCAATAGCCGTAAACGTCAAGTCATGGAAGCTGGTGCCAAGTTCAGCAACTCCCAGTCCGGTCAACGGACAAAGAACAGCTCAAGCCTATTCGGCCCGAGCTACAAACTCGATCAACCGTGTGAAATTCACGGTACTCCAAGAAGGACGGCAAAACACACCAATAGAGAATGCCGGATCTTCAAAACAAAGCGACCGGTCGTGTGCCGAAAACAATGAAGGGAGGCGTCTAGTCAAGAGACCCCCCAGGGCACAACAGTACGGCCGATCGCCCCCCTATCATACAAACCATGGCAATTCAATTGCCGTACCCCCAGACCTAGTAGTCCAGGGGCTCTATAACACACAAAGCCCCTGCGGCTATAAATTTACAAATAACACCTTTTACAAGATGTCAGGCGCAAAGGCCAAGTTCATTAGCCCACCGCTCTAACGATCGTTCTTAGATGACCAAAAAATGCCACATCATCGGCGCATTCCCCTCATACGGTAGCTCACTGTCTGCTAACGGGATGAACCACGCTGACTAGATTCCACGTGGTAAGCCGTAAGGCCAACACCAGTGATATATTCACGCCTACGTACAAGGCCAAACCCCGCCACTAGAGCGGAAATCATACAACTGCCGGAGTAACAAGTCGTGCATGCCTATCAATATTTTGATATGACAGCCAACTGTCCGGACACCAACTGAGGAGTTCGGGCTACTTCTCGGAATAGCGGCTGGGGTCACCAGGGTCCGATCAGGAACCTTTAGACCAACCACGGGAGGACGCTCGGCTGCCTCCAAGCATTTACCTTCACAAACTAACTTTTATGCAGAACAGGATTGGCGGCGTGGCATCGGCCCGTACACACAAGGACATGACCATGCAGGTAGAAGGCAGTTCGAATTTACTTTCGATCCATTCACAGCCCCCTCCAGTCCGGCCATCACAGGTTCCGCCAAAAACCATTCCTTTTTCATAATCATAAATCGCACTCATATGCATAGACATACCATCCTACTGCACTGCGCAGACTTAAATAACATGCACCGGCCGTCGTTTATCGTCGACGCCTCTTTGCCACAATACGGCAGCCACGCTTCGTGTTACGCCTGGTTATGCCAGGGGCTTCACAGTACGGCAACAAAATCCGACCACCTTCTCGGTCGCTCGGCACCCCAAACTTATAGCACTATATGCATCAGCTCCGAATCATGTCTTGGGTCATTGGTTGGGTTTGCCCGGCTCCCATGTTTTGGTACCTTACGTTCCGTTCCGTCGGATAAGGTAGCGCTGGGAGAACTACTGCGATTGTGTCCCGGTTCTGCCGGACGAGCACCTCAGTAGAGAAAGCCGAAAACCGACTATCATGATGCAGCGAGAGCCGGTCAGCTGTTCGAGAGGTTGTAAAATCCTTAAAGATTTTTTCCGCACAACGCCATCATAAATGCAGACTACGACGGATCGGTCTCCCGATTAGGCGCCAATAGAGCCCCTAGTTCGGCCTTCCGAACACTAGGGGCTGCGCCGACCATACTCGAATTCCTATGGCTAAGTGAGAGTAGTAAAGCCCTATTGTCCGATTGCCTGGTTCGTGGTGAGAAACACCTCCTCATAAGGACCCAATCATGGGATAAAGAGTGTTCAGAAATATCCCGAACACCCCCGTACTTCTCACGTGGGGGCTGAAGCCGACGACTGGCCAACTCTCAGAATTTACATACAATAAACAGCCGCACGGGAAGAACATATGTTCACACAAAATAGGCAATACATAATAAAAGTGCCATTATCCCATATTACAAATATTGGCAAGAATGCCTTCAGGGAAATATAATGTCTTTGGTGCACTTATCCGCCGCCAGGCGGGCCCCCTTCAGTACACCTTCATAGTACAGTTCGGTCTTGCGATGCTCCTTACCCTCCGGTGGCCCCTCAGTTATCAGCTTCTCCGCATCAAGCTTCCCCCAATGCACTTTTGCATGGGCAAGCACCATGCGAGCACCTTCTATACAGAATGATCGCTTGATAGTATCAAGCCGAGGACAGGCGCCCACAATCCGCTTCACTAGTCCGAAGTAACTGCTTGGAATTGGCTCTGCAGGCCACAGTCGGATAATCAAGTCCTTCATGGCTAGTTCGGCCGCCTGGTGCAGTTCGACCAGCTGCTTCAGCTGATCGATAAAAGGCACCGGATAGTTCGGCGCCAGATACTGCGACCAGAAGTTCCTCTCCGCAGACTCCCAATCATCGATCCGGTAAAATTGGGCAGCATCTGATATGCTGCGAGGCAGATCCGCAAACGCCCCTGTAAAATCAAGAATTCAGCTTGCTGCTTAGAGTTCTGCACACTATAACGTAATAATGGCCATAGATACAACATGCCTTACCAGCCGCAACTTTCCAGGCCTCCTGAATGTCCCGTACAGCACCTCGGGCTTCTTCCCGAGCATCTTCCACGGCTTGGAGAGCTTGGCCGAGTTCGGATTCTTTCCCTACTAGACTCTGCTCCAAGCTCTCGCTTTTCGTCATAGCCTCCTGGAGTTTCTGCTCAGCTGTGACGACCCTGGCCTCGTGTTTTTCACGAAGCGCCTGTTCGGTGGCAACCTTCTCGTGGGCATCAGCCGCTACCTTTTTCAGCGCCTCATATTCGGCACTCGCTCCTAGGGCGTATAACATAAATACTTTTCAATAGGCACACTTATTCATTTGTGCCCAATGCAAGACAATGTTTAAACATACCTCGCTTCTCCTCTAATTGCTTCTTCACACGGCCAAGTTCTTCTTCGGCCCGTTCTAGGCTCTGCTTCAGTTCGGACACTTCCGCATCATGAGCGGCCGTCCTCCCCGCAGACGCCCGTTTTCAAACAAATGGGTATACATCATTAAACAATGGTTCCCATTACAATAGAGGGTTTGATCCCCTGCCCGGCTCTCTTTTGCCGGATAGTCTATCAGGGGCTACTCCTCATATCATGATGATCCTTCAAAGGTTCCTTAGAAACCATACCTCAAAAGCCTTTATAAGGCCAAGACATGACTCATTCAGCCCGCTTTCGGCAGCCTGAATCTTTCCAACCACCGTACCCACAAGGATCCGATGTTCATCAACGACGGACGCGTTCTTTAACGCTGTCGATAGACCACCCGGCAGCTCTGCGTAGACAGAGGTTGCCGGCGGAGTAATCAAACCTCCCCTGTGGAAGGTGGCCGCTCGCCCGATCCTGGAGCCTTAGAGGGCTCCAGAACCTTATCCGGTTCTATGTCTCTTTGAGACGACACCTCGGTGTCGCGCCAGGACTTCAGAAAAGGAGTCCCTGGAGGCATCTCGCTCGCCACATCATTCAAGCTCAACGAATCCTCTGATGAGGACTGTCCGCAGGAGACCTTGGCGGGCTGTATGAGATGTGGCGACAGTCAAAACTACTATGCCCAGACGACCCTGGATACATAGGCGTATTCGGATTTCGGTTACTTACGATTTTCCCAGGGGCTGGGCCTCGGGATCCCACTCCGGGCTGTTATCGACAGCCGGGGTGGATGCCTCTGGACGGGAACCTCGCCCCCTCTTGGGCGATTCGGCCTCCAGGGACGGGGAAGCTGCATGCTTCTTCCCGCCTGCAGAGCGAGGCTCGTCCTCCTCTGCTTCTTCCTCTTCGTCTTCGGAAGAAGGAGCGTCGCTGGAGCCTTTGGGTCTGGCGTACGAAGCCTCGTGACAACGGAGGCCACTCCAGGTCTTATTAACCTTCTTGGAGGCCTCCTTCTTTGGCGCCTCGTAAGGCACAGGGACCAGCATCTTTGTTAGAAGAGGTCCGGCCGGTTCCTCAGGCAGTGGGGCCGGACGTTGTATCCGCTCCACCTTCTTTATCCATCCCTGAGATCACAACGAAGCACGATTAGAATTTTCCCTCAGGACATGCCAACTGGAGCATGGATGGACAGGGCGTGGCTGTAACTTACTAGGCTTGGAGAATGGGATAATTGATACCCCCGATCCTCGGTGGAATCCGACCATTTGCCAGACTTGAAAAGCACCTTCCAGATATCCTCTTGGGAGGAATCATAGAGCTCCCGCAGGGTTTGGTGCTCAGCTAGGTCAAACTCCCACAAAGTGCAGGCTCAATGCTGGCAAGGGAGAACCAGGCGAACTAGCATCACCTGGACCACGTCAACAAGTTTGACGTCCTTGTCAACCATACTCTGAATGCGCGTCTGGAGCAGTGACAGCTCATCAGACGAGCACCAGTTCAGGCCCTTCTTGGGCCAGGACGTGAGCTGCAGTGGAGCTCCGGATCTGAACTCAGGAGCTGCAACCCACTTTTTGCCGCATGGTTCGGTGATATAAAATCACTGCTGCTGCCACGCCTTGACGAAGTAGTTGAAGGTGCACTTCGGCCAAACTACCTTGGGTATCTTGCTCACCATGGCGCCGCCACACTCGGCGTGTTTGCCACTCACCACCTTGGGTTTCACATTGAAAATCTTCAGCCACAGGCCGAAGTGAGGCGGAATCCGGAGGAAGGCCTCGCACACGACGATGAACGTTGAGATATTAAGAAAAGAGTTGGCGGAAAGATCGTGAAAGTCAATCCCGTAGTAATACATGACTCCACGTACAAATGGGTGGAGGGGAAACCCGAGCCCACGGACAAAATGGGGAAGGAACACGACTCTCTCGTGAGGCTCCGGAGTAGGGACAACCTGTCCCGCCAGTGGGAGACGGTGGTCGATCTTCTTGGCCAGATACCCGGCTTCCCGGAGCCTCTTGATATCCTTCTCCCGGACGGTAGAGGCCATCCATTTGCCTCCTGCTCTGGATATGGACATCTTTGGAAAACCTCTCTTCGATGGAGAAGTAGAGCTCTTGGGCATTAGGGCTCGAGCAGAGGGAGATGAGTTAGCGGAAGGAGAAGGCGTGGGTAAAAGAGGAAGAGACCTTGTCTCTTTATAAGAGAAGGTAAGAGCTTTTTGTGCCTCCCCACTTTCCTGGTGGAACCCGCTCACCTCTCACTCGCCGCGATTAGTGGTGCGGTTGGATTACCCATACCCGTATTGATGAGAATCCCGTGATGAGGGGACGCGATCTTCGCTTCGACAAGACGTGCTAAGGAAACCGCCTCGCAATATACGCTGAGGCTGGGCGTGGGAAAACGGCTCGGATAATGACCTAACCGTAACGACATATCACGTCGTCTAAAAAGTTGTCAGCTGAAGTATGATTCTCTCTATGGTGGTATGTGAGGATCCTTTTGCAGATCCAGACACGGTCTACGTGTTCGACAATAACCTTGGAGTATTCGGAAGGAGGAACCCGCCTTGCAATGCCGAAAACAAGACTGCACGCCGGACTCATCGTCATTGAAGCCTGGTTCAGGGGCTACTGAGGGAGTCCTGGATTAGGGGGTATCCGGAGAGCCGGACTATATACATCGTCCGGACTATTGAAGCGTGAAGATACAAGACACAAGACTCCGGCTCGTGTCCGGATGGGACTCTCCCTTGCGCGGAAGACAAGCTTGGCGATACGGATATTATGTTTCCTTCCTTGTAACCAACTCCATGTAAACCCTAGCCCTCTCCGGTGTCTATATAAACCGGAGAGGATATCCTTAGAAGGCCGATCACAATTACAATCATACCATCATAGGCCAGCTCTTAGGGTTTAGCCTCTACGATCTCATGGTAGATCTACTCTTGTACTACTCATATCTTCAATATTAATCAAGCAGGAAGTAGGGTTTTACCTCCATCGAGAGGGCCCGAACCTGGGTAAACATTGTGTCCCTCGCTTCCTGTTACCATCAGCCTAAGACGCACAGATCGGGACCCCCTACCCAGATTCGCCGGATTTGACACCGACAGTGCGCTCGGCCGATTCCGTTCGGGGGAACCGTGCGAGGAGACATGGGAGGGTGCGGGGGGTGCTCGGTGGCGGTGGAGCGGGGGAGGGTGCGGGGGGTCGTCGTCGGCGGTTCCGGTAGCTGTCCCATGCAGTTCTTGCGCTATCCTGGCTCTTGCATTTCCAGCGGTCCCCACAGTGGAGCGAGGGAGGTGCGGGTCGTCGGCGGTGGGCAAGGTGGAGCGGGGGTCACATGGCGGTGGAGCGGGAGGTCTTGGGGGTGCTCGGCGGTGGAGCGAGCTAGGGAGGGTGCAGGTCATCGGCAGTGGTGGAGCGGGGGAGGGTGAGGTGGGTGCTCGGCGGCGGTGGAGTGGGGGAGGGTGCGGTGGGTGCTCGACGGCAAGGGGGATCTGGCGAGGGGGGATAGCGATCGAGATGGAGGGGGATCGAGATCGAGTGTCCTCATGAAATTCAATATTTTTTATATTGAATAATATCATCAAATTTGAAAAAATATTCATGAATTCAAAAAGTGCCCATGAAATTTAAAAATATTCATGAGTTCAAAAACTATTAACAAATTCAATACTTTTTGTGAGTTGGAAATTCAATACCATAATAAACATAAATAAATATTCATGAGGACACTAGAACAAAAGAAATATCATTTCAATATGTCGAAATACAATCGAGAAATGAAGGCTACAATTTAAATACAATCGATCTTAGCTAGCTATCTGTTCACAGTCTTCTTGCCCTTATTTTTCGTAAATGGAGTTCTTCTCTTGAACGGACGTCCTTTAGGTAGGGTGGTCCTGATTCTTCTTGTGGTGTATGCTGGTACTTCATCATCGTCGTCATCTTCCATCTTCGGGTCACCGTACTTGTCGAAGTCTTGCTCATTGGCGACTCCATCCATTCCGATGATCTTCCTTTTGCCTCTCCTCACGGCAACACGACTGGGCTTTGGCGGGTCGGTAATGAAGAAGCATTGGTCCACTTGGGAAGCCAGTACCCATGGCTCATTTTTTGCGGTGACGTTTGCGCCCGCAGTCTTGGATTTGTCTTCGGGTATAACCATGGTGGTGAAATACCGGTCTTATTTTAGGACGCTCTTGGCCCATCTGACACGAAACATCGGGACCTTCTCTCCAGTGTAGCTCAGCTCCCAGATCTCCTCGATCCTTCTGTAGTATCTGTCCTTGTCATTACCGGTGTAGGATTCTATCGTTACCCCGGAGTTCTGATAACCATCGCTCTTCATGTCCTTTCCCTCGGTGTAGAATGTGTAGCCGTTGATATCTTACGCCTCATACGTCATCAGGTTGTGCTCGGCGCCCTGTGACAAGGAGAATATGAGTTGTTCTTCTGCGGAAGAATCCTCATGTAAAGGGTACGACAGAAGCTTCTTCTTGAACCAACGCGTGAAACATGAGTTGTGCTCTTTGATTATATCTCCGTCCATCCTCTGTTGGCCTCGGTCATTGTACGTCTTCTCAATAAAGGTTTTGTGCTCTAGCACCCAAGGATCGACCACGTCTATGTGTTGTAGCGCCGACTAGGTTTGCTCTTTCAAAGTCGGCGAAGTCGACCCTCGAAGTCGACATGCATTTCGCGGCGACCCTCACGGTGACCCCATCCAGCGAGCCTGCCGAGGTGCTGTTGACAGCAGACCTACGGGGTTCTCGATGCCTAGATAATTAAATGCGATGGGAGATGCACTCTTGATCGAAAAGCCCCGGCTATGCTTCCCTACGGGCGTGACATGTTGCGAACATATCCTTTGATGACACCATTCATCCTTTCAAAGCGGCATCATCTGTGCAGGAACGTCGGCCCGAGTTGGATGATATCCTCCACGATATGGACCAGCAGATGCACCATAACGTCGAAGAATGCGGGCGGGAAGTACATCTCAAGCTCGCATAGTATCACCATGATCTCTTCATGTAGCCTTCTGAGTTGCCTCACGCCAACCGACTTCCGAGAGATGACGTCGAAAAAGTTGCATAGGCCAAATAGCGTTTCACGGACGTGCGCGTCCATGATCCCACGGATTGCAACTGGAAGTATCTACATCATCAGCACATGACAGTCGTGAGACTTCATCCCGCTGAACTTCTGCTTCGCTGAGTCTAGGTATCTGCTTATCTTCCCCGCGTAACCGTAAGGAAGTTTTACTCCTACGAGGCAGGTGAAAAACTGATCGATCTCCTCCTGACTTAGAGTGAAGCACGCGGGAGGGAAGTCATTTCCGGTCTTCTTGGCCTTTTTGCCTTTGCGACGACTTTCCGTGTCCTGCTTCGCCTCATCATCATCATCATCATCATCATCATCATCATCATCATTAGCGTGAAGCTCCTCCCTGATGCCCATTGATTTTAAGTCTACCCTTGCTTTCGGCCCATCTTTGGTCCTCTCTGGCATGTTGAGTAGGGTACCAAGCAGACTCTCACACACGTTCTTCGTGATATGCATGACATCAAGGCTGTGAGGCACATGGAGGATCTACCGGTACGACAAGTCCCAGAAAACAGACCTCGTTTTCCATACCTTCAGCAACGGCTCTAGCGCCTTTTGCTTCTTTCCCGGCTCTGGCGCCTTTACCGGCGGTGGGCACTCTTTCCAATTTTTCAACAGCTCGTCTATTTCCTCTCCGCTCATCGTACGGGGGCGTCTTCGGGGTTCGGTTTCACCATCGAATAGATCCTTGTGTTTTCTCCATGAGTCATCGTCGCGAAGCCACCTTTGATGTCCCATGAACACGGTTTTCGAAGACCCGGGATCTCTATCTAGCTGGCGATACATTGTGTCATCCATGCACCCGATGCATCCATAAAATCCGTGGACCACCTGCCCCGCGACATATCCGTAACCGAGATAGTCGTGCACCGTCATGGGCAGTGCGGCTCTCGTAGGGAAATATTCTTTCTCTGCAGCGTCCCACGTATTGGCTGGCGTTTTCCACAGCGTGTCTAGCTCCTCTTTCAGCAGCCCCAGATACAGATTGATGTCGTTCCCTAGTTGTTTTGGCCCTTCAATTAGCATACTCATGTGAATGTACTTCCTCTTCATGCACAACCAGGTGGGAAGGTTGTACATCCACAGAAACACATGCCAGGTGCTATGTGTGCTTCTCTTGCTGCCAAACGGATTGCCTCCATCGGTGCTCGCGCCCAGCATGATGTTCCTTGGATTGTCCCCAAATTTTGGGTATTCAAAGTTCAACGCTTGCCACTGGCTCGCATCCTTAGGGTGACTCAACATCTTGTCCTTTTTATTTATCTCCGGATCATTTTCTTCATCTTCTCGCTTTTTCTCCTCCCTATCCACGTGCCAACGCAGGAGCTTTGCTACCTTAGGGTCCGCGAAATACCGCTGCAGACGAGGAGTGATCGGAAAGTACCACACCACTCTTCGAGGAGCTTTCTTCCTATTCTTGTATCGACTGACGCTGCACACCGGACATATGGTAGACTCCGCGTGCTCGTCCCGATAAATGATGCAATTGTTCATGCACACATGGTATTTCACGTGCGGTAAATCCAGAGGACACACGATTTTCTTTGCCTCCTCGAAACTATTCGGACACTTGTGCCCCTTGGGAAGACGTTCATGCCAGAATGCCATGTTCTTGTAGAAGCATGCGTCGGTCATTTTGTGTTTTACCTTCATCTCTAGAGCCATGAGCGTTACTTTCAGGCGGGTATCCTCGGGCCTGCATCCTTCATACAATGGGGTAACCGCGTCTATCTCCAGTTGATCCAGCCTGGCTTTCTCTGGGGCGACAACTCTTGTGTTAACCATTTGCTTGAGAAGCAGCTCTTGAATATGAGGGTCCTGCACACAGGCCATCGATGGTCCATCGTCGTCTGCTCTGGCATCTTGATCTTCATGATCATGCCCTTCGTCTGCTCCGACATCTTCCTCATCATCATGCCCGGAATCTTCTACATGATGATCGTGTCCTGGAGATTATTCGTCTTCTCGCCCGCCCTCTCCGCGATTGTCTTGCTCATGCCCTTACTCATTTCTTGCCCGGCCCCCATGGAAGACTTCATAATCATCTTCATCACCTTTCCACTGATAGCCATCCATGAAACCATGCAAGAGCAGGTGGTCCCGCACCTTTACGGAATCCAGGTCCATAAGGCTCTTCAGCTTGCATCTTCGACATGGACATCTTATCTCCGTCTCGTTCTTTTGAAGCATCTCGGCCTTCACGGAGCTCAAAAATCTATTCACGATGCCTTCGGTCATCTTGCGGACCATGGTCACCTACGGGGTAGAGCAAAACGATATTTTAGAACCCAAAATATTTTTGGCATGACTTTGCCTAAAAATAGGACCAAAAAGAATGCATGGTGCCAAATTCTCGCCGAAACGGAAATGAATCAACATTCCGGCAAAATATTGGCAACTATCACATTTCAAATACCGGTACCTGCAAACACAAACATATATGCAACACCACAGACATATGCAACACCACAAACATACGTAGATCTAGCTAGGCCATAAAAAGTGCATGTGCACGTTGTTGGAGGGAGAAAAAAGTAGATCTACAACATAAAAGCTTTCCCCTTACTTACCTATCAAAAAAAATGTAATTTAACCACTTAATTTGGCTGAATCTATGATGCAAATGAGGTGAGGAGGAGGAGGCACCCGAGACAAGCTTGGAGGAGGAGGTGGAGAGAATGAAAGTGGGGAAAGTGAGAGTGGTAGGTGGCTGTCCAAAATATCTAGCTGGTCCCAGGTTACTAATGGCGCACCACCTACAAATGCGCCATTAGTAACCCTGGTTACTAATGGCGCACCAGCTGGTGGTGCACCATTAGTAGTTTTGCAAAAAAAATGATAGTAGTGGCGCACGGGGTGAGTGGTGCGCCATTACTAGTTAAAACTAGTAATGGCGCACTGTGCCCTGGTGCGCCATTAGTATTTTTGGAAAAAAAAAGTTTGTTAGTAGTGGCGCACCGTGTGTGTGGTGCGCCATTAGTGTCCATCACACTAATGGCGCACCTGCACATGGTGCACCACTACTATATAGTAGTGGCGCACCACTTGTCTGGTGCGCCATTAGTGTCTATATTATCTATAGCCCTTTTCCTAGTAGGGCTACCACCCCCTCCAACACTCCAGCTCTGTCTCTCTCCCAACCTTATTCCTCTCCTACACATATGCATGGATGCCGATCGATCTCCCTTAATACATGAGGTAGATCGATCTCCTTAATACATGAGGTAGGCCTCTCTCCTCCTCCAAACATATACCAGCCATTGTACCTCTATAGTTAATTAGGCCTCCCTCTCCCCCACCACACACCGATAGTCGAGCACTGTAGGGAGGTATCCATGCCACAGAGACAAACTGCACATGTCCCCTCTCACCTTCCAGTAGGCCAGCCACTCTATATATTTGACGTGGGCACACACAAATTCGATGGCACTCTTTATCGATCGCGCGCGCGCACACACACACACACACATCATCCCTCTCTTCGATTCTATGTACACCTCAAGCCGATGATACCTCCACTCTCTTCTCGTGGATCGCCCCCTCTATATATATATCATATATCCAGGACTCTATTTCACACACATTGCATATGTTACATTTTTTGATTGACCCCCCCGCCACCCACAAAAAAATTCTCACGAACCCAACACACTATATCTCTCTAGGTTTGTATCTCTCTCACACAACCCCATGTAGGTGGTGTACGTACACAAGAAGAGAATAGGTGCACCGTGCACGTACTCACGCTTCGTGCCCAGCCACACCCGCGCGGGTACACGGTGGAGCTCATTTCTTTACGAAATGGCAGCCCACATGCTAATTTGAACGCGTGTAGCGGTTGTTTACCTAGGGAGGTCGTGGTACCACGCGTGCACGAAAAAAAGTTTGACTTGACGCGTTGGCGCGTTATTTTTAAATAAAGTTATAGTGCTCAATGGCACGTACACAGAATATAAAACGATTTTTATGGAGAAAACGGTAGTCCGCTCCACTATATACAATGGAGCCTGCCTGCCTGGTCTGTCTCTCTTCAGAGTATCTCACACAAGGCTGCAGTGGCCTCTCTCTCTCTCTCACCATTGGTCAGTGATCCGGCCGCATCCTGTCCGCCGGGGGAAAGGGAGGAAGTGCATCGTTTCTCCGTTCGACGACGCCGAGGCAGCACGTCCCGATCTGCGGTACACGCCGTTCTCTCTGACCAAGCTCCGGCGTGGTAGGGCCTACGCCACCTGCTCGCTGCCGCAGTATGGGCAGATTCCGCCCGCCGCCGCTCACCTAGTTACATCCCGACGACCTCCAGGTATCCCCTCTGGCCTTGCTCCACTGTCCGTCTTCCCACGTCGCTGCATGTCGATCTTTCATAGTTCTTTGCCCAAAACATAGCTCGTCCGGCGTACTTTCCATATTGCAATCTCGTCCTCACACCGTTTTAGACAAACACAACCGTGTTGTTATCTTCCCTTAGGACAAGGAATATGCTTCTTTTTTGTCATCACATGTGTCATCAACTGTTATTGGCCAGTAATTGTTTCCCTTCTACCTCTTTTTTGTAAATAGGGCTATCCATTTCACCTCTTTGCTATCGCGACCTTTTGGTGAACTGCACAAATCACTTTTTTTAAGAGTGTTTTGTGCAGTTGTACTAAAATGTCATACGGGCAACATCTCTACATTTCAGTGCGACTGCACAAAGGGAGATTGGTTTTGCTCTATCCTCCTCATCCAACTCCGAGCCTAATCTTCTCCAACTAGTTAGTCTTAAGAGAGACTGCAAAGGTGACGGGCTTCTATTTATGTGTTTATTGTTTCATCAGCAGTTCTCTATTATCATGATCACACCTAATATCTTTGGAACAGGGACGCTCAGCTCTATTTTATTGGAATTGCACAAAATGATCGGAATGTTGCATGCTCCAGACAGCTACTTTTTTTTCCTAATATGCCTGGTTGATTTAGACAGAGCTGGGTGGACGTTGCTGCCAATGAAAGCATGGATCAATTTTAGTTTAACACCTCTCACAACTTTATCTTAAGTCGTGATGTAAATATTAGCCCTGATCTGCTAATAATTGAGATGCATTAGCAAGGAAGTTAGTTTTTTTATTGTTTCCGAAAGAGCATCGATGGCAAGACACATGAAACAAAAGATGAATGCTCACACCATTGTACAATTTCATGTCACTGGAAAATTATTTGTATAGTACGTCAATTATGTAAACAAATGCTGGAAGCTTGGTAGCATTGCCAGAAGCCTCTTCAACATCCGGGTCCATGTGCCATGCACAAAATTATACTCCTTCGTTCCTAAATATTTGTCTTTTTACAAATTTCAAATGGGCATATTTTAGAGTGTAGGTTCACTCATTTTGCTTCGTATGTGTACTCCCTCCATTCCTAAATACTCTATTTTTCTTTCTAGAGATTTCAACAAGTGACTACATACGGAGCAAAATGAGTGAATCTGCACTCTAAAATATGTCTATATACATCCGTATGTAGTAGTCCATTTGAATATCTAAAAAGACAAATATTTGAGTAGTCACTCATTGAAATATCTAGAAAGACAAATACTCCAGAGTGTATTTAAGAACCGAGGGGGTAGTGCACAACTACATGGGAGACTCAGCCCAGTCGTTGCGCTTCATTAATAGTGAGTAATGAGCAGTCAAATCATAAGCCCCACCTTTCCCACTGTAAGTTGCTCAGAAGAAGCAACCATCAATACGCTCTTCTTTGAATCTACTCATACTACTCCATCCGTCACTGTTTTATAGAGCGCACTTCATAAAAAAGAAAAAAATCTATGGGACCAAGGCGACTAGCAATCGACCTGAAAAATAGCATTAGTAGTTATAGCACGACGTCTATTACTAGAGGAAATAATGCGTACACACATGCATGAAGTGCTTCCACCCCAGGTACACACATGCATGCACTTACTCCACTCTGTAGTAGTACATCGAGACAAAATTGTGGACTTGATTGCAGTTACCACGCCCTAATTAATTGAGCATTAAACCAAACGCGTCTAAAGTCTCTCTGGTGGTGGAAATGCATTGAGAGAAATGCATCATAATGAAGCGCGCCCTGTAAACTGTGACGGAGGGAGGAGTAGTATATGAAGGTGCAAAACCAAGTACGCGTATGGCCAGTCGATCAACGCACCTCGTCTTGGCATATCACTGACATGTGGGACATGAGTGTGAGAAAACCGATCTTAATATACGGAAAAATGTCCAACCCGCCGTTCCTTGAGAGAGACGAGGAGCAAGAACACATAGACGGGCTCGCAAAGAGGCCAAGATATATTCGAGCATGTTTGGTTGATCGATATCATCATTACATGTTGGGCGGCCGCTTTCTGCCCTTCTCCTGAATAAATGTGTACTTTATCAGAGATTAAAAAAATTAGAGTACAAACACTCCACCATGCGATTCTAGTAGTAGTACTACTCGTACTACTAAACCTTGCGCTTGTCTCTTCGCCTCTTCGTGAAGTCGAAAAATGATGGTACTCCGCATGTTGGTACTACAGTGTATGCCTCTGACAATCTGACACCGAATGGACTGATGCATGTCCACCGAGGGTAGGTTGGATTAGTCAAAAGGCATAAGCGAGCTTCACCTTGTCCTGCAAGCTTCTCCTTGTTTTGTGAGTTGACGGGACACACCGAAAAGTAGTGCTAGTCCATACTCCCTCCTTTCCGGTTAATATGGCTTAAACTTTTCTGCGGGTAAATGAGAGAGCTTAATTCATATATAAGCATTCTTAGGATGATCAGCCAAGACACCGGTCACTAGGAAGCGAGGTACCCCGCAAGAAAAGAAGTAGGAAGCAAGGTGTTTCATCAAGCCAGCTCTCGGCCACATTCAAAGTGCAGCAAGCACGGTTCGCACAAAGATGCACCGCAAGGTTTGCTGACCTGTTTACATGCTGAATAACAAAAAAAGAGGAAATATTACCGAGCGCTCCTATTTGTTACAGGATATGATCCAAAATTAAACAAGAACTATGGTAAGTGTTCCATGCAATCAACTTCCATTATCACATGCGAGAACCCTCGAAGAGAACCAAATGTGTTGAAGATTGCTTTAGCACATTTTAAAAATATAATAAGAATGCAGACGCTCCTCCATCCGGTTCCTAGTACTAGTATAGTGCATACTTGCTTGAATTGTATTGTGATTACTTGACTTGTGCTAAGTTGCTAAAATATGCCAAGAACTTCGATTTTATTTGGTCAAGTAGTCTAATCACCCCCCTCTAGACATACTTTGGATCCTACACACGGGCTCCAACACGCTCTTTGAGAAAAAAAGGCGGCACATCTTTGGATATAGGTGACGTGGTGGCATCATACAGTAGCATCGTTCCCTATAGTTGTAGTATACTCCTATTAGGACGACAACTCCTATAAAACCTTGCGCTTGGCTCTTTGCCTCTTAGGGAGGTTCAATAGTCTGTACTCGTGTGAACCTTGCACTTGGCTCTTCACCTCTTCGGAAGGTCGAAAAATGATGATACTACAGTACAATATGCTTCTGTCAATCTGACACCGATTGTACTGCTGCAAGTTCGCCGCGAGGGCGAGGGCAAGGGAGAGGGAGAGGTAGAGGGCGCTGTAGTCAAAACCCTCTCCTCGTCCTGCAAGCCACCGCGCGCATGGCCGAGGGAGAGGTGTAATAGTAAGCAAGTTTCTCCTTGTTTGACGAGTTGAGGGGACACATCAAAGCAGTAACTATCCTACTTTGCGCTTGGCTGTTCGCCTCTTCGGGAAGTCGAACAATAATAGTACTAGTATAGTGTATGCTTTTGGCAATCTGACACCAAATTAACTGTTGCACGTCCACAGCCTGAGCGAGGGAGAGCTTGCATTACTCAAAAGTTTCTCCTTGTCCTGCAAGTCACCGCGCGCAAGCTTCTCCCATCCTGCAAGCTTCTCCTCGTTCGGCAAGTTGACGGGACACAACAAAGTAATGCTAGTCCATACTGCCTCCTCTCCGGTTAATATGGCTTAATTTGAAACGAGATAAATACTGCATCATCACTGTATATTTGTAAAAATATGGTCAGTGGACTTCATAGTACGCTCATTGCGCTCAATATATACATGTTTCGGTGTTTATACGGTCACTAGCTCACCCTGGCTGAGTATGTGTGTGCATGCACGTGTAGGTTGAGCACTTGAGCGTGACCGTGCGTGTTCCGTCGTGTGCTCGGACATGCATGCATTAGGGCGCTGCTGCGTTTTGTGCCCATCTCATGCGTGTCACCGGTGCATACACGTGGGGGAGTGCGATGTAGGGGCCACTAAGGAGCAGTCAAATCACACGATAAGTTAGTCGGAAGAAGCAACCATCATTTCACTCTTCAATGACACGTACGCAATATAAAATGGTTGATATGGAGAGAAAAAGAAAACCACTATATATACACTAGCAGGAGCCTAAGCTACAAGCATGCTTGCTTGGGTTGCTCTCTTCACAAGCATAGAATGACGATGGCCCCACCGCCGGTCACATATCCTGCCTGATCCTGCAGCTAGGGGAAGGGAACAATGTTCTGCGTAGACGCGGTCGACATCGGCGAGGGAGAAAACCCACAGTCGATGCGTCCCAATCGGGGGTCACCGCGGTATGGGCCGATGTTGCGTCCCAACCGCCCTTCTAGCTACAGCCCGACGTCCCAGGTAGTCCATCTTCCTTTTGGAGCCGGCTTGCTCCACTGCCGCAATGGTTGCACCTCATGGTTGCGTCGGCTGGTGAAGCTGATCGATTTGAAATGAAAAATAATCTGTCTTCCATCAGTGCTCTTTGCTTGTTACCCACAAAGATGATATCCTTCGCCAGTTCACCTTGGTTGCGTTGGAGACGCAGTCGTCTTTCACGTTGTTGCAATTTTATCACACAATTGGCTATGAACCAAATGTTTCCTCGAAGAAGGATCGACGTTGGTACTAAGAGCATAAGTTTTGTATTGATTTCTAAGCCTTCTCACAACTTTGTCTCCAGCTCCCCTGTAATTTTCTTTGTCCAGCTATTAACTTTGATTAAAAAAATGGTGTGGACTAAAAAACCGGATGGACGTAGTAGCCCTCCATTTTTATTTACTCCGCATATTAGATTTGACTGAAGTCAAACTTTGTAAAGTTTGACCAAGTTTAGGCCGAACACAACAAACCATAATTATTAGAGAGGGCAAACTGTACATACTCTCAAACATTTCCGATAATTTAAATTAAAATTCTTTATTTGTACACACTCTCACACGTTTCCGATAATTTGGCGCATGTGTGGTTGTTCACTTAAGGCATGGTAGTGTACCGCACGTGAAGGATAGGAAGTGCGACCAGAACGTGTGGATCGTTAGTTCATCGGAAGTACTCCCTCCGTCCCATAAGATGTTTTTTTACACCAACGTAATATGAAAAAACGTCTTACATTATGGGACAGAGGGAGTACTTAGTAGTTTTCTTCAATGGTACGTTAAATAAAGAGTTTCATTTCGTACTTACACAATTTAAAATGATTGTTATGGAGCGAATAAGAAAACCACTCCACTATATATTGGTCGTATACACGAGTACTATAGGACGCAACTTCATTTACTTTAACCTGCCTTTGGGTTTATGACAGGTGGGCCCAAAATGTGGCTGGCCCACTTGCCATACAACCAAAAGCAGGTGAAGTTAAGGCACCAGAGCTCAGTCCGCACGCCTTGCCACATCCCGACGACCCTAAGGTATAAGTTTCTTTGACACCATCGTTGCTCTAGCTGCTTGTGGATCTTTTTCGATCTGTAGTCAAATCTAGGTCTTGGTTCAAAGAGTAAAGAAGGGTGCGGTGGGGTGGAGCATGAATCTAGCACGTGGTTCAATTAGGAAAGGAAGGACAGAAAGTGGTATAGACTGGCTATCCAGCTGCTTTGTTGGTCAAAAAGGGAAAAAGGGGGTAACCCAGTACCCACATCTGTAAGGGAAAGAAACTGGGGGGTCGGGTAGTTTGTGCAGGACTAGATTTGCTGCCCTCCCATAGGAAAAAGGTTCAAAGAGAACAAATTTGGGACCAACGCAGATATGCTGCTTGGTTACATACTTTGCATCCCATTTATACGTGTGCACACACGTGGTGCTGGCATGTCCCATACAACTATTTTGCTGTTGTTAATCTAAGAATGCCACCGGAAAATTGTAGCAATGCCACTGTTAAAAGTAAATTACATTTTTTAACGAATGTTGTTTTAAGAGAATGTCTCTATTAATATGAATCAATGCAACCGTTTTAGAAATGCTACTATCCTACTTTGTTTTCCATCAAGATAAGTTAGATGCTTCTTTCTGTCACCGTTTGTTTCATCCTCCTTTATCGACAAGTAATTGTTTCCTTTTTTGCCTCTGTTAAAACATGGGTATCTATTCAACTTGTTGCCATTGCGACATTTTGCTTCGCTACGCGAAACACTTTTCTTGATTTCAGTGCAACTGCACACAACGAAATTGGATTTCCTATTCGCTTTGGTAGATTCGTATTTTATTATGGTCGTCTCATGAAAGGTCAGTACAGGACTTCATCCACATGATCGTGCAGTGTGCTTTGAGATGCTGTGCTACTTGTATTGGTACTGTTTTAAATAAATGTTGAATTGTAGCTATTGTATTGCTGCCTTTTCCCATTAAGTAGTGAACAAAAATGGGACCAACCCAGACATGATGCTTGTTGCTTTGTTACAACAAACTCTGCATCACCCCCTTTGTAAGTAGATGGAAACACATATTGTTGTTGTGCCCACTCTCCCCTGGAACTGTTTATGTTTTTCGTTAGTCTAATGCTGCTGGTAAAATTAAGCAATGCCACTCTCAGAATTAACTACTCAATCTTATTTCAAAACTGCAACACTTGTTAGGGGTTGGCGGGATTACCATTTTTGTGCAGTTCAACTTGAATGTCACACCGGCGACTTTGCTTAATTTTGGTGGAACTGCACAAAAGGAGATCGAGATTTCATATATGTGTTGGGTTATGTTTTCAGTCCTCCTCGCGAGCTGTTTCAAATCTTGGTCAAGAATGGTCAGTACCGACTTTCATCCACATGATGCTGCAGTGTGCTTTGAGATGTTGGGCTACTTGTATTGGTACTGTTTTGGATAAATGTTGAATTGCAGCTATTGAACTGCAGTCTTTTAGAATCAAGTGAGCAAAAATTGTTCCAACACAGACATGATGCTTGTTTCTTTGTTACAACAAAACTCTGCATCAACCCCTTTATAAGTAGATGGAAGCACATGCTGTTGTTGCACCCACTCTCCCCTGGAACTGTTTATGCTTTTTGTTAATCTAATGCCACTGGTAAAATTGAGCAATGCCACTCTCAGAATTAATTAAATGCAACACTTGTTAGGGATTGGCAGGATTACCATTTTTGTGGCCGCGTGTTTCATCCTCCTTTACTGGCCAGTAATTGATTTCTTTTTTGCCTCTGTTAAAACGAATCAGTTGCATTGTTTTAGGAATGGTACTATCCTTCTTTGTAGTTCTTTCTACATGTTTAACTAAGGTATTGTTAAGATAATGTCTCTGTTAAAATGAATCAGTCGCATTGTTTTAGGAATGGTACTTTTTTGCTTTGTCGTTCTTTGTAAATGTTGAAACAAGGTATTGTGAAGATAATGTCTCAGTCAATATGAGTGAATCACACTGACGGAGAATTGATACTCTCCTGCTTTGTTTCCCATTAAGATAGGTGCTTTTCTTCTGGGAGTACAAGTCATCAACCGTTATTTCTCAGTAATTCTTTCCCTTATACCTATTGTTGCTTACAGGGATATCAAAATTAAAGCTCGGTTTTATTCCGACTTTGATTTTAGTTGAACTGCACAAAAGGAGCCAATGTGTCCAAGGCAAACTGCTGCATTACTGGGTCCAGTTGGTCGTTCCACTTTGCAGAAAGAAGCAGTCACTGTTTACGCTACATTACAGAAGGAATGACCGAGAAGCTTTACAGAGTATTAGTAGACGCTGGTGACATGACTAGTCTGTAGAGAGCATCGGCAACTCACAAAGTGCCCAAACAAGTATAAGAAGCCATGACATGACTCCATGATCATAGGCATTACAAATTTTTGAATGGCAAAAGCTTGTCAAAGTTTAATCGGTGATGTTAGCAAGACGACATTAGTTTAATATATTGGAATTGGAAAACCTTGTCAAAATTTGCTCATTGATGTTAGCCAGAAGACATGCATTCGGTATTTTTGAGTGGGACGCCCTTTGCTGTGAGCAGCGTCAATTGTTTTTTCCTATTCCTGTGTTCAGTTTAGAAGTAAACAGTTACTCTGCTGAGATATTCCTGTGTTAAGAGTTTGTTCTGAATATTGTCTATGTAATGCCAGGCCTTGTGCAATATATATTGGAATTGGAAAACCTTGTCAAAGTTTGCTCATTAATGTTAGCCAAAAGACATGCATTTGTTATTTTTGAGTGGGACGCCCTTTGCTGTGAGCAGCGTCGATCGTTTTTTCATATTCATGTGTTCAATTTTAGAAGTAAATAGTTACTCTGCTGAGATATTCATGTGTTAAGAGTTTGTTCTGAATTGTCTATGTAATGCCAGGCCTTGTGTTTGATTGCAAAGTTGAGCTTGGAATGTTGTGGCATGCGACATCACGAGCTGTTCACCGTGCCTCCTGAGAATAATGCTTCGTATTGTTTTGCATGTCGATCTAATGCCAGTGATTTGCTTGTTAAGAAGATCATCCTCTTACATTGTTTCCGTGCTTAAGAAGTTCATCGTCTTATGTTTCATTCATAGCCTATACGACAAGTCGGGTAGGTTAGACGTGAAACCATATGATCTTCCGACCAACTCATCATCTTAGGCCGTGATTGGATCGTAGTTTTCCAACCAAAACCGCTTGTAAAACTGAAGCTTGTAAATAAAAGCAGATGGTCTCGGGCGAAGCGCTTGGTTGGTCGATTTCGACTAGTAGTAAAATATACACTGGCCTCTCAAATTACACGCGTAACCCGCCGGTTTTACTTACAGACCTCGGGCCCTCGGTTTCATTACGCATGTATTTTACGCATTATTCCCGATGACGAGTAAATTAAACTTGTATCTTAATACATGTGTGAAATAAACCAGAGCTCCCAAGCGTGGCCTTACCGTTTCATGCCGTCTCAGTCTCTCGAAGGTGCTCATAGGTGTCCAATGATCCTGGCTTCCTGAATGAGCACCGGGCGCTGTATCAGACAATCCGTAAGGGCCCGCGAGGCCCTCTCCGTCGTCCTTTGAGTTGTTGCGCTCGCCGTGGTGCCGAGCATTGTTAACATGGTCAATGAACATGATGATTCAGGAGATGACTTTATTTTGGTTGTATGACAGTAGGGCCCAGTAGGGCCATTGCCGTACGTACGCAAGTGCCTCCTTATTATGTACAACTATTTTTTTTGCTTCCTCCTGGTTTCCTGACATCACGGTCCCACACCATTGTCAACCTATGTAGTAAATATAAACGAAAGAATTGCACAAGGTGCGGCCGACAGCTGGGACCAAGCAGCTCGAGCAGTATATGTGTTTTTGAGGCGTGAGCACTGCGAAGTTTTTCTTGGCGATGTTTTCATTGTTGTTCAGAGGAGAGCATGGTATTAACTAGGCGATCTATGGCCCGTCTGGCCCAGGCCAGATATCCAGCCTAGATATTAAATTTTTCAAGATGAAAATGGCTAGCCCAGCTATACGTTTTTTGAGGAATACCCAGGCAAGGTCAACTTGTTATTCTCCGCCCCGCTGGGCTGCAAATTTTATGCATTAGGCTTAACAGGAAAATGGGCTTTAAAAACAATAAATGGGATGTAAAAACTGGGCAGTAGCTATAAAAAAATGCACCAAACACGAAATTAGTTTATAAAATATTATTATGGATTTTGAAAATCTTAATTTTTAATTGTTGCGCGTGCAATGTTTCGTTGGATTTTTACGTAATACAAATTATATTTAATCTGACTAGAAATTTCAGGATAAAAATATTTCGGAATCCATCAAAATGTGGGAAATTTTTATTGAATTATATCTTGAACGGTTGGTTGAAATTGTTAATCGTTGTCCTAGCGAGAAAATGGGTTGTACTTTTAACAAACTATAAATGGGCTGTAGTAAATTCCATTAGAATTCAAAAATGGGTTGTACATTCTTACAAATCGCAAATGGGCTATAAGTTCTCTGCCACACACTTGTGGGCCTACTAAGTTGACGCGTCCCCTAAAAAAAGGTTGACGCGTATGCAAGGCTTTGTAAACTTATTATAGTAAACACACGGTTCTAGCAGCAGTGGACGTTGGATGTCTATCCAACGGATGTTGTGCTTCTTCTTCAATCTCGGATATACTAGCTTCGGCCGCCCAAAAAATGATTCCTCCCCTTGACATCTGGGGCGCACCATTTCGGAGGCTGGCCTGTGGGCCTACTAAATTGACGTGTACCAAGGGCTTTGTCAACTTAGTCAATATAAACGATTCTAGCTGCAGTGACCGTACGATGTTCATCCAATGGCCGTAGTGCTTCTTCAACCTCTGGTCTTCTTGCTCCAGCCGCCCAAAGCAGCACCGGTCGTGCCGCGTGCTCCTGCCTCTCGTGGACGGCTGTGATGCCGCGGAGGCCTCACCGCCCCCTACTACTCCTACCGCTGGCCCAGTGCAACCCTCTAGTCACCCACACCCCCTGTTATTCTGCGGCGATGGCAGCCTCATGCCGCAGCCGAACCAGTGAACCCTCGTACTCCTCTCTGCATGGGCATCCACTGCCACGTCTTCCCCGGCTCTGCGTCTTCCCCTTCCTAGGCCTCGCCGTCTTCCACCGCCTTGGTGCTCTCGGTACGGCGTGGTCAATGTGGTCAACGACCGACTTCCATCGGAAGAAATCTTGACGTGGAGAGGTGGCCAATTTGGGTCCATGGCCACAGCCTAGTTTTTTTGTGATTTGCCAAGTAAGTCGCTTTTCAGGCCTGTTGGGCTGCAAATCTTTCGAGACGAGGAGAGCTTCATTCGGCTGGCAGAGAAAATGGCCTATCAGTAATGAGAAATGGGATGTACATTTTTAAAACACATCAAACCGACTACTAGTTTCAAATTTCTTTTTTTCATTTTGAGATTTTAAATTGCATTGGTTTTTATGCGTGGACAATTTGTTGGATTTTATATTGATATACATTTATTTTAAAATCAGTTTTAATGTGACTCGAAATTTCGGGATTAAAAACAGTCCGGACCGCACCGAAATATGCAAAATTTCGTATAATTTTTTAACCATGGCCACAATATGGGCTGTAATACTAACAAAAAAGAATATGGGCTCCAAAAAACCTTAAGAATTAGCAAATGGGCTGTAAATTATTAGAAATAATGGCAGATGGGCTGTATTCTGTTTTCCACAGATTTGAGGCTTTCCAAAAAAAGATTGACGCACAAGCAGTGACTGTTGGATTTCCATCCAACGGCCGTCGTGCTTCTTCAATCTCTGCTCTTCCTACTCCAGCCGCTCAAACAAGCGCCGGCAGGACTGCCTGCTCCCTCCTTCCCTTGACGGCTGTCTTGCCTTGTGAGCCTCACCGCCCCACCGTACTCCCATCGCTAGCCTAGCCATCCCTCTACTCACCCACACATGTTGTTATTCTCCGGCGACGGCAGACGAACCAGTAAACCCTCGTATAGTCGTACTCCCCTCCGCGTGGGAAACAACTGCCGAGTCTTCCCTGCCCCTGTCTTGTTCCCTTCCTAGGCCTCGCGTCGTCCACCGCCCTGGTGTTCTCGGCGCGGCCTGGTCAACGTGGTCAACGACCGACATGCATCTGAAGTGGACTGTACGTGGAGAGGCTGACAGCTGGGTCCACGGCCGCATCAAGGAAGTGCCTCCTTATTACGCACAAAATAATTATTCCTCCACCTGACAGCGGGGACCCGCCGAATGGGCCACCAAATTTCGCGAAAAAGATGTTTCCCCCTGACTGCTGGGACCCACCAGCTATATCTTCGCACGCAAGGAAGTGCCTGACAGTCAGGACCCACCTGGTCGAAGCGTATGTAGCTTTGTCATTCTGGTCGCGAACGTGTATGCACATACTGGTCGATGTAGAGGCGCGCACGTGTCTTAGTAGAGGCACACACGTGTCGTAGTAGAGGCGTGCACATAGCATGTACACGTACGTACAACGGCCAGTGTGCAAGAAAGAAAATACGGCCACGTACGTACATACGGGCGGGGTCTCGAACGCCTACTCGCGCATACGTACGGCCAGGGCTCGTGTACATGGCTGGGTCGGAACGTAGAAACGGCGTCGTCGTCGGGTTCATGGGGAGCCAACCGGCTGGGTCGGAACAGAATGCGTTGTCGTGTTCATCGGGAGGGCTTGGACGGAACAGGCGATGGAAACGAGGCCTGGCGTACCGCAGAACAGAGGAAACGGCCGTGTGTTCGACCGTCCATGTTTGAAACGGGATCCTGTTCATCAGGAGGGGTCTGGCGTACCGCAAAATAGAGGAAATGGACCTCCTATGGTCGAAACGGGGGTCCTGTTGATCGGGAGGGGTGTGGCGTACCGCAAAACGGACGAAATGGACTTGTGTTGGAGCGCTACGGTCAAAACGGGGGTCCTATTCATCGGGAGGGGTGTGGTGTACCGCAAAACGGGACTCCACGGGATACTGTTCATCTCCACTGTTGACCTCCTCCAGCCTCCACGAGCTACTGTTCATCCACCGTCGATCTCCTCCAGCCTCCACCTGCGACTGTTCATCCACGGGCTCCTATTAATCCAGCCTCCACCGCGTGCTACTCCACCGGCTACTGTTCAACCACCCCTCTCCACGGGCTCCTGTTCCACCACCCCTCCACGGGCTACTGTTCATCAACCCCTCCACGGGCTACTGTTCATCCAGGCCTCCGCGGGATCGTCCTGTTCATCCATCCCTCCACGGGGTCCTATTCATCTAGCCCCAACCGGCTTGATCGGTCGGGGTCCTGTTCATCTAGAGGCAACGCCACGGGTCCTGTTCATCCACCCCCATCGCTCACTGTTCGTCCAACCCCCCCGCAACGCTCACTGTTCATCCAAACCCCCCTGCAACGCTCACTATTCATCCAGAGGCAGCATCGATCAGCTTCAGTTAGCAGCAGTAGCGATCTCGATCACTCGGGTTCAGTAACGCGTAGCCTGTCGTGCAACCGCTCGTGTTCAGTTAGGCGACGGCTCGCTCGGCTTCAGTTAGAGCCCAACGCCTCGCACATATGCGCGTACGTGTATGAGAGAAACGCGCATCGCTCGGCCCTAGACTACCCACCGTAACCGGGAACTCCCCGAAATTTTCCTCGCCCTCACTTCTACCACGGTTTTTCCATCATGGACGACCCAAAGAATGTCATCACCTACGTCTCCGGCCCACCCATGACAAAAAGCCCATTTTTTGTCATGATTTTTTGTCATATAAGTAGGAGCCCACCACATCTATGATGATACCGGGTTTTGTCACAAGTATCGTCATAAGTATGACATAATTAATTTTTGTTCGGCCCAAAATGTCACAGATGTGTATTTTTTTTGTAGTGCAAGACGAAGTTTGTTCCTCAAAAAGAGAAGTATCATCTATTGGGGAACGCAATAATTTTAAAATTTTCCTATGATCACGCAAGATCTATCTAGGTGATGCATAGCAGCGAGAGGGGAGAGTGTTGTCTACGTACCCTCGTAGACCGAAAGTGGAAGCGTTATGACAACGCGGTTGATGTAGTCGTACGTCTTCACGATCCGAACGATCCTAGTACCGAAGGTACAACACCTACGCGGTCTGCACACGTTCAGGTCGGTGAAGTCCCATGAACTCTAGATCCAGCTGGGGTAGAGGGAGGGTTTCGTAAGCACAACGGTGTGGTGATGGTGATGATGAAGTTACAGGTGCAGGGCTTCGCCTAAGCACTACGATATTATGACCGAGGTGGAAATCTATGGAGGGGGGCACCACAGACGGCTAAAAGATCAACTTGTGTGTCCATGGGGTGCCCCCTCCCCCATATTTAAAGGAGGGTAGGAGGGGGCCGGCCGACCTCATGGTGCGCCCCCAAGGGGGGGATTCCTACTCCTACTAGGAGTAGGTTCCCCCCTTTCCTAGTCCAACTAGGAGGGGAAGGAAGGAGAAGAGAAGAAGAAGGAAAAGGGGGCCGGCCCATTTTGGATTGGGCTTGGGGGGGAGGCCCCACCTCTTGGCCGCCTCCTCTCTCTTGCACTAAAGCCCATGTAGGCCCATTAAGCCCCCGGGGGGTTCCGGTAACCCCCCGGTACTCTGGTTTTATCCAAAACTTCTCCGGAACACTTCCGGTGTCCGAACATAGCCGTCCAATATATCAATCTTTATGTCTCAACCATTTCAGGACTCCTCGTCATGTCTGTGATCACATCTGGGACTCCGAACACCTTCGGTACATCATACCACATAAAATCATAATACCAATCATCATCGAACGTTAAGCGTGCGGACCCTACGGGTTCGAGAACTATGTAGACATGACCGAGACACGTGTCCGGTCAATAACCAATAGCGGAACCTGGATGCTCATATTGGTTCCTACATATTCTACGAAGATCTTTATCGGTCAAACTGCATAACAACATACGTTGTTCCCTTTGTCATCGGTATGTTACTTGTCCGAGATTCGATCGTCGGTATCTCGATACCTAGTTCAATCTCGTTACCGGCAAATCCCTTTACTCGTTCCATAATACTTCATATTGCAACTAACTCATTAGTCACAATGCTTGCAAGGCTTATAGTGATAAGTATTACCGAGAGGGCCCAGAGATACCTCTGCGAAACACGAGTGACAAATCCTAATCTTGATCTATGCCAAACCAACAAACACATTCGGAGAAACCTGTAGAGCACCTTTATAATCACCCATTTATTTTGTGACATTTGGTAGCACAGAAAGTGTTCCTCCGGTATTCGTGAGTTGCATAATCTCATAGTCTGAGGAACTTGTATAAGTCATGATGAAAGTAGTAGCAAAGAAACTGTTACAATCATAATGTTAAGCTAACGGATGGGTCATGTCCATCACATCATTCTCCTAATGATGTGATCCCGTTAATCAAATGACAACACATGTCTATAGTTAGGAAACATAACCATCTTTGATTAACGAGCTAGTCAAGTATAGGCATACTAGCGACTATATGTTTTGTCTATGTATTCACACAAGTACTAAGTTTCCGGTTAATACAATTCTAGCATGAATAATAAACATTTATCATGAATTAAGGAAATAAATAATAACTTTATTATTGCCTCTAGGGCATATTTCCTTTAGTCTCCCACTTGCACTAGAGTCAATAATCTAGATTACATAGTTATGATTCTAACACTCATGGAGTCCTGGTGTTGATCATGTTTTGCTCGTGGAAGAGGCTTAGTTAACGGGTCTGCAACATTCAGATCTGTGTGCATCTTGCAAATCTCTATGTCCCCCTCTGAATCTTGATGATGGATGGAATTGAAGTGTCTCTTGAAGTGCTTGGTTCTCTTGTGAAATCTAGATTCCTTTGCCAAGGCAATTGCACCAGTATTGTCACAAAAGATTTTCATTGGACCCGATGCACTAGGCATGACACCTAGATCGGATATGAACTCCTTCATCCAAACTCCTTCATTTGCTGCTTCAGAAGCAACAATGTACTCTGCTTCACACGTAGATCCCACCACAACGCTCTGCTTGGAACTGCACCAATTGACAGCTCCTCCATTCAATAAAAATACATATCCGGTTTGTGACTTATAGTCATCCAGATCAGTATCAAAGCTTGCATCAACATAACCGTTTATGATGAGCTCTTTTTCACCTCCATAAACGAGAAACATATTGTCGGTGTCAAAACCGGCGAATCTCGGGTAGGGGGTCCCGAACTGTGCGTCTAGGCGGATGGTAACAGGAGACAAGGGATACGATGTTTTTACCCAGGTTCGGGCCCTCTCGATGGAGGTAAAACCCTACTCCTGCTTGCTTAATATTGATGATATGGGTAGTGTTGGGGATATTACTACTGGGCGTAAACCGTCCTATCTGGGCCGGGTTAACTTCATCAGTAGTTCAACGGTGTAAAAACCCAAGCATGAAGGTAAGGGCCCAAGGCCTGTAGTCGGTTTTAGAACGTGTAGCCGTAAACCGGCCTGGTATGTAAACTTGTATTGTAAGTTAGGAATAGAGAGAGACCAACCCGGATACGAGTATGAACCGGAGATTGGGACTCTGTGAACCGACGGGCGTCACCAGTGTATATAAGGGGACGACCCGGGGCGGTTCAAGGACAACAGACAACAACTCGAGACTTAGGCGAAGCTTGTTTGCTCCCTAGTCATCAAAACCCCATCAATTCCATCACAACTAGATGTAGACTTTCACCTTCATCGAAGGGGCCGAACTAGTATAAAACCCTCTGCGTCCCTGTGCCCGCTTTAACCCCTTCAAGCGAACCCGTTGCGATGGCTCCACGACTAAGTCCTTTCCCTAGGACATCTGCCGTGACAAAACCACGACAGTTGGCGCCCACCGTGGGGCTATCGCACGATGGTTTCAAGTTCTTGGAGGGCCGCTTCGAAGGATTCGACGGCTACGCTGTAGGCCGGATGACTAAAAGTCGTCGCGGCAAGCTCTACATCGACGATGCAGGCTGGGGCCCCGAGGCCGGCTCGATTGAGTACGGGTACCGGGTCCCCTTTGGTGGCATACACGCTTTCATTGGCAAGATCAGTGAACCGGGCCCTGAGTTGGGCACCTGCACCGACCTCGTCGAGACAGCTCAGTGTGCGCGATCTGCCCAGGGCAAACCGGCCGTGAAGCGTGCCTTTGTGGGAGTCATCCACGGAGGAAGTTATGAGGACGGATCAGAATCTGGTGGCGAGACCGTCGTCTACTCTGGCGACGAGTCGTCAACCGGAGAAACTGAATCTCTATATCAGTTACAGGATGGCCGGATTGGGGGCTGTTACGATGGTGATGATATTCCGGACCCTCCGATCTGCCCAACCGGGTTGGAATATTCATGGCGGTACACAAGCATCGCTTCACTCTTCGATCGCTGCGGCAATGATCTCGGTTCAACAGCGGCGGCGGCTGCGGGCAGGAGGCCCTGTCGCCCGCCGCTCAAGTTTTATCAGATCTGTTCGATCGTTGGCTGCGCTCATGGCGAGGCTAACCCGGCGGATCAGGGCGCTCATAACGCAGAGATTGCGAATGTGAAGGAACAAATTACTCGAGCTAAAGCGGATCTAGAAACAGCAGACGCCAGGATGACGGCAGAGCGGGCCGCTTTAGATGCGCAGGCTAATAGGCTCATGTTGGAACACAAAGCGTCACAAGAAGTCATGAAGAGGAAATACAGATCCCGTCGCCTTGATTTTGAAGCCGAGACCTCTTCAACACCCGGGCGGGAACGATAATCCGCGGTGGTAAACCGGGCGGAAGCACACAGGGGCGGCGCCCGGTCGGCCCGCTTAATAGATCTACCTCGCCATAACGCCCGGTGTGCCTCGAGCTCTGCAAACACCTTGGTCACTACTCCAACCCGATAGATAACCTTGTTGCAGGCTGCACGGCTGGAGGCTATCCCAATTGAAGGTGATTCACCACAGGCGATAGAGACGCCCGGGTCAAGGAGCTCCTTAGGACAGCTTTGGTCCAACAGAAGCGTATTAAATGCAGCGACCGGATCCACTCTACCCCTGCCCAAGCCGGAGCTATAGCAGGCACATGGATGAACCGGCCGTATCAAGTAATGCTGCGGCGTGGTGCGCCCGTGGCAACAACCCGGCAGGTGGTGTCGATAACGCCCAGAGGTGGTGGATCGGGCCCGGCGCTGAGGAGGCCGAGTTAGCAAAGACAAAGATCGGGCTCGCTCACCACGCCGGTTCGTCCGACCATCTCGGTCGCGCTGGGGTTACCTCTAGCTCTTTGGGGGTGCCTTGCCTCGTCCCGCTTTATGCAATGTGCGCCTGCCCAAAGGATTTCAAGGGCCCGCGCAAGGTGCCAAACTATACGGCGGATCAACCTCCAGAGACATGGGTGGAGAGCTACGAGATGGCCATGGAGATGCTTGATGTGGATGATGCGGCGTGTGCAAAGTATTTCACTATGATGCTGGAAGGAACGACCCGAACTTGGTTAAAAAGCTTACCGGCCAATTCTGTCGGCTCATGGGCCCAATTACGAGCCCGGTTTATCAATAATTTCAAAGACACGTGCAAACAGCCTATGTCAATAGTGGATCTAGCTGCTTGTGTCCAGGAGGAAGGAGAATCAACGACTCATTGGGTGCGTCGGGTCTCGCAGGTTCTGCATTCATCGGACCGCATCAGCAGCGACACCGCATGATTATAACCCTAGAAGGCAAGCTGCCGGTTTGGGCCCCTGAAATTGAAGTTGGGTCGGATGAAGCGCCATTGCACTGATATGGGGACCCTCATGGCTGCTTTGGTAAAGTATGCTGATTCTGATAGTACCAAGGATCCCGAGTCTGACGATGACAAGACAGGGAAGGGAAGGAAGAACAGCAACTCCAAGGGCCAGCAACATCACTCAGCAGGTAATGGTGGCGGAGGCAAGCGTAAAGCGGATGGCAACATGGACTTCGTAGCTAATACCAACGCGCAGGACAAGGGCCAGCGGCGCAAGGCTAAACAGCCGAATCAAAGTGGAGCGCCTAATCCCAATCCGGACCGCTTGAACTATCTATTGAATCAACCCCGTCCGAAGAATGGGACGAAGGAGACGCCAGCAAACCACCTCTGGAAGGATTGCTACATTATGCAGGAGTTCAAGAGTTCTAATGCTTTCCGGTATGATCACGGCTCTGGCGGTGGTTCAGGATCCGGGCAGATTCTGATGGAGGAAATTCCGGTTCAGGATTTAATGGTAATCCAAGCGGACATAACAATCGAACAATCGAATAACCAAGGTGGTTACAACCAGCAGCTGACAACGATCGGCGTTATCGAGCAACCCAAAGAAGTTGAATAGTGGGCAGTACCATGTCTTCACCACTAGCTTAGACAAGCGAGACCGGAAGGTTGAGCGGGCGATCAACGCTGTTGAGCAGGCCGTGCCCCATTACCTACGCTAGTCGGAGCAGCCCATTATATGGAGTAGAGAGGATCATCCTCCCGAATTCGACAATCCAGGTCAGCTAGCCACGGTGGTGGCACCTCAGGTGGGAGGTTATAAGTTCACCAAGGTACTCATGGATGGAGGGAGCAGCATTAACATCCTGTACTATGAGACCTTCCGTCGTATGGGACTAACGGATAAACATCTCAAGCCGTCCAATACAGTGTTCCATGGTGTGGTACCTGGCAAGTCAGCATATCCTGTTGGTAAAATAGCTCTGGAAGTGGTCTTTGGTGATGATTATGACTCCAGATCGGAAACATTGACGTTTGAAGTGGTAAAAATCCAAAGTCCATATCATGCCCTATTCGGGCGACCGACTTACGCCAAATTTATGGCACGGCCCTGTTATGTGTATTTACAACTCAAGATCTTGCGGGTCACAAGGGGACCATAGCAGTTCCACGGAAGCCGTAAGGTCGCTTTGGAGTGCGAGGAAGGAGATGCGACTTCTGTGAGTCGGTTTGTGCCACCGAGGAGCTGAAGTACTATAAGGACAATGTTGATCCGGCGGACATGACTCCATGGAAGAAGCCAACTACAGAGCATGATCCGTCCCTGAAATTCAAATCGGCATCTGAGACTAAGCTTGTTGACTTCGTGCCTGGCGATTCGTCCGAGCAGTTCAGCATCAGTGCCAACTTGGATCCGAAATAGGAAACCGCGCTCATCAAGTTCATCCGTGAGAATCGGGACATTTTTGCATGGAAGCCTTCTGACATGCCAGGTGTACCGAGGCAATTCGCTGAGCACACTCTTAATGTGGATCCTAAGTAAAAACCGGTGAAACAGTTCCTATGCCGGTTTAACGAAGGAAGACGCAAAGCTATTGGTGAAGAAGTAGCCAGGCTCTTGGCAGCTGGCTTTATTGTTGAAGTTTTCCATTCTGAGTGGCTGGCTAATCCGGTGCTGGTCCTTAAGAAAAACGGCACCTGGCGTATGTGTGTGGATTACACAGACCTTAATAAAGCTTGTCCAGCAGATCCTTTTGCCCTCCCTCGTATTGATCAAATCATTGATGCTACGGCGGGTTGCGAGCGTTTGAGTTTTTTGGATGCATATTCTGGCTATCATCAGATCAAAATGGCGGTTAAGGACCAGGAGAAGACGGCGTTCATCACTCCCTTTGGAGCCTTCTGCTATGTGTCTATGCCTTTTTGGCTCAAGAGTGCCCAGGCAACCTATCAACGGTGTGTGTGCAAAATTGCCTTCACAAGCAGATTGGCCGTAATGTACATGCTTACGTGGATGATATTGTGGTTAAGTCAAGGAAGAAGGAGACTCTGGTTGACGATTTGAAGGAAACCTTTGATAACACGAGGGCGTATAAGATGATGCTCAATCCGGCCAAGTGTGTTTTTGGTGTACGGCGAGCAAATTATTGGGTTTTACGGTGTCGGACATAGGAATTGAGGCTAATCCGGAAAAGATCACAGCCATCACCTCCTGGCTAAACCGAGGTGTATTAATGATGTTCAACGTGTGGCGGCCGGATTGCCGCGTTGAGCGGTTTATCGGCCGCCTTGGTGAGAAGGCGATTCCTTTATATCAGATGTTGAAGAAGGCGGATTAGTTTATGCGGAGTCAGCGGTGATAAGGCATTTGAGGACTTAAAGCGGCAATTGGCCAACCGCATGTGCTCGCCGCTCCCATTGACAAGGAGCCGCTTACGCTATATGTTCTTGCTAACGCCGAGGCGGTCAGCGTGGCCATTGTGGTGGAAGCGGAAGGAGGCGGGGAAGGAGCATCCGGTTCAACGTCCGGTTTACTATATCAGCCGAGGTACTTATTGAATCTAAGCAAGCGTATCCGCATTGGCGTAAGCTGGTATATGGAGTTTTCATGGCAAGCGGAAGTTGAAGCGATTTCAAGGGCACCCCATCACGATTGGTCGATTCTGCTCCCTTAGGCGATATCATACAGAACCGGAAGCGGCGGCGAATTGCCAAGTGGGCTATAGAGCTTGGGCCTGCGGTGTGAAGTACGTGCCTCGGACGGCGGTGAAGTCTCAAGCACTTGTGGATTTCATTAATGATTGGACGGAGTTGCAAGCACGTGAAGAAAAGCCGGATCACACATATTGGACCATCCATTTTGACGGATCCAGGCAATTGGAGGGATCGGGGGCTGGAGTCGTATTAACTTCCCACGAGGTGACAAGTTACATTACGTTCTCCGCTTAATGTTCCCTTGTACTAACAATGCAGCTGAGTATGAAGCCTTGCTCCATGGTCTCCGGATGGCTAAGGAGATGAATCTAAGCGGGTTAAGTGCTTGGTGACTCGGACCTAGTGGCTCAACAGTGTCGGCACTTGGGATTCAAAGGACCCACTCATGGCTGCATATCGTCGTGAGGTGGATATTGTTGCAGGTCATTTCAAGGGCTATCAGGTGGACCACGTGGACCGTCGAAAGAATGAAGCGGCGGGCGCTTTAAGCGGTTGGGCTCTCAACGTAAACGGTCCGCCCAATGTTTTTACGGGCGTCTTGCACAACCCATTGGTCAAGATCCCTGGTGAAGCGGATTTGGCTATTCCTGATCCGGAGGCTGAATTGGTGGCAGCTCTTCACGTCACTCCGGATTGGACGCTTCCTTATCTTGCGTACATAAACCGGGCGAAGTTACGGAAGATGAGGCGTTGGCCCGACAGATAATCCGGCGATCCAAGTCTATGACCATTGTTAATGGCAAATTGCATCATTGCAGCGTGTCAGGGGCGTTTCAACGCTGTGTGTCCCCTGAGGAAGGCTGTGAAATATTGCGTGAGATCCACGAAGGAGATTGTGGTCACCACGCGGTTCAAAATCCTTGGTGGCTAAAGCATTCCATACGGTTTCTATTGGTTGTTGCTCATCGCGATGCGGAAGATCTGGTCGAGACGATGTGATGGTTGCCAAAAGTTTTCGGGCGTGCTCATGTCTGGCCCAAGAATTGAGGATGATTCCAATTACTTGGCCGTTTGCAACTGGGGGCTGGATATGGTTGGACCTTTCAAAAGGTCCAAGGACAAGAAGACCCACCTCACGGTGGCGGTTGACAAGTTTACAAATTGGGTAGAGGCGAACACATTAGCAAGTGTGATGCGGCCACGGCAGTTCAGTTCATCAAAAAGGTGATTTTCGGTTTGGCTTTCCACACAGTATCATCACGAGATAATGGTACCAATTTGTCCAAAGGTGCCATGAAAGAGTTCTATGAACGTGAATGCATCCGCTTGGCGTTTCTTGATGGCCCAACCACGGTCCAATGGTCAAGCGGAAAGGGCTAATCAAGAGATCTTGAGAGGCATCAAGCCCGGCTTATGGTCCCTTTGCAGAGGACACCGGGTTGTTGGGTAGAAGAACTACCATCTGTGTTATGGAGTATCAACACTACGCCCAACAGATCCACATGATACACACCGTTCTTTATGGTCTATGGAGCGGAGGCGGTTCTCCCCAATGACATCCGTCATGACTCACCTCGTGTGGCAGCTTATGTTGAAGTGGACAACGAGACGGCACGGCAAGACGCTTTGGACCTGTTGGATGAGGAGCGTGACATAGCAGCTGCCCGCTCGGCGATTTACCAACAGGATCTTCGTCGTTACCATAGTCGCCGGGTCAGAACCAGAACTTTTCAAGAAGGAGATTTGGTGCTTCGGCTCATCCAAGACCAGACTGATATGCACAAGTTATCCCCACCTTGGGAGGGACCTTTCGTGGTCAGCAAGAATCTGCGCAACGGGTCATACTATCCGATCGATATTCGAGAGCATAAAGACTCACGTACATCGGAGGAGGAGACCAACAGGCCGTGGAACATAGCTCATCTTCGGCCTTATTATACTAGAGCCATCGGCTCTACTCATGTACATATTATGACAGTGTATATATTATGAATAAAGTAATAAAACAGAGCCTCAGCTAAAGCGGGGTATATGTTCTGTTACATCATGCGTGGTTACATGGAGTTGTTCTGTCTTAAAGCGGCCTCCGGTTTACCCCTTGTGTTTGCTTTTCAAAAGCTTTATGATATCACTTGGGGGTTTGGTGGGTATGCGAACCAATGCAACACCTTTTGATAGGCGAAAGCCACCAGATCACTTGGGGACATGGTCAAGTCTGAACCAGTCACGCCTCTTGATCGGCCTAAGGCCATAGAGTCACTTGGGGGCTTGGTCGAACCCGAACCAATGCCACGCCACTTGATCGGCATAATGTCACGGTTTCAGTTGGGGACCTGGCTGACTTGAACCATAGCTACACCTTATTGGGAGCTTGGTCGTGTCCGACCATGGTAACACCATCTGATCGGCTCAGTAAAGCCTCTGTTTGCAAACGGTTTTAGCATTGCCTTTGCTTCCATATTTTTTCATAACTGTTATTTGATTTTTGTTGCGTTTTTTAAACCGATAACGTTTTTAAACCGGTTCAAACTGTCAATTGACGGAATTCGGTCCATTTTTAATCCGGAGATAATTTTTCCGGTTTGACTTTTTCATTAACATCCCATTATGGAGTAACAGGGGGCTTGTCATGAACCGGCACGGTTTACATGGTAAACCGGCATTATAAACACAGGAGTTGTTTTCTCCTTTGACGGTAATGGTTTATACAAACTCCGCTTCAAGATTGGCTAAGCCAACTTCATGCCCAGCGATGGCAGGTATTTTGTATCACAAATTTTGATCATATACCTGAATATTTCATCGCATATATATATGAACGTCACAAGCCGGCTGGCGGCACAAACCGCCGTGGCAGTTTAAGATTTTGTACTGCGGGCAATATAGATTGAAGGTTTCGATCATTCAATCAAAAGTATCGGCACCTATGCACGAAGGCATATTAAAAGCAAAAGTGTTGGCTATCCTATTACAAGGCAACATGGTGCCCAAATAAGATCATTGTTTTCTTGGCGGAATATAATAAAGCGATTATTTAAACCGGCTTCGGTTCACGCTTGCTCGCCGCCCCGGTTGACGGCGGTTGTGGGTGCGTCCTGCGCGCTTAAACTTCTTCATCCCTACCGGCGGTGAAATCAACGATGGTCGATCGATTCCCATTAAAGCTTGAAAGACAGCCTCCTCATGGATCGGGGAAGATGGTTCAATATCAGGAGCATAAGTATGCTTACGGATCGGAGAGATCAGGTTCTACGCTTGGGAATAGGTGCAGCTACTAAATGCATTACGATCGTTATATTGAGCTTGATAATGCGACAAGTCTGCCTCTTGACCAATTGGCAAGCGGAGGCGCACCGCCCGGTTTATCGCTCTCGAGTCATCTTTGTTGAACTCGAACCGTCTTCCTTGATTTGGGATAGCCATGAGCTGCCCCAACAGGATCGAAATCTGGCACCCATGCTTTTGCCCGGATTAAGGCATTAATGGCACCGGTTTGAGCAGCAGATTTCTTCAGCTCTCAACCCGGGCGTGAAGTATTGACAACCTCCTAAGAGTATCTTGAATTAAAGAGGGTGCCGGATTGTTATGTGATGCAGTGGAGATGATCCGCTGCGCTCCAGTGTACCGCTATTCGATTAAAGTGTAGGCAGCTTTCAATTTCATCCGAACATCTGACCCCAAGTGACCAATGCGTGTGCCTGCAGCATTACAAGAAAGATCACAAACCGGACTTATCATAAGAAGGCCAAGTTATCATAGAAACCAAAGGAAGCTTACCAAAGATGGCAGCAGTCATGGCATGCACTTGCCGCTTCACGTTGGTCAGCTCATCTACCACCGGTTTAAGGGCAGCTTCAGCATTTTCCAACTTTATGGTTAAAGCGGCCTTCTCAGTGGCCCAATCTGCCCGTTCCTTTTTGAAGCCCTCCTTAAGCTGTTCCATGACGCCTAAAGCGCTGGTCAATTCTTCTTTAGCCTTTGAGGTTTCAGCTTGTTGGGATTTCAAGTTTTCTTGAAGATCAGTGAGTTGGTTTTCTTTAGTCCTCAGCTCAGCCTACATACATACAGTCATCTGATTTAACAAACGGTACAAGATTTGAAGTACCAACCACATAACAAGTTATGCACTTGGCACTTGGGGGCTAATGCATATTTGATCTTCATCTGTCAATCAAATCACAAAGTCCCAAGCTCAATACAGGTATTCAACTTGGCACTTGGGGGCTAATGGAGAGTTAACAAAAATTGAAATATCCAAGCAGGAAAAAGAACATGGAGGTTACCTCGAATTTTTCTTTCATCATATTCACCAGGCCAGCTTCATAATCACGGCTTGTGTACAGCCGGTTTAAGTAGCCAGAATGAAGATCTTGGGGGTTCAGAGCAGCGTAAGTTGCCGGATCAACATTCCACTTGCCCTTGCTCATAGTGGCAAATTCTTCTTTGGCGAGAATCGTTTGGATAAGGCGACCGGATTACCCGGTTCGTTGTGGCTAATGCCGATAATCCTGGCGTCATCGTCCTTGGTATCACCGGTTTGACGAGGGACGGTCGGTTTGTCGGCGGGCGGATTGGACTGGTGGATTTTTCAATCCGGGTTGGGCTTACGGGCTGGTCGGCGGGACGGGAGGTGTCAGCAGGCCTTTCTTGACAACAAAATCGTCATCTTGCGTTGGCGGATCATTGGTCATATCTTCACGAATAGCCGCTTCAAGATTTGAAGTATTTGTCGGTTGAGGCGATCTCTTCGTCGGTCGCTTTATCCAGGCGAGCCTTCTTGCTCGGCCTAGCATGGCCCTGAAAAGGCATAATAATAGTCAAATACATCATATACTACGCAGTTATGCAATAGAAACAATATGATATGTATAACTTATCCAAGCACCGTTTTAAGTGGTGGCAGCTGAGTAGCTGATGACTCGCCAGATGAGGAATGGGAAGTGACCTGATAATTGGAGTCAGATGGATTAAGAGGTTGACGAAAACAGCCCGCTTTAGAACAAGCACTGACAAGCAAATTAGAGACCTCTGAGCAGCGTTTCGAACCGGTGTGTTCGGTAAACCGGCGGAGGTAACTACCTGACCGTTGTGCCGAGTTGTGCGGCGAACTTCATGTTGTTGAGTCTTCATAAGAAATTTGGGATCCAAGCAAGCAAGGGGATGAGAAAATTTAATTTTCCGGTTTTCCCGACGGATTTTTAGTGAAGGCAAAGGATTTGAGTCAGAGGAGAGAATAGTTACCTCTACAACATCAGCACGGCTTCAAAGATCATCATCGACAAATATCATCATCAATTAGGCGTATGAAAAGTAAGCCAAGTGAATCAAGTTCTACCTCAAGGTCCGGATTACCCACATCGTCATCCACAGCCGGATCAGAAGATGCAGTGGTTTTCCTCTTATGAGGAGGCCTCTTGACAACTTTGGTCTTTGGCCGGATTGGTCTTTCCAGTTTGTCTGGCTTCTCTGGTTTCTCTTGTGGAAGTTTCTTGCTCCATAATGGATCATCACCCTGATTAAGCAGCAGTTGATGTTAAAAAAACATACCGGAAATGGCAGTAATATATTCAGTAAAAAATACAGTCAGAGTCTTACAGATGGTGGTTTGTTGGTAGCACAGAAGGGGAGCAGACTGGTTAGAACGCATGAAGGTGTTCGGTTTGTTCAACATTTTCTTCACAGCCTCGGTGACCTCATCATTGGTAAGCTGGATATTAACATGTCGGAGGGGTCGTTGGCGCTACCAAGGTACTCACACATTAAACCGGAGGCTGGGAGAGGGGCAGTATGCTCCATGATATCCAACAGCGTCGAGATCAATTCCTGTTAAACCATTGGCCATGAAGGCTCACGAGCTTGGAGAGTTGAGGCGTGTTTACTTCTCTCCTTGGCGGTTAATCTTTGCGGAAAGGGATGTGTATTACTGAGTCGCTCCGTATGAAAGCCAGGCAAAGGATTTTCATTGGCAGGAGAGGTGTCTCTGCAATAGAACCATGATTGATTCCATTCCTTGGGGTGGCTGTGCAGTTTGGCATGAGGATAAGTGACCTCCTTCCTTTTTTGAATCGCCACACCACCCAATTCTGTGTTGGACCCATCAGTGAATTCTGTGCGGCGGTTTAGATGGAAGCAGTCTCTAAACAGCTCAACTGTGGGTTCTTCTTGAAAGTATGCCTCACAGAGCACTTGGAAGTGACATATATTTGTATGAGGTGGGGCGGTATCTTGCAGACGGAGTTGAAAATTGGCTAAGACATCCGGTAAAATTTTGAACCGGGCGGGTTAAAACCGGGCTAAGTGATCTGCGAAAACTACAACCTCTCCTTCTTGAGGTGTGGGTGGACATTCTTTGCCGTGAACCCTCCAATGGATAGTATCCTTCTTGCTTAAAGCGCCCGGTCGAGAACCAGATTGTTTAATTGAGTTTGGTGACACGGGAAGGAGCCAGTTGCACTCATATACTTGTTTGGCCATGATAAAATCTACAAAAATATAAACCCGGTTCAAGAAATGTGTTGGGACAAAGAGAGAACCGGTGTACAATGCTAAATCGGAGACAACTACATCTAAACCGGAGCTCTATGAAGCGGCGATTATGCAGTTAAGGAGTTACGGCGGTTCAACAAGGGGACTAATGGTGTATACCGGTTTATTAATTCTTTCTATGTTAAGTTAAACCGCCTCATCTAAATATTGAAAGCAATTGAGGTTGCGAACGGCTAAGTGTGCAGAAACAGGTTTCACAAGATTTCTCTACAACGAAGGATCTGAAGCCAGATCAGAAAAGAAGAAAAATATCCAAAAAAGAATAAAGCGGAAGCGATATTGATGCAATGAGCAGGAAATAATATGCGAGATGTATGGGCGTGAGCCGCGAAACTTCTGAGCGGATGCTAAAAGCTACTACTAATCGGAGCTAGGTGTCATAGATCTATCCAGGAGTCTGGTATGAGCATGAACAGTTTATGGAGCACTGCAAGAACAAGAAACCCTAGAACAAATCTAGGTCGAGGGAAACTGAGGACCTACCAGAGTTGAGGAGATGCGGAAGATCGCTGCGTTTTTCACGAATGCGTTCAGGTTGATGCAGCGGCCCAAAGGCGGTGCGAAGGTCGGCAGCGGCAGCGGAGGTCCAAGGCTAGCGGCATAAGGAAGGCGAAGAAAAGGGGCGGAGGGAGAAAAGGAATGACCCTTGGTCCTATTTATAAGGCAAGAGACACATGTCGAGCACGTGAATCAAGGAACCACAAATGCAGGAAGCAGAGCTGTCGCCTCGGTTATTGCGGATCTGTTAAACAAAGAAGGTATCATGAATGCTATCTTTATGGGGACGTCATGCGGTTTACTGACAACCAGAGAAGGTGACATCACGGCGGTTCAACAACTACAAGAAGATGTTGAAGATGAAGGTTTTTTATCAAGGATTGACATGAACCTGTTCAAATCAATCTGGGGCCTAATGTTGGGGATATTACTACTGGGCGTAAACCGGCCTATCTGGGCCGGGTTAACTTCATCGATGAGATCAGCGGTGTAAAACCCAAGCATGAAGGTAAGGGCCCAAGGCACGTAGTCGGTTTTAGAACACATGGCCGTAAACCGGCCTGGTATGTAAACTTGTATTGTAAGTTAGGAATAGAGAGACCAACCGGATACAAGTATGAACCGGAGATTGGGACTCTGTGAATCGGCAGGCGTCACCCGTGTATATAAAGGGGGCGACCGAGGCGGTTCAAGGACAACAGAACAACAACTTCGAGACTTAGGCGAAGCTTGTTTGCTCCCTAGTCATCAAAACCCCATCAATTCAATCACAACTAGACGTAGGCTTTCACCTTCATCGAAGGGGCCGAACTAGTATAAAACCCTCTGCATCCCTGTGCCCGCTTTAACCCCTTCAAGCTAACCCGTTGCAATGGCTCCACGACTAAGTCCTTTCCCTAGGACACCTGCCGTGACAAAACCACGACAGGTAGTACAAGAGTAGATCTACCACGAGATCTGAGAGGCTAAACCCTAGAAGCTAGCCTATGGTATGATTGTTGTTCGTTCTACGGACTAAAACCCTCCGGTTTATATAGACACCGGAGAGGGCTAGGGTTACACAGTCGGTTACAATGGGAGGAGATCTACATATCCATATTGCCAAGCTTGCCTTCCACGCCAAGGAAAGTCCCATCCGGACACGGGACAAAGTCTTCAATCTTGTATCTTCATAGTCCAGGAGTCCGGCCGAAGGTTATAGTTCGGCTATCCGGACACCCCCTAATCCGGGACTCCCTCGTAGCCCCCGAACCAGGCTTCAATGACCATGAGTCCGGCACGCAGATTTGTCTTCGTCATTGCAAGGCGGTTTCTTCTCCAAATTCTGTGCACCTGTTGAATAGTGTCCGGATTTTCGTGAATATTGCGCTCCTTGGCTTCCACGCCCAATAATGGCCGTCTTCCACGTGTCAAACGAATGCGAAAAGCCAGGGTGTGTTTACTTTTACCACCTAGCTGCGCAAATAAGCTGCCTTATAAAAGAGACGAGGATTTAGATCCGAATCACACCATCTTCCTTAGCGAGCATTCATCGGAGCGCATCGTAAATCCATTCCATCATGGCGGTCGACACAACTCCTCCTCTCGCCCTACCAGCTCAGCACTGGAGATTGGGAGAGATGTTAAAATCCACACAGCGAGCTAGTGGCGCTCCAAACCAAGGATTTCTTCCCCCAGCCTTCATGGTCCCGGTTCGAGCCGGACTCGCCATCTATAATGGCGGAAAGCAGGCGGAGAGCGTCCCCGATCCCTCCAAAGGAGAGCGGGTATGCCTTGTCCCTTACTTAATAAGAGGGCTCGGATTTCCAATTCATCCGTTTCTCCGGGGGCTCCTGGAGTTCTATGGCCTCCAGCTGCACAACCTTACGCCTGCCTCCATATTGCATATTGCGGGCTTCGTAGCCCTTTGCGAGCTGTTCTTGGGCGTCGAGGCTCATTTCACGCTGTGGAAGAAGCTGTTCTGCCTTGTGCCCCGTTCTCAGGAGGGGTCGATATATCAAGTGGGCGGAGCCGAACTATGGCGCATCACCGGGACGGGATATCTATCCGGAACACCAAAGAAGGCATCCGAAGACTGGCCTTCAGAATGGTTTTATATAGAAGATGTTCCCCTGCCGGAGCCTGTTCGGATCGGCCGTCCCGAGTTCAATAATGCTCCTTTGAATAAGCGCCTAAGCTGGCGCCCACGGAGCCCTCAGAAGGAAAATGACAGGGACGTCCTTTACCTGATGAGCCGGATAAGATTACTAGCTCATTCCGGACTGACCATGATCGGGGTCATGGCCACATGCATTATGTGGGGGGTGCAGCCGCTTCAGTATAGAGGCCACCCCATGTGGGATTTCAATGGGGAGGATGATGCCACCCGCTGCGGCCGTAAGGAGCCGGGATCGGTTGCTGCTCGGACGAAGTCCTTGCCCGCATTATACAAGGGAGAAGAGGAGGATTTCCTCCGCGTCAGTCCACAGGGCGGATTTCTATGTACGATCCTCCAAGTTGGGTAAGCGGACACTTCTTTATGCCCATCCGTTCCATATTCCCATAGTTAAATACCTTATCTTGTGATTTTGACGCATGAATTGCGCCAGGCCATAAAGGATATAAACAGCCCACCTCCACAACCCGAGGATCCGGAACGGTCCCTCGATCCGGCGTCCCAAGAGGATCCGTACATATCCGTGGAGCTGATCGATGGGGTATTTTACCAACTGAGCATCGACAATGCCTTGGTTGCCATTATGACCGATTACCCCGGAATATTTCCAGCCTCACAGGTAATTGAGACCGAAGTCCCAATACTTTAAAAATGATCCCTCTGTGCTTATCTTTGATCACCGTATATCAATGGCGTCTTGCAGGGGGAGCCCTTGAGGCGGAAGGCCGAGCCTGCGGTTGTCGAATTTCGGGTTCCGGCAGACCCTTGAGGTTCGAACACTGGGGTGCGCACGGAGATCCAACCCTCCACCGTCTCGCACCTCGCCGAATCGCTGGGACCTAAACTACTAAATGGAACAGCACAAGAGACACGAGATTTATACTGGTTCAGGCCACCATTGTGGTGTAATACCCTACTCCAGTGTGTGGTGTGGTGGATTGCCTCTTGGGCTGATGAGGAACAATACAAGGAAGAACAGCCTCGCGAGGGTCTGTTCTTGGCGGGTGCGATGAACTGCTAGGTGGAGTTCAGTTGCTCTAGCTACTAGTTTCTTGATGAGGATCCGAATCCCCCTGCCCTGGGGGTGGCTACTCCTATTTATAGGCGAAGGCCCTGGGCCTCTTCCCAAATATTGAGCGGGAAGGGCGCCAACAATTGGCCATTTTGAAGGGGAACAGCGGGTACACTTATCCTGACTAAAGGTGGTCCTCGCTTTGCCAAAGGCTTTGGTGATAGCGCCTTTGTTTGGGCTCCACAATGACTCCTTCCAGCCGTTGGGCTGGTCTTGGTCTTGTTGCACCCAAGCGGATGCCTTTGCTTGATGCTCTCGCTGCGCTTGCTCCCTTTGCACCAAACAGGAAAGGAGGGCGGCTGCGTGGGCTGGCGCTTGGCGCCCTTGGTAAATCATGGCTTGCGTCATGGGCACGTCGCGAGGTACCCTGCCTTGAACTCTCCGCCTCCTCATGAGCCCGACTGGCCAGCGAGGCCGTGCGAGGAAGCTCCTTGTCGTCCGCCCGTAATCTGGCCCCTCGCGAGGGTCTTGACCTTGCGTTGATGAAGATGGGTCGTGTTGGGCCTCCTTCGAGCCACGCCGCAGGCCGCAGGCAGGCAAGTCTGGGGACCCCTGTTCCCAGAACGCCGACATTAGCCAGGCCTGGCGGCGCTCGAACTTGGCTGAGCGAGAGGCGAAAGGGCAAGTCTGGCGTCGCGGGCCCTAACAGCCTGCTGACCTTAGGGCGCCAGCGTGGCGGTTGATTAGACGCGTGCGCCTTGCTTCCCGCGATGCCTTGGTAGCTGCCCAGATTCGACAAGTCCACGCATGCAGTCGGTCATGATTACGGTGATCGTGGAGGCGATGGTTGGCCTTCGCCGGCTATAAGCTGAACGGCCTTGGCGCCCTTCCAGTCTATCCTTGTTGTCTCTCCTTCTTCTCCATGGCTCCATCAAGGAAGTTCTCGGCCGCAGAGAAGGGGAAGGGCCGTCAGGTCGAGTCTTCCTCTCCTCCGCCTCAGCATGGTCGAGGTCGCCCTCGCAAGCCTCCCGTGGCCTCCACGGCGGTCCCCCGCGGCCAGGGGGGAGGCTCTCAGCATGGCGACGAGCGGCTGGCCATGGTCGGAGGGCGTGCCCCGGCTGCGCGTCCCCCGAGGCCGCGCCTCCATGCTGCTGAAGCGCTGCCGGAGTTCATGGTGAGGGAGGAGGAGCCGTCCGGCGTCCGGCTTCAGCTCAGCGCTTCCTCTGGGTGAGCTCCAGCTCGTACCTGGGTGGCCTTTAGCTCAGGCGGATAGCTGCTGCAGCCGGGCCGTGGGCTTCCACAGGAGGTCTGCTCTGAGAATCTGTTCTGACCAGCAGGTGGCGGGCGTTCGCTCGCGCCTGTGATCTTCGCCCGGCGGTGCTCCTGCACTTCAAGTACGATGGTGGCGCCACCCTCTACGTGAGGGTGTTCGGGAGCAGTCGCGCATGGGGTGCTGCCACGAAGACGACGACGGGCCGAGGACTCAGCCCGGCGTGGATGGAGAGGCGGCAGCTGGGCGGCTGGCGATGCCCGTGACTCCTCATGCTTCACCACCTCTTCTTCGGGTGGTGATTCTTCCTGCAGCGGCCGCGGCCAGCCCCCACGCTACCGCGCCTGCTTGGGGGTGGCAGCGGGTCCGCTTGCCGCGCCTTGATGAAGCGCGAGGAGTCCGCTGAGCTCCGGAGACGGCTTGAGCCTTCCAAGAGGGCCGGCACGGGGCGTGCTTCATCTGGTTTTGTCCTTTTCCTTTCTTTTCTCCTGCGCAAAAAGGCAGCAATGTGTGGCCCCGTGGGGGCGCGTTTAGGTTAACGCCGTTAATTATTGTACTGCTTTTGTTATCGTGATACTGTTCCTTTACATTTGTCGCCCATTCGCAAGTGAACTCCAGCCGTGGCATGAGGCGACAGATCCGAGCCCGTGTTAGCGTTGTGCTGCCTGTGAGGCATGGTCGGGAGGGTGCTCGGCTGTGGACCAGGGCCATGAAAACTTGAGCGATAGGGGTAAGGCAGCTCGCGAGGGCTCCCGAGGCTTACGCCTCATGAGTCCCCATGCAAGAGAAATCGAGGCGGGAGGCGAAAAAGATCGAAGAACCACGGACCAAAAGATGGCGATAGTTTCGATAAAAACTCCAAATGGGAATAACTAGTCAAGCTGCAGAAAGCAAATGAAAAAGCGGCGTCCGGCACCTAGTCTAGTCTTGACGTCTTCTCACCTTGGCAGAGCTAAGTGCTGCTGCTTTGGGCGTGGGAGGGAGCCCGGGGCTGAGGCCGGCACTCCTGAGACTCGGGCGTGTCTGGACCCAACTCATTATTACGTGAGAGTGTCACGGGCGTGAGCTTCACGGGCATTGGCCCTCTTCACGAGCTCCGGGCCTTTCTTACGGGAAGCGAGCTTCACAGGCGTTAGCCCTCTTCACGGGCTCCGAGCCCTTTCCGAGCAGCTTCACAGGCGTTCGCCTTCTTCACAGGCTCTGGGCCTTTCTCGAAAAAGATGAGCTTCACAGGCATTCGCCTTCTTCACAGGCATTGGGCCTTTTCCGAAAAGAATGAGCTTCGAAGGCATTCGCCTTCCTCACAGGCACTGGGTCTTTTCCAAAGAGAATGAGCTTCACAGGCATTCGCCTTCTTCACAGGCACTGGGCCTTTTCCAAAGAGAATGAGCTTCACAGGCATTCGCCTTCTTCACATGCACCGGGCCTTTTCCAAAGAGAATGAGCTTCACAGGCATTCGCCTTCTTTAGAGGCACTAGGCCTTTTCCAAAGAGAATAAGCTTCACAGGCATTCGCCTTCTTCACAGGCACTGGGCCTTTTTAGGGGTAAAACCTCCGGAGTCTTTGGATGTTCTCTGGCGTTACGTATAGGTACTCCCTCTTGAGTCTCCAAGCGCCGCGGGCAGGCACGGAAACATGAACAACCTTGAACAGGCCCTCCCACATGGGAGAGAGCTTATCACAGTCCCTCCCGGAGAGGACCGGTGAGCACGAGGTCCCCTACCTCGAGAGTTCTGAGGCGGATGTTGTGGCGGTGGTATCGCGGAGTGCTGCTGGTACCTTGCCGCTCATGGCCGCAGCTTCTCGACGGCGCTCCTCCCTGACCGAGGGCCGTCCCCCGCATGGCGTCCTGCAGCATTTCATCAAACGCTAGGACCCGCGCGGATCGACGCTTGACCTCGTGAGGGAGGATCGCTTCGGCTCCGTAGACCAGGAAGAAGGAGGTCTCTCTAGTTGGCTTGGTTGCGGTCGTGCGGATGGACCACAACACGGACGGAAGCTCGTCATACCAGCCTCTGCCGCAGGCCTCCAGTTTCTTCTTGAACGTCCTGGTCTTGAGGCCTCTCAGGACCTCTGCGTTGGCCCGCTCGGCCTTTCCATTGCTGCGGGGGTGCATCACTGAAGCGTAGCATATGTGCGTCCCAAGGTTAGCGCAGTACGTTTTAAAAAGGTTACTGGTGAACTGCGAACCGTTGTCGGTGATGATGCGGTTCGGCACTCCGAACCGGCTCACGATGCCCTTGATGAACTTGACCGCAGAACCAGCGGGGATGGTGCGGATGGCCTCGACTTCGGCCCACTTGGTGAATTTGTCCTGGCGGCGTCAGGTGGCGATAGCCCCTGGCGCCCGAGGAAAAAGGGCCCAGGATGTCGGCCCCGGACCGCGAATGGCCAAGTGAGGGGATGGTTTGCAGACCTCCTGGCTGGCTGGTGGATCTGCTTGGCATGGAATTGGCAAGCCTCGCCAAGCCTTCACGAGTTCAACAGCGTCATTGGCCTTGATGGGCCAATAGAAACCGCTGCGGAACACCTTGCCGAAGCGAGGGCCCGTGGCGACGAATGGTGCCCACAATCTCCACCATGTATATCTGCGGCGGTTCCTTCCCTGTTCCTTGGTGATGCGGTAGCGAGGATACGTCGTTTGGTCGTTTCCGGTAGAGCTCTCCATCCATGATGATGTATGCCGTGGCTTGCCGCGCCAGACGCTCTGCCACCTCCTCCTTCTCCGGCAAAGTTCCATGCGTTAAGTAACTCTTGAGCTCCATGATCCAGCACCCCTCTTGAGGTTCCATCGTTAGGGCAGGCGTGCTCTGAGGCGGAACCCTGTTTGGGGCTTCGAGGCAGGTGGCTGAGGAGCTCCACCCGAGGCTGTCTTGTGCTTGATATGGCGGCAGGGCTGAGGGCTTGAAGAGCCGTTCCTCAAGGCGCCCGGCTCTGGGGTAACCTCCTGGAGGCTCGTTTGGTGATGTCGTCGGCCTCTTGATTGGTACATGAGGGCACATCTTGCAGCTCCAACCCCTAATTGTTTCTCCATCCTGCGGACCTCCATGAGTAGGCCTCCATGTGTTCATTGGCTCGTACACCTTGTTGGAGAAATTGGCGAGGAGCTGCGAATCGCCCTTGATGGTAAGGCGCTTCACCCCAGTGGTAGCGGCAGCCTTGACCGCTTCTCGGCCCCTCGTATTCTGCTATATTGTTGGAGACCTTCTCACCCTTTGGAAGCAGAGCTGCCGCGGCATAGTAGAGCTTGTCTGGCGGGAGATATGAGCACCGCCCAGCCCAGTATACTGTCTGGAGAACAGCTCCGTCGAAGTACATGACCCAACCTGGCGCTTAAGCTTCACAGGGAGAGGGATCGATCCTCGCCCGGCTCTGAGGCCGGTGCTGTCCATTCGACCCACGAAATCTGCGTGTGGCCCCTTGATGACTCTGGTGGTGCTGAACTCGATCTGGAACGCTTGCAGCTCAATGTTCCACTCGGCGACCCTTTCGGCCGAGTTGGGGCTCCTAAGCACCCTCTCCAGGGGGTATGCCGAGACAACCTTTATTGGATGACCCTGGAAGTAGTGCTGCAGCTTGCGCGAAGCCACCAATAGCGCGAGGAGGAGCTTCTGCGGCATGGGGTACCGTGCCCTCGCATCCCATAACACTGTGCTAGCGAAGTACACCGGGTGCTCGACGAGGCTAGGGGCGTCGGTGCTGGTGGCGTCTTCCGGAAGCTGTGGTGCCTCCCGAGGCGACAGCGCCTCCGGAAGCTGGGTGCTTGGATGGGGGGCCTCTCCCGCCCTTGGTGTGCTCTGCTGCGATGGCTGATCTTCTTCCATTGCGGTCTTTGGCTGCGAGTTCCTACGATTCGGCCTTGCCTTAGCTCGGGTGGCCGCCGTGGTCTTGGCTTTGACGCTCCTCCCTAACTGCCACCAGGGCTGCGCTAGCGAGTAGGGAGTGGCGGCGAGGTAGAGTACCAAGCGCTCACGAGGCGGCGGGGCCACCATCCTTTGGAGGGCTGGTCGGTACCTCTTGAGGTCTTGGAACACTTTGTCGGCCTCTTGAGTCCATTGAAGGGCCCTTTTTCTTCATCGGTGGAAGAAAGGCAGCGCCCGCTCCCCAATTGGGAGATGAAACGGCCCGGCGCCATTCTGGCGCCCGTGAGCTTCTGCATTTCCACGAGGGTCTTTGGTGGGCTCATGTCCTCAACTGCCTTGACCTTTTACAGGTTGGCCTCGATGCCTTGGTGGGACACGAGGAAACCCGGGGAGCTTACTGAGGAACTCCAAACACACACTTCTCCGGGTTGAGTCGCAGGCTCACTGCGTTGAGGCTCGCGAAGGTTTCTTCCAAGTCTTGTATCAAGGTCTTGGCCTCGCGACACTTCACCACAATGTCGTCGACGTAAGCCTCCACATTCTTCCCGAGTTGTGGGCCCAAGGTGATGTGCATGAGCCGCTGGAAGGTTGCCCCCGCGTTGCGCAGCCCGAATGGCATGCATGTATAGCAGTACACTCCACATAGGGTTAAGAAGGCCGTCTTTTCCACGTCTTCCACCGCCATCTTGATCTTTTGATAGCAGGAAAAGGCGTCCAAGAAGCATAACAGGTCACACTTTCGGCGGTGGAATCGGCGATCCGGTCGATGCGAGGGCGGGAGCGGATCATGCGGGCATGCTTTGTTGAGGTTGGTGAAGTTGACACACATGCGCTCCTTTCCTCCCTTCTTTGGCACCACCACGGGTTGGCCAGCCAATCTGGGTATCGGACCTCGCGAATAACCCCGCGGCTTCTAGCTTGCGGGTCTCTTGAGCGATGAAGGCCTGCTTTTGAGTGGACTGCCTTCTGTATACGCTTCACAAGACGCACGCGTTGGGGCACGTTGAGGTGGTGCTCGATGGCGCCCGTGGAATCCCCGCCAGCTGATCGGGCTCCCAGGCAAACACCTTCTTGTTCGCACGCAGGAACTTGACAAGGGCTTCCTCCTGTTCGGGCTCGAGGTTGGCGCCTATGGTGAAGGTGGCGTTTGTGGACCCATCCTCGTCGACAGGTATCTGCTTGGTCTCCGCCTTGTCTTGAGTGAACAACTGCTTCTTCTTGGTCGGCGCAGCCCCCTTGGGCTTGAGGGCTTCGCATCGGCCAGGCTGCGCTGCGACGCCGTCTTGAGGGTGAGCTGGCCTTTCATGGCGCACCTTCAGTATCCCAGACGCAGTGAGGGCGCCCGCTGCTCCCGGGCATCTTCATGAGGTTGTACCCCGGGTGGGTTGCGGCCATGAATTTGGCCAAAGCTGGACAGCCAAGGATGGCATTGTAGGGGAGGCCGATGGGGGCGATGTCGAAGTCGACCAGTTCCGTGCAGAAGTTGTCGTAGGTGCCGAGGTTCACCGGAAGCCGGATTTGCCCCAAGGAGCTGGATGACCCTCCTCCTCGCCCGAAAAAAGGCCGGCTGGGCTGCAGCCGCTCCTGGGTATCTGAGAGGAGGTTGAAGGCCTCGGCCGAGAATGCGTTGAGGCCGGGCGCCGCCGTCGATGAGGGTCTGGTGACAGCAACTTTGGCAGATGGTGGGTGTCTGCGAGAACATGGGGAGCGCACCGAGCCGACCGAGTTGGTAGGGTGGTCGAGAGTCGAAGGTCAGCCCGGCCGATGGCTCAAATCCGGTCTCGAGGGAGCCTGCCGCGGAGGCGGCGCCAACCCGGGCGGACGAATGTCTTGACATGGCGGCTGGAAGGCGGCGCTGCGAGCCGCCAGAGGGCTGCGCACGACCGGAGGAACGGCGCGACGGGCGGGTGACGAGAAGCTGCGCGGCTCCTCCCGAAGGTCGCCAAGGAGCACAGGGACGATGCTTGCTGCCGTCCCCGCGCGCGATGGCGGTGTTGGCGGCGGGCGGTGAGGAACAGCGAAGCGCCCGCCGTCGGAAGCCGTCCGGCGACATGGGAGGCAAAGCGGCTCGGCGCTTCAGCCTTGAGCGACAGGCGTCGAACATGGTTGCGTGGTCGGGGAAGAACGGCGGCGGAAGGCAGATTCGGCGCACCCCTACCTGGCGCGCCAAATGTCGGATTTCGGGTTCCGGCAGACCCTTGAGGTTCGAACACTGGGTTGCGCGCGGAGATCCAACCCTCCACCGTCTCGCACCTCGCCGAATCGATGGGACCTAAACTACTAAATGGAACAGCACAAGAGACACGAGATTTATACTGGTTCAGGCCACCATTATGGTGTAATACCCTACTCCAGTGTGTGGTGTGGTGGATTGCCTCTTGGGCTGATGAGGAACAATACAAGGAAGAACAGCCTCGCGAGGGTCTGTTCTTGGCGGGTGCGATGAACTGCTAGGTGGGGTTCAGTTGCTCTAGCTACTGGTTTCTTGATGAGGATCCGGATCCCCGTGCCCTGGGGGTGGCTACTCCTATTTATAGGCGAACCCCTGGGCTTCTTCCCAAATATTGAGCGGGAAGGGCACCAACAATTGGCCATTTTGAAGGGGAACAGCGGGTACACTTATCCTGACTAAAGTTGGTCCTCGCCTGCCAAAGGCTCTGGTGATAGCCTTTGCTTGGGCTCCACAATGACTCCCTTCGGCTGTTGGGCTGGTCTTGGTCTTGTTGCACGAAGCAGATGCCTTCGCTTGATGCTCTCGCTGCGCTTGCTCCCTTTGCACCAAAGAGGAAAGGAGGGCCTTGGCTGTGAGTTGGCGCCTGGCGCCCTTGGTAAATCATGGTTTGAGTCATGGGCACCTCGCGAGGTACCTGCCTTGAACTCTCCGCCTCCTCATGAGCCAGCCTGACGAGGCCGTGCTCGAGGAAGCTCCTTGTCGTCCGCCCATGGCAATCTTGGCCCCTCGCGAGGTCTTGATCTTCGTTGATGAAGATGGGTCGTCTTTGGGCCTCCTTGAGCCTCGCCCGCAGACCCTTGAGCGAGCAAGTCTGGGGACCCCTGTTCCCAGAACGCCGACAGCGGTGGTTAGCCAACAAGGGGCAGCAAGGCCCAACAGGCTGAAAAGAAGTGCGGTCCGGATTGAGACGCCGACACCACGGTATGGCATGCCGCCTTATTCTCAGGTTTTATTCCCGGAAGGTATACTAACGCTCGTGCTCTCTTGGGAAAAAGCGCTCGCGGACTATATCCGGAGAGGCTGTAATCGAGCCTCCACCAGCCAGGGCTCCAAAGCCCGAGTCGAAGCGGAGGCGAACACGAGGCGTCGTCGGACAATCCTCCGACGAGGAGGATGCGACGAACTATCTGCCACCAATTCGAGGTGGAGAGTGCCATGAATCATAGGCGTCGCGGACTGTTCTTCGTGGCGCATGTTTCTCCCAAGAGGCATTGGATGCCTTCAATTCGGAGAATCGCACCTCCGTGCCGCTCAAAATGGTCTAGCGAGCCCACAGAGCAGTATGTGAAAGACATACGGGTGAGAAAATTTGATGGTTATATATACCAGTAGCCCCAGAGACTTGAAATAGTTAGAATAACTGATTTAAGGATCATTTGTTATGCAGGATCTTACAAAAAAGAATACCCAACTGTCCCAGGAGCTGGAAAATTGTGCAAAGCCCAACTTGAGGCGCACTAGCCGCTGCAGGGGAGGCCAAGGAGACCCCCTCTGGTAATATATGCTTCGAAATATAAGTTTGTTGTGAAGTGCGGCGTATGTGTAAATCTGACAATATCATTGCAGATGACGCCGAAGTAGATCCGGACAAGCAACAACTCTTGCGCCGGTTAAAGCCGGGGAGAGCGTGCTTACGAGGGTGAGGCAGGAGAAGAATAATCTCCAAGATGTCAACACCCAGTGGGAGAGGAACTCAAAGATGTTCGTGCTTGTTGGCGGACTCCGTGAAGGAGAATCGACGGCTTCGACGCGACATTTTTAGTAAGTGCTTGAGCGAACTTTGAAAAAGAGTTCGGCGAGGAAGTCGACTAACAGAGTTATGTCTGTAGGTATGCTCACAGGTCGTCCTGCAGAGGAAATGCCCGGTTCTACGGGTGACCTTCTTCCCGAGCTCTTACAACTGCACGAACGAGTTCGGCAGGTGATGAAGGGCGTCACCCAGGCCTTGTGGCCATCTGTCTCCCTGCCCGAAGGCCTTGGAGAGCTTGCAGAGAGGCTTAAGGGGGCGCGACGGCGCTTCCACTACAAGAATCTTGTTAATCCATGACGGAATAAGTCCGTCACAGACCTATGCAAAACTGTCTTGGAAGGGTGTCCATGACGGATTTGATATCCGTCATGTATATCGCGTCATAATTAGACACTGTACACTCCATGACGGATCTTGGCTGTCATGGATGGCACTTAACGGACAAGCACAGGACGACGTTAACTTTTCAGCCACGTCAGCATCTGACATGGCGGCCCATGTAGAAATGGGCCATCTAAATTTTTTGGCCCGTTAAATTTCAGCATCATCCATGATTGATAGCCCATATGGTAATAATCGACCCAATTAGAGTTTACGTCCATTAATTTCAGCTTAAGCACACTACTTTCAATCCAGAAAGTTAGTCCATCTCTCTTTCATCATGCATGGAAATTTTAATCCAATAAGAATGGAAATTTTAAGACAATAAAAACTAGACAGAAAACATATGCCCACATTATTAAAAAAAATGAAAATTACATAAACACACCCCAAAATACACCTGTACAGGAAAAAAAAGTTCAAGTTTTACAAGCTTGTCTCTGAGAACACTATGCTGAACTATAGCCATGTGGTCGTAGATCCACCCGTCCATGTCGAAGTCTTGAACACATATACATTGTAGAAAATGCTCCCCATAAATCAATATCTCGCCACATGACGAAACATTTGTTACTTTAAAAAATATTATAGCCAGTAGGTAAACTAGACAAAGTAGCTTACTAATGTCATCAAGTTATATATTTTATTCACTCCCAGGATGCAAAGTAGTGCAACAAATTTGATCTAAAGTGTGGAAAGAAACAACTAGTGGCAGTAGCCCACCGTCTAATCATATCAGCATATTTACACCATCAGATATTTATAGATAATGAATAGATAGTAATAGAAATAAAAGAGTTAGAACAAACACAAAAAATGAATTACATGTTGTCCTAAATTCTTAGATGTTACAATGCCTACAAATGAGAATAACAAAGTATCTACTACGTATAAAACAAGAATAAACGTGATGTTGCTTAAAGTTAATCCAAAGAAAAGTGCGTGAACTGAAAGTATAATCAAGTTGTCCTATGAGCGATAAAGCAACGAAATATCACAGAACTCCAAGTACAACAACAGCAGCCATTGAGGACATAAATCAGTAAAAAAGATGGCATAACTACCATATAATATCCACCACACAGACACATGAAATTGAGTGATGGACTTGACATAATGGCCCTTAAAAAAATTTAGAAACTTCACACTCAACTAGAATGAAAAAATTCACATATGCACTACATAGACATTCTCTTTAAATTCACAAGCCATTGAAATATTCACCATATAAGTACCATTCAACATATCAATTAACATAAAAAATTTCGTAATAAGAGAAAGAAAAATATGCTCTCGACCTATCATTCTGAGTATGAATTGAATTATAGCCAAAGATAGCACCGCAAATAACCATTCATACACAATTGAACATACTATTCTCAAACAAGCTAGTTGTTTCTACAGAAAAATGATTGTTCACTAATGATGTCGATGAAGATACATATATAATTAACAAAGCCAATGTATGATAGATTAGTAGACAAGTCGCAATAGGACTCTGTAAACAATTACAGAGAATGGATGTCCTACATGATGGCCAACTACCACCAGTTCACAATAAATCAAACACACCTTTACGATGTAAATTTCTGCACAATTAAGTACTCCCTCCATCCCATAATATAAGAACATTTTTGACACCACACTAGTGTCAAAAACGCTCTTATATTATGGGACAGAGGGAGTACATCACAAGCATATACCACAGCATGTATACATGAGAAGCTTCTGTATACATACAGATATATCCAGCAACTTAAGTTTATGGTGTGAATCTTTTTTGCAGAACCCCTTATACCATTAGTTATTCAAACACACATCTGTCTTGTATCTTTCATTGCACACTCAACCAAACACCAGTAGATCAATTAACAAGCATGTTACCAGAGGAACGTCAACACGTTTCATGTTATGCTAGCAGTAATCATCCGTGCAAAATACGAGGAATATACAAGTAGCAGGTTCTATATTTAGATCCAGCGTATGTAGACAAACCAGCCATAGCTGATAAAAATAACAAGTGGGTGTGGAAAGGGATCAAACTCACGCTGTGTATCTTGCCGTCGTGCGGACACACCGCAGCTTCCCTGGTCATTACTTTATTGACCGTGTTCATCGGCCTCCAGTCCAACGCACCGAGCCGGCAACAAGTGGAGACTAGGGTTCGCTGCCATGCCAAGTCGTCACGGTAGACCGGCCACTGCAGAGCCGCACTGCTCTTACAAATCTAGTGTCGGGGTTGAGCTCCATGCCGAATCTAGCACACCCAAGACGCCGCTGTTCGCACCTAGGGTTGGTGCCGCCATCGAACTCGCGTGATTTACAACACAGGCTGCAGATTAGCCATCGTTATCGAGGAGGGGGCGGAGGAGTTGGGGCCAGCGGGAAAGGTAGAGGATGGAGGAGTGGGAGTGGAGGAGGTACGGGAGAGGCCGGGGGGAGAGAGGGCGCAGCCGGGAGGTGGAGGAAGGGATGGTGAAAGGAGGGGCCGCCAGATCGAGAGGGTGCAGTGGAGGGAGAGGAGGGGGATCGGGGATGGGGATAAAGATGATGGGGGCGGCGGCGGAGGGAGAAAGGGATAGGGCAAGAGAGGCAGAGACTTAGGGTTAGGTCTTATACGGTGAATGATTTAGATGGGCTTTAGTGGGCTCGAAATTTTTACCAGCGCGCGCTAATGAAACTCTAGGCGCGCCCTCCATCCTCCTCGCGCGCAACCTCCTCGCGCCCTCCAAATTCAAGCGCATCCTTCCTTTTCTTTTAGTTTTTATATATAATCATCCACACTGAACAAATAAAAAACATGTACGACACATCAACAAGAACCACCCGTGACCGTGGATGGTGTATAAACAATGAAAAAAGTGATCCTAGCTACCTAGCTAGTCAATCCATGACAGTATTCATGACGGAACCTTCGTGTCTGTCATAAAGGAGCTACCGATTTGGCTGTCGTCCGCCTCTTGCTGATCTGTGACGGTTTTCATGACGGTTCCCAAGAACGTCACCAGAAATCCGTCATGGATTAACTGATTTCTTGTAGTGTTCCGATTATGGAAGATATCGGCCTGCCGTCAAGGCGCCAGGGAGGCCTGGGCCATGGTGAAGACGCGGTACACGAAGGCTGACCCAAACCACATGGCCGAGGTCGGACCTATGGGGCCCGATGGGAAGGAGATCCTGTGAGCTTAGTGTGCGACCAAGTAGAATTGGCCGCAAAGTATTCCCAACAGGACTGTAAACTAGACAACCTATTAGATGGTATTGAGGAGGAATACACCCAGTCGAATTGACTATGTAATTTAAGATGACATGTAAAAATGCCTTCTAGCTGGATTGTAGATCGTTTGTCATGGACCTTTTCGCTTCAACCTCGGGACCCTATAGTCCGGAGTGTGTCCGAATACCATCACAATTATGTAAGAACCGGGGTATGCGTGGAGACCAGGCGTAGGGGTCATTAGTGCTTTAACAGACAAGTTCCCAACTAGTTATGTTATATTACATGGTTAGTAAGAAACATCTTCCAGGGAGAATAGTTCCGTTAGGGGTTCCTTTCCACAGGAGGCATGCTATAAAGTGCATGTTAGGACTGCAAAAAAGCGAGAAAAAGCATCTGGGGCGGATAAATAAATAAGTGAGAAATCATCTTTAGTTCACCGACCGAATATTCCCTTAAGAACGCTAGCTTTCGGCTTCACCCGATCTAAGGTACACATCCGGCTGACCAGCGGTAACAATCGCAGGTGCTCCTTTACCACCTAGCCGAACAATCGGGAGCGTAGGGGTAAGCAGGAGGCGAGCAACCCAGCTTGGCCAAAACTTAAGTCATATCGATGCATATAATGGTGAATGAAAGGTACATGCGGGCGTTACACATGTGTTAGGCATAAAGCCGGTACAAATAAGCACATTAAAGAAGCCCCGAGTATAATGAGCGCGGATAGCGCGTCAAGTGTGTCGCGAACAATGCTGTGAACGAGCCTTTAAAGGCTGTAAGAAAAAGAAGGAGAAGGAGAGAAATATAAGATAGCTCTTGTGTAAAAAAGTAGGCGAGAGGAAGGAGGCGAACTTCGAGAATCCGGCGCTAGGCGTAGAATCTTCGGAGACGGGCTGCGTTCCATGGGTTCGGCTCGAGTCGGTTATCCGATGCATCTCGCAGACGGTACACTCCACCGGTCAGGACATGGTCGATAATAAAGGGACCTTCCCATTTGTGCTTGAGTTTGTCCTTTTTCTTGTCCGGCGTAGGAACTAACTTCGCCAACATTGTAAGTTTTGGCCCGTACTTCTACTGCTTTGATATCTTCGAGCTGCTTTGTTGATAGAATCTGGAAGCGGGCTTTGGCCACGTCACGCTCCTCCTCCAAGGCGTCCAAACTGTCCTGCCGATCGAGCTCGGCTTCTCTTTCTTCGTACATGCGCCTTGGCGAGTCATGAATTATGTCGCAGGCGGAGAACTGACTTTGAGCCGTATACCATAAAGAATGGTGTGAATCCGGTGGTGCGATTGGCGTGGTCCGCAGCCCCAAGAGTCTGGTCGAGCTCCTCTACCCAAAGGTCGTGTTAGATTCCTTGAGGACCGCACTAATCTGGGTTTGATGCCGCTCATTATTAGACCATTTGCTTGCTCGACTTGGCCGTTAGTTTGAGGGTGATAGGCTGAAGCATAGTCGAGCTTGATGCCCATGTTTTGCACGAGTTTGACCTCGTCGGCCGTGAATTTCGTGCCGTTATCGGTGATGATGTTGTGGGGGACAACTTTATGTGATGTACGACCCCCGATATGAAGTCTATCACCGGTCTGGATTCGGCCATATTAACAGGCTTGGCCTCTATCCATTTGGTGAATTTATCCACCATGACCAGTAGGTATTTTTGCTTGTGGGTTCCTCCTTTAAGGGGTCCAACCATGTGAAGACCCCAGACCGCGAAGGGCCAGGTGATGGGTATAGTTTGGAGGGCGGTGGGTGGCATGTGGCTTTGATTAGCAAAGAGTTGGCAACCGACGCATCATTGGACTAAGTCCTGAGCATCTGCCCAGGCCGTCGGCCAATAGAATCATGTACGGAAGGCCTTGCTTACTAGGGCCCGGGCTGCGGCGTGGTGCCCGCTGAGCCCGGCATGAATTTCAACCAGTAGATTCCACCCTTCCTCTTCAGAGATACACCTTTGAAGGACTCCGGTGGTGCTTTTATTATAAAGCTCTCCCTCATGGACTTTATAGGCTTTAGATCGCCGCACTATGCAGTGTGCCTCGTTTTGGTCCTCGGGAAGTTCCTGCCTGATTAGGTAGGCTAGGAATGGTTCCGTCCATGGGGCAATGACTGCCATTATTACATGGGATGAAGATGTTACTTCGTTGGCAGAGCCTCCAATTGTGTCACAATATTCGGTGTCGGGCAGTGCTGTTGTGTCCGGGCTGTTATTTCCGGACTCCCCTTCCAATGATACGGATGGCTTGAATAGCCTCTCTAAGAAGATATTGGGGGGGGGGGGGGGGACGGCATCGCGCTTTGTGCCAATGCGTGCCAAGACGTCTGCTGTCTGATTGTTTTCCCAGGCTATATGGTGAAATTCGAGCCCTTTGAACCGAGCTGACATTTTTAGGAAGGCGTTGCGATAAGCTGCCATTTTCGGATCCTTGGCATCAAAGTCTCCATTTATTTGGGATATCGCGAGGTTCGAGTCCCCGCGCACCTCTAGGCGTTGAATGCCCAAGGATACTGCCATCCGGAGACCATGTAGAAGGGCCTCGTATTCAGCAGCATTGTTGGAGTCCGTATACATTATCTGGAGTACGTATTGAATGGTATCTCCTGTTGGGGACGTCGGGGCGGCCTTGACCCCAGACCAGCCAACATTTTGGAGCCGTCGAAGTGCATGATCCAGTTGGAATATGTGCCGTACTCTTTAGGGAGTTCGGCTTCAGTCCATTCGGCGATGAAGTCGGCCAAAACTTGCGACTTAATTGCTCGCCGTGGCTTATAGGTTATGTCGAACGGGAGGAGCTCAATGGCCCATTTAGCAATCCGGCGCGTCGCGTCGCGGTTGTTTATAATGTCGTTAAGAGGTACTTCGGAGGCTATTGTTATCGAACACTATTGAAAGTAGTGTCGAAGCTTCCGGGATGCCATAAACACCGCGTACGCTATCTTTTGATAATGCGGATGCCGTGACTTGCATGGAGTGAGGACAGTGGACACGTAGTAGACTGGTTTTTGAAGGGGAAACTTGTGTTTGTCCGTTTCTCGTTCGACAACGAGCACCGCGCTTACAACTTGATGAGTTGCGGCGATGTATAATAGCATTGGTTTGCCCATGTTGGGCGCGGCCAGGATTGGGTTTGTTGCCAATATGGCTTTTATTTCTTCGAGTCCGGCCGTGGCGGCATCCGTCCACTCGAAGTGTTCGATGCGCGAAGGAGGCAATAAAGGGTAATGCCTTTTCTCCCGGATGGGAGATAAAGCGGCTTAGAGCCGCCACGCATCGATCAATTTTGTATTTGTTTGAGGTCCTTTGGGATATTCAATTGTGACAGAGCTCGGATCTTGGCTGGGTTTGCTTCAATTCCTCTACGGATACAATGAAGCCCAAGAGCTTTCCGGTGATGCAAAAACGCATTTTTCCGGGTTAAGCTTGATGTCATATGTTCGGAGATTATCGAATGTGAGCCTCAAGTCGTCTACTAGAGTTTCGACATGCTTGGTTTTGACGACCACATCATCTACGTATGCCTCCACTATTTTGCCGATCTGGTTTGCCAGACATGTATGAATCATGCTGACGATATGTTGAGCCGGCGTTTTTGAGCCCGAAGGGCATTGTGTTGAAGCAGAATGGGCCGTATGGGGTGATAAATGCCGTTGCGGCTTGATCAGGTTCTGCCATCTTAATTTGATGGTAGCTAGAGTATGCGTCGAGGAAACACAATGAATCGTGTCCTGCGGTAGCATTGATAATTTGATCGATGCGGGGGAGGGGGAAGGGATCCTTTGGGCAAGCCTTGTTGAGGTCCTTGAAATCGACGCATAGGCGCAAAGATTTGTCCTTCTTTGGTACCATCACCAGGTTAGTTAGCCAGTACGGATGTTTTATATCTCTGATGAATCCGGCCTCCAATAGTTTGGCTTGCTCCTCTCCCATGGCTTGTCTCTTAGGTTCGGAGAAACACCGAAGAGCCTGATTGGTAGCTTGAATCCTTTTAGGATGTTTAGGCTGTGCTCGGCCAGCCGGCATGGGATTCATGGCATGTCTGAAGGGTGCCAGGCAAAAATGTCCCAATTTTCGCGTAGGAATTCTCGTAGTGCGGCGTCTACATCAGGGTTTAATTGTGCCCCAATGGAAGCTGTTTTTGTAGGGTCCGTTGGGTGGACTTGGAATTTGACTATTTAAATGCTGGTTTAAAGGAGGTGGAGTTGGATCTTTTATCGAGTATCACATCGTCCCTGTTCACCGTGGGCGTAAGCGCTTGATCAGTTCCTCGGCGCTAGGGCTTGAGATAGTGCCTCAAGGGCTAGTGCGGCTGTCTTATTTTGGTAGCGGAGTGCTATGTCCGGGTCACTAGCAAGAGTGATGATTCCGTTGGGCCGGGCATTTTAAGCTTCATGTACCCGTAATGGCGTATAGCTTGAAAAATTGTGAATGCCTCTCGCCCTAATAGGCGTGGTATCCAGCGGCTGAGCAGGGGCCACTTGGAACGTGACCTCTTCGGACCTGTAATTATCCGGCGTGCCGAACACCACATCCAGTGTGATTTGACCTGTGCAGCTCGCATCCCGACTGGGGATTATTCCTCTAAAGGTTGTGCTGCTTCGCTCAATGCGGCTCTAGTCTATTTCCATTTTTCGAAGGGTTTCCTCATAAATGAGGTTCAATCCGCTGCCAACGTCCATGAGTACTTTGGTAAGGCGAAAGCAAATCCACTATTGGGCCGAGGACCAATCTTCTTTGGTGCTCGGGCTGTTCGGAATTTAGGTTCATCACTGGCGTTAAAGGTAATAGCCGTGTCACTCCATGGATTTATTCTTGCTACTTGGTAGACTTCGGCGAGGCTGCGGAGTGTTCGTTTTCTCATATTATTTGATGCGAAAGTCTCGAAGACTATTAATACCATACTGGTATCCCTGGGCTGGTGCTTTGTGGATGCTGGGGTTAGAAGCTCTTCGCCACTTTTGGCCACCTGCCGGAGTATCCAACATGCTCTAAGGCTATGAGTTGGTGTGGCGCCCTCTGTACTATGAATTTTACAGGGTTCGTTAAGCCATCCCTCCAGTACGGTTCCATGCCCCATAGGGTTTTTTTTTTTTGGTGTTTAACCCGGGTGATTGGCGATAATGCACCCTTTTGTTTCAGACTGGGTTTGTATCCGGGGCCGGATTGTCCCAAAATCTTACTTCGGTTTTCCAGGCGCTTTCCATCGCACAGTACTTTCATACTATGGACGCCAAGTCAACAAAGCGTGTAATTTCACGGCGACCTATGGCGTTGAGGATTCCCATGTCCGTGCAATTATTGCAGAAGAATGAAATCGCGTCTTCCTCATGGCGATCCTTTATCCTGTTCATAACCAGGAGGAATCGGCCTAGTAATGATGTCTTGTTTCTTGAGGCTCTTGCCTAATATTGGATAGATCGCCTATGTTCGGGTGGGTGTGTGGAATTAGATCCGAAACCCACCCAACTGAAACTCAAGGGCCAAGGAGTTTCCGAACTCGGAAGCTTGGATTCTTGGATGTTATCCACTGAATCTAGCCCGTTGCCTGACTCTAAGTTCAGGTCTTGAGTGACGTCCTCCCCTCCGTGGGTATCCGGCTTGGAGGGATTGGGAATCCGGACATAGTTAGTCCCTAAGATAGATGAAGGGTCGCCGCATTGTTCCTCCACCACATCAACGTGATGGGTGACCTGGGGAGAGTTAATCTCTCTCAGATCGGGTTTAGGCCCAATCTGATCGTGATGCATAGCGACTCCTGTGGCGATGCAATCCAAGAGCTCGTTTAAAGAAGAGAGCTCCATCGGATCTAACTGCTTTCGGCGTGTTCGAGTTGCCGTGAAGATTGCTTTTGATGACCCGAGAAGTCATCGTCGTGGCGGCCGAGCGGCAGGCGGTCATAAGAAAACCGCCTAGCGAGAGAGTTTGGCCGATAGCCAAAGCTCCTTTAGCAATGAGCCGTCTTTAAAGGCGGGATGAGGCATCCTTCCTAATGGCGACAACGGCGGAAATCTCAATGAAAGCACCAATGTCGGTGTCAAAACCGGCGGATCTCGGGTAGGGGTCCCGGCGTGCGTCTAGGCGGATGGTAACATGAGGCAAGGGACACGATATTTTTACCCAGGTTCGGGACCTCTCGATGGAGGTAAAACCCTACTCCTGCTTGATTAATATTGATGATATGGGTATTATAAGAGTAGGTCTACCACGAGATCAGAGAGACTAAACCCTAGAAGCTAGCCTATGGTATGATTGTTGTTCGTCCTACGGACTAAAACCCTCCGGTTTATATAGACACCAGAGAGGGCTAGGGTTACACAGAGTCGGTTACAATGGGAGGAGATCTACGTATCCGTATTGCCAAGCTTGCCTTCCACGCCAAGGAAAGTCCCATCCGGACACGGGACAAAGTCTTCAATCTTGTATCTTCATAGTCCAGGAGTCCGGCCGAAGGTTATAGTTCGGCTATCCGGACACCCCCTAATCCGGGACTCCCTCACACATCCTTAGTCCTTTTTAGGTATTTCAGGATGTTCTTGACCGCTGTCCAGTGCTCCACTCCGGGATTACTTTGGTACCTCCCTGCTATGCTTATAGCAAGACATACATCAGGTCTGGTACACAACATTGCAGACATGATAGAACCTATAGCTGAAGCATAGGGAATGAATTTCATTTTCTCTCTATCTTTTGCAGTGGTCGGGCATTGAGTGTGACTCAACTTCACACCTTGTAACACAGGTAAGAACCCTTTCTTTGACTGATCCATTTTGAACTTCTTCAAGACTTTATCAAGGTATGTGCTTTGCGAAAGTCCAATTAAGCGTCTTGATCTATCTCTATAGATCTTGATGCCCAATATGTAAGCAGCTTCACCAAGGTCTTTCATGGAAAAACTCTTATTCAGGTATCCCTTTATGCTATCCAGAAATTCTATATCATTTCCAATCAACAATATGTCATCGACATATAATATGAGAAATGCTACAGAGCTCCCTCTCACTTTCTTATAAATACAGGCTTCTTCAAAAGTCTGTTAAAACCATATGCTTTGATCACATTATCAAAGCGTCTATTCCAACTCCGAGAGGATTGCACCAGTCCATAAATGGATCGCTGGAGCTTGCACACTTTGTTAGTACCCTTTGGATCGACAAAACCTTCTGGTTGCATTATATACAACTTTTCTTCCAGAAATCCATTCAGGAATGCAGTTTTGACATCCATTTGCCAAATTTCATAATCATAAAATGCAGCAATTGCTAACATGATTCAGAAAGACTTAAGCATCGCAACGGGTGAGAAAGTCTCATCTGTAACGCCCCGGATGCAACTTTCCATAATTGCAACTTTCCACATGTTTTCATAAAACTCGTTACCGTTCGTAGTTGCCGATTCTCTCTTTGTCTCTGTTGACCATTTGTCAGACCCTTGTCTTCGTCAACCACCGACCCCCTCTTGCGTGCGTCCGAAACCTGCCCCGAACCTGACCCGCTCAGTCATCTCCGTTGGATTCAGTTCATCCCCAAACATCTATAAAACATCTCCGGTTTTTTTATTTGGGCCACCTAACCTATTTTTTCTCGACCGCTCGATTTCGACCGGACGGACCGGATTAGTCCCTAATCTAATCCGCAGGCTATATATAAACTAGTCCGACCCTAATCTTTAGGAGGCTTGTCCCATCAGTCTCGTCCCCGCCGCCAGCCATCCACCCACTCGCCTCCCACCTTGGGATCCTCCCAGATCCATCCCGGGCCAACCACCGTCTCCCCTCGATCCATCCATCCAACCACACCGCAGCCAGCCGCCTTGCGGCGCCCTCTCCCTCGAGCTCCAATGGGAACCGCATCACCAAGACCCCGCGGCCTCAAGCCCCTCGCGCCCGGAGCTCTCCTACCCGTGCGCCTCCGCACGTTTTTCCCGAAGACCAGCAGCGCTCGCCGACCTCCATGCTCGTTTTGGTTTGGGAGAGGAGATCCCGACTGTGCCTCCCGCTGGCGAGAGCCCACCGGATCCAGCCGCCGACCGTCTCCGGCAAACCCAGCAGGACCAGCCCCGTCGCCCCTCTCCTTCCTTCCTCCATTTCTTCCCTCTCGCTCTCTCTGATGGTGTCGCGACGCCGCCGTTTTGTAGGAACCTGCCACCCATGGAGCTCCTGGAGGTTCCCGTCGCCTCCGCCTCGTTCCAGGGAGGGAAGCCCGATCCGCCTCCCTCTGCCCGTCCCTCTCCTTCACCTATCTTGTTCCTCCCTCTCTGACTCTCGTTTGAATTTCTCCCCTGCCATGGCCTTGCAGCTCTTGCCGCCGCCCGGATCCGTGCCTCCCCTGCGCCTCAAGGTCCTCCGGCCGGAGTCCCAAGTCCACCTCTTGGCGCCGTGGATCCCGCGCCAAGTCCACTGCCTCGTCGTACCCGTTGCTGCCTTCCCGTCCAGCGCCGCCGCTGCTACGCTTCACAGCGAGAGAAGACGCGCCCGCCCGCTTTCAATGCCTCCCCGCTGTCCAGATCGAGCGAGAGGCTCGCTCGGTCAAGCTGCGCGTTGACCTCCAGCGCCAAGGCCCTGTTCTTCCTCTCCACCGACGGGCCTCGGCCTAAGGTGAGCAGCCCAGCTCCCCAGCAGATTAGGCCTGATGCATGTTTTTTTCCCCTGTTGCGTTTTAGCTTTCATTCCAGTGAATTACTGTTTTACAGAAAAACCCCTAAGCATCATGCATATAATAACTCATTAACGGTGCATCGGATTAAAATGTTTCAAACATGTAAAATGCTTAGAATTTTGTGTAGATTAATAATATCCAACTTTCATCCATGTTTAATAATGTTTAAAATTATGTTTGATTAAATTTGCTTAAATGCCATGTAAAAATGAATTATTTCATAACTAAATAACCGTAGCTCGGATTTTAATAAACTTTATATGTAAATGGGGTAGAAAAATGCCTAGATTAACATGTTACACTTTATTTTGCTGTTTAATAACATTAAAATATGGTTTATGGCAGAACAGTACCAATTTTGAAATATGCATGTGGGGATTTTCCGGAATTGTTGTTTGTTGTTCCGGCCTCATTTAAAGTTGCCTATATAGGTAGTATAATTATGCTTCACCTCTTGCCATGTATAACAACATTTAACATTGTTTGGTAGCTTAAACAAGATTAAACTAAATATGTCTATATGGTGTTTTGTCAATATGCAACTCGTTGCATATCGAGCTCCACTTAACTTGTAGCATTGTTTGTTGCACTTTGCCATGCCATGCCTCATTGAACCGGACATGCATCATACTTGATTGTGCATCATGCCATGTTTATGCTTGACCATTTATCTTGTTGTTTGTTTTCTTTCCGGTGTTTCTTCTTAGTCCCGGTAATGTTGCGATTGTGAGGATTCGTTCGACTACTTCCGTTCATCTTCTTCATGGACTCGTTCTTCTTCCTAGCGGGAGTTCAGGCAAGATGACCGTCACCTTGGATCTAATTACTATCATTGCTATGCTAGTTGCTTCATTCTATCGCTATGCTGCGTTACCTACGACTTGCTGCTCAAGCCTCCCAAATTGCCATGAACCTCTAACCTTTGTGACCCCTCCTAGCAAACCGTTGTTTGGCTATGTTACCGCTTTTGCTCAGCCCCTCTTATAGCGCTGCTAGCTGCAGGTGAAGATGAAGATTGCTCCATGTTGGATTATGTTCATGTTGGGATATCACAATATCTCTTATATATATTATTAATGCATCTATATACTTGGTAAATGGTGGAAGGCTCGGCCTTATGCCTGGTGTTTTGTTCCACTCTTGCCGCCCTAGTTTCCGTCATATCGGTATTATGTTCCCGGATTTTGCGTCCCTAACGCGGTTGGGTGATTTATGGGACCCCTTGACAGTTCGCTTTGAATAAGACTCTTCCAAAGCAAGGCCCAACATTGGTTTTACCATTTGCCTCACCTATTACCTTTTTCCTTGGGAGTCGCGCATCCCAAGGGTCATCTTTATTTTAGCCCCCCACAGGCCAATGCTTGTCTAAGTGTTGGTCCAAACTAGAGCCACTTGCGGCGCCACCTCGGGAAACTTGAGGGATGGTTCTAGTTATGCGTCTTGCTCATCCGTCGTGGCACGAGGGCAGAGATCTGTGGCGGCTACTATCGGGATGTCGACGCCGGGAGGTCTTGCCGGTCTTGTTTTATTCTTTGTCGAAATGTCTTGTGGCCGGGATTCGAGACTGATCGGGTCTTCCCGGGGAGAAGGAATATCCTTCGTTGATCGCGGGAGCTTATCATGGGCTAAGTTGGGACACCCCTGCAGGGTTTGAACTTTCGAAAGCCATGCCCGCGGTTATGTGCCAGATGGGAATTTGTTAATGTCCGGTTGTAGTAAACTTGAAGTAAACTCTTCTAAAATACACCAACCGTGTGCGTAACTGTGAGTGTCTCTTTTCGGGGTTGATCGAGAGTTGAACACGGTTTCTGGGTTATGTCTGACGTAAGCAGGAGTTCAGGATCACTTCTTGATCATTACTAGTTGATGACCGTTCCGTTGTTTCTCTTCCCGCTCTCATTTGCGTATGTTAGCCACCATATATGCTTAGTCATTGCTGCAACCTCACCACTTTACCCCTTCCTTTCCCATTAAGCTTTGCTAGTCTTGATACCCATGGTAATGGGATTGCTTGAGTCCTCGTGGCTCTGAGTTACTACACCACCAGTTGCAGGTATAGGTTTGCGATGATCATGACGCGAGAGCGATGTTGCTTGTTTTGGAGTTCTTCTTCTGCTTCTTCGATCAGGGGATAGGTTCTAGGTCGGCAACCTGGGCTAGCAGGGTGGATATTGTTTGAGTTTTTGTTTATGTTTCATCCGTAGTCGGATGTTGATCTTGTATGTTGTATTGTTGTATTCATGTGACATTGTATGTATTGGATGTATCCCCACTATTATGTAATGTTGATGTAATGGTATCCACCTTGCAAAAGCGTCTTCAAGATGCGCTTCTATCCTTGGTGGGACCTTTGAGTTCCTTTAGGCTAGGGTCGCATCTTGGGCGTGACAAGTTGGTATCAGAGCCTCGACCGACCATAGGAGCCCCCTTGTTTGTTGGCCGTTGTTGAGTCTAGAAGAAAACCATTTTGAGTTTTAGGATTATATATATCGGAGAGTAGGATTCTTTTTACTCCTCAGTCCCTTCGTTGCTCTGGTGAGGCCTCCTGACGTAGATGTCTTGTCTTTTCTCTCCTCAAATTTCATGAAACTTTTTTAGGATCACTCGGGTATTTTGGGATCGTTCCGATAGTCTTGTGACGAGAACATTGTTCTTGGTGCCTCCTGACATTTAGGGGTTGTGGCAGTGTCCCGGGGAGTTGAGCTCCGAGGTGTTGTCGTCACAATTTTATCATTGCTGATTCTGGAATACGAGTTTTGCCGACATCGAGAATCTCTTTTATGCAGTTGTTGGTGAGATAACCTCGGCGCCACCCGATCTTTGGGGAGTTCGAGTATTGCCATAGCTTCATTATAACGGATGCTTTTCGAGAAGGTTGAGGTACACGATTTCGGAGTTTTCTTGGTTATGTGTTGACGGATGGATACAGTTGGATCTAGGTATTGTTAGTTTGGGTGATATATTTTGTGTCCCCTGTATCCCCAACACCAGATTGCATAACCAGAAAGTTTCGGGAGTTTATAGGTGGGTATTCAAGTAGCTCCTAGAACATCTTTCCGACAGATGCATGATATGAGATTGGGTAAATCTCTATCATATGTATTTGTTCCGCTTATTACGCAAGCCAAATCCTTTGTTTTGTTTTATTTGTGGTATTCGAGTTGCTTCGAAGTCAAATGTTGAATCCATACCTTCCCTAATCGGTGTTCTCATATTGCTATATGAATACTAATCCTTTTGATCATCGAGGTCGTCATGTTAATTCTTTTCCAACCGGTGTGCTTCTCTTCAAGTGGATCCGATCATTTTCAACATCTGCGAGATCAATTCTAAGTTTTCTCAATAGTGTTTGTTTCATCCATCCCAAGTTGTCTTTGTTTTCCCGCCCGCCCACCCCTTTTTCTTCAAGGACACGGATTTCTTAATCATGTATCCTTTTATTTGTGGGAAGTCTCTTCATTCTTTTCTTTCAATGTTCTTATCCGGTGATTTCCCATGAAGTTGCTCAACAGTTTCAAGTTCATCATCCTTCATTGTTATTTCTTCTCCGGTGGATCCAATTCAAGCTTTCGATATTCATCATATTCCTTTCCTCGTTTCTAATGCTTTCTCATGCCGATGCACCTCTTAATCATTCACTTCTCGCTATTCAATTGTTCCGGAGTGTTGAAGATATCTCAGAAGATTCAAGTTTCCATTCTCAATTCACTCGAGTTCTTTTGAGGGTGCTATCTCATTCAAGCCATTTAAATCAACCGGTGCATTATCTCTTCCTAAGCAATCGTTCAACGGTGTTTCTTTTGAGTGGGCCCTAACCCACAGGTCTTTTCCCAGGATCTTACCTGACTCTTCTAATTTTCCCGGAGCTTCTAAAATTCTTTTCAAAGTTTGACGTAAGAATGAGTTATCATCAGTCAAATGTCTTTCTCCAAGATCTTCCAAATTATTTTCATCGTTGGTTCAACCTTTCTAATTTTCATCCCGGAGTATCTCAACAATTCATGGTGATGTTTTTTATCGTCATTCTCAACATTTGAAGACCGAAGAAGAGTTTCTCTTAAATCTTGCTCCATTCTCTTCAAGATTCATGGTTCTAGCTTGATGCCATTCTCTCATAATTGTTTTCGATTGTGGGAATTCTTTTCACCCATCCGGAGCATTTCATGAGTTGTTTCCATTTCTTTCCTCCAAAGGCCATCATGTCATAATTCTTCATTCTCAGCGTGTAGCTATCATTCTCCAAATCTTACCGGTGAATCGTTGAAATATCCTCTAATCAGTTCATGATCTCTTCATTCTCTTGTATCTAAATTCTCTCAAGCATCTTCATTCGTTTTCCAATTCTTCCCAGTGAATTGTGCCTTTGCTATGTTCATTTTCAATTCTTATGGTGGTTCGTTCAAGATTTCACTTCCTTCGTTATCATATTAATTCATTCGTTCTTTCCAAATTTCACGGTGGTTCCATCAATACCTTCTCAAGTTTGCGCTATATCTCTCTTAATCCTTTCTATGGGAATAAGTAGTATGCCAAATCCATTGCTTGTCATCAATTTAATTTGACGAAGGATAAGCATACAATAAATCTTATTCTTATTTCCTTGAGTTGATTAATTCTTTTCTTCCGGAGATTGTTCATGATGAAGTAATTCTAGTTTAGTGTTTTCATCTTTTCTTTTCCGGATTTCCAAGTCCTCTCGGTTATATAATCGCGAAGCTCCATCTAAATCATTGCAAGGTTTCACCTTGTGTCTTCAACTTATCTTTCTTTTTATCATCCTTTTATTACTGGAGTTCTTCATGGAGGCTCTACATGATGGTTTGTCAAGGATTCTTTTCATTCTTCAATTGTTCTTCAACATTTTTCTCTCGAAGTTATGATCCGTCAAGCCATATTTCAAAATAAACATGGTCTTCAACACATGTATTGCTTTGAGGAGCTCAAGTATTCTTCATCTTGCATTCCAAAGTGTAATTCTTTCTACCTTATCTTCGGAGGTGGTGGTATGTCACTCTTGACAATTTCCTTCATGTTTCATGATTCATATTGTTGTCAAGAATGAGGTTTTCAAATCCATCATTTTCTCTTCGTTCAAGAGATCTTTTCAACCAATCAATCTTTTTGTTGGAGTTATATTGGGTTATATTTCACCTACAGCCTTCCCTAAGGAATGTAGCTATTTGTGGTGCTTATCAATGATCCAATTTTCTCCTTCTCATCTCGGTGAAGAAGTTTTTTCATCTCTTCTTTGCTCTCAATCAAATCAATGGTTTTCCATTAGTGGCCGGTTGTCACCTCATAGTCTTGAGATGTTTCCATAAGCCCACTACAAACTTATTCTTTTCGTTGTTGGTCTTCCAACAACTCTATTCTAACCTTCTTGCAAGGATGCCTTCCAAATTCAATTGTGGTAGAAGTTGGCCTTTTCTTCTCCATTCTTTTATTTCAATGATCTATCTTTTATTCTTTCTTACGAAGGCATGGTGATGTTGCTCTCTTCACTCATCATCTCGAATTGTGAGGACCGTGTTCTTTCCTTGCTTATCCATTTAACCGGAGTGTTGTGTCATCTCTTCAAGTTCGTTTCATATTATCAAGTTTTCCTTCTTCTTTCAGTCGGAGTGCTGCCCAAATTATATCATTCTTATTCCTTCCTATCTTGTTTTAACCGGAGTGGTTTAAATATCTATCTTGTCACTTAACATCTTGGTTCTCGTCGTATCCCATGTTCTTCTTATCTAACGAGTGTTCGCAATCTCGTTCATCTCTGTTGTACTATTTCTTTTAAATTGCTCAACCTCTCAAGGTTCGTGGTTTCACTCGTTCGTCAAAGAAGCAACTTAGTTTTACCTCTTATCTTCCTCTTCCGTTTTCTCTCTGGTGCCATCCAAGATCTCGGCACGAGATCCTCTCATAGTGGTGGAGTGTTGTAACGCCCCGGATGCAACTTTCCATAATTGTAACTCCAACTCTTGCCATTTTCGGCTATGTGATATATTTTTCCTTCGTGGTTGGGTTTTTGTGTTTTGTTTTGCATTTTGTTCTTGGCGTGCATCTCATCTCATCGCATCATCCGCATTGCATCCGCATGTTTTCATAAAACTCATTACCGTTCGTAGTTGCCGATTCTCTCTTTGTCTCTGTTGACCATTTGTCAGACCCTTGTCTTCGTCAACCACCGACCCCCTCTTGCGTGCGTCCGAAACCTGCCCCGAACCTGACCCGCTCAGTCATCTCCGTTGGATTCAGTTCATCCCCAAACATCTATAAAACATCTCCGGTTTCTTATTTGGGCCACCTAACCTATTTATTCTCGACCGCTCGATTTTGATCGGACGGACCGTATTAGTCCCTAATCTAATCCCCATGCTATATATAAACTAGTCCAACCCTAATCTTTAGGAGGCTTATCCCATCAGTCTCGTCCCCGCCGCCAGCCATCCACCCACTCGCCTCCCACCTTGGGATCCTCCCAGATCCATCACAGGCCAACCACCGTCTCCCCTCGATCCATCCATCCAACCACACGCAGCGGCCGCCTTGCAGCGCCCTCTCCCTCGAGCTCCAACGAGAACCGCATCACCAGGACCTCGCGGCCTCAAGCCCCTCGCAGACGGAGCTCTGCTACTGGCGCCTCCATACGTTCTTCCCAAGACCAGCAGCGCTCGCCGACCTCCATGCTCGTTTTGGTTTGTGAGAGGAGCTCCCGACCGTGCCTCCCGCTGGCGAGAGCCCACCGGATCCAGCCGCCGACCGTCTCCGGCAAACCCAGCAGGACCAGCCCCATCGCCCATCTCCTTCCTTCCTCCATTTCTTCCCTCTCGCTCTCTCTGATGGTGTCGCGACGCCGCCGTTTTGCAGGAACCTGCCGCCCATGGAGCTCCTGGAGGTTCTCGTCGCCTCCGCCTCATTCCAAGGAGGGAAGCCCGGTCCACCTCCCTCTGCTCTTCCCTCTCCTTCGCCTATCTTGTTCCTCCCTCTCTGACTCTCGTTTGAATTTCTCCCCTGCCATGGCCTTGCAGCTCTTGCCGCCGCCCGGATCCGTGCCTCCCCTGCGCCTCAAGGTCCTCCGGCCGGAGTCCCAAGTCCACCTCTGCCTAGCGCCGTGGTGTCGGTGTACTAAAGTAGGGGTACCTTAGTACCCCGAACTTGTGCACGGGCAGTCGCAGCGTCCCCGCCGCAATCCTCGCCGGGCGTCCGCCAAGACCCTCCGCAGCCATTCCGAAGACAAGACCCCGACAAGAGGAGCTTGTCGAGAAGGCCTCTCTAGGCAGACAAGGCCCCGACAAGAGGAGCTTGTCGGGAAGGCCCTCGAGCACGAAGACAAGGCCCGGCAAGAGGAGCTTGCCGGGAAGGCTCGAGCGCGACAAGTCTCGGGCGCGACAAGTCTCCGGCGCGACAAGGATTCGGCCGCGGCAAGGCGCTTGCCGCGGCATGCAACTTCTCTCCGTCTCCGCTCCAGCTCACCCAGCGACGTGTCGCCATGGGACCATTCCATGGGCGCGTGTCGAGCGGCTATGCTGCCAGCGGAGAGCAGCGACACGCGGCGCTGACAGGCTCGCCATCGTGGCGAGCGGAGGCGCACCTGACGATCTCCGTTACACTGTTTGGGCGACAACGACAGGCATTTATTGCTTTTGTCCCTTGCCGTCAGAGTTAGGTATTTTTGCACTGTACACTGTTCAAGTAGGTGTGCCAACCCCTGTTTTTACATTTGTACCCTCGTCTATGTTGCCACCTGTCGGAGACCCCTTGAGCATATAAAAGGAGGCCTGAGTGCAACGTAGAGAGGGGTTCCAAAGGGTTCCAAAGGGTTCCAAAGGATTCGGAAGGTCGGTTCGCACCTTCCGCAAGGTTCGACCCACGCTAGGTTTTGTAGCTCGCATTGCTCCCTAGCAAGAACAGAATAGACCAAACAAGCAGCGATGAGGAGTTTTATCTCTCCGGAGAGCTCCGAAGCTGGGTAAACCGCTCGTGTGCATCGCCTCGATCCGCTCTTTGTTCGACCTCCGCCCCCCTTCGAACCACAAAGGGGCCTGCTCCGCCGGGCCCCATAGGTGTCCGTGGGTACGATCAGCCTCCCCGACATCTCTGGCGCGCCCGGTAGAAGCGTCGAGGCCGTGTGAATCCGATCCGGCGGTCACGCGAGCGGCGTCAGCAACATCTTCCTCCACCTGCCACCGAAGAAGAAGGCATCGGCGGCAGCAGAACCGTCCGCGTCGTACCCACCCTCACCGCAGCAACCGGGTGGTGGTGCCGACGCTGGCGGAGGAACGGCGCCGACGGCGAAGGTGCCATAGCGTTGCCAAGTCCAAGGACAAGGCACCGCAAACCGCGAGGTCGCGCATCCCCGCGCCCATCTCGGAGACAGCGGGACCAACAACGTCATGGCGTTCACAACGCCATACGTTCGTTGGATCAAGACCCTCAAGACCAGCATGCGGCGCCAACATCTTTGGCGCGGCGAGATCTGATGCGCCGGACGGGCGCTGCTCCTTCTAACGTGGTCAAGTCCGGCGTGTCACGCTCCTCGCACCGTTCTCCAATGCCGCCTACTACTCCAGGCGAAGCTTCTGGCGAGAGCTCGGCTGCTCTCGACTACCCTCCAACGGCCGACAAGGTCGACGAGTGGAGGGCCACTATCGAGCCTCATCGGCTTTGCCAATGGCGACGCCCGCGGCAACCAACCCCATCGCCGTTGCAGCGGCGGGAGACGACAAGGCATGAGCCTGTGGCGACGAGACTGTCGGAGGTGCAACCACCGTGCACTCTCCGCCAAGAAGGCCAAGATCGCCGACTCACCGGATCCACGTCGACAGCGACTCCACTGCGTCGTCGGATCCGTGAACTCGCCACGATCAGCGCCAAGTTCTCCATGAGCGACAACAAGAGGAGGCTCGAACTCGCATCGAGCGCCGAAGAGAAGTGCGACGTCAATCCGACAAGCGCGCTGGGCCTTCTGCTGACATGCACGCGCCGGAGGGGCCAGGCGACTTGCCGTACGCGGTAGGTTGCCCTGCGTTCACTCATGAGCTGCGGCAAGTCCAATGGCCCAGCCAGAAAAACTTCAAACCAGACGTGCCGGAGAAGTATGATGGCAGGACGCACCCGTCGGAGTTCCTCAGCATCTACACCATCGCGGTGCAGGCTGCGGGGGACGGACGACAAGATCCTCGCCAACTACTTCCGCTTTCGTGCTCAAGCCCAACGTCAGATCTTGGCTCATGCACTTGCCGGACAGCTCCATATCCTCCTGGGCAGATCTGTGCCATCAGTTTGTTGGCGCCTTCACAGGTGGCCACAAACCTCATGGCCAAGAGAGCGACCTTCACTTGCTCGCCCAGAAGGAAGGAGAGTCCCTGCGCAAGTTCATTCAGAGATTCAACCGTGTGCACTACAACATCGGGCGTCCACCCGCCCGCGGTGATCGGTGCATTTCATCGAATGTGCGGAACCGCAGGATGAGGAGGAGATGGCGATGTGCAAAGTAAAGGACGTCAGCGAGCTGTACGCCTTGGCCGACAAGTGTGCACGCAGCGAAAGGAGGAGACTCTCAGAGAGAATCTGAAGCAGGATCTCGGTGATGACACCGCCCGGCAAAGAAGGGCCGGCGGCGAGGCAACAGGAAGAAGAAAAGCAGAGAAGTGCTAGCTGTCGAGCAGTCCGGCAACGGAGGCGGCGACAAGAACGCCAAGTCTGGTAGCTCCGGCAAGGAGGTTGCCGCTGACGCTAACCACCCGTCGGTGGCGGCCGCTGACAAGCAGGACAGCTCCGGCAGGCAGTACTACAAAATCCACCGCACCAAGGGCCACGATCTCCAGAGCTGCAAGAAAGTCGAGCAGCTCGTCGGCAGCGAGAGACGATACGGCGGTAGCGACAAGGAGAAGGCCCGGGGAAGGTGCAGGGGAAACAAGCAAGAAGCGTCCGGCCGGGGAGGCCGCGGCAAAAAGTCAAGCAGCGACAAGGAGATCGACCTCCCAGCGGCGCGACAAGGATGAAGATGATGATGACGGCGAAGATCACGGAGGATGGCGACACCGACGGCGGGAGTTTGAGAAAGCCACAGAGGTTCTCTGCGTTGACGGAGGTGCTTCCTGCATACCTCCACCGCCAACTCAAGCAATGGATGCGGGGCGTCAATGCAGCGGAACCATCCGTGGAGTCACGCAAGCCTCACGAAGTGGTCCAAGACGCCTATCATTTTTGATATTGAGGACCACCACGATCGCATAACTGCGGTCGGGTGCTTGCCGATGTTGGTCTCTCCAACCATCCGCAACCTCAAGGTCACAAAAATGTTAGTTGACGGCGGGCGGCTTGAATCTGATCTCCTCCGCGGTGCTCGAAGCTTCAAATCCACGACAATGAGCTCGAAGACCGGAACCTTCAAGGAATCAATCCGGAAGGAGCAAGCCGAAGGGAAGATTACGTTGCCGGTCACATTTGGCAGCGAGATGAACTTCAGGATCGAGAGGGTTACGTTTGGCGTTGCCGATTTCCCATTGCCTTACAATGGGATACTTGGCCATCGGCACTCGCCCGGAGTTCATGGCAGACTCTCCACGCCTACAACCTACTCAAGATGCCGGGCCCGATGGCGTCATCTATGTCCATGGCGACAAGAAGGATGCCCTTATACGTGCCGACAAGATCTTAGGGATGCGGCAGCCGTGACAGACTGCCCAACACTTGCCGCTGAAGCTCCGGGGAAGAAGACCAAGTCCAAGTCCGGCAAGGGCTCGATGCTCACTCCGCAAGCGCACCTCTTCGAGTGCTGCGCTACCGTCGAGGACGCCTCCATCGAGCTCCACCGGCATGTGCAAGAAGATGGTGGCTCCGCCAAGACCAAGAAGGTGCCCGCCAAGGAGGACGGCGCTGGTGGTACCTTCACCATCGATGCCTCTCTCGACCCCAAATAGGAAGGCGCTCGTTGCTTTCCTGAGGCGAATGTCGGCGTGTTTGCATGGCAACCGTCTGATATCCCAGTGTTCCCAGGAAAGTGATTGAGCACCGCCTGGCCGTTTGTCCTCATGCTTGTGACCCGTCAAGCAAAAAGTCGAGAAAGCAAGCGATTGGGCGCCAAGAATTCATAGCCGAAGAGATCAAGAAACTGGAAGCAGCAGGCCTTGTCAGAGGAGTGCTCCATCCTACGTGGCTGGCCAATCCTGTAGTCGTTCGCAAGGCAAATGGGAAGTGGAGACTTTGTATTGACTTCACGGATGTTAATAAAGCATGTCCCAAAGATCCATTTCCCTTGCCGTGCATTGACCAGATTGTTGACTCCACGGCCGGATGTGATTTGCTTTCGTTTCTTGATGCATACTCAGGATACCATCAGATCTTCATGGCTGAAGAAGATGAAGAGAAGACCGCATTCATCACACCATGTGGCACATCTTGTTTCATCACGGATGCCTCTCGGTTTGAAGAATGCTGGTTCGACATTTGCAAGGTAGTCCATGGCGGCTTTTGAGCCGCAAATGCACAGAAATGTAGAAGCCTACATGGATGACATAGTGGTCAAGAGCAAGGACAAAGAAACTTTGGTTCAAGATTTGGACGAGACCTTTGCAAATCTGCTCAAGATCAACCTCAAGCTCAACCCCGAGAAGTGCGTGTTTGGAGTTCCTTCCGGCAAGCTTCTCGGGTTCTTCGTCATCTCAGCGGGATTGAAGCTAATCCCGACAAGATCAAGGCCATTGAGCAGATTGAAGCACCGAAGTGCGTCAAGGATGTCTGAACTTGCGGTTGCGTGGCTGCTCTCGGAGTTTATTTCTAGAGTCTGCTGGCGCGCCTGCCATTTTTCAAGATTTTGAAAAGGCAGGTCGATAAAATGGACTCCCGAAGCGGAGGCTGCGCTGCGAGACTTGAAGAGATACCTGTCCTCCACTCCAACACTTGTCGCACCTAGGCCACAGGAGAAGTTGTTGCTATATATAGCGGCAACCAATCAAGTGGTTAGTGCTGCGTTAGTGGCGGAGAGGGAGGCGGATGATGAGCCAGCAACCACGGCAAACACATCCAGCGACAAGCAGGGGGCTTCACCGACAAGCTCTGGTCCCGACAAGGACGAGTCCGCGAAGACGCACGAGCAGATACAGAGAAGGATGGTGCAGCGCCCAGTCTACTTTGTCAGTTCCCTTCTGCAGGGGGCTAGGTCAAGGTATTCTGGTGTGCAGAAATTGCTTTTCGGCCTCCTCATGGCCTCGAGAAAGCTGCGCCACTACTTCCAAGAACATGAGATCACAGTTGTCACTCGCTATCACCTGAAGAGGATCTTTGTAGAATCCGAAGCGGCAGGCAGGATTGTCGAGTGGGCCTTTGGAGCTGTCAAGCTTTGGTCTTAAGTTTGAAAGTACATCAACTATCCAAAGCGAGCCTTGGCAGAAATTCATAGCGAGAATGGGCGTAGCGCCCGGATGAAGAGATTCTGAGGCGAGCATTCCCGTCAAAGAAGCAAGCAAAGAGTGGCTGATGTACTTTGATGGTGCCTTCTCGCTGCAAAGGCGCCCGGTGCGGCGTGCTGCTTATCGCACCCACGGAGAGCACCTCAAGTACGTCGTCCGGATGCACTTTCCCAAGGAGCAAGCGACAAACAATCTGCAGTATGAAGGTTTGCTTGCCGGTCTCAGGATCGCATGATGGACCTTGGGATCAAGAAGCTTATTGTCGGGGTGACTCGCAACTCGTCGTCCGCCAAGTCAACAAAGATTACGAGTCCGTTGATGGAAGCCTCGTTGATGAAGTGAGGAAGCTAGAAGAGCACTTTGATGCGCAAATGGAACATGTTCCAAGAGCTCGAGAATGATATTGCTGATGGTGCATCCAAAGTCGCGCCGCACTCAAGCTACTGTGGAACCAGGGATCTTTGTGCTCAAGCTGACTCAACCAACCGTAACACCATCGACTTGACAGAGCAAGAAGAGGAAGTTGGCCTCTGGTGACTATTTTCCGACAGAGCTTCCCGAAGCCGTCGTTGCAAAGGACCCCAAGATCAACACCGACAGTGCTGAGGAGCAGTCTACTCCGACAGACCCCCGGGTTTGTTTCGTTGAAGCAAACGCTCCCGACAAGTCTTGCTCCCGCAAGCTTGTCGGGGAGCATCTAGCTCCGGCAGAGCCGCAGGCTCTTGCCGTAGAAGCTGATGTTCCCGCAGCAGCAGATGTGCCTTTAGTCCTTGTTGTCGAGCCACAAGCTCCAGCATGGGCGCAGCAGATTGTCCATTTCCTTCAGACAGGAGAACTTCCTGAAGAGCAAGAAGAAGCGGAAAGAGTAGCCCGGCAGTCAAGTATGTACCGGTTTTGTCGATAGCATACTGCAGATGTAAGAAGACTCAACGGTGTGAAATTGAAGTGTATTGCGGGAAGATGGACATAATTTGTTGGCATAGATACATGGAGGCATATGTGGTCACCACATTGGCGCCAAGAGCACTTGCCGGCAAAGCTTTCCGGCAAGGTTTCTTCGGCCGACAACCCGCCAGGATGCAACTGCACACGTAACCACGTGTGACGCGTGCCAGTTCCATTCCTAGCAGATACACCAGCCTGCTCAAGCTCGCCAGACGATCCCTTTATCACGGCCATTTTGATGCAGGGCTCGACATCCTCGGCCCCTTCCCGAGCTGTCGGGGCTTTGAGTACTTGTAAATCGCCATCGACAAGTTCACAAAGTGGCGGAAGTGGAAGCGATGAGGAAGGTGACAGCCACGGTCATCGATCAAGTTCTTGGTCGATTGTTTGCCGTTTGGAATCCCTAACGGGATCATCACCGACAACGGCACACAATTCTGAGTCGCACCTTCATGCGATGACGTCCAAGACCTTGGCGCCAAGGTCTGCCGCTTCCGTTGCTCACCCGAGAAGCAGCGGTCAGCGAAGAGGGCAAATGCTGAAGTGCTGCGCGGGCTCAAGACCAGAACTTTCGACAGGCTGCACAAGTGCGGAAGACACTGGATCGAGGAGCTGCCGGTGGTTCTTTGGTCGATCAGGACGACGCCAAATCGAGCCACTGGCCAGGCACCCTTTGCTCTAGTCTATGCAGCAGAGGCAGTTCTCCCCATGGAACTCGTATACGGGTCGCCTCGAGTGCTCGCTTATGATGAGTTTGAGCAAGAGCAGCTGCGACAAGATGACGCGCTGCTCCTTGAGGAGGATCGTCTTCAGGCTGCTGTGCGAGCCGCTCGCTACCAGCAAGCCCTGCGTCGCTACCATGGCCGCAGAGTTAATGCCAGAAGTCTCGAGGAACGCGACCTTGTCCTTCGGCGCGTTCAATCCGCCAAGAATTCAAACAAGTTGGCCTTGAAGTGGGAAGGCCCTTATCGGGTGAAACGAGTCACTAGGCTGGCGCTGTCCGCCTTGAGACCGAAGATGGCATTCCGGTGAGCAACTCCTGGAACATTGAGCATCTTCGTAAGTTTTACCCATAAAGCGCGGTTGTCGGGACCCGTCCGGCAACCACCTTTATACAAGTCTTGCCGCTGTTGCATGTGATCCTTTGTACAAAGCGGTATGCAGACCCCGTGCATCAGTAAAGCCCATGTGTTGCGCACAGCTTGTCAAGTTCATGCTTTCATCAATTTATTGCATGTTTTGGCTAACACTTTGTGCAGCAACCACACCTGGTAAGCAGAATCGAGCCACTGGGCTCCATAATGTTATTTCCTCTTCTTTCTCTTTTCACAAAGAAAGGAAGGCTCCCTCGCGCAAGTTAACCAGGGGAGGAGGAGATAATACTATGGACCGAGGCACAGCTCGAGGAAGTTTCACCTCATCGGGAAGCAAAAAACAGAAAAGCTAAGTTGCCAAAGTTTGAGCAATCGATTTTAAATTTTCGTTATCTTCCTCGAGCGATAGTACTTTGTATGGAAAACCTGTGCTTGAGAGGAACCGAGTCGTGACTGGTCACGCCCTTACTTTGTTTCGAGTCCGCTCAACAACTTAAGTGAGCTGCGGCTAGTCCGCGACAAGGTTGCTTGTCGGTGGCGACCCCGCCACGAGCTGCTGAAGTTCCGCTTTTCGGCGCTCGCGGCAAGGGTGCCTGCACCGCAAGTTTCCACTGGCGTAGGGCAATAGCATTACAAAGGAAGGAATCAAGTAGAGGAAATAACGTTGCATCGATCGATTCAGATCAGTAATAAATTTGTAAAGTTATCTTCCTTGAATGACCGCGCTTTGTATGAAAAACCCGTGTGCGGAGGAACCAAATCGTGCCTGGTCGCGCCCTTACTTTGTTTCGAGTCCGCTCAACAACTTAAGTGAGCTGCGGCTAGTCCACGACAAGGTTGCTTGTCGGTAGCGACCCGCTTGACGGCTGCTGAAGTTCCGCACTCGGCGCTCGCGGCAAGGGTGCCTGCGCCGGCAAGTTTCCCTGAAGAGCGTAGGGTAATAACATACAAAGCCAAGGATCGAGTAAAGGAAGTAACATAGCAGATGTTGCCCCGAATAAAGTTATGTTACAAAAATAACTTATCGCGGCACTGGCTGAATTAGTCTCAGAACTGAAATAACAGCGAAGAATAGAAGAAGGGCGCGCTGGTACCCAAGCCCCGGCAAGCCAGAGTTGTCGGGGGCTGCGGCAAACCAGAGTTGTCGGGAGCTGCGGCAAGCCAGAGTTGCCGGGGGCTGCAACGCGAGCAGGCGGGAGCTGCGGCAAGCGAGTTGCCGGGGGCTGAGATATCAGATAAGCCCTTCGTCCTTTTTCAAGCGTCCCTTTTTCATTAAAAACATTCTACTCGGTTACAATCCGTGGGGAATGAAAAACATGAAAAAGAGGATTACAAGCTTTAAATGAAGATAAGGCCCGAAGGCTTACAAACTAAAAAGATAAGATGCCCGTAATCCCTTTCCCGTCCTTCTTTTCAGGAGGTAGGTCAAGGAGGCGAGAAGGGCAAAAGAAACGCCCTAGGCAGGCTCACGGATGCGGAAGGCACCAAGAGAACATCCCGGGAGCTCCCCGAGGGCTTGACGGAGATGGCGGCGCCGGAAGCGGGGTTCGAAGACGGGGCGGCAGGGCGTCAGCACGCTGTCGAGGGCACTACGCCCTCGTACTCCGACTTGACGGCCTTGTCACCATCCCTCTTCCCCTTCCGCAGCCTCCCTACGCCGGTCGCCCAAGGAGACGACCCCGGGGAGTTCAGGGAGCCGGCGACACGGATGATGGGGTCGCCGGTGACGCACGAAGCGGCGCGCGATAACTAATCGGGCCCGCCAACCTCGTCGTCGCTGTCGCTCCCCTCCTCGTCACTCTCGCTCGAGGGGGAATCTTCGCTGTCGGAGGAGCTGTCCACGCAGCAACGCCTGAAAGTGCCAAGATCCCGAAGACCTTGACGAGAGGAGATCACCCTCCATTAACTTAAAATGGAGGGTAAACCCCGCCCTCGGGCTGTGGATGCGGTGAACGTCTTCCACCCACGATCGGATACATCACATTAGGGGCTGGGAATACAACACGGACTCGCATGCCGCTGATTCCACAGCCCCTCATGTGCAATCTCGATGTCTCGGGCGGATCCGACTCCATCGCGATGTAACGGAGCTGGAAGCCGGAGGCGGCGACGAGGCGCCCGGCGCAGCCTGACGAAGAACTCACAAGGGTCATCCCCGGTATGGACCACCGCAGGGAGGGGAACCGCCGGCGGAGGCAGAGACGGCGCGCCGCCCCGTCCGCCTCTCCCCCGAGCGCCTCGACCTCGTCCACGACCTCGCCCCCTCCCTCTTCCCCTTGGGGCTGGCTCTGCCGCCCCGGGCGTGGGGTTGGGAGGGGAGCGCTGCCATGGCGACCCTCGCCGCCACCGATGAAGAACCAAGGCTCCTTTTCTCCATGGCGAATGAGAAAGGGGAGCAGAAACTGAGGAAAGGAGGAGGTGGGAGAGTGCGGCCTTCTGCGCTCCGCCCTTCCGCTCTTTTTAAGGAAGCAAGGTGCGGGCTCAACCGCCCCGCTCGGCAAATCAGGGCATAGGAAGAGCAGGGAATCGGGGCCGACCTGCTGCCTCTGCTCATAACGGCCCAGTTTCCCACTCCCACCGTCCGTGACCCCAAGAGCATGGGAACCACGTGGCGGGGATGCAGAGCGGAGGCGACGGGTGGAGCGACCTCATGCGCCGCCCACTTCCCCCACGACGCCGCAATCGACGCGTGCCGTTACGGGGGGACGCGGCGGACACGGAGTGGGTTTGGTTTGGACCCAGGCCGCGCGTGCCCGTGCCTTGTTTTGGGCCTGGCCCAACAGCGCTCGGCACCGTGTATGGCCCAGCCCCGGGGGCTCCTGTTGGTGTACTAAAGTAGGGGTACCTTAGTACCCCGAACTTGTGCACGGGCAGTCGCAGCGTCCCCGCGGCAAGCCTCGCCAAGGCCCGCCAAGACCCTCCGCAGCCATTCCGAAGACAAGACCCCGACAAGAGGAGCTTGTCGAGAAGGCCTCTCTAGGCAGACAAGGCCCCGACAAGAGGAGCTTGTCGGGAAGGCCACTCCAGGCACAGAAGACAAGGCCCCGGCAAGAGGAGCTTGCCGGGAAGGCTCGGAGCGCGACAAGTCTCCGGGCGCGACAAGAGATCTGACGCGGCAAAGGCGCTTGCATGCATGCAACTTCTCTCCGTCTCCGCTCCAGCTCACCCAGCGACGTGTCGCCATGGGACCATTCCATGGGCGCATGTCGAGCGGATGTGCAGCCAGCGGAGAGCAGCGACACGCGGCGCTGACAGGCTCGCCATCGTGGCGAGCGGAGGCGCACCTGACGATCTCCGTTACACTGTTTGGGCGACAACGACAGGCATTTATTGCTTTTGTCCATTGCCGTCAGAGTTAGGTATTTTTGGACTGTACACTGTTCAAGTAGGTGTGCCAACCCCTGTTTTTACATTTGTACCCTCGTCTATGTTGCCACCTGTCGGAGACCCCTTGAGCATATAAAAGGAGGCCCGAGTGCAACGTAGAGAGGGGTTCCAAAGGGTTCCAAAGGGTTCCAAAGGATTCGGAAGGTCGGTTCGCACCTTCCGCAAGGTTCGACCCACGCTAGGTTTTGTAGCTCGCATTGCTCCCTAGCAAGAACAGAATAGACCAAACAAGCAGCAGTAGGAGTTTTATCTCTCCGGAGAGCTCCGAAGCTGGGTAAACCGCTCGTGTGCATCACCTCGATCCGCTCTTCGTTCGACCTCCGCCCCCCTCCGAACCACAAAGGGGCCTGCTCCGCCGGGCCCCATAGGTGTCCGTGGGTACGATCAGCCTCCCCGACACGTGGATCCCGCGCCAAGTCCCTGCCTCGCCGGACCCTGCTGCTGCCTTCCCATCCAGTGCCGCCGCTGCTCTGCTTCCTGACGAGAAGACGCGCCCGCCCGCTTTTAGTGCCTCCTCATTGTCGAGATCGGCGAGAGGAGCTCGCTCGGTCAAGCTGCGCGTTGACCTCCAGCGCCAAGGCCCAGCGCACCAGCCCTCTGCTTCCTCTCCACCGATGGGCCTCGGCCTATGGTGAGCAGCCCAGCTCCCTAGCAGATTAGGCCCGACGCATGTTTTTTTCCCCTGTTGTGTTTTAGCTTTTATTCCAGTGAGTTACTGTTTTACAGAAAAACCCCTAAGCATCATGCATATAATAACTCATTAACTGTGCATCGGATTAAAATGTTTCAAACATGTAAAATGCTTAGAATTTTGTGTAGATTAATAATATCCAACTTTCATCCTTGTTTAAAAATGTTTAAAATTCTGTTTGATTAAATTTGCTTAAATGCCATGTAAAAATGATTTATTTCATAACTAAATAACCGTAGCTCAGATTTTAATAAACTTTATATGTAAATGGGGTAGAAAAATGCCTAGATTAACATGTTACACTTTATTTTGCTGTTTAATAACATTAAAATATGGTTTATGGCAGAACAGTACCAATTTTGAAATATGCATGTGGGGATTTTCTGGAATTGTTGTTTGTTGTTCCGGCCTCATTTAAACTTGCCTAGATAGGTAGTATAATTATGCTTCACCTCTTGGCATGTTTAACAAAATTTAACATTGTTTGGTAGCTTAAACGAGATTAAACTAAATATGTCTATATGGTGTTTTGTCAATATGCAACTCGTTGCATATCGAGCTCCACTTAACTTGTAGAATTGTTTGTTGCACTTTGCCATGCCATGCCTCATTAAACCGGACATGCATCATACTTGATTGTGCATCATGCCATGTTTATGCTTGTGCATTTATCTTGTTGTTTGTTTTCTTTCCGGTGTTGCTTCTCAGTCCCGGTAATGTTGCGATTGTGAGGATTCGTTCGACTACTTCCGTTCATCTTCTTCATGGACTCGTTCTTCTTCCTAGCGGGAGTTCAGGCAAGATGACCGTCACCTTGGATCTCATTACTATCATTGCTATGCTAGTTGCTTCATTCTATCGCTATGCTGCGTTACCTACCACTTGCTGCTCAAGCCTCCCAAATTGCCATGAACCTCTAACCTTTGTCACCCCTCCTAGCAAACCGCTGTTTGGCTATGTTACCGCTTTTGCTCAGCCCTCTTATAGCGTTGCTAGCTGCAGTGAAGATGAAGATTGCTCCATGTTGGATTATGTTCATGTTGGGATATCACAATATCTCTTATATATATTATTAATGCATCTATATACTTGGTAAAGGGTGGAAGGCTCGGCCTTATGCCTAGTGTTTTGTTCCACTCTTGCCGCCCTAGTTTCCGTCATATCGGTATTATGTTCCCGGATTTTGCGTCCCTAACGCGGTTGGGTGATTTATGGGACCCCCTTGACAGTTCGCTTTGAATAAGACTCTTCCAAAGAAGGCCCAACATTGGTTTTACCATTTGCCTCACCTATTACCTTTTTCCCTTGGGAGTCGCGCATCCCAAGGGTCATCTTTATTTTAGCCCCCCTGGGCCAATACTTGTCTAAGTGTTGGTCCAAACTAGAGCCACTTGCAGCGCCACCTCGGGGAAACTTGAGGGATGGTTCTAGTTGTACGTACTGCTCATCCGGTCGTGGCCTGAGACGAGATCTGTGGCTACTATCGGGGATGTCGACGCCGGGAGGTCTTGCTGGTCTTGTTTTATTCTTTGCCGAAATGTCTTGTAGCCGGATTACGAGACTGATCGGGTCTTCCAGCGGAGAAGGAATATCCTTCGTTGATCGCGAGAGCTTATCATGGGCTAAGTTGGGACACCCCGCAGGGTTTGAACTTTCGAAAGCCGTGCCCGCGGTTATGTGCCGATGGGAATTTGTTAATGTCCGGTTGTAGTAAACTTGAAGTAAACTCTTCTAAAATACACCAACCGTGGTGCGAATCGTGAGTGTCTCTTTTCGGGGTTGATCGAGAGTTGAACACGGTTTCGGGTTATGTCTCGGCGTAAGCGTGGAGTTCAGGATCACTTCTTGATCATTACTAGTTGACGAATCGCCCGTTGTTTCTCTTCCCGCTCTCATTTGCGTATGTTAGCCACCATATATGCTTAGTCATTGCTGCAACCTCACCACTTTACCCCTTCCTTTCCCATTAAGCTTTGCTAGTCTTGATACCCATGGTAATGGGATTGCTAAGTCCTCGTGGCTCCTGATTACTACACCACCGATTGCCAGGTACAGGTTTGCGATGATCATGACGCGAGAGCGATGTTGCTTGTTTTGGAGTTCTTCTTACGCTTCTTCGATCGAGGGGATAGGTTCGGTCGGCAGCCTAGGCTAAAGGTGGTGGATATTGTTTGAGTTTTTGTTTATGTTTCATCCGTAGTCGGATGTTGATCTTGTATGTTGTATTGTTGTATTCATGTGACATTGTATGTATTGGATGTATCCCCACTATTATGTAATGTTGATGTAATGATATCCACCTTGCAAAAGCGTCTTCAAGATGCGCTTCTATCCTTGGTGGGACCTTTGAGTTCCTTTAGGATAGGGTCGCATCTTGGGCGTGACATCATCGTAGTCAACTCCTTGAACTTGTCAAAAACCTTTCGCAACAAGTCGAGCTTTGTAAACAGTAACATCACCGTCTAAGTCAGTCTTCTTCTTAAAGATCCATTTATTTTATATGGCTTGCGGATCATCGAGCAAGTCCACCAAAGTCCCTTCTTTGTTCTCATACATGGATCCCATCTCAGATTTCATGGCCTCAAGCCATTTCATGGAATCTGGGCTCATCATCGCTTCCTCATAGTTCGTAGGTTCATCATGGTCTAGTAACATGACTTCCAAAACAGGATTACCGTACCACTTTGGTGTGGATCTTACTCTGGAAGACCTGCGAGGTTCGGTAGTAACTTGATCTGAAGTTTCATGATCATCATCATTAACTTCCTCACTAATTGGTGTAGGAATCACTGGAACTGATTTATGTGATGAACTACTTTCCAATAAGGGAGAATGTAGAATTACCTCATCAAGTGCTACTTTCCTCCCACTCACTTTCGACAGAAACTCCTTCTCCAAAAAGGATCCATTCTTAGCAACAAAGATTTTGCCTTCGGATCTATGATAGAAGGTGTACCCAACAGTTTCCTTTGGGTATCCTATGAAGACGCACTTCTCCGCTTTGGGTTTGAGCTTATCAGGTTGAAGCTTTTTCACATAAGCATCGCAGCCCCAAATTTTAAGAAACGACAACTTTGGTTTCTTGCCAAACCATAGTTCATAAGGCGTCGTCTCAAAGGATTTTGATGGTGCCCTATTTAAAGTGAATGCAGCCGTCTCTAAAGCATAACCCCAAAATGATAGCGATAAATCAGTAAGAGACATCATATATCGCACCATATCCAATAAACTACGGTTACGACATTCGGACACACCATTTCGCTATGGTGTTCCAGGTGGCGTTAATTGCGGCACCATATTGTTTCAAATGAAGACCAAACTCGTAACTCAAATATTCTCCTCAACGATCAGATGGTAGAAATTTTATTTTCTTGTTACGATGATTTTCCACTTCACTCTGAAATTCTTTGAAATTTTCAAATGTTTCAGACTTATGTTTTATTAAGTAGATATAACCATCTCTGCTCAAATCATCTGTGAAGGTAAGAAAATAACGATACCCACCACGAGCCTCAATACTCATTGGACCGCATACATCAAGTCAGTAGATCGTTCCATTCTTCCGGAGAACGGAGTTTTAGTCAACTTGCCCATAAGGCACGGTTCGCAAGCACCAAGTGATTCATAATCAAGTGATTCCAAAAGTCCATCAGCATGGAGTTTCTTCATGCGCTTTACACCGATATGACCCAAACGACAGCGCCACAAATAAGTTGCACTATCATTATTAACTTTGCATCTTTTGGCTTCAATATTATGAATATGTGTATCATCACAATCGAGATTCAACAAAAATAGACCACTCAGTAAGGGTGCATGACCATAAAAGATATTACTCATATAAATAGAACAACCATTATTCTCTGATTTAAATGAATAACCGTCTCACATTAAACAAGATCCAGATATAATGTTCATGCTCAATGCTGGCACCAAATAACAATTATTCAGGTCTAAACTAATCCCGGAGGTAGATGTAGAGGTAGCGTGCCGACTGCGATCACACCGACTTTGGAACCAGTTCCCACGCGCATCGTCACCTTGTCCTTAGCCAATCTTCGCTTAATCCGTAGCCCCTGTTTCGAGTTGCAAATATGAGCAACATAACCAATATTAAATACCCAGGCGCTACTACGAGCATTAGTTAAGTACACATCAATAACATGTATATCAAATATACCTTTCATTTTGCCATCCTTCTTATCCGCCAAATACTTGGGGCAGTTCCGCTTCCAGTGACCAGTCCCTTTGCAGTAGAAGCACTCAGTCTCAGGCTTAGGTCCAAACTTGGGCTTCTTCACTTGAGCAGCAACTTGCTTGCCGTTCTTCTTGAAGTTCCCCTTCTTCCCTTTTCCCTTCTTCTTGAAACTGGTGGTCTTGTTGACCATCAACACTATGCTCCTTCTTGATTTCTACCTCCGCTACTTTTAGCATTGAGAAGAGCTCGGGAATTTTCTTATCCATCCCTTGCATATTATAGTTCATCACAAAACCTTTATGGCTTGGTGGCAGTGATTGAAGAACTCTGTCAATGACATAATCAACTGGAAGATCAACACCCAGCCGAGTCAAGTGATTATGGTACCCAGGCATTCTGTGTGTGTGTTCACTGACAGAACTATTCTCCTCCATTTTGCAGCTTCAGAACTTGTTGGAGACTTCATATCTCTCAACTCGGGCATTTTCTTGAAATACTAACTTCAACTCTTGGAACATCTCATATGCTCCATGACGTGCAAAACGTCTTTGAAGTCCCGATTCTAAGCCGTAAAGCATGGCACACTGAACTATCGAGTAGTCATCAGCTTTGCTCTGCCAGACGTTCTTACCATCATCAGTAGCATCTGCAGCAGGGCTGGCACCTAGCGGTGCTTCCAGGACGTAATTCTTCTGTGCAGCAATGAGGATAATCCTGAAGTTACGGACCCAGTCCGTGTAGTTCCTGCCATCATCTGTCAACTTAGCTTTCTCTAGGAACGCATTAAAATTCAAAGGAACGGTAGCACGGGCCATTGATCTACAACAACATAGACATGCAAAATACTATCAGGTACTAAGTTCATGATAAATTAAAGTTCAATTAATCATATTACTTAAGAACTCCCACTTACATAGACATCCCTCTAATCATCTAAGTGATCACGTGATCCAAATCAGCTAAACCATGTCTGATCATCACGTGAGATGGAGTAGTTTTCAATGGTGAACATCACTATGTTGATCATATCTACTATATGATTCACGTTTGACCTTTCGGTCTTAGTGTTCCGAGGCCATATCTGCATATGCAAGCCTCGTCAAGTTTAACCCGAATATTCTGCGTGTGCAAAACTGGCTTGCACCCGTTGTATGTGAACGTAGAGCTTATCACACCCGATCATCTCGTGGTGTCTCGGCACGACGAACTGTCTCAACGGTGCATACTCAGGGAGAACACTTATACCTTGAAATTTAGTAAGGGATCATCTTATAATGCTACCGCCGTACTAAGCAAAATAAGATGCATAAAAGATAAACATCACATGCAATCAAAATATGTGACATGATATGGCCCTCATTATCTTGTGTTATGATCTCCAGCGTCACTAGCACGACACGTTGATCTCCATCATAGCATCATTGTCGTCTCACCAACTACTGTTACTACGACTATCGTTACCGCTTAGTGATAAAGTAAAACAATTACATGGCGATTGCATTGCATACAATAAAGCGACAACCATATGGCTCTCGCCGATTGCCGATAACTTTGTTATAAAACATGATCATTTCATACAACAATTTATATCACATCATGCCTTGACCATATCACATCACAGCAAGCCCTGCAAAAACAAGTTAGACGTCCTCTACTTTGTTGTTGCAAGTTTTACGTGGCTGCTGCGGGATTCTAGCAAGAACCGTTCTTACCTACACATCAAAACCACAACGATTTTTCGTCAAGTGTGTTGTTTTAACCTTCAACAAGGACCGGCCGTAGTCAAACTTGATTCAACTAAAGTTGGAGAAACAGACACCCAAGAGCCACCTATGTGCATAAGCACGTCGGTAGAACCAGTCTCATGAACGCGGTCATGTAATGTCGGTCCGGGCCGCTTCATCCAACAATACCGCCGGATTAAAGTAAGATGTTGGTGGTAAGCAGTATGACTATTATCGCCCACAACTCTTTGTGTTCTACTCATGCATATAACATCTACGCATAGATCTGGCTCTGATGCCACTGTTGGGGAACGCAGTAATTTTAAAATTTTCCTATAATCACTCAAGATCTATCTAGGTGACGCATAGCAACGAGAGAGGAGAGTGTTGTCGACGTACCCTCGTAGACCGAAAGCAGAAGCGTTATGCCAACGCGGTTGATGTAGTCGTACGTCTCCATGATCCGACCGGTCCTAGTACCGAAGGTACGACACCTCCGTGATCTGCACACGTTCAACTTGGTGACGTCCCATGAACTCTAGATCCAACTGAGGTCGAGGGAGAGTTTCGTCAGCACGACGGCATGGTGACAGTGATGATGAAGTTACCGGCGCAGGGCTTCGCCTAAAAACTACGACGATATGACCGAGGTGGAAATATGTGGAGGAGGGCACCGCACACGGCTAAAAGATCAACTTGATCAACTTGTGTGTCCATCGGCTGCCCCCCTCCCCCGTATATAAAGGATGGGGCTAGCCGGCCTCATGGTGCGCCCCCAAGGGGGGGGGAGGATTCCTACTCCTAGTAGGAGTAGGTTTCCCCCCTTTCCTAGTCCAACTAGGAGGGGAAGGAAGGGGAAGAGAAGAAGAAGGAAATGGGGGCCGCCCCCCCTCCCAATTCGGATTGGGCTTGGGGGGGGCACCTCTTGGACGCCTCCTCTCTCTTCCACTAAAAGCCAATGTAGGCCCATTAAGCCCCCAGGGGGTTCCGGTAACCCCCCGGTAGTCAAGTTTTATGCGAAACTTCTTCGGAACACTTCCTTTGTCCGAACATAGCCGTCCAATATATCATTATTTATGTCTCGACCATTGCGAGACTCCTCGTCATGTCCGTGATCACATCCGGGACTCCGAACAACCTTCGGTACATCATATCATATAAACTCATAATGCCAATCGCCATCGAACTTTAAGTGTGCGGACCAGAACTATGTAGACATGACCGAGACACGTCTCCGGTCAATAACCAATAGCAGAACCTGGATTCTCATTTTGGTTCCTACATATTATATGAAGATCTTTATCGGTCAAACCGCATAACAACATACGTTGTTCCCTTTGTCATCGATATGTTACCTGTCCGAGATTCGATTGTCGGTATCTCGATACCTAGTTCAATCTCGTTACCGGCAAGTCTCTTTACTCGTTTTGTAATACTTCGTCCCACAACTAACTCATTAGTCACAATGCTTTTAAGGCTTATAGTGATGAGTATTACCGAGAGGGCCCAGAGACACCTCTCCGAAACACGGAGTGACAAATCCTAATATTAATCTATGCCAACCCAACAAACACCTTCAGAGACACCTGTAGGGCACCTTTATAATCACCCAACTTTTGGTAGCACACAAAGTGTTCCTCCGGTATTCGGGAGATGCATAATCTCATAGTCTGAGGAACTTGTATAAGTCATGAAGAAAGAAGTTGCAAGGAAACGGTTACGATCATAATGCTAAGCTACCGGATGGGTCATGTCCATCACATCATTCTCCTAATGATGTGATGCCATTAATGAAATGACAACACATGTCTATGGTTAGGAAACATAAGCATCTTTGATTAACGAGCGAGTCAAGTAGAGGCATACTAGGGACTATATGTTTTGTCTATGTATTACACATGTACTAAGTTTCCGGTTAATACAATTCTAGCATGAATAATAAATATTTATCATGAATTAAGGAAATAAATAATAACTTTATTATTGCCTCTAGGGCATATTTCCTTCATGATCCCACTTCTTTCAAGGGAACACAAGCTCAAGATGACCTTCCACCACAAGACCACAAGTCAGAAGGCAAGGACAAGCTTCAAGAAGAGATTGACTCATTTGAAGAAGCTCCTAAGGCAATGGTCAAGTGGGTTCCCAAGACTACATCAAGTTATACTTCATCAAGTATGTCTCGGGTAGGGGGCCCAAGCCGTGAGTCTACGGATCAATGGTAACAGGAAACCGGGGACACAGTGTTTACCTAGGTTCAGGCCCTCTTAAGGGAGGTAAAACCCTACTCCTACTTGATTATATTTGACAAGTATGAAGATTACAAGACTTGATCTACCTCGAGATCATAATGGCTAACCCTAGATATCTAGCCTATGAGGATTCCAATGATGGTCAAAAAGATAGCCTCTACGGACTAACCCCTCCAGTTTATATACACACCGGAGGGGTCTAGGGTTTGTACAAGGTTAGTCTATTAGGGAAGGAAGCCTCCAGACTCTATTCTTGCCATCCATGTATTGAGAAGTCCCATACGGACAAGGTCAGTCTATTAGGCCGGACACCTGAGGACCCCTGAATCCAGGACTCTCTCAATGGTTCAAACCCTTTGTGCTATTTCCTTACTCCGATTCTATGCACAAAGTAAATTCCTATATTCTTGCCATGATTGAAAGCTTCCCTATCCACACAAAAGTTCATTTAGATTAGATTTGATGCAAAATCTTAGGGTTAGGTTTCCGTCGAACTCATCTCAGGCTGACTGATATGAAGTTTTCGATCCCACCGATTGGCTCCGGCCAATGCACGAAGTACAACTCGGTCAGACCGAAACATACTGATCGGTGAGACCGAAAGCAATTTCTCACTGAAACCCTAGCATCTCGGAGTCACCGAACTGCAACTCGGTCCAACCGATCTCGCATGTTTAGACTCTGTTTGTGCTTCGATGTCACCGAGATTACCAAATCGGTAGCTCCGAAATGCTCATCCACTCTACCTACATCCATCTATTCATTTGGTCAGTTGCAGAGATGTCAGAGGCCAGTGATAGTCAGAACAGGTCAGAGGAGCAAGTTAACCTCAGTGAGGGCAGAAGCCCTACTGGTAGCTATGATGATGGTAGTAGAAGCACTCCTAGCAACTTGCGAAAGGCTGCTACCAGACAGATAAAGAAGAAGAATTCTAATAGTGAAGATGAGGATTTTATGGTTGAGGAAGAGATAACTTCCAAGAAGAAAGTGGTCAGGAAAGATTAGGTTAGTGCTGCGGCCACCACCAACCAGGTCTGCAGAAGAAACCTCTTGTCAAGAGAGCTCCCATGTCCAAAGCTAGATCATCAACTCAAGAAACTATGCAGTTCACACTTGAGCCCAGAGAGGAAGATGAAGTTGTTGGTGGGAAGAAAAGGAAGGAAGGGGTCAGGAAGACCACTACCAGAGTCATTGGAAGACCATCCATGATGAGGGATGAGAATGAAGATGAGGAGGAAGAAGAGGCTGTTGCACCTCCTGCCAAGTCACAAAAGTTGATGGCTGATGCTATCAAGACTAGTGCTGCTCCTTCCAAGCCCAAGCCCACAGCTCCAGCTCAAGCACCCAAGTCAACTGCTCCAAAGAGATCCACAAGAAATATCCTAGCTACAGAGAAGAACAAGGCCCCACTACCTAAGGTCCAAGAGGATGATGAGCCACTAGTGCTCAGGAAATTGAAGCCCAAGATTCCAGATCACAATGATGATCATCCTGTGCCAGAGAACATGAAGTTGAGGAAGGGTCATGGTCTGAGACTATGGAGACAAACATATTCATATGCCAGAAGGAGAAGGACTGCTGTTGACTACCGTCTCCATACCAGAGAGCAGCAGGACTTCTACCACTACATGAATTAGGAACTTAGCCGTCTGCCATGGTTGACGGCAAAGGCATGCCTCGCAGACAACAAAGGCCTTTGCCGTCAGCCATCAGACGCCAAAACATCTGACTGAACAGGATACAGCAAAGGGCTCTTTGCTGTCTGCTAGCGGACGGCAAAGATGCAAAGGTCTTTGCCATCCGCTAGTAGACGCCAAAGGGCCTAGATGGCACACATGTCAGCTTAGGTCTGTTAAGGGGTTAACGGTGTGCTTTACCGTCCGCTGGCAGACGGCAAAGACCTTTGCATCTTTGCCATTGAGGGATTCCTGGACTAAGGGGTCCTCAGGCGTCCGGTCTATTCAATGTGGGTCAGACTAATGGGCTATCAAGATGCAAGGAAGAAGACCATCTCTCGTGTCCGGTTGGGACTCCCGTATGCGTGAACGGCAAGTTTAGGTGTCCGGATATTCTATTTCCTTTCTCTTAAACTGACTTTGTACAACCCTAGGCCCCTCCGGGATCTATATAAACTGGAGGGTTTTAGACCGGAGGCAGGATCATAACATTGATAGGCTATCCAAGCTAGGGTTTAGCCACTATGATCTCGAGGTAGATCAACTCTTGTAACCCTTATACGCATCGAATATAATCAAGCAGGAGTAGGGTTTTACCTCCATTAAGAGGGCCCGAACCTGGGTAAACATTGTGTCCCTTTGATCATTGTTACCACCAATCCTGAGACATACAACTTGGGCCCCCCTACCCGAGATCTGCCAGTTTTGACAACGATATTGGTGCTTTCATTGAGAGCTCCGCTGTGTTGTCAACAGAAGAATTAATGGCTCGCCTCTTCATCGACGATGACGCTGTGTCCAAGGAAATCTTTCTTCCCGGACAGGTCTTTGTGTTTGGCGGCTTCATGCTTCGTGCCAACTCGACCGCCCACCTTGAGCAGGTCGACAGTTACGCCCCCGGCCACCAAATAAGGTTTGGAAACCTGAACTACGTCACCGATATCCGAGGAGATCTGATCTTCAAAGGGTTCGTGGCCTTGGTTGCCGCCCCTGCACTCATGAAGGAAGCTCTTCGGATCCGCTCTTAAATCCCATCCAGGGGTCGACACTCACGCCCGCCTCGGCCTTAGATCCGAAGCAGGTTGTATCGTTCGAAGACGGGAGGATCAGCCCCGCTGGACTCTTTTCTATCATGGAACTTCCGACCAGGGACCCAGATGGGATCTTGGACTCGCCTCTGGACGACAACTCCGAACTGTCGAGGCCTGCATCGATCAGGCCCGATCATGGTGTCTATCACCAAGCTCAGCCCTGCAGATCCGCAAACTCTTACCCAGCTTTCGCCCTTAGATGAAGCACTGGGCTTAATGCAGTCTCTCACCATTACGGAAGCTTTGCCTCCGAACTACACCCAACATGGGCTGGGGGCTGAGAGCGGGGAATTTTGTGACCCGCCCACCACCCACTTAATAGCCACTATCGAGGATTTAACCTACATACTAGACTACGCGTCCGAAGACATCGACGGTATGGACGACGATGTCGACGCTGAATCAGGCCAAGTCCCACCCATCACAGGGCGTTGGACGGCCACTTCTACCTATGACGTGTACATGGTGGACACTCCTGAGAAAAAGGACGACGAGGGCACTTAGAATCCAGATAAGGACAAACACGTCGAAGAACCACCAAAGCACCGATGCTAGCGGCGCCGCGCACGATCGCATCGGGCAAGGGACAACAATACCGGCACCGAAGACAATGAGACTCTGGATAATGCCGAAGACCCCGAACACCCCGTCGAGCCCATGTCCAAACAGGACAAGAGGGAGGAGGGTCAGTATAGCCCCGAACATGCTGATCATGAAGATTCATAGGACAACAACTATATGCCAGTCTTCGAAGAAGATGTTAGCCTTGGTGACGAAGATTTTATCGTCCCATAGGAACCTCTTGAACAAGAACGCTTCAAGAGACAACTCATCGCCACCGCGCAGAGCCTGAAAAAGAAACATCAGCAGCTCAAAGCTAAACATGACACGCTCAATGAAAGGTGGACCAAGGTCCTGGCCACCAAGGAATACGACCCCGAGTGACCAATAAAAAGTTGCCCCAAGCGCGAGCTGCTGCCACAATTCGACGACGAAGCCCTTGAGCCAATATCGTCGAAATACAGTCATGCAGATCAACCAGACAGACCACCACGTGGTCGGGACAAAATGGCACATCAAGTCGAATACCAGCCCGCACCCCCTCGCCGAAGAGACAAGGCGACAACGGCTGCGGGCTATACATATGATTTACATTAGGACCTGGCCAATAAAGCCGGTCAGATCGGTTCGATCTATGGATCGAGAGGCCGTGCCCCGACGCGAGATAACGGCTATGAATCCCGGCGTGATGAATATTACAATATTCGGGACCACCACCGAACTCAGATGTCATCCGATCTCCGCCGTGATGTTGCATAGTATGGAGGTGCCGCACACCCTATATGCTTTACCGATGAGGTAATGCAACACCAGTTTCTGGAAGGGGTCAAACTCGTAAACATCGAGAAGTACGATGGATCCAGACCTTGATTAGCAGTTCGGCCTCCGCCGATTGCCCCATAAGGTTGCGGCTTATGTACCACGCCTACATAATACACACTCAAGATACCTTGGGCAACACCGGAGTACACTGCGGAAACAGTCCATAGTATGGCTTGACCCTATTTGGACCTTATACATTTTTTCACTACAGGTTCATTAAGAGCCTTATCCACTGTATGGTTGCATCAGGGACCCTTTCAAGGCTAGTTCTTCCCTCCTTTATGGACAACCATAAAATAACCATGTCAAAGGATTCGTTACTAAGGAGAAACGGCGCAAATGTGCGGCAGGGCATCAATGGAGTCTTTGAACCATTACTTTTAGGCCCTGTGAAAGGCTTTCCCTTATGTAAATTTTTAGGCATGTAACATGACCTCCATATTTATGGCATTGTCTGTCGAAACACGCCTCGATGTACTGATAAGGATATAAAGGAAGCAGATGATCACCACCTTTGGTTTGGTACTTATATTAAATCATAATCCGTATTCCCTCCTTGCTTTCAACTGACATATGCGTTTTTGGCATGGCCTTCATACTAGGGGCTATATTCGGCCCCGCAAAACTCTTAAAGTCCGAACTCCTATAGGGAACTCTTTGGCGTCCCGGATATTGCACTATATGCATCGGCTCCGAATCATGTCTTTATTCTTTAGTTGGGTTGCCCGACTCCTGTGTTTACCACCTTATGTTCCGCAAGTTCGGCTAAGGTAGTAAAGGGAGAACTAGTGCGACTGTATTTCTGGTTCATCCGGTCAAGTACCTCAGTAGAGAAAGCCGAAAATTGACTGTCATGATATACTACAAATCGTTCGCGATTTATGCTGTGTTATACGAGGGGCTGGGACTCGACCAACCGCGTTGCAAAGGCACCGTACTGCGGATTGCCAGTCATGCAACATGGGCTAGTACTTAGCCCCACCAATGGACTCCTATGGCTAAGTAATAGTAATAAAAACGCATAGTCTGATTGCCTAGTTCATCTTGCAGGACGCCTCCTATACAATACCAAGATGTTGGATAAAGCGCGGCCATGTGTTCCCGAACACCCCTGTAATATTTACATGGGGGTAGAAGCCGACCACTGGTAACTTTTAGACTTACAAATAAACGACTGCATAGGAGGATAAATTAAATCATAAGGTGTAAGCAAAAATATTTTACATCATGAGTTCATTACATGGGTTTTACAACCCGAACTCCATTACTTTAATATGATATCCTTTGAACACTGGCCCTCTACAATTTGGGCTCCCTCGAGCACCTCGCTGAAGTACCTCTCGGCCTCCGGTGATCCTTGCCTTCGAGCGGCCCTGCGGTTGCAATTTCGGTGGCCTTCATATTCGCCCATTGCACCTTGACGCGGGCAAAGGCTATCCATACACCTTCTATGCAGGCCGACCGCTTTATGGCGTCGATACAGGACGCGCATTGACAAGCCGCTTCACGAGGCTGAAGTAACTGCTAAGCATGGGCTCGGTTAGCCACAGCTAGACTATCATGTCCTTCATGGACAAACTCGCCACCCTATGCAGCTCGGTCATCTGCTTTAGCTGAAGACTAAGGGGCGTCGGATGCTCTGGCGTAAGATACTACAACCAGAACAGCTTCTCCATCGAGCTCCCCTCTTCGGCTCGGAAGAACCCTGCAGCGTTAGAAACCCTCCTCGGCAGATCCACAAATGCACCTGGACAACTCCAAACTCAGGTCAGCAAGATGTATCAGCTACTTGCAAATTTACACTATAGAAGAAAAGTCTTACCAGAGCTATCTGCCTCGCCCGCTGGATCTCCTGGCGGGCGCTCTGGGACTCAACCTGGGCTTCCTGGATATCTTGGAGAGCCTTGGCGAGTTCGGACGCTTGGTCCGAAGTCTTGTGCTCCAAGGATTCGCACTTAGTAATGGCGTCCTTGAGCTCTTGCTCGACTTCGCTCACCCGAGCCTCATGTTTTCGGCAGGTAGCTTGCTCCGCCTCCAACTCTTTCGCTGCTTTATCAGTGGTCACCCTGCTCACCTTTGCCTCTATTTTGGCTTGGGCAAGCGTGCTCTTGAGGGACTCGACCTCGGCTGCGCCAACTATGATTATAATCATAAAATTCAATAAGATAACAAAATTAGTACACATACCACTGCTGGTATCACTACAAAAAAAAGACACATCCGTGACATTTTGGGCCGAAAGATTTTTTTTCTGTCATACATATGACACTTCTATGACAATAATTGTGACAAAACCCAGTATCATGATAGATGTGGTGGGCTCCTACTTCTATGACAAAAAATCATGATAGAAAATGGGCTTTTCGTCCTAGGCGGGCCGGAGACGCAGTTGCATGACATTCTTTGGGCTGTCCATGATGGAAAAAACCGTGGTAGAAGCGAGGGCGAGGAAAATTTTGGGGAGTTCCCGGTTACGGTGGGAGGTCGGGAGTCGATCGATGCACGTTTCTCTCGTACATGTACGCGCGTGTGTGCGAGGCGTTGGCTCTAACTGAACCCGAGCGAGGCGTTGGCTCTAACTGAACCCGAGCGATTGCACTGCAGGCTACGCGTTACTGAACCCGAGCGATCGATCGATGGCTGTTAACTGAACCCGATCGAGCGATTCTTTGGCTATTGCTGCTAAGCGAAGCCGATCGATGCTGCCTCTACGGATGAATAGTGAGTGTTGCGGGGGGTGGTTGGATGAGCGATGGCCCGGTGGCGTTGCCTCACGGATGAACAGGACCCGGCGTGTGGAGGGCTGGATGAACAGGACGACCCGTGGAGGGCTGGATGAAGCGATAGATGGTGGAGGGGTGCCCGTGGAGGGTGGTTGAGCGATGGCGGTGGAGTAGCGCGCGGTGGAGGCTGGATGAACAGGAGCCCGTGGAGGCTGGAGGAGGTCGACGGTAGCCCGTGGAGGCTGCAGGAGGTCGACGGTGGAGATGAACAGTATCCCGTGGAGTCCCGTTTTGCGGTACGCCACACCCCTCCCGATGAACAGGACCCCCATTTCGACCGTAGTGCTCCAACAGAAGTCTGTTTCGTCCGTTTTGTGGTACGCCACACCCCTCCCGATCAAAAGGACCCCCGTTTCGACCGTAGCGCTCCAACACAAGTCTGTTTTGTCCGTTTTGCGGTACGCCACACCCATCCCGATCAACAGGACCCCCGTTTCGACCGTAGGAGGTCCGTTTCCTCCGTTTTGTGGTACGCCAGACCCCTCCCGATGAACAGGATCCCGTTTCGAACGTGGCCGGTCGAACACATGGCCGCTTCCTCTGTTCTGCGGTACGCCGGGCCTCGTTTCCATCGCATGTTCCATCCAAGCCCTCCCGATGAACACGAGGCACACTCCATTCCGACCCAGCCGGTTGGCTCCCACGCGTTCCGTTGCCTCCCGATGAACACGACGCATTCCGTTGCCTCCCCATGAACACGATGCATTCCGTTGCCTCCCCATGAACACGATGCATTCCGTTGCCTCCCCATTAACACAACGACGATGCTGTTTTTCCATTCCGACTCAGCCATGTACACGAGCCCTGGACGTACGTATGCGCGAGTAGGCGTTCGGGACCCCGCCCGTATGTACACATGCGTGCCGTATTTTCTTTCTTGCACACTGGCCGCTGTACATACGTGTACATGCTACGTGCACGCCTCTACTATGACACGTACACGCCTCTACTACGACACGTGCGCGCCTCTACATCGACCAGTATATATGTACGTACACGTTCGCGACCAGAGTGACAATGCTAGGTACGCTTCAACCATGTGGCTCCCGACTGTCAGGCACTTCCTTGCGTGCGAAAATGTAGCTGGTGGGTCCCAGCAGTCAGGGGGGCACTTCCTTGCATGCGAAGATGTAGCTGGTGGGTCCCAGCAGTCAGGGGGGCGAATCATTTTTTTTGCCCGGACGCACTTCCTTGCTTGCGAAGATGTAGCTGGTGGGTCCCAGCAGTCAGGGGGGAAATGGTGGCCCGTCCGGGTGGGTCCCTGCTGTCAGGTGGAGGAATCATTATTTTCCGCGTAATAAGGAGGCACTTCCTTGTTGTGGCCGTGGACCTAGCTGTTAGCCTCTCCACGTACAGTCACGTCCGATGGAAGTCGTTCCTTGACTACGTTGACCACGCCGCGCCGAGAGCACCACGGCGGTGGACGACGGCGAGGCCTAGGAAGGGGACGACTCGGCGCTGGGGAAGACGCTGCAGTGGAAGCCCACGCGGAGAGGAGTACGAGGGTTCACTGGTTCGGCTGCGGTGTGAGGCTGCCGCCGCCGCAGGGTCTGGCCAGCGGTGGGTATAGTAGGTGGTGGTGAGGCCTCCGCGGCAGCACAGCCGGCCACGGGAGGCAGGAGCATGCGGCACGACCGGCGCTACTTTGGGCGGCTGGAGCAAGAAGACCAGAGGTTGAAGAAGCATTATGGCCGTTGGATGGACATCGTACGGTCACCGGAGCTAGAATCGTTCATATTGACTAAAGTTGACAAAGGCCCCTGTCCCAGTCAGCTTAGTAGGCCCACAAGTCAGCCTCCCACCATGGTGGGTCCCAGCTAGCAGGGGAGTATTCATTTTTGTGCGTAATAAGGAGGCACTTCCGGTGGAGTGCGAGTGACAAAGAAGGGAAGGTTTTTTCATGAAATACGGTGGCCCGTCCGTGGGTCCCAGACATGGGGAAAGCGTTTTTTTCACGAAATAAGGTGGCCCGTCCGGTGGGTCCCTATTTGTCAGTGGAGGAATAATTATTTCTTGCGCGTAATAAGGAGGCACTTCCTTGCGGCCGCTGGACCCAGTGTCGGCCTCTCCACGTCTGATACTCTTCCGATGGAAGTCGGTCGTTGACCACGCCCACGCCGAGAGCACCAGGCGGTGGACGACGGCGAGGCCTAGGAAGGGACGACAGCGAGCCGGGAAGACGCAGCAGTGGAAGCCAGCGGAGAGGAGTATGAGGGTTCACTGGTTCGGCTGCGGTGTGAGGCTGCCGTCGCCACAGAATAACAGGGGGTGTGGGTGAGTAGAGGGATGGCCTGGCCAGCGGTGGGAGTAGTACGGGGCGGTGAGCCCTCCGCGGCATCACAGCCGGCCACGGGAGGCAGGATCACGCGGCACGACCGGCGCTGCTTTGGGCGGTTGGAGCAAGAAGACCAGAGGTTGAAGAAGCACTACGGCCGTTGGATGGACATCGTACGATCAATGAAGCTAGAATCGTTTATATTGACTAAGTTGACAAAGCCCTTGGTACGCGTCAACTTAGTAGGCCCACAGCTCGGATTTGGCAGAGAACATATAGCCCATTTGTGATTTGTAAGAATGTACATCCCATTTTTTAATCCTAATGGAATTTACTACAACCCATTTACAGTTTGTTAAAACTACATCCCAACTTCTAGCTAGGACAACGATTAATAATTCAAACAACCGCTCAAATCAGAATTCAAAAAATATTCCCACATTTTGATGGGATTCGAAATATTTTTATCCGAAATTTCTAGTCAGGTTAAATATAATTTCAAAATAAAGTTGTATTACGTTAAAATCCAATGAAATATTGCGCGCGCAACATGTAATGAAATTAAAATTTTCAAATTCCAAAAATAATATATTTTTCAAACTAATTACGCGTTTGGTGCATAGTTACTGCCCAGTTATTATAATTACATCCCATTTATTATTTCTTAAAGTCCATTTTCTTGTTAAGCCTAATGCATACCTCCTAGGAAAGTTTGCAGCCCAGCGGGGCGAAGAATAACAAGTTGACCCGGATATTGTGTACAACTGTCGGCCCAGTTGCATTGCTGATGTTGAAAAAAGGCACATGTGTAGTACAGTACAACCTAACATGACAACTCAGCCCACATTCAAAGAACGCGGAAAGGCCCAAACAAGGCTTCAGACAACTTTTTGAAGTCACTGAGCTCAATTAATAACTTAAGAAAAAAGTTAGATTACAGTGGAACCTAATTAAAAGCTGTCACGAGCAAATAATAATTCAACGGGTCCCACTTGTGCGTGTGTGTGCATGTGTGTGCGTGCGCGCGCGTGTGTTTGTGTGAGAGAGAGAGAGATAGAGAGAGAGACCCATCGGTCGATGCTCGTCAATACATCTTTCAGCCATATGCATTGCTGATGCTCAGTAAAAACTTATATAGTTGACACAATCATATAGAACATCATATCACACTGAACTTGCATACAAAAATTTCACGCAGGCGGCACAATCAGGATGGAAGCAGTGGATCGCTATGGGTAGGGCTATGTTGAAACCAACAAAGTCGTACATAACGGTTCATCGTCTTTATCAATGACGGGGAAATATCTTGAATGCCGTGCAAAGAAAACAGACAGACAACACAATAAGTTCTGCTAGCACATTAAGTTGACGTACAACCCTTTCTAAAAAAGTTCAGGTACAAAATTAGAACATGTCACAATCAAATGTAATGGCATATCAGTGCTTCATACCCATAGCTCGGATTTAACTAGTATCTGACAAGAATCAGTTGTTACCTCAAATTAGAGCACATCCAGGCAGCCAGCCCTGCCTCTTCTCCCAAAGAAGCAGTGGCCTCCGCTTGTAGCGATGGAGTAGGCCATGTGCCATCCATCATTCCGAGCAACATGGGGTAAGTCTGACGTTGACTCCTGTAATGGACGTCGTCGACGGACCCTGGCACCAGCGGCGGCGGCAGGACTTCGATTGATGGATTGACCACTTCAACATGCACGAACACTCGATACAGGTACATCCCTAATGTGGTCCGCGGGCGCCTTGGTGGCGCATTTAATAGTACAACCCCGGTTCCTGCACCGGTATCTCAACACCAATCACCTTCGGTATGGTGGACGACTTCTTCATCCATACCATAATCGTCAGAGCCCAGCTGTCTGGAGGAACAAACATACTTAAGAGCTCACCTCTAAGGTCGTTGATAAGCTCGTTCATGGAATCACTGTTCCAAGCACGTCGAGGCATGCCGCGGAAGGTAAGCTTTGTTAAAAACTCAAGCTCAGAGGGCACCGAGCCCGATCCTAGGTGCCATCAATCAAAGCTCACCAGCGTGCCATCGCAGAACAAACGCTGGGAAGATTTGAACACACGACTGCAGTCGAAAGTTGTCTGGAACCTAACGAAGAAATCAGCCGGTGGTGGACAGACTACGACGAGCAAGTCACTTATATGGATGCCGTGCGCAATGCCAAGAGCTTTGACAAGGTCGTCCGGCGAGACGAGAGGCCAGTCGCCGTTGATGGTTACCATCAGCACTTTGTCGGCAAACTGGTCGTCAAGCGCCGCCATGCCACTGTTGAGGGCAGGACGGACCTCAGGATCTCCGGCTTGGAGATCCGTGTTGACCGGCGACATGATAGTGCGCTTGAGTACATGGAGTACATGTGGGGGATTTGGGGGAACTGGAGTAGGAATTGAGATTCCAGAGGTGGGGGAGGGGCGGGAGACTTGGAGTCATAATTGACCTGTTTGGCATTGCGTTACTACTCGGCCCATATTCAATGACACCTCACTGGCCCAAACAAGTGTATATCATCAAAAAGACACTGAGCTCAAATTATATAACTTCAAAAAAGGAGATATACTCTGAACACTGGAGAATGGTGATGCCCTCATTTAGCCCACAAGTAGTTCGAGACAATAAACAGTTCGAAACAACAATATATACAACATTCAAATACTGACTAGCGACTACTACTGACATAAACAGCAAGACATGATAGTTCATAAGAAGTCTTGCTACACCACCAAAACACACCTATCTGCACTGCTCAGACTCTTGTGATCCTGACGAGAATAACATTCTAAACAGAAGCAACTATTACATAGTAAGAGTGACATAGACGAGGATGACCAAATGACAAGGAATATGCATAACAAAAGAAAGAACTACTGAGGAATCCCGGATTAGTGGGTGTCCGGATAGCCGTACTATAACCTTTGGCCGGACTCCTGGATTATGAAGATACAAGATTGAATACTTCGTCCCGTGTCCGGCGGATATGTAGATCTCCTTCCATAGTAACCGACTCTGTGTAACCCTAGCCCTCTTCAGTGTCTATATAAACTGGAGGGTTTTAGTCCGTAGGACGAACAACAATCATACCATAGGCTAGCTTCTAGGGTTTAGCCTCTTTGATCTCGTGGTAGATCTACTCTTGTACTACCCATATCATCAATATTAATCAAGCAGGAGTAGGGTTTTATCTCCATCGAGAGGGCCCGAACCTGGGTAAAAACATCGTGTCCCTTGTCTCCTATTACCATCCGCCTAAACGCACAGTTCGGGACCCCCTACCCGAGATCCGCCAGTTTTGACACTGACATTGGTGCTTTCATTGAGAGTTCCTCTCTGTCGTCATCTTTAGGCCCGATGGCTCCTCCGATCATCAACACCGATGCGGTCCAGGGTGAGACTTTTCTCCCCGGACAAATCTTCGTATTTGGAGGCTTTGCACTGCGGGCCAATTCGCTTGGCCATCTGGAGCAGGTCGAAAGCTAAGCCCCTGGCCATCAGGTCAGATTTGGAAGTTTGAACTACACGGCTGACATCCGCGGAGACTTGATCTTTGACGGATTCAAACAACAGCCGAGCGCGCCGCACTGTCACGATGTGCACGATCTAGCTCTGCCGCGAGCAGTGCCTGTGAGGCCGCCCGATGTCCGCCTCCGACCCTTAGCTCGGAGCCGACTGCGCCGATCGAGGACGGGTGGCTAGACACCGCCTCGGGGGCTGCAATCTCTACGGTGATCGAGCCGAACACCAGCCTTGTCCTTTGCGAAGCTCATGACTCCAAGGTGCCGGACTCCTTTCCGGACTCCGAACCTTCCGCGCCCCTGCCGATTGAACCCGATTGGGCGCCGATCATGGAGTTCGCCGCCGCGGACATCTTTCAGCACTCGCCCTTTGACGACATTCTGAATTCACTAAAGTCTCTCTCTTTATCAGGATAGCCCTGGCCGGACTATGGTCAGCAAGGTTGGGATGCGGACGACAAAGAAATTCAATGCCCACCCACCACCCACTTCGTAGCCACTGTTGAGGATTTAATCGACATGCTAGACTTCGACTACGAAGACAACGACGGTATGGACGCCGATGCAGGAGACGACCAAGACCCAGCGCCTATAGGGCACTGGAAGGCCACCTCGTCATATGACATATACATGGTGGACACACCAAAAGAAGGGAATGGCGATGGAACAACGGAGGATGACCCCTCCAAGAAGCAGCCTAAGCGCCGGCGTCAGCGGCGCCGCTCTAAATCCCGCCAAAGCAAAAACGTCGATTCCGGCACGGGAGATAATAACACCCCGGACAAAGGTCAAGACAACCCCACCGGCAGGATTCAACACAGGAGGATGGAGAAACCAGCCCTCATGAGAGAGCGACAGACAGAGAGGTAGAGGACGATAATTACATGCCTCCCTCCGAAGATGAGGCAAGCCTCGATGACGACGAATTTGTCGTGCCTGAGGATCCCGTCGAACAAGAGCGTTTCAAATGCAGGCCTATGGCCACGGCGAGCAGCCTCAAGAAAAAAGAGCTGCAACTTAGAGCTGGCCAAGACTTGCTAGCCGACAGATGGACTGAAGTCCTTGCGGCCGAAGAGTACAAACTCGAACGCCCCTCCAAGAGCTACCCAAAGCGCAGGCTGCTACCCCGATTAGAGGAGGAAGCACCTAAACCTACATCACCAGCGCACGACGCGGCCGACCGGCCACCTCGTGGCCGCGACAGAGAGGCCTCTCAGCCATCCACTCAAGCCGCACCCCGGCGTCGCTCAAAAAATACCAAGGCACGGGGAAATGCGCCAGACCTGCGAGACATATTGGAGGACAATTCAAGGCAAACAAGATGGATCTACAGATCACGTGGGCGCCCCACGACACGCGACGATAACCGTCACGCCGGATATGGCAAATACGGCCAGGCCAAACACAGCAGACAAAGCGCATTTGGGCTACGTCGTGATATAGCCCAGTACAGAGGCGCCGCACACCCACTATGCTTCACAGATGAAGTAATGGATCATCAAATCCCCGAGGGATTTAAACCCGTAAACATCGAATCATACGATGGCACAAAAGATCCTGCGGTATGGATCGAATATTATCTCCTTCATATCCACATGGCCCGCGGTGATGATCTACATGCTATCAAATACCTCCCACTCAAGCTTAAAGGACCAGCTCGGCATTGGCTTAACAGCTTGCCAGCAGAGTCAATTGGTTCTTTGGGAGGACACGGAAGCCGCATTCCTCGACAATTTCAGTGGCACCTATGTGCGACCACCAGACGTCGATGACCTAAGCCACATAATTCAGCAGCCAGAGGAATCGGCCAGACAATTCTGGACACGGTTCCCAACCAAGAAAAATCAAATAGTCGACTGTCCGGACGCAGAGGCCCTCGCAGCCTTCAAACATAACATCCGTGACGAATGGCTTGCCTGGCACCTAGGAAAGGAAAAGCCGAAATCCATGGCAGCCCTCACAACACTCATGACCCGCTTTTGCTCGTGCCAAATACATGGCACCCCCGAAACACCAGCCAATCACACCAACAGGGATTGTTGGGTGTTCAAGCAGGCAGGCAAGTTAAGTGCCGAAAACAGAGACAAGGGGCTGCATAGCGATGACGAGGAGGAGCCCCGGCCGCCGAACAATAGGGGACAGAAGGGCTTTCCCCCACAAGTGCGGACGGTGAACATGATATACGCAACCCACATCCCCAAAAGGGAGCGGAAGCGTGCACTCAGGGACGTATATGCGTTGGAGCCAGTCGCCCCAAAGTTCAACCCGTGGTCCTCCTGCCCGATCACTTTTGATCAAAAGGACCACCCACTAGCATCCGCCAGCGGATTCGCCGCATTGGTTGGAGACCCAATCATTGACGGATTTCACCTCACTAGAGTCCTTATGGACGGCGGCAGCAGCCTGAACCTGCTTTATCAGGATAGAGTGCGAAAAATGGGCATAGATCCCTCAAGGATTAAACCCACAAAAATGACCTTTAAAGGCGTCATACCAGGTGTAGAGGCCAACTGTACAGGCTCAGTTACACTCGAAGTGGTCTTTGGATCCCCGCATAATTTCCGAAGCGAGGAGTTAATCTTTGACATAGTCCCATTCCGCAGTGGCTATCACGCCCTGTGTCGGTGTCAAAACCGGCGGATCTCGGGTAGGGGGTCCCGAACTGTGCATCTAGGCGGATGGTAACAGGAGACAAGGGACACGATGTTTTTACCCAGGTTCGGGCCCTCTCGATGGAGGTAATACCCTACTCCTGCTTGATTAATATTGATGATATGGGTAGTACAAGAGTAGATCTACCACGAGATCAGAGAGGCTAAACCCTAGAAGCTAGCCTATGGTATGATTGTTGTTCGCCCCACTGGGACTAAAACCCTCCGGTTTATATAGACACCGGATAGGGTTAGGGTTACACAGAGTCGGTTACAATGGTAGGAGATCTACATATCGTATCGCCAAGCTTGCCTTCCACGCCAAGGAAAGTCCCATCCGGACACGGGACGAAGTCTTCAATCTTGTATCTTCATAGTCTAGGAGTCCGGCCAAAGATGATAGTTCGACTATTCGGACACCCCCTAGTCCAGGACTCCCTCAGTAGCCCCTGAACCAGGCTTCAATGACAACGAGTCCGGCACGCATATTGTCTTCGGCATTGCAAGGCGGGTTCCTCCTCCGAATACTTCAAAGAAGGTTTTGAACACAAGGATAGTGTCCGGCTCTGCAAAACAAGTTCCACATACCACCGTAGAGAGAATAACTTTTGCACAGATCTGCTGACGTATTCCGCAGCGTGACATCACACCACGGCCAGGCCTTTATTCGAATCGTTTTTTACTGTTCCACCTTAGCGCGTTTAGCGAGGCAGTTTCCTTGGCACGTCCTTATCAAAGCGTAGATCGCGCCCCCTTATTCCGGGATTCTCATCAAATACGGACGTGGGTAACCCAACCGTGCCCGTTGGCACGCCTCCTCTATCGAAGGCGAGTCCTAATCGACCATGGGGAGGGCTCTTGGTATTCAACCTCTTTATAATTAGACCAAGGCCATCTTATTTTTTTCCACGCTCCATCGAGTTCGCCTCGCGCTTCTAGTTCTAACACCCAAAGCTTCAGATTTAGCCGCTTCGAACCTTCGACGATGTCCGGCTCCGACCAGTTCGGCCGATGGGTGCCTTCTTTCGTCACAGAAGAAGATGTGCTAAAGCTGCGAGACGCCAGGTATCTAACCGGCGAGATCTCGCATAGGCTGCCTGCTCCAGGGCAGGTCATTCCCACTCCCGAGCCCGGCGAGAGCGTGGTGTTCGTGTCTCACTTCCTTCGGGGTTTAGGCTTCCCGACGGATCTCTTTGTGCGGGGGCTCATGTTTTATTATGGGCTGGATTTCCATGACTTGAATCCGGAGTCCATCCTCCATATCTCGTCATTCATTGTCGTATGTGAAGCCTTCCTCCATATTACCCCTTACTTCGGATTGTGGCTCAAGACCTTCAAGGTGGAGCCGAAGATGATCGAGGGGCAACAAGCAGAGTGCGGAGGGGCGGTCATAAGCAAGTGTGCTGATGCTCCGTGGCCCGAGGTCTCTTTTCAAGAGGAGCTTGGTTTGTGGCAACGGGTGTGATTTTATATCACCGCTCCCAGGGGCACCAAATGGGTGGCGCCACCCGCCTTTCGCTCAGGTCCACCATAGCGGCTGACAGCATGGGTCAACCGGGGGCTCGATTGGGGGCCGTCCAAGGACGTTCCTCTGTTGTAGGGCCGTATTCGAGACCTCCAAGAAAGAGAGATCAATCTGGTCGCAGTGGCGCAGGTTATGTTGATTCGGCGCCTTCTGCCCTGCAAACGTCGCCCCCTCCGTCTGTGGGAATTTAATCCGGAGGGACCACGAGCCTTCCAACATTTTATGGGTACGACGCCTGTGGAGATGTATAAACTGTTCTTCGGATCACAAGAAAAGTGTCCGGACCTGACTGAGGACGCATGACTAAGCTGCAATCGCCCAGATACTCAAGTAAGTAATCCTGTATCCGGGCAGGCTGTCCGTTCATTTATCATAGACTTGCCCTTAAAGGAGCTGTTTCTTGAACAGGAGTGGATAACGAAGGCAAAGTTGATAAGGTGTCCGGCTCCTCTCCCAGAGACCATGCTGGATCCCATGCTGACCAAGATGTTGAAGCCCGCGCCTTTTAAAGAAGGCGAAGGGGGGAGCAGGGAAGCAACTGCTTCTACGAAGGAGGCTATCAAGGAAGGAGGGATTGAAAGTCCCACCTTCCGAGGAGAGAAGAGGACCGCTTCGGAAGATCCGGAGGTCAAGGCCTCAAAGAGGGGAAATAAATCTTTATCAGAGAGTCCGGCGCTGGGAAGTAACTATTTCCCCAAGGGAATCAACCCTCCAGCGAGCCGTAAGTAAAAAGAAGGGGTCTTGTAATAAGGGACATCCCTATATTTATTTCTGAAGATAACTGAAATTATACCTTGTAGTTCGGATCTCAGCCCTTCTCAGTAGAGCTCGTCTTCGGGGGATCTTCTTCGGAGATGATGGAGAGCCAACGCCTCCTCTGTCGCACCTTCATGCGAGGCGGACGACCACGAGGTGTCGTCGCGGAGGTTTCCCAGTCCGGCGGGGCGGAAGGTCCGGCGCCAAGCGCGTCTTGATCGAGGAGGCTGAAGGATCTGCTTGGGCGAGCGGCTATCTCAGAAGATCACCGTGCGCTAATGGGTATGATGATTGAAAGAATTGCATCCGCGGAGAGCGGATTGCATGAAGCCGTCAGAAGCTTACTGACGGGGTTCGAGGTACGCAAAAATGATGTACCTTCTGACAGTTATGCATATAGAATGCGCCCTGTATAGATAGTATCCCCTGAGACTCGGTATGTTGTCAAAATTGACAGCGTGCCGAGGATCATAATCTCAGTTATAACATTGCGCTGCTCCTAAATAGGTGGCGGGGCATCCGGTGGCCAGCCGGACTGATGAATTTGCCGAACTAAAGCGGCAACTTGACGAGGCGGATGCGGACATCGTGCTGGTCAATAAACGGTTTAACGAGTCACAAGGTATGCGACTTCTCCGCGGACACCTGGTAAGGGAGCTTGATGCCCATTCCTTACTACTTGTATGCTTTTGATGCAGACGGTGCCGCTGCTGTGGAGGAGCTGCAGGCGGAACTCGCCCGAGCGAAAGAGCAAGCCAGAAATAGTAATGCGGCCGCTTTAAGGGCGGCCGAAGAGCTAAAAGCCGAACGGGCTGCTCACTACCGAAGCAAAGAGGAAATGGCCGATATGGCCATAAAGTTGAAGAATGCTACCGACCGCTGTGAGGTTCTTGAAAAAGAACGTCAAGTGGAGCAAGAGGACCTGAAAAAGGCCACCGCCGAAGCCAAGGATGCCCGCTCCGCAATGAGAGCTGCAAAGGAGGAGCTGCGTCAGGCTGTGGATGTTGCTGCTGGAAAGCCTTTTCTGCTGCGGAGGAAGTTCACGGATCCGAAGTATGCTCAGTTGGACAAGTTGTGGAGTTCGGAGGATGCTTATCTGGACGAGCACTTCCGAGGCCAGAAGGGGCACAAAAAGGAAGAGCTATATTGGTCGCAATTCCATAGTCCAGACCGTCCTCTTCCGTTGACCGATCGGTTGGCCGAATGGGCCGAGCTGAATCGATTATCCGGACTTGCCATGAAGCATGTCATGACTAATTTGTGGCCAGGCGGACCCCAGCTGAAGAGCTATTTTGGCTTAGTGCAACAGTTCCTTGGTGCGGTACCGCGTATCGATGCAATGAAGCGGTCGGCGTGCATAGAGGGAGCGCGGATGGCTCTTGCCCGTGTCAAGACATACTGGGCGGAGATGAAGGCCACCGACGTTGCATCCCAAGATTCGACAGAAGCAGTACCGCCGAGCACTATTTTGAGGAAGTCCTGCAGGCGCTCGTTTAATAGAGACGCGATGCTTTCGAAGGATATTATGTTTAAATGACATGTATGATTTATGAAAACAATGTTTCAATATAATATAAGAGCTTTTTATACTTGTGCGTTCAAGTAGTAAACTACTCCCTGTGCAGCCGTTGATGTATGTGTATATATAACCTGAAAGATGGCAGTCTTCGGCTTCAGCCCCCACACGCATAGTGCGGGGGTGTTTGCAAAGAAGGCGCTTTTTCACACTTAATCCAACGTCTTGGTCCTATTAAGGAGGTGGTAGCGTAGCAAGGCAACCGGACTATAATGCTTTATCACTTTCACTTAGCCATAGGAGTTCGAGGGTGGGGCTACTATATAGCCCCTGGGGGCACCGCACTCTCCCGAATTCGGGGTGCGTATGTGCCTGACCGAAAAACGGTCCTTCGTTAATGCGGAGGAATTCTAAACATTCCGGTGAGTCATCGAGTGGTTGACCAGTCTCTCGCTATATAATGACAGTCAGTTTTCGGCTTTCTCTACTGAGGTGCTCGCCCGGCCGAACCGGGGCACAATCGCAGTGTTCTCCTGGTGCAGCGTTAGCCGATATAACGGAACGTAAGGCAACAAAACACAGGAGCCGGGCAAACCCAACATTTGACCAAAGACATGATTCGGAGCTGATGCATATAAGGCCTAACTCGAGACGTCGAACACTCCCTAAGGTATTCGGTCTTTATAAAAACGGGAAGAATAATGCCCTAAGCCCCTGGTGTCCAGGTACGTGCAAAAATTCTGGTGCGGCCGATGTCAAAACACCAGCCTCCTCCTCGGTTATAGCTAGAAACCAGGGGATGTGTATCAACAAGAGACAGTAAAAAAGGTTTACGCGGGGTCTTAATCTGAAAAGAATCCTTGCAACGGGTCCCTACTGCACGTCTGCGCCTGTGTCTCCGTTGTGCCGTATCCTGGACGGGTGTAGCACGTTGTTCATCTGTAAAAGAGAGGAACTTAGTTGAAAAGAAAAAAATATCGTGCGAAAAATGTACTTTATATTAAATAAACAGAGTACGATTCGAAAAGTGAATAAATTTGAGCTTTATTGTCTCTTGTTGTACATGCGTGCAGCCCCTTGTATGGGGGCATGCTGCTAGTAAGCGCCGGACGCGTCTAGCCATGTCCGGGGTTTGAATGACCTATTCAGGTGCTTTGATTAGTGGAGCCGGATAGGTGTGGGGCTGTCAAGGCAGTCTCACGTTCTTCCGTGCTCGAGTAACACTTAATACTCCCTTTTAATGAGATGATGCCGCGTGGACCGGGCATTTTAAGTGTAAGAGATGCATAATGCGGTATTGCGTTAAAGCGGGCGAAAGCTTCACTCCCCTGTAGTGCTTGATAGCTACTTTCGAATGGGGCGATGTGGAAGGTTAACTTTTCGCGGCGGAAGTTGTCGGATGAGCCGAACACAACTTCTAGCAGTAGGGAGCCCGTACAATGGGCATATGGGCCTGGCATTACCCCTTTGAAGGAGGTGTTGATATGGCGAATTTTGGTTGGGTCTATCCCCATCCTGCGGATTGTGTCCTGATATATCAGGTTTATGTCACTGCCGCCGTCCATGAGGACTTGTGTAAATTGGAATCCGTCGATTATAGGATCCAATATCAAGGCAGTCCATCCTGCGTTCCGGATAATTTCGGAGTAGTCCTGATGGTCAAAGGTGATTAGTTTTGACAACCAGTGTTGGTACTCCGCTAGGGTAGATTGTGCTGCGCATAATTCAGCGGGTGCCGCTCTGTTTTCCCCTTTTGTCACTTGAAGTAAGTTTACTGTTTTGACTTCTTGTGGGAAATTCTTTTTTTTTCCGGGGCTCTGCTTGTGGTGCTCGTCATCATCTTCACTTGGCGTGTCGAGCCCCTTGTGTTCGGCGTTGAGTCTGCCGGACTGTTTGAAGACCCAACAATCTCTATGGGTATGGTTTGTAGGCCTCCCGGAGTAATCTTGTGGATTTGGCATATCTTGTCCAAGATTTTGTTTAAGTTGGATAGCTCATCGCTTTTTGTCCTTAAGGGGCAGTTTTTATTGTTCGACGTGAGCTTTTGAATCCGGCGTTGACTGCCGCGCTCTTTGGACCGTTCCCCTTAATCCGGCGCTGGTCCTTGTTGTGTCGTGGTTTCCCATTTCCATCCCTGACCTCAGATGTACTTGGGTCGCTGGTGCTGCATCTTACTAGCCAGCTATCCTCTCCCGCGCAAAAGCGGGTCATGAGGCTTGTTAATGCGGCCATGGTTCTCGGCTTCTCCTGGCCGAGGTGTCTGGCGAGCCATTCGTCTCGGACGTTGTGTTTGAAAGCTGCTAAGGCTTCAGCGTCCAGACAATCGACTATTTGGTTCTTTTTGGTGAGGAACCTATTCCAGAATTTGCGGGCTGACTCTCCGGGTTGTTGAGTTATATGACTTAAATAAATGCGCATCCGGAGGACGGACATAAGTCCCTTGAAGATTTGCTCAAAAGCATCCTCGAGCTCTTCCCAACTTCCAATGGTATTTTCAGGAGGCCTTTGAGCCAATGCCGGGCTGGCCCTTTGAGCTTGAGGGGTAAGTATTTTATGGCGTGAGATCATCTCCTCTAGCCATGTGTATGTGGAGGATGTAATCCTCAATCTGCAGACTCTGTGGTCTGTTGTTACGTCAGTATGCCTCTATGTTTACGGGTTTGAATCCGGCGGGAATTCGTGATCCAGCACCTCATCGGTGAAACACAGGGGGTGTGCGGCGCCCCTATATTTGGGTGTGCCGTGATGTTCGGATATTTGGCGTGTTGCATTGCTTTGAAGAGCTTGCTTTCTTGGCCCATAGATGGACCTAACTGGGCCATCCTTTTGATGTGAATCCTTATGCGGATCGCGTACCGGCTTGTGTGCGGCGACATTTCCCGCTCTCTTTTTGCCGTGGGGTCGTCCATCCGACCGGGTGGCCTTCTTACTTTTTTATTGTGGGGGCTCTATGGCCTCCTCATCAAATTCGGGCAGTAGTTTTCTTTTTGGGTAGCTCTTTGTTCGGCGACTGTCGCCGTATTTGTTTGCGGTGTTGAATACCTTGCTCCATCTGATTCTGAGTGCATCTTCCGCTGTTTTGAGCTTCCGCTTCTGCTTTTTCAGGCTACGCCTTGATGGCGGCGAGCCTTTGTGGAGGTTATTCTGCTCCAACAATTTGTCCGGCGTTAGATCGTCCGGACTGTTATCTTCGCCGGGGACGGGTTGTTTATCCAAGTTGTCCTGTTCGGACGGTTGCTCGATAGCATGTTCGTCGTCCACCGGTTCGCCCTGCTCTCTGGCTAGGTCTTTGTCGAGGCGGGACTTGGTGTGGCGTTTACGTTGCCGTTTTGACTGTTTTTCGAGGGATTTATCCTTCGTAGCGTCCCGTTGTTCCTCGTTGTCACTTCCTTTAGGTGTATCCACCATGTATACATCATGGGATGAGGTGGTTGTCCAGCGTCCTATAGGTGCTGGTTCATGGTTGTCTCCTACATCGTCGTCCATACCGTCGATGTCTTCGGAGTCGAAATCGAGCACGTCCTGTAAGCTTTCGACAGTGGCTACAAAGTGGGTGGTGGGTGGGTGTTGAATTTCTTCGTCGTCTGCATCCCAACCTTCCTGGCCGTAGTCCGGCCAGGGCTCTCCAGATAAAGAGAGAGACTTTAGTGAATTCAGGATATCGCCAAAGGGCGTCCTGAAAGATGTCCGCGGCAGTGAACTCCATGTCCGGCGCCCAATCGGATTCGATTGGCAGGGGCGCGGAGGGTTCGGAGTCCAGCAAGGAGTCCGGCACCTGGGAGTCACGAGCTTCGCAAAGGACATGGAGGGTGTTCGGCTTGATCGCCATAGAGATTTCAGCCCCCGAGGCGGTGTCCAACCAACCGTCCTCGATCGGCGAATCCGTCTCCGGATTAAGGGTCGGAGCGGATGCTGGTGCGGCCTCTAGGGCACTGTTCGGCGGCAGAGCTAGATCATACCCATCGAGACAGTGCGGCACGCTCGGCTGTGGCTCGAATCCGTCGAAGATCAAGTCTCCGCGGACATCGGCCGTATAGTTCAAACTTCCAAATCTGACCTGATGGCCAAGGGCGTAGCTTTCGATCTGCTCCAGATGGCCTAGCGAATTGGCCCGCAGTGCAAAGCCGCCAAATACGAAGATCTGTCTGGGGAGAAAAGTCTCACCCTGGAATGCGTCGTTCTTGGCGATTGAAGGAGCCATCGGGCCTATAGGTGACGACACGGAGGAACTCTCAATGAAAGCACCAATGTCGGTGTCAAACCGGCGGATCTCGGGTAGGGGGTCCCGAATGCGTCTAGGCGGATGGTAACAGGAGACAAGGGACACGATGTTTTACCCAGGTTCGGGCCCTCTCGATGGAGGTAATACCCTACTCCGCTTGATTAATATTGATGATATGGGTAGTACAAGAGTAGATCTACCACGAGATCAGAGAGGCTAAACCCTAGAAGCTAGCCTATGGTATGATTGTTGTTCGTCCTACGGACTAAAACCCTCCGGTTTATATAGACACCGGATAGGGTTAGGGTTACACAGAGTCAGCATATCCGTATCGCCAAGCTTGTCTTCCACGCCAAGGAAAGTCCCATCCGGACACGGGACGAAGTCTTCAATCTTGTATCTTCATAGTCTAGGAGTCCGGCCAAAGATGATAGTTCGGCTATCCGGATACCCCCTAGTCCAGGACTCCCTCACCCTGCTCGGACGAAGCGCATTTGCAAAGTTCAATGCGGTGCCGCACTACGCATACCTCAAGCTCAAGATGCCAGGCCCTCGAGGAGTCATTACGGTCAATGGAAGCACCAAATGCTCTCTCCACACGGAGGAGCATACAGCGGCCCTCGCGGCGGAAGTACAAAGTAGCCTCTTAAGGCAATTCTCCAGTTTGGCTATTAAACGTCCGGACACCGTCAAGCGCGCCCGGAGTAACCTACAACAAGACCGCCTGGCATGTTCCGAGCAAGCGTAGCAGTGCGGCCCCAACCCCAGCCCTCGCGAAATTGCGAAACCAGTACCACGTGTACACAATTACGCTCTGGAAATACCATGAGCATAAGGGGAGGGGCACAACCATGGCACGCCCAAAATGCGGCTCAACCGCACTAGGGGCTCCCGATTTTGTCATTTCTTTTTTCTTACTTTCAGGACTCCACTCTCCGGAAGGCACATGCAGCGACAATCGCCGAACACACGATGCAACAGCCAGGGAGGCAGCAAGCTACGTCGAATGTCCAGGTGGTCTCTATAACGAGCTAAATACCTGTCTTACATAAAGTTTCACATCTTGCCCCTGGAGGGGGACATGTCAAATAATCCCATCTCTTGCTTATCGCACTATTTGTATCGTTCTGCTTTCACAGCAGCCTTTTAATAAACAATACATAGCTCTTGTCTATTATTGCATTCATTTTTATGTAAATATGTTCAGTTATGACATTATCCAACCGTACACTTTGGTACGGCCAATACACTGTGGGGCTTCAAAGATTCGAATATGGTGTGAGAAGTCCGAACACTCTCACGGGTGCGGCACCCCGAACTTATAGCATTATATGCATCGGCTCCGAATCATGTCTTGGGTGAATAGTTGGGTTTGCCTGGCTCCCTTGTTTTGGTACCTTAGTTCCGTTATATCGGCTAAGGTAGCACTGGGAGAACTACTGCGATTGTGCCCCAGTTGAGCTGGGTTAAGCACCTCAGTAGAGAAAGCTAAAACTGACCGTCATGATAAGGCGAGAGCCGATCGCTGTTCGAGAGGTTTTTGAGTCCCTAAAGACTTATGCCGCTTAAAGCGAGGAGCTGGCTTTGTCCGGCCTAGGCGTGGATAGCGCCCCGAACTCGGTCTTCCGAATACTAGGGGTGTCGGGTCGTAGGTGCGACATATGCCAACGGGTGGCTAGTCATAGTGGGAGTCAATAAGACGTCGCCGGTGCCTGGAAACGGGATGAGGCGAAGGCATGCACGCCGGCGAATCTTACCCAGCTTCGGGGCTCTCCGTGGAGATAATACCTCAACTACTGCTCTACGGGGTCACCGCATGATCACTAGATGAGTGAGTTGCTACAAGAGGCTCTTGAGCTGTTCGGTGGGAGGAAGAAGAAGGGCACGGCTAGCTCTCCTTTTCCCTCTATGTGGTGGCTAAAACTAAGAGATCAATCCTTTGCATGGGTGCCCTGGGGGGTATATATAGGCCTACCCCCCAGGGGTACAATGGTAATCCGGCTAGGCGTGGGCCCTAGCCGTCGATTATCTTCGTCAAGCCCGGCTTCTCCCGGGACATTTGGGATCGCAGTGGTGGGTCCCGCCGGCTGCCGGCTTCCTGGTCGACAAGCTGGCCCCACCGTTGAGGGCCTTGTCGGGGGCTGGTTACTGTTGCCTCAATCCTGATGACGAGGGCTTTGTCGGGGTAAGCATGGCTACAGTGTCGCCGCCTTGGCGGCGATCACTGTAGCCTCACTTCGTCTTGTCTCCTTAATGAGGCGCTTCCTTCGAGGGAGGGAACAAGCCGGCTATGGGGAGCTGGCCATATCTCAGGCCGACTGGGGGAGGCCGAGCCGTCTTCGGGCATCTCTCTGACCGTAGGGGCCCGCCGCCTGTGGGTAGTACTGACAGCCTGTCGTGGGTGACATCACAGTCAACATGGCAACAGTGCCGCGCCGGACGGGTGATGGCTGCCCCGTACGGCGCACTGTAGCCACGCGCGCTCTGGGATGCGGGGGTGGCAGGCTTCACTGTAGCCACGCCCCGTCTCATCACCGTTATGTGGGTGCAGATTCTGAGGGTGTGGCCTTGGCTGCCTGCGGGGAGGCCGGCTCCTTGGAGGCGGCCTTCTCGTGGCCGGCTACGCGGAGTCGGCCCTCTCGTAGCCGGCTCCTTGAAGCCGGCCCTCTCGTGGCCTTCTTCTGTGGGTCTTGGGGCCAGGCCGCCTCCTAACAGCCGGCCTGGATGATGGCCGGCCGGGGGAAGGCGGCCCTGCGCCTTGGATGCTGGATGGCTTGTTTGGCTTGATTGGCTTGTAATTTTTTCAGAATCCCCAGGGGGAGCCGGCTAGGCTACCCGTGGTCATTTACTCCGACAGTAGTCCCCGAAGCTGATTGGGCTTCTAGGTCGAAAGGAGGACGAGAAGCTCGATCAGCTTCCTATCCTGAGGAGCCGGCAGCTAGGAGCCGGCCTTGAATGGGTGTGCCGTCTTCGGGGAGCTCCACAGCTAGAAGGAGAAAACGCGAGCCGGCTCGCGCGTTGACCGCGCGTCACCTTGCTCGCCACGTGGCCAGAAAGGCCTGCCAGCCCACGTGCGCGACGGGATGTCGCCGCAGGCCGGGGCCCACCAAACCTACGCCTCGGCCCACGCGCGGATCCTCTGCGGCCCGAATGGACCGCTCGTCTTCCCGCATCGGTTTCCGCACGCCTTTAGGGCGCAACAATCGCGGGACGTGGGGGAGTGGGCGCAGTTAATCCCACATTCCTCCACGCCTCGCCTCCTCGGCTCCGCCGCCCGAGCCTATAAGTAGGGGGAGGAGGGGGAGCGGCAGCGGCTCGCGCGCTCGCCCTTGCTCCTCTCCTTCCTCTACTTCCTTCTTTACTCTTCCGCCGCCGCAGTGCACTCACCACCGCGCAGTTCCGCCACGAACTATCTTGGCTCGCCGCGGTTCCTTCGTCGCGTGGCCGTGATCTCCGCCGCCGTGCCTCTTTCCTTCCTCTCGCCCCCATGGCACTGTCGAGCTCGTGGGATGGCTCCAACGTCCATGAAGACCACATCGATTGGCTTCGCCGGACGCGGCGGTTGCCGGGCGAGGACCTCGTGAAGACCCGCCTCGCGCCGGAGGCGGAGATTTCGCCGGCGCCGGAGGAGGGTGAGCGGGTCATCTTCCGCTCGCACTGCCTGCGCGGCCTCGGCCTGCCAGCGAGCGGGTTCTTCCGCTCCTTTCTTGACTTCTACAATCTCCAGCCGCATCACCTCACCCCCAACACGGTGATGATGCTGTCGTCCTTCGTCACCCTGTGCGAGGGCTTTCTCGGAGTTCTCCCCACTCTGGAGCTCTTTGGGGAGTTCTTCCAATGCAAGCTCGACACTGTCTACGCGGGCGTGCCCGCCCCATGCGGCGCCTTCATCGCCAAGCGGAGGACGGCCGACAACAACCCCTTTCCGCCTATCCCGCTGATCCAGTCGATGAAGCTCTGGCAGCAGTCGTACTTCTACGTGAAGAACGCCGCCCCGCAAGGTGACTACCTCAATCTGCCGACTTACGTAGCCAGCCCGCCGCCTGGGAGGCAGCCTTCTTGGTCCTTTCGAGCCCGGTCGCTCTCCTTGGCCGGGAACACCACCGTCACCCAGCTCTGGGTGATGGTCTAATGGGAGGGCTTGGTGGGGGCCGACCTGGTGGCCGCCTTCTTGGAGCGCCGGGTGCTCCCGCTCCAAAGCCGGCCGCACATGATCTGCCAGATTAGCAACCGCTTTGACCCATGCCTGCTGAGCACCAGCGAGATGCCTCGTGACGAGGTATCTTACATGGTGAATTATATATCCAACTGCAAACTCCCGGAAGAGTGGCAGTATGGCAAGACGCCGTACTCTCGGGCTGATCCCCCGCCTGTGGGGAGTTTTTCCTTACTTTCTTCTTCTTTTGTTGCCGGGTTCACGATGGCCGACTTTTGACTAGTCGGCTTTGTCTTTGAGCAGAGCCCTCTTCTTCAACCGGCGCCCGGGGCCGCAGGGCTGGAGCGCCAGTTTACGGCGGACCGCACCATGGACGACCCCGACGACCCGGATCTGGGGGTGGCCGCCATGGACGACGCCGTAGTCGCAACCGGCGGAGAGGCAGGCGGCCCCGACCTTACGGCCGGCTTCGAAGATTGGCAGGAGGATGACGAAGCCGAGGCCATCCCACGCCGCCAGTCGGCGGCCGATCGCCAAGGTGCGGGACCTTCCGCCGCTACTAACTGCTCGGGTGGCGCAAGAAAGCATCGGTCAAGACCGGTCTCTTCGGCAAATGGTCAAGAAGAAACCCAAAAGCTCTGCGGCGGCGACCAAGCGAGACGAGGCGGTCGCGAAAGCGGCCCGCTTCCGCAAGGTGGTGAAGCAGCCACAAGCGGTCTCGGCGTAAGTGTTGGGTGTCTTGTACTTTTGTTATCTTCTTTGGTTGAGGCTCATCTAAGCCGCCTTCTTGGTTTTTTTTTTGAACAGGGCGCCGCTTTCCTTGAGCGGGTTGACGCCGCCTCCATAGTCGGACCGACGGGAGGGTCTTCGAGTTCCCGCCGAGTGGACCCCTGTGCCGACCTTATGGAGGCAACGGAGGAGAACGCACGGGAGGCTCGGGAGGAGCGGGAAGCGGCGGAGCTGCGGAGCGGAGGGCCGTCCAGGAGGCGGCGGAGAAGTCGGCCGAGGCGCAAGCCGACACGGCGGCCAAGGCTCAAGCGGAAGTCGCGGCCGTGGAGAGGGAGGCGGAGGCTTTGCACAATCAGCCTCCGCAGCTCGTCATTCCCCTTCGCGCCGTGGGTCCCGATATCCCAGTGCCTCCGTCGGAGGAAGCCGGCCGCGACCAGCCGGTGATGGAGAGGAGGGAGGACGACGTGATGATCCTGGGGGAGGTGCCACAGCCGGCGCCGACTGGAGCGGGCCAAGGCGGCCGACCTATCAAGGGCGCGCCGGGCAGCGTCGGGGCGAAGTCGGCGGCGGGGAGGATCTCGTGGTGCGATCGGCGCCGGGCGCGCGTGGAGAGGCGTCCTCGGCGCCGGAGCCAAAGAGCTGTGGGCGCCAGCTTCGATGGCACAGACTCGAGGCGGCCAAGACGTCCGAAAGTGGACGCCCAGGGCGGACGGCCGAGCTGAACGTGGCGGCACAGGAGGTCCGACGCCGCTTCGTGCTCAGCCGGCTTGTTGCAATGGTACACCCAGGAGTTCCTCACTACGCCGGTCGTCCGGTGAGTCTTCGCCTTGATCGATTTCTTTTTGATTTCATCCGTGGGCGCTAGCGCACTCCATCTGGTGTTGTCCCCGAAGTTTCGAGTCGGCCGAGCAGCGGCTTGAAACTTCTTAGCAGGCCTTGACGGCAATCTCGTTCTTATACGCACTCCGTCTGATTTTCTGGAGTATCACAATCTTCGGGCGGCTGCCTTCAACTCCCAGGCCCAGGAGCTGAGCCAGAAGGCCGCCGACCTGACGAATAGCCGGAGTGAGCATTCTGTTTCTTTTATCTCATGTGGGGGCGCTACAACAAGACTCCACCGGGTGTAGTCCCCGAGATTACGGCCGTGGCCGAGTAGCCGGGTCGGATCTTCCCTGACGACTTCTTCCTTATTGCTTTTTTCCTTTTTCTTCACGCTTGCAGAGACTAATGCTGACTTGAGGGAGCAGCTCGGCGGGACCCAGACCGCCCTTCGCGCCAAGGAGGCTGAGTGCGACGCCTTGGCCCAGGAACGCGACCGCCTGGCCAAGAGACTGGCCGACCAGGAGGAGAGCCATAAGGCGGCCCTGAAGAAGGCGCAGGACAACGAGGCCGCCCTTAAGGCCGAGTTCGAGACCGAGGAGGCGGGCTGGGCTGAAGCAAGGCAAGCGCTGAGCGAGGGCTATGGACGGGTGGAGGATCTGATCGATGGTAGGCCGCATTCCCCTTTTTACTCCTTTGCTTGCTCCTTGCCCTCTTGTTCATCTTCTGATTTTGTGTTGTTTCCTTGTTCTTCACGCAAATTACTTCCCCGGCTACTCCGTCGTCGCCAGGCAAGCCATCGAGGCCCTCGCGAGACGCGCCGGCAAGCAGGGGTTGAGATCGCGCCAGACGCCAGCCGGACGCTTGAGGAGCAACTTTTGGCGATCCAGGCCCGGCTGCAGCCGGCTCACCGCATGCTCCGCCGGCTTCAGCGTGCCGGGCGCAAGTGTTGGCCGCTCTACATCTGGCGAGGTGATCCCCGCACTTAAGTCGACCGCCGACTGGCTGGAGGTTGCGGTTGGCCGCTTCGAGGCCTGAAAGGCTTCCGCTGCTCGGTCCGGCGCCGGGCGGGCGCTGGAGTTCGTCCGGGCCTGGTATCCTGGGCTAAGCCTGCACCAGCTGAGCACTTGGAGGCAGGAGGCTGACGAGGAGCTGGTGGCGGTGCGGCCGGCTATCATCCAGCGCGCCTCGGCTATCGCCGAGTACAACGACACCAGCGTTTTTGCTCCTGAAGTGAACGACAGCGGAGTCGCCCCGCCGGAGGAATGGTTCGGGCTGAACCCGGCGGAAGGCGAGGTCTCGGCGGAGGAGATTGCTTCCAGCGATGAAGCCGAAGACGAAGAGGAGGAGGGCGGTGAAGACGCCATACCGACGGTGAAGCGACCAGCCAGCCTTCAGCTGATCGTGCCTCAAAGAACGAGGCGCTGCGGCGAGCACGCCTCTGCCGGGGTGATGATCAGGCCGAGACTCGGCCCGGCCACTCCTCCAGCCAGCCTTGCCGCCACCTCGACCTGCCCGATTCGCTCAAGGTTCATATTCGATCTGCCGCTCTAGCCTTTCTGCTATTGCTCTTTGAACAAAATTTATTAACTTTGCGCAGTTCCACCCACTGGGGGTGTATTCAGACTATGTTGAATGCCGGCCTTTCGAAGGCTTTTGTGTAAATATAATTATGCATGTGTTTGGCTTCCATTTGGATTTGCTTTTTATCCTTAGGCTGTTTCCTTTGTAGCCTTCCCCATATTGCCGCCTTCCCAGCCGAACAGCTGCTCTGCAGTCTGTGGCTGGGGAGGAACTTGGCTATTTGTGGGAAGGCAAGTACTTGAGCTTTGTTGGATTGTGGCAGGGTGGAGTCGTAAGCCGGCCGGCCGGCTACTCTGGTAGCCGGTCGGCAATGGGAGGAAGCCGGCTTTTGTTATATAAGTTCGTTAGTCCTTAGCCGTTTTTTGTGTGGGCATCCTTTCCTGCCTTTGACTCTTGCCAGCCGGACAGTCGGTTCTTCGAGCTGCGGCTTTTGTCAAGATAGGGCTTCGGTGTCGGCACACTACTTGTCTGACTGCAGGTGGAACTTTGAATATAACTCATATGGCCGGTCCCCGGCCGACTAGTCGAACTCCGGTGCCGGACGAGAAAAAAGTGTAATGACAAAATCATAAGCATGATACTCGTCATTCATAGATAAAGGTGGCAGATGCAAAAGTGCTCCTCGGGGCCCATTGTCTCATACTTAGTACAAAAGGTAGCGTGATACATACTGCATTTTAACAGTAAAATCTTCGGAGGAGGTTGGCGTTCCATGGTCGTTCCGACTCCTTGCCAGAATCATCTCTCTATCGTGCCTTCTGCTTATGTGAGTCGATTAGGTAGTAGGAGTCGTTTCCCAATGCTCTGCTGATGACGAAGGGACCTTCCCAAGGGGCCGAGAGCTTGTGCTGGCCGGCTGTTCGCTGGATCAGCCGGAGCACAAGGTCGCCCTCTTGAAAGGATCTTGGCTTGACCTTCCGGCTATGGTAGCAGCGCACCCTGCTGGTAGATGGCGGACCGGCTGAGGGCTAACAGCCGGCTTTCTTCCAGCAGGTCGATGCCGTCTTCTCGTGGTTCTTTGGCCTCTGCTTCCGTGTACATGGTCACCCGAGGCGAGTCGAACTCAATGTCGGTTGGGATGACAGCCTCGGCGCCATATACAAGGAATAAAGAGGTGAAGCCAGTTGACTTGTTTGGGGTAGTGCGCAGATTCCAGAGGACGGCCGGCAGTCGTCGAGCCAACAGCCGGCCGAGCGCTCCAGCGGCACGACCAGCCGGGGCTTGATGCCGGAAAGGATGAGGCTGTTGGCTCGCTCAACTTGGCCGTTTGACAGCGGGTGGGCAATGGATGCTAGGTCCAGCCGTATACCCTGCGTCGCGCAGAAACGTGCCAATGCTACCTTGGCAAAATTCGTGCCATTGTCGGTGAAGATGCTGTGTGGCACGTCGTACCGAGTTGTAATGTCTGCGATGAATGTCACGGAAGTCGGCCCGTTCAGCTTCTTAATCGGCGTTGCCTCGATCCACTTGGTAAATTTATCCACGGCGACAAGCAAGTGTGTCATGCCGCCGCGTGCCGTCTTGAATGGGCCCACCATGTCCAGTCCCCAAATGGCAAAAGGCCAGGTGAGGGGAATGGTCTTGAGTTCTGAAGCCGGCAGGTGTTGATTGGAGCTAAAGACTTGGCAGCCTTTGCAGTGTTTGACCAACTCCTTGGCATCGTCCAAGGCAGTCGGCCAAAAGAATCCATGGTGGAAGGCTTTGGCAACAAGGGATCTTGAGGCTGCGTGGTGGCCGCATTCGCCTTGGTGAATGTCCTTGAGGATTGCTATGCCCTTTTTTGGCTCGACGCAGCGCTGGAAGACTCCAGTGACACTGTGTCCGACGAGCTCTCTGTTGGCAATTGTATATGCTCCGGCTCGGCGTTGGACTTGTCACTACTAGAAAAACCCCTACTAATGGCGCACCTAATATGGCTATTAATGGCGCATCTGTGGTGCGCCATTAATAGCACGCCATTAGTAATTTTTACTAATGGCGCACCACCTGGTGCGCCATTAGTATCTGGTAGACTAATGGCGCACCATGTAGTGCGCCATTAGTATAGCCCACGGTGCGCCATTAGTATCTGGTATACTAATGGCGCACCACATAGAAGTGCGCCATTAGTAAAAAAAAATTTAAATTTTTTTTTAAAATTTTCCAAATTTTTTTTAATTTTTTTCAAATTTTTTTTTTCAATTTTTTAATTTTTTTTTCAATTTTTTCTTAATCTCAGTTCACTATGGCTTAATCTCAGGTGAAATCGCACTCCGTGGTCAAACTTCCCGAAAGGTCACCCATCCTCACACTACTCCAGCCCAAGCACCCATAACTTCGAGTTCTATCCAACCCCAACAGCTCACTTCACAGGCACTTGTTGATATATCTAGCATATTAATCTGTTATACCTTATTGATGTCTAGGACTTTGTTCATGTTAATGACTATGATGAAATTTTGAAAAATATTTCAAACTTCTCGATCATATTACGTATCATTTTTGAAAAAAAATCAAAAAAATTTGAAATTAGTAATTTTGAAATTAGTAATTTTTTTCTGTTACTAGTGGCGCACCACATCCACGGTGCGCCACTAGTAAGTTTGAAATTTTTAGAATTTTTTTGCCGCCAGATCTTAAAAGCCCTGTAACTTTTTTTCTGTTAGGTTTTTGGGGATTTTGAAAATGTTTAACGGGGTACCCCCAGTTAAATTCGGATGTAACTTTTCGAGTAGATGATTTTTCATATAAAAAACTTTTTCATCCGAGTTAGTATGCAAAAGTTATGCCCATTTTACAAATTCTAGAGATTTTGCAAATGAAGTCGAAATTCATATTTGCAAATTTTCCCAACAACTAGACCACATATCACATGGGAAACTTATTTTCTTTTATTTTTTTGACATTTTCATCATTTTCTTTTATTTTTTAAAACTGAAAAGGCGATCCACGTGGGGGTGCATTCGGTGGAAGGTGGCCAAGTTACTAATGGCGCACCGTGGAACCACTCCCACGGTGCGCCATTAGTAACTTGGCCACCTTCCACCGACGACGAAAGTTACTAATGGCGCACTGGGTTGGTGCGCCATTACTAATTCAACTACTAATGGCGCACTACTCCCACGGTGCGCCATTAGTAGTTTTGAAAAAAAATGATATTTTTTTTGATTTTTTTAAAACTTAGTAATGGCGCACCACTACAAGGTGCGCCATTAGTAACAAAAATTTTTTTATTTATTTTTTACATTTTTTTCAAAACTACTAATGGCGCACGACGGATGTGGTGCGCCATTACTATGTCAATTAGTAATGGCGCACTATGCACCCCAAGGCGCCATTAGTAACAAAATTTTTTTCAAACTACTAATGGCGCACCACACACCAGGTGCGCCATTAGTAATATATTACTAATGGCGCACCGAGACATGGTGCGCCATTAGAATATAGTAATGGCGCACCACATCACAGGTGCGCCATTAGTAGCCATTCCATCTATAGCCCTTTTTGTAGTAGCATGTCTTGCCGCGATCTCGTCAGCCGGCAGTTCTCTGTTTACCAGGAAGTTGAGTATGGGCTGAGCCCATGATGGAGCTGTGACTTCTTCTATAGCCAACATGGCTACTGCAACCAGGGCGGGTGGGCTGGGCGGTGAAGAGTTGGAGCTGGCCACCGCCTGTGGTGTTGATGCAGTCCCCGGGCCGACTACCGTAGTCCCCGGGCCGGGTTCTGAAGTCCCCGGGCCGGGTCCGACTATGGCAGTCCCCGAGCCGCCTATCGAAGTCCCTCGGCCGCCTGCTTGGCTCCCCAAGCCGGATCCGGCTGCGTCGGGGTTAGGCAGCACGAAGATGGAGTCGGATTCTGGAGACGGCTTGATAGACGGCTTGAGGAGGCGTTGGAGAGAGACGCCGGTTTGTATAGCTTGTCGGGTTGAGCCTATCCGTACGAGGGCATCTGCTTGCTCGTTGTCGGCCCGTGGCATGTGGAGGAACTCGCATCCTTCGAAGTACCCGCTGATTTGCTGAACGAGGAAGCGGTAGCTCGCCATGTTTGCGTCCTTGGCGTCCCAGTCACCAGATGTCTGCTGGACCACCAAATCTGAGTCGCCATAGCACAGGATCCGGCGGATGCCGAGCTCTTTGGCAAGCCGGAGTCCGTGTATGACCGCCTTGTACTCGGCTACGTTGTTGGAGGCGGCAAAGTGAATTTGCAACGCGTATCTGAGTTTGTCGCCTTTGGGAGAGGTGAGGACGATGCCGGCTCCCAAGCCGGTGCGCATCTTGGACCCGTCGAAGTGTATCCACCAATGAGTGGAGTCGGGAGCCGGCGACAGGTACTGGATCTCGGCCCAGTCGATGAGGAAGTCGGCCAATGCTTGGGACTTGATGGCGGTGCGAGGCTGGTAGAAGATCGTGTAAGGAGCCAGCTCAATGGCCCATTTTGCCACCCAGTCGGATGCGTCCCGGCTGCCTATGATCTCGGCGAGCGGGGCGGTGCATATGACCGTGATGGCGTGCTCTTAAAAGTAGGGCTTCAGCTTCTTGGCGGCGAAATACATGCCATAGCACATCTTCTGGTAATGCTGGTAGTTCTGCTTCAAGGTGGACAGTACTTCGCTTAAGTAGTAGACCGGCCTCTGGACTGGCTGAGCTCGGCCTTCTTCTGGGCGCTGGACCACGATGACGGCGCTGACCACCCGGCTGGTGGCGGCAATATAAAGGAGCATGGGCTCTTTCTCAGTCGGCGCTGCCAAGACAGGCGGCGTGGCAAGCATCTTCTTCAGCTCGCGAAAGGCTTGGTCGGCTTGGTCGTTCCACTCGAAGTGAGTGGTTTTCTTCATGAGTCGGTAGAGGGGGAGAGCCTTTTCTCCAAGCCGGCTGATGAAGCGGTTCAGGGAGGCCAGGCACCCGGTAAACTTCTGGACGTCTCGCAGCTTGGTGGGAATCTCCATTCTCTCAATGGCTTTGATCTTCACTGGGTTGCATTCAATGCCGCGTTCGGAGACCAGGAAGCCCAGGAGCTGGCCGGCCGGCACTCCGAACACGCATTTCTCGGGGTTGAGCTTGATCTAAAACCGGCGCAGGTTCTCAAATGTTTCCCTGAGGTCCTCCAACAAAGTGTTACGCTTCTTCGTCTTCACCACGATATCGTCTACATAGACGTGGGCATTTCTGCCGAGTTGCTTGAGGAGGCATTTCTGCATGCAGCGCTAAAAAGTGGCACCGGCATTTCTCATGCCGAATGTCATAGTCAAGTAATAGAAAGCTCCGAATGGCGTGACGAAGGCGGTCTTCAGGCGGTCAGCTGGGTCCAACTTTATCTGGTGGTAGCCGGCGTAGGCATCCAAGAAACTCAGCAGCTCGCATCCGGCTGTGGAGTCTATCACTTGATCAATCCTGGGCAAGGCGAAGGGATCTTTGGGGCAGGCCTTGTTGAGGCTTGTGTAATCTATACACATGCACTACTTGTTATTCTTCTTCAGCACGAGGACCGGGTTGGCGAGCCACTCCAGAAAGAAGACCTCCATGATGAAGCCGGCCGCCAAGAGCCGGGCTATCTCTTCTCCTACGATCCTTCTCTTCTCCTCTCACAGTCGGCGGAGGGGCTGCTTGACTGGTTTGGCATCTGCTCGGCTGTGTAGCTTGTGCTCGGCGAATTCCTTCGGAACACCCGACATGTCCTTGGGGGACCATGCGAAGATGTCCCGATTCTCACGGAGGAAATCGATGAGCTCACCTTCCTATTTTCTGTCCAGGTTTGCCCCAATGACGGCAAACCTTTCCGGGTGCTCTGGTTCCAGAGGTATCTTCTTTGTTTCCTTGGCCGACGGGAAGGAACCTTGAGCATCACATTCCTTGGGGTCAGGGGACATGGCTGGCTGCTTGCCGGCCATGGCCACGACCCGGTCCAGCATCTTCTTCTCTTCGGCGACTACGAGGGCTCGGCCAGCCGGCTGCTAGCTGCAGCGCACTCAGAGGAGTTCTTGTAATCGCCGGCTATGGTGACGAGGCCCTTGGTACTCGACATCTTCATCTTGAGGTAGGCATAGTGGGGTACAGCCATGAACTTGGCCAGAGCAGGCCGGCCAAGCAGCGCATGGTAAGTGAGGGAGTTCCGGACTAGGGGGTGTCCGGATAGCCGAACTATCATCTTCGGCCGGACTCCAAGACTATGAAGATACAAGATTGAAGACTTTGTCCCGTGTCCGGATGGGACTTTCCTTGGCGTGGAAGGCAAGCTTGGCGATAGGGATATGTAGATCTCCTACCATTGTAACCGACTATGTGTAACCCTAACCCTATCCGGTGTCTATATAAACCGGAGGGTTTTAGTCCGTAGGACGAACAACAATCATACCATAGGCTAGCTTCTAGGGTTTAGCCTCTTTGATCTCGTGGTAGATCCACTCTTGTAACACACATCATCAATATTAATCAAGCAGGACATAGGGTTTTACCTCCATCAAGAGGGCTCGAACCTGGGTAAAACATCGTGTCTCTTGTCTCCTGTTACCATCCGCCTAGACGCACAGTTCGGGACCCCCTACCCGAGATCCGCCGGTTTTGACACCGACATTGGTGCTTTCATTGAGAGTTCCTCTGTGTCGTCACCGATAGGACCGATGGCTCCTTCGATCATCAACAACGACGCGGTCCAGGGTGAGACTTTTCTCCCCGGACAGATCTTCGTGTTTGGCGGCTTTGCACTGCGGGCCAATTCACTTGGCCATCTGGAGGAGGTCGAAAGCTACGCCCCTGGCCGTCAGGTCAGATTTGGAAGTCTAAACTATACGGCCGATATCCGCGGAGACTTGATCTTCGACGCATTCGAGCCGCAGCCAAGCGCGCCGCACTGTCTCGATGGGCATGATCTAGCTCTGCACGAACAAGGCCCTCGAGGCCGCACGTAATCCGGCCCGACCCCCTAATCCGGAGCCAGATTCCCCGATCGAGGACGAGTGGTTGGACACCGCCTCGGGGGCTTTAATCTCTAAGGCGATCGAGCCGAACTCCATCACTGTCCTTTGCGAAGACCTCGACTCCAGGGTGCCGGACTCCTCTCCGGACACCGAACCCTCCGCGCCCTTGCCGATCGAATCCGATTGGGCGCCCCTTATGGAGTTCATGGCCGCGGACATCTTTCAGCACTCGCCCTTTAGCGACATCCTGAATTCACTAAAGTCTCTCTCTTTAGCCGGAGAGCCCTGGCCGGACTGCGGTCACGACGGTTGGGATGCGGACGACGAAGAAATTCAAAGCCCACCCACCGCCCACTTTGTAGCCGCTGTCGACGATCTAACCGACATGTTAGACTACGACTCAAGACATCGACGGTATGGACGACGATGCGGAGATTTAACAAGACCCAGCGCCTACAGGGCACTGGAAGGCCACCTCGTCATATGACATATACATGGTGGATATCCAAAACGATGGGAACGGCGATGGAACAACGGAGGATGACCCCTCCAAGAAGCAGACCAAGCGCCGGCGTCAGCGGCGCCGCTCTAAATCGCGCCACAGCAAGAATGAAGATTCCGGCACCGGAGATAACAATACACCGGACAATGCCGAAGACAATCCACTCCAGCAAGATCCAGCGCAGGAGGATTGAGACGCCAGCCCTCACGAGAGAGCGGCAGAAGAAGAGGTAGAGGATTACATGCCTCGCTCTGGAGACGAAGCAAGCCTCGACGACGATGAATTAAATGCGTGCTTGAGGATCCCGTCGAAAAAGAGCGTTTTAGACGCAGGCTTATGGCCACGGTGAACAGCCTCAAGAAAAAGCAGCAACAGCTTAGAGCTGATCAGGATCTGCTAGCCGACAGATGGACTGAAGTCCTCGCGGCCGAAGAGCATGAGCTCGAACGCCCCTCGAAAAGCTACCCTAAACGCAAGCTGCTCCCCCGATTAGAGGAGGAGGCTTACGATCCCGCATCACCAGGAGGCAATACGGCTGACCGACCACCCCGTGGTCGCGACAGAGAGGCCTCTAGGCCCTCTAGAACCGTTCCCCGGCATCGCTCAAAAAGCACACGACCACAGGGGAATGCTCCGGACCTGCGAGATATATTGGAGGAAAGGCAAGACAATCAAGATCGATCTATGGATCGCGTGGGCGCCCGAAGTGCGTGGCGATTTACAACCGTCCGGCCACGGACCTGATAAGTCCGCCGGGCCGAACAAAATGCATAAAGCTCTTTTGAGCTCCGTCATGATATCGCCTGCATGTAGGCGCCAAGACACCCACTATGCTTCACAAACGAAGTAATGTGTCATCAAATCCCCGAAGGGTTTAAACCCGTCAATATTGAATCCTATGATGGCACAACAGACCCCGCGGTTTGGATCAAAGACTATCTCCTTCACATCCACATGGCCCGCAGGGACGATCTTCACGCCATCAAATACCTCCCCCTCAAGCTTAAAGGACCAGCCCGACATTGGCTCAACAGCTTGCCAGCAGAGTCAATTGGGAGTTGGGAGGACCTGGAAGCCGCATTCCTCGATAACTTCTGTGGCACTTATGTACCACCAGACGCCGACGACCTAAGCCACATAATTTAGCAGCCAGCATTTAATCGGCTAGACAATTCCGGACACGGTTCTTAACCAAGAAAAACCAAATCGCCGACCGTCCGGATGCGGAGGCCTTCATGCCTTCAAGCATAACATCCACGACGAGTGGCTTGCCCGACACCTAGGATAGGAAAAGCCGAAAACCATGGCAGCCCTCACATCACTCATGACCCGCTTCGCTGGGTGAGGACAGCTAGCTAGCACGCAGCAACAACCTCAAGAAGAATTACTGGCAGTCCGGACTTCAAGGACCGAAATGGCAGGCCGCGTCGTAACAAAACAAACGCCGCATTAACGGGCGATAATATTGAGGATATGGCAATCAATGCCGGATTCAGAGGCTCTAAACCCGGTCAGCGGAAAAAGCCATTCAAAAGATCTACTCCGGGTCCATCCAATTTGGACCGAATACTCGACCGATTGTGCCAGATACACGGCACCCCCCAAAAGCCAGCTAACCACACCAACAGGGACTGTTGGGTATTCAAGCAGGCAGGCAAGTTAATTGTCGAAAACAATGACAAGGGGCTGCATAGCGATGACGAGGACGAGACCCAACCGCCGAACAATAGAGGACAGAAGGGTTTCCCCCCACAGGTGCGGACGGTGAACATGATATACGCAACACACATACCCAAAAGGGAGCGGAAGCGTGCACTCAGGGATGTCTACGCGATGGAGCCAGTTGCCCCGAAGTTCAATCCATGGTCCTCCTGCCTAATCACTTTTGACCGAAGGGACCACCCCACCAGCATCCGCCACGGCGGATTCGCCGCACTGGTCTTAGACCCAATCGTCGACGGATTTCACCTAACGAGAGTCCTGATGGACGGCGGCAGCAGCCTGAACCTGCTTTACCAGGATACAGTGCGCAAAATGGGCATAGACCCCTCAAGGATTAAACCTACCAAAACTACCTTTAAAGGCGTCATACCAGGTGTAGAAGCCAATTGTACATGCTCAATTACACTGGAAGTGGTCTTCGGATCCCTAGACAACTTCCGAAGCGAGGAGTTAATCTTCGACATAGTCCCGTTCCCCAGCGGCTATCATGCCTTGCTCGGACGTAGCGCGTTTGCAAAGTTCAACGCGGTGCCGCACTACGCATACCTCAAGCTCAAGATGCCAGGCCCTCGAGGAGTCATCACGGTCAACGGAAACACTGAACGTTCTCTCCGCATGGAGGAACATACTGGCGCTCTCGCGGCGAAGTGCAATACAGCCTCTTAAGGCAATTCTCGAGTCCGCCGATAAGCGCGCCCGAGTAACTTACAACAAGACCACAGCATCGTTCCGAAAGCATCGCCAGTAGCGATGGGGCCCCAACCCCAGCTCTTGCGTAAACGTCAGCAGGTCCTTCGGCGTACACCATTACGCTCACGAAGATACCATGGGCATGGGGAGAGGGCACGACCACGATAAACCTGCATGCGGCTCAACCACACCAGGGGCTCTCAAGTGTGTCGTTCCTTTTCTTTTCTTTTTACCTTTACTTTTACCCACAGGACTCCGTTTGTCGAGAGGCCTGTTCGGCCAGAACCTGCCGAACTCACGATGCAACAGCCAGGGAAGGATAAAGGCTACAACGAATATACATATGAACAACGTGATACACCCGTCCAGGATATGGCACAACGGAGACACATGCGCAGACGTGCAGCAGGGACCCGTTGCAAGGATTCTTTTCAGATTAAGACACTGCGTAAACCTTTTTTCACTGTCTCTTGTTGATATACATTCCCCCGGTTCCTTAAAATAACCGAGGAGGAGGCTGGTGCTTTGGCATTGGCCGCACCAGAATTTTTGCGCGTACCTGGACACAAAGGGCTTAGGGCCTTATTTTGCCGATCTTCATAAAGACCGAATACCTTAGGGAGTATTCGGCGTCTCGAAAGTTAGGCCTTATATGCATCAGCTCGAATCATGTCTTTGGTCAAATGTTGGGTTGCCCGGCTCCTGTGTTTTGCTGCCTTCCGTTCCGTTTTCACGGCTAACGCGGCACTGTGGAGAACTATCGCGATTGTGCCCCGGTTCAGCCGGGCGAGCACCTCAGTAGAGAAAGCCGAAAACTGACTGTCATGATATAGCGAGAGACTGGTCAACCACTCGATGACTCACAGGAATGTTTAGAATTCCTCCGCATTAACGAAGGACTGGTTTTCGGTCAGGCACATACGCACTTTAATTCGGGAGAGTGCGGTGCCCCCAGGGGCTATATATTAGCCCCACTCTCGAACTCCTATGGCTAAGTGAAAGTGATAAAGCATTATAGTCCGGTTGCCTGGTTTGCTACGCTATCACCTCCTTAACAGGACCAAGACGTTGGATTAAGTGTGAAAAAGCGCTTTTTGGAAACAACCCCGCACTATGTGCGTGGGGGGCTGAAGCCAAGGACTGCCATCTTTCAGGTTATATACACATATACATAAACGGCCGCACAGGGAGTAGTTTACTACTTGAACGCACAAGTATAAAAAGCACTTATATTACATTGAAACATTGTTTTCACAAATCATACATGTCATTTAAACATAATATCCTTCGAGCACTGCGTCTCTATTAAACGGCGCCCGCAGGACTTCTTCAAAGTAGTGCTCGGCGGTACTCGACCTCTGTCACGAATCACAGGACGCAACGTCGGTGGCCTTCATCTCGCCTAGTATGTCTTGACACGGGCAAGAGCCATCCGCGCCCTCAATACATGCTGATCGCTTCATCGCGTCGATACGCTGCACCGCTTCCAAGAAACTGCTGCACTAAACCAAAATAGCTCTTACTGGGGTCCGTCCGCCACAAGTGAGTCAAGACATGCTTCATGGCAAAACCGGACAATCGATTCAGCTCGGCCCATTCGGCCAACCGATAGGTCAGCGGAAGAGGACGCTCCGGACTATGGAATTGCGACCAATATAGCTCTTCCCTTCTGTGCCCTTTCTGGCCCCGGAAGTGCTCAACCGCGTCCACAGCGCTCGCCGCCAAGTCCAGATAAGCATCCTCTGAACACCACAACTTATCTAACTGAGCATACTTTGGATCCGTATATTTCCTCCGCAACAGAAACGGTTTTCCAGCCGCAATTGCCCCAGCCTGACTCAGCTCCTCCTTGGCAACTCTCAAAGCCGATTGGGCATTCTTGGATTTGGCGGCGGCCTTTTTTTAGGCCCTGTTGTTCCAATTGACGTTCTTTTTCAAGAACCTCGCAGTGATCGGTAGTATTCCTCAACTTTTTGGCCATATCGGCCATCTCCTCTTTGCTTCGGCAGTGAGCAGCCCGTTCAGCTTCTAGCTCTTCGGCCGCCTTTAAAGCGGCCGCATTACTAATTCTGGCTTGCTCTTTCGCTCGGGCAAGTTCTGCCCACAGCTCTTCCACGGCAGCGGCACCATCTGCATTAAGCATATGATTAGTAAGACATGGGCGTCAAGCTCCCTTACCAGGTGTCCGCATAGAAGTCGCATACCTTGTGACTCGTCAAACCGTTTATTGACCAGCGCGATGTCCGCATCCGCCTCATCAAGTTGCCGCTTTAGTTCGGCATATTCATCAGTCCGGCTGGCCTCGGGCGCCCGCCACCTGTTTAGGAGCGGCGATATGTTATAATCGAGAATTTGATCCTCGCACGTTGTCAATTTTGACAACATACCGAGTCTCAGGGGCTACTATCTATACAGTGCGCATTTTATATGCACAAACTGTCAGAAGATACATCATTTTTGCGTACCTCAAACCCCGTTAGTAAACTTCTGACGGCTTCATGCAATCCGCTCTCCGCGGATGCAATTCTTTCAATCACCGTACTCATTAGAGCACGGTGATCTTCTGAAATAGCCGCTCGCCCAAGCAGATCCTTCAGCTCCTCCGATCGCACGCCACTTGGCGCCGGACCTTCCGGCCCCGCCGGACTTGGGGGAACCCTCCGCGACGACACCTCCGGGTCGTCCGCTTCACATGAGGGTGCGACAGGTGGAGGCGTTTCACTCTCCATCATCTCCGGAAGAAGATCCCCCGAAGACGAGCTCTGCTGAGAAGGGCTGAGGTCCGAACTACAAGGTACAATTTCGTTATCCTCATGAATAAATACAGGGATGTTCCTTATTTACAAGACCCCTTCTTTTTACTTACGGCTGGCTGGAGGGCTGATCCCCTTGGGGAAATAATGCGGCTGGGTTACTTCCCAGCGCCGGACTCTCTGCCGAAGATTCCTTCCCCCTCTTTGAGGCCTTGACCTCCGGATCTTCCGAAGCGGTCCTCTTCTCTCCTCGGAAGGTGGGACTCTTAATCCCTCCTTCCTTGATATCCTCCTTCACAGAGGCGGTTGCTTCCCCGCTCCCCCCTTTGCCTTCTTCAAAAGGCGCAACCTTCAACATCTTGGTCAACATGGGATCCGGCGTGGTCTCTGGGAGGGGAGCCGGACACCTTATTAACTTTGCCTTGGCTATCCACTCCTGTTCAAGAAACGGCTCCTTTCAAGGACATATATATGAAATAAATGAATGAACAGCTTGTCCGGTTACAGGACTACTTACTTGAGTATCTGGGCAATTGCAGCTTAGTCCTGCGTCCTCGGTCGAATCCGGACACTTCTCTTGTGATCCGAAGAACAACTTATACATCTCCACGGGCGTTGTGCCCATAAAATTTTGGAGAGCTCGTGGTCCCTCCGGATTGAATTCCCACAGGCGGTGGGGGCGACGTTTGCCGGGCTGAAGGCGCCGGATCACCATAACCTGCGCCACTGCAACCAGATTGATCCCTCTTTCCTGGAGATCTCGAATACGGCCCTGCAGCAGGGGAACATCCTTGGATGGCCCCCAGTCGAGCCCCTTGTTGACCCATGACGCCAGCCGCTGTGGTGGACCTGAGCGGAAGGCAGGGAGCGCCGCCCATTTGGTGCCCCTGGGAGCGGTGATATAAAACCACTCTCGTTGCCACAAACCAAGATCCTCTTGAAAAGAGCCCTCGGCCACGGAGCATCAAAGACATTTGCTTATGACTGCCCCTCCGCACTTCGCTTGCTGCCCCTTGATCGTCTTTGGCTCCACCTTGAAGGTTTTGAGCCACAATCCAAAGTGGGGGTTAATATGGAGGAAGGCCTCACATACAACAATGAATGACGTGATATGGAGGATGGACTCCGGATTCAAGTCATGGAAATCAAGCCCATAATGAAAAACATGAGCCCCCGCACAAAGGGGTCCGTCGGGAAGCCTAAACCCCGAAGGAAGTGGGACACGAACACCACGTTCTCGCCGGGCTCAGGGAGTGGAGTGACCTGCCTCGAGGCGGGCAGCCTATGCGAGATCTCGCCGGTCAGATACCTGGCGTCTCGCAGCTTTAGCACATCTTCTTCTGTGGTGGAGGAAGACATCCATCGGCCGTGCTGGTCGGAGCGCCTAAATCTGAAGCTTTGGGTGTTGGAACTCGAAGCGCCTGAATCTGAAGCTTTGGGTGTTGGAACTCGAAACGCGAGGCAAACTCGATGGAGGGTGTAAAAAGAAGAGGGCCTTGGTCTCACTATAAAGAGGTTGGATACCAAGAGCCCACCCCGTGGTCGATTAGGACTCGCCTTTGATAGAGAAGGCAGGCTAACGGGCACGGTTGGGTTACCCATGTCCGTATTGATGAGAATCCTGGAATAAGGGGGCACGATCTACGCTTTGATAAGACGTGCCAAGGAAGCCACCTCGCTAAACACGCTGAGGTGGAACAATAAAAAACGATTCATATAAAGGCCTGGCCGTGGTGTGATGTCACGCCGCGGAATACGCCAACAGATCTCAGGTGCAAAAATTATTCTCTCTACGGTGTTATGTGGAACTTGTTTTGCAGAGCCGGACACTATCCTTGTGTTCAAAACCTTCTATAAAGTATTCGGAGGAGGAACCCGCCTCGCAATGCCGAAGACAATCAACGCGCCGGACTCATCGTCATTGAAGCCTGGTTCAGGGGCTACTGAGGGAGTTCCGGACTAGGGGGTGTCCGGATAGCTGAACTATCATCATCGGCCGGACTCCAAGACTATGAAGATACAAGATTGAAGACTTCGTCACGTGTCCGGATGGGACTTTCCTTGGCGTGGAAGGCAAGCTTGGCGATACGGATATGTAGATCTCCTACCATTGTAACCGACTCTGTGTAACCCTAACCCTATCCGATGTCTATATAAACCTAAGGGTTTTAGCCCGTAGGACGAACAACAATCATACCATAGGCTAGCTTCTAGGGTTTAGCCTCTTTGATCTCGTGGTAGATCCACTCTTGTAACACACATCATCAATATTAATCAAGCAGGACGTAGGGTTTTACGTCCATCAAGAGGGCCCGAAATGGGGTAAAACATCGTGTCCCTTGTCTCCTGTTATCATCCGCCTAGACACATAGTTCGGGACTCCCTACCCGAGATCCGCCGGTTTTGACACCGACAGTAAGGGCTCTCAAGGTCCACCACTTCAAACCAGATTGCTTCTCGGCGGAAGTGATCCTTCTCTCCGAAGAGAACATCTATCTTGATCTTGCCCATTGGCGAACAGGACAGGCCGGGTACAATGCCATGGAACACGGTCTGGCTTGGCATGAGGTGCTTGGCCTTGATGTTCAACTTCTCCATGGTGTCTCGGGACAGGATGTTGATGCTGCTCCCGCCGTTTATCAGTACGCGGGAGAATCAGGCAGCAAGCACATGCATTGCTAGAGTTGCCTCCAAAACCAATGCATAAGAGCCCGGGGACGGCATCACCTCTGGGTGGTCGGCCCGGCTCCAGCTGATAGGCCTTTCTGACCAGTGCATGTATTCAGGGTTGTTGGAGGCGACCGTGTTGACTTCTTGGTGCTTTCGGCGCTGGCTGCACCGGTCTTCGGGCTGGCTTGTGAAGACGACGTAGGCGGCATGCTCGTCGAGGAACTCATCTTGGACGGTCCCGACTGCTGGTCGAGCGGCCGGCTGTTGGGGAGCCGGAGGCGGGTGTCCAGCAGGCGGAGGCGGCACCAACCCTTCGCCTTTGGTGTTTCGGGTGAGCCAGTGGCATTTCCGGGTCGTATGGTTGGACGGCTTCGTGCCGCTGTGGAACTTGCATGGGGCGTCAAGGGCCTGCTCGTAGGAGAAAGCCGGCTGCCAAGCCGGCCAGCCGCCCTTCGGCTTCTTGGGCTGAGCCGCCCTCGGTTGCTTTCGTCTTCGACGGTGGCCACCTGCCGGTAGCTAGAGGAGGCATCGGGCCTTGCGCTTGTTGTCATCTTTGAATGCAGACGTCGGCTAGAGTCGCCAGCCGGCGTTTTGGGGGCCGGGTTGAGTACCTTCCCGGTGGCGTCTACCTGGAGCTCGGTCTTCATCGAGGAGTCGACGGTGGCATACTTGTCGGATATGACAAGTAGCTCGTCGAGGGTAGCCGGCTCGTCGCAGAGAAGCTTGTGCTTGAGGAGGGTGCCTTCTCGGCACCCGGCGGTGAAGTACTCTATGGCTTGAACCTCGTGCACCCCCTCGCAGGAGTTGTGGAGCTCGGCCTAACGCGTGAGCTAGTCGCGAGTCGACTCGGTGGGTCCTTGTACGCACAAGGAGAGTTGCTTGGGCTTGGGAGCCTGCCTGTAGGTGCTGGTGAAGTTGCGAATGAAGGCTTCGGTGAAGTCCAGCCAGCTGTTGATGCTGTACGGCTTGAGGCTGTTGAGCCAGGTTCGCGTCGTGCCCTGAAGCATGAGGGGCACATATTTCACGGCAACGCGCCTGTTGCCGTTCGCTATGCTGACTGCGGTTGAGTAGTCGATCAGCCAATCCTCCGGCTTCACAGAGCCGTTATATTTGGGCGTATCTCTTGGGAGCGAGAACCCTTTGGGGAAGGGCTCGTCGCGGATGCGGGGGCCGAAGCAAGGCGGCCCGACATCGTCTTCTTCTTCCAACGCCAGGGATCGCGCCAGGCAGTCGATCCGGTGGCGGGCGTCGTTTTCGCCGACTCCTTCGTGGCGGCCTAGTCGGTCGCTGAGAGTCGGATGGGTGACAGGAGGCGGGGTAGGATATCTTTCCCCGTGAGGTGGAGGAGGGGGCGAGTTGCCTCGCCGTTCCACGGCTCGAGGGTGGCCTTCCGCGTCGCGCTTGATGGTGATTCGGGTTCGGCTGCGGCTGGCAGCCGGCTCCTTTTCTCGCCGTGCGCGGGCGTTGCCACGATCGGCGTCGCGTGGACGCTGCGCCGTGCTCTCGGCGTGGGGGAGGGCTTTCGGCGCGGGCGCTGTCTTCTTGCCGCTCTGCATCCGCGCCGATCAGTTGCTGGATGTGCCTAGCCATGTAGGGAAGCTCGTCGGGCCCTAGCCCGTTCAGCTCTTCTATGGCCACCTAGGCGGCATGCAGGTTCTCGAGGGGCGTGGCATAGACGGGGCGGTCCACTCCCAGCATGTCGGCGATGGCTGCGCCGCGTTTCTTGACAATGCCGAGTCGGCTCGGCCCTTCAGGAGGCGGCATGCCGAAGGCGGCGCGGTCGACTTCGCGCTGGTGGGCCTCGATGAGGCGTCTCATGGAGGCTATCCTCCGGCCCTGCACGTGGAGGGCGAGGCGGCGCGCCTCCAGCGCCTCGGCGTCGGCGTCGGCCGGGAGAGGGGCGGACAGGTCATGCGGCGCCGCCTGCAGGGTGTCGTGTGCGTTCTCGCCCGAGGGGCCGCCGTGACTAATAACCAGCACCTCGGTGATGGCGCTGCCACAGCTGTCGGCTTGGGGGAGCGGGTCGTCGAAGATCACGACGTTGGTGGGGAAGGCGTCGAGCGATGCCGTGTCGGAGTCGACAAGCATCGGGTCGATGGAGCCAACCGACTCCAAGTCCACTGCGGGCTCGCTAGAGACGTGGAGTTGGTCGAGGAGGCTGACGAGGTGGCTCTCGAGTCAGCCGGTGCCCGCGTCGGATGCGGGCTCGTCGGAGATGCGAGCCTCACCAAGAAGGTCGGCGAGGCAGCTCACCGCGCAGGCATCAGCGACGCCTTGCAGCGCGATGGGGCAAGTGCCATCGGGCGTGCCGGGCTGGCTACACCCGTGGGGGAGGAAGAGGGTTCCCGTCCAGAACAAGTCTCCGGACGACGGTGCACCTGGCCCCACGGTGGGCACCAAATGTCGGGTTGTAGGTGCGACATATGCCAACGGGTGGCTAATCATAGTGGGAGCCAATAAGATGTCGCCGGTGCCTGGAAACGGGATGAGGCGAAGACATGCACGCCGACGAATATTACCCAGCTTCGGGGCTCTCCGTGGAGATAATACCCCTACTGCTGCTCTGCGTGGTCTCCGCATGATCACTAGATGGACGAGTTGCTACAAGAGGCTCTTTGAGCTGTTCGGTGGAGGAAGAAGAAGGGCACGCCTAGCTCTCCTTTTCCCTCTATGTGGTGGCTAGAACTCTAAGAGATCAACCCTTTGCATGGGTGCCCTGAGGGGTTTATATAGGCCTACCCCCCGGGGGTACAATGGTAATCCGGCTAGGCGTGGGCCCTAGCCATCAGTGTCTTCGTCCGCCGGCTTCTTCGCCGGCCACTGGGGCCCGCCGACTGGTGGGTCCTGCCGGCTGTCGGCTTCCTGGTCGACAAGCTGGCCCCACCGTTGAGGGCCTTGTCGGGGGCTGGTTATTGTTGTCTCAATCCTGATGACGAGGGCTTTGTCGGGGTAAGCATGGCTACAGTGCCGCCACCTTGGCGGCGATCACTGTAGCCTCACTTCGTATTGTCTCTTTAATGAGGCGCTAACTTCGAGGGAGGGAACAAGCCGGCTATGGGGAGCTGGCCATATGTCAGGCCAACTAGGGGAGGCCGAGCCGTCTTCGGGCATCTCTCTGACCGGAGGGGCCCGCTGCCTGCGGGTACTACTGACAGCCTGTCGTGGGTGACGTCACAGTCAACATGGCAACAGTGCCGCGTCGGGCGGGTGATGGCTGCCCCGTATGGCGCACTGTAGCCACGCGCGCTTCGGGATGCGGGGGTGGCAGGCTTCACTGTAGCTACGCCCCGTCTCATCACCGTTATGTGGGTGCAGATTCTGAGGGTGCGGCCTTGGCACGTCAAGGGGTGGCCGGCTCCTTGGAGTCGGCCTTCTCGTGGCCGGCTACGCGGAGTCGACCCTCTGGTAGCCGGCTCCTTGAAGCCGGCCCTCTCGTGGCCTTCTTCTGTGGGACTTGGGGCCAGGCCGCCTCCTGACAGCTGGCCTGGATGACGGCCGGCCGGGGGAAGGCGGCCCAGCACCTTGGATGCTGGATGGCTTGTTTGGCTTGATTGGCTTGTAATTTTTTCAGAATCCCCAGCGGGAGCCGGCTAGGCTACCCGTGGTCATTTACTCCGACAAGGGGCTTCGCCGAAATTTAAAATTATAGAATTCTATGGCTAAGTGAGAGTGATAAAGCATTATAGTCCGATTACCTTGTTACAGTTGTCTTTGGCGCCGACTCGAAGGACCCAAGAATGGGAACAAGAGCGCTTAGGTTTATCCCGAACACCCCAGCACTCGTGGCATGGGGTAGAAGCCGACGACTCGCATCTCTCAGATTTAATAAACGGCCACACAGAAGGTAATATTTGAAATTCAAAAAAGCGTTTCTTAGCGCATATGAACAAGTTTTCAGCGCACAGGATAACACGAGCGAGTTTACTCAAAAATTACATCCTTGGAACACTCATTCGCCACAAGGCAGGCACCCTTCAGGACGCCCTCATAATACAACTCGGGCTTGCGATGCTCCTTCCCCTCCGGTGGCCCATCTGTCACCAGCTTCTCAGCATCCATCTTGCCCGAGTGTACTTTAACACGGGGAAGGGCCCTACGGGCGCCTTCGATGCATACGGAGCGCTTGATGATTTCAAGCCATGGACAGGCATCCACCAGCCGCCTCACCAGCCCAAAGTAGCTCCCAGGATGACCTCCCCAGGCCATAGCCGACCGATAAGGCCCTTCATGGCCTATTCGGCTTCCTTATGGAGCTCGACCAGCTGCTTCAGCTGGTCGCTCAAGGGCACCTGGTGTCCGGCCTCAACATACTGGGACCGGAACACCTTCTCCATCGAGCCCCTTCCTCGGCTCGGTAGAATGCGGCGGCCGCGGACACACTGCAGGGCAGATCTGCGAATGCTCCTGGAGAGCTCTGGACACGGGTAAGTAACAAGTAATTCACTTTCACGTGCTTGCTTTGCATAAAGAATGCCTTACCCGCCGCTATCTTCTTCATCGCCTCAATTTCCTGGAGGGCTTTTTGGGCTTCGGCCTTGGCAGATTTGGCGCTCTCAAGGGCCGAGGCAAGCTCGGACTCTCGAGTCTTTGAGTCAATCTCCAAACTCTCATGTTTTTTCACAAGAGCGTGGAGCTCTTGCCGCACCTCCGCCACCCGCACCTCCTGCTTTTCTCGCTCGGTGCGCTCCATGGCCGCATTGTCTTCGGCCTTGGACAGCGCTTCCTTCAGGGTTGCCACCTCGGTTGTGGCCCCTGTAATATGACATGGGTCCTGTCATTATTTTCAACCAGATATTTTTATATACTTACATAAGGTATTACTTACCTTCCTTGTCCTCGAGCTGCTTCTTGGCAAGGCCGAGCTCGTTCTCGGACCGCTCGAGGCTCTGCTTCAATGCACCGACATCCGCAGTCAGTGCGACAGAGGTCAGCAGCGCAGCCTGCATTCCCATATTGACATACTTATGTTAGACTCCTGCGTATATCTTTTGAGATCCTCAGTCCGACTTTTCTTTCCGAACACCAAACTGAGCATCAGGGGCTACTGTCTATGCGGTAATATTTTTACATGTCTTAAATACATACCTCGGCTTTGTTAGAAGGCTGGCACGAACTTCCGTCAGCCCGCTTCTTGGCGGATTGAACCTACGGATCACCGCACTCATAATAGTGCGGTGCTCTCGTCGATGGAGATGCCGTTAAGCACCTCCAGCAAATTATCCGGTGCCTCCGGTTGGGCCGGAGGTCACCGGGCGTCGTAAACTTGCCCTTCTTACTAGGGGCGCTTTGCGGACTCCGGAACCACTGAAGGTTCCGGTGCGGTGTCCGGACCAGGGCCGGACTTAGAGCCCTTTGGGGTTTCATCCCCTTTGCGCCTGCAGTCCGGGAGGTCGCCTTGCGGCGCCTCCAGGAGCACCTCCTACTGGCTTGGCCCTTTTTGGGACTCCACCTCGGCATCGTCCGTGGGGCGAGGGGAGGTAGTAGTCGGAAGTGAAAGATATTCACATCCGACGAATCCATGGAGCCACTCGACGAAGCGTCCAGCCAGGCCTGGGGCGGACTGCATGATTATATTCGGCGTCAGCGGATACTGTGCAATAAAGGAACGCCATGAGTTATTCTGGTATCCGAATACTTACGATTTTGCCAGGGGCTTGGCCCTGGATGGCCACTCCTCTTCGCCATTGTCGGCGCTGATGGAGTAGTCCGGAGGAATGGTCTTTCCCTTCTTGGACCCTCCGCCCCCCCTAGTGGGGGTGGCCTTCCTTTTCTTTCCTCCCCCTGTTGGTGGGGGAGAGGCCTCTTCTTCCTCCTCCTCGTCTTCGTGGGAGGAGTGCGCTTTCGAGTCGTCGGGCGATGAATCCGACACCACCAGGCGCCGGAACTCTTTCGAGTTCCCGTGGCCTTCTTCTTGGCCTTCTTCTCCGGCACCACGTAAGGTGCCGGGACCAGCAGCTTCGCCAAGCGGGCATCTGCTAGGCCTTCGGGCAAACGAGTCGGACAGTCAATCTTTCCGGACTTCTTCTGCCAGTCCTGTCAAAGGAATGGGAGCTTAGATCCCGCATAGAGTCAAACTATGAAAAACAATTATCCTGTAAAGGGTAAAATAAGCTTACTGCGCTGGCTTAGAGTCAAACTATGAAAAACAAGTATCCTCGGTAATGGGAGGGGAACCTCGGTGCCCTTGAATAGCACCTTCCAGGCATCTTCCTGCGTTGTGTCAAAGAGCCTGGACAAAGTTTGGTGCTGGGCCAGGTCGAACTCCCACAAGTTAAAAGCCCGTCATTGACACGGGAGGATCCGGCGGAAGAGCATGACCTGGACTACGTTGACAAGTTTAACCTTCCTGTCCACCAGGTTTTGGACGCAGGTTTGGGGTCCGGTCAGCTCTCCCGAATTACCCCACGACAGGCCCATCTCTTTCCAGGAGGTAAGCCGTGTGGGGATGCCAGATTGGAATTCGGGGGCCGCTGCCCATTGAGGGTCACGCGGCTCGGTGATGTAGAACCACCCCGATTGCCACCCTTTGATGGTTTCCATAGAGGAGCCCTCGAGCCATATGATGTTGGGCATCTAGCCCACCATGGGGCCTCCGCACTCCGCTTGCTGGCCGCTCACTACCTTCGGCTTGACATTGAAGGTCTTCAGCCATAAGCCGAAGTGGGGCTTGATGCGGAGGAAGGCCTCGCACACGAGGATAAACGCCGAGATGTTGAGGATGAAGTTCGGGGCCAGATCAAGGAAATCTAGGCCGTAGTAGAACATGAGCCCCCGGACAAATGGGTGGAGTAGGAAACCCAGTCCGTGGAGGAAATGGGGGAGGAAATGGGGGAGGAACACCACCCTCTCATGGGGCCTGGGGGTGGGGATGAGCGGCCCCTCATCTGGAAGCCTGTGCGTGATGTCATTGGACAAGTATCCGGCTTTCCTCAACTTTTTGACTTGCCCCTCCATGATGGAGGAGGCCATCCACCTGCCTCCCGCTCCGGACATGGCTGGAGAAGGTTGAGGTAGGAAGTGCGGACTTGGGCGCTGGAGCTCGAGTGCGCGGAAATGGATAAGCAAAGGAGGAAGAAGGCGTAGATGGAAAGGGTGGATCCTTATCCCCTTATATGGGCGGATGAAACTATGTACCCCCGCCAGCCTGGTAAAACTCACTTATCTCCCAAGCGTCGTGATTAATGGCATGGTTGGGTTACCCACGCCCGTATTGATGAGAATCCCGGAATAAGGGGACACGATCTCTGCTTCGACAAGACATGCCAAGGAAACCACCTCGCTAAACGCGCTGAGGAGGGACAGTAAAACGGTTTGAATAAAGGCTTGGCCGTGGCTTGATGTCACGCAGCGGAATACGTGAGCAGATTTGATTTGTACAAATATTATTCTTTCTACGGTGGTATGTGGAACTTATTTTGCAGAGCCGGAGACTATCCTTGTGTTCAAAATCTTCTATGAAGTATTGGGAGGAGGAACCCGCCTTGCAATGCCGAAGACAATCAGCGCGCTGGACTCGTCGTCATTGAAGCCTGGTTCAGGGGCTAATGAGGGAGTCCCGGATTAGGGGGTGTCCGGATAGCCGGACTATAACCTTTGGCCGGACTCCTGGATTATGAAGATACAAGATAGAAGACTCCGTCCCGTGTCCGGATGGGACTTTCCTTGGCGTGGAAGGCAAGCTTGGCGATACGGATATGTAGATCTCCTTCCATTGTAACCGACTCTGTGTAACCCTAGCCCTCTCCAGTGTCTATATAAACCGGAGGGTTTTAGTCCAGGGACTAACAACAATTATACCATAGGCTAGCTTCTAGGGTTTAGCCTCTCACGATCTCGTGGTAGATCTACTCTTGTACTACCCAAATAATCAATATTAATCAAGCAGGATTAGGGTTTAACCTCCATCGAGAGGGCCCAAACCTGGGTAAAAACATCGTGTCCCTTGTCTCCTGTTACCATCCGCCAAGACGCACAGTTCGGGACCCCCTACCCGAGATCCGCCGGTTTTGACACCGACAACTACCCATCCAGAACCAGCAGCAAAGAAAACAAAGTCATTCGAAGAGATGATCCAACACCATCATAATTTGCAGCCCCGCTTCAGCGACCAGTGATCCGGAGACACCAGTACTCCACCCTTTCGATGCAACAACCCAATTACCTATCAACCTGAAGGCTTGAACCACATCACTGCCTTTCATAACTAAGACATCCAAGGATCAAATTTAATTCGGATGCCTTTGTCATTCTCACCTTCTTTTGGCTGCAGGCTGTATCATTGACAATCAGGGGAGTTTGCTCTCGAACTCCTAGGGCTTGCCGTGTAGACACAGTTCTCCATGGGAAACAGATCCTCTCTGCCATCAAGGTCCTTGCCAACGGTGATCTCCTGGTTAATCGGATAATTGAGTCCGAGAAACAGAGAGTGTGAACCAAGGCTGTTTACCCGCTGAGGGAGTCCTGGATTAGGGGGTATCCGGGGAGCCGAACTATATACATCGTCCGGACTATTGAAGCGTGAAGATACAAGACTCAAGACTCCGGCCCGTGTCCGGATGGGACTCTCCTTTGCGTGGAAGACAAGCTTGGCGATCCGGATATTATATTTCCTTCCTTGTAACCGACTCCATGTAAACCCTAGCCTTCTCCGGTGTCGATATAAACCGGAGAGGATGGTCCTTAGAAGGCCGATCACAATTACAATCATACCATCATAGGCTAGCTCTTAGGGTTTAGCCTCTATGATCTCGTGGTAGATCTACTCTTGTACTACACATATCTTCAATATTAATCAAGCAGGAAGTAAGGTTTTACCTCCATCGAGAGGGCCCGAACCTGGGTAAACATTGTGTCCCTTGCTTCCTGTTACCATCAGCCTAAGACGCATAGATCGGGACCCCCTACCCGAGATCCGCCGGTTTTGACACCGACAATGGTGCTTTCATTGAGAGTTCTCTGTGTCGTCGCTGCAAGGCTTGATGGCTCGTCTCGTTGTCAAGGACGACATCATCTCTGGAGGAACACTGGCCGTAGCCCAGACCCTTTGACTTGGCGGCTTCATTATGGCCGCCCCATTGGCTGTCGCGCCAACGATGGCCCCTCGGGTCATCACGCATAACCTTCGCATCAATTCGGAGCTTCCCGAACAGATGGATCCGACAGAGCTCTCCTCTCTTAATGAGCTCTTGGATCGCATCGCCGCTTTGGGAGTCGCTACGGACTAAGACCGGATTGGGCTTAAACCCGAGCAGAGGTACATTAGATCCCCGCCGGCCACCCATGAGATAGCGGTAGTGGAGGAACCACACATGGGTCGCCCCTCATCTTTGAGGACGAATTATGTCCGGATCACCAAACTCAGTTAGCCGAACACCTACTCAAAGGAAGACATAACCCGAGTCCAGGACTTAGAGTCGGGCATCAGGCCGAAGAGATCGGGTGATACCCCGGACCCTGAACTGTCGGGCTCAGAACCTTCCGTGCCCTCGGGTGTCAGATCGGATCAAAATCCGGGTTCAGCCAACGACACTTGCTCGTACTTAAACCGTCTCTCTCGCACCAGGCAAGATCCCCTAGAGACGGTGCACCGTTACTGGGCCAGATTCCTCCTTGTGCTTAACAAGGTCGAGGACTGCCATGAGGAGGACGTAGTCTCACTTTTCTGCAAAAACTGCACGAACAAAGGACTCCTTAATGCTGCCGCCGTGACATAGTACACTTTGCGGACTTAGCGACCATAGTACAGAAGTACTATGCAATAGAAAGTGCCTGGAAGACCCAAACAGAATTTTGGGATAGTACGGCCCCCACCAGAACCTTGGTCCGAACTAAATGTCCGAACTCTCGTAAGTCGACCAATTCAATTACCAAGAAACCAAAACCCGCCCCAGGGCGTGGAACCGTATTGGAAGGGTGGCTCAATGGGCCATGTAAGCTTCACAGTACGCCGGATGCAACACCAACCCATAGCCTTAGGGCATGTTGGATACTCCAGCAGGTAGCTAAAAGTGGCGAGGATCTCCTCGAGAGCCATAAATCCGAACAACATCCCGCCAAGGAACACAATACGGTACTAACAGTCTTCGAGACTTTCGCCTCAAATAATAGGCACAAGCGAGCTCATCGAAGCTCTGCTGAAATCTGCTATGTGGCAAAAGTAAATTCGTGGAACGACACTACTATAACTTTCAATGCCAGTGAGGAACCCCAATTCCAGACCGTCCGGGCACCTGCCGCTTTGGTCCTTAGCCCAATAGTGGACGGCTTTCGGCTCACTAAAGTGCTCATGGACGGCGGAAGTGGATTAAACCTGATCTACGAAGAAACACTCAAGAAGATGGAAATTGATAAAGGACGCATTGAGCAAAGCGGCACAACCTTCAGGGGAATTATCCCTAGTCGGGAGGCACGGTGTGCGGGGAAAATCACACTCGATGTGGTATTCAACACCCTAGAGAATTACATGTTCGAAGAAATCGTATTCCAAGTGGCCCCTTTCAGCAGTGGATACCACGCCCTTCTAGGGCGGGACGCATTTGCAAGCTTTCAAGCTATACCCCATTACCGGTACATGAAGCTTAAAATGCCCGGACCCAATGGAATCATCACTCTAGCTAGTGATCCGGACGTCGCACTCCGCGCCGAAAACAAAACCACAGCACTAGTCTTGGAAGCACTGTCCGAAGCCCTCTAGGAGTAGAAGAATTAACAACGCTGCGCGCCACCGTGGATAGGGACGACGTGATACTCGACAAAATGACCCAAGTCCAACTCATTTAAACCCACAGATGAGATAGGAAAATTCCAAGTCCACCCTACGGACCCCACGAAGACAGCCTCCATCGAGACACAGTTAAGCCCCACTATGGACGCCGCACTGCGAGACTTCTTACGCGAGAATTGGGACATTTTCGCCTGGCACCCATCGGACATGCCGGGCATCCCACGCGAATTGGCCGAACACAGCCTTAACATACTAAAGGGATACAAACCCGTCAAACAGACCCTAAGGCGATTTTCAGAGCCCAAACGGCAAGCCATGGGGGAGGAGCGAGCCAAGCTACTTGAGGCCGGATTCATCAGAGATATCAAACATCCGGATTGGCTGGCAAACTTGGTAATGGTACCAAAGAAGGACAAATCCTAGCGCTTGTGCGTCGACTTCAAAGACCTTAACAAGGCTTGCCCCAAGGATCCCTTTCCCCTCCATCGCATTGATCAAATCATCGATGCCACAGCAGGAAACGACTCGCTGTGTTTCCTCGATGCATACTCTGGATACCATCAAATAAAGATGGCAGAGTCCGACCAAGCTGCAATAGCTTTCATAACGCCATATGGCCCTTTCTGCTTCAACACTATGCCTTTCGGGCTCAAGAATGCCGGGGCAACCTATCAACGCATGATTCAAACATGCCTGGAAAAGCAAATCGGCAAAACTGTGGAGGCATACGTGGACGACGTAGTCATAAAAACAAGACACGTCGAAACCCTACTAGATGACTTAAGGCTTACGTTCGACAACCTATGAACATACGACATCAAGCTGAATCCGGAGAAATGCGTTTTCGGTGTCCCCTCTGGAAAACTGCTGGGCTTCATCGTTTCCAATAGAGGAATTGAAGCTAATCCGGCAAAAATCCGAGCTTTGTCGTAGTTGGCTATACCAACAGACCTCAAACACATCCAGAAACTAGCTGGATGCGTGGCTACTTTGAGCCGCTTTATCTCCAGGTTAGGAGAAAAGGCATTGCCTCTTTACCGCCTTCTTCGGTGCACCGAACACTTCGTGTGGACGGATGCAGCCGCGGCCGGACTCGATGAAATAAAGACCTTATTGGCCAATAATCCAGTCCTAACAGTGCCAAATATCGGTGAACCTATGCTGCTGTACATAGCTGCAACACATCAAGTTGTAAGCGCAGTACTCGTTGTCGAACGAGAGGTTGACGGATACACATTCCCCCTACAGAAGCCGGTTTATTACGTATCCATGGTCCTCACCCCATGCAAATCCCGATACCCACACTATCAAAAAATAGCATATGCGGTCTTCATGGCATCCCGAAAGCTACGACACTACTTTCAAGAGTGTTCGATTACGGTGCCCTCCGAAGTACTACTAAACGATATAATAAATAACCGCGATGCCACAGGCCGGATCGCCAAATGGGCCATTGAGCTACTTCCGTTTGACATAATATACAAGCCTAGGCGGGCTATCAAGTCGCAAGTATTAGCTGACTTTGTCGCCGAATGGACGGAAGCCGAACTCCCTAAAGAGTACGGTGCATACTCTAACCGGATCATGCACTTCGACGGCTCTAAAATGCTGGCCGGATTGGGAGCGGGTGTAGTCCTGATGTCTCCCACCGGAGACACGGTCCAATACGTCCTCCAAATATTATACATAGACTCCAACAACGCAGCCGAATATGAGGCTCTGTTGCACGGTCTTCGGATGGCAGTCTCTATGGGCATTTAACACCTAGAGGTGCGCGGGGATTCAAACCTTGCAATATCACAAATAAACAGAGACTTTGATGCCAAGGGTCCAAAAATGACGGCCTACCGTATTGGCGTCCTTAAAGTGTCAGCTCGGTTCGAGGGGCTCGAATTTCACCATGTGGCTCGAGAAAACAATGAAGCGGCAGATGTCCTTGCCTGCATCGGCGCTAAACGCGACCCTGTCCCACCTAACATATTCCTGGAAAGGTTGTTCAAGCCATCCGTGATATGGGAAGGGGAGTCCGGCAATACTAGCACGGATCCGAATACATCCCCAGATTCTGAACTATCAGACATAATCGGAGGCTCTACCACCGAAATAACATCGTCAGCCCACGAAATAATGGTTGTCATCGCCCTGTGGACTGAGCCTTTCTTGGCCTACCTAAATAGGCAGGAGCTCCCCGAAGACCAAAATGAAGCACGCAGCATCGTCCGGCGTTCTAAAGCTTACAAAGTCCATGAAGGGGAACTCTATAAGAAAAGTGCGACCGGAGTGCTTCAAAGGTGCATCTTGGCTGAAATCCATGCCGGACTGGGCGGGCACCATGCCGCGGCTCGAGCACTAGTCAACAAGGCCTTCCGTACAGGTTTCTATTGGCCGACGGGCCGAGCAGACGCACAGGACCTTGTCCAACACTGCGTCGGTTGCCAGCTCTTTGCCAATCATAGTCATATGCCCCCTACTGCTCTCCAAACAATCCCCATAACCTGGCCCTTCGCAGTCTGGGGACTGGATATGGTTGTACCCCTTAAAGGGGGAAGCCACAAGAAAAAATACTTATTGGTCATCATAGATAAGTTCGCCAAATGGATAGAAGCCAAACCAGTGAAAACGGCCGAATCCGGACCAGTAATAGACTTTATATCCGGGGTCGTACATCGATACGGTGTCCCCCACAACATCATCACCGATAATGGCTCAAATTTAACGGCCGATGAGGTGAAATCTTGGTGCGGCAAAATGGGCATTATGATCGACTACGCTTCCGTTTAACATCCTCAAATAAATGGCCAGGTCGAACGGGCAAACGGTCTGATCATGAGCGGCATCAAACCCAGACTTGTGCGATCCTTGACAGAGTCGGATAATCATTGGGTCGAGGAGCTCGACTCCGTACTCTGGGGGCCGCGGACCACGCCGAATTGCACCCCTAGATATACACCATTTTCTATGGTGTACGGTGCGGAAGCAGTACTACCTTGCGACATAATACATGATTCGCCATGCGTACACATGTACGAAGAGAAGGAAGCCGAGTTAGATCGGCAGGATAACTTGGACGCCCTGGAGGAGGAGCGAGATGTCGCTAAGGCCCGTTCCGCATTCTATCAGCAACAGGCTCGACGATACCAAAGCAGAGAAGTGCGGGCCAAAACTTATAATATTGGTGAGCTCGTTCTACGCTTACCGAAGAAGAAGAAGGACAAGCTCAAACCCAAGTGGGAAGGCCCCTTCGTCATTGACAAAGTTCTCACCGGAGGAGCGTACCGCTTACGTAATGCGTTCGACAACAGGCTCGAGCCAAACCCGTGGAACGCGGCCAGACTCCGGAGATTCTACGCCTAGCGCCGAACTCAGTGTTCGTCTCCTTACCCCCTCCATTTTAATTATGCTCCCTCCCTCTTCCTTTCTCGATCTTTTTCCTGTCACACACAGTATTTAATACAGTACGGACTCCCGGACTACTCTGGCCGCACTATGTGTGTAAGATTTACCTGGGGGCTTCCTATACGGAAGCTAAATATAAATTACTCTCAGGGCTTTTTGCCCGTCACACATGCGTTTCTTTTTTCCATGTGTGCCTTTTCTTCACCATTATATGCATCGATATGACTTATGATGTGGCCAAGCTGGGTTGCCTGGCTCCTGTGTTTATGCCCTACGTTCCCGTTAATTCGGCTAGGGCATAAGGGGAGCACCTCTGCGATTGTTACTGCCGGTTGAGCCGGATGTGTACCTCAGACTGGGTGAAGCCGAAAGCTAGTTTCCTTAAGAGAATATTCGGTCGGCGAACAAAAGATGTCTTCGTTTATTATAACATAAAGAGAAAAGTATATTTTTCATCCCTCAACTCTTGGCAAAGTCTAAATTTGGTCCCTTAACTCTTCAAACCGGACAAGTTTCATCCCTTGACTTAGCAAAAGCAGTTTTCGGGCTAAATCAGCGTGGTTTTGACCGGTCGGCGCCCATGTGGCAATCTTCCCCCCTATATCATCCTATCTCCTGTCAACATTTCGTCGAGCAATTGGCATGCGCCTGCAGCGCCACCGACACCAGAGACAAAACGGAGGCATACCTGCAGGGCAGCAGCTACGTAGAGCGCCACGAGCAACCGGCATACTGGCAGGGCTAGAGTGGAGCTCTTCAGCAGCAGCACGAGGTACCTGTGGCGGCATGGACCTCCAGAACACCTCCATGCTAACGGGCGGCAGCGACATGCCCATCTCCATGCACCACGATGAGTCTCTCCGCCGCCTCCTGAGCCGAAGTCAGCGTGGCACGGGTCTTCACCGCCTACTTCGCCAGCGACTACTTGGGGTGAGCGGGTCCTTTGTGGTGCCATGGTCCCCACAACGGTGAGGCTCATCTCGGTGGACGCAGCTGGTCCCGCCGGATCCCACGCACGTGCACCGGTAGCTAGCTCGCCACGTTCATGCAGCGGCTACACGTATTGGTCCTCAGTAGATCAATTAAGCAGCTTGCTAAGCGCATTTGTTAGCTTGCACGTCACGCATAGCATCTTTGATCTAGCAGGCTCAAATCCAACACACCGTCTTTGCCGCAGCGAGGCGCTGTGGCTGGGCTCCGGCGGAAGGGCTGCAAGTGCAGCCAACGAGGTGGTGGAAGTGCAGGCTCGCTGCAAGTGCTCGTCAAAACGCCTACAAGAGATAGGATGAGAAAGACGAAGGAGATAGAGAGAGAAATATTGTCACGTGGACATCTACTGGTCAAAACCATGTTGACTCAGCATGGATACCGCTTCTTTCAGATCAAGGGATGAAACTTAACTGGTTTGAAGAATTAACGGTGCAACGTTTTCGGTTTTGAAGTTAAGGGACCAAATCTAGACTCTGCCAAAAATTGAGGGACGAAAATATACTTTTCTCTAACATAAATCCCCAGAAGTTTTGTATCCTACGCCATGGTTCGCAGTTCGGACATGTGCCTTGTCGCATGCTTACCAGGGAAAGGAACCCTTAACGGAACTATTCTCCCTCGAAGATGTTTCTTACTATCCATGTAATATAACATAACTAGTTGGGTACTTGTCTGTTCAAGCACTTATGACCCCTATGCCTGGTTTCCACGCATACTCCAGTTTTGTATAACCGAGCGGGTATTCGGACACACCCCGGACTATAGGATCCGGGGGCTGAAGCGAAAAGGTCTGCCATGACAAATGATTTTAATCCGGCTAGGGGCTACTTATGTCCATTGAATTACACAGTCTCTTGGACTGACTATATTCATCCTCTATACCATCCAACAGGTTATCTAGCTTACAATCCTGTTGAGAATACTTCATGGCTAACGCCACCTGGTCATATACAAACTCACAGGAATTTCTTGCCCATCTGGCCCTACCGGTCCGACTTCGGCCATATGGTTCGGGTCCAGCTTGGTGTAGCGCGTTTTCACCATAGCCCATGCTTCCCTTGCACCTTGCCGGCAGGCTGACATCTTCCACAGTCGGAAGCGCCGCCGTGCTCCTTGAAGCATGTCCACAAGCTCTCCCATGCCATTTGGCAGGAGGCTTGACGGCCACAAGGCCTACGCTACGCCCTGCATCGCCTGCCGAGCTCGCTCGTGCAGCTGTGCGAGGTCTTGTAGTAAATCCCCTGCAGATGTGGGAATATCCTCCTCAGGGCGACCCGTCAGCACTCCTACAAGCAAAACTCTATTAATACACTGCCCCGCCGAACTCTGCTACAGTTCGTTTAGGCACTTACCATAAATTCCGCGGTGAAGCCTTTTGTTCTCCTTCACGGAGTCTGCCAGCTGCGCACGGACGTCTTTCAATTCCACGTCCAGCCGAACATTGGCATGTTGGAGAGCATTCTTCTCCTGCTTAACTTGCGTAAGAATGCGCTCGCCGGCCTTTAGTTTCCTCTGGAGATGCGACTCGTCACCTCTCCGGCCCTCCGGATTTACTCCAGGGTTATCTATAGAATTTTCTGTTAAATTTGTCATACCAGCCAGTTGCTAACTGGTACATTTTCGTACAATCGAGATAAATTTTACCATATAAGGCCCTCTGGGATTCCTCTAGCTTGGCAACTATGGCCCTCAGTTGGGTCTGGCACTCCTCTAGCTCCCGAGACAATTGCTCATTCTTATCTACAAGAACATGCGCATAAATTGATACTTAAAACTGTTGTCCCAACCGTTTCAAGTCTCAGGGGCTACTGCTATACATGCTCATCAAACTTTCTTACCCATATATCTTTGGTGTACTGAACTGTCGCCCGGGGCGAGCCCACTTTGAGCAACTCGGATGTATGCGTCTCCCGAATTGAAAGCATTAAATGCCTCTTCGGAAAAAATGTTGTTGCGAAGCACGGCCCGTCGACGCCGGTGATTCATGGTGCTCTCTACTTCGGAATTTGTGGCAGAGAGCATATCTGCGTCCTCTGTCGGAGGACTATGCAGCGTCGGCCCTACGTCCGCCTCCTCTCTCAAAGTCGGTTCTGCAGCCCGACTGGTGGAGGCGTGGTTGGCAGGATCCCGGATATAGTCCAGATGCTCCTCTTCCTGCCAGGATGTAAAGGGCGCTGTTATACTTCAAATAACAATAATTACATGACAGGTTGATTCCTTACCTCTGTAGAGGCGTGTCGGCCCTAACCGCCTTCCTCTTGAGCCTACCCAATCCGGACGCCTGTGGCTGACGGGTCCCTAGGGGCTCGGCCCTGCGCTCCGAACGTCGCTTCTGCAAGAGAACGACACATCAGGGATAAGGCGTGACATCAGGAAAGAGTCCTCTTCGGAGGATCGAGTCTTCGGCTTGGCTTACACGCGATGAAGGTAGCAGTCCGGGATAATCAGCAGTAATAGCCACTTAGGCACCGTCACGGCTTGCCCGATAAAATATCCCGTCGACAAGCTCCACGGCCGCATCCGGGTCTTCTTCGAGTCCTGGATCCAGGGCCCTTTCGGGGTCCTCTAGCTGCGGGGAAGGGCTGGAGATTCCTTCTACGACCCTCCTCAGCTCCTGGTCGGAAATATCGAGGCAGTTAACCTTAGCAAAGAACGCCACGATAAGTGAAGCGAGAAAATAAATGACGACTTACCCAGTTTGGGGGATTGTACATGGAGAATCCGTCTCGCGGTTTGATATGAAGGAAGTCTTCCTCTTCTCCTTTGTATAGATTGGACAGTATCCTTGCCAGAGCAGTGGCGGAGTCCGGACCCTTACGGCCACAACGGGTGGCATCGTCTGTCCCGTTGTAATGCCACATGGGATTGCCCCGATATTGAAGCGGCTGCACTCCCCGCATTATGCATATTGCCATGACCTCGACTATCGCCAGTCCAGATTTGGCCAGTAACTTTATCCTGCTCATCAGGAAATGTACTTCCCTGGTATCCTCTTCTTGGGGGGCTCGGGGGTGCCAGCTTAGGCGTGCCCTCGGTGGGGCGTTACTAAACTTGGGGAGTCATGTCCGGACTGGATCCGGAAGGGGGACATCGTCAATATAAAACCACTCTGAAGCCTAGTTCTCTGGTGCCTTCTTGGGAGTGCCGGACAGGTATCCGGTCTCGGGGATATGCCATACTTCGGCCCCGCCCACTTGACATATGGACTCTCCCTGGTTGTGGGGGACAAGACAGAACAACTTCTTCCACAAACCGAAATGAGCCTCGCAGCCTAGAAATAGCTCACAAAGAGCGACGTACCCTGCTATATGTAGTACGGAGGCTGGGTAAAGTTGTGCAACTGGTGGTCGTAGAACTCCAGGAGCCCACGGAGGAATGGATGAATAGGGAACCCGACGCCCATTAACAGATGCGGAATGAGGCATATTCGCTCCTCTGGAGATGGATTAGGGATCTCTCCGCTTGCTCTCCGCCGTTATAGGTGGCTATTCCGGCTCGGACGGGGACCACGAACGCCGGTGGGAGAAGCCCTTAGGTTTGTAACTTTACCAAACGGCTATGACGAACTGAACACTCTCCCCAGTCCCTAGGTTTGGGGCAAGGGGAGCGAGCAGAAGAGTTGCGACGACTAGCCATGTTGGAATGGTTTTTCCGGGGTGCTCTGTTGGATGCTTGCTCGAGGAGGGAGAGTGAGGTTTGGATCTAGGAATCCCTGTCTCTTCAAATAGACGGTTAGCCCGAAGGATCGAGGGTGGAAAATGCAAAAATGCCTCGACTCCTCGCATTCGCTAGACACGTGGAAATGGTCATTATTGAAGCACTGAAGCCGAGGAGTACAACATTAATGAGATGACGCACACTGTTCGTCGTGATGGGTACATCGGACTATTCGGAGAGGGAACCCGCCTTGCAATGCCGAAAACAAGACTGCGCCGCCGGACTCTGTCGGCGTTCTGGGAACGGGGGTACCCAGACTTGCCTGCGTACGGCCTGCGGCGTGGCTCAAGGGGTGGCCCAGCATGGCCCATCTTCATCAGCACAAGTTCAAGACCCTCGCGAGGGGCCAAGCCTCGCAGGGCGGACGACAGGAAGCCTCCTCAGGCACGGCCTCGTCAGGCTGGCTCGCGAGGAGGCGGAGAGATCAAGGCGGGGTACCTCACGAGGTGCCCATGACGCAAGCCATGACGACCTAGCGCGCCAGGGGGGCGGCAGCCCGCGCAGTGTCCTCCTTTCCTCTTTGGTGCAAAGGGGGCAAGCGAAGGCAAGAGTATCAAGCAAAGGCATCCGTTTCGGTGCAACAAGACCAAGACCGTCGCAACGGCAGGAAGGAAGTCATCATGGAGCCCAAGCCGGCGTCACCACGAGCCTTTGTGACAGCAAGGACCAACTTTAGTCAGGATAAGTGTACTAGATGTTCCCCTTCAAAATGGCCAATTGTTGGCGCCCTTCCCGCTCAATATTTGGGAAGAGGCCCAGGGCCTTTGCCTATAAGTAGGACTAGCCTCCCACAGGGTAGAGGGATCCGGAATCCAGAACAGGGCTAGAGGCATATAGAAATCTTGGAGATCGCACAGAGAGAGAGAGAGGGAGAGAGCGACTGAACTCCTCCTAGCAGTTCATCGCATCGGCCAAGAACAGACCCTCGCGAGGCTGTTCTTCCTTGTATTGTTCATCATCAGCCGAAGAGGCAATCCACCACACCACACACTGGAGTAGGGTGTTACACCACAATGGTGGCCCGAACCAGTATAAACCCTGTGTCTCTTGTCTTGTTTCTTTGATAGCTTAGATCTTAGCGAGGCGGCGAGGTGCATGTAGGTAGAGGGTGAGATCTCCGCGCGCACCCCAGTGTTCGAACCTAGAGGGTCTGCCGGAACCCAAAATCCGACATTTGGCGTGCCAGGTATGGGTGCGCCAGAATTCGGATTCCACCGCCCTGTTCTTCGCCGACCACCGCATCCATGTCACACGTTCGTCGGGCTGGCGCCGAGTGCCGACCGGTCTCGCCTCCCGCGTCGCCCAGACGGCCCCCGTCGTCGGCCGCCCCCGCCGTTCCCCGTCGCCTGCCATCAACGCCGCCATCGGCCCGGCGGGGAATGAGCAGCAAGCATCGTCCCAGGATCCGTCCCTGCGGCGACACGGCCGTACTGCTACTCCCTCACTCGCCCCCACTGGTTCTTCGTCCCGCGCGCTCCGCGCCCATGGAGGCTCGAGCTGCGCTCATCGCGGCAAACGAGCTCCTCCGCTACAGCCCTGTCGACGACATCTACGAAGAGCGGCTCGACCTCGTCACCGAAGCTTCGCCCGCGCCGCGAAGGCTCCCCAGCGCCGTCCTTCTCGCTGCACCGCGCCCCGCCCTGCGCGGGCGATGAAGCTCCGGGGGCGCCTCAGCCGCCTCCCCCTCAAGAAGGCGCCTTGGCCCCAAGGCGCGTGGCCCCTGGGCGGAACCCACTCCATCCGGCGCCAGCGCAGCAAGAGCAGAGCTGTCAAGAGGTTCCTCGCCCCCAAGAAGTTGCCCGAGTGCTCCCTGCACCGGCTCGTCACGACCACGCTCCTGCTCCAGCACGCCAAGACCCCGCGCTGCTACCAGCTACAGCGCATGGGGACCCGCAAGACCAGGCTCTTCGTCACCAAAGGCCTCCCGTGGCCACAGCAGGCTGCCACGCCTTCACCACTGAGCTGCGCAGCGTCGCGTGGCCCGACAAGTTCAAGACAGACCTGCCTCCTCGCTACGACGGCACAACCGACCCTGCGGAGTTCCTCCAGCTCTACGAGCTTGGCATCGAAGCCGCCAACAGGGACGAGAAGGTTATGGCAAACTGGTTTCCCATGGCACTCAAGGACGGAGCCCGCACCTCGCTCCTGAACCTGGCTCCTGGCACGATCTCCTCCTGGGACGAGATGCGCACCCACTTCATCGCTAACTTCCAAGGTACTCGCGACCGGCCTCCTGGCATGAGCGACATGCGCCCGCATCAAGCAAAGCAACTGTGGGAGACCTGCAAGTACATCCAGTGCTTCAACAACGCACGCCTCAAGATTCCCAAGGTGACCGAGGAGGCCATCATCTCTGCCTTCTCCAACGGTGTGCGTGATGTCAAGATGAAGGAGGAGCTGGCGATGCATGAAGATCTGTGCACTTCCTTGGAGCTGTTCAACTTGGCGACCAAGTGCGCCAGGGCTGAGGAAGGGCGCCTTTCCCTCCTCGAGCTGCCAGCCGCAGACCCAGAAGAGAAGAAATCCAAGGCCAAGGATTTGAAGCTCAAGGGGGCTGCCGTGCTCGCCGCAGAACCTGACACCAAGCGGGGCAGAGATCAGCCCGAGTCTTCCAAGGGCAGCCGATACTATGTGTACCACGACCTCCACACCCACAACACCAACGAATGTCAAGAGCTCCGAGCTGTGCGAGAAGGGAGGATCGGCCGACGCCCCGACCGCAACGATCGAGGCTACGACCGAGGAGGAGGAAGGAACGCAGGACGCTGGGAAGACCGTGGCCCTCGCCAAGGGTGGCGTGATCGACCTCGCGAGGATCGCTGGCAGGATCAGCCTCGCGAGGGAGACTGGAGGGATCAGCCTCGCGAGGATTGCCCGCAAGGAAACGCAGGCTTCCCTCCTCTGCCGCCGTAGCCTAGGAGAAACGAGGACCATCATCAGGACGAGGGGGTGGGGGCTTCAGGAGCCGCGATCGCTTGCATCCTCGGGCGGAGCTCAAGCCCCACCTCTCAACGCATCTTCAAGCGGTTTGCCCTTGAAGTGAATGCAGTCCTACCCAAGCTCGAAGCCACGCGCCCTCTCGTGGTCGGCAGGCGCCATCACGTTCAGCTCGGCCGGATCAGCTCAAGTCTTGCGCAGCCACCGGAGTCCTCCCGATGCTTTGTTCCCCAATCATCAGCAACGTGCAAGTCACCAGGACCCTCATCGACGGTGGAGCAGGGCTCAACGTCCTGTCCGTAGAGACAGTCAACAATCTCCAAGTGCCTTACAATTAGCTTCAGCCAACCAAGCCTTTCTCCGGAGTCACCGATGGCTCCACGGTTCCGATTGGGCAGGTCCACCTCCCTGTCACCTTCGGGGCGCGCGACAACTACCGCACCGAGCTCATCGACTTTGATGTCGCCAACATTCGCCTGCCATACAACGCCATCCTCGGGTACCCAACTCTGGCCAAGTTCATGGCCGTGACTCATCACGGCTACAATGTCCTCAAGATGCCAGGAAGCGGCGGAGTCATCACGGTGCCTTGTGAAGAGAGAGACGCAGTGTGCTCCCTGGAGCGAACCTTTCAAGCCGCATCACTTGAAGACCCAGATCAGAGGAGCGTGAGGCTCCCTGAGACCGCTCCCAAGAAGAAGAAGACATCACCAGGCCCAACCCCTCGGGAGGCAGGCCCCTCAGGGTCCGCGCCTGCTCAGGGGGCACCTCCTTCTATCGCATAGGAAGGCGCGTCCGGCGCCCTCCTCAAGCAAGGCTCGGGGGCTCTCTCCTGGAGGGCCACCGACCTTGCTTAGGTCACGAGGGAGGCGCTTGGGCACCACTTAGAGGCGTGCTTCAAAGCACGCTTCCCTCAGGAAGGAGCAAGGCAAGGAGGGCCAAACCCTCAGGAGTTCGTCAGTCAGATCACGCAGGAGTTGCAGTAGTCAAGAGTCATGAGCGGCAGCCGCCGCCACTCCGCCGTAGCTCCCCATCCAGGCGAGGATGGTGGGCTGCGCGTCTGCGCATCGACATCCTGTGGCTCAACCGAGCCGCCTCTCAGAGCGCCTGGCCCTCACAAGTGGGGCGCCATGAAGGTCCACCCCACAGCTACATTCGCATGCCCCACGGCATGCCGAACGCTGCCGCCATGTACCAAATACCATGAGGAGCATCCCGAGGCTCAAGAGGCCAGGCGTTCCACAGCCCCGGCGGAGATGGAGATGGTCCACGAGGAGCCACCAGCGCCTCCGGTGCCTCCCGAGGCTCCTGGGCCTGGGGGCTCGTGAAGATCGGCTTCCGCAGCCCACGACGTCCGCTACTTCAACATCCCTTCGTCTTCAACGTCATCAGGAGACATCCTTCAAGCTTCATTTCCAGCTGGGAGCGCCCCCCAAGGCTGCATTATTCCCAGGCCGCGTGGGTCCGCCCCTGCGGCATGTATCCCTTTTACTTCATGTTCCTAGCTTACTTTGTTGGGGGCGCCCCTCGGGCTGCATCATCCCCAAGCCGCTCGGGCCAGAACCAGCGGCATGTACCCCTCTTGCATTTATTTCGGGTCATGCGTTCGACCCATCATGATTGTTATTTGATGCCTGTCCACGGCACCCCTTCTTCCTTCATGACGGTCGCTTGCACGTTAAAGGGGGTGGGGTACCTGAGCATCTCGACTCATGGGCTCCTACTGGCTCTCCAGCCCTCACCCTCTGGCCTTGTCCACGGCATCGCGACCTGGCATACCAGCGACGGCTGAGACCAGCTCGAGGCGGCACCCGAGGACGAGCGCCGGCATCTAACCAAATTTGCAGGAACACATCACAAGTTAAGGCCAGTGCAAAGGCGCGCAACCCGCCTTTGAGGTAGGGCCCCATGAGTCTCGCGCTGGCTCACGGGTGCCCAGATACACCTCGTCAGGCCCTACCGTGCCAGCCACGTGTTAGGGCAGGGCTGTACACGCCCCGGGGGCTCCTCCCGGAGGGGAACCCCCTCCCACGCACCAGTGGAAGCACCATGCTCCGCGCTGGCTGACGACACTGCCAAGGAGCGGCTATGCCCGTACACAAACGGAAGCGCTATGCTCCACGATAGTGATAAACAACTGAGGGTGGCCCCCGGCCGCATCAACCTCAGGGAGCCCAGAGCTCAATGTCTGGCCTCATCGCAACGCCTCCCCTCGGCAGTGCCATGCGAGGGCTGAGCCGCAGGGGCTCACGCACAGGTCACGCCCAGACGCACGCCTCCCAGCCAGGCCCCTCGGGCCTGGTTCGTCCCACGTCTCTCCCCAAGCGGAGCCAAGGTACGAAGGCTGTTTGAGCACAAGGGGGACTCCTGAGCATCGCGACTCAGGAGCCTAACTGGTCAGGTAGCCCCTCACTCCTTAGTTCCGAAAGGCTAACGGCGGTTGATGTATGCGCGGGGCCGGGCTCTGCAGACGTAGAATGGTAGATTCACCCACACATCTCACCTCCCTACTTGCTGTTCGTGCGCCAAGGGGGACTCCTGAGCATCGCGACTCGGGAGCCTAACTTGTCACGTAGCCCCTCACTCCTTGGTCTCGTCATGGTTTCCGGTCGGGGCTAACGGCGGCTGAGGTATGCGCGGGGCCGGGCTCTGCTGGCGTAGAACATAAGAAAGTAGGAAGGAGAAGCGCAAATCTCATGGAATTTAAAAGCAAACATTACAGTCCATAACTGTTATCACAACACCAAACGCAAGTTTAAACGCCTCCCCGAGGCATGATACATGTTGCAGGAAGCAGAACAGGACCACAACGGAGTCACTTGTCGACGACGGAGTTGCGCCGAGCAGGTTCGCCTCGTGAAGCCTCAGGACCGGCAGCGCCTCGCTTCGGCTTGGTGCTGAAGACCCCGGAACTTCGACAGCAGAGCCTCCGCTCGACCCTTCACGGCCTCGGCAGCGGCAGCGCAAGCTCGCCCTTCGCTGGCTCCAAAGAAATTTGTCGAGGTCGACGTCGGGATCGTGAAGGTAGACGTGGGTAAGGACCCGCGTCAGTGCTGCAGAAGACATGGCACGCGCCTCGGCCCCAGCCGTAGGGCCAAGGCCAAGGGTGACATCTTCAAGAGCGCGGATCAGGAAGGGAAGGAGCTTGGCGGGGCCGTCCTCGGCGCCGACCAGCGGGCTTTCCAGGCCGCTGTCGTAAAGCGACCTTAGCAAGGTGCGAGCCTTCACCTCCATCTCCGTGAAGGCCTCGAGGTCCTCGGTGAGGACCCGCGCCTTGCCCTCCAGCTCGACCTTCTTCGCCTCCAACTCCTGCTCCAATGCACCCAGGCGGTGACGGCGCTTGTTAAGCTTGGTGTCCCGGTCCTTGACGGCCGCCTCGCGAGCCTTCATGTCTTCCTCCTTCTCTTGGCGAACGAGGGCCTCCTTGGCAAGCTGGTCCTGCGGGCCCTGCAACTCGTTCTCCAGCGCCTTGCAGCGACCTCGGACGTCGGTTACCTCCCCCAAGGCGGCGTCGTGAGCAGCCTTCGCCCCAAGGACGGCCTGCTTCTCCTCGTCGCAAGTCGTCGAGGCCTGAACCAGCGCCGCTCGAATCGAAGCGTCAGAGCGAATCCAGCCAAAGGCCAGCTCCAAGCGCCCGGCCAACAAGCGAGGGTCAGCGCCCAGAAGATCTTGCCGCAGCCGGTCCAATTCAGCAGCAGCACGATCCAGGACAGTGGGAGGAGTCGGAGAGGACGGCAGCATAACCATAGTATCCTGAGGCGGAACCTGCTGCGCCCCAACAGGTGTGGCGGGGGCATCAGGCAAGGATACCTCAGGAGTCGCTTGGGTCATGGGGGCTGAGCTCGCCCCAGCCAGCTCCGCCAGGCCTCGCGAGGATGACCGGGCAAGAGAGGGCCGTGTCTTGCCGTCACCTTCCTTCACGGGCAGAGGTGCTGCCCCAGGCGGAGCCTCAGGAGCTCCCTTTAGCTTCTTCGCCGCAGGCGCCAGCCTAGCCAAGAGATATAGATATCAAGCCTCGGCGACAAAGCAAGGAATAAACCGAGAATCAAGCACTTACTGGTCATCGATTGCGAGCTCGAGCAACCTCCGGCCATACTTGAAGCCCGAGAGCCGGCTGCAGGGATCAGCCTCAAGAGGCCCGGGAGCAGGAGGCACGTCTGCGGATCGCGTCGGAGCCGGGGCAGACCCGCGGGGGACCAGCCCAGTCCTGTCCTTTTTTGGGATCAGGGGCAAGCTCTCGCCGCCCCGCTCGTTGCCATCCTCATCTTCGTCGCTCGGTAAGAGGGAGAGAGTGCGGGGCCTGCGACGGGGGAGGGGCGCTCTCGACTCCCCATCGGTCGCCTCGGAGTCAGGCCCCGCTTCCCGCTCCTCTTCTTCCTCCTCTTTGCTGGAGTCGCTGGAGGACACGTTCACCGTCGCCAGGGCACTTGGTCCTCGGGAACCTCCGCGGGCACGGGCCCGTCCCCATTGAAGACGGGCATGGATTCCACCGCCTGCTCCCAATCATCTCGAAGGAACATGGGTACATGAGCGCCCTCCAGCCTCGCCACGTCTCCCTCGACCAAAGATTTGAGGACCACGGCCAGATCTTCGTCGGCCAAGACCGCGGGGCTCGGGCGGGGCCTCCACAGTGGAAGCGAGTACTGACGAAGCGGGGCCACCTGATGCTCCGGGAACTCCCTCAGGAGCGACGCACCAGTCAGCTTCGCCGCCGCCATGTTGCTCGGCCACAGATCCATGTCCATCTTCTCCAGCACCGGCTTCGCGCGGGGATCCACGAGTTCCGTGCGAGACCAATCGTCGGAGGACGTGGGGTGCTCCATGGGCAGAATCAGCCGAGGGTGGATGCGCCCAGCATCTACCATGACCCACTTGCTCCTGAAGCCCTCAATCCTCTTCCCGGGCTTCTAGATGGCGTTGGAGCTGCGATACGCGACAAAGCTTCACAAGACGCTGGAGATGGGACCGCGAGAGGTCCGGAGGGAGAAGTAGTGGCGCAGCAAGGCCACTGAGGGCTGCACCCCGACGTGAGCCTCACAATAGTAGGCGAAGATTGCCAGAAGAAGAACAGAGTTGGGGTGGAGATGCAGAGCTTGCAGTTTGTAATGGCGGTGGACAGAGAAGAAGAACTCATAAAAGGGAGGCACCAGACCGGCAGCAATGGCGCTCACGAAGAGCGGATAGAAGGTGCTTCCTTGGCCCTCGGGAAGGGCGGAGCCAGCCTTGAACACCTCTGCCCCATCGATGCCTTGCGCCGCTGCCATCCGGCGCACGAGGGCAAGGCCCTCCTCCGACACATTCGCAAGTCCAAGGCTACTGAGTACCAAGCTCCGGCCGGGGTCTGGCGAGGCGCCATGTCTTGCTAGGGCACACGGTTGAAGTAGATCTGGAGATTTCAGAGGCAGGAAGGAAAGGCGCAATAAAGGGGATCTGGGCAATGACCGGAGGAGACGAGGGAAGCGAAGCCTAGACAGACGCTGCTCTTTTGTTGATTCGCACAGTTGCTAAGGCGCCCACGTCCAACGAACCGCCACGCGGCGCCGAAGGCCGCAGGCTGTTAGGGCCCGTGGCGCTTCGCACTTGCCCCTTCGCTTCTCTGCTCAGCCAAGTCTGCCCGCGCCTTGGGCCCGGGGGCTACTGTCGGCATTCTAGGAACGGGGGTACCCAGACTTGCCTGTCTGCGGCCTGCGGCGTGGCTCAAGGGGTGGCCCAGCACGGCCCATCTTCATCAGCACAAGCTCAAGACCCTCGCGAGGGGCCAAGCCTCGCGGGGCGGACGACAGGAAGCCTCCTCAGGCACGGCCTCGTTAGGCTGGCTCGCGAGGAGGCGGAGAGATCAAGGCGGGGTACCTCATGAGGTGCCCATGACGCAAGCCATGACAACCTAGGGCGCCAGGTGGGCGGCAGCCCGCGTAGTGTCCTCCTTTCCTCTTTGGTGCAAAGGGGGCAAGCGGAGGCAAGAGTATCAAGAAAAGGCATCCGTTTCGGTGCAACAAGACCAAGACCGTCGCAACGGCAGGAAGGAAGTCATCGTGGAGCCCAAGCCGGCGTCACCACCAGAGCCTTTGACAGGCAAGGACAAACTTTAGGCAGGATAAGTGTAGTAGGTGTTCCCCTTCAAAATGGCCAATTGTTGGCGCCCTTCCCGCTCAATATTTGGGAAGAGGCCCATGGCCTTTGCCTATAAATAGGACTAACCTCCCACAGGGTAGAGGGATCCGGAATCCAGAACTGGGCTAGAGGCATCTAGAAATCTTGGAGATCGCACAGAGAGAGAGAGAGGGAGAGAGCGACTGAACTCCTCCTAGCAGTTCATCGCACCGGCCAAGAACAGACCCTCGCGAGGCTGTTCTTCCTTGTATTGTTCATCATCAGCCCAAGAGGCAATCCACCACACCACACACTGGAGTAGGGTGTTACACCACAATGGTGGCCCGAACCAGTATAAACCATGTGTCTCTTGTCTTGTTTCTTTGATACCTTAGATCTTAGCCAGGCGGCGAGGTGCAGGTAGGTAGAGGGTGAGATCTCCGCGCGCACACCAGTGTTCGAACCTAGAGGGTCTGCCGGAACCCAAAATCCGACAGACTCATCGTCATTGAAGCCTGGTTCAGGGGCTACTGAGGGAGTCCTGGATTAGGGGGTATCCGGAGAGCCAGACTATATACATCATCCAGACTATTGAAGCGTGAAGATACAAGACACATGACACAAGACTCCGGCCCGTGTCCGGATGGGACTCTCCTTTGCGTGGAAGACAAGCTTGGAGATCCGGATATCATATTTCCTTCCTGGTAACCGACTCCATGTAAACCCTAGCCCTCTCCAGTGTCTATATAAACCGGAGAGGATGGTCCTTAGAAGGCCGATCATAATTACAATCATACCATAATAGGCTAGCTCTTAGGGTTTAGCCTCTACGATCTCGTGGTAGATCTACTCTTGTACTACACATATCTTCCATATTAATCAAGCATGAAGTAGGGTTTTACCTCCATCGAGTGGGCCCGAACCTGGGTAAACATTGTGTCCCTTGCTTCCTGTTACCATCAGCCGAAGACGCATAGATCGAGACCCCCTACCCGAGATCCGCCGGTTTTAACACCGACACCCGCCTCCAACTAAAAAATCCTAAAGGCCCCAATAAGCTAGTATCCTGCTCATAGACGTAACAACCACTGTCCGGATACTCACGTATTACACGGTGCTTGTATACAGTGGGGTTTTTGCAATATAACTTTTTCGGCTCATGTGTCCGAATGATCATCAGTCTTTTGTCGTCGTCTGATCGTGCGAGGAACCGGTTGTGCTTCCCTATTTTTAGCAAAGGTGGTGTGATTACAAAGGGCAGTAACTGTAGGGACACTGCATCATATCAAAAGGACAGGCATTGTTAATGTAAGATCAGCATTGTTCAGAGTATGAGTAGGATAATGCAAGAAACAACATTGATATGTCCCTGTTGAAACTGGGAGGAAAATACAGAGAAATGTATACTGGGTTTGAAAATATAGAAGTGACATGCATGGTTATACTCATGTTATCTCGCAATCGATTCTTCACAGGAAGCTACCATGCATGCATGTTATGTAATCATGTTCTGTCCTCACAAAAACATTCTTCAAGGTAACTAACAGACCATGCATTGTTATATACTCGTGTTCTGTGGGAAAATTTTTTGTGAGGATATTATTATAGCCATTGATTGCTGAAGGGCGAATATAGGTATGTACACATGGTAAGCATTGCAGGATTTCACTACTTCCAAATATAGAGTTCTCCATATGCACATTTACTTCCCTAATGTCCGGTTAGATGAAACCAACGATTGTGGTGCATGTTTCTACATCATGAAAATGAGGAAACTAACATGGCCATTGATACACACTCATAATTAGTAGTAGCATATAGATTCTTTGTAAAATAAGGATAATATCCATATATTCCTAACCGCTTTGATTATTCAGGGTACAAATTGGCTGTAATGACATGGTCACAATCGCATGAATTAACTCATTCCAAATGTAGCTGATTTACTGACGCCTCTAATACATTGCCATAGTTCTACTCAAATTCTGCTCAAACCGGGATATGCCAATCATCACAAAAGTACAAACAGTGTCATGGCGTCATCATTAACATGAGATGGAAACAACTTACACGCCGTCCCCAAAGCAATACGTGGTGCCATCTGGTTTGTCGATCGCGTAGATGATGCCATTGTGTTTAATAGCATCACAGAAGTGTGTATCAGCTTTGACGATGATCCACTGCGAGCTGAGTTGTCTCCAGCTAAAGAAGGCACTGGCGTAAAGATAGGCGAGTCCGCGGTCGAACAAGCCAATTAGCTTGAAGTCTGCGTAATTCGCATGTCGTGTGGGCACTTGGCAGATTACAATCTTCTGCAAAACAAGGTCCGTACAACTAACGTGGTAATCTAGATGACTTGGACCGCGATGGTAATACTCTATATAATCCAACGGAGGAAGGATAATCTCATGGGAGGTCTGGAAGTTCACGAGCACCAACTTTTTACCGTCTTCTCTGAAGGCAGCCATCCAGGGGGAGTTCATGCTGACCCAGTACATACCTGCCAAGAAGTTTTGAGCGATGGTGATCGGATCGATGTCGAGGGAAATGATGTACGGCGACCCACTACATACCTGCAAAGAAGTTTCGGCTAATGGAGATCGGATTGATGTCGAGGGGCATCATGTACGCCTCCGTATTAAGGTGAGCCAATCTCGCAAGACCAGATAGTAGCAAGCAGGGTGTCTTGAAAAGCTTAGGCCTCACTTCGACGATGGCCGTGTGCATGTCCCTCAAGCATGCAACCAGCCACAGGGTGCTCAACATATCCATACACGAACAACAGAGGTCGAGGATGTCACTGGGGAGATTCCTCAAATCGCGGCTCAAATGGATGCTGTGCGGTTCGCGTTCGGCCATGGTGGAGTTTGGAAGGTGGGGGTTTTGGGGGGCTTGATTTACGGGGGAGAAGGTTATCGGTGCTAGAGCGGCTAGCGAGGGAATAGTGGTACTGGGGGAGGCGAGTGAGGCGACGGTACACGGGGGCATAGTGAGATGGAGACGGAGACGGAGAAGGAGATGGAGATGGAGTGGTGCTATGGGAGCGGAGAGGAAGACGAGGTGAGGCGCCAATGTGTTGTACAACGGCGGTGACAGACTACATAGTGCACAGGGTGAGGCTGACTTTGGTAACCCGAACACGCCGCCTGGACTTGTGTCGGTAGCGAGGTGTTGTCACTTCACTGTGAGGACCGGATGAATAGTATTTTGACCATCAAGTGTACCAAAGTTGTACTACTACTACTACTAGTAGGAACATGAGTACTCCAGTATTGTATAGCGGTAATAGGTCTCCCGTGCTAACATGCCCGTTCACTTCATCTTTCAGGTATCATCCATATTGCGAGCAGAACCAAATTCTCGTGCATGCCCAATCAACGCCCTACCGCGATGCATGCAGTGGTCATTCTGGTGCATTGAGGAGGGCATGCAGATTGTTCCACACTTGAGAAGAGGAAAAATGGAAAGGTAGAATGCGGTAGCAGAGGAAGAGAACGATTGCTAACGAGGCTGGGAGGGGATCGAGTAGGAAGTTAATGCTCCACACCTAAAGGTCTTGGGAAAACCTGATTTTAATAAGGTGACTTATACTCACCTAAACGGAGGGAGTATTCCTTAACCAGAGAATGTTGTGTCTCCCACTCACGCGCTCAAAAAAAAAAGAAGCTACGACACATTTTTTATCCATTTGCATAGGTCCCACCTATCAGGAAGGATGGGCACGCACACGAAACGTTACGGCTCATCAGTCTACCCGCATAGCCTTTTCATTTAGTCTACCTAGCCGTCTAATCAACTGCCTGCACGCCAATTCTCCCATTTACATCTCCATCGGGAACCGATTCTCCTCGGCTTGTTCACCTCCCCTTCGTCTTCATTTGCATCCAAACCCCACTGTGTTCACATTGTTTTAACCTCTTTAAATAATCATATAATACTTCAGTTAGACTAGCCATCTAATCCTAATTCTCCAAACCATAGCCCTCCGTTCCAGCGGTTCCAAATGGCGAAAGAGATCAAGATGCAGGTTTTTAGCGTCCAACATGTCCTCATCGAAGGCTCGATTCGCGTAGTTGCCACCGTCACCATCCACCCAAGGGTTGTTCGGCAGTGGATCAACAATGTATCCAACTCCCTCGAAAAGGTAGAGACGAGGGTCATCGGTCTCGATGTAGAGTAAACGGAGCGTGCCCTTGGGAAGATCCATCACGCCGCCGTCCTTGAGTTGTGCCTCGAAGATGATGTTTTGGTGTACCACATCATACACTCGCCCTCCATACCAGGTGACTTTAACGATTTCTTGTCTCGTGAGGACGTATACTTCTGTGGGGCAGCCATTGAAGGGGACAAACAGAAGCTGGAGCCGTACAACCTTGATTTGAAAAACATCCCTGACCTACAAACCAGAATCAAAATTCCTGTAGAAGATTGTGATAAACAGACACCATGCTATTCGACGTAGCAAATTTTGTGCTCAGTACAAATATTCAGAAGGGTGACGAGACGGTGGCATTAAGGTCGGCCGCACCGCCCCTCTGCCTTTGTGTGCATGACATGTGGGCCACCTAAAATGCGACGAGCATCAAGTTTCTACCACAGCCACATGCCATTCCCACGAGGTTACTCGAACCGATGACACCACATGTCCCACAACCTGCGGCTCACCACTCTTGGCCCCACTGCCCCTCTGCCTTCGAAAGCATTACATGTGGACCAGTCACCTATCGGGTCCACACGTTATTGACTCAAAGGTAGGTGTAGTAAGGCGCTGAAGCTCAGTCCCGACGGCCCTGAGAGGGAAATGTAACTCCTGCGCCAGGGCTTGTGGTGCTACCGCTGCACGAACTCGTGCCAAACTCGAGATTTGTTTCTTTACTATACATGCACGCAAAAATTTAATGGACATTGTAATCTCAACATGTGATGGGGAGCTCTAAATTTGAATTTGAAAGTTACAAAACGAAAAGATTCAAAACAAATATACTGGGAGAGAGGGAGTATATCGTAGGATGTGTCCCATACAAAACAACTCCCCTGGTTTGTCACTGCGAAGATGCAGTTAGAAAGGAGCACAGCGTGTTCGTACTCGTACAACAACAAATCGGTCGCAGACAGCATGGTCCACCTTTGTCCGCCATGTGCAAGGTTCGTGCTATTTTATTCAATCTCATCGTGGTTCCATCGTACCAATTCATGCGGTGGCCCGTTGCATGGCTGATCCCAATGTTGGACAAAGGTTCTACGGGAACAGTGTCACCGTTGTAAACGTTGGGCAAATTGATGTTGGTACCCTCCCGTACATATGCAAGACAATCTCCACTCGCACCGAGCCTAACCTGTGAAACAGTGGGCAGGGGGAGAATTAGGAAATGGACACGAAAGTACTCTTTAGAATGCATTTACTACGTGATCAAACTCATCTTACCTGCTCATCGGAGGAAATTCCAGTGCCCCTCAACTTCGGCATCTCAAGGGGCGTCAACTTGCAACTACGGCCACGCCGCGCTGGAGAGACCCCCAAGGAAACATCCTCGTGCGTTCCACGGAACATCAAGATGCATTTGTATGAGTAATTTATCTTGTGAGAGAAAAGGATGAACGAGGGAAGGCCTCTAGAGATAGAGATGGACACTACTACTACCAATGTGTTGGCCCGTACATTGCAATGGATCCAAAGTAGTAGAATAATACTTGTTCACGTGCTTGAAATATAAACACTCTAGTTTTGATATACATGTGTCAGCAGACATGACAGCTTGTCCTTGGAAGTTGAACCACAGCGACCATCACGTTTCTTGTTTCTACCATCGCCACACCCACACGTGATTCCCCACGATGCCGCTCCAACCCACGCCACGGCGTCCCCGACGTGGACATGGATCCTCCGACGTGGCTATCAACGCCTTGCCCTGCCTTTTTCTTCGCCGATGTGTGGGACCCATGCTTATGGGTCCCACATGTCGATGATAGAATGGTAGGATTGTTCGCGTCAGGATCCTCATCCCCGACGCGTGCCCCTCATCCTCTCGCCCCACCGCTCCTCTGCCTTTGTGTGCATGACATGCGGGCCAGCTGAATTGCGGAGACCATCAACTTTCTACCATAGACACACCCGATTGGACGCGGTTTGCCTGCTCTGCTGCTGTGCTCCGATCCGTACTCCCGCACCATCGAATTTTTATCCAGCTGCTGTGACACATTTCGTTCCGGGCATCAATCCTCAGCTGGAGTACTTATGTACTATAGGTAGTACCCGTCGGTGTGGCCATCAACGCCTCGTAACACCCCGACGCCCAGCTGTGGCACCCTCGCCACGGCCACCGAACGAGTCAGTCGCGAACCACGCCACCACCATGAGAATGACATGTGGGTCAGCCGCATTTAAGGTCTGCATGTCATTGACTCATAGGCCGGGCACTAAGCCACTGAAGTTCGGTCCCATGGGCCCTGAGAGGGAAATGTAACTCCTGCGGCAGGCCTTGTGGTGCTCCTTGATCTGAGCTCGTGCCAAAATTGGAATTTGTTTCTTACTACTACCAACTAGTACTAGTAAGGTACACGTGCATTGCACGCATGAGATTCTGGTGGATTGTGCATTATACTTCTACATGTGGAGTTTTCTAGATTCTAACATGTGGCAAAATCTGGTGGAATGTAAGGTTAGGCAAGTTTGATTAACTTAGGTGAGTGTTTGGTTCAAGCCACACCTTAGGCAACCCACACTAAGGCCCAACATGACATACACACACAAAATGTGGCAAGATTCCCTTAGGCTTGCCAACTTGTGGCTCTCATTTTGAAGAACTAATAACTTTGCCTAAGCTTAGTTGTGGCAAACTTAGTCATGAATTAAGTTCAACCATGGAGTCTTCTAGATTATACATGTGGCAGAATCTGGTGGATGATATCCAACGGCCAGTAGTGCTCAGATTTGCCATCTTTGTACCGTTAGATTGGCTTCATCCAACGACGAACTTTCAAAGTTTTTCACACACTATATAGGGGGTATAGATATAGATGTGCCGGTCTGTTGCAATGGATCCAAAGTATATCTATTTAGTGGAGTGCACTCTAAACACATTATCTATTTATTTTTCTCTAACCTTTCGTAGCCATGCAACCAAGCCACATAAGCTTCATGGGTGCCCCCCACATCATATTATTCATGGTAGCCGTGCAACCAACCGTGCACGTACCTACTAGTTGTATAGTGGTAGTACTAGTAATATAGTATTAGGAGTACAAACTTGGTACTAGTAGGAGTAGCACTAGTACGAATGCTCCTACTCTATCAACGAGCCCAATCTGACACCAAATTTCTTGGCTTCCGTGCTATAGCTAGATCTTCCCCTCGTTTCTGTTTTCCAACCCGGCGGCGGGCAGGGTGTCGGTTTGCTCAATGGTGGTCCCACATGAAAGTGAAAATGCTAGGCAACATGCCTTCCCTAAGGTATGTGTCGTGCCGGACGGGCCGTGGAGTACTCCTGATTCCCGGGCGTCTGGGGGTGCGACGCAAACGTGGCAGGCCTTTTCCTTTTACTAGCAATGTGCCCTTGCGTTGCGACGGATCCAAAGTAGTAGAATAGTAGTATTTGTTCACAAACTTGAAAGAAATCACTATTGTTTTGATATACTCCTAATATATTACTCCCTCCGTACCTAAATATTTGTCTTTTTAGAGATTTCAAATGGACTATCGTGACACGGATTATATAGACATATTCTAGTATTTCTAGCAAGATGCCCGCTGCTGTAACGAAGTTGATGGAAAAGGTAAGCACAACTTATAAATTGACGGATGGAGTACTAGTTACGATGATGCATATAATTAAGCAAAGGGATCGCACATGTCGGTATTGACTGGAACGAGAATGCAACATCACAATAAGAATTAAGGCCACGATGATGCAATCACAATGGTGGTTACAGAAGGCAAGAAGAAAGATGGATCCATGAACATACGACCTCCTCCTCCTCAACTTAGTGCGCCGGGCCACCGACCGGCGGCTAAGGAGTGGCGGCTTTTGTGGCGAGATCGAGGTGCTTCGCAGCAAAGGCATCCAAGGCTTCCAGCCGGTTGAGGAAGGCAAACGTCGTAGCGTCCTCACTGGCCTAGTAGATACCTATGGACACAATTTGCTCGTACATGTGGATGTGTAGGTCGACGGATTCTTGCAGGGCGAGGCGCCTCGCAGCAAGCGCGACCTCCAGGTGCACATTCTTCGTGGCGTCGGCGGGCACTCGCAGGGCCACCAGTGCTTGAAAGAGGTTCCGGCCATGGAGGCCGATTAGGGTGGCAGTAATGAGGAGCCCGGCGCTGCTGGCTGGAGGAGTATAGCGATGTCGTCCGCGAGCTTCTTGAGGACGGTGAACTTGTTGCTGGTGGCAACGATCATCTGGTCCAACTGAGAGTCGTAGTTGGCGTCGACGGCGGCCATCCACTAGCCGGTCTCCAACACCGTCTGGAGATGATCCTCGGCGCCATGCCGCAGGCTGGCGTCGTGGACCATCTGGCAGAGCCGCTGGCCGCTCACGCGCATCGCCGCCATGGGTCTGTAGTGAGATCTTTTGCGCTTAGTGTAGGTGCTTAGGCAAATGCATAGGTGCATACGATGTGGTAGATGCATTGGAATGGATGGGCGCCTTTATATGAGGGCAATGAGGGCAAACTGCGTTGCATTCACATCGTGCAGCCTCTCTTCCCGGACCACCTCCCATTACTTCTCTCATGCATTAATTGAAGGAGGATGCATTGGCCGTTCAACATATCGGGAACCGCTACTCCCTCCCTCGTCTGCCTTAAAGCTGTATCGGGAACTGCGCCGCCAGCTGTCAAATCGAATACTCCCTCCATCTAGGTTAGTATTAAGTCATCTTACGAAAACCAAATAGTAAACACATATGCGTGGTGCATTAACTCTCACGTTATTTCTTATTTTTTGACATAAATAGAGGAATCAACCAATAAGAGATGTGGGGCTTGTATGCTTTTAATGACTTGAGACTATCAAACATGACATGCGATGGTCAGTTCGTTGCACAAGAACAAATACAACCCACGTCAGCACACACGCATCTTATAGCATCACATCCAATGGCTATAAAATATGAATGAGACCAAATTATATCTCATCTAGGTGAGTTCTAGCAAAACTGTATTAATAATACTACCTCCGTCCGGGTTTATTGGTCCCCATTGTATTTCGTGCTAAATTTTGACCATAGATTAAACTAACAAAATGTTCACGCATGTCACCAAACATTATATTTTTGAAAACTATGTTCAAATACGAATCCAATGAGATCATTTTTCTTCACATGATTTAACATTTTGTTAGTTAAATCTTTAGTCAAAATTTGGCACAAACTACAAAGGGGACCTATAAACCAGGACGGAGGTAGTACTTAGTACTCCTGCGCCATGTATCATATTAGTATCGTGTAGTACTTTATTTATTGCCATGTATGACACATAGTACTCAACTCTCTCTCTCTTTCTTCATTTAATTCTATGACACCTCATCAAAATTGCTAAGGCTAGTACCATTACAACCAGCCTTAGCAAATACTAAACATTAAGTTCTCTCGTTTTCCTCTCCACCTTGGTCACCTAGACGGAGGGAGTATACTGCACGGGCTTTTCCTACGCGGTAGGCGGGGCAGTTCCGCCTAGTCGGTTCGACAGAGACGCGAGAAGACGAGGGAGTAGGCTGCTACAAACGTAGGGCTGTGTGATTTGACAGCGAGTTACTGCTGGATAGGTGGGGCCCCGTGATTTGACTTGCCATTATCATTTTAACTGCGGCGCTACGACCGGCGTGAGTCTCCCGATTCCTAACCACCTCCATACAGGTGCCTCTCCCAATGCTTCACCATGTAGTAGAGGTTGGCTCTTGCATCAGAGCCCACTTCTCCACTTTTTCTTTGCCTCTCTTTCCTCCACATATGCAAAAATGCCATGTAAAGCGCACTATTGTACTTACTTGCTCCTACTGGTGCTAAGCTTGCCACATAGGCATAACGTCTGATCTGGCAAGTTAATCAAGAAGAGAGAGACTAATTTAGTGACCCAAGGAAGAAACGGTGCTAAGCACGTGTACCTAGGTGAAAAGACAATTTTGAGTCTATAGATAATTAAATGAAGCAAACTTAGCAACAAAAAACTAATAAGCACACCATTTCATTGGAAGAGGTCACTCCTTGGCAAATGCAATAAATACTAGTACTCCATGTGTCCCATAATATAATAACATTTTTGGCACTATACTAGTGTCAAAAACGTTCTTACCACTACAAAAAAAGACACATCCGTGACATTTTGGGCCGAACGAAATTTTTTTCTGTCATACATATGACACTGCTATGACGATAATTGTGACAAAACCCGGTATCATCATAGATGTGGTGGGCTCCTACTTCTATGACAAAAAATCATGACAGAAAATGGGCTTTTCGTTCTGGGCGGGCGGAGACGCAGCTTGCATGACATTCTTTGGGCCGTCCATGACGGAAAAACCATGGTAGAAGCAAGGGGAGGAAAATTTCGGGAGTTACGGTTACGGTGGGAGGTCGGGGGCGAAAGCGATGCGCATTTCTCTCATACACGCACGCTGCTGCAGTGTGTGCGGGCGTTTCTAATCGAACTTCGAGCGAGGCGTTGGGCTCTAATCGAACCCGAGTGATTGCACCGCAGCTATGCGGTATGCGAACCCGAGCGATCGATCGATGGTCGTTAATCGAACCCGATCGGCGATTCCTTCGCCATCGCTGCTAATCGATGCTGATCGATTGATGAACAATGAGCGCTATGGAGGGGGGGGTTGAATGAACAGTGAGCGGTGGCGTTGCCTCTGGATGAACAGGACCTCGTGGTGTGGAGGGCTGGATGAACAGTAGAAGGTGAAGGGGTGCCCGTGGAGGGGTGGATGAACAGGACCCCCGTGGTGTAGAGGGCTGGATGAACAGTAGACGGTGGAGGGGTGCCTGTGGAGGGGTGGTTGAACAGTAGCTGGTGGAGTAGCGCGCGGTGGAGGCTGGATGAACAGGAGCCCGTGGAGGCTGGAGGAGGTCGACGGTAGCCCGTGGAGGCAGGAGGAGGTCGACGGTTGAGATGAACAGTATCATGTGGAGTCCTGCTTTTGCGTACGCCACACCCGCCTGGCGAACAGGACCCCCGTTTCGACCGTAGGAGGTCCGTTTCATCCGTTTTGCGGTACGCCACACCCCTCCCGATCAACAAGACCCCCGTTTCGACCGTAGGAGGTCCGTTTTGTCCGTGTTGCGGTACGCCACACCCCTCCCGTTCAACAGGGTGCCCGTTTCGACCGTAGCAGGTCCGTTTCCTCCGTTTTGCGGTACGCCACACCCCTCCCGATCAACAGGACCCCATTCCGAACGTAGGAGGTCCGTTTCTCCGCCAGCGGTATGCGAGCCTTGTTTCCATCGCCTGTTCCGTCCAAGCCCTCCCGATGAACACGACCATGCATTCCGTTCCGACCCATCCGGTTGGCTCCCCATGAACACGACGACGACACTGTTTCTCCGTTCCGAGCAAGCCATGTACATGAGACCTGGCCGTACGTATGCGTGAGTAGGCGTTTGAGACCTTGCCCGTATGTACATACGTGGCCGTATTTTCTTTCTTGCACCCTGGTTGTTGTACGTACGTGTACATGCTACGTGCGCGCCTCTACTACGACATGTGCGCGCCTCTACAACGACCAGTATGTACGTACACGTTCGCGACCAGAATGACAACGCTACGTACGCTTCGACCAGGTGGGTCCCGACTGTCAGGCACTTCCTTGCGTGTGAAAATGTAGCTGGTGGGTCCCAGCAGTCAGAGGGGGGAATCGTTTTTTTTGCCGGGACGCACTTCCTTTGCGTGCGAAGATGTAGCTGGTGGGTCCCAGCAGTCAGGGGGGCGATGTCGGGGAACGTTGCATAAAATAAAAATTTTCCTACGTTCACCAAGATCCATCTATGAGTTCATCTAGCAACGAGTGAGAGAGATATGAATCTACATACCCTTTGTAGATCGCGTGCGGAAGCATTCAAGAGAACGGGGTTGAGGGAGTCGTTCTCGTCGTGATCCAAATCACCGGAGATCCTAGCGCCGAACGGACGGCACCTCCGCGTTCAACACACGTACAGTTAGCGTGACGTCTCCTCCATCTTGATCCAGCAAGGGGGAAGGAGAGGTTGATGAAGATCCAGCAGCACGACGGCGTGGTGGTGGATGCAGCAGATTCGGCAGGCTTCGCCAAGCAATCATGGGAGGAGGAAGAGGTGTAGCAGGGAAGGGAGGCACCAAGACTGGGGTGCGGCTGCCCTCCTCCCCCTCCTTTATATAGGCCTGGGGCGCCGACCTGAGATTGAATCTCCCAAGGGGCGGCGGCAGTGGGGGTGGAGTGCCCCAAGGCAAGTGGTGCGCCCCACCCTAGGGTTTCCAACCCTAGGCTAGGGGGCCCAAGTGGGGGCGCACCAGCCCACCAGGGGCTGGTTCCCTTCCCACTTCAGCCCACTGGGCCCTCCGGGATAGGTGGCCCCACCCGGTGGACCCCCGGGACCCTTCCAGTGGTCCCGGTACAATACCGGGTGACCCCGAAACTTTCCCGATGGCCGAAACTGCACTTCCTATATATAATTCTTTACCTCCGGACCATTTTGGAACTCCTCGTGACGTCCGGGATCTCATCCGGGACTCGGAACAACTTTCGGTTTGCTGCTTACTCATATTCATACAACCCTAGCGTCACCGAACCTTATGTGTAGACCTCACGGGTTCGGGAGACATGTAGACATGATTGAGACGGCTCTCGGTCAATAACCAACAGCGGGATATGGATACCGATGTTGGCTCTACATACTCCTCGATGATCTCATCGGATGAACCACGATGTCGAGGATTCAAGCAACCCGTATACTATTCCCTTTGTCGACGGTATGTTACTTGCCCGAGATTCGATCGTCGGTATCCCAATACCTCGCTCAATCTCAAGCATCGGCAAGTCACTTTACTCGCATACCGTAATGCATGATCCCGTGACCAGACACTTGATCACTTTGAGCTCATTATGATGATGCACTACCGAGTGGGCCCAATGATACCTCTCCGTAATACGGAGTGACAAATCCCAGTCTCGATCCGTGTCAACCCAACAGACACTTTCGGAGATACCTGTAGTGCACCTTTATAGTCACCCAGTTACCTTGTGACGTTTGGTACACCCAAAGCACTCCTACGGTATCCGGGAGTTACACGATCTCATGGTCTATGGAAAAGATACTTGACATTGGAAAAGCTCTAGCAAAACGAACTACACGATCTTGTGCCATGCATAGGATTGGGTCTTGTCCATCACATCATTCTCCTAATGATGTGATCCCGTTATCAATGACATCCAATGTCCATAGTCAGGAAACCATGACTATTCATTGAACAACGAGCTAGTCAACTAGAGGCTCACTAGGGACATGTTGTGGTCTATCTATTCACACGTGTATTACGATTTCCGGATAATACAATTATAGCATGAATAAAAGACAATTATCACGAACAAGGAAATATAATAATAATCCTTTTATTATTGCATCTAGGGCATATTTCCAACAGTCTCCCACTTGCACTAGAGTCAATAATCTAGTTACATTGTGATGAATCGAACACCCATAGAGTTCTGGTGTTGATCATGTTTTTCTTGCGGAAGAGGTTTAGTCAACGGATCTGCGACATTCAGATCCGTATGCACTTTGCAAATTTCTATGTCTCCATCGTGAACATTTTCACGAATGGAGTTGAAGCGACGCTTGATGTGCCTGGTCTTCTTGTGAAACACGGGCTCCTTGGCAAGTGCAATAGCTCGGTGTTGTCACGTAAGAGTTTGATCAGCCCTGACATATTGGGTATGACTCCTAGGTCGGTGATGAACTCCTTCACCCAAATTGCTTCATGCGCTGCCTCCGAGGCTGCCATGTACTCCGCTTCACACGTAGATCCCGCCACGACGCTCTGCTTGCAGCTGCACCTACCATCGCTCCACCATTCAACATATACATGTATCCGGTTTGTGACTTAGAGTCATCCAGATCTGTGTCGAAGCTAGCGTCGACGTAACCCTTTACGACAAGCTCTTCGTCACCTCTATAAACGAGAAACATGTCCTTAGTCCTTTTCAGGTACTTCAGGATATTCTTGACCGCTGTCCAGTGTTCCTTGCCGGGATTACTTTGGTACCTTCCTACCAAACTTACGGCAAGGTTTACATCAGGTCTGGTACACAACATGGCATACATAATAGAACCTATGGCTGATTTATAGGGGATGACACTCATCTCTTCTATATGTTCTGCCGTGGTCGGACATTGAGCCGAGCTCAATTTCACACCTTGTAATACAGGCAAGAACCCTTTCTTGGACTGATCCATTTTGAACTTCTTCAATATCTTTTCAAGGTAAGTGCTTTGTGAAAGACCTATGAGGCATCTCGATCTATCTCTATAGATCTTGATGCCTAATATATAAGCAGCTTCTCCAAGGTCCTTCATTGAAAAACTCGTATTCAAGTAGGCCTTAATGTTGTCCAAAAGTTCTATATCATTTCCCATCAAAAGTATGTCATCTACATATAATATGAGTAATGCTATAGAGCTCCCACTCACTTTCTTGTGAACGCAGGCATCTCCATAAGTCTGCCTAAACCCAAACGCTTTGATCATCTCATCAAAGCGAATGTTCCAACTCCGAGATGCTTGCACCAGCCCATAAATGGATCGCTGGAGCTTGCATACCTTGTTAGCATTCTCAGGGTCGACAAAACTTTCCGGCTGCATCATATACAGTTCTTCCTTAAGATAGCCGTTAAGGAATGCCGTTTTGACGTCCATTTGCCATATCTCGTAATCATAGTATGCGGCAATTGCTAACATGATTCAGACAGACTTCAGCTTCGCTACGGGAGAGAAAGTCTCATCATAGTCAACCCCTTGAACTTGCCGATAACCCTTAGCGACAAGTCGAGCTTTATAGATGGTAACATTACCATCCGCGTCCGTCTTCTTCTTAAAGATCCATTTGTTTTCTATCGCTCGCCGATCATCGGGCAAGTCTGTCAAACTCCATACTTTGTTTTCATACATGGATCCTATCTCGGATTGCATGGCTTCAAGCCATTTGTTGGAATCTGGGCCCGCCATCGCTTCTTCATAGTTCGAAGGTTCACCATTGTCTAACAACATGATTTCCAGGATAGGGTTGCCATACCACTCTGGTGTGGAACGAGTCCTTGTGGACCTACGAAGTTTAGTAGCAACTTGATTCGAAGTACCTTGATCATCATCATTAATTTCCTCTCCAGTCGGTGTAGGCACCACAGGAACATTTTTCTGAGCTGCACTACTTTCCGGTTCAAGAGGTAGTACTTCATCGAGTTCTACTTTCCTCCCACTTACTCCTTTCGAGAGAAACTCTTTTTCAAGAAAGGATCCGTTCTTGGCAACAAAGATCTTGCCTTCGGATCTAAGGTAGAAGGTATACCCAATGGTTTCCTTAGGGTATCCTATGAAGACGCATTTTTTCGACTTGGGTTCGAGCTTTTTAGGTTGATGTTTCTTGACATAAGCATCGCATCCCCAAACTTTTAGAAACGACGGCTTAGGTTTCTTCCCAAACCATAATTCATACGGTGTCGTCTCAACGGATTTAGACGGTGCCCTATTTAAAGTGAATGTAGCTGTCTCTAGAGCGTATCCCCAAAATGATAGCGGTAAATCAGTAAGAGACATCATAGATCGCACCATATCCAATAGAGTGCGATTACGACATTCAGACACCTTTATTCTGTTGAGGTGTTCCAGTGGCGAGAGTTGTGAAACGATTCCACATTTCCTTAAGTGTGTACCAAATTCGTGACTTAAATATTCTCCGCCACGATCTGATCGTAAGAACTTTATTTTTCGGTCACGTTGATTCTCTACCTCATTCTGAAATTCCTTGTACTTTTCAAAGGTCTCAGACTTGTGTTTCATCAAGTAGACATACCCATATTTACTCAAGTCATCAGTGAGAGTGAGAACATAACGATATCCTCCGCGAGCCTCAAGCTCATTGGACCGCACACATCGGTATGTATGATTTCCAATAAGTTGGTTGCTCGCTCCATTGTTCCGGAGAACTGAGTCTTGGTCATTTTGCCCATGAGGCATGGTTCGCATGTGTTAAATGATTCATAGTCGAGAGACTCTAAAAGTCCATCAGGATGGAGCTTCTTCATGCGCTTGACACCAATGTGACCAAGGCGGCAGTGCCACAAGTATGTGGGACTATCGTTATCAACTTTACATCTTTTGGTATTCACACTATGAATATGTGTAATATTACGTTCGAGATTCACTAAGAATAAACCATTGACGATCGGAGCATGACCATAAAACATATCTCTCATATAAACAGAACAACCATTATTCTTGGATTTAAATGAGTAGCCATCTCGCATTAAACGAGATCCTGATACAATGTTCATGCTCAAACTTGGCACTAAATAACAATTATTGAGGTTTAAAACTAATCCCGTAGGTAAATGTAGAGGTAGCGTCGACGGCCATCACATCGACCTTGGAACCATTCGGCGTGCATCGTCACCTCGCCCTTCGCCAGTCTCCGCTTATTCCGCAGCTCTGCTGTGAGTTACACATGTGAGCAACGACACGGTATCAAATAACCAGGAGTTACTACGAGTACTGGTAAGGTACACATCAATTACATGTATATCAAATATACCTTTAGTGTTGCCGGCCTTATTGTCCGCTAAGTATTTGGGGCAGTTCCGCTTCCAGTGACCCTTCCCTTTGCAATAAAAGCACTCAGTCTCAGGCTTGGGTCCATTCTTTGACTTCTTCCCGGCAACTGGCTTACCGGGCGCGGCAACATCCTTGCTGTCCTTCTTGAAGTTCTTCTTACCCTTGCCCTTCTTGAACTTAGTGGTTTTATTGACCATCAACACTTGATGTTCCTTCTTGATTTCTACCTCACGACTTCAAAGCATTGAAAATACTTCAGGAATAGTTTTCACCATCCCCTACATATTGTAGTTCATCACAAAGCTCTTGTAGCTCGGTGGGAGCGATCAAGGATTCTGTCAATGACCGCCTCGTCCGGGAGGTTAATGTCCAGTTGGGACAAAGGCGGTTGTGCAACCTGGACATTTTGAGTATGTGCTCACCGACGTAACTATTTTCCTCCATCTTACAACTATAGAACTTGTCGGAGACTTCATATCTCTCGACCCGGGCATGAGCTTGGAAAACCATTTTCAGCTCCTCGGACATCTCATATGCTCCGTGTTGCTCAAAACGCTTTTGGAGCCCCGGTTCTAAGCTGTAAAGCATGCCGCACTGAACGAGGGAGTAATCATCAGCACGAGACTGCCAAGCATTCATAACGTCTTGGTTCTCTGGGATGGGTGCTTCACCTAGCGGTGCTTCTAGGACATATTGTTTCTTGGCAGCTATGAGGATGATCCTCAGGTTCCGGACCCAGTCCGAATAGTTGCTGCCATTGTCTTTCAGCTTGGTTTTCTCTAGGAACGTGTTGAAGTTCATGGTGACATGAGCGTTGGCCATTTTATCTACAAGACATTTTGCAAAGATTTTAGACTAAAGTTCATGATAATTAAGTTCATCTAATCAAATTATATAATGAACTCCCACTCAGTTTTGACATCCCTCTAGTCATCTAAGTGTTACATGATCCGAGTCGACTAGGCCGTGTCCGATCATCACGTGAGACGGACTAGTCATCGTCGGTGAACATCTCCATGTTGATCGTATCTTCCATACGACTCATGTTCGACCTTTCGGTCTCTTGTGATCCGAGGCCATGTCTGTACATGCTAGGCTCGTCAAGTTAACCTAAGTGTTTTGCATGTGTAATACTGTCTTACACCCATTGTACGTGAACGTAAGAATCTATCACACCCGATCATCACGTGGTGCTTCAAACGCATTTAACTTTAGCAACGGCGCATAGTTAGGAGAACACTTTCTTGAAATTATTATAAGGGATCATCTTATTTACTACCGTCGTTCTAAGTAAACAAGATGCATAAACATAATAAACATCACATGCAATTATATAGTAGTGACATGATATGGCCAATATCATATAGCTCCTTTGATCTTCATCTTCGGGCTCCATGATCATCTTGTCACCGGCATGACACCATGATCTCCATCATCATGATCTCCATCATCGTGTCTCCATGAAGTTGCTCGCCAACTATTACTTCTACTACTATGGCTAACACGTTTAGCAATAAAGTAAAGTAATTTACATGGCGTTTCTCAATGACACGCAGGTCATACGAAAAAATAAAGACAAATCTTATGGCTCCTGCCGGTTGTCATACTCATTGACATGCAAGTCGTGATTCCTATTAAAAGAACATGATCTCATACATCACATATATATCATTCATCATTCATCACAACTTTGGCCATATCACATCACAAAACACTAGCTGCAAAAACAAGTTAGACGTCCTCTAGTTGTTGTTGCAAGTTTTTACGTGGCTGCAATAGGGTTCTAGCAAGAACGTTTTCTTACCTACGTGAAATCCACAACGTGATTCGTCAACTTATATTTACCCTTCATAAGGACCCTTTTCATCGAATCCGCTCCAACTAAAGTGGGAGAGACAGACACCCGCTAGCCACCTTATGCAACTAGTGCATGTCTGTCGGTGGAACCTGTCTCACGTAAGCGTACGTGTAAGGTCGGTCCGGGCCGCTTCATCCCACAATACCGCTGAAGCAAGATAAGACTAGTAGCGGCAAGAAAGGTGACAACATCTACGCCCACAACAAATTGTGTTCTACTCGTGCAAAAGAGAACTACGCATAGACCTGGCTCATGATGCCACTGTCGGGGAACGTTGCATAAAATAAAAAAATTCCTACGTTCACCAAGATCCATCTATGAGTTCATCTAGCAACGAGTGAGAGAGAGATGCATCTACATACCCTTTGTAGATCGCATGCGGAAGCGTTCAAGAGAACGGGGTTGAGGGAGTCGTTCTCGTCGTGATCCAAATCACCGGAGATCCTAGCGCCGAACGGACGGCACCTCCGCGTTCAACACACGTGACGGTCAGCGTGACGTCTCCTCCGTCTTGATCCAACCAGGGGGAAGGAGAGGTTGATGAAGATCCAGCAGCACGACGGCGTGGTGCTGGATGCAGCAGGACTCCGGCAGGGCTTCGCCAAGCAACTGCGGGAGGAGGAAGAGGTGTAGCAGGGGAAGGGAGGCGCCAAGACTCAGGGTGCGGCTGCCCTCCCTCCTCCTTTATATAGGCCCCCAGGGGGGGCGCCGGCCCTGGAGATTGAATCTCCCAAGGGGGCGGCGGCCAGGGGGGGTGGAGTGCCCCCAAGGCAAGTAGTGCGCCCCACACCCTAGGGTTTCCAACCCTAGGCGCAAGGGGGGCCAAGTGGAGGGCGCACCAGCCCATCAGGGGCTGGTTCCCTTCCCAGTTCAGCCCACGGGGCCCTCCGGGATAGGTGGCCCCACCCGGTGGACCCCCGGGACCCTTCCGTGGTCGGTAATACCGGTGACCTCAAACTTTCCCGATGGCCGAAACAACACTTCCTATATATAATCCTTTACCTCCGGACCATTCCGGAACTCCTCGTGATGTCCGGGATCTCATCCGGGACTCCGAACAACTTTCGGTTTGCTGCATACTCATATTCATACAACCCTAGCGTCACCGAACCTTTAGTGTGTAGACCCTACGGGTTCGGGAGACATGCAGACATGACCGAGACGTGTCACGACCGGTTTTTCAATAGAATATGAGGAAAATCCTCCTTATCGGTAGACAAAACTTTGATACAATAAGCCAGTAGCATTAAAATATTACAGGGGTCGGGCTGAAGATGCCCAACCAATTATTACAAACACGCCAATCATTATACATAATGGCGGATATGACGCAATGGTGTGGGGGGAAATACTACTGACTCGAGATAAGAATGATTTGTGGAATAACACAGTGGGGGTGGATAATAAGACTACTACACTAGCGGCTCATCGAGCGTCGAGGTGAGGCTCGATGAATTTATTTGGGTAGCGGAAGCGGATATATCACAATGACTAATCCAGGGTCGACGAGACCGATCGGGATTCCTCTAGGCATCGGACTCGCTATCGAACTCTTCGTCCATGAGATCGCCTTCTTCAGCATCTGGCCAAATCAACAAGCCAGGTGAGTACTTTGAAAGTACTCGCAAGAGTGTTCGGACAAAAGATATAACAAATGTATGCATGAATGCGACATGATTGATTTATCACAATGTGCTATCAAATCAGTAACATAAGTAAGTAAAAAGGGAATCGGCGGTAGTCCGCTCGAAAACCCAAAGAAGATAAACTCAAACCCGATCGGGTGTCTGAAGCGACGCCTCGATGGGTGAAAAAATAAGTAAAACATGCCACAGTCGGGCGTCTAAGCGACACCTCATAAAGGGCTTATATTGAAGGAAAATACATGCGTTACATGGACGTCGGAGCGACATCACAGAAAGGGCTTATAACAAAATTAAATAATAACAATGCCGCAGTCGGACGTCTGAGCGACATCGCAGAAAGGGCTTATAACAAAATTAAATAATAACAATGCCGCACTCGGACGTCTGAGCGACATCCCAGAAAGGGCTTATAACAAAATTAAATAATAAAAATGCCGCAGTCGGACGTCTGGGCGACATCACAGAAAGGGCTTATAACAAAATTAAATAATAACAATGCCGCAGTCGGACGTCTGAGCGACATCACAGAAAGGGCTTATAACAAAATGAAATAATAACAATGCCGCAGTCGGACGTCTGAGAGACATCGCAGAAAGGGCTTATAATTCATTGCACATAACTGACAAGAAATGGTGCTCACGAAAAATATTCCTCACGTGGCAATAAGCGGGTTAGTCCATTCACATAAAATAAGCATTTAATGCTCATATGGTTCTCAGGAGTTTCTGTCATCGAGACTAACACTTGACAAGATAAGGTGAACACGGTACTCGGACATGAATAAGATGAAATTCAAGAATTTTGACTCTGCAGAGTTTGTACCAAAATTGTACACAGCCAACGGATTTCCGTAGTCACGAAGGACTAGTTCCGTTTACGGTATTTCGGAGGAAACACAGCTAACCTGATGTACACACCCATCATACCTCACGTTGCCAGGAATCACCCTAGACAGCGTTCAAGAAAAACTTTGAGACGGGGAGATCACAATCTCGAATAGCATGGGATCAAATTTATTTACGCGCGCTCTAAGGGGTGCCCCCTCTCGGTCCCAACCGGAAACAACCATGCCCCCTGACCGGATGAAAGGCTTTAATCCAGGGCCATGGAACCCTCATCCCGGCCTCTCGATTTGGTGTGTACCAGGAAGTGGTTTGCAACTTACTGTCAGATTCCTTGCGGGAAACATGTGGTAGTACGAAGGGGAGATGGACGGAATCGACTGAATTATGTTGACACTTTGGGTCAACGGTGCAGCATAAGCCTGGCATGCTACAACACTGCCATCTTACCCATACTCGTGCCAACTCATGGCCATGCAACATGTCTCCAACAACTCATGGATTTTCCGAAACTCACTTACCTCAACTCTTACGAGATAAACTATCATCGAAATGCTCATGAACGTGCCATGCTACAAAAATAATGCAAACATGCCCAAACACTCATCATATCAAAAGTTCAAACATTGCTTGCCTGGTTCGGAGTAGTCGGGGTCTAGCTCGGTGAAGTTTGCGGTCCCGTCACCTCCTTCGGTATCTACGGTACACAAAACACACGCGCTAACGTAAATACCGTGGGGTACAGAAAAGTAATCCAAATATTTTTCAAATAAACATGGTCAAAAACTAGACCAAATTTTGAAGAGGACAGAAAAAGAATCACTCAAAAATTCCTTTCTGTTAAAAAGTTATAAGAGTTTTGGTCCAAGGACCCATCTGTAATGAAACAGAAAACCCTCAGGGGCCTAAGCAGAAAGGTGCAGAAAAACGGTTCAGAGTAGAAAGCGTATTTGCTAGAGTATGCTTTCAGAAAACGATTCAAAAAACAATAGAGAGGCTGATGGGCGGGTCCCACCCGTCAGGTTTAAATATTTGAAAGAGGCGGCAGAGCGCGACGGTGCCCGAGAGCCGCGGTGGTCGCCGGCGGCGATCCACGGCGAGGTAGGGAGATCGGAGGGTACCTCCGTGCTCAGGGCGCCATTCCGCGTTGGTGAGTGGTGGTGGTGGTCGCCGGCGAGCACCACGTCGACGGCGGCTCTTGCTCCGGCGGACGGCGGTTCGGGTGGTCGTGGGCCTCACGGAGAGTGTCATGGAGGTCAAATTGAGGTGGGGTTAGCCTCCTAGTGGTGCCACGAGGCTACGGGCAGGAGTAGGGCGGTGGAGGAGTTCTCACTGACGAGAACGCTGCCGGAGCCGGAGGCGGACGGAATTGGCCGGAGTCGAGGAAGAAGGGCCCTTCGGGGCTCTTCAAGTGGCTAGGCGGGGTCTGGTGAGGTGGTGGAGTTGTGCCAGGGCGAGAGCAAGCTCGGGGGGAGCTATTTATAGATGGCCCGAGGCGGTTGCCGTGAACGGATAAGTCCGGCGAGTGTTACAGCGGCGCAGGGCATTGGTCGGGGTGGTTTTGGGGTTGAGTGCCGACGTGGAGGTCAACAGACTCCGTTTAGGTGCTGAACGAGCCGGGGTTTGGCTGCTTTGGGCATGCTCGACGGAACGGAGCGCTGCGGACCCGTCGGCGGCAGGGAGCACGTTCTGTGCTTGCCGGGCCACGGCGACGGTGCCGCGTGATGGCGCGGCATGCATGAGCCACGCGGAGCGCTAGGGAGAGCTGGGCGGCGCAGAACGGCGTTGGGCTGGGGTGGTGCCTTCTGTCGCCCGCCACCGGAGGTCCCGGCGCCGCAGAAGACGCCGACGAGGTTGGGCCAGGGCGCCATCGACGCCAGGAATGAGCCAAGCGCTCGTGTGGTGCTCCGGACAGCGAGGAGGGGCTGTGAGCAACGTGCCAAGTGCACTGTCGACGCGTGACTGAACTCTGACGAGAAGAAACGACACTGAACTCTGAAACTTCTGAATATTCTGAAACTGCAAAGAAACAAAGGCCGGCCAGGTGTGTTCCATGTAATGGTTTTGGCATGATGGAGTTTCTCCTTGAGCTGATTTTTGGTGGAGGGGCCTCTCATTGCATCTAGAGACTGCCTGAATTTTTGTGGAATTTTTGGAGCAAAGGAGATATGAATTTCACCAAATTTGATAAATCTGGTCCAAACTTGCAGAGACTGAAATTTGAAATTTTTGAAAAGAAGAGGAGTGGATCTTGATTGTTCTAGGTTGTGGGTACCAAGGACTATCCAGGGGAGTTGGTTTGAGGTCAAATCTCAAATGCATTTAGGTACTTGCTTTGCAAATCACCTAGGTTCAAACTAATGGACAGAAAAGATTTGGGAGGATAAATAAATGAAATAAAATTCAGAAAAGGATTGAACTTCTTGAGATAGAATGTTTGGATTGCCCCAAAGTGGAAGGATAGATTTTTGGGAAGATTATACCATGTGGTGCATGGTAAAAATCATGAGTGGTTTCAATATTGGAGAAGATGTAAAACTCCTAGGGTTTTCTTTTTTAAAGTAAAGAAATTAGAATCCAAAATTTTGAAATTTTGAGGAGAGGGCAATCAGAAGAAAGGTTTAAAAACCAAACTCCAGAGTTGAAGGAGATGCCAAAACAAAATCCTTGCTACAGGGAAAAAGTTTTTTTTGACAGATTTTTGGAAAGGTTTAGAAGACCTCCTTCAAATCCATCAAATTTTTTGAAGAAAACCAAAAGAACATTTTTGGAGTGTCACAACACCTACCCCCTTCGGAAAAATCTTGTCCCCGAGATTCCAACTGATCCTCAATTAAACGTGGGTGCTCTGTCCGAAGAAAATCCTTTCTTTCCCAAGTGGCTTCACTTTCGGTATGGTTGCTCCACTGAACTTTGAAGAACTTGATGGTTTTCTATCGGGTCCTCCTTTCAGACTCTTCCAAGATTTTTATTGGATGCTCCCGATATGTAAGGTCTGGCTGCACGTCAATTTTTTTATGGGGTACTTGTTTCTCTGGGTTGCTTACGCACTTCCTCAATTGGGAGACGTGGAATATGTCGTGGATGTCGGATAATTCTTCGGGTAAGTCTAACTGGTAGGCTACCATGCCTCTTCGTGCCACTATGCAAAATGGTCCGATTAATCTTGGGGCTAGCTTCCCTTTAATCTTGAATCGATGCAGGCCTCTCATAGGGGATACTCGTAGGAACACAAATTCACCGGGTTCAAAATTGATTCCACGATGTTTCTGATCGTAATAACTCTTTTGTCGGCTTTGGGCTGTCTTGAGTCGGTCCTTAATCACCTTCACCTTATCTTCAGCCTCTTTGAGCAGGTCTGGGCCGAAGATATGGCTGTCTCCGGATTCCGACCAATTTAGCGGGGTACGACATCTTCGCCCGTACAGAGCTTCAAATGGTGCCATTTGCAGGCTGGCCTGATAACTGTTGTTATATGCGAATTCTACGTACGGTAAGCTCTCTTCCCAACTGGTCCCATAGGTGAGGACACATGCTCTTAGCATATCTTCTAGAATCTGGTTTACTCGCCACCTGCCCATCCGTCTGGGATGGTATGCGGTACTGAATGCCAGCTGAGTTCCCAGAGCTTGTTGTAAGTGATCCCAAAATCGGGAGACGAATTGAGTGCTCCTATCCGAGATTATTTTCTTTGGGACTCCATGTAAGCGGACGATACGGGAAAGGTAGAGCCTAGCAAGCTTCTGAGTGGTGTGGGTTGTCTTCACGGGGATGAAGTGTGCTACTTTAGTCGATCTATCAGTGATGACCCATATGGCATCATGTCCGTGTCGTGACCGAGGTAGCCCAACAACAAAATCCATTCCAATCTCGTCCCATTTCCACTCGGGTATCTTATTTGGTTGCAATAGCCCGGCCGGTTTCTGGTGCTCGGCCTTGATGCGTTGACATGAGTCACAACATGCAATAAACGTGGCTATGTCTCTTTTTACACCATGCCACCAAAATGTTTCTTGAAGATCTTTGTACATTTTTGTTCCTCCAGGATGGATTGAATACGGAGCGGTGTGGCCTTCAACCAGGATTTGCTGTTTAAGTTCATGGATATTTGCACGCATAAAGCCTATTCCATTACCACAATATTCCTTGCTCATCGATAACGAATTCTGAGGCCTTGCCCAAATTCATCTTCCGTTTTATGCCTTCAATGCTGGGGTGTCCACGTTGAGCCTCTTTAACCTTCTCTATTAGGGTAGGCTGTAACTCTAAGTTCGACATACTGCCTTCGGTGACCACCATCAGATTGAGCTTAGCGAATTCCTGCTGGAATTCAGGTCTCAAGTTTGGCATGTTGTCGTTGTCCAACCGGGTTCCGACTCAGAGCATCTGCTACAACATTTGCTTTGCCTGGGTGGTAGTGGATTCCAACATCATAATCCTTTACCAATTCCAACCAGCGTCGTTGCCGTAAATTGTGTTCTGGTTGCGTGAAAATATACTTGAGGCTTTTGTGGTCCGTTTATATTTCACAACGATTTCCAAGTAAGAAGTGTCTCCATTCCTTGAGTGCATGAATAACTGCTGCTAATTCCAGGTCATGGGTAGGATAATTTTCCTCATGCTTGCGAAGTTGTCTGGAAACATATGCGACAACCTTGCCTTCTTGCATTATCTGAACCCGAGGCCCTTTTCATGACAAGGCCACAAAATACCTCAAAAATTTTGTGTATATCTGGCACAATTAATACTGGTGCTCTCATCAGTTTCCTTTCCACTTCTTGGAAACTTTTCTCGCAAGCTTCCGTCCATTCAAACTTCCTGTCTTTTTTGAGTAGTTGCGTCATTGGCTTTGCTATGGTGGAGAATCCTTCAATAAATCTCCGGTAGTATCCTGCCATTCCCAAAACTTCGTACGTCTGTCACGCTGGCTGGTGGCTTCCAGCCAAGTACGGCCTTGACTTTTTCCGGGTCTACGGCGATACCTTCTTGGGTCAGTACGTGGCCCAGAAAACCTACTTGCTTTAGCCAAAATTCACACTTGCTGAATTTAGCGTACAATTGATGTTTCCTGAGTTCTCCAAGTACAATTCGGAGATGTTCAGCGTGCTCTTCCGGTGTTTTGGAGTATACCAGAATATCATCGATAAATACCACAACAAACTTGTCCATAAACTTCATGAATACTTTGTTCATGAGATGAACAAAATATCGGGGCGTTTGTTAGTCTGAATGGCATTACGGTGAACTCATACAATCCGTATCTGGAGGTGAAAGCTGTCTTGGGAATATCTTCGGTTCGCACTTTCAGTTGATGGTATCCCGACCTCAAGTCAAACTTTCAGAACACCTTGGCCTGAGCGAGTTGATCGAATAAATCATTTATTCGTGGCATCGAATATTTGTTCTTGATTGTGACCATGTTTAGCGCTCGATAGTCTCTGCACAATCTCAGTGTTCCATCCTTCTTTTTGGCAAACAAAATTGGTGTACCCCAATGTGAGGATCTTGATCTTATATACCCTTTCTCCAATAATTCCTTTATTTGCTTCTTCAGTTCTACCAATTCGTATGGTGCCATTCTGTATGGTTTCTTGTATATGGGAGCGGTTCCGGGTGCTAGCTCAATGCTGAATTCTATCTCTCGGTCTGGTGGCATGCCCGTAGCTCTTCAGAAATACATCCGGAAATTCACACACCATCGAACTTTGCTCAATTCAGAAATATCCACCTTGTTCAATCTCGGTTGCCGGGATATTTTTCTTTCCTTGGCTGAAACCTTTATGGTCTTCCCGTGGTGGTGGGAAAGTATTACGGTCCTGTTGAAGCAGTCAATAAAACCTTTATTGGTGGTTAACCAATCCATCCCTAAGATGACATCCAGTCCTTTATTTTCCAACATGATAAGATTTGCATGAAACTTCAACCCTTCAAACTCGATAACCACACCCTAGCAATAATTCTGGGTAACTTTCTTAATCCCAGGGGAATTGACAACCATAGATTTTTCCAAGGGAAGCATCGAAAATTATTTTGCAAAGCAAAACTTTTCGAAACGAATGAGTGAGAAGCTCCAGAATCAAACAAAACCATGGCAGGTATTGTGTTGACAGGAAACGCATCGGTACGATATCTCGGGGCATTTTGTGCTTCCTCTTTGGTCACGTGGTTCAGATGACCCTTCCCGTGGTTGTTATTTGGGTTGAAATTGTTGCGCTTTACGCCTAATTATTGATTCCGTTGTTCGTCTTTGGGGTCGAGTTCCTTGGCTTGGGGCACTGCTTGGCATAGTGCCCTTCTTCTCCACAAGCGTAACAGGTAACGCCTGGGCGGTATGTGAACTCCTTGTCCCTTGCATGGAAATTCTTGATTGGGCGCGAGACGCTTGTCGTGGGTTTGGGTGTCCAGTTTTTCTGAACATCTGTCTTGCTGCGGTGGTTGCGGGCGTGATTTGTCTGGTCCCTCTTCCGCTTGCGGAAATCTTCTAAGTTGCGTCTCTCATTTTCCAAGGTAATGGCCTTATCCACCAGCGTCTTAAAATCTGGAAAGGTGTGTACGACCAATTGGCATTTAAGCGCCGGGTGTCGACAAATCTAGGAATTTCTCCATCTTTTTGTTTTCCTACATACGCTCCTCGTTGGCGTAGCGAAATAGCAGAGTAAACTGACTGTTGTATTTTGACACCATCATTGTCCTTTGCCTGAGGTCATCAAACTCTCTCTTTTTGATCCTCATAAGACTCTTAGGAAATGCGCCCCACGAAAACCTTCTTTAAATTCCTCCCATGTTATATTATTTTCGTTGGGGTGCATGTGTAGGAAATTTTCCCACCACGATGCGGCTGCTCCAGTGAGATAGTGCGGAGCATAAAGCACTTCTCAAGATCTGAACATTGGGCAATAATTAACTTCATTTCCATGTCTCGAAGCCAATCTTCGGCTTCAAGAGGTTTGTCAGTGTGATAAAAAGTTTGGGGACGTGTCTTCTGTAGCTCAGATAACTTTGATTGCTGCCGATCATCGCCCACGGTGATTCCCCATATTGATGACTTGGTTCATTATTTCCTGATGTTGCTGCTGACTTTGTTCATAAAGACGGCACATTTGGGAGAGTGCCGTTTCACTGTCCTGTTGACTTGTCTGCCCCTTTGTGAAATTGTTGCCTGGGGGTGTGCCATAATTTTCCTCTGTCGGGGTTGGCATGGAGCGCGTCCAAGGACGAGACATGGTTCACTCTGGGGATATATTTTGAAACACTCATAAGAAAAGAAATTGAGCCACAAAAATCAATAAATTCAAGAAGACGGGAAAAAGTCGCAAATCCTCCAAGATTTTCCAAGAGAATAAACGTTTGCGCACGGAGAAGGACTGTTCATTACATATCTTACATGCAAGTAGTAATTATACAATACATCACTCAGGATATGCGTACATAATCCTGACATGTTATTTAAGCTAGACACTCCTCCAGATCCTACATGAAGCGCAAACAAGCTACTTCTCACAACCTATGTACATATAAACATATCGTACAAGTCGGTACATCGCATGGCGGCTAAGCGTACTTAGTCGGAGATGGTAAGGATTTCCCTTGGCCTGCCAAGGGTGAGGCGTAGTGAGGCTGGGGAGTCAACCTCCTCTTCGGTGATAGGCTCTAGGCGTGAGGTGCTGCGCTGAGTTGGTGGAGCAGGTGCCCTGTGCGGGACAACTCGAACATGAGCGGGCACGAGGGGTGGTGCACAACGAACCGGAGTAGGCGCAATGACATGGTTGAACTCCTCCGTGGTAGGAAGGCGATGAGTAGCGGTGAGAGCAGTAGGAGCAAACGATGGTGTTGACGAGACGAAAGTCAGTGGCGGTGCGGCGCGCAGGAGCTCCCTCCTGTTGGCGGCACAGCCATGGACTGAGTCCATGTGGGCAGCTACAAAGTCATCCACCAGGTTGTCGAAGGCTGCCTCCAAAGCCCGGAGATACTGGCGAGCATCTCAAAGCTTCGGCCCCGTTCTCCTCTGGGGCAAGAGAACGCGTAGTGGCAGGTATATGGCACGTGACATGGCAGGTAGCGATAGCGACGAGTCTTCATTGAAGGAAGGATGTCCCTGAGACGAGCTATCACCTCACGGGCTGCCATCTGCAGTGCATGGTTCTCCGTGGGCATGGCTCTCCCCAAGAACCGGAAGCGGCGTAACTCAATATGCCCTCCCTTGAATTGCACCGCAGCTTGGTGCATGGTTAGACGGTCATTGACCTTGTGCTGAGAGAGTGAGAAGATCAAGACAGCTGGCCCCATCGCGACTTGGACGATGAAGGAGAGAAGCTTCTGAACCCATCGGGCATGTTGGCGAACATCTGCGACTCGCAGATCGTTGTTAGCCATCTACAAAAGTAGGCAAAAATCCTGAGTAGTCAAATCATAAATTTATGCCGATCGCCGTAAATTGACTACATTTGTAAAAATAATAAACAGCTCTATTCTGCTAATAACCAATTAGCGATCGCACCTAGTGGCTTCCTACAGTCAGCCTGGCTCTGGTACCAAGCTTGTCACGACCGGTTTTTGAATAAAATATTTATTGAACAACCGACCTATGAAGTCGAATATGAGGAAAATCCTCCTTATCGGTAGACAAAACTTTGATACAATAAGCCAGTAGCATTAAAATATTATAGGGGTCGGGCTGAAGATGCCCAACCAATTATTACAAACACGCCAATAATTATACATAATGGCGGATATGACACAATGGTGTGGGGGGGGAATACTACTGACTCGAGATAAGAGTGATTTGTGGAATAACACAGTGGGGGTGGATAATAAGACTACTACACTGGCGGCTCATCGAGCATCGAGGTGAGGCTCGATGAATTTATTTGGGTAGCGGAAGCGGATATATCACAATGACTAATCCAGGGGTCGCACGAGACTGACTGGGATTCCTCTAGGCATCGGACTCGCTATCGAACTCTTCATCCATGAGATCGCCTTTCACAAGATTCCGCCAAATCAACAAGCCAGGTGAGTACTTTGAAAGTACTCGCAAGACAGTTCGGACAAAAGATATAACAAATGTATGCATGAATGCGACATGATTGATTAATAACAATGTGCTATCAAATCAGTAACATAAGTAAGTAAAAAGGGGATCGGCGGTAGTCCTCTCGAAAACCCAAAGAAGATAAACTCAAAACCGATCGGGTGTCTGAAGCGACGCCTCGAAGGGTGAACAAATAAGTAAAACATGCCACAGTCGGGCGTCTAAGAGACACCTCATAAAGGGCTTATATTGAAAGAAAAGACATGCGTGCCACAGTCGGACGTCGGAGCGACATCACAGAAAGGGCTTATAACAAAATTAAATAATAACAATGCCGCAGTCGGACGTCTGAGCGACATCGGAGAAAGGGCATATAACAAAATTAAATAATAACAATGCCGCAGTCGGACGTCTGAGCGACATCACAGAAAGGGCTTATAACAAAATTAAATAATAACAATGCCGCAGTCGGACGTCTGAGCGACATCACAGAAAGGGCTTATAACAAAATTAAATAATAACAATGCCGTAGTCGGACGTCTGAGCGACATCACAGAAAGGGCTTATAACAAAATTAAATAATAACAATGTCAAGATCGGACGTCTGAGCGACATCACAGAAAGGGCTTATAACAAAATTAAATAATAACAATGCCGTAGTCGGACGTCTGAGCGACATCACAGAAAGGGCTTATAACAAAATTAAATAATAACAATGCCGCAGTCGGACTTCTGAGCGACATTGCAGAAAGGGGTTATAATTCATTGCACATAACTGACAAGAAATGGTGCTCACGAAAAATATTCCTCAGGTGGCAATCAGAGGGTTAGTCCATTCACAGAAAATAAACATTTAATGCTCATATGGTTCTCAGGAGTTTCTGTCATCGAGACTGACACTTGACAAGATAAGGTGAACACGGTACTCGGACATGAATAAGATGAAATTCAAGAATTTTGACTCTGCAGAGTTTGTACCAAAATTGTCCACAGCCAACGGATTTCCGTAGTCACGAAGGACTAGTTCCGTTTACGGTATTTCGGAGGAAACACAGCTAACCAGTACACACCCATCATACCTCACGTTGCCAGGAATCACCCTAGACAGCGTTCAAGAAAAACTTTGAGACGGGGAGATCACAATCTCGAATAGCATGGGATCAAATTTATTTACGCGCGCTCTAAGGGGTGCCCCCCTCTCGGTCCCAACGGGAAACACCCATGCCCCCTGACCGGATGAAAGGCATTAATCCAGGGCCATGGAACCCTCATCCCGGCCTCTCGATTTGGTGTGTACCAGGAAGTGGTTTGCAACTTACTAAGCCGTATCCCTTGCGGGAAACAGGTGGTAGTACGAAAGAGGAGATGGACAGGAATCTGACTGAATTATGTTGACACTGGGTCAACGGTCTGGCATAAGCCTGGCATGCTAGAACACTGCCATCTTACCCATACTCATGCCAACTCATGGCCATGCAACATGTCTCCAACAACTCATGGATTTTCCGAAACTCACTTACCTCAACTCTTACGAGATAAACTATCATCGAAATGCTCATGAACGTGCCATGCTACAAAAATAATGCAAACATGCCCAAACACTCATCATATCAAAAGTTCAAACATTGCTTGCCTGGTTCGGAGTAGTCGGGGTCTAGCTCGGTGAAGTTCGCGGTGCCGTCACCTCCTTCGGTATCTACGGTGCACAAAACAAACGCGCTAACGTAAACACCGTGGGGTACAGAAAAGTAATCCAAATATTTTTCAAGTAAATATGATACAAAACTAGACACAATTTCGAAGAGGACAGAAAAAGAATCACTCAAAAATTCCTTTCTGTTAAAAAGTTATAAGAGTTTTGGTCCAAGGATCCATCTGTAATGAAACAGAAAACCCTCAGGGGCCTAAGGTAAAGGTGCGTAAAAGCGGTTCAGAGTAGAAAGCGTATTTGCTAGAGTACGCTTTCAGAAAACCATTCAAAAAAAACAATAGAGAGGCTGACGGGCGGGTCCCACCCGTCAGGTTTAAATATTTGGAAGAGGCGGCAGAGCGCGACGGTGCCCGAGAGCCGCGGTGGTCGCCAGCGGCGATACACAGCGAGGTAGGGAGATCGGAGGGTACCTCCGTGCTCAGGGCGCCATTCCGCGTTGGTGAGTGGTGGTGGTGGTCGCCGGCGAGCACCACGTCGACGGCGGCTCTTGCTCCGACGGACGGCGGTTCGGGTGGTCGTGGGCCTCGTCGGAGAGTGCTGCGGAGGTCAAATTGAGGTGGGGGTTAGCCTCCTAGTGGTGCCACGAGGCTACGGGCAGGAGTAGGGCGGTGGAGGAGTTCTCACTGATGAGAACCCTGCCGGAGCCCGAGGCGGACGGAGTTGGCCGGAGTCGAGGAAGAAGGGCCCTTCGGGGCTCTTCCAGTGGCTAGGCGGGGTCTGGTGAGGTGGTGGAGTTGTGCGAGGGCGAGAGCAAGCTCGGGGGGAGCTATTTATAGATGGCCCGAGGCGGTTGCCGTGAACGGATAAGTCCGGCGAGTGTTACGGCGGCGCAGGGCATTGGTCGGGGTGGTTTTGGGGTTGAGTGCCGACGTGGAGGTCAACAGACTCCGTTTAGGTGCTGAACGAGCCTGGGTTTGGTTGCTTTGGGCATGCTCGACGGAACAGAGCGGTGCGGACCCGTCGGCGGCAGGGAGCATGTTCTGTGCTTGCCGGGCCACGGCGACGGTGCCGCGGTCGTGCGCTGGCATGCATGAGCCACGCGGAGCGCTAGGGAGAGCTGGGCGGCGCAGAACGGCGTTGGGCTGGGGTGGTGCCTTCTGTCGCCCGCCATGGTAGGTCCCGACGCCGCAAAAGACGCCGGCGAGGTTGGGCCAGGGCGCCACCGACACCAGGAATGAGCCAAGCGCTCGTGTGGTGCTCCGGACAGCGAGGAGGGGCTGTGAGCAACGTGCCGAGTGCACTGTCGACGCGTGACTGAACTCTGACGAGGAGAAACGACACCTCGAACTCCTCAAACTTGAATATGCTGAAACGCAAAGAAACAAAGGCTGCCGTGTGTTCACATGTAATGGTTTTGGCATGAGGGAGTTTCTCCTTGAGCTGATTTTTGGTGGAGGGTCCTCTCATTGCATCTAGAGACTGCCTGAATTTTTGTGGAATTTTTGGAGCAAAGGAGATATGAATTTCACCAAATTTGACAAATCTGGTCCAAACTTGCAGAGACTGAAATTTGAAATTTTTGAAAAGAAGAGGAGTGGATCTTGATTGTTCTAGGTTGTGGGTACCAAGGACTATCAAGGGGAGTTGGTTTGAGGTCAAATCTCAAATGCATTTAGGTACTTTCTTTGCAAATCACCTAGGTTCAAAATAATGGATGAAAAAGATTTGGGAGGATAAATAAATGAAATAAAATTCAAAAAAGGATTGAACTTGTTGAGACAGAATGTTTGGATTGCCCCAAAGTGCAAGGAGAGATTTTTGGGAAGATTTTACCATGTGGTGCATGGTAAAAATCATGAGTGGTTTCAATATTGGAGAAGATGTAAAACTCCTAGGGTTTTCTTTTTAAAAGAATGGAAATTAGAATCCAAAATTTTGAAATTTTGAGGAGAGGGTAATCAGAAGAGAGGTTTAAAAACCAAACACCAGAGTGGAAGGAGATGCCAAAATAAAATCCTTGCTAGAGGGAAAAAGTTTTTTTAGAGATTTTTGGAAAGGTTTAGAAGACCTCCTTCAAATCCATCAAAAAATTTGAAGAAAACCAAAAGAACATTTTTGGAGTGTCACAAGACGGCTCTCCGGTCAATAACCAACAGCGGGATCTGGATACCCATGTTGGCTCCCACATACTCCTCGATGATCTCATCGGATGAACCACGATGTCGAGGATTCAAGCAACCCCGTATACTATTCCCTTTGTCACACGGTATGTTACTTGCCCGAGATTCGATCGTCGGTATCCCAATACCTCGTTCAATCTCGTTATCGGCAAGTCACTTTACTCGTACCATAATGCATGATCCCGTGACCAGACACTTGGTCACTTTGAGCTCATTATGATGATGCATTACCGAAAGTGGGCCCGGTGATACCTCTCCGCACACGGAGTGACAAATCGATCTCGATCAGGTCAACCCAATGCAGACACTTTCGGAGATACTTGTAGTGCACCTTTATAGTCACCCGATTACGTTGTGACATTTGGTACACCCAAAGCACTCCTACGGTATCCGGGAGTTACACGATCTCATGGTCTAAGGAAAAGATACTTGACATTGGAAAAGCTCTAGCAAAACGAACTACACGATCTTGTGCCATGCTTAGGATTGGGTCTTGTCCATCACATCATTCTCCTAATGATGTGATCCCGTTATCAATGACATCCAATGTCCATAGTCAGGAAACCATGACTATCTATTGATCAACGAGCTAGTCAACTAGAGGCTCACTAGGGACATGTTGTGGTCTATCTATTCACACGTGTATTACGATTTCCAGATAATACAATTATATCATGAATAAAAGACAATTATCACGAACAAGGAAATATAATAATAATCCTTTTATTATTGCCTCTAGGGCATATTTCCAACAGGCGAATCATTTTTTTGCCCGGACGCACTTCCTTGCGTGTGATGATGTAGCTGGTGGGTCCCGGCAGTCAGGGGGGCGAATCGTTTTTTTTTTGCCCGGACGCACTTCCTTGCGTGCGAAGATGTAGCTGGTGGGTCCCAGCAGTCAGGGGGAAACGTTTTTTTCACGAAATATGGTGGCCCGTCCGGTGTGTCCCCGCTGTTAGGTGCAGGAATCATTATTTTGCGCGTAATAAGGAGGCACTTCCTTGTTGCGGCCGTGGACCCAGCTGTCAGCCTCTCCACGTACAGTCCACGTCCGATGGAAGTCGTTCCTTGACCACGTTGACCACGTCGCGCCGAGAGAACCACGGTGGTGGATGACGGCGAGGCCTAGGAAGGGGACGACCCGAAGCCAGGGAAGACGCAGCAGTGGATGCCCACGCGAAGAGGAGTACTAGGGTTCACTGGTTCGGCTGTGGTGTGAGGCTGGTGTCGCCGCAGAATAACAGGGGGTGTGGGTGAGTAGTGGGATGTCCTGGCCAGCGGTGGGAGTAGTAGGGGGCGGTGAGGCCTCCGCGGCATCACACCCGGCCACGGGAGGCAGGAGCACACGGCACGACCGGCGCTGGTTTGGGCGGCTGGAGCAAGAAGACCAGAGGTTGAAGAAGCACTACGACCATTTGATGAACATCGTACGGTAACAGGAGCTAGAATCGTTCATATTGACTAAGTTGACAAAGCCATCCGTCCCCGTCAACTTGGTAGGCCCACAAGTCAGCCTCCCAGTATGCTGGGTTCCAGCTGGCAGGGGGAGTATTCATTTTTGTGTGCGTAATAAGGAGGCACTTCCTTGCGTGCGAAGATAGCTGGTGGGTCCGACAAGTCGCGGGGGGCATGTTTTTTTCGTGAAATATAGAGGCCCTTCCGGTGGGTCCCAGATGTCAGGTGGAGGAATCATTATTTTGTGCGTAATAAGGAGGCATTTCCTTGTGTTCGGCCATGGACCCAGCTGTCAGCCTCTCCATGCACAGTCTACTTCCGATGGTGTCGTTCGTTGACCACGTTGACCACGCCGCGCCGAGCGCATCCAAGGTGGTGGACGACGGCGAGGCCCCGGACAGCAACGAGTCGGAGATGGGATGACGCGGGAGTAGAGTCGCGGACAGAGAGGTGTACGAGGGTTAACTGGTTCTAGTGCGGTGTGGTTCAGCAGCCGGTGGAGAAGAACATGAGGTGTGGAGGGGTGGAGGGATGGCCTGGCCAACGGTGGAGTAGCGCTCCATAGCAAAGCGTGCTAAGCAGAGCTGCTAGCAGCGGGAGGCGGGAAGTGGTCGGCTGACCTTTGGAGGAAGAAGGCGAGAGATTGAAGATGCATGCCGGTCATTGCATGTAAATCCAACGGCTAACATGTCAGAACCATTTGTTGACTAAATTGACAACGACTTGCGTTGGCTTCGACCTATTGGCCCACATTTCAGCCTCAAAAAATGTGGCACGTATTCAACCCATTTTTTCAGAATTTACAGTCTTTTTTTGCGCGGTAGAATTTGCAGTCAATTTGATCTTTTTTTTTTTGAATTACAGCCATTAGCTGGGCTGGGTGAACAAATAATGTAGCGTCCATGTGGCCCATTTATTTTATTTCCTAAAAATTACAGGCCATTTGCACTTTCTCGAAATACACGATTTTGCTGGGCTGATTCTAATTATAATGTTGGGTTGGGCCAGCAATGTTATCAAAAAAACAAAAAGGGGCTGAGAATTTTGTTATAAATATATTTAAATAATAAGTGATATTATTACATTCGTCATTAAATCTTACCAAACTTTTGTACACAATCACTAGGATTTTTTTGCCAAAACAATCCAGGATTTTATTTGTTAAGAAATTATTTTTATAAGTTAATAAGTTGAGGGATATTGTTTTCTTACATATGTAAGTATCTGTTAAATATATGATGACAATAAAAATAATATATAATAACATATAAAATAATTTAAATATATATAATATAGTTAGAAAGGAAACATAAGTTGGACCTGGCGTTCCTATTCTTATATAGAAAAATAGAACAGCCCTCTGCGTTTTCTTCAAAAAAAATACATAAATTGGGCTGCCAAAAATAAAACTTCGGATGGGAGGTCCATAGAACGGTCGATACATGACAGCCCTAAGAAAATACAAACATCCCCTCCCATCCGAGGTCGTGGGCTGCGCATGTTAAAAATGAAAGCCTAGACGGGGCAGCCCAAAACCACGTCCAACACTTGCCAAAACTTCGTCCCTCGTTTTCTCTGTGTTTCGCACACTCGACATTGTGTGGGCATTTTGAATGTGCATCATATGAAGATGTGCTATGCATGAATGTTGATCAGCATGATGTTAACTGGCTGGTAGTTCCATTTTCGACCATGAATAAAACTTCCAACATCATGTTAACCCTGTTTGAAAAGGCCGTGTTAATATAAATGCTCTACCTCTGAAAGTTGCAGTTTCCTATCTGAAACTGAACTTGCAGTTTCTTCTCTGAGAATCACATTGTCTGCACTTTTATACTCCTATGAAACTACATTTTTTAAGTGCTAAAAATAGATCTCTAGAATTCATAAAATTCTTCATATGCTCAATATTGCAAATCTGAAATTCAAAAGACATTTATATCTGAAAGCACTCCCAAAATACACAACACAAAACACAATTCCCAACCTGCAAATATTGACAATCCTAAGCTCCTCCTGACAATTCACAACCTGCCCGACTATTGGGCTGGGGGGGGCAGCCCCCTCCTAATCCTCGGTGGCAGACAACCGCCCCATGAGACGATGTGAACGGCGAGGGAGACGATGGCGGGGAAGCGTCGTCGGGCCAACTGCTTTTCTCCTCTTGCAGTTGGGTTCGATCGACGAAGACTCCACCGGCTCGCTCTAGCAGGACACCCTCACAAACGGCACCCTGTATATGCTCGATCCTTCAATCTCTGGTGGATGCTCCATCTGGGATCGATACTCCCACCACCGCTCCCTCACGATCGGATTCGGTGAATCTGTTTGCTCCATGGCCCAGAGGAGCAGCTCTATGTACTCCGGCGCGACTCCATCCGGGAGTATCGCCGCCTTTTCGCTCTGTTGCAGATAGTTGGCCATGGATGTCGCCGTCGCCGCTAGTTGGTCCTTGTTGTCAAACCAAGACTGTATCTCCAACATCCTAGCTAGCTTCACAGGATCGCCGTCTGCGATCCTCATGTATCGGTTGTACTCCTCCACATTGTTGAGGAAATCGTTAACTGGTAGCTGCTCGGTTGGCTGGTGAGTAGGGGATTAATCGGCTAATCGGCAAGTTAATCGGCCATTTAATCAACTAATTGGACGATTTATCGGTTTATAGGCTACTCGGTGACCCTATGAGTAGGGATTAATCGGCAAGTTAACTGGTTAATCGGATGAACTCTTGAACAGGGCTCCTCCATCGATCTACTTATCCACAGCACCTTCACTCGCCGGCGGTGGTTTTTGTATGGAAGACGAGAGGAGCAGCGCTGGTTTTGGATTAGAACGAGAGAGGAGCGACGCTGGTTTTGGACTGGAACAGGAGAGGAGGGGCGGTGGTTTTGAAATGGAAGAGGAGAGGAGCGGCGCTGGATTTAGATTGGAACAGGAGAGGAGCGGTGGTGGTTTAAGACAAGAAGAGCGAAAGAGCCGCGCTGGTCTTGGAAGTATTTTTTTATTGTTTTGCGTATGTTGGGTCAAAGTTTGCCACGTACTGTATTTACAAGCAAAATGTGAATGCATGTCACCAAAAATTGTATTGTTTGGTTCGTATCTGAATGCACTTTCAAATTATATTATTTTTGCAACGTATAACATATATTTTATGTGCGAAAATCATGGTCAATTATGACCCAGAATAAAAGGGAGACTAGTTAATGTGGGGTCGCTTTCTTAATTGAAGGGTAAATTCATTTTGATCCAGTCACAGCGCGCCGACCCTCTCGCCCAATCCTAAATCGTTGTTGCACGCTCCTCTCCCTCTTCTCCATTGCAAAACCACCTCCTCTCCTCTCCATCATCTCCATTCCAAAACCCCCGTCTCGCCTCTCCCTCTTCTGATCTTCTCCATTGCAAAACTACCTCCTCTCCTCTCCATCATCTCCATTCCAAAACCACCTCCTCTCCTCTCCATCATCGCCATTCCAAAACCACTGTCTCGCCTCTCCCTCTTCTGATCTTCTCCATTGCAAAACCACCTCCTCTCCTCTCCATCATCTCCATTTCAAAACCACCATCTCGCCTCTCCCTCTTCTCTATTCCAAGACCACCGTCTCTCCTCCCATCTTCCAAAGCTAGCACCGGACCACTCGGAAGGACATCTATGGAGAGGATGCAAAGAATGGCAGCAGATCGCCGGCATGCGACTGTGCAAAGTTAGCTTGAGTTGAAGGAGATCCTTAGTTTGTTTGACAATGAGTGGGAGATTTCGAGGACGGTGTGGGCCATGTGGCAATGTATGCGAAAGAGCGAGACGGCGGCGATGAGGGCGGCGATGTACATGTACTCCTCGGCGGCGATCACGCCTACGATCCTCCGAAGTTCATCGAGTATCTCCTTAGGCGATGGAAGCGAGCAGATTCACCCGAGGCGTGATCCAAAGCGGAGGTGGTGGGCGTATAGGTCGAAGGTCGAGCAGCCAAAGGATAACGAATCGATGAGTATGGTGTGCCGTTCGTGAGGGTGCAGAGCCAGCCGGAGCCACAGGAGTATTCGTTCTCCCACCGCAAGAGGAGGCCGGATGGCGCGACGTCGCTTCCTCGCCGTTCTCCACAGTTCCCTCGACGCTCGCCTCCTTTCAACGGCGGCGGTAGGGTTTAAGGTAATCTTCGCACTAACCTAATCTTCCACCTGCTCATGCTTACAATCAGTGTGACAGCTAATAAAAATCATGCTTACAATCAGTCTCCGAGTACTACGCCAATCACCCTAAAATAGCTCTGGACCTTTGGGTCAAAGTTGTGACACAGTGTACAAATAAAAAAAAATAGATTGGTGCTTCTTTTAGAAAAGAGTACTCCCTAGAAAACTGCCAATATAAGCTACTAGTATTTGGTTAGAGGATTTGCTGCCGAGAAAGATCCATCCACAGAGAGCGCCACACATCCCACTGGTGGTGGTGGATGCCAATGTGTGCATGCAGCATGGTTGGTGTCGGTAATTTTTACTTGGCACACCTCGCACTCTGCATATATGTCGGTTCCATACGTACATTTGTGCAGTTCCACCAAAATGCAGCTGAATAACCCGGTTTGCATAGATAATGAAAAAGCATGATTACATTATAGTGGCACTAGTTTATGACACACACAAAATAAATAGAAGAAAATATTGCAATAGTATCATAGTATGCCATGCGGCGAGGGCGAGATGGGCCCTGCGACGCCTCATACGGTATGCCTCATACTGGACATCGTCCCAAGTCTCCCAGATACACCTTCTTCCAGTGATGAACATCAGTGTACAGCGGTAGTACAAGGAGGTGCCTTGAGACATTGAAATCTCTATTTTTGTACATATCAACTAAAATTAAGGACCCCGGTTTGCAGAAACGCTTAAACATTAACAATGTGTCGGGGGTTGGGTGCGACATATGCCAAAGGATGGCTTATCATGGTGGGGGCGAGTAGAACGTCGCCGGTGCCTGGAAACGGGATGAGGCGAAGGCATGCCTTGGCGGATCTTACCCAGCTTCGTGGCTCTCCGTGGAGATAATACCCTCATCGCTGCTCTGCGGGGTCTCCGCATGATCACTATGGCAAAGTGGGTACAAGGTTGCTCCTTGAGCTGTTCGGGGTGAGGAAGGAGAAGGGCACGGCTAGCTCTTCCCTTCCCTCTATGTGTGTCTAAAGCTATCAGGGTCTAACCCGTTGCATGGGTGCCCCGGGGGGTTTATATAGGCCTACCGGGAAGTGATAATCCGGCTGGGCGCGGGTCCCAGCCGTCTGTCTCTCAGGTCGCCGTCTTCTTCGCTGACTGCTGGGGCCCGCCGACTGGTGGGCCCCGCCGACGGGCCCGGCATGGGGCCGACAGGCCTTGTCCACCGCGGGCGGGTCTTGCCGGCTGTGGATTACTGTAGCCGTGCCTCTAATGACGCTGGCTTGGTCATGGGGTCGTGGCAACAGTGCTGCCGCCTGACGGGCGATCACTGTAGCCATTCCCCGTCTTGTCTGGTTAATGGCGTGCGGGGCCCGTGGGAGGAGCCGGCCGACTCCTGGGGCCGACTCCCAACATGTCCATCTTGTGGCGCTCTCGCCGTCTTCTGCACCCCCGCCCGACAGGCGGGTCCCGCCGTCTCTGGGTCGTACATACAAGCCATCATGGGCACAGGGCTCCGCCCACGGGGCTGATGTCAGGGCCGGCATGGCAACAGTGCCGCGCTGGATGGAGATCTCCATTAGTACGGCGCACTGTGGCCATGCCTGCCCTTCGCGAACGGGGCAGGGATGGGCCGCGCGGTAGTCGCACCCCATCCCGTCCATATATAGTTGCGAAGGTGGGAGGTGGTTGGAGTCGCGGGCCGACTCCCCATAGCCGGCTTCTCTGGAAGCTGCCAGTTAGGAGCCGGCTTATCTCGAAGTCGTCCTTGGGACTCGGCCATGAGGGCTCCCAGAAAGCGGCTCTTCGTCTTGGGGTCTTGAGGGGCGCAGCCTGCCCCGATGTCTTGAAAGGTCCGGGGGCTCGGGTTTGCCTACCCGTGGCCCATTACTCCGACAGTAGTCCCCGAAGCTGGTGAGGCGCCGGGGGCAACATGTCGAGGATCCTCAACAGTTTCATCCTTCTGGTGGTGGAATCTGGGCCTTGCTCGCCGTCTTCCTCTAGGCCGACTAGCTGGAGCCGGACTCGCAGAAGGCCGTCTTGCCCCTTAGAGAGTTTGAAGGTCGTAGTGGGAACCAGGCAGCGTGCCTGATAAGCTTCCAGGCAGCAGCCCGTTGCGGACCCATCGTGTGGCGCCACGCGGCAGGGTCAGTCTGCCCACCCACGCGCGTGACGAGACAGGCCGTCAGGCGGGACCCACTACTACCGCGCCTCGGCACGCGAACGAATCCATTGCGGCCGTGCGGACGGTTGGGGCTCCCACGTCATAACTGCGCGCAGTAACTTCGTGGGGTAAATCGTGGGGGGCGTGGGGTCCTGGGCGCAGTTAATCCCACTCCCGCCCCATCGGCTTCTCAGCCCACGAGCCTATAAGTAGGCGGGAGGGGGGGGGGCGGCGAAGCACGCGCGCCCATCTCCCTGCTCCCCCTGCTTCCTCTTACTTCTTCTTCCTCTTGCCGCCGCCGCGGCGATGAGCTCTTCCTCCGCCGCCGCACCTCCTGCCGCATGCTCCGGCGTGTGGGACGACTCCGAGGTGGATGACGACCACATCGAGTTCCTCCACCGGACGCGCCGTCTCCCCGGCAAGAGCCTAGTGCGGGCCCGTGCCGCGCCGGCGGGGGAAATATCGCCGGTGCCGGAGGAGGGCGAGCGGGTCGTATTCCGCTCGCACCTCATGCGCGGCCTAGGGCTGCCGGCGAGCGGTTTCTTCCGCTCCTTCTTGGAGTTCCACGGGCTCCAGCCGCACCACCTTACTCCGAACACGGTGGTGCTGCTGGCTGCCTTCGCCACCTTGTGCGGCGGCTTCTCGGCGTTCTCCCCACCATCGAGCTATGGGGAGATCTTCGATCAAGCTCGCACGCACGCGTCGGCGGGCGTGCCAGCCTGTCGCGGCACCTTCATCGCGATGCGGAGATCGGTGGCCGACAACCCGCTTCCCACCATTCCGCTGATCAAGTCGGTGAAGATGTGGCAGCGGTCCTATTTTATGTGAAGAACGCCGCCTGTAGGCATCGGGTCAACTGCCGCCTTTACGGCCGGGCGATCGGCGGGGAGGCTCCCCACTGGTCCCACCGGTGGGACGCCGACTCCGCTGGTGCCGGCCGTCACGCGACTCCAGTCTTGTGACGCAATCGGAGGGTTTGACCGGGCCCGACCTCTTGGCCGCCTTAAGTGGCGCGCCGAGTCCTTCCGCTCCAAGGCCGACCTCATCTCATCTGTCAGATGAGCGGCCACCGGGACCCCAGTCGGCTGTGCTCCAAGGACATGCCCCACGCGGAGGTGGCGGACACACTGTGAACTACATCACGAACTGCAATCTCACGGCGGATTAGCAGTTCGGCAAGGAGCCGTACTCGCGCGCCAACCCCCCGCCTGTTGTAAGTCGTCTCTCTTCTTCTTCTGTTTTCTTTTTCATCCAAATCCGACCTCTAATCTTTTTTGGTTTTTTCGAGTCAGAACCCCCTCATCCAGCCTTTAGCCGGCACCATGGGGCCGGCCCGTGAGTTCGTCCCCGACCGGGCGGAGAGCGACGTCGATGATCCTGACTTGGGGGCGGCGGCGATGGAGGCCGACGCAGAAGGAGGAGGAGGAGGAGGAGCTGGCGACTTCAGGCCCTCGGCTACCTTCGCCGACTGGCCTGAAGACGACGGCGAGGGGGAAGTCGCCCCGCGCCAGCAACCAAAGGTCGGCCCGCCGAGCGCGAGTTCCTCCGCCGGCTTGGGTGGTCAAGGCGGCGTGAAGAAGCGCCGGGCTGGGCCGAGCTTACTTGGCCGCCGGTCGAAGAAGTTCAAGGGGGCGGCCGCCACGACCAAGCGGGAAGAGGCGGTCGCAAAGGCCAACCGCTTCCGCAAGGAAGTGAAAAGGCCGCCACTGGTCTCCGCGTAAGTGCTTCCGCTTTTTGTCTTGTTTTCTTCTGGTGCATCTTGTCCAAATGTTTTACACGTCTTCCTTGCTTCAGGGCTCCCCTTACTTTAGAGAGGGTCGCCACCGCCTCCGTCATGGGGTCGGCAGAGACGTCCGCCACTACTCGGCGGATTGACCCCGCCGCCGACCTCCGAGAAGCGACAGAGCGGAACGTGTAGGAGAAGCGCGACGAGGAAGAAGCCGCCCGCCTGGAGAAGGCGGAGGCCGAGAACGCGGCGGCCTCCGCCCAGAGGAAGATGGATGAGGCCGAATCCGCCGTTGCGGCAAAGCGGCGAGCTGAGGCCACGCCTCAATCGGCGTTGCTCGTCATCCCGGCGAAGCTCAAGGCCGCCCCGGAGTTCACGGGGCAGACTGAGGGAGCCAGCGGCGAGTACCCCATCATAGAGAGGGAAGGCGGCAAGACCTCCATGTCGGCCACGGCCGTGCCGCCACCGCCGCTTCCGCCGCCGTCTGGGAGCATAGAACGTAACAGCAAAGCGGACCACGGTGCCGCCGATCAAGACGAGGCCGTATGGCTGCTCCTTCAAGTCACCTCGCCCGGCGCTGCCGTCTCGAGAAGGCGATTTCGGCGCCACGCCTTGAGACCGGGCGCCGCCAGCGGCCATCCCAGACGCCGAGGCGACAAGCGCCCGCGCCTGGGTGCGAGGAGGCGGCACAGCCCACTAAACCAGCGCTTCCGGACGCTCAGCGGTTATGAAGCCGAGGGCGACGCCATCCAGAATCTGCACCAAGGCGCATCTGGCGTCATGAGCAGCCATTCGGGTATGCTTTCTTCTTTTGAGTTTGTTTTTCTTGTCTTCTTCTGTGAAGCGGCGCATGGCCTCTGCTATGTAATCCACGAGTTTCGGGCCGGTGCTGAGCGAGCAGCTCGGAACTCCATCTGGTGAGTTCCAAATATTTACCTTTGTCTGAAATGCTTATCACAGGAGTATCACAACCTCCGCATCACTGCCTTCAACCGCAATGTTGAGGAGCTGGGCAAGTGAACTGCCAACTTGTCGGAGAGCCAGAGTGAGTCCTCTTTCTTCTTCGCGGGCGCACAAGACTCCATGGGCTTTAGTCCCGAGATTAGGGCCGATCACGAGGGCCGGGCCGGATCTTCCCGGCGACCTTCTTAGTTGATGACTTAACGTCCTTTTTCTTTTTATTCTTCAGAGGCCAACGCCACTCTCCGACGGCAGCTAGGCAAAGCCGACACCGCCTTGAGTGCCAAGGGGGAGGAGTGCAACAAGCTCGCCGCAGAGCGCGACCTGTTAGCTACGCAGGACGAGGCGGAGAAGAAAGAGGCTGCTCTCCTGGCCGAGTTCGAAAGCGAGCGCTCCTCCTGGACCGACAAGGAGGCACTGCTGACCTCCGGCTTCCATGAGATCGAGGACATCGTCGAGGTGAGTTTCTTTACTTTCTTTCTTTGAGCCGCCGAATATAGGTCGGGCTGACTCCTGATTTTTTGACTTGCTTCTTTTTCGTCTTGGCAGACTTCTTCCCCGGCCACACGCAGGCGGCCACTCAAGCCATCGAGGCTGATCGCGAGGCACGGAGGGAAAATGGTGCGGTGATTGCCGCCAACGCCCCCCTGACCCTTGATGAGCAGCTTCTGAGCATCGAGGCTTGTCTGCGGCCGGCCCATCGGATGCTGCGTCGGCTTCAACGTGTCGGCGCCCAGGCGATTGCTGCCCTGTGGCCAGACATGCCGGTTCTGCGCACTCGGTCGGATCGCCGACCGGCTGGAGGTCGTGGCTGGCCGCCTTGAGGCTGGAAGGGTTCCTCGGCCCGGCCGGAGCGGCCACCTTGGAATCGTCAAGGCATGGTATCCGAGGCTGGATCTGGACTGGCTGGCCGCATTCGGTCGAAGGCGAGCTGAGCCGGGCTGGCTGCGGAAGACGCCCTCATCGAGCGTGCGGCGGCGATCGCCGACTACACAGACACCAGCGTCTTCGTCCTTGAGCGAGCTAAGACGGCGGGGAGGCGCCGCCGGAGTGGTTCGGGATGAATCCGGATTATGACGAGGACTCGGCGGAGGTGATCGGCTCCAGCGCCGAGGAGGAAGGCGAGGCGGAGGATGGAGGTGAGATGGAGGCGCCAGAAGACGGAGCGGGCGACCAGCCTCAGCTCAACCGCGCCTCCAGCAACGAACCACGCCCGACCGGGCCGTCTGCCACCGGAGACGATCAAGCCGAGATCGCCCGGGCCGCCCGGCGCTGACACCGCCGTCTCTTCCGGCCCTCGAACCCGTCTGCCCGCTTCCCTGGCTGTCGTCTTGCCTTTATTTTATCTGCTTTAGTAGTCTTTGGAAAACTTGTTAAGACAATTCCACCCAGCTGGGTGTATTTTGAACTTCTGCTCGAAGATTCGGCCAAGGGCCTATGTTATGTAAATATTTATCCTAATTCTATCTTTCCTTGCTCATTGCTCTACGGCTTTTTCCTTTGCCGCCTTCCCTTAGTCGCCGCCTTGCCAGTCGGACAACCGCTTTGCGGACTGCAGTTTGGATCAAATGCTTGGCTACTCTTGGGAAGGCAAGTACTTGGCCATTTTTTAGAGTCTTTTTAACAAGTTGGATAGAAAGCGGCAAGCCGACCACTCAAGAGTCGGCTTTGCGAAGAGGGGCTGAAGCGGCTTAAGCTATGTTTATGCTTTGGGTCCTTAGCCATTTTTCATGTGGGCGCCCATTCTTCCTTACTCCTGCCCACTAAACAGCCGCTCATGAAATGTGGCTTGACAGGAGACGGCTTAGGCACCACACACTACTTGTCCGACTGCGGGAAGCATTCCATAGCGCGAGGCGGCGAGTCCCCGGGCCGACTAGTCAAACCCGGTGCCAAGAGGCATAACAAAGAGTAACATACTCGAAGGCATAATTCTTATCATATAGATAACAAAAAGGGCAGTCCCCGAGTTCGTCTCGGGGGGCCCGAAGTCTTGGTACTTTAATACAAAGGGTAGCGTGGTACATACTGCATCAACTGTAAAATCTTCGGAGAATATTTGCGTTCCATGGCCGTTCCGTCTCTTTGCCGGAGTCATCCCTCTTGCATGCTCGGGGCTTCTGAGCGTCGATCAGGTAGTAGGAGTCGTTGCCCAGCACTTTGTTGATAATGAAGGGGCCTCCCCAAGGCGCCGACAGCTTGTGCTGGCCGGCTGTTTGCTGGATCAGTCGGAGCACAAGGTCGCCCTCTTGGAAAGATCTTGGCCTGACCTTCCTGTTGTAGTATCGGCACAGGCTCTGCTGGTAGATGCTGAACCGGCTGAGTGCCAACAGCCGGCCCTCTTCCAGCAGATCAACGCTGTCATGACGTGCTTCTTCTGCTTCCTCCTTGGTGTACATGGTGACTCGCGGGGAGTCGAACTCTAAATCCGTTGGGATGACGGCTTCAGCACCGTAGACGAGGAAGAAAGGTGTGAAGCCGGTTGACTTGTTTGGAGTCGTGCGCAAACTCCAGAGGACGGCTGGCAACTCATCAAGCCAACAGCCGGCCGAACGCTCCAGTGGTTCGACCAGTCGAGGCTTGATGCCAGACAGGATGAGGCCGTTTGCTCGCTCCACCTGGCCGCTTGATCATGGATGGGCAACGGACGCTAAGTCGATCGGATGCCTTGTGTCGCGGTAAACGGGCCAGGGCGCCTTTGGAAAATTTTGTGCCATTGTCGGTGATGATGCTGTGTGGTATGCCGCATCGAGTCGTGATGTCGGCGATGAAAGTCCTTTGATCGGACCATTCAACTTCTTGATGGGCTTTACTTCTATCCACTTGGTGAACTTGTCCACCGTGACAAGTAAGTGAGTTAGGCCACCTCGTGCTGCTTTGAATGGTCCCACCATGTCCAGGCCCCAAACAGCAAAGGGCCAGGCGATGGGGATAGTCTTGAGCGCGGAAGCCGGCTGATACGGCTTGGAGCGGAACATCTGGCACCCCTCGCATTTTTGGACTAATTCCTTGGCCTCTTCTAGGGCAGTTGGCCAGAAGAAACCGTGTCGAAAGGCTTTGGCGACGAGTGCTCTTGAGGCCGCATGGTGGCCGCACTCGCCTTGATGGATGTCTTCGAGAATCGCTTGGCCTTGCTCTGACTCGACGCAGCGCTGGTAGACACCAGTGACGCTGCGCCTGACCAGCTCTCTGTTGACTATGGTGTAGGCTGCCGCTCGGTGTTGTACTTGTCGAGCCGAGATTTCATCGGTTGGCAGCTCTCTGCTTACTAGGAACTTCAGGATGGGCTGGGCCCATGAGGGTGCTGCTATTTCTTCAACTGCCAGCATTTCTACTTGGACGAGGGCGGCTGGGCTGGGAGGCGGCGGGCTGGAGTCCGCGGCCGCTTGCTGGATTGATGAAGTCCCCGAGCCGACTGGTGCAGTCCCCGGGCCGAGCTCTGGAGTCTTCGCAATGGTCGCGCAGTCCCCGGGCCGGGTTCTGAAGTCCCCGGCCGGCATTGCGGCATTCTTGGAGCCATCTGTAAGGATTCTCGTGCCCGTCTGGGGGCTCTTGAGTCGGATCCGACTTCTTCGTGGAGGAGCCGCACAAAGATGGAGTCTGATTCTGGTGAAGGCTTGACAGATGGCTTGAGGAGGCGCTTAAAGGGCGACGCCGGATGGTATAGCTCGCGGGTGGAGCCGATTCGTGCTGTGGTGTGTCTGCTTGGTCATTGTCATTTCCTGGCACGTGAAGGAACTCGCACCCCTCGAAGTATCCACTGAGTTGCTATACAAGGAAACGGTAGCTCGCCATGTTTGCATCTTTGGCGTCCCAATCGCCAGATCGATGACTGCTGGACCACCAAATCGGAGTCGCCATAACACAGGATCCGGCGAATGCCAAGTTCTTTGGCAAGCCGGAGCCTGTGAATGAGCGCCTCGTATTCGGCGACGTTGTTGGAGGTGGCGAAATGGATCTGCAGCGCATATCTGAGCTTGTCGCCCTTGGGGGAAGTGAGGACGACGCCGGCTCCCAAGCCAGTGCGCATCTTGGAGCCGTCAAAGTGCATCCGCCAATGGGTGGAGTCAGGCGCTGGCGGCAGGTACTGGGTCTCGGCCCAGTCGACGAGAAAGTCGGCCAGCGCCTGCGACTTGATGGCGGTGCGGGGCTCGTAATAGATGGTGTAGGGGGCCAGCTCTATGGCCCATTTGGCCACTCGACCAGAAGCATCTCGGCTTCCGATGATCTCGGCTAGTGGGGCAGTGCAAACCACAGTGATTGGATGCTCTTGAAAGTAAGGCTTCAACTTCTTGGCGGCAAAGTGCACGCCGTAGCACATCTTCTGGTAATGGGGGTAGTTCTGCTTGGAGGTCGACAGTACTTCGCTCAGGTAATATACCGGTCTTTTGACAGGTAGCGCCTTGCCTTCCTCCTTGCGCTCAACTATAATGACTGTGCTGACTACCCTGCTGGTGGCAGCAATATCTGAGGAGCATGGGCTCTTTAGGAGTCGGGGCCGCCAGCACAGGGGGAGTAGTCAGCATTTTCTTCAACTGGAGAAAAGCTTCGTCCGCCTTGTGGTTCCATTCGAAGAAGGTGGTCTTCTTCATGAGCTGGTATAAAGGGAGAGCTTTCTCGCCCAGCCGACTGATGAATCGGCTGATAGACGCCAAGCAGCCGGTGAACTTTTGCACATCTAGCAGTCAGCGGGGTACTTCCATCCTCTCGATGGCCTAGATCTTTACAGGGTTGCACTCTATGCCGCGTTCAGAGACCAGGAAGCCAAGGAGTTGGCCGGCTGGCACTCCGAAGATGCACTTCTCAGGATTGAGCTTGATCTGGAATCGGCGCAGGTTCTCAAAGGTTTCCTTAAGGTCTTCCAGCAGTGTTCCATGCTTTTCCGTATTCACCACTACATCGTCCACGTAGACGTGGGCATTTCTGCCGAGTTGCTTGAGGAGGCACTTCTGCATGCAACGCTGAAAGGTGGCGCCGGCATTCCTTAAGCCGAACGTCATGGTCAGGTAGCAGAAGGCTCCAAACGGCGTGATGAAGGCGGTCTTCAGTCTGTCAGCCGGGTTCAGCTTGATCTGGTGATATCCTGAATATGCATCTAAGAAGCTCAACAGCTCGCATCCGGCTGTGGAGTCTATCACCTGATCAATTCTCGGCAGAGCGAACGGGTCCTTGGGGCAAGCTTTGTTGAGGCTTGTGTAGTCAATACACATCCGCCACTGCTTGTTCTTCTTCAGTACCAGGATCGGGTTTGCTAACCATTCTGGAAAAAACACTTCCATAATGAAACCGGCTGCTAGGAGCCGGGCTATCTCTTCTCCAACAACTCTTCTCTTCTCTTCTGACAGGCGGCGCAAGGGCTGCCTGACGGGCTTCACATCATATCGGACAAGTAACTTGTGCTCGGAGAATTCCGTCGGTACACCTGGCATGTCTTTAGGGGACCATGCGAAGATGTCCCGATTCTCACGGAGGAAATCAACGAGCTCGCCTTCCTATTTGTTGTCAAGGTTTGCACCTATGACAGCGTACCTCTCTGGGTGCTCCGGGTCCAAGGGTATCTTCTTCGTTTCTTTGGCCGGCTTGAACGAGCCCTCAGGTTCCGACTCCTTGGAGTTGGGCGATATCTCGGGCTGCTTGCCGGCCATCGCCACAACCAGATCAAGAAGCCGCTTCTCAGCTGCGATCACCAGGGACTCGGCCAGCCGACTGCTTTCAGCCGCACAAGCGGACGACTTTCTGTAGTCGCCGGCTACGGTCAGAATCCCCTTGGAACTCAGCATCTTCATCTTGAGGTAGGCGTAGTGGGGGACCGCCATGAACTTGGCCAAAGCGGGTCGTCCAAGCAGTGCATGGTACGGACTTTCAAGGTCCACCACTTCGAACCAAACTGGCTCTCGGCGGAAATGATCTTTGTCTCCAAAGAGGACATCTATCAGGATCTTGCCGATCGGTGAGCAGGAAAGGCCAGGTACAATGCCGTGGAACACAGTCCGGCTGCTCTGAAGCTGTCTTTGCTTGATTCCTAACTTATCCAAGGTGTCCTTTTACAGGATGTTGATGCTACTGCCTCCGTCTATCAGCACTCGCGAGAAGTGAACGGCCCGCCTATCTGTGGCAAGGGTGGCTCCCAAGACCAAGGCGTAGGAGCCGGGATACGGCATCACCTCCGGGTGATCAGCTCTGCTCCAACTGATAGGCTTCTCGGACCAGTGCATGAATTTTGGAGTATCTGATGCTACTGCATTCACCTCTTGCTGCTGCAGCCGCCTGCTGCGTTGATCATCGGTCACACTAGTGAACACCACATAGTCTCCGTGCTCTTCAGGGTACTCATCTTGTATCAAGGCCGATCGGGTTCGACACCGGCCGCCGGGCGCAGCGGAGGCGGCGGCCAGCAGGCGGGGGAGGCAGGAGGCCATCTCCCTTGGCGATCCTGGTGAGCCAGTGGCACTTCAAGGTGGTGTGGTTTGACGGCTTCGCGCCACTATGGAACTTGCAGGGACCATCTAGAGTCTGCTCGTAAGAGAAGGCCGGCAACCAGTTGGGCTTGCCGCCTTTCTGTCGCTTGGCCGGAGGCTGCCCCTCCGACTCTGGTCTTATTTGTCGCAACTTGCCCGGCTCTTTGGAAGCTGGCTGTGGGGCCTTGCGCTTGTGATCGTTCTGTTGTTGTCGCCGACTGGTGTCTCCAGCCGGAGTTCTGGGAGCCTGAGGAGCCACTTTGCCAGTCGCACTAACTTGAATCTCCGCCTTGATGGAGGAGTCGGCTGTGGCGTACTTGTCTGCTATGATCAACAGCTCGTCGAGGGTCTCCGGCTCGTCGCAAAGGAGCTTGTGCTTGAGGAGGGTGCCTTCTCTGCACCCAGCGGTGAAGTACTCGATAGCTTGCACCTCGTGCACGCCCTCGCAGGAGTTCCGAAGCTCGGCCCAGCGCGTGAGGTAGTCACGAGTTGACTCGTCGGGGCCTTGCACGCACAAGGAGAGCTGGCGAGGCTTGGGAGGTCGCTTTTACGTGCTTGTGAAGTTGCGGACGAAGGCTTCGGTGAAGTCGACCCAGCTGTTGATGCCACGGGGCTTCAGGCTGTTCAACCATGTCCGGGCCATGCCCTGGAGCATGAGTGGAACATACTTTACGGCAACACGCTTGTTGTCGTTCACTATGTTGACGGCCGTGGAGTAGTCAACCAACCAGTGTTCCGGCTTTACGGAGCCGGAGTACTTGGGCGTATCTCGGGGTAGAGTGAACCCTCTGGGAAAGGGCTCGTCTCGGATGCGAGTTCTGAAACAGGGCGGACCCAACTCGTCTTCTTCTTCCAGCGCCAGGGATCGGTGGAGTCGGTCGATCCGGTGGCGGGCGTCGTTTTCTCCGACTCCCTCTCGGCGGCCAAGGCGGTCGCCGAGAGTCGGATGCTCGACAGGTGGCGGGGAGACTTCGCCTTTCTTTGCGAGGAGGAGGAGGCAGATATTCGTCCCGCCGTTCCACTGCTCTTGGGCGGCCGTCTTGGTCGCGCTCGATGGTGATGTGAGTCTGACCGTGGCTGACAGCCGGATCCTTGTTTTTTCTTCCGCGGACACCGCCAGTCGGTGTCCGAGACGTCGCGCCTTGATCTCGGTGGGGAGGCAGGTTGTCGTTTTGTCGTTGCGGCGCCTGCATGCGGCGATCGGCCTCGTTACATTCAAGAGCAGCGTCGAGGAGCTGCTGGACTCGCTCAAATCATCGGCGGCGCTCTTCACCCTCGGTTGTCGGCTAAATCGCGCCGCTGGCGGCGTGGATGTTCTCCGCAGGCGTGGTGTACACAGGGCGATTGGCCCCGAACAGGTTGGCGATGGCCACGCCGCGCTGTTGGACCGCGTCTAGGCGGCTAGGCCCAGTTGGGGCCGGCGAGCCACCCACAGCGCGATCCATCTCACGCTGGTAGGCTTCTGACAAGCGTCTCATGCTTGCCAGCTTCTTCGCGCCTTCGACGAGCTGAAGGCGGCGTGCCTCCAGCATCTCGGCGTCAGCGTCTTCCAGAATAGGCGCGGTCAGGTCTTGCAGAGCTGCGTCGAGAGGGTCATGGGCTCCTTCGCCGGAATGCTCGCCATGACCGATGACGAGCACCTCTGTGACAGTGCATCCGCCGCTCTCCGCGCGAGGGAGCGGCTCGTCGTAGACCACCACGTCGGTGGGGAACGCGTCGAGCGACGCGGTGTCGGAGTCGACCAGCATCGGGTCGGTGGAGCCTACAGACTCCAAGTCTGTGGCAGGCTCGCCGGCGACGTGGAGTTGGTCAAGGAGGCCCACGAGGAGGCTCTCGGGGCCGCCCGTGCCTGCGTCGGATGCAGGCTCATCGGAGAGGCGAACCTCACTGACAAGTTCGGCGAGGCAGCTGTCAGCAAGCGATCTCGCCGGCTGCAAGCTGGCCGGCGTGAACTCCGCCTAGCGTGCCAAGCGCTGGCTGCGCCGCCAGGGAGGAAGGGTTCCCGCCCGAGCAGGTCTCCGGACGACGGTGCACCTGGCCCCACGGTGGGCGCCAAATGTCGGGGGTTGGGTGCGACATATGCCAAAGGATGGTTTATCATGGTGGGGGCGAGTAGAACGTCGCCGGTGCCTGGAAATGGGATGAGGCGAAGGCATGCACGCCAGCGGATCTTACCCAGCTTCGTGGCTCTCCGTGGAGATAATACCCCATCGCTGCTCTGCTGGGTCTCCGCATGATCACTATGGCAAAGTGGGTACAAGGTTGCTCCTTGAGCTGTTCGGGGTGAGGAAGGAGAAGGGCACGGCTAGCTCTTCCCTTCCCTCTATGTGTGTCTAAAGCTATCAGGGTCCAACCCGTTGCATGGGTGTCCCGGGGGGTTTATATAGGCCTACCCCCCGAGGGTACAACGGTAATCCGGTTGGGCGCGGGTCCCAGCCGTCTGTCTCTTAGGTCGCCGTCTTCTCCGCCGACTGCTGGGGCCCGCTGACTGGTGGGCCCCGACGACGGGCCCGGCATGGGGCCGACAGGCCTTGTCCGCCGCGGGCGGGTCTTGCCGGCAGCGGATTATTGTAGCCATGCCTCTAATGACGCTGGCTTGGTCATGGGGTCGTGGCAACAGTGGCCCCGCCTGACGGGCGATCACTGTAGCCATTCCCCGTCTTGTCTGGTTAATGGCGTGCGGGGCCCGTGGGAGGAGCCGGCCGACTCCTGGGGGCCGACTCCCAACGGGTCTGTCTTGTGGCGCTCTCGCCGTCTTACGCACCTCGCCCGACGGTAAATCCCGCCGTCTCGGGTCGCATGCAGACAAGCCATCGTGAGCACAGGGCGCCACCCACGGGGCTGATGTCAAGGCCGGCATGGCTACAGTGCCACGCCGGATGGAGATCTCCATTAGTACGGCGCACTGTGGCCATGCCTGCCCTTCGCGAACGGGGCAAGGATGGGCCGCGCGGTGGTCGCACCCCATCCCGTCCATAGTTGCGAAGGTGGGAGGTGGTTGGAGTCGCGGGCGGACTCCCCATAGCCGGCTTCTCTGGAAGCCACCAGTTAGGAGCCGGCTTATCTCGAAGTCGTCCTTGGGACTCGGCCGTGAGGGGCTGTCGGCGGCCTCGCCGCCGACTCCCAGAAAGCGGCTCTTCGTCTTGGGGTCTTGAGGGGCGCAGCCTGCCCCGATGTCTTGAAAGGTCCGGGGGCTCGGGTTTGCCTACCCGTGGCCCATTACTCTGACACAATGGGACTAGTTGATGAAACATACTTTAACAAAGAGAAGCACTTTCTTTATCTACATTGGAAATGAAATGATAGAGATGACACTCGCTCTATTTTAACTGTATTATTACTTCATTTTATCGGTGACACTAGGGTCGAAAGGTGGCAAACAAGTTGTACCATGCGTCGCAAGGATGGAGGTCGGGGGTGCTTAGACTGGGATGCTGAAGCTGGCTCTTTCAGTCACCAACATGGATGATTCAATTCATGGGACCTTTTGGTGCAGTTCACCTAAAATGAAGCAATGTCCCGTGAGCTAGCAGCTTTTTCTTCAAAAAAATTTAAGAAAAGGGCTCCAGCCCCGGTTCCATTTCCATCAGAAAACGAAACTCACAGCGCTTCTTCTTCATTAGTTGCAATAAAATTGAGCAACATCAAGGCTGGTTATGAAGCTCCTGGAATGCTCAACTATAATTTGGATATCATTTGTGCAGTTCAACTAAGATCGAGCATGAAATGTATATCTCTGTTTGCACAAAAAAGGTGGAAAGGAGGGTGACTAACAAGTGATGAAACATGCATCAAATGAAAAGAAGCATGTTCCTTATCTGAATGGCAATCCTACAAGGACTGTAGCAATTTCTAAAGCAGTGGCATTGCTAGATATTAGTGTGGGCATTAGGATTAACTATGACAACCGTTAAATACGACATTACTTTGGGCACGGGAGAGTAGGCGGACCAGACAGTTGCATTTCTAACAAAAGAACCAACTTATCTTAATGGGAAATTTTAGCGGGACATGTAAAGAAGTGCCATTGATTCATATTACTAGAGGCATTACATTGAAAACAACATTGGTTTAACGTGTCCTTACTTTTAACAAAGGTGATCGATACATTTTACCGGTGGCATTACATAAGAGTGGCTCGGGGCAACAAACATCGTAGCAGGATATAGGTTGGTCCCATTTTTGTTCGTATAGCCACCATATACTGTGTGAGGCTAGCAAATCTAGTGCTGGACTTACTCTGTTGACTTGTCCCCCAGTCCCCACTTCCTTTCCTTTTTCAACCAATAGATTGGGTTTATATTGAGTTTGTATTGCGTTTCCCTTTATTCACCTATTAGACCTAGAGACCAGTTGGATAGCCAGTCTCTGCTACTTTTTGCCCCCATTATTTCCTCTTTCGACCAAGTCCTAGATTCAGGTAACAAATCCTCCCCCACCCCCCACCCCCTTTCTTCCTTGTTTGAACCAAGTAGTACTACCTCCGTCCTAGTTTATAGGTCCCCTTTGTAGTTTGTGCCAAATTTTGACTAAAAATTTAACTAACAAAATGTTAATGCATGTCAAGAAAAATTATTTCACTGGATTCGTATTTGAACATAGTCTTCAAAAATATAATGTTTGGTGACATGCATGAACATTTTGTTAGTTTAATCTATGGTCAAAATTTGGCACGAAATACAATGGGGACCAATAAACCCGGACGGAGGTAGTACTAGATTCGAGTGCATGAACTAGTTTTACCTCTTAAACGTAAAAAAATAGGTGGTTTTCGAACAGCCGATCGATCCTATCTACGAGGGTCCTGAGAAATAGTAAAAGATACAAATGCAGCAACGTCAGGAGCTCGGAAAGTAGAGCAAGGCCGGTTTTGAAGGAAGTTATACCTGATGGTCGCCGGGATGTCGCTAGGTGGGCGGCGGGAGGCCGGATCTGCCCACACTACGGCAGCAAGGAAGAAGGGGTCGGAGGCCCTCCCTCGCCAGCGGTGCTTGGGAGAGAACGGCAAGGCAGGCTGATCGGGACGCGCCCAGGAGTGGGTAAGAGCCGTCGCCGAGGACGACCGCGTGAACGTTGCACCTTCTCACCTTCCCCGGCAGAGAGGATCCGGCTGGAACTGTGACCAGCGGTGAGCAGAGAGAGAGAGAGAGTGTGGCCACCGCTGTCGTGTTTAGATTTGGAGATGCCGAGACAGTGTGAAGAGAGCAACACTACCAAGAAAGCGCGGAGGCTCCTGCCTATATAGTGGAGTAGTACTAGTTTTCTTTTGTCTACCGGAGCCAGCTTTACGTCGTCAATGACTGTCGAGAAGTCTTCATGCACGTGGCCCGGAGGCGCAGTTGTTGTCATTTTGATCTGAAGCGCCGGATTATAACATATAACACGAAAAAATGCCACATGACAAGAAATCATAACATTAACCTCACTGCCCAAAGGAGACAACATGAATCCTGACGGACAAACTAGACGAGGAACAAAGCTCAAATTAAAGATAAACTCATAGAAAAGGGGTCCGTCGATAGATGTCCTAATTAACATAGCCGGCTTGACCTAGATGGCAGCCGAGTAGTCACTGTTCGTGCATGTGCCCCCAATGACTAGCCCTACTCATTTGTCGTTGTTTAACCCTTGCAGTGATCCGAAGCACATGACACCTAATTTTGCGAGATGACAAGAAACCTTTTTTTAGATTTCTCACCACAACTATAGCCATGTGCAACACAGCCTGCACGATATGTAGACGATAGCCAATCCAGGCGTGTCTGCTGCAGTCTGGTCACATGCATGGACGAACTGATCTTCCGTGTCTTGCAGGGATCGTCCAGGCACCAACATAGTACAACACTTCTCTAGTACTATCGCTCGTCTCCCTCTTCTATTAAGTCACCGGACTTGCGGGGCTGGGGAGTGTGCCTATGGTCGGTTCTCAATTGTCGTCCCACATGTGTGTGCGAATGCAATATGACGCGCGTTCCATTTGGAGAGCAGCATGCCAGACCGACCGACCGTCTGGGGTGCGACGCCAACACGATGGGCGTGCTTTATACTCCGTACATGTGTACCGCCATTTTCTAGACGCTTTGCTCCATGGCGCGGGCGCAATCCATGGATACAAAATTAGTATACTATATACTATTTAAAAGTCGAGGGCGGGGCTTTTCCTGCTGTGATGGCGGTGGGGCAGTTCCACCTAGTCGGTTCGACAGAGACGCGAGAAGACGAGGGAGTAGGCTGCTGCAAACATAGGGCTGTGTGATTTGACAAATGATTCTTCTTGGATAGGTGGGGCCCGTGATTTGACTTGCCATTATCATTTTAATCATGGCGCTCGACCGGCGTGAGTCTCCGATTCCTGACCACCTCCATACAGGTGCCTCTCCCAATGCTCCACCATGTAGTAGAGGCTGGCTCTTGCATGAGAGCCCACATCTCCACTTTTTCCTTGCCTCTCTTTCCTCCACATATGCAAAAATGCCATGTAAAGTGCACTATTGTACACACTTTTACTTGCTCCTACAGGTGCTAAGCTTGCCACATAGGCATAAAGTCTGATGTGGCATGTTAATCAAGAAGAGAGAGACTAGTTTGGTGACCCAAGGAAGAAACGGTGCTAAGCGCATGTACCTACGTGAAAAGACAATTTTGAGTCTATACCTAATTAAGTGAAGCAAACTTAGCAACACCATTTCATTGGAAGAGGTCACTCCTTGGCAAATGCAATAAATACTAGTACTCCCTGTGTCCAATAATATAAGAACGTTTTTGGCACTACACTAGTGTCAAAAACGTTCTTATATTATGGGATGGAGGGAGTATGAAGAAATAGATAGAGAGGAGTAAAAAAATACAGTTATAGCCAACCTTATAGCCAACCTTGTTGTAGTATGAGTGACTAAGTGATGACTATGTATGACATGCCAACATCAGATAGCCTAACGCACCGTGTTAAATCTCCAAGAAGCGCGACCCAGCGCGAAACGCGATGGTCGTGGTAGGCGCGACCATGATACGAGCTGTTGGCAACCCTTGGATCTGAGATCAAACGGTCGCATGCTAAGTTGCTGAAAATTTGCAGAATAACCCTCCAGGATAGGATATTCACCCATAGGTCTAGAATCATGCCATGCAACCGTTCGATCTCAGATCTAAGGGCTCTCGGAAGCCCGTATCATGGGAGAATGGAAAGCCACTACCCTGCCGTTCGCACGCTGGCAGTTCGCTCCTACTCGTCCCCGCACGTCCATTAATACTACGGCGGTTCGCTCCTAGTCGTCCCGTCCATTGACATTCCGGCAGTTCCACTAATGCTAACCCTCCTCCCAAATCCATGGCGTCCCAAATCTCCCCGATCAGCGGTGAGTACAAGGTTAGAACCATCACCGGTGATGATTTCGACGTCATCTACACCTGTTCTTCCGCGGCGGTGAAAGGATGCCTTTCTCGCTTCAGACGCATGTTCGAAGACTCAGATGATGAGTGGGTCGCTGGGCTAGATGTTGAGTACACCCTAGTCGTGGGACGAGAGAAGGATCTAAAGGACAAAGAGAGGAAGAAGCCCGCCATGATCCAGGTTTGCGTGCATGACTTATGCTTGGTCTACCACATATGCCATGCCGACGTTGAGTGCCAGGATTTTAAGGACTTCCTCGAGAGCAACCTAGTCAAATTCGTTACTGTAGACTTTGGTAACGACAAAGAAGTCCTGCGTTGGATAGGCCTCGTTGTAGGCAACATCTTCGACCTCCAAAAGAATCGGATGGTGTCCTCTCGTCAGCCTTCAATGCTGACCCTGGCAGGAGCCATGGTTCATCCTTCGTACGTTAAACTGGAGAAACCTGCATACACGTTTCATCTTCATGCATGGCAGCAGAATGTACTAGATATAGACCACATCCACTACGCCGCAATGGATGGCTACCTTTGTTTCAATATTTACAAGGGTTGGATGAAGAGCAACTGCCAAGTTGGCGGTTCAAGCAAAGAAGTATCAGCCAAGAGGAAGAGGGACAAGGACGAAGTCGAGGACGTGGACGAGGACTCCGAGTAAGGTGGCAGTGTCGTTGCTCATGGTGGTTCTAATGTAGTGTCTACCGGAATAGTTGCAAAGTTTAATTTCAGGTGTGCTTAATTTAATTTGAGGGGTGTGTTATGCTGAGTCCCCAGCAAAACTATGTTATGTTTCTTCTTGTTACTTTAACTCTTCAGTACGTACATACTAGTATTTCTTACATTTCATCTTTTAGTTGGTATAGTACTACCACTCATTTCTTCACATTATATACGTACAATATATATGGCCAACATCATATAGCTAGCAGTTTAGTTGTCAAAGAATTTCAGGGTGCTTAGTTTGGTCAAACAATTCCGAGGTGCTTAGTTTTATTTGAGGGGTGGGTTGTGCTTTGGACACCATTATTGTGACTAGCCTTTTAATAGTACTATATGCATAATTTGGCGATAACGCTCTCTATATGTACCACCTTTTTTTATTTCAAGTTTTGCTCCATGGCGCAATCCATCAATACTATTGCTGTACAAAAGTATACATTTTAAAAGGCTAGAGGCGGGGCAGTCTAGCTTGGTCGATTTCACGAGGCGAGGGCCTTTGTGATTTGACGGCTCATTACTGCTGGAAGGCGGGGCCTTGTGATTTGACTGCTTTCGTATAAATGCGCCGACGACACGATCATCGAGGAGGAAAGAACCGTGCGGTATACTCAAGTTTTCCACCGGAGTAATCTTTGCGATGGAGGAGCACGAAACACGGCAGCCCAGTGCCATATGGCGATAAAATGATCTAATTTGCTAGTCATCTCATTGTTAGCATTGTTCTATTCATTCCCTCAAAAAAACCATTGTTCTATTGACGCCTCGCAGAGAACGTGACACGTGCGGCGAAACACCGGAAGCAAAAGATGAAACACATCAGCAAAAGAAGAAGGAAGATTATCAGCCCAAATGATCTAATTCGTCATGAGTCGTGAATCGCTTCTTCATCGCCTCCACGACCTCCATCTCCTTGGCGTCTCCTCCGCCATCTTCTTCATTCTGTCCATGACGCTAGATTTCTCGGCGTGAGCCTTCATCATACATTCCACGGCCGCATTACGCACCTTGACAGCGGCCGGGTGCTCGATGCAGAGCTTCGCCAACTCCTCCTTCTGTTCCATGACGAGGGCCTGCAACATCTTCATCGAGGAACTACTATTCTCATGTAGCTTCTTCCAGTCGGTGTTCTTCTCCTTCAAGAGGTCGATCTCGTGGCAGATCTTCGCCTTGTCCTCCTGAAGTCGCAGGATTTTACCGGTCGCCTTCTTCTCCGAGGCAATGCTCTTCTTCAGCAGCATCACCAAGCCGGCGGTCAACTCCCCCTACTGATTGAGCTCAGCGGGCATGTCGTCGAGGCTCTCCTTCAGCAACTCCATCAAGCCTTGGATGAACTCCTTCTTCTTATTGAGGTGCTTATTGAGCTGATCGGGCATGCCGTCGAGGGATAACGACTCCAGCTCCGCTGGCTCGGCATGTTCTCCTCCACGGCTAGGGCGCTCCTGGGAGCCATCGCCTACCCGTGAGAGATCTTTCGAGGTCTCTGCATGGCGGCGAGCCCTTTCTTTTTTTTCCGCAGCCTTGGTTGCTGCTCCCTTGTTACGAGTAGTTCTCGACCTAGAGCTCTGCTCACCGGCCATGGCAACGACGGACGAAGAAGAAGCACTTATGAGGAGGAAAGGTAGACTAATTTTTGGTTAGGTAGTTCCCCTTTTTATAACCTAAGTACTAGCACTAGTACTAATACTTGCATAGTGGGAACACATTCAGGTTTGGTACGTACTAGTAGGTGTGAGCAGGCTTTCGAATGTGATGGGAACAAGGTAAATATTAATTGATGGTTTTGGTTTCGAGGCCCGTAACGGCTCCCGATGAGTTTAGCGGAACATAAATTTCAAGTACTACACTGCTCAAATGCGTAAATATTATGTTACTGTCAAAATTGGCACAAAATCTGAAGGAGACCAATGGAAGTACTACTAGCAACCCACGATTTAACTACTCGCATGCGCCTATGATGGAGTAATAATGTCTTTCTTCCGCCCTCACGTCCACTCAATTTGCATGCGCTGTATTAATTGACCATCAATGAAGTGAACGACTTTACACGCATCAAATTATCACATGGGGTGGATCTTGGTACAAAATTGCGTCCGCCTGTGTACCCGCGTGTGCATGCGAGGGAATGAGTGTGTGCGTGGCGTGCGTGCACATCTTCGCTTCGTGCATGTAATGCCAGTATGGCTCAGGGAGGACGAGTACATTCTTCTGGAACCAGCAACACGTCACTGTGATCAATCCACGCAAGGAGGTCGTGACAACGCCTCCACTTGTGCCACGTGGCTTCATGAACTGTAAGAGAGACACTGTGTAGCGTGCCATTGGTATTCTAATTTACGTGTTTTGCACATACTCGAAGTACTAGTAAGGTACACGTGCATTGCACGCATCAGATTTACAACCAAATTATGAATAAATACCACACTATAGCATGTAAGCTCTAAGTCATATATGCTGATGTAGCCCTTCGTTTAATTCTTATAGTTCATCTCATTCAAAATCAATTAGAGGGTGCTTGGATACGTTTTAGTCCCATGACTAAAAGTAGTGAGACTAAAACATGCTAGCCTCATCCATGCTTGGATCCAAATACTAAGGAGACTAAAATCAAGTTAATGAGCATTTATTATCCTCCAAACCCTCCAATCCAGAACTCGCCCGTGTTAAAGGAGAGGAGTTAAATGAGGAGAGAGAGGACTAATCCACATTTTAGTAGCGGTACCCTGACTAAAACTATTAGTCTTAAGACTAGTTTTAGCCCCTCTTTAGTCACGGGTGCTTGGAACTTTAGTCTCTTAAAGAGACTATTTTTAGTCGGACTAAAATAAGTCCCTTGGATCCAAGCACCCTCTTAGTTTTTATAAAAAAGCTAAGAACGCGGGAATAGGAAAAACATGGGATTATAGTGGAATGTCGTCCTGAATCCTACAGGATTGTACGAGTGTTTGATTGTGCATGGGAAAAACGCAGAATTCTTTCAAAGAGGTTTGAGTGGATGGGATGTTTCCTATGAAATCTAGTGCAAATTAATCATATGGAAAAATTCCTATGGTTTACAATCCTACGAATAAAACAACCAAGATAGGAAAAATTCCTAATGATTAGAATCCTCCAAAATTCCTTTGGGAATCCTTTGAATCAAAGAAGCCCTTAATCTATTTTATGATTCATGGAATTATGAGTTGTAAAGCATAAAGTAAAAACAAACAATGGCAATTCAACTAGAAAAAAAGTTTGGGCAGTTATGATACGGAAGATTCTAGAACAAAAGAGAACCATTGTTGTTTTGAGGTTTGTGCATTATGCTTAAGTTCAACCATGGAGTCTGCTAGATTGTACATGTGGAAAAATCCGGTGGGGGCTAGAAGATGGTGTGAGGGGCCAAGTGGAGGGAGACTATGAAGGAATGCACAAGTGCGAGATCGATATTTAGAGAGAGGGGGCGAACACGTCTTGTTGTTGCAGCGATGGCGGAGCCATGAAAAATAAATGAGCTAGGGGCCAAGCATTGCTAATCCTTTATGAGGAGGGTCAATTCATGAAATTAAACCTTTTTAGTAGCAATTGTCTAATGATCACATTCATATTAGCCTCGATATATAGTGATGTTAGGGGGCAGGGCCCTCATCGCCTGTCTTCGCCATTGTGCACGCGTCGAGAGAGATGAAGTGGAAGGCATGGATGATGAGAGGGGACGTTGGATATATAATTAATGTGGGTGTATTAGCTATATATGTTAATCCTATATAGAGAGGTATAGATTGATCGATGTGGACGTGGGAAAGAGGGTGAGACCTCCTTTGGATATATCGATTGATCGGTTTGTGTGGAAAACTATGAAAGACCTAGCTATATACACACATACATAGAGGAACATCGATCGTTAGCATGCACGCGTGAGAGATAAAGAATGCCCGATATGATGGAGAGGGGATGTGTGTGGGTGTGTGCCTTCATGGGAGATCGACACGAAGAAAAAGATTGCATGCGTCACGATGGATAATGCCGACTGGTAGTGTGTGTACATGCATGCACAAGAGAAAGTTAGTGGTACAATTATAAAGAGAAGACTACTGTGTGGGTGTAAAAGAATAGGTGAGGTCATAATCAATGTAAAGTTGTATTCAAATATTTGAATAAGAGATCCTGATGTTTGAAACCCATGCATGCATGAATATAATGGAGATCTGCGTGGTGTGGTTTAGAAACGAGCATGTTGTAATGTATACACATTGAACAAGGTCAGACTGATTTGAATTTGAGATACCGATGGCAGACATCATTTGGCCACGTCGCATCCGTGCATGGACAAACTGTTCTAATTGGAGATGATGGGCGGCTTCGCATCACATATCTATATCTATACCCCTATATATTATATTATATATTTTTTTATATTGTGTGCGGGTAACTTTAACTTTGAAAGATGGTCGTTGGATGAGGCGAATCCGATGGTCCAAAGATGGAAAATTTGAGCACTTTTGGCCGTTGGATATCATCTAGATTCCACCAGATTTCGCCACATGTATAATCTAGAAGACTCCATGGTTGAACTTAAGCATAATGCACAAACATCAAAACACAAGCACTTCTTATTTGTTCTAGAATCTTCCGTATTAGAATTGCCCAAATGTTTTTCTACATGATTTGCCATTATTTGTTTTTACTTTATGTCTTACAACGCACAATTCCATGAATCTTAAAATAGATTAGCTTTATTATAAAAACTAGATGATTTTGAATGAAATGAACTATAAGAATTAAACGAACATCTACATCATGCATATATGACTCAAAGCTTGCATGCTATAATGTGGTATTTATTCATAATTTGGTTGCCAAATCTCATGCGTGCAATGCACGTGTACCTTACTCTAGTCTAAATGGTGTTTGTGTGTGTGTTGTGCGTGTTGAGGTGCAAATTGTCTTTTTTTTGTACACGTTAAGCTTGTTCTTCGGAAATTTCAAGCCGCGCCTTGTTATGCCGAAAATTGAAGCTAGCGTCTCTATCTATCATGCTGCTAAACTCCCGCCTCTTCAACCCATGCCTAGTTAGCCCGAAATATTTAAGATATATCTTTGTCTCGTTGTGCTCTGACAACTCCCTCCATCTCAATCCGCGCCTTGCTATTCCGAAATTACGACGCGTGCAAAAACTCCCACCTCCTGCGAAATCCCGACATGCGAAATGCCCGTGGCACCCCTAAACCGAAAGAACCGCCTCAAATCGGTGTGGGGTACTCTCATAACATACCCCACATTTCGGACAAGCGCGTCTCTAAGCCATGGTTCCCCACTGCCATCCCATCCGCCCACCCATTCGTACACCGAGGCCGCGAAAACCCGCGACGAAACCCCACACCCTGCTCCGTCCGCCACCCAGTCGGAGCCTCTTCCCCGACGACGTCGTCCACAGCAACACCTCGATGTCCCTCATCCACCGTACTGGATGAGGATCCGTCGTCGATCTCATCGTCCCGCAAGTTCAGCCACCCCGTCCTCCACCTCCAAGGAGCTGCCCCTACATTCCCCTCGTCTTTCGCGCCACCTCCATTCCCACACCGCCGTCTTCACCTGCACCACCGGAAGAGCATCATCATCACCGTTTCCTCGGATGAAGCTGCGGCCTAATCGGCGCCTCCAAAGAGGTTGTACACTAATCGCCGCATTTTCTTCTTGATTCGATCTCACGGTGCTGTCGGCGCTCGGTCCCGAGCCGACACGGTGCGGCTCCATCCACGATGGCGTTGCCGGTCACTTCCTCCACGGCGTCGCTCCCTCGGCGGCGACGTCCACATCAGTAGGAGTTGCTGCTGCTTTAGCTCTCGCTCACGCTGTTGTTCTGCTATTGCTCTCGGTCCCCTGCCTGGTCTGTTATTGCTATTGCTCTTGCTCGCGTTGCTGCTCTCGCTCTTGCTCTTGCTTGCGATGCTGCTCCGATTTGGCTACACTTCAGTCGACTGAATCGACTTTTGGGTCAGTCGATTTTCAAGGGGTGGGCTCGCCGGGTGAAGGAAGAACCAGCCACAGTGGGGAGGGGCTCACCGGAGAGGTACCCCACTATCTATCTTAGGGTTCGAGGATGGGGCGGTGGTCGCCGGCGGTGGCGGGCTTTGGCGAAGCGGTGGCGTGGGGATCGCGGAGAAAAGCTTCGGCACGGGGGCCTAGAGGGATGGTCGGGCGGCGGACGGCGGTGGGGAGTGTTTGGGCGGGCAGGCGGCGCTTACCGCCGCCCGCGGGCGGCAGGTGCTCTTGTTTGGCCGGTGGTGGCTGGCGGCTCCGGGGGGGGGAGGTTGAAGATGAACCGCAGGCCCTTGATTTCGTATCCAACGGCTGCAAAATCGACTGACCAGAGATGAAAAAGTCATCGACGTGTAGCCTCACCTTTCTAGTGCGTTCAGTTTGGACAGCAAAATTCAGTTTCGACGACAACATTCAGTTTGACGATTAAGTTCAGTTTCCACGGTGTTCGGTTTGACGGTTAAGTTCAGAGATGATGGCTGATGTATTTTACATCTAGCACTTTGTGGTTATGTATTTTACGTCATGTATTGGAGATGCTATTAGAATTCCACTCAGGTTAACGTTGTTTGTTGTCTCTCTTGTCCTGCTTCAGCCTCAGCGTCGTACAACTCACCGGAGCTGCTCCAATGACGAAACCGTTCATCACAGAGGAGCAGTACCTCAGGCTCCATCTCCAGAGGCCTAAGATCTTCTTCCCCTCCTCCGACAGCAAAGTCAGCCGGAGCATCCTCACCGGCCAACCCAATCACGCTGAGATCGACATGGCTTCGCCAAAGAGGTCATACACTTGTTGCATCTCTTTTTACTCTACATGTTATATATATTGTCCACTGAGCACTCGTAGTAACGGGAAATACGATTATTTTATCCTACTATATGACAAGCAGTGAGGTACCAGGAAACTTAGCTATCCGTGATGGACTCTCTTGAACAGCATCATTATTTATCTCTGCGCGTTTGAGCTGTGCATTTGTCGATGGGCCTGGGAGTTGAGCTAGTATGGCAGTGGCCTGGGTCCAAAGTAATAGAAGTAGCACAAAAACATTTTTTAGTGTAGGATTTTCCTTGCTCAAGCCCGCCTACTAGAATCACCAGTGCTTGAAAGGAAAAGTGAATGAAAAACATAGGAATTGGAAAGTTTCCTATGGTACTACTATTCATGAATTTGGTGCAAAGGAATGGAGCAAAGGAAAACTGTAGGATTTGTTCCTTTAGTGTCTCCTTGAAAGAAAACCCGTAGGAATTCTAATTTCCACTTCTCCTCCTTTTCATATTCCTATTCATCAAGCACAAGACTAAGAGATAGTAGCATAATAGCATTATAACCGTACATTTTCTTGTGGTTTGACTTAATCTCACCTTGCTTTTTGCATCCTGTGATCTTCCAATTGTTGTGAATCAAACACCCAGTTGGCAGAAATCCTGTGTTTTAAATTCTCTATTTTGCACGTGCATTCCTATCATATTCCTGTCTATTTCCTATCCTGCATTGTTAGAATCCTCAAATTCAAACAAGCCCTTACTCAATTACTTACATTATGAGATATGTGTCAAAGAAAACCTTGTGTGGTTTGTCCTGCTCCTGCGGCGCTGTGTTCCACCCCAGCTCAGCTGCTCCAACGACGGAAGGGTTCACCACAGTAGGGATCCGCTCTCCATAATGTATTTCGCCGCCTCAGATCTTCTTCCCCGCCGCCGGCGGCCACGACAACTGCATTTCCATCATCAACTGAGCAAATGACCTTGAGGACTACACGGGTCTGCAAGAGAGGTCACACTCTTTCATGTCTGCTTATGTTATGCGTCGCTTAATATGATGACATGCTACATTATCATCGTGTTCACCTATTAGACTCCGAGTCAGGTCCAAACTAATGCTGAAACTTGAGTTTTTAAATGGTTGTGTGGTACATATTGGGGCAACAATCAGTACTATCTGGTTAATCTCGGGTGTATACTATGAGTTTCATGTTGGGTGCAAACAAACATTAAAGGAGCCATTATCTGTATTTTTTAACTAAAGCTATTATCTGCCTGCTATCATTGGTTTTGGGTCTATCCACGGTTTGCTACCATCACTCTGGATTTGTGCATGCACTCCTTACAAAATCTCACTTGTTTTATTCCTATGCATGCCGCTTATTGTACACAATGGAACTGATCATGTAGAGCAAAGAGACGAGCCTTGCGTGGAAATAAAATTTCATGCAGGCGTTGCGTTCCATGGTGGGCGCAAAGGCAGCCCCCTCCACCCATTTCGGATCGTAATCAAGAGGAAGATAACTGCTCGAGAGGGATTCGAAGGAGAAGACCACTCCTATTTACCCCATGAGGTCTTCGCTCTAACTTGGCATGCTGATGTTGGTAATATCATGCATATGGTGCCTTGCATTGCTTACTATATACATTAAAGATGTCACCTGCTTAGTTTAGACATGCTTTGTGTCAATGCCATCTGTTTAGTTTCTTTATCGTATATGTGAATCATGCAATGCCATCTTGTCTAGCCAGGCGTCATATATGTGAATTTTGCAATGCCACCACAGTTAGCCAGTCATCTTATATGTGAATTATATCATGCCATCATTTTTTATTACGTGTTAAATTTGTCAACAATTTTAGTACATTCAATTACTCTTCTGTGCATCATCCATTCGCACGGTCATGGAAAAATCTGGAGTGGAAACAAGGTCTTGAGCGAGACAATGCTATCGTGACGAAGCGCATGTCTTCTTGGTTACCGATAGCTCCTCAGAGGAGGATTCGAGAGCAGATGACCGGTCATATTTCCCCGAGGTGCATGCCCTAACTTGCCGTGGTTATGTTGCTCATATCGTGCGTATGGTATCTTGCATTGCTATGTCATTTGCTTAGTTTAGACATGCTTTGTGTGAATACCACATTTAGTGTCTAATTACCATATATGTGAATTATGCAATGTCATCTTGTTGCAAGACATTATATATGTTAATTATGCAATGTTATCTTGTTGCAAGGCATTATGTATGTGAATTATGCAATGCCATGCTGTTTAGGCAAGCGTCATATATGTGAATTATATCATGTCGTCCTTTTTTGTATTTCTCATTGCTTTTGTCGACAACGTTTGTATATTCAACTGCTTCTTCCTGTGCATCAGCCATTTGAATTGGTGATGGAGAAATCTGGAGTGAAAACAAGGTCTTGAGAGCAGACAATGCTACATCTTTGAAGCAGATATCTTCTCGTTACATATAGCTCTTCATAGGAGGATTCAAAGGCGGATGACCAGTCCTATTATCCCCAGAGGTGTATGCTCAAACTTGGCGAGGTTATATTACTCATATAATGCATATGTTGTATTGCAATGCTTAGTTTTTACATCATATCATAATATTGAATGCCATCTCCTTAGTTGACACATCATATATGTGATTGCCCTCTGCTCACTTCCTTAGTATATAAATCATATATTTGAATTATGTCATGCCATGATGTTTACATAGACGCATGTATCTGAATTATGGCATGCCAACCCATTTTACGAAGACATAATATAGTTATATCATCTCATCCTGTTTACGTAGTCATCATATTTTAAATTATGTCATTCTATCCGTGAATTATATCATGCCATCATGTTTCCATCGACGGCATGTTTGTGATTTATGGCATGCCAACCACTTTAATAGACACATCGTATAGTTATATCATGTCATCCTGTTTACATAGTCATCATATTTTGAAGTATGTCATCCTATCATGTTTAGTTAGCCATCATACATGTGAAATTATGTCATGCTATCCTGTTTAATTAGCCATCATATATGTGAAATTATGTCCTGCTATTCTATTTGCTTAGACAACATAAATGTGAATTATTTCATGCCCTGTTTTCTTCCCTACTATCCATTGCACTGTCTATCTTACAATGTACGTACATTCAATTACTTTTTGGTTTATCAGCCATTTCAATTGGAGGGAGTGATGGCGATATCTGTGGGAGTAAAACACGGTCTTGAGAGAAAATATCGTGCTACCTGCCGATGCAGATAGAACCACGGCTGTACTTGCCCAAGAACCAGCCCCACCACACATAACCCACACTCATGCAGATTGTACCCCTACCCAGTTGGACAGAGAACCAGCTACACCCCTTCTAACCCCAACCCCAGATAGACACCCGGTTCCGTTGACACAACACCGTCTCCACCACAGAGCACCCAAACACGAGCAGTTAGTAAGGCAACTGCAGTGCCCAAATCACGAGGACCACCACTCCGAACCCGAAGTCAACGTTTATAGCAGAAGAAGAATTGTTCTCAGGTCAGGTTCCGTAGCTATGGTTCATACTACTTTGCCCTTGCATCACTGTATTTACTGATACCAACCAATTTCAAATTTGAAGGATGCAATTGAAACTCCAATGGCGCAACAGGTATGTTTTAAACCTATTTATTCAACGTGTTTGGTTGTTTGCTGTTGTAACTTGCTCTATGTTGATTTCAGTTTCAATTGAATAAACAGTTAAGTTCTCATGCCATGCACATTACAAGTGTTGTTATTGTTGTGTAGTTTCCCACACTTATATTACATCTGCTTGCTTTGTCTTAAATAGATATGATTCGAACTATATCTATCTTGATTTGGCAACATAAACTAGAATGATATAGACCATACAATAACCATACTACATAGATATATGTTTGTTTCATCTTTGTTATCCTGTCCACCTTACTCTTGAACTGGTTTATCAAAATGAGTTTAATATACTACATTGTATACCGAGATGTGTTTGTTTGTTTCTCTTTTAGAACGCGGATAAAATATTGGAGAAGAGTACCTGTTATGCAATGGTAAAGGAAGTAATGCAGATAAGGTTCAAGATAGTGAGACATCCTGTTGGTCTCCAAGAAAGCTGATAAAAACTATATTGAAGACACCGAGACAACCCCAAAGTCATGTCTTGATGTAGTGTTCGAGATTCTTGGCTACCATTTTGGCACCGACTCTTGAACTCGTTACTGAATCAATTCGACTTCTTGAGTCTCAACTTCAAGTTGAAAGACATCGATCAGATGTTATGCAACAGAAGCCGAAGGACCGAGGAAGTCCCCGCAGAATTCAGATGCATACTTTACGGTGCAACAAAGAAGTTACCGCAGACTTAAGCACCAAACAAGAGAAAGTTAATAAGCTTGCTAAGCATCTTGCCAGCAATATGGGTACCGAGGATATTGTTTCTTGAGCTCTTGTGAAGTGGTTTCAGTTCTAGACTTGTTTTGCTGCGGCGTTTATATGCTGTTGTGTTCCCTATATTTGCACTGGTGGCAAACTTTGATGCCCAGTGGATGTAATATGTGTAATAGCCGTGATAGCCTAGTGTAAGTTGCTTGCTTATTTATTTCTTTGTTGTCTTGTTTATTTGTTTGCTTGTAGCCAGTGCAGTTCTTTTTCTGTGGTTTGCTAGTGGCTGCAATAACCTATTTTTTGAAACTAGGCCACAATAACCATGGGCTAATATTTACTATAGTGACACTGGACCTACGGGCCGTATAAACAGTGGGCCTTCTATGGGTTGTATAAACAGTGGGTCTTCTACGGGCCGTAGAAACAGTGGGCCTTCTACAGGTCATAGAAACAATGGGCCTTCTACAGGTCGTAGAAACAATGGGCCTTCTACGGGCCGTATCATCAATGGGCCTTATACAAGCCGTATGTTCGATTGGCCAAACATGGGCCAAACAGACCGCATTTTGGCCATAAAACGGGCTAGAGTTGGAATCGTCCGTTCATGGGCCGACCATAACGGGCCATCATTAATACGTCATATTTGATGACGCTATGAAAACGGCCCAACGTATTAACGGACCACAAACGGGCAGACTGTAACCACGGGCTGAATTTAGCCCACAAGCAGAAAATGACTGTAACGGACCGTAAGTAAACGAATGCTGGAAATGAGCCCAAGAATAAATGGGCTCTGAGAAGGCCGAAAGATAACATGGGCTGGAAACGGACCAACGGAATAACGGGCCGTGATTGGGTATAAAGTGATACCTTTGTTCTATACGGGCGATTTCACCACGGTCGTTAATGGGTGTAAAGTGATACCTTTGTTCATTATGGGCGATTTCACCACGGCCATTAATAGGCCAAGAGTTACATAGGGCCTCATATGGGCGAAAGGCGTCATGGGCCATACATGGGCGAAGTGGCAATTTGGAATCATATTGGATGGCCCGGATGACGCCATCGGGCCTAATTGAATAGGGCGTAACGGGCCTTGGGTTAGCGGGCTGTAAATGGGCTATATGCGGACATGCCGTTAACAGGCTTTCCATGGGCCGGCCCGCCACCTTTTGACCAAGTCAAACGGGCCGGCCTTTTCACAGCAATGGGACTCTGTTGGGTCATGCCACGTGTCGACGTATCATAGGCGCCTTCTGTCCAATGAGTGGATGACATCTGTCCCAGCGATGAGCCGACCGTGTTTCCTCCGACCAATGATGATTTTACACGTGGAAGATCCCCATTGGTCGGGGCTGTTAACGGGTTATCGGATCCAAAACCCGACCCGATAGCTTAACGGCGTTCCGTTACGGTGGATGCCACGTGTCGGTCACCCTTGACGAAAAGCACTTACGTGACGCGATTTATCGTCATGGAAGTGGACACTTCCGTGATGATAATTTTGGTAATGTCATGGAACACTTCTACGACAAAGACGGGTATGACTATCTTGATTCTATCATAAATTTGTCATGGATGTACATGCATGACAAAAAACGCGACCTACTGTGACAAACACGTATCATCACGGAAGTGTATTTTTTTGTAGTGTATATTATGGGACGGAGGGAGTACAAAGAAAGAGATAGAGAGGAGTAAAAAAATAAATAGACTTATAGCCAACCTTGTTGTAGTATGAGTGACTAAGTGATGACTATGTATGACATGCCAACATCAGATAGCCTAACGCACCGTGTTAAATCTCCAAGAAGCGCGACCCAGCGCGTGTGTTGACAGTCGTGGTAGGCGCGACCATGATACGGGCTCTGGCAGCCCTTGGATCTGAGATCAAACGGTCGCATGCTAAGTTGCTGAAAATTTGCAAAATAACCCTCCAGGATAGGATATTCACCCATAGGTCTAGAATCACGCCATGCAACCGTTCGATCTTAGATCCAAGGGCTCTCAGAAGCCCGTATCATGGGAGAATGGAAAGCCACTACCCTGCCGTTCGCACGCTGGCAGTTTTCTCCTACTCGTCTGTGCACATCCTTCAATACTATGACGGTTCACTCCTAGTCGTCCCGTCCTTTCACATTATGGCAGTTCCACTAATCCGAACCCTCCTCCCAAATCCATGGCGTCCCAAATCTCCATGATCGGCGGTGAGTACAAGGTTAGAACCATCACTGGCGATGAGTTCCATGTCATCTACACCCGTTCTTCCGCGATGGTGAAAGGATGCCTTTCTCGCTTCAGACGCACGTTCGAAGACTTAGATGATGAGTGGGTCACTGGGCTAGATGTTGAGTACACCACAGTCCTGGGACGAGAGAAGGATCTAAAGGACGAAGAGAGGAAGAAGCCCGCCGTGATCCAGGTTTGCGTGCATGACTTATGCTTGGTCTACCACATATGCCATGCCGACGTTGAATGCCTGGATTTTAAGGACTTCCTCTGGAGCAACCTAGTCAAATTCGTTACTATAGACTTTGGTAACGACAAAGAAGTCCTGGGTCGGATAGGCCTTGTTGTAGGCAACACCTTCGACCTCCAGAAGAATCGGCTGGTGTCCTCTCGTCAACCTTCAATGCTGACCCTGGTAGGAGCCATGGTTCATCCTTCGTACGGTAAACTGGAGAAACCTCCATACACATTTCATTGTTATGCATGGCAGCGGAATGTACTAGATATAGACCACATCTACTACGCTGCAATGGAGGGCTACCTTAGTTTCAATATCTACATGGGTTGGATGAAGAGCAAGAGCCAAGTGTGCGGTTCAAGAAATATGTCAACTAGTGACCTTCTGTCAGTGACCGTGGAAGAATTGGTCATAGATCTATGACCATTTCAGACCAATTGGTCAAAAGCTGTTCGAGGGGCTCCAAACCGTAAACCACTGCAACCATTTTGGTCAGAAAGGTCGTAATTTCCTTACACGAAAAGGTCACAAAGCAAACAGTGCTAGTCCGCTGCCTTATTTCTAGTTGTTAATGACCAATATAGATGGTCATAACCTTATAGATTGTGGTGGGTTGTGATGACTAGGCGCCACCTCATCAGTTTTGCCTATGTGTCATGTCCATGTGGCGGTTTTGCCCTAGGTTGTGAAGCAACCTATATTTCATCATTCCCAAAATTCCCAAAAAATCTCATAAATTCTTGGGTCATATCTTCACAAATATGTAAAAACCTTCCTTGCCTAGTTCAAAAATAATTCAAAAATATTCATTTTCCTATTCTATTCAGAACAATAGTTTGTGAAGGAAGTACCACTTTGGCATGTCCAAATAGTATCCATTTTCTACAGTGCTTTCCTATGCCCAAATAACCATCCTCCACCAAATGCCAGCTCAATCCATTCATTATTTTGAGCCGAGCTTCAAAATTCGTATTTATGTCCAGTGTGGTAGTTTGCAAAGCAAGTACCACCTAGGCTCCTCCTTTTGAGCTGAAAATTTGTGAAGACGGTCTTCTTAGTAACTGGTAATCCTCAGCCAAAACTCACGCCCATTAGCCCTGTACATTTCCGTGCATCGCTAATCAAACACTTGGTCGCTAATTCATGTTTGAGCATCGATCGGTCTCCTCGTGAGAATCTTATGTTGTAATTTTGTTCCTAGCACCTACCGGGAGTGCCCAACCCACTAGACATGCCTAGGCCGCCCGAACACATAGCAACGCCCACGGTCACGCTTGGGCGGGCATGCGAGTTTACGCGCTCTAGAGTTGGGGCCCTCGGCCACCGCCCAAACCTCGACGTATCGCCACCAAACCATGTATTTATGATTAAATAGGTACTTATGTAACTAGAAATGATTTTTGGAAAAAATAAATAGCAAACTATGAGGCAATGCGGTTCAAATTTGACCCGCTTCCAACTGAATCGGCGGAAATTTGTCTTTTTCACGAGAGGTGGATCAAAAATTTTTGCACCCAAACATTTTGTCAATTGTGCATTAAATATGTCCTAGTATTTTATAAAATTGATTTGGTTCAATTTTGCAACAATTATTTGGGAGGTCCTTCACAAAAAAAACCTCCTTTTGGGCACTCGAAAAATGGAAAATGGTTTTTTCGTCCAAAGAAAATGAAAACTTCCTTAGGCAACATTATTTGCCATTCCAATATGCACCCTTGTGCACAATATGAGATTATTTGAACAAACTATGCCACGAATGTGGCCATAAGATTGATCGTTTGGCTTGAAAGCCATGAATCTTCACGCATGATAGCTCATTTCTGAGAACACTTTTTTAAAATAATTACCGTATTACAAGTTTATTATTTTTCCTAGAAACTTGGTCACATATAATGACACAATGTGAAGGTTTTCCAATTTTTGATTTTTTTAATTTTTATGCCCGTTTCAAAATGCGGTCAAAGCGGCGGCTTGACCGTTCCTAGCTAGTGGTTGAATCTTGTAATTTTTTTGGTGTTTCTATGAATAAATAGATACTTATGTACCTAGAAATGATTTTTGGAAAAAATAAAGAGCAAACTATGAAGCAGCTACAGTTCAAATTTGACCTGTATCCATCTGAATCGACGGCAATTTGTCTTTTTCACCAGAGGTGGATCAAAACTTTTTACACCCAACCATTTGGTCAATTGTGCATTATATATGGCCTAGTATTTTATAAAATTGATTTGGTCCAATTTTGCAACAATTATTTGGTAGGTCCTTCACAAAAAAATCTCCTTTTGGGCACTCGGAAAATGAAAAATGAATTTTCCGTGCAAAGAAAATGAAAACTTCCTTAGGCAACATTGTTTGGAATTCCAAGAAGCCCCCTTGTGCACAATATGAGATCATTTGAACAAACTATGGCATGAATGTGGCCATAAGTTTGATCATTTGGCTTGAAAGCCATGAATCTTCACACATGATAGCTCATTTCTGAGAACACTTTTTAAAAATAATTTCCGTATTACAAGTTTATTATTTTTCCTGGAAACTTGGTCACATATAATGAAACAAATGCGAAGGTTTTCCAATTTTTTGATTTTTTTTTATTTTTTTATGCTCGTTTCAAAATGCGGTCAAAACGGCGGGCTTGACCGTTCCTAGCTAGTGGTTGAATCTTGAATTTTATTTTTGATGTTTCTATTATTAAATAGATACTTATGTACCTAGAAATGATTTTTGGAAAAAATAAATAGCAAACTATGAGGCAGCTGCAGTTCAAATTTGACGCGCTTCCTGCTGGATCGGCAAAATTTTGTCGTTTTCACCGGAGATGGACCAAAGCTTTTGACACCCAACCATTTGGTCAATTGTGCATTAAATATAGCCTGGTATTTTAGAAAATTGATTGGGTCCAATTTTACAATAAATATATTGTAGGTCCTTCACAAAAAAACCTCATTTCGGGCACTCGAAAAATGGAAAATAAATTTTTCGTGCAAAGAAAAGGAAAACTCCCTTTGGCAACATTGTTTGGAATTCCAAGATGCCCCTTGTGCACAATATGAGATCGTTTGAACAAACCATGCCATGAATGTGGCCATAAGATTGATCATTTGGCTTGAAAGCCATGAATCTTCACACTTGATAGCTCATTTCTGAGAACACTTTTTTAAAATAATTACCATATTACAAGTTTATTATTTTTCCTGGAAACTTAGTCACATATAATGACACAATGCGAAGGTTTTCCAACTTTCTGATTTTTTTTTAATTTTTTATGCCCGTTTCAAAATGCGGTCAAAACGGCGGGCTTGACCGTTCCTAGCTAGTGGTTGAATCTTGGAAAACTTTTGATGTTTCTCTGATTAAATAGATACTTATTTACCTAGAAATTATTTTTGGAAAAAATAAATAGCAAACTGTGAGGCAGCTGCAGTTCAAATTTGACCCGCTTCCTACTAGATCGGCGAAAATTTGTCTTTTTCACGAGAGATGGTCCAAAGCTTTTGAAACCAACCATTTGGTCATTTATGCATTAAATATGGCCTGGTATTTTAAAAAAATTGATTTGGTCCAATTTTGCAATAAATATATTGTAGACCCTTCACAAAAAAACTCATTTTGAGCGATTCAAAAATTAAAAATGAATTTTTAGTCAACTACGACCAATTTTTTAGTCAACTACGACCTATTTAGAATGTCATAACATCGTTCGTGTGTACTGCATTTTGATTGGTCCGTTGGCGCTTCACGCGGATCATGCATGGAACACCGTCGGATGATCGCGGATCCAACGGTAGTCCTCACCCCAAGCCCACATAAGCGAAACCCTAGCTCTCAGTATGCCCGTGGACTTTTTCCACCCACCCCCCCCCCCCTCCCGCCTCCTTTCTTTCTCACCTCCCTCTCTTCGCCGTCCTCTCTCCCCTTCCCTCGCCAAGACGCCCATCACGCTTGCCTCCTCACCTCCTCCGAGACCGCCGGAGACCCCCACCTCTCCTCTACCCCACCACCGGTGCCCCAAGCCTCTACCACCATCACACGGCCACGAGATCACAAGGCTTTCTCCTTCTTTCCCAAGCGCACGAAACCCTAGCCCGTGGCGCAACCATGGCGACCGAGCTCTGGATCCGCGGGCTGGAGGTGCAGCACCGGATCCTCCCTCCCCTCCCCTGCACCGTCCGCCTCCTCCTTCCCTTCCCCTACGCCGCCTCCACCGCGCTCGAGGACTTCCTCCACCGCGCCGGAGGCGCCGCTCCCAACCCCGCCGCTCCCGGCCGGGCGCGCTTTCCGAGTGTGCTGAGCTGGCGCCCGTGGCGGCAGCTGTAGCGATCCGCAGGTCGCTCTCCGCCACGACCTCTCGGCAGGTCCGCCAGATCGTGAAGCGGCTCGACGAGATCTCCGCCAACCGCGCCGCCTACCACATCGAAAGCACGCGCCCTCGCCACTTTGGGCCGCCTCCTCCGCCACCACCCTCGCCGCCTGGTACGCACGCACCCACGCTCCCAAAATTACTTGTGTTCTTCCACTCTAGTTCTTTCTTTCAGATAAAATCAACACCCAAAAGCAGAGACAAAATTAAGAACGAGAAAGAAGTGCTTGGTCAGGATCTATGACTAGCCTAGTATGCGATGCTTTGCATACTTTCGTCCCTGTAACCGCAAGATGGAGCAACTATGCTCCTGGATTCGTGGTTAATCGCGAGTTTGCGACCCAGATCCTGTTACTATTTTCGTAATTAAGTAGCAATGGATTCCTGCCATTTGTTAGGGTTGATAAGAATATTTCTGTTGAATGATGTCACTAGATTCTTGGACACAAGGTTGTGGTCGGCTAACCATGACCTTTCCTCTTGTGCTTAGTTTGTGCCTCAACAATTGTTTACGCCATTTGCGATCATTGTTCTTGTGCCACTCCCCACCAGCCTCCACCATGCAGAACGAGGTGGGTGACATGGTGGACCTCTACGTCCCCAAGAAGTGGTATGCACACCCTCTTTAGTTTGATGGTGTGTGTTTTGCACTGGTGGATGTGTGCTAATCATTTTCTTCTGCTTCTTGCAGCTCGGCTACCAACAGGATCATCACGGCCAAGGACCACGCCTCTGTCCAGATCATCATTGGTCACGTTGATGAGAATGGCCTCTATGATGGACGCTTCACCACCTTGGATGGGAATCCATCAATTTAGTATCAGTTTAGGTGTTAGTATGCTGTTGATGCTTGTGTTGATGCCATGCTTTTTGTCTTGTCATGTCGATATTAATCTGGCGGCATTATCTCCCATGATTGCTTGCTTGCTTGCTTACTCTATAACCTGTCTTTGCTAAAACATGTTATCCTACTCCATGATGCTATATCATTTGCAAATACTCCTGGACATCAGCTCCCATGATGTTGCATTAGCTATAATCTGTCTTTGCTAAAAGAGGAGTGTAAACTGGAGTAATTTTTCAGCCATTATCTTTGTTTTCTTTTGGTGGATGCTCTCCACTTGAGTACAAATTGGCATCGCATCTCTTTTGCATTCCTTTTTCGATCGGTGCTTGAACATTTTTTTAAAGATGAATTGGAATATACGGACAGCAGTACATGGAGTATAGCTGTAACTTCTTGCAGTATAGCTGTAGCATTCCATTAGGAGTAGTTTTGCATCAGTAGCATTAGGAGTAACTTATTGCAGAAACTCTTTGACACATATTGTCATGCATCAGTAGCATGTTTGCTTGTTTTGGAGCAGCGATTAAACTACTCCATGTCAAATAAACCTTGCTAGGTGAATCTTTTCCATTAATTAAATTTGTACTGCTTGGAGTAGCCTGCTTGGAGTACTTCTTTTCATGGAGCTGCTTGCGATAATTTACGATTCTTGATCGAGATTAGCTTGGAGCAGTAGCATTGCTTGCTCTGCTATTCTCTTCTCTTCTCTTCTTTTAGTTAAAATTAACTAAACCTTTTCCTTTAATAAAAAATTAGCTAAAACTTTCCTAGTTAATTAAAAATAACTGAAACTATTCCTTTAATGCTTGCATAAACTGTTTTAAAGATGAATTGGAGTACTCCTTTAATGAATGTTTTGTGTAGTCTATTGCTTGCATCAGTACTTTTAAAAATAAATGAATTATTTCATTTAAGTGTACTCGGACAGCAGTAGTATAGCACTTCTGCTTTCTTTGTTAAGCTTGCATCGATCGGTTGCGATAGTTTAGTGTAGGACAACGTAGTATAGGACTTGGTTATCGCTTTGTTTAGTTTTTCTTCTCTTCTCTCTTCTCTTCTCTTTGTCTGCTGGAGTAAACTTTCCAGTATACTCCTAGGAGTAAACTTTACATCTTTGGAGTAGGAATTGCTCTCGGGAGTAGCAAGAGTGATTTGTTTAACAGCCGGCGACAACAACGGTGCATATCAATTTATCCTGGCGACAACGATGAGTGCACACCAATTTGGAACTGATGCATATCAATACAAGAGTGCACAAAGTTCATCAAACATCATGCAAGTTCGATGCATATCAATTTATCATGCTGACAATAGAAGCATGTGGACCTATCATCGTGATTTCATATTTCAGTTTGTGGTAATCTAATGATGTTTGATGTCTATTGGTTGCTGTATATGGGCAAGATGAATTGAATCCTGTTGTTTTCTTTTTGATGTACACACATGCAGATGGTTGACACTCATGAACAGCAAGCAACCATACCTAGGTGTTCCAGAGATTGTTGTATTATTTATGTTCTTTTTACTCCCAGAATTATTGCGCTCATCTTGTCATCACATTGCCTGTTTTTCTTGCTGCATACATGTATCTCAAGTATTGTGTTGTTTTATTTATGTTCTTTTTACTCCTGAATTATTAGCTCATCTTGTCATCACATTGCCTGTTTTCTTTTTCTTGCTGCATACATGTATCTGAAGCATTGTACTTCTGTGTTTGCTTAGGCGGATAACTACTAAGTGATTACAATTAATGTGTACTTGTGAATTCTAAGCTCATATTGGTGTCTCACGATCACTTGAGTCTAAGCTTATCATGTTCTAGTTATTATTTGCTTCTGCTGCTTCTATATACACATGTATGTATGTTTAATTATTCACATGTATGTATGTTTAGTTATTTGACATGCTTCCGAAATTGACTGGTTTTAGACCGAACACTATGTTTGTTCAAAGAGTGTCCATGTTGTGTGATATATGATGCTTTGCTGTTGTGCACCTCTCTTTTTTTGTGTCTTTGCATCATTGTAGATATGCTTGATAGAGTAAATGATTTCAGCTCTAGTTCGGATGTGTCCAATGCAAACATTATCGTTAAGCTGTCAAGTTGATTCTAAAATGTCTCATTAAGTTCATTTCAGATGGTTATTTCGGATTTAGTACCAATTTATTGTTGGCACGGCACGTGCTCTGTACCTTGCTCCGTACCAATTTATTGCATTATTCTGTTATTCTTTGTTAAATATGTTGTTAGATTTACTTATATTTTGTTCCTAATCATTTTGTTCTATAACGCAGATGCTTGGCCTTTCATGTTTCTTCACGAGCATCAAGATAAAGAAGTTGGAAGAAGCTAGTTGGAGCTAGTTAAGGAGTAATGAAACCCTTTAGGCTGATCCTATTTGTATGTGTGATGTTGCAGAACTTGTAGGGCTCATGTGATAGAGCTGTTATCTAATTTGTATGTGGTAGACTGTACACTTGTAGAGCTGTTATCTAATTGTAAACTTGATGCTGATCACATTTGTATGTATGTTATCTGATATAGCAGATTGCTTCTTGTTGTTATTTGAAGTATTGCGTCAGATTTCTGTATTGGTATATTGAAATATGAAGAACATGACCTTGACAGAACAAAGAAAAACAAAGGCTACAGCCCAAAAACAAAAGTGCATAAAAGAATAAAAACAAAGACTACAACCCAAAAATAAAAAGGCTATATTGTTGGGCCTGGCCCATGTAGCTGACCAAAATTAATAGGAAAAAATATATAAAAGGCTGATTTGTTGGGCTCGGCCCATCTAAAACACCTAATCGGACCGGGTGAATCTTGTCGTTGACCTTTTGAATTGGTCGTAATTTTGCCACGTCAGATTGCCACGCCGGATCCGACGTGGCACGGCAGACGACTAGTGACCAAAACAAAAGGTCATGGGTTCAACGACCTTCTGTTTTGGTCGTAAACGTCTACGACCTTCTCATAGAGAAGGTCGCTATAGTCAATTAACGACCCCCAGCTTTTGACGTTATGTTTTTGGTCACAAAAAGGTCACAAATTGAAAACTATGACCTTTCAGTGACCAATAGTGGAGGTCACTAGTTGACATATTTCTTGTAGTGAAAGAAGTATCGGCCAAGAGGAAGAGGTAAAAGGACGAAGTCGAGGACGTGGACGATGAATCTGAGTAAGGTGGGTGTCAGGGATATACCCCGCAGCGTAACCCGGTCGGAAGTATAACCCGGCCGGACTAGACGATTCACGGGTAACCCGCCCGATTTTGACGGTTCATTAGTAACCCGGCGGGCGGGTCAAATGGGTGACGAGGCCCAAGGCCCAGAAGGCCGGTTCACGTTTAATGGTGGGCCGGTTTATGAGGAAAGCGTAAGGATTATTCTCCTACAAAGGAAGCAAGACTAGGACTCCACTTGTAATAGAGTAATCCTAGTCCAACTAGGACTAGCCATGTAAACCGCCCCTTCAACATATATAAGGAGGGGCAGGGCTCCCCAAAGAGGGACAAGCGACAAGCAAGAAACAATCTCTAGGGCTAGACACAACTAGAGGAGAGCCGATTTACGGCGACTCCCTCGTGATGATAATGAGATCTAGCCTCAAACAGCATGTAGGGTTGTTACCGGATGATGTTTCCGGGGCCCGAAGCTATCTAAATCTTTGTCTTGCGTGTTGCGTTTCTCGATTTCGCTCAACCCCTCTCAAGCTACCACATAGATGCGTTGGCCTCGCGACTATAAGTCCTCACACTAAGGACATCTGACGTATTAATTCCACGACAGTTGGCGCCCACCGTGGGGCCGCGTACGGTGGTGTTGAGTTCTTAGAGGGATCCATCATAAGGGGTTGTGATCAACTCCGCTCGGCCGCTATCTTGCAAGTCGCCGGGGCCGAAGGTTATTCCGTCGTGGTCAACATCGATCTAGCAGAGGGCGCAAAGAAAAATTAATCCGGATGAAGGTTCAAGCTTGTGCATGCCTCGGAGATTAAAATCAAAGATTGCTGGTCCATGACCCGGAGAAGATGGCCGCGGCCCGTGGCTAATCCGGACTCGCCTCTCGCTCGCCATTGCCTCCTCTGCCGCGAGTCTCCCTTCTTGACCAAAGAGCCCCGACGGCCGGGCCAGTATATCTTGCTCCCTTCTCGACAGCCACGCATCGGTCTAAACCGCCTCTCGCTCACCCGAGTTCCACAAGCCGGCCTCGCTCGCCTCAACGGCTCACGCTCCTGCCTTGAATCGCCGTGCCTCGCTTCTCTTCTGCCGCGATTCACACATGGACGCAATCGCTCACCTCGTCGGTTTATCACCTCGCGGCCGGAGCATGTCTCGACCCGCCGTCCACTTTGTATTAAACATGCACGGCCCTGATCCATTTCATCATCACAGACGTGCTTCGGAGCCGCCGGCCCTGATTCGCCACCTCGGGCCGGCCCTACCCCACCGCCGGTTCAGTCACCTCCTCTGGGTCGCCGTCACCAACCCGCAGCCACCTCAAACCGCCGTCGCCTTCACATCTGAGCCACCATGGCGATGCTGAGCCGCCGGCCGTGTCCGGCATCAAGTCGCCGTCCTCGCGACCTGCTTGAGCCGCAAGGACCTTCCTCGGTTCTGAATTGCCAACTCCGTCGTTCCGGCTAGCAAGCAGCCGCCATCTGCTCGTGGACGTGAGCCCTTTGGCCGTGGTACCACGACCCAGATTTGCTCCGCGACTCGCCGTCTTCTTCCGTCACCTCGAGTTACCCCGTGCTTCCGGGCCTCCGCGCTTTTGACCTGAGTCGCCGTTGATGAACCGCCGGGGCCGTGACCCGACGGCGCCTCCATTGAGCCGCTGCCGCAGTCGCCCTAAGCCGCCGCACTTCGGGTCACAACCCGCCTCCGCGTTGCCCTCCTCTGCCATGGGCCTCCCGGACTCCTTTGTTGTCCGCGCCTCGAGTCCTCGATGCCCTGCTCCTCTGTCGCGGATTGCCGCTGAGATGCCGCAGTCATGACCCGGAAACGGATTCGACCCGATTCCGAGCTGCCTCCGTTGCACGTCTCTACTGTCATGGCTTTGAGTCTACTAGTGGTTGGGACGCGCCCCGGGCGCGTCTCTTGAGGAGGTCCAGTGCGCACCTATCTTGCTTATAATCCTTAATGACACTTATGTACAGTTATCTGAATATAGACGAATATGCTATCTTTGCTTTAGATACAAACACTATTTCTGAACTGATGCAACTGAATAAGCTATGAAACTATACAAGTAACCTGTAAAATAGAATGTGACTTCAAATATTTCAGACCAACTTTCTTATATAGCATAGAAACTTCATAGGGAAACATCTTAACCAAATATATTTACGGTCAGTAGGCATCCGTACATTATAAACATAACAAAAGAAACATTTATGTAGGTGAGGTCATCTTGACCTTCCATGTAATTCAGCACAAAAGCATATAATGTCAGATGACAAGAATAAGAAACAAATGGAAAGGAAAGACAATTTGCATTGAGTCTCCATCATGAATCTCATTGTCACCCAAAGATTGCTCTTTCATTATTTTAGATCAGTTTGTAGTACATCCCACTCCCCACAACATAGTTCGTTCCATATTGGAGAAAATACTGGAGCTTGTGAAAAAAAGCATTCAGTTGATTTAGTGGGAACACAAGTACCTTCTAGTAAGAAAATATGCTACTTAACAACCATATTTCTGTACAAACCGTAATAGAAGTACATCTATAACTGGAAAATATCAGTGGTAATGGAATACTACCTACAGTATGCTTACCACGAAAGCAGACACAAATACTTTGAGGAAAAATGTCAGTGCTAGAAATGTTAAACTGAAATTTGGAATGGGAGGAGAGATAAACAAACCTTACATAAATCCCCTCAGAAATTCCAACAGTAAAGAACTCTACTAATCTGCAGTGTCACAATTAAAATTTTAGTCAGCTGACTGAATTAGTACATTACACGATCAATTTCTAATACTACCATACCATTTTCTAAATGGCTCCTGTGATTTTTGGGAGTGCAATCAATGAGATTAGCTTAACAAGCATCATGGTTCAACTTATGCAACTACCAACATCTGTTTTATTGAAATAGAAGAAACTTAGCTTAACTACATTATCTCACAATTTCATTAGGGACTACAGCAGATGCAAAAGCATCATGGTTTAGGCTTCGCAACTACCAAAATGTGATCTCATGCGAACAAAGGACAATAAACTGTTCGGCTTAGCATCATGTTTCATCTTACAAAACTACCAAAATATCAGGCTAAGCCATTGCTTTATAGTGTCAGGAAAAAGGATTACAAGAAAGTTCAACCATTAATGTCATTAAGGTCAGAGAAGTTAATCGCCGTCCGTGTTGGCTTCATCTGGGGCACTGTTTGTTTTGCTCGTGTGGCACTGGCTCTTTATCCAGCTTCTCTATATGGAGTTTTCAAGCTGTACACATACGGCAGCCGCACATATACATACTTTAAACACACTGGACTTGTGGTCATCTATATAATGAGTTCATCTTGCGCCCATGGCATCCCTGCCTAGTTCTACATTGTACTCCAGTTCGCAACGACATTTAATTGGATCAGAAACTCCCTACAAAGAAAGATGTTCAGCTTCTTAATACTCTACATGGAATCATTGAAAGTAACGTATATGTATTTCTCCATGAGAATTTAAAAAGGAAGTCAATTAGCTTTAATCATGGAGCAACCAAACTGAATAGTATCAGCAAAACACCTTCATTTTAATTATTCGTTCGTCAAGAGACCGGAAGTACTCAACTTCTCCAGGTCCATAACCTAGTAGAGCTTTGTATTCTCCCCCTCCAAGGACTTCGTATCCATCTCCTGTACTGCCGCCTGCAGGCACCAGAATCAAATAACACACATTGAGAATGACTGTTGTTGGGTGATTGTCCCAGATGTGTTCACCGTAGTCAAGCTATTCTCAGGTGACGCCCCTAGCTACCCACGATTTGGTAGCGAGATTAGCCTGGGTACTCAATTAGAACATAGGAGCCATTTTGGTAGACATCTCAATATCCAATTAATGGAAAGCCCTCACCAAATTACGGATGTTAGCACCACGCAAATTACTGCTATCCTCCCAAAAAGAGAAAATTAGAAACGTTGCTAGTTTAAGAAAACGACAACGACAAGTTATTTAATCAAGTAGCATATCAGCCATAGCAATATTCAGAGAACACAATGGTATATGAATTTATATCTCTACAACTCCTCTCTGAGTTAACTTTTCATATTTATTCCTAAGATAGAAAAACAAAATCATCTTTCTACTTGGAAGAACCCAAAGGCATGTCCTGGCCGAGGGGGTGTTTACATTAAAATCCTACAAATAGCAAACAGTTGATTGTTGACAATCTTAGATTAAGCGGAAACACAAGAACAATGTTGAAGCACAAAATAGAAGAACAATGAGAGTGTGAGAAGTAGAAGAAAAAATACCTCTTTAATAAACCAGTGGGCCTCAAAACTCTATTGCCTCAAAGTAGCAAAGCTAATCTAAGTAACACATGGACATTAATCTCTTCACACTAAATTAATCAAGTGTATATTCTTATGCATGCCTGGAAGTCTAAAAGCATATGGATCTATGCTAGCTTCGCTTTTCTTTCTCTCACAAGTGCAAGTGCTCTTTTGTGTGTTGGGTGAAAATATAAGTCCTAAATCTTGTATGGCTCATCATGGGGACCTATGTAGTACTGCTCAACTTCCTCGTCTTTTTCTTCGACACCACACACCGAGGCAGGACGACGACGACACGGACTGCTGGACCTCCTTGTCGCTCTCTCCGGCGCCGCGCACCAAGGGGAGAGGACGACGGCTCCCACGACTCAGGGGAGAAGCGGGTCTTGGGAGGGGCCCTTCCTCCGGTGGCAATCGCGGCAAAGCCGGAAGATCTGGGATGTGAGGCGGAGGCGGCAACTGATTATAAAGATCTGGTCCACCATCAAGCAGATCATATGAATGCTACCAAAACGATGTAGGAGTTAGACCATGTGCCCAACTCTCTTCATCATCTCATGCACCAGGATTATAGTGCCAGCTGAATTCTGATGACATCCTTTGTGTAGCTACTGTACCAGATGCAGATGCTGGAACTAATATGATGGGATTGAAGTCCTATAACTCATGCTTTGGTACTTGATTTAACCATATAATTGTATTTTGTCATACACTGCCTAGCTCTATGTATCCAGGTGGTATCGAGATCAACATGGTTTGTTTTATAGCACAACAAAAGTCACTCTAACATGAAAATGAGAAACTGTCCTGTAAATGATAACGGCACACTTGTTCTTTAATAGACTGGTGCTAAAAATATTATTCTAGGACCAAATGTTGATAAGTTGATAACTAACACGTACAATGGCCAGGAATTTTTAATGTCAAATATAGTACCATATGAAGGGAGGACATATCAATACACCAGATGCGAATTACAAAAGAAACAATACCAGATAGCATGATACCTAACAGCTTCTTATTGTTACTGGAAGTATGGTCATAATATAATTAGCAAATTTATTTGTGCAAGGGAAAAAATGAACAGAAACCGCACCGATTGACTACAGTTTCAGGTTCAAATCTTGCACCTTCTTCTCCCCTTTATTAGAAGTATATCCTTGAGTACTGCTCTCTCGCCACTTTGTGCTTCAGTGTCATTATTATGAAGCCTTTCAGTCTATAATATGAAAGATGAGAAACCAGTCGTGCTTGATACTGAAGAACAACATCTAGGTAAATGGCCGGACTTTCTGCTTAACAGGAGCTACAAACCCCTTTCTTTGTACATGTATCAGGAAGAAGGCGAACAAATTTGAAGTCACAAAGCAAGTTTCATATAATTTTTTTAAAGAATGTCTAAAAGCTATCTATCGACTATCGTAGTACCTATATTATTCCAGTCCTATGAACTGAAATGGTTGTAAACTCATTAAACTTTCTCCACTACAGCGCTGCTAAAAGAGGAGGACTTGCTGCTGCACATCTATACTGATTTGAATCCAAAAGTTCAATTATGTAAATAAAGGATAAGGCTGGTTCTAAATGGTAGAACAATGGAGGTTTCAGGAAGTATTGTGTGGCATAATACACAACCACGCAAATAAATTCAAAAGGTGATGTTACACAAAGAATTATGTTAGCCATTGTATTCTTATGTGTTGGAGAACCAGATCAACACAAAAAAAGTCATAATATGAGGTTCAATTTTACAGTACTAAATTTGCCTACGAAAAAAAATTCACCAATGTAACACATATAATCTGAGTGTTCACGAATTTGGTTGCACTCACAAAGGTTCAGGTAGCAGGGTTATCCCACAAGTTTTAATTTCCCTGAATTATCCATGCAATGTCCGACTGATAAAATGGTGTACCAAAATAATGGTTAGACAAACAGATTCTTGAAACATTAAGATTCGAAATTAAAAACCACAAAACAAGGTGTGAGATTGCTGAAATGAATAATGGCAACATCATTCAAGTTACACCCTGTTTGTTACAAAACGTGCGGAGTATCCTTGAGAATCTTTTAGAGGGGATGTGATACCTCATTCTTGTGATCTGCTAAGCCTTCCAATTCTTGCAACCAGCATAGACACAGAGAACAAAAGAATTTTCATCTCTTACAGAAAATGCGTGTCTATATTCAGGCACACATAATCTTACCCCAAAATGAAGAGGACTGATAATATCAAGAATTAACATCATGTATGAAAAAGCATGAGCACCAGATTTAGTATGGTCAGCGTGGTCTGCAGCTGAAACAAACACAAACCATACAATCAGCTGAAAGGAGCGGAACTCAACGCGAACCTGGACAGGAGGAGGAGGAGGAACTGATTCAGTACCTGTAGACGAGGCGGTCTAGGACGAATCAGGCGCAGAGGAAGCCGAGGGAGAAGGGCAGCGCATGGGGAGGACAAACACGGCATCCAGGCAGCGGAGCGTCATCCCCAACCTTGACGGCGGCACCACCAGCACCCTATGGCGGCGCCCCTGGACGAACACGACCCCCTATCCAGCTGCTACTTATGGCTCGGCGACTCCGATCTACGGCTAGGCATCGCCGGAAGCCGCGTCAGTCCACCACGCAGTCCCTAGAGAACTCACCGGCGCACCAGACACCGCGGCGGCTGCCCGAGCCCGGGCCTCCATGCCGGCGGCGTCGCGGCGCGGACGGGAGGCCTGACCCTGCGAGACGGAGGGATCTGACGCTGCCACCGCTCGCGGATGCGGGTCTGCGCCAAGAGCCGACCCTCCTCATCAGCGCCATTTTCTGAGTGCCTGTGGTCTCCATTGGTATGGTCAACGAGCAGAGAAAGGAGGATGAGAAAGAGGAAAAGAGGAGGCGTGAAGATGTGGGTGTGGCGACTGCCTTCGTCGGGAAGGAAGGAGGGGCGACGACCGAAATCACAGTAAATCGACACAGTCCTCGTGAATCCCCCATGCCCACGTGGACACAATGAGCAACCGCCCTTGATGCACACGTTAATGTTTTGGATACCGATCTGCTGAGACCGGGGTGCTTCTGCTCTGCTTCTAAACCGCCTGTGCCGCTCCCGAGTCGCCCGAGCTCGCGGCCCTGAGCCGTATCACTCGCGTCAAACCGGCCGGCCGCCTGACCCGCTTTCGTCGTCCACGCCTGGGGTCGTCTTCGTTGCGTGTCGAGCTGCCGCCGCCGTGACCTGCTGTTGCCGCCTCACGCTCTTGCTGGCCTCGTACTTCAAGTCTCAAGATAGCAGTATACGTACTTGCTATTACTTCCTAATATAATGATGGAAGGAAAAGTACTACGTCAAGTAGTAGTCCACATGATCAAAAGTTGCTGTTGAAGATCACGATTTCTAAAAAGGATCGGGACGTGAGTTATAGCCGCTGTCGTCTGAGCCACGGCCCTCGCTTGAGTCACTTGTGCTGCTGAATTGCCACCAAGACAGCGTCGGAAGAGCCGGCGCCTCATCAACCGCATGCCGCCATAGCTATAAATCGCCGGTGCGCCTCGTCTGCAGCCGGGTTAAGCCGCTGCTGCGACCTTAGCTTTTGTCTTCGCTGCGCTAACCCGGCCTTTCATTTATCTGAAGTTGCAACCGTGTGACGCTGCGGCAGCGGTAACCCGCCTCGCTTCTGCCACAAATCGCTAGGCCCCTCCGCCGGCCGGGTCACCGCGTCTCGCCTTGGCCACCCAGCCAGTTCCGCCTGGCGTGCTGCGGGCCGCCTTGTCCTACCGGAGCCTCTGCTGAGCTGCCGCCCGCCTCTGCTGCACTTTCGCTGGGTACTGCATGGCCATGGTTCTGCTCTCCGATTCTCTCCCAGGAACGCCTCGCCTGTTATGAGCAAAATAACTGTTGAGCACACAGTTTGTGTATAGGTGTACAGAAAGCAGCAGAAGCACTGGGTCTGGCGGGTGTCGCAAAAAAATGTGCTGAATTTCTGGTTTGGACTTGTGCTTAGAGAACCTGATTAAGTCACGTAATGGAGGTAAAAGGAGCTGATGTTCAAAAGAGACGCAAGCAACAGACTGAGTCAAACTAAGTGACGTGGCAAGGGGACTAGCTGTTCATGCAAAAAGAAGAGAGGAACAATTATATTCAGAGAGAGACAGGGCATGATATTTCAGCATATTGTCAGAGAAACGCACGGGCATACTTTGGCGCTATATACATATTACCTGGAGTTAAAAAGCTACTGTTACTTCACGTCCAGACAAAAGTATGGAGGAAAAGAGAGGACACACGGTACATGTGTGAGTTGATGCTGGCAGTCTGTGTGCAGATTATCTATCGCCAAAATATCAGGTGATATTCTTTCTATATATTCTATCAGTACATTTTAATTCCTCTGAGCGCCATTACACCGTCTTATTGGTGTTTTTATATACAGGAAAAATTATTGCTATAATACGGGTATAAAGCACAAACTGACAACGTTCTACAACGGCGTTTTTCTCCGTGTCACATTACCTGATGAACGGACGGCCGGTTCACACATCCGCACCGGTTTACAACGCAGATGACAACTTGCCCGTCCGCACTGGCTTACAATACCGCGGCCGACTCATCTATCCGAGCCGCCTCTGATGCTGCGGTCGTCTTTGTCGTCCGTTTCTCGCGACCTGGTCTACATCAACACACCGGGCCGCACCTGTCTGCATGAGCTGTCTATTGAGTATAAAGCAAGTCACAGCTTGGGTAGCCCGGTTTTCTTCCAACAAAATGAAGGAAAATTACCATATACTATCAACCGCCGTCTGCATTGGGTGGTTCAATGGGCAGGCGCACAAGTCGTCGCCGCTACAGTTTGGTTAGCTTCAAATCACCAGTTGGAAAGAACCATTGGCTGAGTTGCTGACACGGCTCATACGGGATCATTTATAACCTGCCGCAGTCACCTCAACCTTCTGTGGATTTACATCATGCTATCAACACCAATGATATACAAGTTATGCCGGTTTATATCACGGTCAAATATGGAGAATCCCAAGTCAACTCCTCGAGTTACCTTGAGACTCGGGGGCTACAGTAATATGATTCAGCAAATGTTGCCGGTTTTCAGTAAAGTCAAGAACTCTAGGACGTTGGAGGGAAAGATAACCCGGTCCCGGAGGCTACTGCCTTATTGGCGAAAATTATCTTCCGGTTCAAAACGAAGAATGTCGGTTTAAAATCCGGTTCAAGGGAAATCTGTTCCCCCACAAAGCTCTGAAGCTCTCAAATCCGGTTTAAGAATTTCCGGTTCAAAATCCCGATTCAAGAAGAATTTATCTCTTGCAAAAAAGTTAAAGGTTGCCGAAGAGGACATGTTGCCATGATGCACGGTTCAAACATGGGTATCCTGCCTTATTGGCTTATCATATTATTGGTTACATGGGGGCTTCAGCTGACAAAGCGGAGTTCTGTCCATTAATCCGGCTATCACGCCACAATAAAGCTTGGGAGCTTCACACCCAAGGGGCCAAAGAGAGTCTTGTTGCTACGCACAGCTCAAACATAGGCACCCATTGAGCACAGCTCATAAAGTTACTTGGGGGCTCTTTGTGCAACGCAACAAAGAGTTTGAAAGGACCCTTGTAATTGGGTATCGACCCACGGCTTGGAAGCCTGGTGTATTCACCTAAAACCTCGGGTTAACTTGCCTTCTTCAAGTAAGCCACTCCTATCTAGGTAATCCTGGCATGACCAGCCGAACGTTTGACAAATTACTCTCATAGAGACCCTGAACTTGTCAAAGTTAAAACGACAATTGGTTAGATGGAGGCCCATCTTAAAAGGCTTTGTCAAATGGTTTAACTCAGCGGCCTGGTAGCCCACGAAAAGCCTCGAATTTCGTCCTGGCAGCCCTCGAAAAGCCTCGACTACAAGTTTTATTTGCTTTTGTTTTTTCAAGTTTTATCTTTATTGATCAAGTTTTAAGGTAAACCGGCGTCTCTTGACCCAGCCAGACTATATGTCTTCATCTCAACCCAGTGTTTCTTAACCTGTTGTGGCTTACAGTTATCAGCTGTTAAGCATATAATCAATTGTGAACCGGCATCTTTCAATCCGGTCTGGCATTGACTATAAGTCGCCAGGATGATCATCCGGTGTTTATTATAACCCGACATGGCTTCTTACAAACCAGCACAACATGGTGGGAGTTATCAGTACTCAAGATTTGGGTTATCACCCTTACTGCAAGAAAGTTGGTAAACCAACGATGTGATTCAATGTCACGGGTATGATATATTTCATATTTGATTATTCTTAAGTGCAGCCTTGGTTATAAACCCGGGTTATATGTTGGGCATTATGACCCGTCTGGCGATAAACCGCCAGGACACTTTAAACTTGTTGTATGCAGAAACAGGTTGAATAAAGCATAATCGTCGGTGTTTATTAACCCGGCCTGGATTTAAGACGATGAGTCGCCAGTATATGATGAGAAATTATCCGGTGTTTGTTAACCCGGCCTGGCTTAGGACTATAAGTCGCCAGTATATATTTTGATTGCGCCATTGGAATTATGCACTTATAAATCATTGGATATATTATTCAAGTCTTTAAATAGCCAACATGGCTAGATTTTATTATGGTTATCAATAACCAATATTATGATTGAGGTTTTCAAAGTCGCTTTAGCGCAATGGCTATCATATTATCAATGGATATGATTTATTTTACAATTGAAGTAATAGTCACGAGTTGCTGCAGGCTTACAACCCGGCACTTGGGGGCTATATTATTCAAGTTCAGATTACATCAAATATGCAAGTCTTATGTCGCTGCAAGCATGCACCATGACACTTGGGGGCTAATGCAAAGTCATTCAAGTTGAAGACCCGACTCATCACATTATAATGAGCCGGCCCTTGGGGGCTACCAATTGCTCCTGTCAACAACTCAAGGTACACAAGTTAAATCCATTATATCGAAGGGTCCATTGCTCAGTTGGTAAAGCACAAGGCTCTTAACCTTGTGGACATGGATTCAAGCCCCGTGATGGGGGTTACATCATATGATGTTATTTTCATTGAAGTATATATCAAGTCCCAGCTCAAAATTATCTTACTGAGCCGGCCCTTGGGGGCTACACATCACTGCTCAAATCTACATGATTATATTTAGAAAGTCCCTGCTCATTATTGCATAATGACCCGGCCCTTGGGGGCTACACTGGTTGAAGTTTTTATGAGTATAAGACAATTTCAAGTCCCAGGTTGCTGCAAGCATGACAATCCAGCACTTGGGGGCTACATATATGGAGTATTTAGTTTTTACTAGTGACTGAGATGAACAACATGGATTTCTTCAAAGTGGCAGTAATTATATAGAAACAAGTCTCAAATCATCACTATGTTCTTTTCAAGACTTGGGGGCTACAGGTAATATGGATATAAGGGAGAAATATCTTCCAATTTTTAGTTTTGAGCAAAACAGATTGACCCGACATCACCAATCATTATGACCCGGTGTCTGCAACAATCATAACCCGGCGTCATCAACAATCATGAACAATTGTTGGCAATAATCATGAACTGGCGTTGGAAACAATCATGACTCGGAATTCATCAGTTTTATAACCCGACAATTTTGGCAATGATAAACCGGCAAGTTCTACATTTTCAAACCGGCAAGTTCTACATTTTCAAACCGGCTGATATCAGTTGAATATTTGAAGACCTATATTTTTGTCAAGTTAGAGCATTGAAGGCCGAGTCAAATGGATTCTTTATTTACAAAATATCTTATGCAAGCAAATTGATTATGAAGATGGTTATTGACTCGGATTTTTTAGAAGGAAGAAATGACAAGGACTTAAGGATGATCAAGTGCCGGTTTATAAGAATATTTAAACCGGAGCATGAACCGCCAAATTTGTTCTTGTGTTTATCAGTTTAACATGGATAAATCCAAGTTAAACTGGGGGCTAATGTCGGGGATATACCCCGCGGTGTAACCCGGCCGGAAGTATAACCCGGCCGGACTGGACGATTCACGGGTAACCCGCCCGATTTTGGCGGTTCATTAGTAACCCGGCGGGCGGGACAAATGGATGACGAGGCCCAAGGCCCAGAAGGCCGGTTCACGTTTAATTGTGAGCCGGTTTATGAGGAAAGCATAAGGATTATTCTCCTATAAAGGAAGCAAGACTAGGACTCCACTTGTAATAGAGTAATCCTAGTCCAACTAGGACTAGCCATGTAAACCGCCCCTTCAACATATATAAGGAGGGCCAGGGCTCCCCAAAGAGGGACACGCGACAAGCAAGAAACAATCTCTAGGGCTAGACATAACTAGAGGAGAGCCGGTTTACGGCGACTCCCTCGTGATGATAATGAGATCTAGCCTCAAACAGCATGTAGGGTTGTTACCGGATGATGTTTCCCGGGGCCCGAAGCTGTCTAAATCTTTGTCTTGCGTGTTGCGTTTCTCGATTCCACCCAACCCCTCTCAAGCTACCACATAGATGCGTTGGCCTCGCGTCTAAGTCCTCACACTAGGACATCTGACGTGTTAATTCCACGACAGTGGGAGTGTCGTTGCTCATGGTGGTTCTAATGTAGTGTCTATCGGAATAGTTGCAAAGTTTAATTTGAGGTGTGATTAATTTAATTTGAGGGGTGTGTTGTGCTGAGCCCCCAGCAAAACTATGTTATGTTTCTTCTCGTTACTTTAACTCTTCAGTACGTACATACTAGTATTTCTTACATTTCATCTTTTAGTTGGTATAGTACTACCACTCGTTTCTTCACATTATATACGTACAATATAGATGGCCAACAACATATAGCTAGAAGTTTAGTTGTCAAATAATTTCAGGGTGCTTAGTTTTGTCAAAGAATTCCAGGGTGCTTAGTTTTATTTGAGGGGTGGGTTGTGCACTTGTGCTGGACACCATTATTGTGACAAGCCTTTTTAATAGTACTATATGCATAATTTAGCGACGAGCGCTCTCTATATGTACCATCTTTTTTTTATTAATTTCAAATTTGCTCCATGGCGCAATCCATCGATACTACTACTGTACAAAAGTGGAGTATATACATTTTTTAAAAGGCTAGAGGGCGGGGCAGTCTAGCTTGATCGGTTTCACGAGAGGCGAGGGCCTTTGTGATTTGACGGCTCATTACTGTTGTCAAATCTTATAGTACTGCGCTGCCCGCTGCACGCCCGGCACCTCCATTAAACCCCTCCGTTAAACCCGCATGCAAACTGAGAATCATACTCCGACCACACGTCCGTTCATGAGCGGGCCGGAATTAAACGCAACACCGGCCGAGCTCCTCCCGTCCGCCCTCAGTTTAAATGAGGCCAGACACCGGCCAAGCTCCTACCGTCCTCCCTCTATTTACACGAGGCCAGCCAGACAGCGGGTAAGAATCGCACCCCTCCGCCGCTCCCCCATCTCCTCCTTCACCATTTTCTCCACTCTTACGATGGCTTCCGATGAGCCGTTCTCCATCATATTACCCCGCTGGGTGGCCCGTCGAGCCCTCCGGATACGGGCGATGCCGCTCGGTGCTTCACCAACCTCGCTTGGCCCGACGGAGCCAGTTGCCGCCCCAAGCAGGCACGTGGTTCAGCAACTCGCCGCTCCAGTTCATCTTGATGAGGAATGGCGAGTTGCTCCACGCCGACACAACGGCGAGCACGCCGGTACGGGCGCCGTCGCTGCCGCGTCGTACCGCGCCACCACTATCTGCGGTGGCCACGCCTCCCGTGCCTACGGCAGTGCCATGCAGGCAGAGACAGAAGCCGGGTGTGTGGAGAGCGACGAGTCGGTGGCCAGCTTCTCCGTGTCCGCCGTCATCATCAAGGAGAAGTAGAACACGGGAGGCCGCCGCCACTTGGGACCCATGAAGGCCACCGCCGAGGCGACGACTACGGATTCAGGTGGTTTCTTTGCTGCTTCGTCTCTTCCGAGGACCTTTGTCGACCCCGCAAGTGTCTGACGGACATGGGGAAGACAAAGGGATCCGTGGGCGGCCATTTAGAATTAAAATAAGTCTAGATACATCCGTTTCTAGGACAAGTATTTCCGGACGGAGGGAGTATTAATTATACAAGAGAGCCGGATTAGCACCTCTTAGTTCATGTAAATGTAATGAAATCCATCATGTTTATATGAAGATCCGGCTTTTTTATACGAAATCCTTCATGCTTATATGAAATCAGTCCGTGTTTGCACGAATTTCATCTGGTTGGTTAGAGTTGTAAAAATGTATGCCGCTGGCGTTTGATGTCGTCCTCCGCGGAAGGAAGCGGGAGGAAATTTGCCGGTTGCGTTGGAGATGCTCTTTATGCTGGAAATAATAGAGTGACATCCGATCCATTTGAGTTAATTGCCTGTATGATTGTCCCTCTATAAAAGTTAATTGCATGTACAGTGTACACGTGACTTGCAGGGTGGCTACTGACTTGCATGAAAGTTAAAAAGAAACAAGTCCATCCTTAATCTTGTATTCTAAGTACTCTGTCGGTTCCACTGTCAGTACAGTAGCGAAATAAGTATATATTAAATAAGTAGAGTAATATATAATATAAAAATCTAAAGTTAAAAGACAGAATTCGAACTCATGTCATCGCATTGTGAGCATCCGGCACTAACCAGCCCAGCACATTTCTGTTGTAGACCATGCTGGAGATATATCTCCATGTCTACTCTTATACTCCATTTGTTCCTAAATATTTGTCTTTTTCAGATTTCAAATGGACTACCACATACGGATGTGTATGTAGACATATTTTAGAGTGTAGATTCACTCATTTTTCTCCGTATGTCTTTTCAGGAAGGGGTCAGATTTGTCCTTGATTTATTTATGAGGTATCAAGATGGCACTGCACTGCCAAGAAAAGAGGATAAAATTATGGACTACTTTTTTGAGTATGTTGGTAAGGTCCGGTCATAGTCACTTGTTGAAATCTATAAAAAGACAAATACTCTTCGTTCGAAATACTTGTCATCAAAATGGATAAAAGGAAATGTATCTAGACGTATTTTAGTTTTAGATACATCTCTTTTTATCCATTTTGATGACAAGTATTTTCGGACGGAGGGAGTAGAAAACAGAGTTGGTGATGATGGTGTGCGTGCCATCCTGCAATATAGGCCGTCGAATTTATATCTAACGGATAGGAAAGAAACTATGGCAATTTTGCAAAACTATACCCACATGTCTCTCCATGTTCGCAAATAAGGCCTTTCCTCATTCAACCTTTTCTCTCACAAGATAAACTACTCATACAAATGCATCTTGATGTTCCGTGGAACGCACGGGCAGCTAGCTAATTTCTTTTAAAATAGTTGCTGCGATAAGTGGGTTGAAGTGATATATTTTATGTCTGCCCCGAATGATTTTAGATTCACTAGTAGTAACAAAGAAAAGGTTGCCTTGTTAATTAACAGAAAACAGGGTGAAAACTATCACATGAGGCCGGTAAAAACAATGCACACTTGGTTCAGCGTCATTGTCACTACAGCTGTGGGCGCGCGAGAAGTCTACATATCGAGGGGGCTACCGACCGAGGCACCGAGACACAATGTTTGAGAGAGAAACCAATTGACAGATTATGATCAGATCGAGTTGTCACCCTTCTGCTGTCATTGTTGGGGGAGGGAGAGAAAGACGATCGAGAGTGCGCTGTAGGCACAGAGGCACAACTAGCGAGTGTGTGTGTGTGTGTGTGTGTGTGTTTGAAAGAGGAGTAGATAGATTATTATCAAGATCGATGTGCCACCCTACTCCTTCAGTGCCGGGTAGTGTGTGTGTGTATGTTTGAGAGAGAAGCCAGCCGATATATTAGTATCAAGATCGACGTGTCACCCTACTCCTTCGGTGTTGCGAAGTGTGTGTGTGTGTGGGGGGGGCAGTGACACTTACATATCTCTACTCTTATAAAAATAGAGTTGGTGATGATGGTGTTCCTGCCATCCTGCAATATAGGCCATCCGATTTATATCCGACGGATAGGAAGGAAACTATGGCAATTTTGCAAAAAGATACCCACACCCCTCTCCACATTTGCAAATAAGGCATTCCCTGGTTCATCCTTTTCTCCCACGAGATAAACTTCTCATACAAATGCATCTTGATGTTCCGTGCAACGCATGGGCATCTGGCTAGTAGGGAGAAGGAGTTTGTGTGACACATATCTAGCTATATTAAGGGATAGGTAGATAGCATATGTGTGAGAGACATTGTTATACTTTGAGACATTAGTGGCTGTGGGTGGGCGAAATTAAAGGGGTGGGTGTGTTAGACATAGAGAGCGTGTGTGTTTCCGTGTGAGAGACTTGTAGGACGGGGTAGAAAGACGAATTTAACCCTGACGGAGGGAGAGAAATACACGAAGTGCGCATGTGTGATTTCGATGCCCACATGGAAATGAGATATGTATGCGTGTGAGAGAGATTGCACAATTCATTCATGTATCACTATCTAGCGATCCTGGACGTGCATCGCTTGAACATAAGTCAATATCTACTTCGTATTGTGGCCAAAGGTACAATATCGATTCAACGCTATAAAGATTGGACACTCACATATCACATTTCTTTCTATTTAAATAAACCTTTTCAGTTGTGCATGCCAAAGTTACAGTGATGTTTCTTCAAACAACCAATGTAGCTATAATGTACATGCACCATTGTTACTCTTGCATTCAAATTCATTAGTCTTGGATGATCTAAAATTTCTATTTTGAAGTAATATATGTTATATTCATATATGAATTCAACGGGTACACAATTTATGAAATGGAGGCTATGTAATCATATGAGGTAACACTTTTAAGTAGCTGACTACAATATCCATTTATTTTTGTGCGCCTCTACACTAACACGTCAATGCATTATGTTTAAAGTAAATAACCAATGGCACTAAATTATCTATTTACACGAGAAATACATAGGCTGAGCATTTGATCCCTTTTTTTGTGAACGCTACCACTACACTCAGACGATTGGCGCCCCGTGTGAACGCCCAAGTTATCGGCGCATCATCCCGAGTTATTGTCTTTTCCTGGGTGGACTTCACACCGCTTATTAATCACTGATGCGTGCCCGTGTACACAGCCTAGCATGACCTTCCGCTAGCACGGTCCAAAATTAGTTGAAACTGGATAAGAACGATCTCATGGCGGCAAAAATCTCCGCCTCCTTCTAAAATTTCCGCCACCTTAGTCTTTAGCATGCGAAATCCCCTTTTGTCCTTGGTGCACGGAGACCAACAGTTACAATACCGCCCTCATCTACATGATAGGTCGGGCTGCTTTGGTAACTTCGGTTCCCCCACTACACGGCACCCCATTTCCTCCACCCCTACCGCAAAAAACGACTAACTCCACAAAGACCAGAGCATCTTACATCACGCCGTCCGCATTTCATCGCCTCTTTCTCCCTCCCTCTTAAAACCCTAGACAGCTCATCCACCTGCGTACCATAGCCCATTCACTGCCAGCGGCGTCCACCTCGCCGGATCTGCTTCTGCGGCCGCATCTACCCCTCCCACATCCCCTAGAAACAAGTAGACTGCTCATCCACCACTGTACCACAACCCATTCAGTGTCGGCCTTGTCCACGATCTTTGGATTCGCTTCACGGTACTCTCTTCAACCACCGCGACATCTGCAGCGGCTCATTCAGATTCCCCACCGGAGACGCCATTCCACACCCCCGGAGCCGCCCCACCGATGCCCTGCCGACGGCCTCTCGATCCTCTTCGCCGACATCTTCCTCAACCCCATCGGAGCCGCTTCACGACACCTTCCTCAACCCTACCGGAGCCGCCACGACACCATCGTCAACCCTATCGGAGTAGCCGCTTATACCATTCTCAACCCTACAGGGCCGCTTTGCCAACTCACAAGTCCACGGCCTCAGATCCGCTTCCTCGCACCCTCATCCAACCCACGGAGCAACCGACGCCCGTCCACGGCCGCAGATTCGCATCGTCGACACCACCCTTAACCCAACCACCAAAGCAGCTTCTGACACCCCGTCCACGGCCGCAGATCCGCATCGTCGACACCATCCTTAACCCAACCACCCGAGTAGCTTCTGATGCCCCGTCCACAGCCGCAGATCCGTGTCATCGACACCATCCTTAACCCAACCACCGGAGCAGCTTCACCTACGCCCTCGTCCACGGCCACAGATCCGCTTCGCCCACACCGTAGTCCATCCTACCGGAGCTGCTCCACAAACACCCTACTCGACGGTTCTAGATCTCCTTACCGGACCCCGATAGCCAGCGCAGCGTCATCACCCTTGACGTTTCTAACCCGATTCCCACCGTCTGGAGAGATGCCAAGCACCCGCCACGGCCTAGGTACTTGTCACCTTTAAACCCGTCCCAAAGATCACCGCCCGATGTACTTCAAATATACTAACGGTCATTGTTACTGTTATGCGGTGGCAAAAGCGACAAGGGCGATGTTTCTTCCGGATCTAACAGCTTGGCCAACCAAGATCTTGGACCGAGGCATTGCTATGATCTTGTAAGCGTGTCTCTCTCTTGTATTGTTCATGCTCGCCAAAGGTGCTTTGCTAGGATTTTCGACTAGTAATCCCTTTATGCGCATAATGATTTCTACTATCGGCTGCTAAATTAGATATGTAGATGCCATACATGATACTACCTCGTACCTCCTTTCCTAAATATAAGTCTTTCTAGAGATTCCACTATAGGCTACATACGGAGCAAAATGAGTGAATCTACACTCGAAAATGCATCTATATACATCTGTATGTGGTCCATACTGGAATCTCTACAAAGACATGTATTTAGGAACAGGGGTTGTACATTACACAAAATCATAGGTGGCATGTAGGAATTCCAGTGCACTACATTAGGCTCCCTTAGAGTGCCTGTCAGTCCAAAGATCTGAGTCATGGCTAGTTTATGGTACGCACACAATCGTTAATTGGTGGTTTAAATATGCTAAGGGATATGCATTATAGTATCATGTAGAGATGTACGAAATTAGCCGTGTCAACTTGCAGATAGGGTTACACAATGAAAAAATACAAGATGTATGTGGCAATTTCATGGAACATCGCAAAAAAAGGAGAGGCAACGGTGAGCCTATACAGTGTTCTATGGTATGTCACTCCTCCATTGCAATCATCGTGACATGTTATTTGTATGCTAGTTCTATTAGCCAAGTTTCTTAGGGACAGTTATCACGAGTTATCCTAAGAAAATAAGCACCTGTGAATATAAGCTCCATGTAATAAGCGAACCAGTTCTTTTCATTGCATTTTCAGCTTTTCTTTGGTATGATCAGTGGAAAGTCTAGATTGCATTATATTTTTTGCATTTTGTTGCCCATATGGAAATTAATTTGACTTGCAAACATCACAAATTGAACCCAGTGCAGTAATTAATATGATAGGAAAACAGACCATGACTATTTGCTCAAAATGCAAATACAAAGATACCATCTACTTGGCACAATCTACTTTGGTCAATGTTTTCCATAGACATCCCATTGCCTAATTTAAAAGAAGAACGCATGACCCACATTTAAATGAAGAACAATTATTTATTGAAATTCGATGGTCCAAGTGGCTGGTTATTATCATATAGCAGCACCACCTGAAAGCATCATATAGCTAGCAGCATCAGCTCATAGCAACTCATCATACAACAACAGCAGTCTGCAATTCATCATATACCAACAGCAGCTCATAGCAGTTCATCATATAGCAGCAGCAGGAGCAGCTCATAGCAATTCATCATATAGCAGCAGCAGGAGAAGCTCACAGCAATTCATCATATAGCAGCAGCAGGAGCAGCTTATAACAACTCATCATATAGCAGCAGCAACAGCTCATAGCAATTTATCATATAGCAGCAGCAGCTCATAGCAATCATCATATAGCAGCAGTAGCTCATAGCAATTCATATATAGCAGCAGCAAGAGCAGCTCATAACAATGCATTATATAGCAGCAGCAGAAGCAGCTCATAGCAATTGATCGTATAGTGGATCAGAATGAAAATTTGGAAAAAAAATCATAGGAGATCCTCACCTTGTTGGATGAGCTCATCCTTCAACAGCACCTCAAGGCCACGGCCTGGGAGGAGGGGAGGGGGAATAAGGTGCCTTCTACCGCAGTGTGGCATCAGCCGTAGTTGTGCGGCGTCAGCCGGAGTAGTGCGTTGGACGAACCACAGTGGAGCAGCTGCTGGAGACCATGAGAATGAGGGGCGGCGCCAGAGGGAGGAGCAACTAGGGAGATTTGCCCCTACCCGCCGACCATGTAGCCTAGCTGAACATAGCATCATCGAGGACCAGGCCAGATGGGACCAGTGGCGACGGCTCGCTGGAGGAACCCTAGTGCTGCAGGTAGGGGATCGAGGTAGAGGGAAAGGGGAGAGGAGATGCAAGCGGGCAGGGCAATGAATGCTTGCGTGTTTGTTTCTTGAGGGTCAGGTGTGACACGGGCGTCAACAGTTGCATTTTGAGTGTAATATAGGAATAACAATGAGTCATTTCACTATTCCCTTCCCTTCAATTTTTAGTGAGGTTCTATCAAAACACCCCCTCCAAAGCGAAATTAGTTAAGCCCAAGCCCATAACTCAAAAATGACTTCTTTACATCTTTTATGGCTTATTTTGACAATATGCCACGAAAAGGCGGAATCGATTGGACCTTAACACGCAATTCAATTGTGCGTGCAATGATGAATCACTCACCGCTATCTGTACATTTAGGCATCATCATACATGGCATAACCTAATACATGTGCATTCCATTGTAGAATCTGGAATATGCAATGTTTATGTTAGTTCATACGTTGCACATGATGTTTAAATGCCCTTAAATCTAGTCGATCAAGTGATGGTCTTTAAGCCTCCTTCTTTGCTTCTTTTCTTGATATGTAAGATTTGCTCACACATCTGTTCAATTGCTTGTTTGCATCAGCCAGCCATACTAGGACCGTTTGCTTTGATTACTTGTTGTTCTTGACCTAACACTCTAACAGTGCTTGTCAATGATTTAAACACTAAGGGCTGCTGTAGTGGGGCCTTGTCTAACTCATAGGTGATATAAAGGTTTGGTTGTACACTATGATGGGCTCTCCAAGAGTACCGGAGATGCAGTTCGAAGGTATGCCTAGTTTTTACATAGTGCAGACATAGTAAATGCTCATTTCATTGTGTGCAAGTGCAAGAGATGCGGCATGTTTCATTATGTGGTGTTGTTTTGTTATAATCTCATCCTTTTGTGTTCACAGACTGGAAAGTATGCATATTTATCTTCCAAGGAGACGAGTAACTAGTTTGTGTCACCTTGCAGAGGGGGTGCAATGAACATAAGATTGAGGATTTCCAAGTACAAGATGTTAGGAAGGAGCCTTACAAGGGAAGTAGGAGCTGCGCTGAGCCTCTTCAACCTGCTAAGGTAAGTCACTGTATGAAACTCAACAGTTAAATTCCTTGTTTGTTTCAGGCAAGTTAATTTGCTCTTTTCAATTGCTTTAGTTGTCCTCAGTTAATGAGATGCCCAAATAATCATGCCTGATGTTCGGTACTTGTATACCATTTAATTACTCTGCTGAAGTGTGCCTGAAGCTTTGAAGTCTATTAACCAACTATTATTGCATGAGGCTCACAATCTAGTTTATACTACGCTAATGATTGCATAGTTTTGCCTGCTGTAGTATGTTTGTATGAAACCCTCTGCTGTTCATTATGCTCCCTAAGACTTTAATTGAGCTATAGAATGGCCAACTGCTTGCTCACTTATACGCAACGTGCTGTCTAAATTTGTAACTTGTCTGTGTTTTCGATTGGGCCCCAACATCATGCTCCTCTGGTGAGCTAAGAGGGATTTCTTTATGCAGGCTGCACAGACTATCTTTTTTATAATTTTGAAAATATCACCTGATTATGCTTCATGACAAGTAACATTATTTTTTTTGAAAGTGACGTGTAACATTATTGTTAGTCCTGTTTTTCCATGTAGTACAAAATAGTGTCTTGCTCGCTTCACTGTTGTAACTATATTTTTGCCCTAGTCATGTGTACTTACAGAAACATTTCAGGGATGAAGTGACATCAACACAAAGATCTGCGGCGGTGCGGCATGGCTATTCTGAGAATGATTATGGATTGGAATTGGAATGTGCTGATGTTCTCGAGCATCAACTAGAGGTGGCAAGACAACGTGTACATGATTGTCAACATTTAATCAACAAGTTGAGACTGGACATGCAGGTATTAGATGCAGGAGTCAAAAAATGAAACAAGATACTAAGGTAACCATGAAGGAATTGGAGATTTTGCAGACTGAAATTTGTGCTATCTAAATCCGGCCAATCGATTATAGTTCAAATGGAGTTAAGTTGATGCGCGTCCATGATGTATGAGCTGTATTTGCCAAGTGTATGTAATTTGTTGTTTTTGTATGCTTTATTATCACTTGTGCCGAACCATAATTCCCAGTGGGTATAATCGGCTGTAATTTCTTTATTGTATAGTGTAGGATTATTCTACCTTTCTATGCCTTGATCTCTTTGTTGTATAGTGTATGCTTTTTACAGGTGATAGTATTGAGTAGGATAATTCTTTGAATATGCTATATCGTTCAAAGGGGGGCCAACTCGACCGACCATGGCCCTTCACGGGCCGTATGATCCATGGGCCATGTTCAGGTCGTCGGATCCATGGGCCTTCAATGGGCCGTCAGATCCACGGGCCTTCAATGGGCCGTAGGATCCATGGGCCTTCTACGTCTCGTAGGATCCATGGGCCTTCTACGTCTCGTAGGATCCATGGGCCTTGTAAGGGCCGACTCATTTATGGGTCTTGTACGAGCTTTTAATGGGCCGTAGACCGGCCTTTAATGGAAATTGTACGTTTTATGGGCTGACCATAACGGGCCGTTAATAGGCCGTATTTGGTGATGCTATGAAAATGGCCCAACAGATTAACAGTCCACAAACGGGCCGACTGTAACGACGGGCTGAATTTGGCCCACAAGCAGAAAATGACAGTAACAGGCCGTAAGTAACCAAATGCTGCAAATGAGCCCAAGAATAAATGTGCCCTCAGAAGGCCGAAAGATAACTTGGGCTAGAAAAGGCCCAACGGAATAACGGGCCGTTAATGGGTATAAAGTGATACACTGTTCATTACGGGCCAGCTTCACCATGGGCCGTTAATGGGTGTAAAGTGATACACTATTCATTACGGGCCAGTTTCACCACGGGCCATTAATGGGCCAATAGTTACAAAGGGCCTCATATGGGACGAAAGACGTCATAGGCCATACATGGGCCAGAAGATAAAACGGGCTGGAATCATATTGGATGGCCCAGATGACGCTACTGGGCCTAATCCGGATAGGGTGTAACGGGCCTTGAGTTAGCGGGCTGTAAATGGGCTATATGCGAACAAGCTGTTAACAGGCTTTCCATGGTCCGGCCCGCCACCTTTTGACCAAGTCAGACGGGCCGGCCTTTTCACAGGAATGGGCCACTGTTGGGCCGTGCCACGTGCCATGTGTTTCCTCCAGCCAATGATGATTTTACACGTGGAAAATCCCCATTAGTCGGGGCTGTTAACGGGTTATCGGATCCAAAACCCGACCCGATAGCTTAACGGCGTTCCGTTACGGTGGATGCCACGTGTCGGTCACCCTTGACGAAAGCACTTCTGCGACGCGCGATTTATCGTCATGGAAGTGGACACTTCCGTGATGATAATTTTGGTAATGTCATGGAACACTTCTACGACAAAGACAGTATGTCTATCTTGATTCTGTCATAAAATCGTCATGGATGTACATGCATGAAAAAAAACACGACCTACTGTGACAAACACGTATCATCACGTAAGTGTTTTTTTTGTAGTGTATGTAAGTGCCGCATACCTTGCGTTTCGTCAAACCGCTTGTTGACGCGGTCGAGCTCCTCATCGGCTAATCGAAGCTTCCGGTTGAGCTCGGAAACCTCTGTGGCCTGGGCGCCGCCAACATGGATGCCTATCTCACAATTTAACACAGCATGTTAATAATTTGTCTTGGGACCCACTCTTCGAATTGTTCTAATCCGGACAGAGTCTCAGGGGCTACTGTCTATACATGGGTTTAACCTTTCATATGGAAAACTTGTTAGAGAATTACATCTCATACCTCAAAGCCCATCAGTAGGCTGTTGATTGCTTCATTCAGTACGCTTTTCGCAGACTGAACCTTCTTCCACGATGGAAGCGTGTTGCAGCGCTTCCTCCAGAGCAGGAGCAGCCTCCGGATTAACAGAGGCTGTCGATGGAGCTGCTGCTCCGCCTCCCTCCACCGAAGGGGGACACTGATCCGAACCCGGAGCCACATTGGTCTCCGGGACGGTGTTCAGACGGGGCCCAAACTGTTGAGACCCTCCACCCTCGATGGTCGTGGGGGTCGCCGTCCCCCGGTATGCATCATCCGAGGTGGACTCGTCCCCCTCTCCTCGGCCAAGAGAGGTCCTTTGGGATGACACCTCGGTGTCCTCCATGGTAGTGGGTGAGGGGGCTTGCGATGGTCCGTCGCTCTCCGCCTCTTTAGGCGCCAGAGAGTTCCCTGTCAAAGATGAGGTGTTCGGGATATCGCGTGGAGGGCTGAAAAGCAATCAACGATATAATTTGTATGACAGAGACAGGTAAGCAGAAGCTGAACAAGTAGGATTTTGAAACTTACGATTTGGCCAGGGGCTTCACCCTGGAGGCTCTCCTCGGGCTATGTTTGGACTCCGAGTCCGAACTAACCGAGAGGGTAATCTTCCCCCTCTTCGGCGTCGCCCCATCCAGGTTATTGGAGGTTGTCCTCTTCTTCTTCCTCATTTTGCGAGGGGAGTCGCTCTCCACCTCCTCCTCTTTGTCCTTGTCTTCCTTGTGAGAGGAGACGCCCTCGGTCTCTTCGTACATAGCGTCTGAAGGACCTCTGCGGTGGGGACCACCTTTGGGCTCCTTGCCCTTCTTCTCTGACGCCTGGTAGGGCGCCGGGACCAGCATCTCCGTTAGCCGGGGAGTGGCTTTGTCTTCGGGCAACAAAGCCGGACTCTTGATCCGCTCCGCTTTCTTTGTCCAGCCCTATGAAGAAGTGGGCTGATAAGACTCATATTGATTGAAAAGTATGAACTGAACATGTCTTCAGAAAGATTAAAACTTACAGAGTGGCTGGATTCATGATGTCAAGACCAACGTCTTTGGACTCCATGGGCCAGCTCTTCTGGGCCTTGAAGAGCAGCTTCCATATCCCTTCGTGTGTAGTGCTGAAGAAGCACTTCAGGGTCCGTGGCTCCTCCGGATTGAACTCCAACATGGGGGAGGCCCGACGTTGGCAGGGGAGGATGCGGTGGAAGAGCATGATCTGCACCGCATTGGTGAGACCGACATTTTTGCCAAGCACGTTGGTGATGCACGTCTGCACCTCCATCTGGAACCCCAGTCGAGGCCCTTAGCGGTCCACGAAGTGAGCCTCGTGGGGGGTCTAGATCTGAACTCCGGAATTCCCGCCCAGTTGGTGCGGCGCAGCTTAGTGATATAGAACCACTCCTGCTGCCAGACCTTGATGGTCTTGATGAAGGCTCCCTTGGGCCATGTGGTGTTGGGCAGCTTGCTTATCATGGCCCCGCCATAGTACGCATGCTGCCCGTCGAACACCTTCGGCTTCACATTGAAGATTTTCAGCCATAGGCCGAAGTGTGGTGGGATGTAGAGTAAAGCCTCGCACACGACGATGAATGCCGAGATGTGGAGGAAAGAGTTCGGGGCTAGGTCATGGAAATCTAGCCCGTAATAGAATATGAGTCCCTGGACGAAGGGGTGGAGTGGAAATCCTAGCCCTCTAAGGAAATGGGGGAGGAATACGACCCTTTCGCCGGGCTCTGGAGTGGGGATGATTTGATCCTCGTCAGGGAGCCGTGCACAATGTCTGCGGCCAGGTACCCTGCGATCCGGAGATTCTTCACCTCCTTCTTCGTAACGGAGGAGGCCTCCCACTTTCCCTTGGAAAACGATCCGGCCATGGCTGGAGGAGCTGGTGGCGGTGGGGAAGATGAAAGTTTTTTTCGGACGTTGGAGCTTGGGAGATTGGAAGGCAGAGGTTGGAAGAAGGCATGGGGAAGAAAGGTGGAGTCTATTGCCCTCTTATAAGTGGTGAAAATGCCAACCGTCCCCCCACTTAAGCCTTGAAACTCGCCTATTCCCAATGTGAAAATGCATCGTAATCGGTTGGGTTACCCAAATCTTATTGATGAGCAATCCCGTAATAAGTGGGCACGGTCTCTGTTTTGACAAGACGGGCCAAGGGGGCTCAATCTCGAAATATGAAACGAGGAGTGTGAAAACGGTTCAAAACACTGAAGGGTCAAGTCTGACGCTTCGCGGAAACAAGTTGTCAGTAAATACACTATTCCTATTTTTTATATTCTACCTTCGCGGCAAAGGGTTGTATTAATTGTGCAAAGCCAAATACATGTCTTTTGTGAAGGAAAGTTGATGTATATTATTCAAGGAGAGGAACCTGCCTCGCAATGTCGAAGATAACCTGTGCATCGAACATGTCGTTGAAGACTGGTTCAGGGGCTACTGAGGGAGTCCGGGACTAAGGGATCCTCAGGCATCCTGTTGATTCAATGTGGGCCGGACTAATGGGCTGTCAAGATGCAAGGGAGAAGACCATCTGCCGTGTCCGATTGGGACTCCTGTATGCGTGAACGACACATTTAGGTGTCCGTATATACTATTTCCTTTCTGTTAAACCGACTTTGTACAACCCTCCGATATGTATATAAACTAGAGGGTTTTAGACCGGAGGCAGGATCATAACATTGATAGGCTAGCCAAGCTAGGGTTTAGCCATTACGATCTCGAGGTAGATCAACTCTTGTAACCCCTATCCATCGAATATAATCAAGTAGGAGCAGGGATTTACCTCCATCAAGAGGGCCCGACCCGGGGTAAACATTGTGTCCCTTTGAACATTGTTACCACCAATCCTCAGACATACAGCTTGGGCCCCCCTACCCGAGATCTGCCGGTTTTGACACCGACAGCCGTCTGCCAGCAGACGGCAAAGACCATTGCATCTTTGTTGTCCGCCAGCGGATGGCATATCAGGAGATGTGGCAGCACATGGGGGCTGGCCTATTTGGCTACTTTTCTGTCCGCTGGCGAACGGCAAAGATGCAATGGTCTATGTCATCTGCCAGCGGCAAAGCAACCAAATAGCTAGCCCAGTTCCCCCTGGTTGCACAGGTAGCTGGCACATGGCATATTTGTCGCGTGCTGGCTGATGGCAAAGCTCTTTGCCATCTGCCAGCAGACGACAAAGATCCTGTATAGCCCCTATTTTTCTTAAATTCATTAAATTTCACATAATTTCATAGATATATATATATACACACATATGAAAATACTTTTGACAAGCATACCAACACATATACATACCAAATCATATCCCTGCCATATGGATATGATCATCCAACACATATACATAGCAAATCAAAAGTCCATATGCAACATATATAGCTAGCCAACATATCCAACAACAAGCATACAATGGTTTCATCCATACTTACATATATAGGTAGCAAGTTGCACATTGTTCATCCTAAAAAATCCAAACAAGAAGGAGGCATAAAGAGAAGAGTAGACTCCATCAACACAAGCTTCCTCATCTAAAGCAAATCTGCAAATTGCGAAAGAAGAAAGTTAGAAGAAGAAGAAGAAGACTAGCTAGAAGAAGAAGAAGAAGAAGAAAAAGAAGAAGAAGAAGATTTTTTCTTCTCTTTCTTTTTCTCCTCTCCTCCTCTTTATCTTCTTCTTATTCTAACTAAGGTAGGTACAAATGCCATTTTATTGCCAAGCTAGGTAAAAATGCTAAGTGTAGGTCATTTTAGAGCAAAGCTAGGTAAATAGGTCATTTTGGAGCTTAGTAAGGTTATTATGTCATTTTCGAGGAAATAAGCTAAGTCTATATCATTTTGGAGGTAACAAAGATTATCATGCCATTTTTGACCTAAGTATGCTAAGTATGTCATAAATGAACTGAAGAATCTAAGTATAGCTCATTTTTTGTCTAACTTAGGTAATTATGCCATTTAGGAGAAAAGTAAGCTAAGTATGCATTTGTTAAGCAAAACACTAGAGAAAACTTACCCTCGTCACAAAAAATGCGATGAAGATCACAACTAAGGTAACAATTGATCCAACGACATAATGATACCAAGCCTCGTTATCAATGGCATATTTTCTAATCTTCTTAATTTTCAAGCGCATTGCATCCACCTTCAAGCGCATTGCATTCATCTTCATCTTGTGATCATCGACGACATCAGCAACATACAACTCCAATTTCATCTTCTCTTCTTCAATTCTTTTAAATTTTTCTTTCAAATACTCATTTTCTTTTTTAACTAAATTTAACTTCTCGACAAGAGGGTCGGTTGCAAATTCCGGTTCACATACCTCCTAGATTAAAATATCTTCATGTCAACTTGATGTCCATAATTGTCATAAATGTGAAATGCAACAAATAGTTATAAAAGAGAATTTACCACATCCAAATCATAAAGCGGGCGAGGGACGACGGGGACGGATATCAAGACAATGGCACTATGTATAACAAACAATCATACAAAGTAAGAAAATTATACAAGTAACTATATAAATCGTACAATCATACAAGTAACTATATAAATCAAGTACAACATAAAAAATTGAATACCTAATAATAATATGGATTGCCGGGTTCAATAAATGCTTCAGGATCAATAAATGCATCCTCATCATCACTATGAGTAATGATGGCTCATCATCATCATTAATAAATGCATCATCATGTGGAAGGCCACCTCTACGTAATCGGTCAAGCATTGACATGTCATCCGCAACAGATACTCTTCTAGTTCAGGCTCTTCTTGTTCCGGATGAGGGGTGAAGTCGGGTTCACTATCGCTGTCTACTTCAATGTTCTAGGGTGAAGTAGAGCGGTTCTTGAAATGTTTTTTTGGAGATACGTGTTTCTTGGAATAATTCTCCTTCATATGTGTCTGGGTTAATGTGAGGTTCATAATCCCCTTCATTGGGGGTAGGTGGTCTAACACATGGCGGCACTTCATAAACGACATCCCAACCATTGAGATTTGGATCACTTAGGCCCACCATAGATAGAAAACTTGGGTTGCCTGTTGAGCCATAATATAGACATCGGGAACATCCAAATGGGTGCTTTGTTTGATTTCCGCTAGCCCTATATGTTCATGAGTCCTTCTAGTCTCCTTTGGCTGGAACCAATAACATTTGAAGACTACGACGTTTGGTGGGTTTGCACCATAGAATTGAAGTTCATAAATTGCTTCAACTCTTCCATAATACTCGGTATCTCCTTCGCCGATAATAGAGACACAACAATTTTTAGACTTTCGGCCGGCCATAGATAGCTCTTTTCCATAGGTACGAAAGCGATACACGTTGATGTAATATTTTTCAAATGAATGGACTTAAAGTTAAAACCATTAGCGACTCGTCTCAATTCGGCGTCCATAAACTCTGAATTAGCCTACAAGTTTAATACGAAAGGTATTGTTGCATTAGCCATAAATTAGACGAAGAAATGAAATGGTCTAATGGAAATTATCGTTTGTTTGAACCAAGAGAGGAAACCGGTATAGACGCCTCCATACTTTGCCAGAAGCTCATACTCTTTGACACAATCCTTTTGGATCACCACTCCATAAGAGAATTTGGCAACCTATCAACTGTATCAAATTTATCCAGGAATAAGAGCCGTTCAAAGGAATTAGAAGTTGTGAAACAATGTACTAAGAACTTACTCGATGTACGGCTGCACTTCTGTTAGGTTGTTGAAGATATACAACGAAATGGTCTGACATTCTTCGACATCAGTGTTAAGGAATTAGAAGCACCGGCTGGTGCGAGATCCCCTTTGAATAGGCTGAGGTTGGATCCACCCTTTTTAGGGTCGCCAGCATTGTACAGAGGCTTCGGATTATGCAAATGATGATTTTTGGCTTCGTAGTGTGCTGTCACGAAGTTTGCCACCTCCTTAGTAATGAATGCCTCAGCCATCGATGCTTCAATTCTATGTTTATTTTTACATTTTGCTCGAAGCGTCTTCTGCATCCTCTCAGTTGCGTAGCACCAACGATTTTGCACGCCCCCCCCCCCAATCTTGTCTCGGTTGGGAGATGCAAAATCAAGTGTTGCATTGGAATAAATAAGCCCGGCGGAAATATGTTCTCTAACTTATAGATCAACTCCGGCGCCAACTCTTCCATTTCTTCTACCAGGTCAGGCAATAGTTCTTTCCCACAAAGAACACAGAAGAAATAGCTCAACTCTGCGAGTACTAGCCATTCATCCTCAGGGATGAAACCCCACAACATCACCGGCATTACGCGCTCAATCCATATGTGCCAATCATGACTCTTGAGACCAAATATCTTCAGTTTTTCAAGACACGCACCCCTCTTTAGATTCGCTGCATACCCATCAGGGAACATCAACTGCTTTGGCACCCACAAGATAATTTCCCTCATAGCTGGCCTTCCAAGATTGAACCATGCCTTTGGCTTTGTCCAGTTCTTCTTTCCTTTCGGTGGATGCATGTTTTGTAACGGTCTATGACATAACGCCTCCTGATCGACTCTTGCCTTAGGATTACCCTTTGACTTCCCATCTATGCCGAACAATGTACCAAAAAGTGCCTTGGCGATATTCTTCTCAGTGTGCATCACGTCGATGTTGTGTGGGCAAAGGAGGTCTTTGAAGTAAGGCAGATCCCACAAGCATGTCTTTTGAGTCCAAGCGTGTTGGGAATTATACCCCCTTGAACTGGATGCTCTGGATCTGGCTCGAGAGCGTTTAGCTGATCCAGGATCTCTTGGCCTATCAAAGGAGGTGGTGCAGAGTTTTTGACAACTCTACCTTTGATGAAGTTCTGCTTGTCTTTCCTAAACTTATGGCGAGGATGCAGGAACGGTCTATGCAAGTTGAAGCAAGAAAACTTGCGACCAGCCTGAAGCCAATGAAACTGAAGAGCTGCTACCTCTTTAGCTTGCGTTGGTTTTCCCTTGAAGAGTAAAGGGCGATGCAACAAAGTAGCTTAAGTATTTCCCTCAGTTTTGAGAACCAAGGTATCAATCTAGTAGGAGATGACGCATAAGTCACCGAATACCTGCACAAACAATCAACAGCTTGCAGCCGACGTGATAAAGGGGTTGTCAATCCCTTCACGGTCACTCGCAAAAGTGAGATCTGATAGAGATAGATAAACGGTGAAGTAAATATTTTTGGTATTTTTGGTTTATAGATTGGAAAGTAAAGATTGCAAAATAGTATATCGGAAACTAGAAAGATGTAAACGAGATTCAATAATATGGAAAAGAGACCCCGTGGGGCATATGTTTCACTAGTGGCTTCTCTCAAGATAACATATATTACGGTGGGTGAACAAATTACTGACGAGCAATTGATAGAAAAGCGCATAATTATGATGACATCTAAGGCAATGATCATGAACATAGGCAACACGTCCGTGTCAAGTAGACCGACTCCTTCTGCATCTACTACTATTACTCCACACATCGACCGCTATCCAACATGCATCTAGAGTATTAAGTTCATAAAGAATGGAGTGACGCATTAAGCAAGATGACATGATGTAGTGGAATTAACTCAAGCAATATGATGAAAACCTCATCTTTTTCCTTGATGGCAACAATACAATACGTGCCTTGCTGCCCCTACTGTTACTAGGAAGGACACCGCAAGATTGAACCCAAAACTAAGCACTTCTCCCATTGCAATCAATCTAGTAGGCCAAACTAAACCGATAATTCAAAGAGACTTGCAAAGATATCAAATCATGCATATAAGAATTCAGAGAAGAACCAAAAAATATTCATAGATAATCTAATCATAAATCCATAATTCATCGGATCTCGGCAAACACAACGTAAAAGAATATTACATCGAATAGATCCCCAAGAACATCGAGGAGAACATGGTATTGAGAATCAAAGAGAGAGAAGAAGCCATCTAGCTACTAGCTATGGACCCAAAGGTCTGTGGTAAACTATTCATGCGTCATCGATAGGCAGTGGTGTTGATGTAGAAGCCCTCCATGATCGAATCCCCCTCCGGTAGGATGCTGGAAAAGGCCCCTAGATGGGATCTCACTGCTACAGAAGGTTGCGGCGGTGGAAAAGTGGTTTCGTGGCTCTTCTGGATGTTTTTAGGGTATAAGAGTATATATAGGCGAAGAAGCTAGGTCAGGGGAGCTAGGAGGGGCCCACGAGGTAGGGGGGCGTGCCCTACCCCCTGGGCGCGCCCTCCTGCCTCGTGGCTACCTAATTGCATCTCCAACTTCATCTCCAAGTCTTCTGGTTTCCTTCTGGTCCAAGAAAGATCATCGCAAAAGTTTCATTCCGTTTGGACTCCGTTTGGTATTCCTTTTCTGCAAAACTCTCAAATAGGCAAAAAAAAACAAAAACTGGCACTAGGCCCTCGGTTAATAGGTTAGTCCCAAAAATAATATAAAATAACATATTAAATCCCATTGAACATCCAAAACAGATAATATAATAGCATGGAACAATAAAAAATTATAGATACGTTGGAGACGTATCAAGCATCCCCAAGCTTAATTCCTGCTCGTCCTCGAGTAGGTAAATGATAAAAACAAAATTTTGGATTTGGAATGCTACCTAACATATTTATCAATATAATTTTGTTTATTGTGGGATGAATGTTCACAACCGAAAGATTCAAGACAAAAGTTTAATATTGACATAAAAATAATAATACTTCAAGCATACTAACAAAGCAATTATGTCTTCTCAAAATAACATGGCCAAAGAAAGTTCATCCCTACAAAATCATATAGTTTGGCTATGCTCCATCTTTGTCACACAAAATATTTAAATCATGCATAACCCCAGTTTCAGCCAAGCAATTGTTTCATACTTTAGTATTCTAAAAAAATTTCAACTTTCACGCAATACATGAGCGTGAGCCATGGACATAGCACTATAGGTGGAATAGAATAGTGGTTGTGGAGAAGACAAAAAAGAGGAGATAGTCTCACATCAACTAGGCGTATCAACGGGCTATGGAGATGCCCATTAATAGATATCAATGTGAGTGAGTAGGGATTGCCATGCAACAGATGCACTAGAGCTATAAATGTATGAAACCTCAAAAAGAAACTAAGTGGGTGTGCATCCAACTTGCTTGCTCATGAAGGCCTAGGGCATTTGAGGAAGCCCATCGTTGGAAGATACAAGCCAAGTTCTACAATTAAGAACTCCCACTAGTATATGAAAGTGAAAAACAAGAGACTCTCTATCATGAAGACCATGGTGCTATTTCGAGGCACAAGTGTGGAAAAAGGATAGTAACATTGTCCCTTCTCTCTTTTTCTCTCTTGTTTTTGATTGGATTCTTTGACCTCTCTTTTTTATTGGCTTCTTTGGCCTCTTTTTTTATTTCTTCACACGGGACAATACTCTAATAATGATGATCATCACACTTCTATTTACTTACAACTCAAGACTTACAACTCGACACTTAGAACAAAATATGACTCTATAAGAATGCCTCCGGCGGTATACCGGGATGTGCAATGATTCAAAAGTGACATGTATGAAAGAATGATGAATGGTGGCTTTGCCAAAAATACAATGTCAACTACATGATCATGCAAAGCAATATGACAATAATGAAGCGTGTCATAATAAACGAAATGGTGGAAAGTTGCACGGAAATATATCTTAGAAAGGCTACAGAAATGCCATAATAAGTAGGTATGGTGGCTGTTTTTAGGAAGGTAAATGGTGGGTGTATGGTACCGACGAAAGTTGAGCGGCATAAGAGAGCCTAGCAATGGTGGAAGGGTGAGAGTGCGTATAATCCATGGACCCAACATTAGTCATAAAGAATTCACATACTTATTGCAAAAATCTACAAGTCATCAAACCAAGCACTACGCACATGCTCCTAGGTGAAGGGTTGGTTGGAGTCACCATCGCGCGATCCCGACCTCCACACATAAGAAGGACAATCAAGGAGATACCTCATGCTTCAAATTTGTTACACAACGGTTACCATACGTGCATGCTACGGGACTTACAAACCTCAAAACAAGTATTTATCGAATCCACAGTTACACCACTAGCATGACTCTAATATCGCCATCTTCATATCTCAAAACAATCATAAAGAATCAAACTTCTCATAGTATTCAACGCACTTTTTATGAAATTTTTTATTATATCCATCTTGGATTCCAATCATATTAGGACTAGTTTTATAACCAAAGCTAATTACCATGTTGTTCTAAAAGACTCTCAAAATAATATAAGCGAAGCATGAGAGTTCAACAATTTATATAAAATAAGCCACCGCCATGCTCTAAGAAGATATAAGTGAAGAACTAGAGCAATATTGTCTAGCTCAAAATATATAAGTGAAGCACTAGAGCAATATTGTCTAGCTCAAAAGATATAAATGAAGCACATAGAGTATTTCTAATAAATCACGATTCATGCGTGTCTCTCCCAAAATGTGTGTACAGAAAGTATGATTGTGGTAAACTAAAAAGCAAAGACTCAAATCATACAAGACGCTCCAAGCAGAACACATATCATGTGGTGAATAAAAATATAGCCTCAAGTAAAGTTACCGATAGACAAAGACGAAAGAGGGGATGCCTTCCAGGGCATCCCCAAGCTTAGGCTTTTGGTTGTCCTTGAATTTTACCATGGGGTGTCTTGGGCATCCCCAATCTTAGGCTCTTTCCACTCCTTATTACGTAGTCCATCAAATCCTTACCCTAAACTTGAAAACTTCACAACACAATACTTCAACAGAAAATCTCATGAGCTCCCGTTAGTATAAGAAAATAAATCACCACTTTAAGGTACTGTTGTGAACTCATTATTTGTTTATACTGGTGTAAAACCTACTGTATTCCAACTTCTCTATGGTTCATACCTCCTGATACTACTCATAGATTCATCAAAATAAGCAAAAACACGCGAAAACAGAATCTGTCAAAAACAGAACAGTCTGTAGTAATATGTAACTCTAGAATACTTCTGTAACTCCAAAATTCTTAAATAAATTGTTGTACGTGAGGAATTTGTATATTAATCTTCTTCAAAAAGAATCATCTCAAAATCATTCTTCTATTAAAAATGACAGCTAATCTCGTGAGCGCAAAGTTTCTGTTTTTTAAAGCAAGCTTGCATTAACTTTCACCCAAGTCTTCCGAAAGGTTCTACTTGGCACAAACACTAACTAAAACTTAAAACCACATCTAACCAGAGGCTATTTGAATTATTTATTAATAAACAGGATAAAAAATTAAAGAACAAAAATAAAATTGGGTTGCCTCCCAACTAGCGCTATCGTTAAACGCCCCTAGCTAGGCATAAAAACACGAATAGATATAGGTATTGTCATCTTTGGTATGCAATCCATAAGTGGCTCGCATAATAGATTCAGAAGTCAATTTAATATTATTCCTAGGAAAGTGTTCCATGATTTTTCTTAACGGAAATTGGAATCTAATGTTTCCTTCTTTCATATCAATAATTGCACCAATCGTTCTAAGGAAAGGTCTACCAAGAATAATAGGACATGTAGGATTGCAATCTATATAAAGAACAATGAAATCTACGGGAACATAATTCCTATTTGCAATAATAAGAACATCATTAATCATTCCCATAGGTTTCTTAATGGTGGAATCCGCAAGATGCAAATTTAAAGAGCAATCATCAAATTCACGGAAACCTAGCACATCATACAAAGTTTTTGGAATCGTGGAAACACTAGCACCCAAATCACACAAAGCATAGCATTCGTAATCTTTAATATTAATAGTAGGTTCCCACTCATCATAAAGTTTTCTAGGGATAGAAACTTCTAGTTCAAGCTTTTCTTCAAAATATTGCATCAAAGCATCAACAATATGTTTAGTAAAAGCTTTGTTTTGATCATAAGCATGAGGGGAATTTAACACGGATTGCAACAAGGAAATACATTCTATTAAAGAACAATTATCATAATTAAATTCCTTGAAATCAAAAATAGTGGGTTCATTGCTACATAAAGTCTTGACCTCTCCAATCCCACTTTTGTCAATTTTTTCATCTAGATGTAAAAACTCCGAATCATTGGGACGCCTTTTAACTAAAGTTGACTCATCTCCAGTCCCATCTTTATCAAGACTCATATTGGAAAACAAAGATTTAATAGTAATCACATCAATTACTTTTATATCTTCATCATTATTATCATGAAAACTACAAGAACACGCTTTTACAAACCAATCTTTTTTAGCACGCATCCTAGCGGTTCTTTCTTTACACTCATCAATGGAAATTTTCATGGCTTTAAGAGACTCATTGATATCATGCTTAGGTGGGATATACCTAAGTTTCAAAGAATCAACATCAAGATAAATTCTATCCATGTTCCTAGCCAATTCATCAATCTTAAGCAATTTTTCTTCAATCATAGCATTGAATTCTTTTGCATACTCATAAATTCTTTAACACTATTCTCAAAATAAGAGGGCATATTATCAAAATTTCCATAAGATTTATTGTAGGAATTACCATAATTATTAGAGGAATTACTAGGAAATGGCCTAGGATTAAAATTGCCTCTCTACGCGCTGTTACCAAAATTGTTCCTACCAACAAAATTCACATCCATAGATTCATTATTATTCTCAATCAAAGTTGACAAAGGCATATCATTAGGATCAGAAGAAACACCTTTATTAGCAAATAATTTCATAAGTTCATCAATCTTTCCACTCAAAACATTAATCCCTTCAATTGCATGAACTTTTTTACTAGTGGATCTTTCGGTGTGCCATTGAGAATAATTAACCATAATATTATCTAGGAGCTTAGTAGCTTATCCTAAAGTGATTTCCATAAAAGTGCCTCCCACGGCCTAATCTAAAAGATTTCTAGAAGCAAAATTCAATCCGGCATAAATTGTTTGTATAATCATCCAGAAATTCAAACCATGTGTAGGGCAATTATGTATCATCAATTTTATCCTCTCACAAGATTGTGCAACATGCTCATGATCAAGTTGCTTAAAATTCATAATATCGTTCCTAAGGGAGATGATCTTAGCGGGAGGAAAATACTTAGAGATAAAAGCATCTTTACACTTGTTCCATGAATCAATACTATTTTTAGGAAAAGATGAGAACCAAGTTTTAGCACGATCTCTAAGCAAAAATAGAAATAGATTTAATTTAACAATATCATTATCCACATCTTTCTTCTTTTGCATATCGCACAAATCAATGAGATAATTTAGATGGGATGTGACATCTTCACTAGGAAGGCCGGAAAATTGATCTTTCATAACAAGATTCAACAAAGCGGCATTAATTTCACAAGATTCAGCATTGGTAGTAGGAGCAATCGGAGTGCTAATAAAATCATTTTTGTTGGTGTTGGAAAAGTCACACAATTTGGTATTATCTTCAGCCATGATGACAAACAATCAATCCAATACACAAGCACACAAGAAGCAAGCAAAAAGAGACGAATGGAAGAGGGGCGAAGAGAATACAAAGGTTTTCAAAAATCGTTTTATAAGTGGGGGAGTGGAAAACGAGTGGCGAATGGTGAAAAATGTAATGCAAGGGAGAAGAGTTTATGATGGGTACTTTGTATGTCTTGACTTGCCGTAGATCTCCCCGGCAACGGCGCGGAAATCCTTGTTGCTACCTCTTGAGCTTGCGTTGGATTTCTCTTGAAGAGGAAAGGGTGATGCAGCAAAGTAGCGTAGGTATTTCCCTTAGTTTTGAGAACCAAGGTATCAATCCAGTAGGAGACGATGCACAAGTCACCGAATACCTGCACATACAATCAAGAACTTGCAACCAACACGATAAAGGGGTTGTTAATCCCTTCACGGTCACTCGTAAAAGTGAGATCTAATAGAGATAGATAAACGGTAAAGTAAATATTTTTGGTATTTTTGGTTTATAGATTGGAAAGTAAAGATTGCAAAAAGTAGATCAGAAACTAGCAAGATGTAAACGAGATTCAATAATATGGAAAAGAGACCCGGGGGCCATAGGTTTCACTAGTGGCTTCTTCCAAGATAGCATATATTACGGTGGGTGAACAAATTACTGCCGAGCAATTGATAGAAAAGTGCATAATTATGATGACATCTAAGGCAATGATCATGAACATAGGCATCACGTCCGTGTCAAGTAGACCGACTCCTGCCTGCATGTACTAATATTACTCTACCCATCGACCGCTATCCAGCATGCATCTAGAGTATTAAGTTCATAAAGAATGGAGTAACGCATTAAGTAAGATGACATGATTAGAGGAATTAACTCAAGCAATATGATGAAAACCCCATCATTTTATCCTCGATGGCAACAATACAATACGTGTCTTGCTGCCCCTACTGTCACTGGGAAAGGACACTGCAAGATTGAACCCAAAGCTAAGCACTTCTCGCATTGCAAGAAAGATCAATCTACTAGGCCAAACTAAACCTATAATTCAAAGAGACTTGCAAAGCTATCAAATCATGCATATAAGAATTCAGAGAAGAACGTAATAATATTCATAGATAATCTTAATCATAAATCCACAATTCATCGGATCTCGGCAAACACATCGCAAAAGAGTATTACATCAAATACATCTCCAAGAACATCGATGAGAACTTGGTATTAAGAATCAAAGAGAGAGAGGAAGCCATCTAGCTAATAACATCGACCCGAAGGTCTGTGGTAAACTACTCACGCTTCATCGCAGAGGTAATGGTGTTGATGTAGAAGCCCTCCATGATCGAATCCCCCTCCGGCAGGACGCCGGAAAAGGCCCCAAGATGGGATCTCACGGGTATAGGAGGTTGTGGCGGTGGAAAAGTGGTTTCGTGGCTCTCCTGGATATTTTTAGGGTATGAGAGTATATATATAGGCGAAAGAAATAGGTTAGGGGAGCTACAAGGGGCCCACGAGGGTGGGGGGAGTGCCCTACCCCCTGGGCGCGCCCTCCTGCCTCGTGGCCGCCTTGTTGACTCTCCGACTTCATATCCAAGTCTTCTGGTTTGCTTTCGGTCCAAGAAAGATCATCGCAAAGGTTTCATTCCGTTTGGACTCCATTTGGTATCCCTTTTCCGCAAAACTCTAAAATAGGCAAAACACATAAACTGGCACTAGGCCCTCGGTTAATAGGTTAGTCTCAAAAGTAATATAAGATAGCATATTAAAGCCCATTAAACATCCAAAACAGATAATATAATAGCATGGAACAATCAGAAATTATAGATACGTTGGAGACGTATCAAGAGCTCCCTTGCATGTGGGGCACGAGAACATTCCATGCACAGCCAACAAATAGCGCATACGCTAGTGAGTCATGCGTCAAGTACATGTACCAGACACGCAATATGAAGTTCTTTTTGCTAAAGGTGTCGTATGTCTTTAACCCATTATCCCAGGCTTCTTGCAATTCGCCCTTCAGCGGTTACATATACACATTCATATTCTTCCCTGGATAGTTGGGTCCTGGAATTATCAACATCAGTAAAATGTTCTTTCTTTGCATAATCTGTCCGGGTGGATATTGAGTGGAATTACAAATATGGGCCAACAACTGTATTGGGTTGCCGTCAGACCAAAAACACTGAACCCATCCGTGCTTATGGCGACTCGAGGATGCCTCTGATCTGCCGCTTTGTTGCCATGTAATGCATCGAAGCGCTTCCACGCTTCACCGTCTGATGTGTGAACCATCATCAACTTCCCATCTGCATCTAGTTGGGTTCTTTTTCCTGTTTTGTGCCATGTCATCTGTCTTGCCGTCTCTTCGACCATGAAAAGACGTTGAAGTCTTGGTACGATTGGCATAGACCAAAGAACATTAACGGGGATTTGGGTCTACGTCTTCTCACCCATACCGTTGTCTACCACAGCATACCTGGATGACTTGCAAATGGGACAATAGTTCAAGTCCGCATACTGAAGCCTAAATAAGGCACATCCATTCTCACAGGCATGTATCTTCTCATAGGGCATCTTAAGAGCATGGAGGATTTTGTCTCACTGGTACAGATTTGCAGGTAGGACATGGCCTTTGGGTACAAAACATCCAAATACTGTCATCATGGCGTCGTAGCATTCTCTACCCTAGTTGAATTGAGCCTCCAGAGCCATTATTTGTGAGATGGCATCCAGCTGACAAAGCTCAGTGTGCTCGTGGAGAGGACGTTGCTACCTCTTGAGCTTGCGTTGGTTTTTCCCTTGAAGAGGAAAGGGTGATGCACCAAAGTAACGTAAGTATTTCCCTCAGTTTGAGAACGAAGGTATCAATCCAGTAGGAGACAACACACAAGTCACCAAATACCTGCACAAACAATCAACAACTTACACCCAACGCGATAAAGGGGTTGTCAATCACTTCACAGTCACTTGCAAAAGTGAGATATGATAGAGATAGATAAACGGTAAAGTAAATATTTTTGGTTTATAGATCGGAAAGTAAAGGATTGCAAATAGTAGATCGGAAACTAGTAAGATGTAAAAGAGATTCAATATAATGGGAAGAGATACGGGGGCCATATGTTTCACTAGTGGCTTCTCTCAAGATAGCAAATATTATGGTGGGCGAACAAATTACTGCCAAGCAGTTGATAGAAAAGCGCAAAGTTATGATGATATCTAAGGAAATGATCATGAATAGGCATCACGTCCGTGTCAAGTAGACCGAAAAGATTTTGCATCGACCGACTCTTGCTTGCATCTAGAGCATTAAATTCATAAAGAACAGAGTAACGCATTAAGTAAGATGACATGATATAGTGGAATTAACTCAAGCAATATGATGAAAACCTCATCTTTTTCCTTGATGGCAACAATACAATACGTGCCTTGCTGCCCCTACTGTCACTGGAAAGGACACTGCAAGATTGAACCCAAAGCTAAGCACTTCTCCCATTGCAAGAAAGATCAATCTAGTAGGCCAAACTAAACCGATAATTCAAAGAGACTTGCAAATATATCAAATCATGCATATAAGAATTCAGAGAAGAACCAAAAAATATTCATAGATAATCTAATCATAAATCCATAAATCATCGGATCTCGGCAAACACAACGTAAAATAATATTACATCGAATAGATCTCCAAGAACATCGAGGAGAACATGGTATTGAGAATCAAAGAGAGAAGAAGCCATATAGCTACTAGCTATGGACCCAAAGGTCTGTGGTAAACTATTCATGCGTTATCGGACAGGCAATAGTGTTGATGAAGAAGCCCTCCATGATCAAATCCCCCTCCGGTAGGACGCCGGAAAACGCCCCTAGATGGGATCTCACTGGTACAGAAGGTTGCGGCGGTGGAAAAGTGGTTTCATGGCTCTCCTGGATACTTTTAGGGTATAAGAGTATATATAGGCAAAGAAGCTAGGTCAGGGGAGCTAGGAGGGGCCCACGAGATAGGGGGGCGTGCCCTACCCCCTGGGCGCGCCCTCCTGCCTCGTGGCTGCCTCGTTGCATCTCCGACTTCATCTCCAAGTCTTCTGGTTTCCTTCTGGTCCAAGAAAGATCATCGCAAAAGTTTCATTCCGTTTGGACTCCGTTTGGTATTCCTTTTCTGCGAAACTCTAAAATAAGCAAAAAAACATAAACTGGCACTAGGCTCTCGGTTAATAGGTTAGTCCCAATAATAATATAAGATAACATATAATTTCCTATTAAACATCCAAAACAGATAATATAATAGCATGGAACAATAAAAAAATATAGATATGTTGGAGACGTATCAAGCATCCCCAAGCTTAATTCCTGCTCATCCTTGAGTAGGTAAATGATAAAGACATATTTTTTTATGTGGAATGCTACCTAACATATTTATCCATGTAATTTTCTTTATTGTGGCATGAATGTTTAGATCTGAAAGAATCAAAACAAAAGTTTAATATTGACATAAAAACAGTAATACTTCAAGCATACTAACAAAGCAATATGTCTTCTGAAAATAACATGGCCAAAGAAATCTATCCCTACGAAATCATATAGTCTGGCTATGCTCTATCTTCATCACAAAAAATATTTAAATTATGCACAACTCCGGTTTCAGCCAAGCAATTGTTTCATACTTTAGTATTCTCAAACTTTTTCAACTTTCACGCAATACATGAGCGTGAGCCATGGACATATATAGCACTATAGGTGGAATAGAATGGTGGTTGTGGAGAAGACAAAAAAGGAGTAAGATAGTCTCACATCAACTAGGCATATCAACGGGCTATGGAGATGCCCATCAATTGATATCAATGTGAGTGAGTAGGCATTGCCATGCAACGGATGCACTAGAGCTATAAGTGTATGAAATCTCAAAAAGAAACTAAGTGGGTGTGCATCCAACTTGCTTGTTCACGAAGACCTAGGGCATTTTGAGGAAGCCCATCATTGGAATATACAAGCCAAGTTCAATAATGAAAAATTCCCACTAGTATATGAAAGTGACAAAATAAGAGACTCTCTATCATGAAGATAATGGTGCTAATTTGAAGCACAAGTGTGGAAAAAGGATAGTAACATTGCCCCTTCTCTCTTTTTCTCACATTTTTTCATTTGGGCCTTCTCTTTCTTTTTTTTGGCCTCTTTTTTTTCGTCCGGAGTCTCATCCCGACTTGTGGGAGAATCATAGTCTCCATCATCCTTTCCTCACATGGGACAATGCTCTAATAATGAAGATCATCACACTTTTATTTACTTACAACTCAATGCTTAGATCAAAATATGACTCTATGTGAATGCCTCCGGTGGTGTACCGGGATGTGCAATAAATCAAGAGTGACATGTATGAAAGAATTATGTACGGTGGCTTTGCCACAAATACGATGTAAACTGCATGATCATGCAAAGCTATATGACAATGATGAAGCGTGGCATAATAAACATAATAGTGGAAAGTTGCATGGCAATATATCTTAGAATGGCTATGAAAATGCCATAATAGGTAGGTATGGTGACTGTTTTGAGGAAGGTATATGGTGGGTGTATGGTACCAGCGAAAGTTGCACGACACAAGAGAGGCTAGCAATGGTGGAAGGGTGAGAGTGCGTATGTTCCACGGACTCAACATTAGTCATAAAGAACTCACATACTTATTGCAAAAATCTATTAGTCATCAAAACAAAGTACTACGTGCATGCTCCTAGGGGAAGTAGGATTTAACCATCATGCAATACCGACCTCCACACAACGGATGACAATCAATAAATAAATAATGCTCCAACTTCATCACATAACGGTTCACCATATGTGCATGCTACGAGAATCACAAAATTTAACACAAGTATCTCTCAAATTAACAACTACTCCACTAGCATGACTCTAATATCACCATCTTCATATCTCAAAACAATCATAAAGAATCAAACTTCTCATAGTATTCAATGCACTTTATATGAAAGTTTTTATTATATCCATCTTGGATGCCCATCATATGAGGACTAGTTTTATAACCCAAGAAAATTACTATGCTGCTATAAAAGACTCTCAAAATAATATAAGTGAAGCATGAGAGTTCAACAACTTCTATAAAATAAAGCCACCGCCATGCTCTAGAAAGATATAAGTGAAGTACTAGAGCAATATTTCCTAGCTCAAAAGATATAAGTGAAGCACATAGAGTATTCTAATAAATCACGATTCATACGTGTCTCTCCCAAAAGGTGTGTACAGCAAGGATGATTGTGGTAAACTAGAAAAAGCAAAGACTCAAATCATATAAGACGCTCCAAGCAAAAAACACATATCATGTGGTGAATAAAAATATAGCCTCAAGTGAAGTTATCGATAGACGAAGACAAAAGAGGGGATGCCTTCCGGGGCATCCCCAAGCTTAGGATTTTGGTTGTCCTTGAAATATTACCTTGGGGTGCCTTGGGCATCCCCAAGCTTAGGCTCTTGCCACTCCTTATTCCATAGTCCGTCAAATTCTCACCCAAAACTTGAAAACTTCACAACACAAAACTCGACAAAAAATCTCATGACCTCCGTTACTATAAGAAAATAAATAACCACTTTAGGATATTGTTGCAAACTCATTCTTAATTTATATTGGCGTAATATCTACTGTATTCCAACTTTTCCATGGTTCATACCCTCCCCGATACTAACCATCGATTCATCAAAATAAGCAAACAACACGCGAAAAACAGAATCTGTCAAAAACAGAATAGTTTGTACTAATATGTAACTCTCGAATACTTATGTAACTCCAAAAGTCCATACAAATTAGGAAAGCCTGAGAAATTTGTGTACCAATTCATCAAAAAAAGAATCAGATCAAAATCACATTTCTGTTAATTTTCAAAACTAATTTACGAAGCGCAAAAGTTTCTGATTTTCAGCAGAATCAACACAACTATCACCGTATGCTACCCTAAAGGTTCAACTTGGCACAAACACTAATTAAAACATAAAACCACATCTAAATAGAGGCTAGATGAATTATTTATTACTATACAGGAACAAAAAGCAAAGAACAAAAATAAAATTGGGTTGCCTCCCAACAAGCGCTATTGTTTAATGCCCTTAGCTTGGCATAAAAACACGAATAGATCTAGGTATTGCCATCTTTGGTATGCAATCCTTCAATTGAAGACGTATAATTCTTAGGAGACTCTTTGGTTTTATCAATGATCAAAATCCTAGGCAAGAAATCGATAAATTCATTCGTGGCAAAAGGTTCCTTAATAATATCGAAAAGATTGGGGTGAACACTTACTAGAAGGTTCACCCTTATTCCTAGGAACGTAAATAAACTTGGAAACTTTGGCAGGAGGATGATTTGAAGTACTTTTAATAGCAGAAAAAGAGGAACCCAAGTTGGTAATAATATCTTCGAGTTTATCAATTCTAATAGAATCTTGATCTATCTTTTCATTAACTATGGGTTCCTTTTCACTAAGATTCTTTCGAGTAACTCCTACCTTAGATCCATATTGAGTAATTTCATTATGAATATTTTTATTAAATTTTCAATCGACTCTACAGTAGCAATTTTGTTCTCAATAATATCAAGTCTTTGCATCACATGTTCCAAGGTTAAAATAGTTCCATTGACCAAAAGAGGTGGTGGGCCTAACAAATCTATCATGGCGTTATAAGAATAAAAAGTATGGCTTCCCAAGAAATTGGGAAATTCCCTCCGGTAATGGTGTCAAGAACATATCTCTTCCAAGTAGTAATGCCCACATAAAAATTGCAGACAAGAACGGAAGTAGATTGCTTTCTAGTATATCTATTTTGAGCATTGCAAGTTGTATACCAAGCATCTTTTAGATTTTCTCCCTCCTTTGTTTAAAATTGAGGACTTCATTATCAGGAGTACTGACAATGATAGGAGGACTAGCCATGAAGGCGAATCAAGCGATCTAACACACGATCACACAAGAAGCAAACGAAAAAGACGAACGGGAGAGGGGCGAAGAAAAGGCAAAAAAAAATTGAAAATCGTTTTGGAGGAGGGGGAGAGGAAAACGAGAGGTGAATGAAGAATAATGTAATGCAAGGGAGAAGATTTTATGATGGGTACTTGGTATGGCTTGACTTGACGAAGATCTCCCCGGCAATGGCACCAGAAATCATTCTTGCTACCTCTTGAGCTTGCGTTGGTTTTTCCCTTGAAGAGGAAAGGGTGATGTAGCAAAGTAGCGTAAGTATTTCCTTCAGTTTGAGAACCAAGGTATCAATCCAGTAGGAGATAACGCACAAGTCACCGAATACCTGCACAAACAACCAACAACTTGCACCCAACGCGATAAAGGGGTTGTCAATCCCTTGACGGTCACTTGCAAAAGTGAGATCTAATAGAGATAGATAAATGGTAAAGTAAATGTTTTTGGTATTTTTGGTTTATAGATCGGAAAGTAAAGGATTGTAAAATAGTAGATCGAAACTAGTAAGATGTAAAAGAGATTCAATATAATGGAAAAGAGACCCGGGGGCGATAGGTTTCACTAGTGGCTTCTCTCAAGATAGAAAATATTATGGTGGGTGAATAAATTACTGTCGAGCAATTGATAGAAAAGCACAAAGTTATGACGATATCTAAGGTAATGATCATGAACATAGGCATCACGTCTATGTCAAGTAGACCGAAATGATTTTGCATCTACTACTATTACTCCACACATCGACCAAGTCCTGCCTGCATCTAGAGTATTAAGTTCATAAAGAACAGAGTAACACATTAAGTAAGATGACATGATGTAGAGGAATTAACTCAAGCAATATGATGAAAACCCCATCTTTTTATCCTCGATGGCAACAATACAATACGTGCCTTGCTGCCCCTACTGTCATTGGGAAAGGACACCGCAAGATTGAACCCAAAGCTAAGCACTTCTCCCATTGCAAGAAAGATCAATCTAGTAGGCCAAACTAAATCGATAATTCGAAGAGACTTGCAAAAATATCAAATCATGCATATAAGAATTCAGAGAAGAACCAAATAATATTCATAGATAATCTGATCGTAAATCCACAATCCATCGGATCTCGGCCAACACACCACAAAAGAATATTACATCGAATAGATCTCCAATAACATCGAGGAGAACACGGTATTGAGAATCAAAGAGAGAGAAGAAGCCATCTAGCTACTAGCTATGGACCCGAAGGTCTATGGTAAACTACTCACGCTTCATCGGAGAGGCAATGGTGTTGATGAAGAAGCCCTCTATGATCGAATCCCCCTCCGGCAGGACACCGAAAAAGGCCCCTAGATGGGATCTCACAGGTACAGAAGGTTGCGGCGGTGGAAAAGTTGTTTCGTGGCTCTCCTAGATGTTTTTAGGGTGTAAGATTATATATAGGCGAATGAGCTAGGTCAGGGGAGCTACAAGGGGCCCACAAGGTAGGGGGCGTGTCCTACACCCTGGGCATGCCCTCCTGCTTCGTGGCCACCTTGTTACGTCTCCGACATCATCTCCAAGTCTTCTGGTTTCCTTCTGGTCCAAGAAAGATCATCGCGAAAGTTTCATTCCGTTTGGACTCCGTTTGGCATTCCTTTTCTGCGAAACTCTAAAATAGGAAAAAATACAGAAACTGGCACTGGGCTCTCGGTTAATAGGTTAGTCCCAGAAATAATATAAAATAGCATATAAATGCCTATTAAACATCGAAAACAGATAATATAATAGCATGGAACAATCAAGAATTATAGATACGTTGGAGACGTATTAGACGTTTTGAGGACTCCAACATTTCATTGAAGGCCTTTGCAGATTCCTCCATCTCATCGTCTTAGTCCCGGGCATCATCAAAGTCTTGCACCTTGTCTTGCATCTTGGTACCATGCTCGTCAGTCCAACGACGGAGCACCTCAGCTCTGGCACGTTGGGCAGACTAGCCATGAAATGTCCACACCGTATAATCTGGCATAAAACCCCTCTTCTGCAGGTGTTTGCCCATTTCATCCTCTGTCCTCTTGTGCCAATTGTTGCACCCGGCACAGCGGCACCATGTATTACTCTGGACATATGCAAATGCGGCTCTCATAAACCATTCAATGGTCATGTCTTTCTGACTATTGTGACCGGTGTACATCCACGCACGATCACTCATCTTGCCTAGCTACTGGACACATAAGAAATATCTATATATATATATATATATTAGCATGTACATATTCATCAGTTAATGGAGTTTGTCACTTTTATTATGTCCATGCAACCTAGACGCTAATAGGCAAAGATAGGTCCTAATCCCACCCGAGTATGTGTAGATTGGGTTCGTTTTCCCATGCTTTGCTCCAGGTCCGACGCAAAATTTCGGCAACGCCTCTCCGTTGTTCTCCTGATACACGCCTCTCCGTCTTCTTCTTCTTCTTCTTCTTCTTCTTCTTCTTCTTCTTCTTCTTCTTCTTCTTCTTCTTCTTCTTCTTCTTCTTCTTCTTCTTCTTCTTCTTCTTCTTCTTCTTCTTCTTCTTCTTCTTCTTCTTCTTCTTCTTCTTCTTCTTCTTCTTCTTCTTCTTCTTCTTCTTCTTCTTCTTCTTCTTCTTCTTCTTCTTCTTCTTCTTCTTCTTCTTCTTCTTCTTCTTCTTCTTCTTCTTCTTCTACTTCTTCTTCTTCTACTTCTTCTTCTACTTATTGTTTTTTTTTCATTTTCATCATCATCATCTTCTTCTTCTTCTTCTTCTTCTTCTTCTACTACTACTACTACTACTACTTCTTTTTTTCATCTTTCTTGTTTATTCTAAAAAATAGAAAAAACGTAAACTAAACTATAAACTAAATTTAACCTAAACTAAACTAAATTAACCTAAACTAACCTTACGTAAACTAAACTAAACAAACATAAACTAAATCTAAAAAAATGGGAAAAAACAAAAGAACTCACCACGAGGAGGTGCGGGGAGGCGGCGCCCGGGCGTGGCGGTCAGCGACGGGGCTGGTGGCCAGGCGGCTCAGACTGAGGTGGGGCGGGGCAGGCGGCCGACAATGGGTGGCAGGGCGGCAAGGCGACCAGCATGTGGGTGGCGGCTCGGGCATGGTGGGCGGCCAGCAAAGGGGTGGCGGAGGCTGCTGGGCAGGCCGGTCGTCGATGGGGGTGGCTCGGGGAGGCGGCGGCTCGGGCATGGGGACGGGGCGGGGCTGGTCGCCGGGGCGGCGGGGGCACATGGGCGGGGCAGGTTTCCGGGGCGACGACGCAGGTGTGGTGAGGGGAGAGAGAGAGAGGGATCGGGCGCGGGCGCTGGCCTTTAGATAGGTCATAGCTCTTTGTCGTCTGCTAGCAGACAACAAAGAAAGTGGCCGTTAGGTGGTTCAAGCTAGTGGGCCACCCTCCCTCTTTGTTGTCTGCTAGCAGACGATAAAGCTTCTATGTCGTCCGCTAGCTGACGGCAAAGAGCTGGCTGACGGCAAACATGATCTTTGCCATCAGTATAACGCACTTTCAATTGGTATCAGAGCAAGGTACTCCCTTGTTCTGTGTGATTTTGGTTTAACCACCTGGAGTTTTAGTTATGTCGACCGCAGGTATGAAGAAAGTGACATGCCCTATCTTTGACGGTCACGATTATCCCAAGTGGAAGGCCATGATGAGGAAGCGCCTCATGGCAATGGACAGCAAGCTGTGGACCGTCACTGAAATTGGTCTTACTGACCTATGCAAAATAGCGAACGCAGATGATATTCGCAAGTTCACTCGTCTTGATATCATGGCGAAGGACATCATCTGTTCGTGCCTATCTAGAGATGAATTCAAGCGCATTATGCATCTTTGCAATGCGAAGCTTATCTGGGACCGAATCTCCTCGTCTATGAAGGTCATCGAACCCGTCATGATCCATGGTTTGAGGACTTCAAGGAATCTCTCAAAACGATGACTTTCGAACCAGAATCATCATCTTCTGCATCATGTCTCATGGCAAAGGGTGTCGAGGTAACCGAATGTTCCTCATCTGAATTTAGTATTTGTGAATCTGATGATGATATTGAACCTAGCTATACCAAACTTGTTTGCATTGCCACCAAACAACAACACGCCTTTGGAAAAGGTTCAAAACATGCTAGATAAGAGTGATGATATGTTAGGTGAAGAAATGGATCGCACTAAAACCCCGATCGAAAATCTTGAGACTTGGTCTAGGTTTGACAGCCTTCAAGGTCATCATAACACTCTCTTGTCTGATCATGAGAAACTTTCTTATGAATTTCTTCAAAGAAAGCAAGATCTTGAGAAGCTAAGAGTGAGTTACGAAGATCTTCAGAAGGAGCGCAATTCATTACTTGCTCAACAAATCAGCGCTTCGCAGGAAGAATTTGTTCCTCCATGCTTAAAGTGCATTGAACGTGAATCTGCTAATTCTTCACCTGAATGTTCAAATGCTTCAACTGTTACAAATTCTTCACCTGCCTCTGCTATCACTAATTCCTCATCTGAGGACATTGCAAGTATCACTGACGATGCAGGGCTAAAGGAATTGTACATGACAGGCATGTAAAAAAGCCTCAAAGGGCATCAGACTCTTTGTGATGTGCTTAAAAAGCAGATCCTCAACAGGAACCCTAGGAAAGAGGGTATTGCCTTTGAGAGGAAACTCAATCTTGATGGAACATATTGGAAGCCCGAGCGGTATCCCAAAACCTCATGGGTTGCTGCAAAGGGACCTCCAGTTGATCCATCTAACTTATCCGGCTTTACATGCGAATCTCCTCATTCTTCCAATGAGTCATTTGACTCCAACTATAAACTGTTCAAAAATCAGAATGGTGAAGTATTTGCTAGATATGTTGGCACTAACTGCAGGAACGGTTCCCCTATGAAGAAAATCTAGGTTCCCAAGAAGTGCCTTGAAATCTTCAGGTGAATGTCCTCATGACACCACCTGTGAAGAATAGGAACCCTAGATCAAACTCTTCATATGGACCAAATTCTTCATATGGATCCAAGTCCTCATATGGACCAAATTCCTCACGTGGATCAAATTCCTCAAATGGATCAAAGTACTCAAATGATTATCATCGTGCTAACAACTCTGTCTCGCAGGGTAGAGCTAAGGGCTATGAATATGTGCATTATTCTTCAAACCAATATGTTCATAAGTCCTCGAAGAATTTCTCTGCTTATTCATATGCTTACCCTAACCCCTCTTATGTGAAACGAAATGGATTGGCCTCTATGCCACCATTCTCCTATGGTGCTCGCAGAGTGATGAACTCTTTGCCACCCCTTCAGCCAGGGTGGTGAAGAAAAGAACTAACCTCTTCTGTAGGGTCAGGTCTCGGGCGATGCTTTAAACGTCTCAAGAATTTCTTTGAGGGGCCTAACAAAATGCACGAAAGGACGCAGGCTAATCATGACGAAATGAACTTTCATTTCACACGTCCTCATCTTGCTTATCTGTTATAACGCTCGATGAAATTCATCTGATGAACTTGATATCATATTCTTCACCGATGAAGTATATGAGATCGTAAGTTGCACTAATTCATACCGTAGGATGATCAACCCAAAGCCACTGAGTGGGTTCTCGATAGTGGATGTACAAATCACATGACTGGTGACAAGAATCTATTGATGGATGCTCCCTTATCACCGTCCCATCTGAAGCATATCATCTTTGCTGACAAAGGCAAAAGTCAGGTATTGTGTCTTGGTAAGGTTGCGATCTCTAAGGACATACACATGGACAAAGTCATGCTTGTTGAGTCCTTAGGATACAACCTCATGTCAGTCTCAATGCTTTGTGATCTTGATATGGTTGTTATCTTTGGCAAGTATCGTTGTGTTGTGATTATGGAAGTCGACAATTCCAAAGCCTTCAAGGCTTTAGGAGAGGAGACTTGTATATTGTTGATTTCTCTACAGGACCACAACCCGCCGTGTGTCTACTTGCAAAAGCTTCAGAAGGCTGGCTATGGCATCGACGACTTGGTCACGCAAGCATGAGGAATTTGAACACGCTTGCAAAGAAGAAGCATGTCATTGGCATTGAGAATGTCAAATTCCTCAAGGATCACTTGTGCGGAGCCTGTGAAGCTGGAAAAATGACCAAGGCCAAGCATCCAGCAAAGACTATCATGACCACTACTCGTCCCTTTGAATTGCTTCACATGGACCTCTTTGGTCCTAATCATTACTCAGCTGTTACTAATGACGCATCTCTATATGGCTTTGTTATTGTTGATGATTACTCTCGTTACACATGGGTACACATTGTTACTTACAAAAATGAAGTGCAGGAAGTCTTCAAACGATTTTCCTCGAGGGCTTCAACTAACTTTGGTGTGAAGATCAGACACATCAGAAGTGACAATGGAACTGAGTTCAAGAATTCGGTCTTGATGCCTATCTTGATGAACTTGGTATTACTCATGAGTTATCTGCTCCCTATACTCCTCGTGAGAATGGCGTCGTGGAGCGCAAGAACAGAACTCTTGTTGAGATGGCTCGCACTATGCTTGATGAATACAAAATGCCTAGTTGTTTTTGGATCGATGCAATTGATACCGCGTGCCACATCATCAACAGAGTATATCTTCACAAATTCTTCAAGAAGACTGCCTATGAGCTCCTCACTGACAAGAAACCAAATGTGAGTTATTTCAAAGTCTTCGGTGCTAAATGCTGGATTAGAGATCCTCATCACAATTCTAAATTTGCACCGAAAGCACATGAAGGTTTTATGCTTGGTTACGGAAAGGACTCGCACACGTACAGAGTCTTCAACATCGCTCTTCACAAGATTGTTGACACTGTAGATGTGCGGTTTGATGAAACTAATGGCTCGCAAAGAGAGCACCTACCTTCTGTGTTAGATGAACGAGCACCTGAGGAATCTATCAGGTTCAAGGCAACTGAGGATGTCATTCCTACTGAAGAATCTGCTGAAGAATTCATTCTCAGACGCTGAAGAACGTCGAGCTGATGCACCTGAAGATAATGCTGAAGACAATGGTGCTGAGGAAAATGATCAAATTCCTCGACGACAACCTGCTCATCCTCGCGTTGCAAAAGAAGTACAAGTTGACAAGATCATCGATGACATTGAAGCGCCAGGTCCTGTCACACGCTCAAAAGCTTCACATTTATCTAACTTTTGTGGGCACTATGCTTTTGTCTCTATCACAGAGCCCACTAAGGTAGATGAAGCATTTCGGAGCCCGAGTGGATTCAGGCCACGCAAGAAGAATTACATCGATTCGAGCTCAACAATGTCTGGGAACTGGTCAAACGTCCAGATCCTCGCAAGCATAATATCATTGGCATAAAGTGGATCTACCGCAACAAGCAAGATGAAAATGGCCTTGTGGTGAGGAATAAGACACGACTTGTAGCTCAAGGCTACAAACAGGTTGAAGGAATTGATTTCGATGAAACTTTTGCACCTGTTGCTAGACTTGAGTCTATTCGCATATTACTCGCCTATGCTAACCATCACAATATCACTTTATATCAAATGGATGTGAAAAGTGCATTCCTCAATGGTAAGCTTGAGGAAGAAGTATATGTTGCTCAACCCCTGTGTTTTGAAGATCCAAAGAATCCCGACAAAGTCTTCAAACTCAACAAGGCCCTCTATGGTCTCAAACAAGCCCCACGGGCGTGGTATGATACATTGAAGGAATTCTTCGTGAAGAATGGCTTCACACCCGGTTCACTCGACCCTACTCTCTTTACTAAATCATATGATGGTGAACTGTTTGTGTGCCAAATATATGTTGATGATATTATCTTTGGCTGTACTGACCAACGTTATAGTGATGAATTTGCCTATATGATGAGTGAAGAATATCAAATGTCTATGATGGGAGAGTTGAAATTCTTCTTAGGTCTTCAAATTCGTCAACAACACAATGGTATATTCATATCTCAGGAGAAATACCTCAAAGATGTCCTGAAGAAATTCGGCATGCAAGATTGCAAAGGCGTCAAAATTCCTATGCCCACAAATGGCAATCTATGCACTGATGAAAATGGTATTGACTTCGATCACAAGGTATACCGCTCCATGATAGGTTCTATATTGTACATATGTGCATCTAGGCCAGATATAATGCTTAGTGTTTGCATGTGTGCCCGATTTCAAGCTACACCAAGGAATCACACCATAAGGCTGTGAAGCATATTCTTCGATATCTAGCTCACACACCAACACTAGGATTATGGTACCCCAAGGGCTCTACTTTTGATCTCATTGGATATTCTGACTCTGACTATGCTAGTGATCGTGTGGACCGCAAGTTAACATCTGGTACTTGTCATTTCCTCGGACTATCTTTAGTCTGTTGGTCCTCGAAGAAATGTAACTGTATCACCGTCTCATGCGGAAGCTGAATACATTGCTGGCTCATGTTGTGCTCAATTGTTGTGGATGAAGCAAACTCTCAAGGACTACGACATCAACGTGAAGAATGTGCCTCTCATCGTGACAATGAGAGTGCCATCAAGATTGCTCACAACCCAGTTCAGCACTCGAAGACAAAGCACATTCAAATTCGTCATCATTTTCTTCGTGATCATGTGTTGAAGGGCGACATATCCATCGAGCATGTGAAGACTGAAGAACAACTAGCCGATATCTTCACAAAGCCCTTGGATGAGAATAGATTTAGCAAGTTGCGGTGTGAGCTAAATATCTTAGAATCTTCGAATGTTCTTTGAAAAGGACACACATCCTGACACTTATGCAAAATTGATGACTTAGATGTGCAACACATGAAGAAACGTTTTACTTCAATCAATGAAGAATAACACTCTAAGTGTGAAGAAATTAATGAAGAATTTGATTCTCAGAACCCTCACGACAATTGTAATGCGGTGTCTGAAATCATCATTCTTATACGGTGGGACACGCCACCACCAAAGTTGAAAAATCTTCAATTTGAGTTTTTCCTCAGTTTTGAAATTCTTCAGTTTTTCAAATTCTTCAACTTTTCAAAATCTTCACTATTTCCGTAGTTTTTGTTCATTAGCTATATATATATATATATATATATATATATATATATATATATATATGTGTTTATGTCCTCTACAACATTCACTTATGGCTATTTCTTCAAGTCGCTTTTCGCTAAGTGAATGTGATCGGACCCTTTACCCTCTATGCTATACTCAACCCAATCTATTCACAAATTCTTCATGTGCGTTCTATTTGAAACTCGTTCAAAATCTTCACTGAGTCCTTGTCAGCTGAAGAAATTGCAAACGGAACTTTAAAACTGATCTTATCCAAACTTTCGGTTTTGCCTCTCAAACCGTTCCGCATCCCATGATGCATTATTTTATTCACCCACGATCGTACACGATCTCCACTACACAGTACGTGGGTGACACATGTCGTGAGAAGGAGAATGGTCAGGGGCATGTTCGTCCTAAAACTTAGGGCAAACAGTTTTTCACTGCCTCTATAAATACCCTCTCCTCATCCTCACTTCTTTTACTCCGCTCGACCTCTCTCTCCCGCTCGAGCTCCTCAAACCCTAGCGCCACTGCTACTCCATCGTCGCCGGTGAGGAAGAGCTTCGTTGCCTCGACCTCGTCGCCGTCGTACTCACACCGGTTGCGGAAATCCTCAATCCGCCGCCGCCGTAGCTGTCTTCTTCCGCCAAGTTAGGGCGTGGAAGATCTGAACTGACGAACTTCCCAACTATTCTTCTTAGTTCGTCGTGTTCCTCATTTCGGGTAATTAAAAGTTACTTTTATTACTCGCTTTGATTCTCAAACCTACCTGAAAATCTTCAACGGTGTTTATTCTTCAAATCTTCACACATATGAACACCTCAAACAAAATATGCTCTTGATTCGTTTCTCTAAGCAACGATTTTCTTCAAGATTCCTCAATTGTGTGGATCCTCGATCTATACAACTCTGGAACCTAAGACAAAGATCGCTTATGAAATTCTTCAAGGCTCATCTGGTTAAATTCCTCAAACTAGTTGTTTTTGAAAAACCTTCTGAGAACGCATATGACCTCTCCAAATTCCTCGCAACTATACTGCTCACGGTACTCATGTCCGCCGCTGAATCACTAGGTTCTCATCAACTTAACTCATTAGCAGCGTTCCTTGAAGAAAATTTGCATACTTCTTCAGAGAATACTTTTGGTCAAATTCCTCACCACAAGAATATGGCAGAAGGAAAGAAGCCACAGAAAGGAGGAAAGAGGCCTGAGGTCATGACTGCGTTTATCCCTGAGGAAATATATGCTGATTATTGCACACCTGATGAAGCCGAGTTCGGCAAAGAAAACATAAATCAGCGCAAGGTGCGCATTCAAAGGATTGAACGGAGAGGGCAAGGGAATGGAGGGAGTACCGATATGTAACTCCAAAGTACATGAAGAAATTCACACTCAATCCTCCATGCCCAAGAGCTCCATTGGCACCTGGTCAAGAAGCTGACCCCACCAGCATCAAGCGTGGTGAGGACTTTCCTGAAGAATGGGCCAAGCGCCAAGCCAAATTGGCAAGAAAAGCCAACGAGGCAGTGAGGAAATTCAATGAGGACTCTGCTACTGCTGCTGCCACTGAGGCCTCTATCAAGCCAAGAAAATCTATGGCAAAGAAGCCCGCACACAAGCCAAGTTCCTCAGCTGTGCCCTCACGGCCAATTCCTCATGCTGCTCCTGCTCCTCCAAAATCCTCAGCTCCTTCAAAGTCCTCAGCAGCTCGTCCCAAGTCCTCAGCAGTTCCGACAAAGTCCTCAGCACCTGTGCATCTGGCCATGTACCAAAGGACTGCAGGCTTCTCCATTGCCTCTGGTGTTTCAGCAAGTTCCTCAGCTGCACCAAAGTCTTCATCTGGCCCGACTCTGCCGAAGACCAAGGCCACAGCTGGACGAGGTCCTCGGCCTAGTCCCAAGAAGAAACAGGTTGCCTTCCAAGTGCCACCTGAAGATCATGAGGCTGATGATGACGAAATTGCGGAAATCATCAGAGATCGCCAAGAAAGGGCCGCTAGAGCCAAAGGCACATCTGTAAGCATCGCTGTTGGATCCGAGGAAAATCCTCGATTACATTGATCTCTGGCACAAGGATCCAAACACCCCAATGCCTGATTTTCATCCGACCCCTTGACAAAGTCATATGCTGACCCATTTCATCACTGAATAGAAATGGAAGTTTGAAAAGGCAAGAGAGATCAAGAAAGCTCAATACAGAAAGGAGAAGTTCCTGAAGAAAAATGTTGTCAGAATGACACCTGAGGAACTTCTCAAGGTCCAGACTGAAATTCAAGACCTCAGCAAAAACTTCGATGCTTATTATGCTGATTGGCAAGGAGCCAAGGTCAGATTAAATCAACCCGACGAAGAAGTTCACCAATGGTGCTGCCCTAACGCAACATGAAATTCCTCAGCCGGAGCCTCACCAGCCGATCCGAAGAACATGCCAAGATCACCGATGAAGTTCAGGCTGTCAAGAAAATGCCGCCTGTGGCTGATGATCCCATTCCAAATGAAGAAATTGCCGGGCATCCACTAGTGGTGCGCTCAAGAAATCGAACAAGTCGGGGCAAGCTGCGTCGATTCTTTGAAGTAAATCAACCAGATTCCTCAGCTCCTCCTGCACCAACACCAACTCCAATTCTTCCATCTGCCACTGATGTGAAAAAAACCAAGGCTGCAGAACGAGCTGCAGTGAAGAAAAGGAAAGCATCAGCTGCGTCAAGTTCTTCGGCTGCGAAGAAAATGAAGCCAATGACCAGCTCCTTTGAAAATCCTATTGATGATGTTCCAATTTCCTCCATTCCATCAAAGGACCTTGTTCCTTTTGATGAAGATTATGTGATCCCAAGCAGATCCGATGAAGAAAATCATTCTTTGCCGTCAGAGCAGATTGATGAAGAAATTGAAGTGGAAGCAATCCCTTCAACCCCAATCATTTCCTCGCCTATGCCTCAGTTCACAGCTGAAGAGGCCCGTGTTGAGGAACTTGAAGAAGATGTGGATATTGGAAGCACAATACCAGCGATGAACGATGACTTTTGTGAAAGTCAACATCCAAATTCTCCACTCTTCACCCCAATCCAACAGATACCTCAGTCCCTTGCTCCAACGGTTCAAATGGGCTCTGAAGAAACTCATCCCACTTCATCTGTCCATGAAGAAATTCCAGCCACTAGCGCTGATGAACTCGCCGCCGATCCTCGACTGCACCAGAGAGGAACAAGAAATTCCTCACTGAAGAACACGAGATTGCGATTCCAGAGGTCGTGATGCAACTCATCGACACTCCAACGCCAAAGCCAAAGAATCCCTTCTCAACAAAGCAAAAGTTCAAGGCTGAAGACTTCTTGATGAGCACGTATTCTTCATCGACTACAATCCGTATGACTCGCTCGCATAAGGAAGAGGCGTTTACGACTGCCAGTCAAGCCAATTTCTATTCCTCGGTGCTCTTCAACAAAGATAAAGTCTTCGATCATGCTCATATTCCTCATGTGGACATGGAGTCTCCGCCAGCTTTGAGCCAGTCCTCGGTGTTCTTCACGACGCAGACTTGAATTTCTGCCGACATCTGTGACTGGAATGAAGAACTCATTCTTCAATTCTATGCAACGCTGCACATCACTGGAGACGCTGAAGACGTGAACTCATGGGTATTAGACTGGATGTCTGAAAATACTCACTACAAGGCACCAGCAACTGAATTGCTTCATGCTCTACCACTCAGTCCTCCACTTGATGGTGCTCGTTGTATCTACAATGAACCAGAACTTTCAAATCACTATATGCAAGTGCTGATGAAGCCTTTGAAGCCAAGGCAGGCTCCAAGAAACAAATTCCTCGTCAAGGAATTATTGTATGTGCCTCGGACTGTCTATTGGATTCTGACGAAGACAATGAGTCCTATCAAAGGCCACGACTCAAATGATGAAGAAGTCGTTGGCATCATGAAGAATATGCTTTTCAATATCATACATGGCGTTCCCGTTAACTTCCATTATTTCTTCATGAGGACTCTGGCAAACATTGCTATGTCACCATTTGAGCTGAAGCCTTATGCGCCTTGGATAATGAGATTCATCAGGACAGGGTCTTCACTCAATTACAAGGCTGATACTCGAACCATCGCAGCTACTTGCCCCGATTGAAGTCCTCAATGATGACTCGATGACAAAGGCAAGGCTATCATTGTGGATCGATGAAGGCATTCGTCCATTGGATGGACAGTTGCAAAGCTGCATCCTACTCCACCAATGATAACTCGCCACACATGATTCTCGCCGCAAATACCTCACCAAGCAAAGTCCTCAAGCCACAAAGACTCTGTGGTGATGATCGATCGTGAGTTACTCCTCAGTCTTCATCAGAAGGTTGATCGCAATCATAAATGGGTCAAGCGTCAGTTTGGTTCAATTCTTCACAACATGACCTCAACACACAATGTCGTGAATAAAAACCACTACTACCTCGATGAAACCTTCAAACGCACCTGGGCTGTTCTTTCAAATGTCTACAACGCGGAAGAACTGACGACAATGGGTCTCAAGGAAGAATTTGACTGGTCTGCACCTCCTCCGAAGAAATACAAGAAGGTCAACGTTCCTTCCTTGGTGGTCAGCTCCTATTCTTCATCGCGTGACACTGATGAAAATGAAGACTTGGACGACACTGCGGCAGGCCCAACTACAACAACCGACCCCAACAACGCTGGCGCTCCTTCTTCAACTTGAAATTCTTCAGGGGCGTTAGTCCTCAGTTTCGATCCTTTTGGTCATTCAATGACAAAGGGGGAGAAATTTGAGTTAGTCTTCAAGTGGGTCTATTATATGGGCAATTTTCGTTAAGTTACAACTCTCGTTCTTCTGAAACTTTTATTGGATTGAGTTGTAATCTTAAACCCGATGGTGCTTTGATACTTTTGATGCACTGTGCTCTGGCACTATGCTCTGATACTTTTGATGCACTGAGCTCTGATTCTCTTGAGCTCTGATACGTTATTTTGATGCGTTATTTTGCATGCCTGTTCCTCATTAATGTTATTGCACGCATGCTGAATTTCATCAAGCACCATATTTCATCATGCATTCCAAATTCTTCATATTATATGTCAAATGCGTGTATGAATTACAAGATATAGGGGGAGATCTCCGTGATTCAACTCTTTCAAATGTGCAATGCCTCAAAAGAAAAATTCCTCACTATGCACATCTTCAGGGGGAGTTCTTCTATATCTTGCAATCAAATTCCTCAATTTCAGTATTTACACTTCATATGTTTATCCCCGTTGAAAACTTAACCTATGTTCTCATCAATCACCAAAAGGGGGAGATTGTAAGTGCATCTAGTGCCCTTAGTGATTTTGGTGTATTGAAGACTTATAGGTTAAGGGACTAATGTGTTTATGAGTGTACACAGGTCTATAAGTCTATGAGGAGTTTGATATTTACAGAGAAAGTCGACCCCTAAAAATGAAGTTCTTCGACTGAAGACTTTCATATTCTAAAGACTTTCTGAAGACTTTGAAAGTGAAGAAATTGGTTTGACCTTGAAGACTTGGTATTCATTCGAGGAACATGAAGCGTGAAGACTTTTGTTTTCGTAGTTTCTTTTTCTTTCTTGAGTCATAGGAAACACCAGATCGTTAAAGGGGGTCGAGGAAATACTAAAGAAAAATTTCCATGTGATGCTCAACTCAAAATCCTACACCTACCAATCCCTTCAAGTGAAGCCTTTGGAAATCTCATACGCTTCAGTCAATTTCTTCAAAGGATGTGAGACGAAGTTCTTCTGCTCACGAGGAATTTGTTCTGACCGAGGAGTTAGGAATTCGCCAAAGGCGGATTGCCTACACAAAGTGAGGAACATGATAGCCCCGAGTAATTTGAGATTCAAATTTCCGATATTCTTTGTCTTTGCTTGACTGTCCCAAAATATCTTATCCACCTAACGGTCATATCATTGAAGGGCATTTATGTCTTATCATGTCGGGCTGCTCCCTAGGCTATAAATAGCCGCCCCCCTACAACCACTAGCTGGTTGGCTGCTCCGAGAGAAACTTGACACTTGTCATTTGAGAGCAACCCATCCTCCGAGGACTTTGAGCGAAAATCATCGAGTGAGGAAAGACCCAAAAACCAAACCCCTACAAACCCAAAGTGATTGAGCATCACTGAAGAGATTGATCCTGCGTGGATCCGACGCTTGTTATCTTTGAAGACTGTGCTTCTTCCAGACGGTTGGGCGTCATGGTCTAGAGCATCCAAGAGGAATTGTGGATCGCCGAGTGACCAAGTATGTGAAGGTTTGGAAGTCGCCTGAAGACTTACCACGAGTGATTGGACGAGGTCTCTGTGACCTTAGTTCAAGGAGAATACAGTGAGGACTTGGTGTCCTGAGCTGCGTGCTCAGCCGACCGGGTGTCCGGACTGTGTGTCCTCGAGTTTAAATACTCGGCCGCTCCAACCAGACGCATAACCGAGACAACAGTTGGCACCGGGTCTAGCAAATCATTGTCTTCACCAACCTTCTTGGTTCTATTTCCTCAACCCTTTCATTTCCTCATTATTGTGTTGAGTGTTTGTTCATATCTATGTTTGAAGATTTTGACTGAAGACTTTCTCAATTTCCTCAGTTCAATTTCTTCAGTCTGTTTGTCTTCATCTTGTGCTATCCTGTGTTTACGCTTTCTGTACTCTTCGTTTGTCTTCATTTCATCATGATGACCATGCCCCCATTTTGTTATGCTTACTTCTGAGTACTTATTTCGCTGCAAGTAGTTCTTCGCTAAGAAATTTCCTCACCGGCAAATTCCTCAGTGAAGAATTCATAAAAATCGCCTATTCACCCCCCTCTAGTCGATATAACGCACTTTCATGTAGAAGCATTTGAAATACTTAAGAAAGCTTTGATTACTGCACCCATTGTTCAGCCACCTGATTGGAATTTACCTTTTGAAATTATGTGTGATGCTAGTGATTATGCTGTAGATGCTGTTCTAGGGCAAAGAGTTGATAAGAAATTGAATGTTATCCAGTCTGCTAGTAAGACTCTTGATACTGCCCAGAGAAATTATGCTACTACTGAAAAAGAATTCTTAGCACTTGTGTTTGCTTGTGATAAGTTTAGACCTTATATTGTTGATTCCAAACTTACTATTCACACTGATCATGCTACTATTAAATATCTTATGGAAAAGAAAGATGCTAAGCCTAGACTCATTAGATGGGTTCTCTTGCTCCAAGAATTTGATTTGCATATTATTGATAGAAAGGGAGCTGAGAACCCCATTGCAGACAACTTGTCTAGGTTAGAGAATGTTCTTGATGACCCACTACCAATTGATGATAGCTTTCCTGATGAACAATTAGCGGTCATTAATGCTTCTCGTACTACTCCTTGGTATGCTGATTATGCTAATTACATTGTTGCTAAATTAATACCACCTAGTTTCACATACCAGCAAAAGAAAAAGTTCTGTTATTATTTAAGACATTACTTCTGGGATGACCCACACCTTTATAAAGAAGGAGTAGATGGTGTTATTAGACGTTGTGTACCTGAGCATGAACAGGAACATATCCTATGCAATTGTCACTCTGAATCATATTGAGGACACCACGCCGGAGATAGAACTGCACATAAGGTATTGCAATCCAGTTTTTATTGGCCTACTCTCTTCAAAGATGCCCGTAAGTTTGTCTTGTCTTGTGATGAATGTCAAAAAATTGGTAATATTAGTAGACGTCAAGAAATGCCTATGAATTACTCTCTTGTTATTGAACTGTTTGATGTTTGGGGCTTTGATTATATGGGACCTTTTCCTGCCTCTAATGGTTACACACATATTTTAGTTCTTTGTTGATTACGTTACTAAGTGGGCGTAAGCTATTCCAACTAGTAGTGCTGATCATAACACCTCTATTAAGATGCTTAAAGAAGTTATTTTTCCGAGGTTTGGAGTCCCTAGATATCTTATGACTGATGGTGGTTCACATTTTATTCATGGTGCTTTCCGTAAGATGCTTGCTAAGTATGATGTTAATCATAGAATCGCATCTCCTTATCACCCGCAGTCTAGTGGTGAAGTAGAGTTGAGCAACAGAGAGCTCAAATTAATTTTGCAAAATACTGTTAATAGATCTAGAAAGAATTGGTCCAAGAAACTTGACGATGCATTATGGGCCTATAGAACTTCATATAAAAATCCTATGGGTATGTCTCCGTATAAGATGGTTTATGGAAAAGCATGTCACTTACCTCTTGAACTTGAACATAAAGCATATTGGGCTATTAAAGAGCTCAACTATGACTTCAAACTTGCCGGTGAGAAAAGGTTATTTGATATTAGCTATCTTGATGAATGGAGAACCCAAGCCTACGAGAATGCCAAGCTGTTTAAAGAAAAAGTTAAAAGATGGCATGACAAAAGGATAAAAAGCAAGAATTTAACGTAGGTGATTATGTGTTACTATTCAACTCTCGTTTAAGATTTTTTGCAGGAAAACTTCTCTCTAAGTGGGAAGGTCCTTACGTTATCGAGGAGGTCTATCGTTCCGGTGCCATAAAAATTAACAACTTCGAAGGCACAAGTCCGAGGGTGGTGAATGGTCAAAGAATCAAACATTATATCTCAGGTAACCCTATTAATGTTGAAACTAATATTATTGAAACCGTAACCCTGTAGGAATACATAAGGGACACTTTCCAGAATGTTTCAGACTCCGAAAAGGAATAGGTATGTGGTACGGTAAGTAAACCAACTCTAAAACAATTCTAATGGCAATTTTTATCCGTTTTGGAATATTTAAGAATTTTGGGAAGAAAGAAGTAGTCCGGAAAGGACACAAGGCCTCCACGAGAGTGGAGAGGGCGCCCACCCTTCCTAGGCGCTCCCCCCTGTCTCGTGGCCACCTCGTGTGCTTCCTGGAATCCGTTTTCTTGCACATTACGTATTTTGGTCGGTAAAAATTCATTATATAATCTCCCGATAGTTTTGACCACCGTATCACGCAAAAATCTTCTATCTTTGTTCCGATCTATTTTTCTGACAGATCTAGATTATCATGACGTCACCCTCCTCCAACAATGAAGACAAGGATGCTTGGCTATTGAAGATAGAGCTCAAAAGAGAAGAACCGGAGGAGATCAACAGGGATGAAGGGATCAAGAAGCTCATGGAGGATCAAGCTCCGATGGCGAAAGAAGAAGACATCCCTCAACCTCATCCTAACCTCTTTACCCCTACTGAGATTGAAGCTTTCAAGATGATTGAGTTAGCTCGCATACAGAACAAGTATCTCACATAGGAAAATATTTTGCTGAAGGATCATATCGCCGGACTCAAGGGCATTATACGCAAGTTGGAGGAGCTTTTACGCTCGATGTGCGATTATCCACCGTCATCATCACCACCTTCATCACCTCCGAGGACATAATCACATGGGTATGGGCACTCCCCTTGGCAACTACCAAGCTTGGGGGAGGTGCCCTGGTATCGTATCACCATCACACTCCTATCTTTACTGCTTTACTTATTTCGATCCTTTTAGTAGTATCTTGATCTAGTAGATTGAAGTTTTAGTATCATATAGTTTTGAGTTTTGCTTTGTGATCTCTTTATGTAATCGAGTCCGTGAGCTATTTATAATAAAGATTAGTGTTGATTCAAAGGGCTTTCCTTTCTTGCTATGATCTTAAGAAAAATAGAAAGAATATAAAAGGAATAAAAGAGTTCATATTGATCTCATGGATAGTAATGACTTCACATATAGAGAGTGTGAGGCATAAAAGTTGTTGAGAGTTGGCAAACGTAGTTTTGATCATCGTTGCAATTAATAGTAAGTAATAAGGAAAGAGAGGTTTTCACATATAAATATACTATCTTGGACATATTTTATAATTGTGGGCACTCATTAAAGTATGACATGCTAAAGAGCTGATGTTGGACAAGGAAAACAACATAATGGTTTATGTTTTCTCGCATCTCAGTTAAAGTATATTGTCATGGATCTTCCTAATATGTTGAGCTTGCCTTTCCCTCTCATGCTAGCCAAAATTCCTAGCACCAAGTAGAGATACTACTTGTGCTCCCAAATATCCTTAAACCCAGTTTTGCCATGAGAGTCCACCATATCTACCTATGGATTGAGTAAGATCCTTCACGTAAGTTGTCATCGGTGCAGGCAATAAAAATTGCTCTCTAAGTATGCATGACTTATTAGTGCGGAGAAAATAAGCTTTATACGATCTTGTTATGGAAGCAATAAAAGAGACGGACTGCATAATAAAGGTCCATATACAAGTGGAAATATAAAGTGACGTTCTTTCATACTAAGATTTTGTGTATCCAACCCTAAAAGCGCATGACAACCTCTGCTTCCCTCTGCGAAGGGCCTATCTTTTACTTTATGTCTTTTACTTTATGCAAGAGTCAAGGTGATCTTCACCTTTCCCTTTTTCATTTTATCCTTTGGCAAGCACCTCTTGTTGGAAAGATCATGATACATATATCCAATTGGATGTTCGTTAGCATGAACTATTATTGTTGACATTACCCTTGAGGTAAAACGTTGGGAGGCAACATTATAAGCCCCTATGTTTCTCAGTGTCCGATTAAAACTTCATAACCATAAGTATTGCGTGAGTGTTAGCAATTATAGGAGACTATATGATAGTTGAGTATGTGGACTTGCTGAAAAGCTCTATTCTTGACTCTTTCTGAAGTTATGATAAATTGCAATTGCTTCAATGACTGAGATTATAGTTTGTTAGTTCCCAATGAAGTTTATGTTCCATACTTCACATTGTGAATAGATTGTTACTTGAGCATAAGAAATCATATGATAAAATCTATTTATGTTGCTGTTATAAGAATGATCATGATGCCCTCATGTCCGTATTTTATTTTTATCGACACCTCTATCTCTAAACATGTGGACATATTTTCGATTTCGGCTTCCGCTTGAGGACAAGTGAGGTCTAATCTTGGGGGAGTTGATACGTCCATTTTGCATCATGCTTTTATTTCAATATTTATTGCATTATGGGCTGTTATTACACATTATATATCAATAATTATGGCTATTCTCTCTTATTTTACAAGGTTTACCATGAAGAGGGGGAATGCCGGCAGTTGGAATTCTGGCTGGAAAAGGAGCAAATATTGGAAACCTATTCTGCACAGCTCCCAAAATCATGAAACTCCACGGAAGTCAGTTTTGGAATTAATAAGAATTATTGAGCGAAGAAAGCAGAAGAGGGGGCCCACACCCTGGCCAGGAGGGTGGGGGCACGCCCACCCCTACTGGGCGCGCCTGCCTCCTGGGCCTCTCGGTGGCCCTCCGTGACCATCTTCTGCTATATGAAGGCTTTTACCCTGGAAAAATCATAAGCAAGCTTACGGGACGAAACTACGCCGCCACAAGGCGGAACCAATCTAGAGCTCCGGCAGAGCTGTTCTGCCAGGGAAACTTCCCTCCGGGAGGGGAAATCATCACCATCGTCATCACCAACGATCCTTTCATCGGGAGGGGGTCAATCTCCATCAACATCTTCACCAGCACTATCTCCTCTCAAACCCTAGTTCATCTCTTGTATCCAATCTTGTATCCAAAACCACAAATTGGTACCTGTGGGTTGCTAGTAGTGTTGATTACTCCTTGTAGTTGATGCTAATTGGTTTACTTGGTGGAAGATCATATGTTCAGATCATTAATGCATATTATTACTCCTCTGATTATGAACATGAATATGCTTTGTGAGTAGTTACGTTTGTTCCTGAGGACATGGGTGAAGTCTTGCTATTAGTAGTCATGTGAATTTGGCATGAGATGTATGTTGTATTTCCTCTAGTGGTGTTATGTGAACGTCGACTACATGAAACTTCACCATTATTTGGGCCTAGAGGAAGGCATTGGGAAGTTATAAGTAGATGATGGGTTGCTAGAGTGACAGAACCTTAAACCCTAGTTTATGCGTTGCTTCGTTAGGGGCTGATTTGGATCCATATGACTAATGTTTGGTTAGGTTTACCTTAATACTTATTTTTTAGTTGCGGATGCTTGCAATAGGGGTTAATCATAAGTGGGTTGCTTGTCCAAGTAAGGGCAGTACCCAAGCACCGGTCCACCCACATATCAAATTATCAAAGTACCGAACGCGAATCATTTGAGCGTGATGAAACTAGCTTGACGATAATTCCCATGTGTCCTCGGGAGCGCTTTACTCATTATAAGAAATTTTCCAGGCTTGTCCTTTGCTACAAAAAGGATTGGGCCACCTTCCTGCATCTTATTTACTTTCATTGCTTGTTACCTGTTACGAATTATCGTATCACAAAACTATCTGTTACCTACAATTTCAGTGCTTGCAGAGAAAAACTTACTGAAAACCTCTTGTCATTTTCTTCTGCTCCTCGTTGGGTTCGACACTCTTACTTATCGAAACGACTACGATAGATCCCCTACACTTGTGGGTCATCAATACCCAAAGTATATATTTGGACAAATGCAAGAACAATGTGTACCTGGGACATCGTCGATTTATTCCGACCAAGCATGCGTTAAGAAAGAAAGGCAAGCATTTGAAAGGTGAGGCAGATCACCGGAAGAAGCTCGTCCTCCTTACTGGTGATGATATACTTGATTTGGACAAACTGTTCCGAATGATGCTGAGGGACACACACCCATGTGGAAGAAGAAATCTATATTTTGAGACCTACCCTACTGGAAAGACCTAGAGGTCCGCTCTTTAATCGACATGATTCACGTGACAAAGAATCTTTGCATGAACCTGCTAGGCTTCTTTGGCGTGTATGGGAAGACGTAGAGGTCCGCTCTTCAATCGACGTGATGCACGTGACGAAGAATCTTTGCATGAACCTGCTAGGCTTCTTGGGAGTGTATGGAAAGACCTAGAGGTCTGCTCTGCAATCGACATGAACCTGCTAGGCTTCTTGGGCATGTATGGGAAGAAAAAAGATACATCGGAGGCACAGGAGGACCAGCAACGTGTGAGCAAAAAAGACGGCATGCATCCAAAGCAGTATCAAGGTCCTGCCAGGCTACGCTCTTTACCAAACCAGAGAAGGAAATCTTCTTTGAATGCCTGCTCAGTATCAAGGTCCCATCTGGCTTCTCGTCGAATATAAAGGGAATAATAAACATGACATAGAAAAAAATCCCAGAACGTAAAGTCTCATGACTGCCATGTGATTATGATGCAACTGCTTCCGGTTGAATTGGGGGGGGGGGGGCTTCTACCAGAAAATGTTCGATTAGACATTGTGAAGCTATGTGTATTCCTCAATGCAATTTCTCAGAAGGTAATCGATCCAGAAATCCTACCAAGGTTCCAGAATGATTTGGTACAATGTCTTGTTAGTTTCTAGTTGTTGTCCCCACCATCCTTCTTCAATATTATGATGCACGTCCTAGTTCACCTAGTCAACGAGATTGCCATTCTGAGTCATGTATTTCTACACAATATGTTCCCCTTTGAGAGGTGTCGGGGGTTGGGTGCGACATATGCCAAAGGATGGCTTATCATGGAGGGGGCGAGTAGAACGTCGCCGGTGCCTGGAAACGGGATGAGGCAAAGGCATGCACGCCGGCGAATCTTACCCAGCTCGGGCTCTCCGGGAGATAACACCCCACCGCTGCTCAAGGGGTCTCTGCATGATCACTATGGCAAAGTGAGTACACGGTTGCTCCCTGAGCTGTTCGGGGTGAGGAAGGAGAAGGGCACGGCTAGCTCCTCTCTTCCCTCTATGTGTGTGTACAACTACTAGGGTCCAACCCTTTGCAAGGGTGCCTGGGGTTTAGAGAGGCCTACCCCGGGGTACATAATCCGGCTGGGCGCAGGTCCCGGCCGTCGATCTCTTAAGTCGCCGTCTTCTCATGACTGGGGCCCGCCGACTAGTGGGCCTCACGACGGTCCAAGATGGGGCCGACAGCTTTGTCACTTGCCATGGCGGGTCTTGCAGGCTGCGGGTTATCAGAGTCAAGACTTCTAATGACGCGAAGCTTGATCAGGTCATGGCACAAGCGCTACCGGGCGGGCGGTCATTGCCATTCCTCGCCTTGTCTCGGTTAATGGCGATGGAGCCCGTGGGAGGCCGGCCGACTCTCGGAGGCCGACTCCCCAGCTGGTCCGCTTTGGGATGCCCTCGCCGCCTTCCGTGCTCTCGCCAACAAAGCGGGTCCCACCGCCTTCGGGTCGCATGCATGTGCCATCGTGGGTACAGGGATCTGCCCACGGGGCTGATGTCAAGGTTGGCGTGGCAACAGTGCCGCGCCGGACGAAGATCTCCGTCAGTACGGCGCTCTGTGGCCATGCCTGGCCTTTATGAGCGGGGCAGGGATGGGCCGCGAGGCGGCTTTATCCCATCCCATCCGTAGTCGCACAGGCAGGAGGTGGTTGGAGTCGCGGGCCGACTCCCCGTAGCCGGCTTCACCGGAAGTCGCTGGCTGGGAGTCGGCTTATCGTGAGGCCGTATCTGGGACTCGGCTGGGAGGGGCAGTCGGCGGCTCTGTCTCCGACTCTCAGAAGGCGGCTCTTCGTCTTGGGGTCTTGAGGGGCGCAATGCCTCGATGTTTTGAAAGGTCCAGGGCTCGGGTTTGCCTACCCGTGGCCCATTTCTCCGACAGGAGTCCCCGAATCTGGTGAGGCGCCGAGGGCAACATATCGTGGAGCCTCAACAGTTTCATCCCTCCAATGGAAGAATCTGGGCTCGGCTCGCCGTCTCTCTCTTGAGCCGACTAGCTGGAGTCGGCCTTGCAGGGGCCGCCTTGCTCCTCAAAAGGTTTCAAGGTCGTGGCGGGATCCGGGCAGCGTGCTCGATAAGCTTCCGTGCAGCTTCCGTTGCGGGCCCGCCACGTGACGCCACGCTGCAGGATACCGCCCGCCACGCTGCGACTAGACAGTTCGCCGACGGGCCCGCCACTACCGCGCCGGGCGACGGGCGGATCCGCTATGCCGTCGCGGGCGGTTGGGTTTCACACCGTTATCGCGCAGTAACGTCATGGGTTAAATCGTGGGGGCGTGGGCGCAGTTAATCCCACGCCCGCCCCCTCGGCTTCTCAGCCTAGGCGCCTATAAGTAGGCGGGAGGAGGGGGGGCGGCGACGCACACGCACCCACTCCCCCCGCTTCCTCTCCTTCTTGCTTCGTCTTCCTCCTGTTCGCCGCCATGACGAACCACGCCAAGGCCGCTGGAGATGACCTCCTCCGCCGCGGCTCCCACCGCAAGGTTCCGGCGTGTGGGATGGCTCCATTGTTGACGACGACATCATCGAAGTTCCTGCGCCAGACGCGCCGCATCCCCGCACCAACCTAGTGCGGACTCACAAGGCCAAGCGGGCGTAAATAACGCTGGCGCGGAGGAGGGCGAAGCGGGTCATATTCCGCTCGCACCTCATGGGCGAGCTAGGGCTGCCGGCGAGCGGCTTCTTCCGCGCATTCCTGGAGTTCCACGGGCTCCAGCCGCACCACCTCACTCCAAACCTGGTGGTGCTGCTGGCCGCCTTCGCATCCTTGTGTGAAGGCTTTCTTGGCGTTCTCCCCACCATCGAGCTGTGGGGGGAATTCTTCCAAGCCAAGCTCGGAACCCACGTCGCCGCCGCGCGGCCGGCTCAGGCGGCACGCTCATCGCAATGAGGAGGCCGGTGCCCGACAACCCCTTCCCCGCTATCCCACTCATCAAGTCGGTGAAGATGTGGCAGCGCACATACTTCTACGTCAAGAACGTCGCCTCTGAGGGCGACTGGGTCAACCTGCCGCCTTACGTGGCCGGCGAGTTGGCGGGGCGACTCCCCAGCTGGTCCCATCGGGCCAGGACGCTGACTCCCGCAGGCACCGCCGCCGTCGCGCGGCTCTGAGTGCTGACGCGGTCGGAGGGCCTGAATGGAGCCGACTTGCTGGCCGCCTTCGTGGCGCGCCGAGTTCTTCCTCTCCAAGGCCAACCTCATCTGATCTATCAAATGAGCGGCCGCCGGGACCCTAGTCGGCTGTGCTCCAAAGATATGCCCCACGCGGAGGTGGTGGACACGGTGAATTTCCTGGCGAACTGCGGCCTCACGGAGGAATGACAGTTCGGCAAGGAGCCGTACTCGCGCGCCAACCCCTCGCCTGTGGTAAGTCATCTCTTGCTTTTCTGTTTCTTTCTTCAGCCGAACCGGCTCTAATTTTCTTTGGTCTTTTCCGATTCAGAATCCCCTCATGCAGCCCTCGACCGGCACCGCGGGGCCGGCTCGTGAATTCGTCCCTGACCGGGCGGAGAGCGACGCCGACGACCCCGACTTGGGGGTGGCAGCGATGGAGACCGACGCCGAGGGAGGAGGAGGGGCCGACGACTTCAGGCCTTCGGCAACCTTCGCCGACTGGCCTGACGACGACGGCGAAAGGGAAGTCGTCCCCCACCGCCAACAGAAATCCGGCCATCCAGGCGCGAGTTCCTCCGCCACATTGGGTGGTCGAGGCGGCGCGAAGAAGCGCCGGGCCAGGCCGAGCCTGCCAGGCGGCCGGGCGAAGAAATTCAGGGGGACGGCCGCCGCGACCCAGCACGAAGAGGCGGTCGCAAAGGCTAACCGCTTCCACAAGGAAGTGAAGAAGCCGCCGCTGGTCTCCGCGTAAGTACTTCTTGTTTTGTCTTGTTTTCTTCTGGTCCATCTTGTCCAAGTCTTTACATGACTTTTTCTCATCAGGGCTCCCCTCACCTTGGAGAGGTTCGCCGCCGCCTCCGTCATGGGGTCGGCAGAGATGTCCGCCAATACTCGGCGGATTGATCCTGCGGCCACTCTCCGGGAGGCGACGGAGCGGAATGCACAGGAGAAGCGCGACGAGGGGGAGGCCGCCCGTCTGGAGAAGGCGGAGGATGAGAAGGCGGAGGCTTCCGCCCAGAAGAAGCTGGAGGAGGTCGAAGCCGCTGCAGCCAAGAGGCGAGCCGAGGAGGCCGCAAGGCCTGGGCCGGGCGCCGTCACCCCGCTGAGCTCTGCGCCGCCGCCGCCGGAGTTCACGGGGCAGACGGAGGGTGTCGGCGTTGAGGTACCCGTCGCGGAGAGGGAAGGCGGCGAGGCCTCCCTGTCGGGCACGGCCTCGCCGCCCCCGCCGCCTCCACCGCAATCTGAGAGCGCGCGAGGCAAACAGCCGACGGACCCGCCTGTGCCGCCGAACGACGACGAGGCTATGGCGAGGCTGCTTCTTCAAGTCGCCTCGCCAGCGCGACGCCGTCTTGAAAAGGCGACTTCGGCGCCGCGCCCCTTGGAGGCCGGCGCCGCCAGCTCGGCCATTCAAGACGCCGAGGCGACAAGCACCGCGCCCATTGGGTGGGTGCGAGGAGGCGGCACAGTGCCCGCCAACACGACGCCTCCCGGACGCCCGTGCAAAGCTGCGAGCTGAGGGCGACGCCATCCAGAATCGCTCCAAGGCTCTCTCAAGGCCGCGAGTCAGCCGCAAGGGTATGTTTCCTTGTTTGAATTTTTTCGTTCTTCTATATGGGGCGCGCCAAGGCACTCCATCGGTGTAGTCCCCGAAGTTTCGGGCCTGCCGAGCAGCGCCTCGGAACTCTATTTGCTTACTTCCAAATTTTTACCTTTGTCTGAAATTCTTGTCGCAGAGTATCACAACCTCCGCGCCACCGCCTTCAAGTGCAACGTTGAGGAGCTGGGCAAGCGGACTGCCGACTTGGCGAGGAGCCGAGGTGAGTTTTCTTCTTCAAGGGGCGCGCACTCATGGGCTGTAGTCCTCGAGATTCGGGCCGATCGCGCAATCGGGCCGGATCTTCCCGGCGACCTTCTTAGCCGATTTACTTTTGCGCCCTTCTTCTTATTATTCTTCAGAGGTCAGCGCCACTCTTCGGGCAGCTGGTACGCCAACACCGCTTTGCGCGCCAAGGAGGAGTGCAGCAAGCTCGCCGCAGCACGACCTGCCGCTACGCTGGCCGGGCGGAGCAGAGGGAGCTGCTTAAGGCGGCACAGATTTGAGGCGGAGAAGAAAGAGGCTGCTCTCTTGGCCGAGTTTGAGAGCGAAGCGCCCTCCGGACCGACAAGGAAGCGCCCCGACCTCCAGCTTCCATGAAATCGAGGACATCGCCGATGGTGAGTTTGCCTTTACTTCTTCTTTTGGGTCGCCATCGTGGGGTCAGCCGACTCGTTTTTCTGACTTGCTTCTTCTTCTTCTGGCAGACTTCTTCCCCGCCACACGCAGCGGCCAATCGCTTATCGAGGCTGATCGCGAGGCGCCAAGGGCGGTGGTGCCGAGATCGCTGCTAACGCCGGACCCTTGACGAGCAGCTCTCGAGCATTGAGGCTCGTCTGCGGCCGCCCATCGGATGCTGCGGCTGCCAGCTGCGGTCGGCGCCCAGCGATCGCTGCTCGTGGGCCGGACATGCCGATTTCACAGACTTCACCGGACCGCCGACCGGCTAGAGGTCGCGATTGGCCGCCTTGAGGCTCGAAGGGTTCCGCGGCTCAGCCGGAGCTCGCTGGCCCCGAATTCGCCAAGGCGTGGTATCCAGTGGCTGGATCTCGACCGCTGGCCGCGTTCCGGCCGAGGCCCAGCGGTTGTTGGCCGCGGAGGACGCCTCGCCGAGCTGCGGCGGTGGCGATTGCCGATTACACGGACACCAGCGTCTTCGCCCTCGAGCGGCCGAGGACGGTGGGGAGGCGCCGCCAGAGTGGTTCGGGATGAACCCGGACTACGACGAGGACTCGGCGGAGGTGATCGACTCCAGCACCGAGGAGGAAGACGAGGCAGAGGACGGAGATGACATGGAGGCGCCAGAAGACGGAGCGGGCGACCAGCCTCAGCTCGACCGCGCCTCCAGCAACAAGCCACGCCCGTCTGGCCGGCTGCCGCCTGAGACGATCAAGCCGAGAACGCCTAGCCAGCCGCCCCGGCGCCTGACGCCGCTGTCGCCTCCGGCCTTCCGACCCCATCTGCCGCTTCCTGGGCCGCTGTCTCGCCTTTATTTTATCTGTTTTGCTAGTCTTTGAAAGAACTTGTTAATTCGCACAATTCCAGCCGCAGGGTGTATTCTAAACCTCTGTCTGAAGATCCGGCCAAGGGCCTAAGCTGTATAAATATTATTCTAATTTTATCTTTCCTTGCTTGTTGCTCTTATGGCTTTTTCCTTTGCCGCCTTCCCTTGGTTGCCGCCTTGCCCATCGGGCAACCGCTCTGCGAACTGCCGTCTGGGTCAAGTGCTTGGCTACCTTTGAGAAGGCAAGTACTTGGCCATTTTTTACAGTCTTTAAGAAAGTTGGGTAGAAAGCGGCAAGCCGACTACTTAAGAGTCAGTTTTTACAAAACGGGGCTGGAAGCCGGCTTAAACTATGTTTATGCTTTGGGTCCTTAGCCATTTTTTTCGCAGGGTGCCCGTTTTCCTTACTCCCGCCCACCAAACAGCCGCTCATGAAGCTGCGGTTTCGACAGAGACGGCTTAGGCACCGTGACGTTACTTGTCCGACTGCAGGAAGCATTTCATAGCCCATATGGCGAGTCCCCGGGCCGACTAGTCGAGCCCGGTGCCAAATAGCATAACAAAGAGTAACATACTCGAAGGCATGATTCTTATCATACAGACAACAAAAGAGGGCAGTCCCCAAGCTCGTCTCGAGGGGGCCGAAGTCTTGGTATTTTAAACACAAAGGGTAGCGTGGTACATACTGCATTAACTGTAAAATCTTCGGAGGAGATTCGCATTCCATGGCCGCTCCGTCTCTTTGCCGGAGTCGTCCCTCTTGCGTGCTCGGGGCTTCGAAAGGCCGATCGTAGTAGGAGTCGCTGCTCAAAGACTTTGTCGATGATGAATGGGTTTTCCCAAGGTGCCGACAGCTTGTGCCGGGCCGGCTGTTCGCCGGATCAGCCGGAGCACAAGGTCGCCTCTAGGAATGATCTTGGCTTGACCTTCTTGTTGTAGTAGCGGCGCAGTTCGGCCGGTAGATGCCGGACCGGTGAGTGCCAACAGCCGCCCTCTTCCAGCAGGTCGACACCGCCTTGACGCAGCTTCTTCCGCTTCCTCTTCGGTACATGGTGACTCGCTGGGAGTCGAACTCTATATCCGTTGGGATGACGACTTTGGCACCGTAGACGAGGAAGAAGGGTGTGAAGCCAGTTGACTTGTTTGGAGTCGTGCGCAGACTCCAGAGGACGGCTGGCAACTCCTAAAGCCAGCAGCCGGCCGAACGCTCCAATGGTTCGACCACCGAGGCTTGATGCCGACAGATGAGGCCATTTGCTCGCTTCCACCTGGCCGCTTGATCATGGATGGGCAACGGACGCTAAGTCGATCGGATGCCTTGCGTCGCGCAGAACGGGCCAGGCGCCTTTGGCAAAATTTGTGCCATTGTCGGTGATGATGCTGTGTGGTATGCCGCATCGAGTCGTGATGTCGGGCGATGAAAGTTACCGCAGAGGGACCATTCAACTTCTTGATGGGTTTTGCTTCTATCCACTTGGTGAACTTGTCCACCGCGACAAGTAAGTGAGTTAGGCCGCCTGCGTGCCGCTTTTGAATGGTCCCACCATGTCCAAGCCCCAAACAGCAAAGGGCCAGCGATGGGGATAGTCTTGAGTGCGTGCTGAAACGGCTTGGAGCGGAACACCTGGCATCCCTTGCATTTTTGAACTAATTCCTTGGCCTCTTCTAGGGCAGTCGGCCAGAAGAAACCGTGTAGGAAGGCTTTGGCGACGAGTGCTCTTGAGGCTGCATGATGGCCGCACTCGCCTTGATGAATGTCTTTGAGAATCGCTTGGCCTTGCTCGCTCGACGCAGCTACCGGTAGACACCAAAGTGACGCCATACCGACCAGCTCTCTCGCTGACTATAGTGTAGGCTGCCGCTTGGCGTTGCACTTGCCGAGCCAAGGTCTCATCGGTTGGTAGCTCTTCGCTTACTAAGAACTTCAGGATGGGCTGGGCCCATGAGGGTGCTGCTATTTCTTCGACTGCCAGTACTGCTACTTGGACGAGGGCGGCTAGGCTGGGAGGCGGCGGGTTGGAGTCCGCAGCAACTTGCTGGGTTGAAGAAGTCCCCGGGCCGACTGGCGCAGTCCCCGGGCCGAGTACTGGAGTCTTTGCAATGGTCGCCGCAGTCCCCGGGCCGGGTTCTGAAGTCCCCGGGCCGGCTTCGACTGCGGCGTTCTTGGGGCTGTCTGCCGCAATTCTTGTGATGTCTGCTGAGGCTTTAGAGTCGGATCCGACTTCTTCAGGGGGAGCCGACACAAAAATGGAGTCCGACTGTGACGGCTTGACAGATGGCTTGAGGAGGCGCTCAAGGGCGACGCCGGATGGTATTGCTGGCGGGTGGAGCCGATTCTTGCTGTGGTATTCGCTTGGTCGTTGTCGCTTTCTTGGCACGTGGAGGAACTCGCACCTCAAAATATCCACTCAGCTGTTGTACCAGAAACGGTAGCTCGCCATGTTTGCATCTTTGGCGCCCCGATCATTTGGATGACTGCTGGACCACCAAGTCGGAGTCGCCATAACACAGGATCCGGCGAATGCCAAGCTCTTTGGCAAGCCGGAGCCCGTGAATGAGTGCCTCATATTCGGCGACGTTGTTGGAGGCGGCGAAATGGATCTGCAGCGTGTACTTGAGCTTGTCGCCTTTGGGGGAAGTGAGGACCACGCCAGCTCCCAAGCTGATGCGCATCTTGGAGCCATCGAAGTGCATCCGCCAATGGGTGGAGTCGGGCGCTGGCGGCAGGTATTGGGTCTCGGCCCAGTCGACGAGGAAATCGGCCAGTGCTTGCGACTTGATGGTGGTGTAGGGCTGGTAATAGATGGTGTAGGGGGCGAACTCTATGGCCCATTTGGCCACTCGGCCAGAAGCATCTCGGCTTCCGATGATCTCGGCTAGTGGGGCTGTGCAAACCACGGTGATTGGATGTTCTTGAAAGTAAGGCTTCATCTTCTTGGCGGCAAAGTGCACGCCGTAACACATCTTCCGGTAGTGGGGTAGTTACGCTTGGAGGTCGACAAGATTTCGCCGGGTAATATACCGTCTTTGGACAGGTAGCGCTTTGCCTTCCTCCTTATGCTCAACTACAATGACGGTTGACTACCTTACCGGTGGCGGCAATATATAGGAGCATGGGCTCCTTGGGAGTCGGGGCCACCAAAGACGGGGAGTAGTCAGCATTTTCTTCAACTGGAGAAAAGCTTCGTCCGCCTTGGAGTTCCATTCGAAGAAGGTGGTCTTCTTCATGAGCTGGTACAGAGGAAGAGCTTTCTCGCCCAGCCGGCTGATGAATAGGCTGATGGACGCCAAACAGTCGGTGAACTTTTGCACATCTAGCAGTCGGCGGGGTACTTCCATCCTTTCGATTGCCTTGATCTTCACGGGGTTGCACTCTATGCCGCGTTCGGAGACCAGGAAACCAAGGAGCTGGCCGGCTGGTACTCCAAAGACGCACTTCTCTGGGTTGAGCTTGATCTGGAATCGGCGCAGATTTTCAAAGGTCTCCTTGAGGTCTTCCAACAGCGTTCCTCGCTTCTCCGCTCTTCACCACCATGTCGCCCACGTAAACGTATGCGTTCGCCAAGCTGCTTGAGGAGGCACTTCGCATGCAACGCTGAAAGGTGGCATCGGCATTCCTTAAGCGAGCGTCATGGTCGGTAGCGAAGGCTCCAAACGGGCGTGATGAAGGCGGTCTTCACCGCCGCCGCCGGTTCAGCTTGATCCGATGATATCCTGAATATGCATCTAAGAAGCTCAATAGCTCGTGATCCGCTGTGGAGTCTATCACCGATCAATTCTCGCAGTTTAACGGGTCCTTGGGGCAAGCTTTGTTGAGGCTTGTGTAGTCAATACACATCCGCCATCGCTTGTTCTTCTTTAGTACCAAGACCGGCTCGCTAACCACTCGAAAGAACACTTCCATGATGAAACCGCCGCGAGGAGCCGGGCTATCTCTTCTCCAACAACTCTTCTTTTCTCTTCCGACAGCGGCGCAAGGGCTGCTCGACGGGCTTCACATCCGATCGGACATGTAACTTGTGCTCGGCGAATTCCGTCCGGTACACCTGCATGTCTTTAGGGGACCATGCGAAAATGTCTCGATTCTCACGGAGGAAATCGATGAGCTCGCTTTTCCTATTTACTGTCAAGGTTTGCACCTATGACAACAGACTTCTCCGGGTGCTCCGGGTCCAAGGGTATCTTCTTGGTCTCTTTGGCCGGCTTGAACGAGCCCTCAGCTTCCGACTCCTTGGGGTTGGGCGACATCTCTGGCTGCTTGCCGGCCATTGCTACAACCCGATCAAGAAGCGCTTCTTGGCTGCGATCACCAGGGACTCGGCCAGCCGATCGCTTTCACCGCTAAGCGGACGACTTTCAGAGTCGCCGCCACGGTCAGAATCCCTTAGTACTCGGCATCTTCATCTTGAGGTAGGCGTAGTGGGGACCGCCATGAACTTGGCCAAAGCAAATCGCCAAGCAGAGCATGGTACGGGCTTTCGAGGTCCACCATCAACCAGACCGCTCTCGATTTAAAGTGATCTTTGTCCCCAAAGAGGACGCCTATCGATCTTGCCAATCGGTGAGCAAAGAAAGGCTGTACAATGCCGTGGAACATAGTCCGGCTGTTCTGAAGCTGTCTTTGCTTGAGTCCTAACTTCTCCATTGTGTCCTTGTACAGGATGTTGATGATGCTGCCTCCGTCTACCAGCACTCGCAAGAAGCGAGCGGCCCGCCTATCCGCGACAAGGGTGGCTCCCAAGACTGTATGAGGAGCCCGGATTAAATCATCACCTCTGGGTGATCAGCTCGCTCCAATCGATAGGTTTCTCGGACGTGCATGAATTATGAAGTATCCGATGCTATCAAGATTCACTTCTGTTGCAGCCGCCGCAGCGATTGTCGGCCACACCGGGTGAACACTACATAAGCTCCAAGCTCTTCCGGTACTCGTTTTATCGCGACTGGCCGACAAATGGCTGCTAGAGCGGTGGTGGAGGCGGCGGCCCAGCAAAGGGGAGGGAGGATGAGGCCGCCTCCTTGGCGATCCCGGTGAGCTGCTGGCACTTCCGGTGGTGTGGTTCGACGGCAGCGCCGCTATGGAACTTGTAGGGTCCATCTAGAGTCTGCTCAGAAGAGAAGGCCGCAACCAGTTGGACTTGCCGCTTTACGCCGCCACGGAGGCTGCCCCTCCGCTGTTGGTCTTCGATCAGGCCCACCTGCCGCTGTTGGAAGTCAAGCCACGGGCCTTGCGCCAGGATCATTCTCTGCTGTCACCGACCGGGTGTCGCCAAATGGAGTTCTGGGAGCCTCGAGGAGCCACCTTGCCAACAGATCGACTTCGATCTCCGACTTCATGGAGGAGTCGGCTGTATGCATTTGTCTACTATGATCAGCAGCTCGCCGAGGGTCTCCGGCTCGCTGTAAAGGAGCTTGTGCTTGAGGAGGGTGCCTTCTGCACCCGGGCGGTGAAGTACTCAATAGCCTGCACCTCGTGCACTCCTCGCAGGAGTTCCGGAGCTCGGCCCAGAGCGTGAGGTAGTCGCGAGTTGACTCGTTGGGGCCTTGCACTCACAAGGAAAGCTGGCGAGGCTTGGAAGGTCGCTTGTATGTGCTCGTGAAGTTGCGGACGAAGGCCTCGGTGAAGTCGACCCAGCTGTTGATGCTGCGAGGCTTCAAGTTGTTCAACCATGTCCGGCCGTGCTCGGAGCATGAGGGGAACATACTTTACGGCAACGCGCTTTGTTGCCGCTTCGCTATGCCGACGGCCGTGGAGTAGTCCACTAGCAGTCCTCCGCTTCACGGAGCCGTGTATTTGGGCGTATCTCGGGGAGTGTGAACCCTTTGGGGAAGGCCTGCCTCGGATGCGAGGTCCCAAACAGGGCGGCCCAACTCGCCTTCCTCTTCTAGCGCCAGGATCGGTGGAGTCGCCGAGCCGATGGCGGGCGCTTTTCTCCGACTCTCTCGGCGGCCAAGGCGGTCACCGAGAGTCGGATGCTCGACGGGTGGCGGGAGACTCGCTTTCTCTGCGGGAGGAGGAGGCAGATAGTCGCCCCGCCGCTTCCATCGCTTCTCGGCGGCCGCGTCTTCATCAAGGCCGATGGAGATGTGGGTCCGACTATGGCTGACAGCCGGATCCTTGTTTTTTCTTCCACGGACACCGCCAATCTGCGTCCGAGACGTCACGCCTTGATCTCGGCGGAGAGGCAAGTCATCGTGTTGTCGTCGCGGCGCCTCCGTGCGGCAGCCGGCTTCGTCTTGCGCGGCAGCCGCGTCGAGGAGCTGCTAGACTCGCTCCGTCATCAGGCGGTGCTCCTCGCCCTCGAGTTATCCGGCTAAATGCGCACGCCCGCTGGGCGGCGCGGATGTTCTCCGCTGGCGTGCCGTACACAGGGCGATTAGCCCCAAACAGGTAGGCGATGGCTACGCCGCTGCTGACCGCGCTTAGGCGCTTGGATGCGAGCTTCGTCGGAGAGGCGAACCGGCTGACAAGTTCGGCGAGAGCAGCTTCGCCACAATGACGACCTCAAGACCATCTGTAGCGTCGGCGCGAACTCCGTCTGGCGTGCGGCTGGCTGCGCTTCGCCCGAGGAGGAAGAGGGTTCCCATCCAGAGCAGGTCTCCGGACGACGGTGCACCTAGCCCCATGATGGGCGCCAAATGTCGGGGGTTGGGGGCGACATATGCCAAAGGATGGCTTATCATGGAGGGGGCGAGTAGAACGTCGCCGGTGCCTGGAAATGGGATGAGGCGAAGGCATGCACGCCGGCGAATCTTACCCAGCTTCAGGGCTCTCCGGGGAGATAACACCCCATCGCTGCTCTGCTGGGTCTCCGCATGATCACAATGGCAAAGTGAGTACAAGGTTGCTCCTTGAGCTGTTCGGGGTGAGGAAGGAGAAGGGCACGGCTAGCTCCTCTCTTCCCTCTATGTGTGTGTCAAACTACTAGGGTCCAACCCTTTGCATGGGTGCCTGGGGGGTTTATATAGGCCTACCCCCCGGGGGTACAATGGTAATCCGGCTGGGCGCAGGTCCCAACCGTCAGTCTCTTAAGTCGCCGTCTTCTCCGCCAACTAGTGGGCCCTGCCGACGGTCCAGAATGGGGCCGACAGCCCTTGTCCGCTGCGGGCGGGTCTTGCCGGCTGCGGGTTACTATAGCCGCGCTTCTAATGACGCGAGCTTGTCGTAGTCATGGCAACAGCCGCTACCGGCAGCGGTCACTGTTGCCATTCCCTGTCTTGTTTGGTTAATGGCGCATGGAGCCCGTGGGAGGGGCCGGCCGACTCTCGGAGGCTGACTCCCAGCGGGTCCGCCTTGGGATGCCCTCGCCGTCTTCTGCACTCCCGCCGACAGGCGGGTCCCGCCGTCTTCGGTCGCATGCATGTGCCATCGTGGGTGAGGATACGCGCCACGGGGCTGATCTCGAGGCAGCGTGCTTGATGCAGCGCCACGGATGGAGATCTCCGTCAGTACGGTGCTCTGTGGCCATGCCTGGTCTTTATGAGCGGGGCAGGGATGGGCTGCGAGGCAGCTTTATCCCATCCCATCCGTAGTCGCATAGGCAGGAGGTAGTTGGAGTCGCCGGCCGACTCCCCGTAGCCGGCTTCACCGGAAGTCGCTGGCTGGGAGTCGGCTTATCATGAGGCCGTATCTGGGACTCGGCTGGGAGGGGCAGTCGGCGGCTCTGTCGCCGACTCTCAGAAGGCGGTTTTTCGTCTTGGGGTCTTGAGGAGCGCAGTCTGCCCTGATGTTTTGAAAGGTCTAGGGGCTCGGGTTTGCCTACCCGTGGCCCATTACTCCGACAAGAGGTTCATGGGAGTCTTAAAGAAATATGTTTGTAACCGTGCTAGGCCAGAAGGAAGCATCTCCATAGGCCATCAAATAGAGGACGTCATTGGGTTTTGTGTTGACTATATTCCTGACCTTAAGCCGATTGGTGTCCCTCAATCGTGGTATGACTGGAGACTGACTGGAAAAGGCACGCTAGGACCAGATTCAATAATTTGTAGGGACGAGCACTCTTGGGTCCAAGCACACTACACAGTTCTACAAAATTCTACCTTGGTGGACCCGTATATCGATGAACACAAGAATATTCTACGTTCCACACACCCAGAGCAGTCTGATGAATGTATTACACGTGAACACATCGGGACTTCCGACGGTTGGTTGGAAACACATCTCGTGCGTAACAACACTGTCGGAGATGAGTTGTACTTGTTGGCCAGGACACCATCTTCGACTGTATTGACTTACTAAGGGTACGAGATAAATCGGAATAAATTTTACATGATTGCCCAAGATAAAAATAGCACCAACCAAAACAGTGGTGTCCGCTTTGATGCAGCAATCACCAATAGGGCAAAGGACACATACTATGGTTACATAGAGGAGATAAGGGAACTTGACTATGGACGTGAATTTAAGGTCCCTTCATTTCGGTGCAAATGGCTCAATCTATCAGGAGGCGGGGTACAGGTAGACCCGAAGTGTGGAATGACAACATTGGATCTGGTACATAGACGAATCATTCGTCCTAGCCAATGATGTGGTGCATCTTTTCTATGTGAACGATATGTCTACCAAACCAAGAAAAATAAAAGATAAGGAAGCGAATACATCATACGATGAGCCAAAGTGCCACATAGTTCTTTCAGGGGAAAGAAACATCATGGGAGTGGAGGACAAGACAGACCTGTCTAAGTATTATGAAAGGTCTCATGAAATTCCTCCCTTCAAAGTGAAGGCTGACCCAAGCATCCTATTAAAAAGTGAAGATTATCCATGGTTACGGCGCAATAGGCAAGGGACACACGCGAAAAAAACTGAAGACTTTCTCTCTCGTGAAGACAACATATCAGATCCTATGATTGTTCAAGTAAACGAATATTTTACACCTTTGGTTCTTGGTTGAAAGCCATAGTTATGCTCCACAACTATTCTGATGATGGCTTTGATCTAGAATATCATTGCTGTTACATGTCAAACAATGAAATCCCTTTGTAATAGATTAGTTTTCGTCTGAAGCCCTGATACTTCGAAATAGATTGGCCAGTTTGTACATGAAGTGCATCCAGTTTTTGGCGTAACCCTCTCAACTTTTTAGCACATGCTATGTTGGTGAAAGTATGACACCATGCCAAGTTTCAACCTTTTCAGAGTTCATTTGTAGTGCTTTTCAATTTCTGGGTCATTTAGCTTTAAAAAATCATTAAATGCATGAAAAATAGCAAATGAAGTCAGAAAAGGGTTGAAAATTTATAATGTGGCTTTGAATGGTGCATATTGAATGCACAAAATGTCTGGAGTTAAAATATGTTCAAAAATGAAATCCCTTTGTAATAGATGAATTTTCGTCTGAAACCCTGATACTTCGAAAGAGATTGTCCAGTTTGTACACGAAGTGCAACCAGTTTTTTTAGTAACCCTCTCAACTTTTTAGCACATTCTATGTGGGGGAAATTATGACACCATGCCAAGTTTCAACCTTTTCAGAGTTCATTTGTAGTGCTTTTCAATTTCACGGTCATTTAGCTCAAAAAATCATTAAATGCATGAAAAATAGCAAATGAAGTCAGAAAAGGGTTGAAAATTGATGATGTGGATTTGAATGGTGCATATTGAACGCACAAAAAGTCTGGAGTTAAAATATGTTAAAAAATGAAATCCCTTTGTAATAGATGAATTTTCATCGAAAACCCTGATACTTCGAAAGAGATTATCCAGTTTGTACATGAAGTGCATCCAGTTTTTGCCGTAACCCTCTCAACTTTTTAGCACATGCTATGTGGGGGGAAATTATGATACCATGCCAAGTTTCAACCTTTACATAGTTCATTTCTAGTGCTTTTCAATTTCAGGGTCATTTAGCTCAAAAAATCATTAAATGCATGAAAATAGCAAATGAAGTCAGAAATGGTTGAAAATTGATGATGTGTCTTTGAATGGTGCATATTGAACACATAAAAAGTCTGGAGTTAAAATATGTTAAAAATTTGAAATCCCTTTGTAATAGATGAGTTTTCGTCTGAATCCCTGATACTTCAAAAGAGACTGTCCAGTTTGTACACGCAGTGCATCCAGTTTTGCCGTAACCCTCTCAACATTTTAGCACATGCTATGTGGGGGAAAATATGATACCATGCCAAGTTTCAACCTTTTCAGAGTTCATTTGTAGTGCTTTTCAATTTCAGGGTCATTTCGCTAAAGAAATCATTAAATGCATGAAAAATAGAAAATACTAATTACTTAACAGAAAAGAAAATATAACATTATTAGGTTAACAAAAAGTATTTTATAATATTCTTCATTTGTAGTGCTTTTTAATTTCATGGTCATTTAGCTCGAAAAAATCATTGAAATAATCAACTAAAAAGCTTTTATAAAACTCTAATAGCAAAAAGAATCAATTATAATATTTTGTTATGATCAACTAAAACAAAACTATAATATTATTCAATAGCAAAAAGAATCAACTTAAAGTTATATAAAATTTATGGAACTAAAAATAACATAAAAGAATGCCCGCCTACTAGGCCACCACGGCCTACATACAACTAGAAACCCAACTCTTAAATGGGCTAGGATGCAGGCCCGCGGGCAAGTAGGCCCAACAGGGCAGAGTGGACGTTAGGCATGTACTGCCTGCATTAGAGAGGAGCTCGAGGTTGCAGCCGCAGCGGGGCTTATAAACTAGTGTGAGCGCCTCTCGGCAAGCAAGGTGGGACTAAACTTCCACCACACCGCGGCAGAGCCAGGACCAGCCCTTTAGTGTCGGTTGGTGGATCCAACCGTGACTAAAGGCCCTCCTTTAGTCCCGGTCCGAGCCACTAATCGGGACTAAAGGCCTGCGCTTCCCGCCCTTTGGGCTGGTGAAATACACCTTTAGTCCTGGTTGGTGGCTCACACCGGGACTAAAGGGGGGCCTTTAGTCCCGGTTGGAGCCACCATACGGGACTAAAGGTCTGGATATATAACAAGTATTTAGCATTTTCCAATCTCAGTTTCTCCTTCCCCCTGACGCCGAACACGACGCCGCCGCCAGGCTGCTCCGCCAACTCCTCGTCGCCACCCCCGACGCCATCCCTGCCCAAATATCAGCCACCGCTCCCTGCCCCGATGCCGAGCCCTGCCACCGATGTCGGCCCTGCCCTGGCATCGTCCCTGCCCCAACTCCGAGCCCCGGCGCCAGCCACCGCTCCCTGCCCCGACTCCGAGCCCTTCGCCGGTGCCGCCACCCCCAGTGAGCTCCCCCCTTCCCCTGTGTTGCCACTCCCGCCACCGTCACCGCTGCTATTTTTGTAGAAATTATTCAGATGGTGTATGGATGGATGGATGTATATGTATGTATTTGGAGATGATGTGCTAAATAGAGATGGATGGATCTATGGATGGATTCTTTTCTTCCATAGCATTTTTTTGTTCATAGAAATTAGTGTGAAATTTTTGTTCATGATGATCTTGCTAAAACTCATATTAAGTTTGTTTGATGAATGTTCTCTGGTAAAAAATCATATTAAGTTTGTTTGATGTATGTTCTCTGTTAAAACACATATTAGGTTTGTTCGATGAATGTTCTCTGTTAAAATTTTTGTTCATGATGATCTTGCTAAAACTCATATATGGAGATGATATTTTTTTTTTCTATAGACTTGGTTAAAATATATTTGTTCATGATGATCATGCTAAAAAAATTGTTCATGATGATCTTGCTAAAACTCATATATGGAGAGAGGGAGTAAAAACTCATATATTCAAAATAAGTACAAAGAGAATGTTAGGTTTTGAGAATATCCAATACCTGAAGGAATTTTTTTTCCTCCCGGTCTGCTCGCCCGACCAACTCTGGAGGCCACCCAAACCCTAGAAGAAAGAGCGTTGTTGATCTCCTATCCCCTCCTGCCCCTACCCGTTTGTGAAGGTGGCGGGTGGGGTCTTATATAACGCTACAACAGTAATATCATATAGCATTGTTGTTATGTATAATACTATTGACGTCTAATTCATCGGTCTTACCTCAGTGGACCGAAGGGACTTTATTTATACGGTAGGCGGCATAGGTCAATGGGGTAGAATCGATAGTTTGGTCTCCTGCGTATAGATCGTTCATAACTCTCTCGGGAACTCAAATTGAAGAACAATTTTTTGCAAAGTATCCTCTCCCGAAAGTATCCTTTGTTTTCTGCCACCCTAAACCCAATATTGGATAATTGATCTTCATATAAATGAAGCATAAAAGTTTAGGAATCCCTTAGAAATTTTCATGTTGTTCATTGACTTCGACATGAGGGGGAGGGGCCATTAAAACATAACCACGATAATTTTGGTATAACTTCGACATGAGGGGGGGTCCTTGACGATCGTATGAAACTGACTGTTATAAAACTTGTCAACTTTGCATGATGTTTGCCACTAATCCATTGCTCATATGCATATGATTCCTTATTGTGATTAGGTCTATGTTTGCCATTAATCCATCTATCATGGTTGTATATAGCCATGTTGTAATATTTGCAAAAACTATGGACAAAGACTTAGAAAAATAAGAGTTGTTGGGGGATATAATCCGCGATGGAGCTAATGATATCACCTTGTCGTTTCTCAACGACACCGATGGTGAGGGAAGATAGGATGACGACTCCGATTATCGAATGGAGAAGGGAGGAGATGACGGCTCCAGATGTCCAACCGATTGTTCCCAAGCAGACCAAAGACAAATTTATACATCAGCGCGGAGTTATTATCAGGGACAGCGTGCTGATCAGCATCCAAGAATGGAATAATAAGAAGGACGGTGACGTTTCTTATGTCGACGATATACAGAAAGATGAGCTTTGGAACTTGCTGATGATAAATTTCAGCCTACCGCCAGAGGAGGTACTAAAGAAGCCAGTTATACAGCCAAAAGTCAAGGCGTTTGCTCTTAAAAAGATGTCAGAACTATTCAATAACTAGAAGAAACTATTGAACACAAAGTTTGTTGAGAAAGACGAGACTCTAGCTAGAATTCACCGGTCAATATGCAAAGATAAAATAACACTGGCCCACATTTGTGGCATACAAGAAATCAGATAAAGCTAAGAAAGGTCACAGAAAAATAAGATAAATGATGCAAAGAAGAAGTATCACCATGTTACGGGGTCAGGTGGCTACAGCAAAGCCCGGCCTAAGTGGGATAAAGCTGAGAATGACCTGCTTGATAAAGGGGTCCAACCAATGACATTGAATTGGCCCGATCAGTGTAGAACTTGGTTCTTCGGGCATGGGGGAACTTTGAACCCAGAAATAGGGAAGTGTGTTTTCACGAAAGCTCAACTTGAAACACCCATCAAAATGATTCAGGAAGCAATCAAGGATGTGCAGGAAGGGATGTTCCATCTTGACAGAGAGAAGGACAAGTTGTCAAAGGCCCTAGGGAATCCTGAACACCCTGGATGAACACGAGGCACATCTTGCTCCGTGGCGTGGAAGCATGGGTTTTCCGACATCAGTGGTTATAAAAGCCGAGGGAGAAAGGAGGAAGGAGACATGATACAGAAGGTACATGAAAGATTAGCATTGCAAGATAAGAAAATAGAGGCACTTGAGAACCAGCAAGCTAGTCAGCAGCACGAAGATCATTCATTCGATACTGCCCACAATGCCACCCCACCATCTCAGCGGAAAAGCAGTGTGGCTTCCACGAAGCTCGTTCAGCCTGATATCACGGCTCCTCGCTGCCCCGTGGATGGTATCACGGGGAGTGAACATCTGTGAGGTAATTGCGGAATGCCATAACCTAACCTCGAAGGTGGCGTTCGGCTATGTCTTACCTCCTCGACCTGATGCAACTTTCCATTTCACTCCGATTCCAGATGGCTTTGCCGTTGTCGGGGTGGATGAAATTATGAATGGATTTGAGGGGCTGGGGCTCGAATACCCTACAGGTGAAGGGGAGATTCATCTGGAAAATGCCACCAGGAGAACCTATCTATGGAGAACAGAAAACATCGTGCTTCCAAACTGGACGCCGCCTCAGCAGACTTAGCCGGAGGAGGCCCCTCAGCAGACTCCTCTCAGTCCAGCTCTATCTCCGCTGCCTCAGTCGTATCTGGCGTGCCAGATGTCTCCGCCGCCTCAGCGGACTCCGGTGGAGGAGGCCCCTAAGCAGAATCCTCCATCTCAGCTATTTCCGTCACGTCAACAGACTCCGCCTTCTCCGCCGCGTCATCGGACTCTGTCGCCTCAACAACGGCGGAAGAGAGTCGTTGTCGGTCCGGTGGCTAGCAATACAACGGGGAAGAAATTTAGAGCTGGTCCAAGCCTCAAGGCACCTCCCAAGTTACCATATGAGATGTATGTCGAGGAAAACAACGATATCGTGGCTGCCAACGTGAAATGCTAGTTTGCAAGTCCACCTCCAAAGGAGAAAATAGACCCGGTAAAAGCGTAGCAATGTCTGGATGCCCTTTAGCGACCACCACCGCCTCGGCCGCTATCAAACTATGACCGCTATATTGGAAAAGACATTTGAGAGAGCGAAGCGGTCGGGAAGCTTAAGTAGCAGTGGTGCAAGAACTGGGAAAACAATTCCCTGGCTCGGCGAACAGGAAAATCAATTGTGCCCCCGCTCAAGGTGTTCACCGATATCGCTAATGATCTAGAGATAACGGCCGGTGGTCTTGCTATCACTCTTGGTGATTACTTAAGTGATGATATACAATTCGAAATTGCTGAGGTAGTAAACTTTAGATACGAGCATGGGAAGCCTCTCGTCAAACCTGAGCAGGTTCCGCATCTATCAACAATGATGCATAGGTTGCATGACTGGTACTTGAAAACCCGCAAGGATGGGATAGACAGTATGCTGTTGGGAATTAAAGATGAACACAATTTCATTAGAGTTGACCTGTTGTACGTTGAATTTGAAGAATTATTTCAGTTATACAATGAATAAGCCCTCGACAAAACTCTCATGACTTGCTATTGTTTGTAAGTATTATTTATGTAATTAAGTCTCTAGCTCAGCTTGTTCATTGCATGTATAATTATCCTCACTATATTATGCAGATTGAAAATCGTCGAATCCAGAAGAAGACAAACCTATGACATTGGGTTCATTAACCCAAATATAGTAAATGAATATACGGTACAAAAGAACCCCGATGATACTGAGAAGAATTTGCTAAACGCGTTACTTCGACGACAAAACAGAAGGGAAATACTCTTTCCTTAGAACTTCAAGTGAGTGTTATTGTCTTGTGCATTTTCTGTTTCTCTTACTTGAGGTTAAGTGTAATTGATGAGTTATGTGTGCGCAACTTCCACTTTATTATGCTAACCTTGAGCTTCAAGAGGGACTAGTAACCGTGTTGAACTCGAGACGTAAAGAGGCTAAGGAGTGGTTGGAAATGAGAGAAATGCTCCAGAAGTAAGTTCAATCAGTATTGCACCATATCGTCAAGTTCTGTTTATTTCCTTATATCAAGTAATCATTTTATTTGTCGGGCAGGGTTTCAAAAATGTTCAGCAGCACATCTCATTGATTCTAGTTTCAATATCATTATCATACTTGATTATCATTTTGGTTGAACTCTTATTTCATAAAGTGCTTGTGGCGGGTACCCGGGAATGATTTATGTGGATACTACGTTTGCGAGTTCATGCGCAACTCGACCGCTTAGCGGGGCGGCACAAGTGCACAACAATTTGAAGTACGTAAACAATATATATATATATATATATATGTGTGTGTGTGTGTGTGTGTGTGTGTGTGTGTGTGTGTCTATATATTGACCCCCTTCTTTAAATTAGATCTGGCAGAAGCGGGATCATCTCCTACCAAATGATCGCACATGAGGAATTCAAGAGGAATTGGCCGGATGCTTTGTTGAGCACGTGATACCTAAAGAAGGAGCAATCCATCGGGAATTGCAGTGCAATTTTGGTAGATGATGTTAGGGATAGTAAGAGATGTTATATTGCATATATGCATGATCATGTACTATATGTAGTAGCGTCGAATAGATATACGTAAACTTGTTGTTAGACCAAGCACGGAGAAAGAGAGGTCACTTCTGTCTATATATGTTCATGACGATGTTGTGTAACTAATGGTTCCTTAATTGCTATATGTAGTACCTAGCATCGAGTTGAATGGAAAACATAAATAAAAATGAAACCCTAAATGTAAAAGAATTGAAGAGTAAACACAAAAAGAAAAGGGGCAAACACAATATGAAACCCATAAACCCCTCCTTTAAAAAAACAAATACCCCAGCGCCTGCAGATGCTGACGCGCGGTTGCCTTTTAGTCCCGGCCGGTATTACAAACCGGGACTAAAGGTCCTCCTGCCTGGGCACCCCACAGTGGCCACGTCGATCCCCTTTTATCCCGGTTCATAACACGGCTAGGACTAAAAGTGGTGGCCATTAGTCCCGATTGTTTAGTCCTAGTTGCAGAATCGGGACTAAAGGCCCTCTGGAACCGGGACAGATGCCCTTGTCGGTGTTCTGGGAACGGGGGTCCCCAGACTTGCCTGCCTGTGGCCCGCGGCGTGGCTCCACTAGCGGCCCAGTAAGGCCCGTCTTCATCAACCGAACACTCAAGACCCTCGCGAGGAGCCAAGCCTCGCGGGGCGGACAACGCAAGGCCTCCTCAAGAGCGGCCTCATCAGGCAGGCTCACAAGGGAGGCGGAGAGATCAAGGCACAGGGTACCTCGCGAGGTTCCCATGACGCAAGCCATGATGACCTAGTCCAGGCGGGCGCCACGCGGGCGCCAGCGTGCACAGTGTACTAGTTTCCCCTTTGGTGCTAAAGGGGCAAGCGCAGGCACGGAGTACCAAGGAATCAGGCAAAGGTTTCCATATCGGTGCAACAAGACTAGGACTAGCAGGATAGCAAAACGGAGGTCATCATGGAGCCCAAGAAGGCATCATAACCAGAGCCATTGGCAGGCGAAGATCACCTTTAGTCAGGATAGCCTGTACTGGTTGTCCCCTTTCAAAATGGCCGTTGTGGGATCCCTTCCCGCTCAATATTTGGGAAGAGGACCAGGGCCTCTATAAATAGGACTAGCCACCACCATAGAGAAGAAGGATCCACTCGGACCAGAACCACCCACAGAGCACAAGAACACCTCGCCTCAGGAGGTTGTTCTTCCCCTTGTACTATTCATCTTCATCCCAAGAGGCAATCCACCACACCACACACTAGAGTAGGGTATTACACCACAATGGTGGCCTGAACCAGTATAAACCTCGTGTCTCTTGTGCTGTGATTTTGTTTAGCTAAGCCTAGGGATCACGACGAGGCAGAGAGAGTGAGATTCGATAGGGGGAAATCTTCATGCGCACCCTAGTGTTCAAACCTTAAGGGTTTTGCCGGAACCCGATATCCAACATTTGGCGCGCCAGGTAGGGGTGCGCCGGAGTTCTTCCTTCCGTTGACCCACGCATCGCCGCCGCTTGTCAGATCCATGGCTAACGCCGCCGAGCTCAAGGCTGAGCACCGGCCGCTCGCCGCCAGTCGCCCAGACGGCTTCGCCGGGCCCCCCTCATCGTTCTCTGTTGCCTACCGCCACGGGCCCGGTGGGGCATGAGCACCAAGCGTCCTCGCGGCACCCCTCGGTGCGGCGGGACGGTCGCACCGCCACTACGTCGATGACTCCAGCTAGATCATCGTCCCATGCTCGACGCGCTCCCACGGACGCGCATGCTGTGATGCTCACGGCACGCGAACTCCTGCGTTATCGCCCCGTCGATGACCTCTATGAGGACTGGCTCGCCTGCATCACCGAGCTCGTCAGCGCCGCTGGGGGCTACCCCGTGTCGTCCCTCTCGCTGCCTCACCCGCTGCCGAGTACGGGCAACGCGGCTCAAGGAGCGCCTCCACCACCTTAGCCCCAAGGCGGTGCCCTGGCTCCAAGGCGCATGGCCCCCGGACATGACCCGCCACGCCCGGCACCCGCGCGAGAAGAAAGAAGCTGTCAAGAAATCCCTCGGCCCCGAGAAGGCGCCGCCGTGCTCCCTGCACCAGCACGACAAGACCGCACACTTCCAGTCGCAGCGGTGCGCGGGCATCATCAAGAGCAAGCCCCACGGCAGCAAGGGGCTCCGGTCGCCACCGCGGGCTGCCGCGCCTTCACCCCTGAGCTATGCAGCGTCGCCTGGACGGGCAAGTTCAAGCCAGACCTGCCTCCTCGCTATGACGGCACCCCCGACCCCGACGAGTTCTTGCAGCTCTACGAGCTGAGCATCGAGGCAGCCAAAGGCGATGAGAAAGGTATGGCAAACTGGTTTTCCATGGCGCTAAAGGACGGCGCCCGTTCCTGGCTCCTGAACCTGCTGTCGGCGTCAAAACCGGCGGATCTCGGGTAGGGGGTCCGAAGCTGTGCGTCTTAGGATCGATGGTAACATGAACACGGGATTTTACCTAGCTTCGGGCTCTCTTGATGAGATAATACCCTACATGCTGCTTGATTGACTTTGATGAGTATAGGGGTTACAAGAGTTGATCTACCTCGAGATCATATGTTGTGGTCTAAGCCCTAGAGCTATGATGAGTAATGTCATAATAATCTATCGACTAGCCTAGCCTCGGTTTATATAATGTACCAGAGGCCTAGGATAACAAGAGTCCTAGCCGAATACGCCGGTGGGGGAGGAGTCCTTGTCTTGATCACCAAGTCTTGTAGAATCTTCCTTGTGTATACTTTGGCTATCCGAACTGGCCCATGAGTAGAAAGCCATGGGGGTCCTCGGCCCAATCCACCTGATCGGGAGATGACGTGGTGAGTACCCCGTAGTCCAGGACATCGTCAGTAGCCCCCTGAACCGGTCTTCAAGTTGGGGACGCTCCTCGATTCTTCCGAATTGTTCTTCATCTTCGGTCGTCGGTCTTGAAAACTGGTTCAACAAATCTTCTCATCTTCGATCTTGAGGATCGCTGAAGTAAATCCGAAGAGTTTACACGTCGGGTATCCGAGGAGCCCCTTTAAGTTATCAGCCTTTATCGATGCCTTGTTATTTTTATGCCACACCTTGGGTTTGAAGTTATTCCTGGGCGGTAGTCTCCTCTTGCATCCGAGCTCCAACGCCGGATTGCATTCGAGGTATCTTTTGCAGCCAAGCACCAATGCCGGACTGCTTCCGAGCTCCAACACCAGAATGTATCCGAGCTTCAACGCCGGACTATGTCCAAGCTCCAACGCCGGACTGTATCTGAACTCCAACGCTAGACTGTATCCGAGCTCCAACGCCGGAATATATCTGAGCTCCAACGCCGGACTATATCTGAGCTCCAACGCCAGACTGTATCCGAGCTCCAACACCGTACTGTATCCAAGATGTCATAGATCATCCTGGCTTGAAGAAGTTTAAAGGAACCAGCCACCCTGACCGCGGGATGATTTTTTGATTGGTGCAATTTACTCCCTGCCGAGATATATAGCCAGTAGCCCTCAAGATGTGTGCGTCGGTCTAAAACCCGAGATGCGCCTGAAGGATGACATAAGACCGTTGATCCCAGTACTAGCTTGGCAGAATACTTCGGGACACAAAAAGCGGCGTGCTCAGTCCTCGAGACTCAGGTTGGGTGCGGTCGACCAACCTGAGGATCAAAATCTCCTCAGAAACTGTATTGCACTTAAATTTTTCTGCATTGAATAGGCAATGCAGTAGCCCCCGAGACACTGATCGGGTGGCAACACTAGATCAGGGGATCGATGTGCCCCTTTAATGTTAGTATATGATAAGCCCGAATCCCAGTAGCCCCCGAGCCTTAATGCAGGCACGAGGGGCCAAATTAAGGATCGATATCCATAGTAAAATCACAAATTATGTGTGATGACTCTATGTATCCAAGTACTTTACATCATTAATGCTCGAATCCGCATTGTACAAAACTTTGTTGACCAACCATCGGCTTCAACCTCTTCGGCCAGTAGCCGAGGAGTGTTTTCCTACTTTATAAAGCCATTATAAGGGCAAAGATTTATGGAAAACAAGGCAATCCGGCGATACAGTTTTATAAACAAAGGTACACAGAGAGATATGTTATATTACGTAATGTAAGAAACATCTTCCAAGGAAAATAGTCCCACTATCGGTTCCTTTCTTTGGGTCGTCATGCTTATCATGATCATGAAACCTCACCTCCGATCAATGTGGGAGGAAAATATTGAGGATTTAGTTCGGGGAAAGTTCCCGAACTCTACATCATTAATGAACCAAAATTTTCACTTCCGTCATTGCCGACCAATGTGATCCTTTAAGATTGCTAGCTTTCGGCTTCACCCAGTCTGAGGTACTTACTCGGATGACCCAGTAGTAACAATCACAGAGGTGCTCCCTTTACCACCTAGCCGAATAATCGGGGACGGAGGGGTATGTACAGGAGCCAGGCAACCAGCTTGGCCAAAATCTTAAGTCAAATTGATGCATATTTATGGCTTTATAACGATGATTACGGAAGGTGGCCCTTGTATATTAAATACAAATGCTGATGATATGTTTATCTTGACTCCGTTGCGACCGTTTATCAGTTGAAAGTGGCCCATCGTCCGCTTCTACCGCTTTGTAGATACTACGCGGGGTGTTTCTGCAATAACAAGACAACCCTTAGCTGACGTCTCGGTGCCCGAAGGCGGTTGTGTTAGCGGAAACGAGGCAATCAGATATGCGGTCCTTATAACTTTCACTTAGTCATAGGAGCTTTAAACTGGGGAAGCTAGCTATGAGCCCCGGTTAGTGTTCGGAGACAGCCGAGGTCAAGCCATAAACAGTTCGGCCAATGTTATGAATGGCCCATCATTTAACATAGTCATCGGATCGCTGACCAGTTTACGCTTATTGTGACAGTCAATTTTCGGCTTTCTCCACTGAGGTGCTTAACCATGCGAGCTGGAAGCACAATCGAAGTGGTTCTCCCTTTGCACACCTAGCCGAACAAAGCGGAACATAGGAGGCAAGCACAGGAGCCGGGCAATCCAACTATTGACCGAAGACACAATTTGAAACCGATGCATATATAGCAATATCCGAGAATGTTTTTGCCGACTCCCTAAAGGTGTCCGGCGTTGCACTGCGAGACTTCTGCTGGAAACACATAAATAGTTTAAAAGTGACATAAGCTTTGGAAAACCAAAAAACGTCAGTAAAAACTTGACGTCCGAACAAGATCAAGTGTTCGGTGCCAATTCGAAAATTGGAAAAAAAATTGTGCTTCTGTCATGCTTTATCATGACGCATCTGATCTCAAGACTTCACGCGGGTCAGCCCTTTGCAACGACCAAGAAGAAAACACATTTACTATAAAACAGCTCATATAAATTTAAGAGCCCCCAAGTTACTTGGGTAAAATAATTTTGATGTATAATGATTGTATGTACCGAAGTACTTATATCATATCTATGTTCACCCGAACTTTGAACGCGTCTTAACCGACCGTCGGCTTCTCCCTCTTCGGTCAAGGACCAAAAAGTGTTATGTACTCCACCTGTCAAGAATATTGACAGTGTTACCGATAACCAGGCAATCAGGCCACAGGGCTGTAACAGACAAAGCGCTCTCATGGAACTTATGCTATATTACTAACGAAGTGTAAGAAGCATCTTCGAAGAAAATAGTACCTCCACCGATACCTTTCTTCGGTTGCTCATTATTACTATGAGACTTGTGCAATAGATTTTTTTTACTCATGAGTTCCAATGTGTGACGACCATGACTGAAAACAATAAGAGCGCTAGCTTTCGGCTTCACCCAGTCTGAGGGCCGAGCTCGGATGACCCGGTCGTGACAATCGCAGAGGTGCTCCCTTTACTCCCTAGCCGAACAATCGGGAATGTAGGGGTAAGCACAGGAGCAAGGCAACCCAGCTTGTAGAACGCTTAAGTCAATATGGTGCATATTGTGGCGTAATACACGAACAAGGAATGAAGCCGTACAAGTATAATCATATGCAAGAGAAAAGGCTTCATCAAGGAAGCCCCCAAGTAATCGAGGTATTTGAATTTGTGTGTCACAAACAAAGTTATGAAAAGGAATTTTTTCACAAACAATTTTTTGCCAAAATAGTATAATGCTTGGTCGAACGGAACAAAATATAAAACTGAAAGTTTCTGAGCTTGAAAGCGACTTAGCTAGTTAATATGTTTGGCAATGATAACGCGGTCTGAGCTTGATGCGGGAGAAGGTTCCAGCCTCTGGGCCTGTCCCAAGGTTGCCGACAGAGAGTTCGACACTCCGAGAAGATGAGGCCCTCAGTCCAGCCGCAGTAAAGGAGCAGGTCGGCGCGCCAAGGCGACAACACAATTCGGTCGAAGGAGGCGACATCACGGCTCAGTCTGAGTCGATTGGTGAGCGTCGAGGTCAATGTCGATGCAGGGCGTGATGTGGTAAAGGCGTGGCAAAGCCCGAATTCACAGGTCCGTCCAAGTTCCATATACAGCGTTCGCCGAACTATGTATGGAAACTGACCGAACCACCACGCAACCTCGTTAATGCGGCCACCATTTGATAGGCTATGTATAGATGATGGAACAAAGCAAAGTAATAATTCCTTGGGAAAAATAAACCCAAACAAGCAAAGATTGCTGGGATTAATAGCACCTAGTTTATTTGTTGTAGCGGTCCGAAGAAAGGTTACTCCCAAAATTGGGACTCGATCCGCACACCCATTGCCTGATGGGTGATGAAGCGAGGGCATGATGATGCTGGCAAAGGTTGGCTCGCCAAGGCAAAGCCCGTGGTCCAACTAATGTGATGAAGCTGGTCGGCCGGTGACGCCGAATTCTTTGAAGTAAGTTGATGAAGGGATGACGAAGCCCCCAGTCCAGGCGAGGAGACCGAGCAGGTCGGTGAGGAGATGTTGCATCTGCCATGTCAGCCGAAGTGTTGAAGTAGTTCGGCGTGATGGACGTCGGCTCGATGAAGCAACGGTTAGGCCATGCCAATGCCGGTCATAGCTTGTGACGTGGTCAATGCTGGCTGGATGAAGTGACCATGCAGCGATGCCGGTGTGCCTGCTCGGTGTAATCCGTTGGGCGGCGATGTTGGTGACGATTTATCCTTCGCGATGCCGAATTATTGTTCGGCTGGCCGAGATGATGATCCAAAGAAGTTGAGCTCGGCTCAACAAAGCGACGACGTGTCTAGCGCAGGCCGGCCGCCGTGGAGTGATGTTGTCGGGCCGGTTTAACACCGGCGCGATGGTGAAGGTCGTATTGTAAAAATAATTTTAATATTAATGGGATGTGTTTGAGAATAAATAACAATACCCCATACAAAAACTTCCTTCAAAAAGGATGTCTGAAATCCCATTCATAAAGAAGATGAACTCGGGTCGGATTCGTTCTCGCGCAGAAAACAGATCCGAAAAATGGCGCACTAATCGGAAGGTTCCCGGAGTTTGGACGGTCGGATCGAGCTGAATTTTTGACAGGTGGTAGATATAGGAATTCCGCAGCCGATCAACGGTTGGATCTTCCAAAGGATGTCCAAGCTAGATGCTGGACACCATGCTCCAAACTCGTCCAGATTCTCGTCCATATTCAATAGGGCTTCGGTATATCGGTGATTGCGGGAGATTCCTCCATCGGAACTCGATGAAATTTTGCAGTGTTGTTGTAGACTTAATTCCGCACAATTCCACCGAAGCAATCGTTTAAGCGACACTCGAGGAGGCGGTGGCGGCGGATACAAGTTCGCTGTCCAGATAAACAGCACGGTCGCCCGAGGGTAATGTTGACGTTGAGCCCCCGAGCTCCATGGATGATTCCTCCATGATCTTGATGGAGATCGGAGTCGATGTTGATGAAGGCTGTCGGGGAGGCTGATCTTACCCACGTACACCTATGGGGCCGTCGGAGCAGGCCCCTTGTGGTTCGGAGGGGGGCGGAGGTCGCACGAAGAGCGGATCGAGGCGATGCACGCGGGCGGTTTACCCAGCTTCGGAGCTCTCCGGAGAGATAAAACTCCTACTGCTGCTTGTCTGATCTATTGTGTTCTTGCTAGGGAGCAATGTATGCTACAAAACCTAGCGTGGGAGTATCTGGTCTCGAGTGAGTCCAATGAACCGAATGGGCCGAACCTCCCGAACCGAACCTCCTCTACGTTGCACTCGGGCCTCCTTTTATATGCTCAAGGGGTCTCCGACAGGTGGCAACATAGGTGGGGGTACAAATGTAAAAACAGGGGTTGGTACACCTACTTGAACAGTGTACAGTGCAAAATACCTAACTCTGACGGCAAGGGACAAAAGCAATAAATGCCCGTCGTTGTCGCCCAAACAGTGCAACAGAGACCGTCAGGTGCGCCTCCGCTCGCCACGATGGCAAGCCTGTCAGCCCCGCTTATCGCTGCTCTCCGCTGGCTGCACAGCCGCTCGACACGCGCCCATGGAACGGTCCTAGGGCGACACGTCGCTGGGTGAGCTGGAGCGGAGACGGAGAGAAGTTGCATGCCGCGGCAAGCGCCTTGCCGCGTCGAATCTTGTCACGCCGGAGACTTGTCGCGCCTGAGCCTTCCCTAAGCTCCTCTTGCCGGGCCTTTGTATTCTCACAGGTTCGAGCGGCCTTCCCGACAAGCTCCTCTTGTCGGGCCGTGTCGTGCCTAGAGACCTTCCCGCAAGCTCCTCTTGCCGGGTTTTGTCTTCCGAAGGCGGCGGAGGGTCTTGGCGACGCCCGGCGAGGCTTGCCGCTGGGACGCCGCGATCGCCTTGCACAAGTTCGGGGTACTAGGGTACCCCTACTTTAGTACACCGACAGGAGCCCCCGGGTCTGGGCCATACACGGTGTCGAGCGCTATTGGGCCAGGCCCAAAACAGGGCACGGGCACGCGCGGCCTGGGTCCAAAGTAAACCCACTCCGTATCCGTCGCGTCTCCCCGTAAGGGCACGTGTCAATTGCGGCGTCGTGGGGGAAGTGGGCGGCGTGCGGGGTCGCTCCACCCGTCGCCTCCGTTCTGCATCCCCGCCACGTGATTCCCGTGCTCTTGGGGTCACGGACGGTGGAAGTGGGAAACTGGGCCGTTGAGGCAGAGGCAGAGGTCGGCCCCGATTCCCTGCTCTTCCTATGCCCTGATTTGTCGAAAGGGCGGTCGAGCCCCCACCTTGCTTCCTTAAAAAGAGCGGAAGGGGAGCGCAGAAGCCCGCACTCTCCCATCTCCTTCCTTCCTCAGTTTCCGCTCCCCTTTCTCTCATTCGCCATGGAGAAAAAGGGCCTTGGTTCTTCATCGGTGGCGGCGAGGGTCGCCGCTAGACAGCGCTCCCCTCACAACCCCACGTCCGGGGCGGCAGAGCCAGCCCCAAGAGGAAGAGGGCGGGGGCGAGGTCGTGGACGAGGTCGAGGCGCTCGGGGAAGAGGCGGACGGGGTGGCGCGCCGTCTCCGCTTCCGCCGGCGGTTCCCCTCCCTGCGGTGGTCCATATAGGGGACGACCCATGCGAGTTCTTCGTCAGCGCTGGGCGCTATCGTCGCCTCCCGCTTCCAGCCCGTTCATGGCGCAATGGAGTCGGATCCGCCCGAGACGCCGACATCGCACATGAGGGCTATGGAATCAGCGGCATGCGAGTCCGTGGTTGTATTCCCAGCCCCTAATGTGATGTATCTCGATCGTGGGTGGAAGACGTTCACTCGCATCCACAGCTCGAGGGCGGGTTTACCCTCCATTTTAAGTTAATGGAGGGTGATCTCTCTCCGTCAAGGTCTTCGGGATCTTGGCACTGGGCGAAGTGCTGCGTGGATAGCTCCTCCGACAAATAAGATTCCCTCGAGCGAGAGTGATGAGGAGGAGAGCGACAGCGACGACGAGGGTGGCGGGCCCGATTAGTTGTCGGACGTTGCTTCGTGCGTCACCGGCGACCCCATCATCCGTGTCGCCGGCTCCTTGGGCGACTGGCGTAGGGAGGCTGCGGAAGGGGAAGAGGATGGCGACAAAGGTCATTGTCGGAATACGAGGGCGTAGGTGCCCTCGACAACAGGCCGACGCCTTGCCGCCTGCCTTGAACCCCCGCTTCCGGCCGCCATCTCCGTCAAGCCCTCGGGAGCTCCCAGATGTTCCTTTGGTGCCTTCGGCACTGTAGCTTCGCCTAGGCGCTTTCTTTTGCCCTTCTCGCCTCCTTGGCCTACCTCTCAAGAGAGGGACAGAAAAAGGATTACGGGCATCTTATCTTTTTAATTTGTAAGCATTCGGCCTTATCCGCATTTAATACTTGTAATCTTCCCTTTCATGTTTTTCATTCCCCACGGATTGTATCCGAGTAGAATGTTTTAATGAAAAGGGATGTTTGAAAAGGGACGAAGGGCTTATCGATATCTCAGCGGCAACTTCGCTGCTTGCCGCAGCCCCTAAGAACTCCGGCTTGTCAGAGCCCCTAAGCAACTCCGGGCTTGCCAGTAGCCCAAGCAACCTCGGCTTGCCGCAGCCCCCGGCAACTCTGGCTTGCCGGGGCTTGGATGCCGGCGCGCCCTTCTTCTCCCCTTCGCTGTTATTTCAGTTCTGAGAACGATTTAGCTAGTGCCGCAATAAGTTATTCTTGTAATATAACTTTATTCTGGGCAACATTTGATACGTTACTTCCTTTACTCGACTCTTGGCTTTGTATGTTATTGCCCTACGCTTTTCAGGAAAACTTGGCGGTGCAGGCACCCTTGCCGCGAGCCGAAAAGCGGAACTTCAGCAGTTGGTCAAGGGGTCGCTAATGGACAAGTAACCTTGTCGCGGACTAGTCGCAGCTCACTTAAGTTGTTGAGCGGACTCGAAACAAAGTAAGGGCGCGGCTAGTCACGATTTGGTTCCTCCGCCGCATGTGTTTTTCATACAAAGCGCGGTCGCTCAAGGAAGATAACTTTAAAATTTATTATCGATCCGAATCGATCGATGCAATGTTATTTCCTCTACTTGATTTCTTCCTTTATGCTTCTGCCCTGCATTTAGGGGACTTCCGGTGCAGTGCACTTTTGCCGCTGAAGGCCGAGTGAACGTCAAGACTTCACCGGCAAAGTGCCGCCTCCGACAAGCAACCTTGTCGCGACTAGTCGCAGCTCACTTAAGTTGTTGAGCGGACTCAAACAAAGTAAGGGCGCGACTAGCCCCGAAGTTGGCTCCTCCGCGCATACGGGTTCTCCATACAAAGTACTACCGCTCGAGGAAGATAACTTGAAAATTTAAAATTGATTGCTCAGACTTTGGCAACTTAGCTTTTCTGTCTCTTGCTTCCCGATGAGGTGAGACTTCCTCGAGCGGTGCTCTGGTCCACAATATTATCTCCTCCTTCCCCCCTGGTTAACTTGTGCGCGAGGGAGCCTCCCTTTCTTTGCGACAAGAGAAAGAAGAGGAAATAACGTTATGGAGGCCAGTGGCTCGATTCTGCTTACCGGGTGTGGTTGCTGCACAAAGTGTTAGCCAAAACATGCAATAAATTGATGAAAGCATGAACTTGACGGGTTGTGCGCAACACATGGGCTTTACTGATGCACGAGGTCTGCGCCCGGCTTTGTACAAAGGATCACATGCAACAACGGCAAGACTTGTACAAAAGGTGGTTGCCGGGACGGGTCCCGACAACCGCGCCTTATGGGTAAAACTTACGAAGATGCTCAATGTTCCAGGAGTTGCTCACCGGAATGCCATCTTCGGTCTCTGGCGGACAGCGCCAGCCTAGTGACTCGCTTTCACCCGATAAGGGCCTTCCCACTTCAAGGCCAACTTGTTTGAATTCTTGGCGGACTGAACGCGCCCAAGAACAAGGTCGCCTTCCTCGGGACTTCGCATTAACCCTGCGGCCATGGTAGCGACGCAGGCTTGTCAGAAGCGAGCAGCTCGCACAGCGGCCTGAAGATGATCCTCCTCAAGGAGCAGCGCGTCGTCTTGTCGCAGCTACTCTTGCTCAAGCTCATCAGCGAGTACTCGAGGCGATCCAGATACGAGTTCCGTGGGGAGAACTGCCTCTGCTCCATAGACTAGAGCAAAGGGTGCCCGCCGCTGGCTCGATTTGGTGTCGCCCCGATCGACCAAAGAACCACCGGCAGCTCCTCGATCCAGCTTTCTTCCGCACTTGTGCAGCCTCGCCGAAAGTTCTGGTCTTGAGTCCGCGCAGCACTTCAGCTGCTTGCCCTCTCTCGCTTGACCGCTGCTTCTCGGGTGAGCAACAGAAGCAAAGCAGACCTTGGCGCCAAGGTCTTGGACGTCGCATGAAGGTGCGACTCAGAATTGCGTGCCGTTGTCGGTGATGACCCCGTTAGGGATTCCAAACGGCAAACAATCGACCAAGAACTTGATCGCCGATCAGGCTGCCACCTTCCTCATCGCTTCCACTTCCGCCACTTTGTGAACTTGTCGATGGTGACGCATACAAGTACTCAAAGCCCCGACAGCTCGGGGAAGGGGCCGAGGCTGTCGAGCCCCTGCACCGAAAATGGCCAGGATAAAGGGATCATCCGGAGAGCTTGAGCCGGCTGGTGTATCTGCTTGGAATGGAACCGCACGCTTCACACTTGGTTACTTGTGCGGTTGCATCCCGGAGGGCTGTCGGCGGAAGAAACCTTGCCGGAAAGCTTTGCCGGCAAGTGCTCTTGCACCAATGTGGTGACCACATATGCCTCCATGTATCTCCGCCAACAGCTTCGCCCATCTTCCCCGAATACACTTCAATTTCACACCATTGAGTCTTCTTCGCATAAAGTATGCTGTCGATAAACTGGTACATACTTGACCGCCGGGCTACTCTTTCCGCTTCTTCCTGCTCTTCGGAAGTTCTCCGTCTCAAGGAAATGGACAATCTGCTGCGCCCATGCCGGAGCTTGCGGCTCGACAACAAGGACTAAAGGCACATCTGCTGCTGCGGAACATCAGCTTCCACGGCGAGGACTGCGGCCTCGCCGGAGTTGATGCTCCCGACAAGCTTGCCGTGAGCAAGAATTGTCGGGGCGCTCGCTTCAACGAAACAAACCTCGGGGTCTGCCGGAGCAGATCGCTCCTCAAAGACTGTTGGTGTTGATCTTGGGGACCTTTGCAACGACGGCTTCGGGAAGCTCCGGAAAGTAGTCACCAGAGGCCAACTTCCTCTTCTTGCTTTCTCGTCTACCGATGGTGTTACGGTTGGCTGAGTCGGCTTGAGCACGAAAATCCTGGTTCCATTGTGTAACTTAAGCGGCCTTGCCGCACTTTGACAGCCGTCAAGAATGTCATTACGAGCTCTTGAACATGTTCCATTTGCAGGCCGTCAAAGTGCTCTTCTAGCTTCCTCACTTCATCAACGTAGGCTTCCATCAACGGACTCTGATAATCTTTGTTCACTTGCCGGACGACAAGTTGTGAGTCACCCCTGACAATAAGCTTCTTGATCCCAAGGTCCACTGTGATCCTGAGACCGGCAAGCAAACCCTCATACTCTGCAGTATTGTTTGTCGCTTGCTCCTTGGGAAAGTGCATCTGGACGACGTACTTGAGGTGCTCTCCGGTGGGTGCGATAAGCGACGCCGCAAGACCGGGCGCCTTTGCAGCCGAGAAGGCACCATCAAAGTACATCAGCCACTCTTTGCTTGCTTCTTTGACGGGAATGCTCGTCTCCGGGATCTCTTCATCTGGCGTTGGCGTCCATTCTGCTATGAATTCTGCCAACGCTCCGCTTTGGATAGTTGATGTGCTTTCAAACTTAAGACCAAAGCTAGACAGCTCCAGTGCCCACTCGACAATCCCGCACTGCCGCCTGGATTCTACAGTATCCTCTTCAGGGGAAAGCGAGTGACAACTGTGATCTCATGTGCATGGAAGTAGTGGCGCAGCTTTCTCGAGGCCATGAGGAGGCCGAAAAGCAGTTTTTGCACACCAGAGTACCTTGACCTAGCCCCCTGCAGGAAGGAACTGACAAAGTAAACTGGGCGCTGCACCATCCTTTTCTGAATCTGCTCGTGCGTCTTCACGGACTCGTCCTTGTCGGGACCAGAGCTTGTCGGAGAAGCCCCCTGCTTGTCGCTGGACGTGCTTGCCGTGGTTGCTGGCTCGTCATCCGCCTCCCTCTCCGCCACTAACGCAGCACTAACCACTTGATTGGTCGCCGCTATATACAGCAGCAACTTCTCTTGTGGCTTAGGTGCGACAAGTGTTGGAGTGGAGGACAGGTATCTCTTCAAGTCTGCGCAGCGCAGCCTCCGCTTCGGGAGTCCATTTATCGACCTGCCTTTTTCAAAATTTTGAAAATGGCGTATGCGCGTTCAGCAGAACCTAGAAATAAACCTGCCGAGAGCAGCTACATAACCGCAAGTCTTCGTGACATCCTTGACGCGCTTTGGTGCTTCAATCTGTTCAATGGCCTTGATCTTGTCGGGATTAGCTTCAATCCTCGCCGAGACACGAAGAACCCGGGAAGCTTGCCGGAAGGGACTCCAAACACGCACTTCTCGGGGTTGAGCTTGAGGTTGATCTTGCGGAGATTTGCAAAGGTCTCGTCCAAATCTTGAACCAGAGTTGCTTTGTCCTTGCTTTTGACCACTATGTCATCCATGTAGGCTTCTACAATTATGTGCATTTGCGGCTCAAAAGCGCCATGGACTACCCTTGCAAATGTCGAACCAGCATTCTTCAAACCGAAAGGCATCCGTATGAAACAAAGACGTGCCACATGGTGTGATGAATGCGGTCTTCTCCTCATCTTCTTGACCATGAAGATCTGATGGTATCTGAGTAGGCATCAAGAAGCGAAAGCAAATCACATCCAGCCGTGGAGTCAACAATCTGGTCAATGCGCGGCAAGGGAAATGGATCTTTGGGACAAGCTTTATTAACATCCGTAAAGTCAATACAAAGTCTCCATTTCCCATTTGCCTTGGCGCACTACGACAGGATTGGCCAACCACGTAGGGATGGAGCACTCCTCGACAAGGCCCGCCGCTTCCGGTTTCTTGATCTCTTCGCTATGAATTCTTGGCGCCCACCGCTTGCTTCACGACTTTTTTGCTTGACGGGCCGCGCATGAGGACAAACGGCCAGGTGGTGCTCAATCACTTTCCTGGGAACACCGGGGATATCAGACGGTTGCCATGCAAACACGTCGACATTTGCCCGCGGGAAAGCAACGAGCGCGCCTTCCTATTTGTCGTCGAGAGAGGCACTGATGGTGAAGGTACCACCAGTGCCGTCCTCCTTGGCGGGCACCTTCTTGGTCTTCGGCGGAGCCACCATCTTCCTGCACTTGCCGGTGGAGCTTGATGGTGCGTCCTCGACGGTAGCGCAGCACTCGAAGAGGTGCGCTTGCCGGAGTGAGCATCGAGCCTTTGCCGGACTTGGACTTGGTCTTCTTCCCGGGAGCTTCATGACGGCAAGTGTCCGCAATCTTTCGCGGGCTGTTGCATCCCGGAAGATCTTGTCGGCATAGATAAGGGCATCCTTCTTGTCTCCATGGACGGAGATGACGCGAAGCGGCCCCGGCATCTTGAGGAGGTTGTAAGCGTAGTCAGAGGCTGCCATGAACTTGGCGAGTGCTGGACGGCCAAGTATCCCATAGTAAGGCAATGGGAAATCGGCAACGCCAAATGTAACCCTCTCGATCACGAAGTTCAGCTCGCTGCCAAATGTGACCGCAACGTAATCTTCCCCTTTGGCTTGCTCCTTCCCGGATTGATTCCTTGGAAGGTTCCGGTCTCTTCGAGCTTCATTGTCAGGATTTGAAGCTTCGGAGCACCGCGGAGGAGATCAGATTCAAGCCGGCCCGCCCGTCAACTAACATTTTGTGACCTTGAGGTTGCGGATGGTTGGTGAGACCAACATCGGCAAGCACCCGACCGCAGATTATACGATCGTGGTGGTCCTCAATATAAAAATGATAGGCGTCTTGGACCACTTCAGAGGCTTGCGTGACTCTACGGATGGTTCCGCTGCATTGACCTCCGCATCCATTGCTTGAGTTGGCGGTGGCAGGTATGCGAGGAAGCACCTCCGTCAATGCGAAGAACCTCTGTGGCTTTCTGAAACTCCTGCTCGTCGGCGCCGTGCGTCCTCCATATCTTCGTCGTCATCATCATCTTCATCCTTGTCGCGGCCGCGGGAGGTCGATCTCCTTGTCGTTGCTTGACTTTGCCGCGGCCCCTCCCCGGCCGGGACGTTTCTTGCTTGCTCCCCCAGCACCTTCCTGGGCCTTCTCCTTGTCTCGCCGCTCGTACTCAGCTCTCTGTTGTTCGACGAGCTGCTCGACCTTCTTGCAGCTCTGGAGATCGTGGCCCTTGGTGCGGTGGATCTTGCAGTACTGCTTGCCGGAGCCGTCCTGCTTGTCGGCGGCCGCCACCGACTGGCGGTTGGCGTCAGCGGCAATCTCCTTGCCGGGGCCACCAGCCTTGGCGCTCTTGTCGCCGCCTCCGTTGCCGGACTGCTCGACAGCTAGCACTTCTCTGCTTTTCTTCTTCCTGTTGCCTCGCCGCCGGCCCTTCTTTGTCGGGGCGGTGTCATCATCGAGACCTGTTTACGCATTCTCTCCAGGAGTCTCCTCCCTTCCTCGGCGTGTGCACACTTGTCGACCAAGGCGCATAGCTCATCGGCGTCCTTGACTTTGCACATCGCCATCTCCTCCCTCATCCTGCGGTTCCGCACATTACGATGAAATGCGCTGATCACCGCGGCGGGATGGACGCCTGGGATGTTGTAGTGCACACGGCTGAATCTCCGAATGAACTTGCGCAGGGACTCTCCTCCTTCGGGCGAGCAAGTGAAGGTCACTCTCTTGGCCATGAGGTTTGTGGCCACCGTGAAGGCGCCAACAAACCGATGGCACAGAATCTGCCCAAGAGGATATGGAGCTGTCCGGCAAGTGCATGAGCCAAGACACGACGCGGCTTGAGCACGAGCGGAAGTAGTTGGCGAGATCTTGTCGTCGCCCCCCGCAGCCTGCACCGCGATGGTGTAGATGCTTTGAGGAACTCCGACGGATGCGTCCGCCATCATACTTCTCCGCACGTCTGGTTTGAAGTTTTTCTGGCTGGGCCACTAGACTTGCCGCAGCTTCGCGAGTGAACGCAGGGCAACCTACGCGTCTGACGGCAAGTCGCTCGCCCCTCCGACGCGTGCATGTCAACAGAAGGCCCAGCGCTTGTCGGATCGACGTCGCGCTTCTCTTCGGCGCTTGATGCGAGTTCGAGCGTCCTCTTGTTGTCGCTCATGAAGAACTTGGCGCTGATCGCGGCGAGCCCGCGGATCCGACGATGCAGTGGAGTCGCTGTCGAGGTGGATCCATTGGGTCGGCGATCTTGGCCTTCTTGGCGGAGAGTGCACGGTGGTTGCACCTCCGACAGTCTCGTCGCCACCGGCTCGTGCCTTGTCGTCTCGCCGCGGCAGTGATGGGGTCGCTTGCCGCAGAGCGTCGCCGTTGGCAAAGCCGATGAGGCTCTGGATAGTGTCCCTCCACTCGTCGACCTTGTCGGCCGTTGGAGGGTAGTCGAGGAGCAGCTGGGCTCTCGCCAGAGCTTCTGCTGAAGTAGTGGGTGGCATTGGAGAACGGTGCAAGGAGCGGGACACGCTCGGACTTCTAACTACGTTAGAAGGAGCAGCGCCCCGTCCGGGCGACCGTATCTCACTAGCGCCAGCATGTTGGCGCGCATGTTGGTCTTGAGGGTCTCGATCCAGCGAGCGTATGGCGTTAGAGCGCCATGACGTTGTTGGTCCCGCGTCTCCTGAGACGGGCGCGGGGGATGCGCGGACGCCGAGGTTTGCGGTGCCTTGTCCTTGGACTTGGCAACGTCGCGAGCACCTTCGTCGGCGCTCGTTCCTCCGCCAGCGTCTTCCCCACCACCCGTTTGTTGCGGTGAGGGTGGATGCGACGCGGACGGCTCCGCTGCCGCCGAAGCCTTCTTCTTCGGTGGCATGTTGAGGAAGATGTTGATGACGTTGCTCGTGTGAACGCCGGTTCAGATTCACACAGCCTCGACGCCCCCTACCTGGCGCGCCAGAGATGTCGGGGAGGCTGATCGTACCCACGTACACCTATGGGGCCGGCGGAGCAGGCCCCTTGTGGTTCGGAGGGGGGCGGAGGTCGCATGAAGAGCGGATCGAGGCGATGTACGCGGGCGGTTTACCCAGCTTCAGAGCTCTCCGGAGAGATAAAACTCCTACTGCTGCTTGTCTGATCTATTGTGTTCTTGCTAGGGAGCAATGTACGCTACAAAACCTAGCGTGGGAGTATCTGGTCTCGAGTGAGTCCAATGAACCGAATGGGTCGAACCTCCCGAACCAAACCTCCTCTACGTTGCACTCGGGCCTCCTTTTATATGCTCAAGGGGTCTCCGACAGGTGGCAACATAGGTGGGGGTACAAATGTAAAAACAGGGGTTGGTACACCTACTTGAACAAAGGTACGATTGCAAAATACCTAACTCGACGGCAAGGGACAAAAGCAATAAATGCCCGTCGTTGTCGCCCAAACAAAGTGCAACAGAGACCGTCAGTGCGCCTCGCCGCCACGATGGCAAGCCTGTCGGCCCGCTTATCGCTGCTCTCCGGCTGGCTGCACGGACCGCCGACACGCGCCCATGGAGCGGTCCTAGGCGACACGTCCGGGTGAGCTGGAGCGGAGACGGAGAGAGGTTGCATGCCGCGGCAAGCGCCTTGCCGCGGCCGAATCCTTGTCGCGCTCGGAGACTTGTCGCGCTCCGAGCCTTCCCGGCAAGCTCCTCTTGTCGGGGCCTTGTCTTCTGCGTGCCTGGAGCGGCCTTCCCGACAAGCTCCTCTTGTCGGGGCCATGTCGTGCCTAGAGAGGCCTTCCCGGCAAGCTCCTCTTGCCGGGGTTTTGTCTTACGAAAGGCGGCGAGGGTCTTGGCGGACGCCCGGCGAGGCTTGTCAGCGAGGGGACGCTTCTGTTGCCGTGCACAAGTCGGGGTACTAGGGTACCCCTACTTTAGTACACCGACAAAGGCCCTGATCCAAACATGACGATCGGAGGTAGGGCGCAGTTCTCGGTCAAGCCAAGGTGACCAGTCGAGCTGGTGACAAAGAAGCCGACATGATAGTTGATCTACAGTCGAGCCATTGACCCTTTTTGCCGATCACGCAGTGGAACTCTCAATGAAAGCACCAATGCCGGTGTCAAAACCGGTGGATCTCGGGTACGGGGTCCCAAGCTGTGCGTCTTAGGATCGATGGTAACATGAACACGGGATTTTACCCAGCTTCGGGCTCTCTTGATGAGATAATACCCTACATGTTGATTCATTGACTGATGAGTAAAGGGGTTACAAGAGTCGATCTACCTCGAGATCATATGTTGTGGTCTAAGCCCTAGAGGTATGATGAGTAATGTCATAATAATCTATCGACTAGCCTAGCCTCGGTTTATATAATGTACCAGAGGCCTAGGATAACAAGAGTCCTAGCCGAATAAGCCGGTGGGGGAGGAGTCCTTGTCTTGATCACCAAGTCTTGTAGAATCTTCCTTGTGTATACTTCGGCTGTCCAAACTGACCCATGAGTAAATGGCTATGGGGGTCCTCGGCCCAATCCACCTGATCGGGAGACGACGTGGTGAGTACCCCGTAGTCCAGGACACCGTCACCTGCCCCCCGGCTCGATCTCTTCCTGGGACGAGATACGCAGTCGCTTCATCGCGAACTTCCAGGGCACTCGCGACCGCCCCCCGACCGCGGGTGACCTGCGCCGCATCAAGAAGCAGCCTGGAGAGACCCTACGGAAGTACATCCAGCACTTCAACAACGTCCGTGTCAAGATCCCCAAGGTCACGGATGAGGCTATCATCTCGGCATTGTCTGACGGCGTCCATGATGTAAAGATGAAGGAGGAGCTTGCCATCCACGAGGAGCTGTGCACATCCCTGGAGCTGTTCAACCTGGCGACCAAGTGCGCAAGGGCTAAGGAGGGGCGCCTCTCCCTCCTCGAGCTACCAGCAGCCGACCCAGAAGAAAAGAAGCTCAAGGCCAAGGACGTCAAGCGCAAGGGAACAGTTGTGCTTGCTGCGGAAACAGACACGAAGCGCGGCAGGGACCAGCCGGAGTCGTCCAAGGCCAGCCGACCTTTCTGCGCCTACCACAACCTCCACACCCACAACACCAACGATTGCTATGAGCTTAGGGCCGTTCGAGAAGGACGCTTCGGTCGGTGCCCCGAGCGCAATGACCGGGGCTACGGCCGAGGAGGAGGACGTGGCGGAGGATAATGGGACAACTGTGGCCCTCGCCAGGAGTGGCAATACCGACCTCGTGAGGATCGCTGGCAGGACCAGCCTCGCGAGGGCGCCTGGAGGGATCATCCTCGCGAGGACTGCCCGTAGGGAAACGCAGGCCTTCCTCCGCTGCCGCCACCGCCAAGAAGGAATGACTACCATCATCAGGACGAGGGGGCTGGGGGCTTCCAGGAGCCATGCGCTATCGCTTGCATCTTGGGCGGAGCTCAGGCCCCAGCCTCTCAGTGCATCTTCAAGCAGTTCGCTCGCGAGGTGAACGCGGTCCTCCCCAAGCTCGAGGCCACGCGCCCGCTCAGGTGGTCCAAGTGTGCCATCACCTTCAGCTCAGCTGATCAACTCAAGTGCACGGCTACTGCTGGCGTCCTCCTGATGCTCTGTTCCCCAGTCATCAGTAACGTGCAAGTCACCAGGACCCTCATCGATGGTGGCGCAGGCCTTAACGTCCTGTCCGTTGAGATGTTGGACAACCTTCAAGTGCCATATGATCAGCTCCATCCTACCAAGCCTTTTTCAGGAGTTACCGATGGCTCCACCACCCCGATAGGGCAGGTCCGCCTCCCTGTCACCTTCGGACAGTGCGACAACTACCGCACCAATCTCATCGACTTCGACGTCACCCACATCCACCTGCCATACAATGCCATCCTAGGGTATCCAGCACTGTCCAAGTTCATGGCAGTGACCCACCACGGCTACAATGTCCTCAAGATGCCAGGAAGCGGCGGAATCATCACAGTCCCCTGCGAAGAGAGAGATGCGGTGTGCTCCCTCGAGCGTGCTTTCGAAGCTACATCAATTGACGATCCAAGCAGGAAAGGCGAGAACCCTCCGGAGGCCGCCCCCAATAAGAAGAAGCAGCTGCTCCGCCCGAGGCCTCATGTCAGGACCCCGATTCCAAGTCACATCGATCTAGCCGGTAACACCTCAAATCACTTTGCGTCCTCACGCACGGTATTCCCACGGGTGTCGCCTTACCATGGCCCGGGACCGTTTGCGCCTTTTGGCTCACGTATATGATAGTGTCGCTAGCATCCATATGACAGAGAACCCGGGCCGACATGGCTAGTCGTGAACCCAAAGCGGCACTAACCCATGGGGACAGACATACATGAATCACATCGAGCATGTCGGTCAGCAGCGTGTGAATCCGGGCTGTAGCACTGGGCTAACAGGACTCCAGGAACCCGGGCTGTAGCAGGCTAGGCAGGACTCCGGATGTCACCGCGTGACATTTCCCGAAGGGACGTACACGTGAACGAAGTGAAACACATGCCGCCAGTCAAGTGTCACGAGAAGTAGTGTTGGGCTAGCAGGACTCCGGTGAACCCGGCATGGCGGACTACTATGGCTCAAGGAAGCACTAGACTACATTTCCCCATAAGAGAGGCTGCCAAGGATAAACAACTAGATTGTCGGATCCCACACATACCAAGCATTTCAAACATACACACAATATGCTCGATATGTGTAAATACAACATGGCATCACAACATAACTCTACGACTCAAGTATTTATTCATTAGGCTCGAGGAGCGAGATATTACAAACATGGGTCTCTCGACCCAGCATTCAGAGCATACAAGTCAAACACATGCGGAAGCTTAACATGTCCGAGTACTGCATAACTATAAATGAAAAAGGCTGAGAAGCCCGACTATCTACCAGAGACTCGCCGAGGGCACAAGATCGTAGTTGAGGTAACAAGCTAAACGTCGAAGTCCACGCAGAACTACTAGCGAGACTGACGTCTCTCTGCAAAACATAAAATAAGCAAACGTGAGTACAAATGTACTCAACAAGACTTACATCAGAACTAACTACATATGCATCATTATCAACAAAGGGGGTGGTGGAGTTTGACTGCAGCAAGCCAGCTTTGACTCGGTGGCTATCTTAACTATGACTGCAAGTAACTCTTCTGAGGTGGCGCACACGAGTCCACATATTCACGATATCAATACACCACTATGGATCCGCTCCCGTCTCCCTACGAGAACGCCATCCATAGCACTCACGCTTATCTTGGCGATTTTAGAGTATCCACTTTCACTTGTCTATGAACTGTTATAGGCAACCCAGAAGTCCTTTACCGCGGACACGGCTATTCGAAAGATGATGTTAACCCTGTAGGGGTGTACTTCTTCACACACGCTCTCGCCACTTACCGCCATGTACACGTCATGTATCTCGGCAACCTTCAAGCAGAAGCCTGGCGAGGGTGTCGGCCATGGCCTACCTAAACACTCAAGTCCCTAGTCCAGGTTTGTCCCCTATTCGGGTTCCATCTGCAGGGAGTCCGGCCGAGGTTTCCACTAACGGCCCCGAACGATGTGTGCAGGGTTCCCGAGACACCAAACGGGCAAATCGGTACACCGGGCCACGTGCCTACCGCAACACAGCCCACCCCTAAGGTCAGCGCTGCGTGCGGCCCCCAGCATGCTACAAACACCACAAACAACTTTGCAACTCTCGGACAGAGGACATGGGTGGTTAAGAAGCCGAGAGAGTCAATTAAGGATCCCAATGTGTGGTAGTAACTGTTCATGGATCACAAACACAGAACTCAGTTCCTGAGGACGGTTTCAATGATACAACCCACCATGTACTCCTACATGGCCTCTCACTGCTGCCTTTACCAAATCGTGTTCACACGCTTAGCTCACACACAGTAGGACATGTTTACACACCTCTGATTCATCCCCGATGAATCAGACCTGACTCAACTCTAAGCAAGAGGTGCATGACAAACAAGCATGAATGAGTAGGCACAACAGGGCTCAAACAACTCCTACTCATGCTAGTGGGTTTCATCTATTCTTGTGGAATGACAGGTCATGCAGAGGATAAAGGGGTTCAGCTACCGCAGCAAGTAACAGATGATTCGTTGTTGTCCTAATGAAGTAAAAGAGAGCAGGAGCGAGAGAGTGAGATTGTATCGGAATGAACAAGGGGGTTTTGCTTGCCTGGCACTTCTGAAGATAATATAGTTCTTCATCGGTGTCATCGAACTCATCGTCGGTACGTCGTCTAGTGAGAGGGGACAAACACCGACAAACAAAGGAGAAACACAATCAATGCCATGCAACAATATGATGCATGAAGATGACATGGCAATATGCTGTTGATTCGCCTAATGCATCTAGCAACAAGTTAAATGGGGTTGATTCGAACACTAGGTTCAAATTCAAACTCCATATGTGAGAGTTTAAATGCCATTTAATTGATTTGACCTGATCAGCAGGTATAAGTTGTTCTAACATGCATGAAAATGGTACAGATGGATAGATTAGATTTTTCTGATCATTTTTCATATATAAATTATTTCCATCTAAGTTATAGATTATTTTCTATGAATTTTTGAAGTTTTGGTTATTTTCTGGAATTTCCTGAATTAGCAAAATCCCAGTAATTAGTTATTGCGTCAGCATGATGTCATGGTGACGTCAGAGGTCAACGGGACGGTCCAGGTCAAACCTGACAGTGGGTCCCGTGTGTTAGTGTCATCAGTCTAACTAATTTTTAGTTAGTCCTAATCCTAACTTAATTAGCAGGCGGGGCCCATTTGTCATTGACCCAGAGGGGTCAAACTGGGCCCACCCGGGGTCAACCCGGTCAGGGGGTAAAACCTGCCGGCGTTGAGCCACCGACGAGGCCGAGACGGCGGAGAGCGTCGGGTTCGTTCTCCCGGTGCCCAAACGAAAGGCAGAGGGCACCCGCGGGGAGCTGGAGCTCTCCCGCATCCAGTGCAGCAAGCGGCAGCAGCTAGGGTGGCCGGAGTTGAGCGTGGCGTCGACCTCGGTGGCAGCCGGAGTACGGGTGCACTTGGGAGTGGGGCTACGGTGCCCGTGGGGTGGCGTGCTTGGCTCCTACGGCATCTACGCAGCGCGTTGAGCGCGGGGGTGTGCTCGGTTGGGGGTTGCGGCGGTTGTGGCCACGGCGGCGAGAGGCTCGGCGGCGGCACGGTTCGGTCTCCGGTGAAAAGCACGGCTAGAGGAAGGGTTGGAGAGGGGAAACAAGGGGGAAACGACGGAGGCTCACAGAGGGGTCGAACGGAGTCGAGGTTGAGGCCGGGGAAGCACGGACCGCGGAGAATCGAAGGCGAGGTCGCCGGCGGACGAAGGTTGAAGAAGAACTCGAAGGCGACGATGCAGGGCTTCTGGCGGGGCGTGGTTCGGTGAGGGGGTCGAGGACGACGTTGCGGAGCTCGTGTACCAGTCGGGGAAGCGAGAGAGGGCCGGTGGTCGCAGCAACGACGAGCGGCGGCGACGGCGCGTTCGGGAAGCGGTGCGCAAGAGAAATATAGGAGGGGAGAAGCATGGGGAAGGAGAGGGAGAGTGTGGGCGGCGCGTGGCGGCGCGCGGGGCATCCAGAGCGACGAGTGGGGAGGACAGGCAGGCAGGAGGTGCCCGGACGCCTGCGTGCACGCCATGGGCACACGTCCCTGTCCTCCTGGCGGGAGGTGGAGGACGACTGGCACTGGCCAGTCGGCTGGGCCGGCCTGTTGGGCCACTGGGCTGCCAGGCTGCAGGTAAGCACAGGTAAGCGTTTTTCCCATTTCTGTTTTCTTTTCTATTTTTCTGTCATTTGTTTGGTTTGATAAAAATACTAAACCATTTTATTTTCTTATGCCAATTTTCATAGGGGCTAGTGGTATTATTCCAAAGCTCCTCAATAACTGGCATAATTTTTGGACAATATTTTATATATATAACAATATATTTCCAAAGCAAATAATTACTGCATTAACTCCAAATGCCCAAAATAAATACTTATGAGCTCCTGGAAATATTGGTTTGATTTTTATCTCTGTCCAATATTTTCAGAGAGCAACATGAACATTTTCTTGGACCTTTTTGGGGCAATTTTTATCTGGGTCATTTCCAGAAATGATTCTGAGGGTTTCACAAATCCCCATTCAAATTTAATTGGAATTTAAACATGATGCACACATGACTATCTAGTCTAGGTCATACCAGAATTAGGGATGTGACACCTCAGGAGGTTGGCCTCTCGGGCGGTGCTGCGTCAGGATCAGCGCCCGTGCATGGGGCGCCTCCTTCCCTCGCATAGGAAGGCGCGCCCGGCGCCCTCCTCGGGCAGGGCTCGGGGGCCCTCTTATGGAGGGCCTCAGACCTTGCCAACATCACGAGGGAGGCGCTTGGGCACCACTTGGAGGTGTGCTTCACGGCACGTTTCCCTCAGGAAGCCGCAGGGCAAGGAAAGCCCAACGTTCAGGAATTCATCACCAATACCACTCAGGAGCTTCAGGAAGCAAGAGCCATGCGCGGCGATTGCCGCATGCCTGGTGTAGCTCCCCATCCAGGCGAGGATGGCAGGCTGCGTGTCTGCATCGACATCCCAGGGCTCAACCGAACCGTGTCTCAGGAGCATTTCTGGCCTTCGCGCGTGGGATGCTGCAAGGGTCCACTGCACAGCTACGTTCGCATGCCTTATGGCCTACCGAACGTAGCTGCCATCCACCAGCGACATCTGCGGAGCATTCTGGTGGCTCAGGAGGCCAGGCACCACGCGGTCCTAGCGGAGTTGGAGATGGTCCTCAAGGAAACGCCTGGATCCCCGGAGCCTCCCGAGGCTCAGGGTTCGGGTGGCTCGTGAGGAGCGGCCTCCTCACCGTGCATCTTCAGCTACTCCAACACCCCTCCTTCGTCTACAATGGAACCAGGTGACATCCCCTAATTTCATTTTAGCTGGGAGCGCCCTCAGGGCTGCATCATTCCCAGGCCGCCTGGGTCCGTCCCTGCGGCATGTATCCCTTTTTCTTATGCTTTTAGCTTGCCTTGCTGGGAGCGCCCCTCGGGCTGCATCATCCCCAAGCCGCTCGGGCCTGACCCAGTGGCATGTATCTGTTTTGCTTTTACCTGAGCTGGGTTGCCTTTCATGCCTAATCTACTTACGACTATCACCTACTCGATCGCTGCCTACCACGACCCTCTCTTTCTCTCTCGTGCAAATCACTTGTGAATTAAAAAGGGGCTCCTGAGCATCGCGACTCAGGAGCTCTTACTGGCTCTCTAGCCCTCACCCCCTAGCCTTGGCCACGGCATCGCGACCTGGCATACCAGTGGCGGCTGAGCTCGCTCGAGGGCCGGGACCTGAGGACGTAGAGCATTTGTACCTAACCATCCTGCAGGAACACATAGTTGTCCAAGATCCAAGACCAGGTGCAACTCGCCTTGAGGTAGGGCCTCGTGAGTCCTGCGCTAGCTCACGAGTGCCCAGACACACCTCCTCCAGCCCTGCCGTGCAACCCACGTGTCAGTGCGGGGTTGTACACGCCCCGGGGGCCCTCCTCAGAGGGGGGGCCCCTCCCACGCACCTGTGGAAGCACCATGCTCCGCGCTGGCCGTCGACACTGCCGAGGAGCGGCTATGCCCGTACACATGCGGAAGCACTATGCTCCACGCTGGTGATAAACAACTGAGGGCGGACCCACGATCGTATCAACCTCGGGGAGCCCAAAGCTCAGTGTCTAGCCTCATCGCAACACCTCCCCTCGAGAGCGTCGCGCGAGAGGGCTGGGGCTGGGGCTGCGCTCAGGTCACGCCCGAGCGTACGCCACCTAGCCAGGTCCTCCAGACCTGGTCGTCGCGCGCCCCTCCCCGAGCGGAGCCAAGGTATGAAGGTCGTTTGAACGTCAAGGGGGACTCCTGAGCATCGCGACTCAGGAGCCTAATTGGTCATGTAGCCCCTCACTCCTTGGTCCTGTCCTGGTTCCCGGTCGGGGCCAACGGCGGTTGAGGTATGCGCGGGGATGGGCTCTGCCGACGTAGAACGCTAGACCTACCCCTACATTCCCTCCCTATTTGTTGTTTGCACGTCAAGGGAGACTCCTGAGCATCGCGACTCAGGAGCCTAACTTGTCACGTAGCCCCTCACTCCTTGGTTCCGTCCTGGTTTTCGGTCGGTGCTAATGGCGGTTGAGGTATGCGCGGGGCTGGGCTCTGCCGACGTAAAACGTAAAGCAAATAGGAAGGAAACCGCAAGCAAATTCTGGAGCAAATATTACAAACCATAATTGTCTTCACAACACCAGACACAAGTTTAAACACCTCCACGAGGCATGGTTCACATTGCAGGAATTAAGTAGGAAAGAAGTCGTCACCCTTGGGTATTGCCGTCGCCCGCCAAGGACTCCACCCCCATGGTAGCATCACCCGTGCCACCACTCAGGACTGCAGGACTAGCACCACCGCATGCCGTGGGTGCGGAAACAAAGGCACGGAACTTCCCCAGCAAGGCCTCCACCTGGCTCTTCACGGCCTCTGTGGTAGCAGTGAAGCGCTCGCTGTCCACGGGCCCCAGCAACTCGTCAAGGTTGGCGTTGGCGTCGTGAAGGTAGAGGTGGCTGAAGACACGCATCAGCGCTGGAGAAGAAAGGACGCAAGCTTCCGTCTCTGCCATGGGGCCGATGCCGTTCACGACTTCTTCAAGCGCTTCGACCAGGTAAGGGAGCAGTTGCGTGGGGCCTTCCTTGTCGGTAGCCAGCGGCTTCCCCAGGCCATGGTCATAGAGTGTATTCAATGCCGCACGGGACCTCTCCTCAAGGAGTGCGAAGGCCACGCGGTCCTCGGCTAGGACCTTTGCCTTGGCGTCCAGCTCGGCTTTCTCCGCCCTCACCGTCAGCTCCAACGTCTCCAGTCGGCCGCACTCGGCAGCCTGCTCCTCCGCCAGCCGCGTCAGCTCTGTGTCGCAGTCCCTGACAGTGTCCTCCCAAGCCTTCATCTTGTCCTCCTCCGCTTGGCGGTCGCGAGCTTCTTCAGCGCGCTTGTCGCGCAGATCCTGCACCTCAGCCTCCAGCACCTTGCAGCGGTCTTGGGCGGCTGAGGCGTCCTTCAGCGCCGCCTCGTGAGGAGCTGCGGCCTGCATGGCAGCCTGCTTCTCCTTCTCAGAGGCTGTCGCGGCCCGCCTCAGCGTCGCTCGGACGGAAGCATCACAGTGGAGTTAGCCGGAAACGAGCTCCAGACGCCCACTGCCAGATGAGGGTCGGCACCCTAGAGGTCTTCGTGCAGCTGGACTATCCCGGAAAGGGCGCGATCCAAGACATCGGAGGAGGCAGAAGGGCCTGGAACCAGCGGCGCAGCAGGAGGAGGAAGTGGCGGAGTAACCACGGCTTGGGAGACTGGGGGCTCCTGAGCCTTGGGCACCTCGGCAACGGCATCAAGTATTGGCACCTCTGGAGCCAGCGGGGCCATGGGGGCTGGCACATCACCAGGGCGCTCCTCCAGGCCTCGCGAGGATGACCGGGCAGGGGAGGTACGAGCGTCGTCACCTCCCCTCCCCATGGACAAAGGAGCAGCTACGGCAGACAAGGCGGCCCCGGACGGCGTCGCAACGCCCTCCTTCTTCTTCTTCGCCGCAGGTAGTGGCCTGACCAATCAATGGAGAACGTCAAGTACTAGCCGCATAATCAAGAACAAAGCGAAAGCACGGACACTTACTAGTCTACCGCGGCGTACTTCACCGTCCTCTTGCCAAGCTTGAAGCCCGAGAGCCTCGAGGCTCGGGGAGAAGTCGCGGGAGCTCCGGAAGCAGGAGGAGATGCAGCGGAAGGCTTGGAAGCATCTCCAGGCGGCACCTAAGCAGAGGCGGCCTATTGGGAGATCAGCGCTGACCTTCTCTTCCTTGGAATCACGAGCGGGCCATCATCCTCTTGGGCAGCATCAGCCTCGTCGTCCTTTGGCAAGGTGTGGAGGATGTCAGACACGTGTGGGGGGGAGGTCTCCCCCGTCCCCTCGAGGGTCTCCTCCGAGTCGCGCTCCTTGTCCCCTTCCTCTCCTCCTCCCCTGCGGGAGTCACCCGAGGACACGTACACCAGTGCCGCCTCCCCCTCGACCGCGGGTGGCTCCGGTGGCATCAGGTCGCGCTCATCAAAGGTGGGCATGGCAGCCACCACTTGCGCCATGTCCGGGCGGCGGAACAAGGGGACAAGGGCACCTGCAGGGTACTCCTAGTTGTCCCCAACCGGGAGGCGGAGAGCTGCAGCCAGATCCTCATCAGCCAGAGTTGTCGGGCTCAGGCGAAGCTTGTTGTCTGCGTCGTCAAGCATCCACAGGGGGCGCGAGTGTGCCTGCAGCGGGGCCACCCGCTGCTCCAAGAACTCCCTCAGAAGCGTGGCCCCGGTCAGCTTCGCCGCCTTCGCGTTCCCCGGCTTTAGATCGGCGGTCATCTTCTCCAGCACCAGCTTCACCCGAGCATCGGTGAGCTTCGCATGAGCCCACCCTTCATAAGACTGGGGCATCCCCGTAGGCGGCACCAACTGGGGGTCGACGCACTTGACGTTCAACATGACCCACTTGCTCTGGAAGTTGTCGGCTCTTTTCCCAGCTTTCGAGACTGCGTTTGCCTTGCCATATGCAACAAAATTGGCGCATGTTGAGACATGCTCACCATTGGTTCGGAGGAGGAAGAAGTGGCGCAGCAGAGGCACTGATGGCATCACCCCAACATGTGCCTCGCAGTAATAGGCAAAAATCGACAGAAGAAGGACGGAGTTGGGATGGAGATGAAGGGCCTGCAACCTGATACGTCACCAATGTATCTATAATTTATGAAGCATTCATCCTATTATATTATCTGTTTTGGATGTTTATGGGCTTTACTATACACTTTTACATTATTTTTGGGACTAACCTATTAACCGGAGGCCCAACCCATATTGCTGTTTTCTTGCCTATTTCAGTGTTTCGAAGAAAAGGAATATCAAACGAAGTCCAAACAGAATGAAACCTTCGGGAGCATGATTTTTGGAACGAACATGATCCAGGAGAATTGGAGTTCAAGTCAAGGAAGCTTCGACGTGGCCACGAGGGTGGGGGCGCACCCCCCTATCTCGTGGGCCCCTCGAGCGTCCCCTGACCGACTTGTTTCACCTATATAAGTCCATGTACCCTAAAACCTTTGGAGACAACCATAGATCTGGAGTTCCACCGATGCAAGCCTCTGTAGCCACCAAAAACCTCTCGGGAGCCTGTTCCGGCACCCTGCCGGAGTGGGGATCCCTCACCGGTGGCCATCTTCATCATCCCGGCGCTCTCCATGACGAGGAGGGAGTAGTTCACCCTCGGGGCTGAGGGTATGTACCAGTAGCTATGTGTTTGATCTCTCTCTCTTTTGTTCTTGATATGGCACAATCTTGATGTATTGCGAGCTTTGCTATTATAGTTGGATCTTATGATGTTTCTCCCCCTCTACTCTCTTGTAATGGATTGAGTTTTCCCTTTGAAGTTATCTTATTGGATTGAGTCTTTAAGGATTTGAGAACACTTGATGTATGTATTGACGTGCTTATCTATGGTGACAATGGGATATTCACGTGATTCACTTGATGTATGTTTTGGTGATCAACTTGCGGGTTCGGTGACCTTGTGAACTTATGCATAGGGGTTGGCACACGTTTTCGTCTTGACTCTCCGGTAGAAACTTTGGGGCACTCTTTGAAGTACTTAAATGAGAGAGAGTCTCCACATAGCTACATAATTATTTAACTACTCATTGATCTTCACTTATATCTTTTTGGAGTAGTTTGTCATTTACTCGTGTGCTTCACTTATATCCTCATTGAAGTACTTAAATGAGAGAGAGTCTCCACATAGCTACATAATTATTTAACTACTCATTGATCTTCACTTATATCTTTTTGGAGTAGTTTGTCATTTACTCGTGTGCTTCACTTATATCCTCTGAGTAAATGGTTGAGTGATTTGAATGTCATATATCTGAAGTTATATATCTCTCATTTGCTTATCCGATGGGGAGTAATGACTTCACATCTAAGAAGTAGAGGTTGTAAATTTATTGAAGGTTAGCAAGCATTGTATTGTTCATTTGAACAATTCATGAAAGAATATTGAAGGAAGAGAGATTTCACATATAAATATACTATATTAGATATCTTTTATAACTATGAGCACTCATTAAAGTATGATATGCTAAAGAGTTGATGTTGGACAAGGAAGACAACGTAATGGGTTATGTTTTCTCACATCTCAGTTAAAGTATATTGTCATGGATCATTCAAACATGTTGAGCTTGCCTTTCCCCTCATGCTAGCCAAAATTCCTTGCACCAAGTAGAGATACTACTTGTGCTTCCAAATATCCTTAAACCCAGTTTTTGCCATGAGTGTCCACCATACCTGCCTATATGCGGTATTTACCTGCCGTTCCAAGTAAATTTGCATGTGCCAAACTCTAAATCTTCAAACGATAATCTGTTTTGTATGCCTGAATCTCTCATGTAGCGACTAGGGGCTGTCAGGATCTTCCATGCTAGGTGGGTTATTCACAAGATGAGTGGACTCCGCTCATCATTCACGAGAAAAATGGCTAGTAACCGGGATGCCCAGTCCCATGATCAAAAAGATCAAAATCAAATCAAAAATAATTATAAACAAAACTCCCCCAGGACTGTTGTTGGTATGGACGGTACCCCGTTGTTTCGGATGGCCGTGGAGTGTGATTGTTGGTGGAGGGGGGGTAAAATCTTTACCATTATGTTTGGGAACCGCCTATAATGTATGTAGTATGGAAGATATTGGGAACTCTTGGTTGTCATGTTGACAATGAGATCATACCTCTCAAAATTATTTATCTCTATTTCAATATCGAGCTCTGGCACCTCTGCAAATCCCTGCTTCCCTCTGCGAAGGGCCTATCTTTTACTTTATGTCTTCTACTTTATGCAAGAGTCAAGGTGATCTTCACCTTTCCCTTTTTCATTTTATCCTTTGGCAAGCACCTCGTGTTGGAAAGATCCTGATATATATATCCAATTGGATGTAAGTTAGCATGAACTATTATTGTTGGCATCACCCAAAGGTGAATACGTTGGGAGGCAACACTATAAGCCCCTATCTTTCTCAGTGTCCGATTAAAACTTCATAACCACAAGTATTGCGTGAGTGTTAGCAATTGTAGAAGACTATAGGATAGTTGAGTATGTGGAGTTTGCTAAATCAAAGCTCTGACATAGACCCTTCCTGAAAATAAGATGAATTGCAATTGTTTGATGACTGAGAATGAAGTTTGCTACTTTTCAAGAAAATTTATGGTCTATGCTTTAACATGTGAATAGCTTGTTACTTGATCATGAAAAGTTTTATGAGATGAGCTACTATTATGACATATAATCATGCTATAAAAGGTGATTGAAATTATCATTGATCAAACCTATGCACCTGCTAGCATTCACACTTCATAAATCTTTCTTTTATCATTTACCTACTCGAGGACGAGCAGGAATTAAGCCGGATGTCGATACGTCTCCAACGTATCTATAATTTATGAAGCATTCATGCTATTATATTATCTGTTTTGGATGTTTATGGGCTTTATTATACACTTTTACATTATTTTTGGGACTAACCCATTAACCGGAGGCCCAGCACATATTGCTGTTTTCTTGCCTATTTCAGTGTTTCGAAGAAAAGGAATATCAAACGAAGTCCAAACGGAATGAAACCTTCGGGAGCGTGATTTTTGGAACGAACGTGATCCAGGAGACTTGGAGTTGAAGTCAAGGAAGCTTCGAGGTGGCCACGAGGGTGGGGGTGCGCCCCCCTACTGGGTGCGCCCCCCTATCTCGTGGGCCCCTCGAGCGTCCCCTGACCGACTTCTTTCACCTATATAAGTCCATATACCCTAAAACCTTCGGAGACAACCATAGATGGGGAGTTCCGCCGCCGCAAGCCTCTGTAGCCACCAAAAACCTCTCGGGAGCCTGTTACGGCACTCACGGAGGGGGATCCTCACCGTGGCCATCTTCATCATCCGGTGCTCTCCATGACGAGGAGGGAGTAGTTCACACTCGGGCTGAGGGTATGTACCAAGAGCTATGTGTTTGATCTCTCTCTCTCTCTCTCTCTCTCTCTCTCTCTCTCTCTCGTGTTCTTGATTTAGCACGATCTTGATGTATCGCGAGGTTTGCTATTATAGTTGGATCTTATGGTGTTTCTCCCCCTCTACTCTCATGTAAGGGATTGAGTTTTCCCTTTGAAGTTATCTTATCGGATTGAGTCTTTAAGGATTTGAGAACACTTGATGTATGTCTTGCCGTGCTTATCTATGGTGACAATGGGATATTCACGTGATTCACTTGATGTATATTTTGGTGATCAACTTGCGGGTTTAGTGACCTTGTGAACTTATGCATAGGGGTTTGCACACGTTTTCGTCTTGACTCTCTGGTAGAAACTTTGGGGCACTCTTTGAAGTACTTTGTGTTGGTTGAATAGATGAATCTGAGATTGTGTGATGCATATCGTATAATCATGCCCACGGATACTTGAGGTGACAATGGAGTATCTGCGTTTTGGTTGATTTGTGTCTTAAGGTGTTATTCTAGTATGAACTCTATGATAGATCGAACGGAAAGAATAGCTTCATGTTATTTTACTACGGACTCTTGAATAGATAGATCAAAAAGGATAACTTTGAGGTGGTTTCATACCCTACCATAATATCTTCGTATGTTCTCCGCTGTTAGTGACTTTGGAGTGACTCATTGTTGCATGTTGAGGGATTGTTATGTGATCCAATTATGTTATTATTGTTGAGAGAACTTGCACTAGTGAAAGTATGAACCTTAGGTCTTCTTTCCTACCATTGCAATACCGTTTACACTCACTTTTATCGCTTGCTACCTTGCTGTTTTATATTTTCAGATTACAAACACTTATATCTACCATCAATATTGCACGTGTATCACCATCTCTTCGCCGAACTAATGCACCTATACAATTTACCATTGTATTGGGTGTATTGGGGACACAAGAGACTCTTTGTTATTTTGTTGTGGGGTTGTTTGAGAGAGACCATCTTCATCCTATGCCTCCCACGGATTGATAAACCTTACGTCATCCACTTGAGGGAAATTTGCTAATGTCCTACAAACCTCTGCACTTGGAGGCCCAACAACGTCTACAAGAAGAAGGTTGTGTAGTAGACATCACAACCTATAATGGCGGAGGTCGGCGTAGAAGAAGTCTGAGAAAGGGGGTACCAGGCCAGCGACAACGGCATTCACGAAGAAGGGGTAGAAGGTGCTCCCCCGAGCCGTCAGCAGGCGGGTGGCGGCGAGGTCCTTCTCCGACACAGTGGGCGCATCTAGAGCCGGTGAGTACCAAGACGGCGGTGCGTCAGTCTTGACCTTGCGGGACGCCATCGCTTGCCGAAGGAGGAAGATTGAAGCAGATCTGATGGTTTCGGAGGCGGAAGGCAAGGAAGGGGATCTGGGACAAGGCGAAGGAAGGCAATGAAAGAAAGCCTTGCCCGCGCCAGTCTTTTTGTCAGTCGGGCAGTTGCCGAGGCAGCGTGGGGAAGCGGAGACACCCACATCCAATCAGTCGCCACGCGTCAACCAAGGCCGCATGCTTGGGGGCCTGCGGCGCTCCGCACTTGCCCCTTTGGCTTTGCCGCTAAGCCAAGTCTGAGCGCGCCTTGGGCCCAGGGGCGACTGTGGGCGTTCTGGGAGCGGGGGTCCCCAAACTTGCCTGCGTGCGGCCCGTGGCGTGGCTCCACCAGCGGCCCAGTAAGGCATGTCTTCATCAACCAAACACTCAAGACCCTCGGGAGGGGCCAAGCCTCGCGGGGCAGACGATGCAAGGCCTCCTCAGGAGCGGCCTCATCAGGCAGGCTCGCGAGGGAGGCGGAGAGATCAAGGCACGGGGTACTTCGCAAGGTTCCCATGGCGCAAGCCATGATGACCTAGGCCAGGCGGGCGCCAGCGCACGCAGTGTACTAGTTTTCCCTTTGGTGCTAAAGGGGCAAGCGCAGGCGCGGAGTACCAAGGCATCAGGCAAAGGTTTCCATATCGGTGCAACAAGACCAGGACTAGCAGGACTGCAAGATGGAGGTCATCGTGGAGCCCAAGATGGCGTCATCACCAGAGCCTTTGGCAGGCGAAGACCACCTTTAGTCAGGATAGCCTGTACTGGCTGACCTCTTTCAAAATGGCCGTTGTGGGATCCCTTCCCGCTCAATATTTGGGAAGAGGACCAGGGCCTCTATAAATAGGATTAGCCACCACCATAGATAAAAAGGATCCATTCGAACCAGAACCACCCACAGAGCACAAGAACACCTCGCCTCAGGAGGTTGTTCTTCCCCTTGTACTATTCATCTTTAGCCCAAGAGGCAATCCACCACACCACACACTGGAGTAGGGTATTACACAACAATGGTGGCCTGAACCAGTATAAACCTCGTGTCTCTTGTGTTGTGATTTCGTTTAGCTAAGCCTAGGGATCACGATGAGGCAGAGAGAGTGAGATTCGATAGGGGGAAATCTTCGTGCGCACCCAAGTGTTCGAACCTTAAGGGTTTTGCCGGAACCCGATATCCAACGGCCCTGTTTTCTACTAGTGCAAGACAAGTCAGAATACTTCCTATAATCTATTCTATGTTTCCAATCTAATCACATCACTCAACACGTTGCATTTCAAAACACGTCTTTCGTTATGACGAAGCACAAAAAGAAAGTTAATTATTTATAAGTCTCTTTACTGGATTTCCCAATTTTTCTATTAACAAGAATACCTCTTTTTTCAGCCTAGTCATACCATGTGAAACAACATCTATATGTGTTTTTATAAGAAAAAACCTGTTTCAATTTATCTAGGTAATTTTCTTTTATATATGCATCAAAATTATCTCGATTTGATAACAACTCATTTAAATCCGCATCACCAGTGTCAATAGGACCAGATGAGCACTAGTATTTTTATGTGGGTGTGTAAAGTCTTAATAGAGCATGTTTCTGAGGTTTGGTTTCATGTTTGAACTCTGTGCAAACGTCTGTGGTTTCCTAACAAAAATCAATGAGGAGCCGTTGTTTTTCGAAAAATCGTTACAAAAGTACAATTTATTTTTGAGAATGACTACTCAAACCCCACAAACCACTCAGTTGTTACATTCAGATAGCATGAGCGAAAGTAGCACCTCTAGTACGTTGGCGATAATCAGCCGATCTCCCTCATGTCTACTGTATGCCGCAAGCTCATGAGCCAGAAATTCCTGCAGCGTTTCACATCATTGATTCCAACAGACTTGAACAGCATTGCCGTACCTTTTGTATCGCTAATCACTGGGAAGCACTCCGAGCGGTTTGGAGAGTCCATCTTCAGTTCCTTGGCAATCATTGCACAATCTGTCTCAATGATTATATCTCCTCGGTGCATAGCTGACAACGTTGTGATCCCCATGAGGACGGCATGTCCTTCTGTCTCCTCATCCGTTCTGCATGCGCTCATCGCCCTACATGCATGCAGAGAATAATACCTGGCCGCAGTGGTCTCTAGCGACAGCTCCATCCCAGCATTGTCCGATTTGCAATAGAAAGGCCGCGTCTGAGTTGATTTTGACCACTCCCTCCGGTGGCTTTTCCCCACTAGTAGAAAACAAGGCTTTGGTTCAGGCCGGGCCAGCCCATTAGTCCCGGTTAACTGTAATCGGACCCAAAGCATAGGTCCCCGGTTCATGAGGCGAGGCCGGCCATCGTGGGCATTAGTCCCGTTCATATGGCATCTTTGGTCCCGGGTTCAGCCCGGCGACCAATGTGCCTCGCCTCTGCCACCACCATTGGTCCTTGGCAGGCTTGAACCGGGACCAAAGGGTGTCCTTTAGTCCCAGTTCCAACCATGAACCGGGACCAATGATATGCCTATATATACCCCTTGCCCGTGAGCAGAGCAATGGAGTGCTCTATTTTTTTGGGAGAGGTGTGTGAGACGTGTGTTGTGCTCTAGCTCACCTCCTATGCACATGAGGTGTTCGATGAAATGCCCGAGCCACATTTAAACTTTCTCCTCTCGAAGCTCCTCGTCCAAGCTCCATTTTCCTCGAGATTTGTGTAGGTTTGGTGGTCCGTCATGTCCTGTCCCCGTCCTCACTGTCGTTGATCGCCCGCGCCGATCTCGTCGCCTGAACCACCGTGGTGAGCCTCTTGATCTTATCTTCTTTCTAAAAGAAAAAATTTCTTACTTTGTATGATTTGGATAGATACTTGTGTAGTTTTCTTACTTATTATTGTTTGTTATTATATAGTGCGATGGTTTTGGTATCCGCCTCCGTCGGCCCTCGTCCTGTCTATGATTCAGATGTGGTATATATATATATTCTTGTATAACTATTAGTTTCATTTAGTGTTTATGACAATTATGCCGAGCAAGGTGACATAGATTTTTTTATCTAGGAGGTATGTGAACGGGAAATTCCAACCAACCCTATTGTCGAGAGGTTAAATTTAGTTGAAGAAGAAATCAATTACTTGAAGGAAAAATTGAAAAAAATTGAGGAGGACAAGATGATATTGGAGTTGCATGTTGTAGATGTCGTCGATGATCACAAGATCAAGATGGATGCAATGCGCTTGAAGATTAGAAAGATTAGAAAATATGTCATTCATACTGAGGCTTGGTATCATCATGCCGTTGGATCAATTATTACCTTGGTTGCGGTTGTGATCGCATTTGTTGTTGCATTGAAATGTTTTACATAGTTTCAATGTATGGTTTAATTAGATGCTCTGGAGAGCTATATGTTGTTCAATGAGAACTATGTATGTACTTTGGGTTTAATGTGATGATGAACTTCTATTAATTTGGTCACTTATATATTCATGATGTACGCAGAGATGAACCGACAATAGATGTACGGTAATAGACGCACCTCCGAGTACATTAAGGGCGTTAATAATTTTCTCGCAGTGGCTGAGGCAAACAAGCAGAATGGTTTTATGTGTTGTCCATGCCCTATATGTGGGAATACGAGGTCTTGCTCTGACTCGAAAACCCTTCACACCCACCTTCTTTATAAGGGTTTCATGCCACACTATAATGTTTGGACCAAGCATAGAGAAAGAGGGGTTATAATGGAAGACAACAAAGAAGAAAAAGATGATGACAACTACGTGCCCCCTGAATACGGTGATGCTGCAATGGGGAAGTCAAGATGCAAAGAACGGGGAAGTCAAGATCAAGAGGAACCAGACGATGTGCCCAATGATGATCTTTGTCGGGTCATTGTTGATGCAAAGAGACAGTGCGAAAGTGAAAAGGAGAAGCTGAAGTTCGATCGCATGTTAGAGGATCACAAAAAGGGGTTGTACCCCAATTGCGAAGATGGCAACACAAAGCTCAGTACCATACTAAAATTGCTGTAGTGGAAGGCAGAGAATGGTTTGCCTGACAAAGGATTTGAGAAGCTACTGAAAATATTGAAGAAGAAGCTTCCAGAGGATAACGAATTGCCCGACAGTACGTATGCAGCAAAGAAGGTCGTATGCCCTCTAGGATTGGAGGTGCAGAAGATACATGCATGCCCTAATGATTGCATCCTCCACTACTAGGGAAAAGCCTAGCAGTAGCGCGGGTTTTGTGGGTATTAGTAGCGCGGGCGCCCGCGCTACTGATATGGTGCTACAGCTAACTAGTAGTAGTAGTGCGGTGCATACCGTGCTACTAGTACGTGTGTTAGTAGTAGCGCGTGTGTGTGACCCGCACTACTACTATTAATTTCAAAAACAAAACAAAATCTCAAACCCATGCATGCTGTCAATGGTGTCAATGGTTCGATCCAGCGATGATAGGGGTCGCCGGAGGTGTGGACGGGTAGCGGCAGACCAGATCCAGCGACGACTGTTGGAGAGGGACCAGATCCAGTGTAGAGCAAGACGACGGTGTGAGGATCCTCTTCGCGGCCAAGGCGGAGAGCTCCTGGTAGGCCATGTCGACGACCTGCACAGGCATGGGCATGGGAGGTGAGTAAAGTAGAAGGGAGAGTGAGAGGAAAAAAGAGAAACAAGGGAGAAAGGAAGGAGATGGAGGGTGTATCGGGGCTGGTACCGGTGGTGAGGTGCTCCGTCGTGGTGGCATGGAGGCGAGGGGGAAGACGAGCGAGCTCCTCGATGCCGGCGACACGATGAGGCAGACTGATTTGACGCCATTGAGGAGGAGATGTGCTTGGGCAGGAGCACCTCGCCACCGGAGAGCCTATGGAGAGAGGGGGAAGAGTGAGGGAGAGAGGATGGATTCGGTCGAGGATATGGGGACTTCGCCTACCTCGTACTTAGTAGTAGCGAGGGGTATAAACCCGCGCTACTACTATCAACTTAGTAGTAGCGTGGGTTTATACCCATCGCTACTATTATGGCACTGTCCCGGGAGGGCACGGTAGAGATCGCTTAGTAGTAGCGAGGGTAAAAACCCGCGCTACTACTATCAACTTAGTAGTAGCGAGGGGTAAAAACCCGCGCTACTAGTAAGTAGCAGTAGCGAGGGTTATAAACCCGCGCTACTAGTAAGTGTCTGCCTATAAGCTTTTCCCTAGTAGTGCTCTACCGCAGTGCGTACGAGGATTTGAACGCATGCCCGATATGCGGTGCATTGCGGTATAAGATCAGACGAGATGACCCTGCTGATGTTGACGGCGAGCGCCCCAGGAAGAGGGTTCATGCCAAGGTGATGTGGTATGCTCCTATAATACCACGGTTGAAATGCCTGTTCAAAAACAAAGAGCATGCCAAGTTGATGCGGTGGCACAGAGTGGACCATAAGAAACGGGAAGTTGAGAGCACCCGCTGACGGGTCGCAGTGGAGAAAAATCGAGAGAAAGTACTAGGAGGAGTTTGCAGGTGACGCAAGGAACGTATGGTTTGGTTTAAGCGCAGATGACATTAATCCTTTTGGGGAGCAGAGCAGCAATCACAACACCTGGCCCGTGACTCTATGTATCTATAACCTTCCTCCTTGGTTGTGCATGAAGCGGAAGTTCATTATGATGCCAGTTCTCATCCAAGGCCCTAAGCAACCCGGCAACGACATTGATGTGTACCTAAGGCCATTAGTTCAAGAACTTCTACAGCTGTGGATTGGAAACGATGTACGTGTGTGGGATGAGCACAAACATGAGGAATTTGACCTACATGTGTTGCTATTTGTAACCATCAATGATTGGCCTGCTCTCAGTAACCTTTCAGGACAGACAAACAAGGGATATCACACATGCATTAACTGTTTAGATGACACCGAAAGTATATACCCGGACCAATGCAGGAAGAATGTGTACCTGGGGCATCGTCTATTTCTTCCGACCAACCATCAATGTCGAAAGAAAGGCAAGCATTTCAAAGGCGAGGCGGATCACTGGAAGAAGCCCGCCATGTGTACCGGTGATTACGTACTTGCTATGGTCAATGATTTAAAAGTAATCTTCAGAAAGGGTCCCGGCAGACTATCTGTTCCGAATGACGCTGAGGGACACGCACACATGTGGAAGAAGAAATCTATATTTTGGGACCAACCCTACTGGAAAGACATAGAGGTCCGCTCTTCAATCGAAGTGATGCACGTGACGAAGAACCTTTGCGCTAACCTGCTAGGATTCTTGGGCGTTTATGGGAAGACAAAAGAAACACCAAAGGCACGGGAGGACCTGCAATGTTTGCACGAAAGAGATGGCATGCCTCCAAAGCAGTATGAAGGTCCTGCCAGCTACGCTCTTACCAAAAAAGAGAAGGAAATCTTCTTTTAATGTCTGCTCAGTATGAAGGTCCCGTCTGGCTACTCGTCGAATATAAAGGGAATAATAAATATGGCAAAGAAAAAGTTCCAGAACCTAAAGTCTCATGATTGCCACGTGATTATGATGCAACTGCTTCCGGATGCATTGAGGGGGCTTCTACCAGAAAATGTTCGATTAGCCATTGTGAAGCTATGTTCATTCCTCAATGCAATCTCTTAGAAGGTGATCGATCCAGAAATCCTACCAAGGTTAAGGAGTGATGTGGCGCAATGTCTTGTCGGGCCAAGGCTAGTGTTCCCACCATCCTTCTTCAATATCATGACGCACGCCCTAGTTCATCTAGTCGATTTAGATTGTCATTCTGGGCCCTGTATTTCTACACAATATGTTCCCCTTTGAGAGGTTCATGGGAGTCCTAAAGAAATATGTCTGTAACCATGCTAGGCCAGAAGGAAGCATCTCCATGGGCCATCGAATAGAGGATGTCATTCGGTTTTGTGTTGACTTCATTCTTGACCTTAAGAAGATAGGTCTCCCTCAATCGCGGTATGAGGGAAGACTGGGTGGAAAAGGCACGCTAGTAAGGGACTCAATAATATATAGGGACGGGCATTCTTGGTCTCAAGCACACTACATAGTTCTACAAAATTCTACCTTGGTGACCCCGTATGTCGATGAACACAAGAACGTTCTGTGCTCCAAACACCCGGACCAGTGTGACGACTGGATTACTTGTGAACACATCAGGAGTTTCGGCAGTTGGTTGCAAACACGTCTTAGGGATGACAACCCTGTTTCTGATGAGCTGTACTCATTGGCGAGGGAACCATCTTCGACTGTAATGACTTACAAAGGGTACGAGATAAATGGGAATACATTTTACATGATCGCCCAAGATCAAAAGAGCATCAACCAAAACAGTGGTGTCCGCTTTGATGCAGCAACCAAGAGGGGAAAGGACACATATTGTGGTTACAAGTGGACATATGGGAACCTGACTATGGACATGATTTTAAGGTCCCTTTGTTTAAGTGCAAATGGGTCACCGTCAGAGGCGGGGAAGTGTAGACCCATAGTACGGAATGACAACAGTGGATCTAAACAATCTGGGGTACACAGATGAACCATTCGTCCTAGCCAATGATGTGGCGCAGGTTTTCTATGTGAAGGACATGTCTGCCATACCGAGAAAAATAAAAGATAAGGAAGCGGATACATCATACGATGAGCCAAAGCGCCACATAGTTCTTTCAGGAAAAAGAGACATCATGGGATTGGAGGGCAAGACAGACATGTCTGAAGATTAGGAAAAGTTTCATGAAATTCCTCCCTTCAAAGTCAAGGCTGACCCAAGCACCCTGTTAAACGATGAAGATTATCCATGGTTATGGCGCAATAAGCAAAGGACACAAGCGAAGAAAAAGTGAAGACTTTGTACCCACAACTATTATGATGATGCCTTTGATCTAGAATATCACTGCAGTTACATGTGAACAAATGAAATCCCTTTGTAATAGATGAGTTTTCGTCCGAAACCCTGATACTTCCAAAGAGATTGTCTGTTTTGTACATGAAGTGCATCCAGTTTTTGTCATAACCCTCTCAATTTTTTAGCACATGCTATGTGGGTGAAATGATGATACCATGCCAACTTTGAACCTTTTCAGAGTTTATTTGTAGTGCTTTTCAATTTATGGGTCATTTAGCTCAAAGAATGAACTAATAGCAAAAAGAATGAACTAAAATTAATCAATTAAAATTTTTTATTATGATCAACTAAAACAAAACTATAATATCATTAAATAGCAAAAAGAACCAATTAAAAAGCTTTTATATAACTCCAACAGCAAAAGGAATCAACTCAAAAAACTTTTATAAACCTCTAGTGTTATTGAAACTTAAATTATATAAAATTTATGCAACCAAAATTATCAAAGTATTTTCTGTTCAAAACATTAAAAGCAAAAATAATTTTCATAAAGAAATTTTTTGTTAGAAACTTTAATAGCAAAAAGAATTATCATAAAGAATTTTTTTGTTAGAAACAAAAATAACAAAATCTGTTTTTGAATATAATGATAAAACACAATAATATTAAATAGCAGGAAAAAGAATCATTCAAAAATCTATTTTTATAGTAAAGTTATTCAAAAACTAGTGATTCACACAAATTTCAAAAAATTCAAATTTAACTATTCAAATTGGAAAACAAATGGCACTAACAGAAAGTTTATATTTTTTATTACCTAAAAGAAAAAAGAATTAAAAATAAAGCAAAAAACAAAAAAAATAATGCAAAAAACAAAACAAAACTATTGGGAAAAAATAAAAAAAATGCCGCCTACTGGGCCACACGGCCTGCATACGACTAGAAACCCATATGTACATGGGCCAGGATGCAGGCCCGCAGGCCCAATAGGCCCAACATGGAAGTGACAAGGGTAGGCAAGTATCTGCAGGTAATTAGAGAGGAGCTCAAGACCTCACCGCAACGCAGCTTATAAACAGTCCGAGCTCTCTCGGCTAGCGAAAGGGGACTAAACTCCCACCACACCACCGCTGTGCCACCCTTTCGTCCCGTTTGTGGCACCAACCGGGACCAATTCCCACCTTTGGTCCCGGTTGGTGGCGCCAACCCGTACGAATGCCAACCTTTCGTCCCGGTTGGTGCCACCAACCGGGACCAAAGGTCTCTTTTTCCCGCCCTTTGGGCTGCTGAAAAGAGACATTTGGTCCCGGTTGGTGGCATGAACCGGGACCAAAGGGGTGCATTCGTCCCGGTTTGTGCCACGAACCGGGACCAAAGGGGTGCATTCGTCCACTGCTCTGTGTATATAAGCAGGACTTGTCAATTTTTCTGTTTCATCGACCATTTGCCCCCCAATGATGCCGAGCTCATCGACGCCGCCAGTTGCCTGCTCGCTGCCGCCGCCTCGCCTCGTCACCGCCGCCTCGCGCTCGACACCGACACCTGCGCTCGTCGGCCCTCGCCTCCTCGCCGCTGCCGCTTGCCTCGCACCGACGCTGCCGCCTCGTCTGAGCCTGCCAGAGCGCCTCGATCCCTCCTCGTCTCTGTATCGCCGCTATGGCCACACGCCATAGCGCCTTCCTTTACTGCATGCCACGCCCCTATCCTACGATGCCGCCGCGCGCCGCCCCTGCCCTGCAAGTTTTTAATTTTTTTTATCATATATATGTATTTTTTTTGTCAATTTATATGTATATGTGTATATATGTGTGTATGTGTATAAATGTGTGTATGTGCATATATGTGTGTGTATGTTCATAGCATCTTTTATGTATGATTAGGAAAATTGTGTATGTATAGGAAAATTGTGTATGATCAAAGTCATTTATGTATATGTTCATATTTAGAAGAAAAAGAAGGAGAGGAAAAGGAAAATAAGAAGAGGAAGAAGGAGAAGAAGAGGAGAGGAAGAAGAGGAGAAATAAATAAGAAGATGAAAAAAGAAAAAGAAAAAGAGGAGAAAATAGAATTAGAATTTTTTTCTATTTTTTTTCTTCTTCTCCTCTTTTTTTCTTCTTTTTTTCCTTTTATTTTTTCTTCTTCTTCTGCTCCTCTATTTTTTCCTCTTCTTCCTCTTCTTATTCTTTATCGGGAACGAGAGTGTTGGGAACTAGGGTGTCGGAAACTAGGGTAGAGGGTCGAGGGTCGTCGAGGGGTTGAGCGTCGTCGAGGGGTCGAGGGTCGAGGGTCGTCGAGGGGTCGAGGTTCGTCAAGGGTCAAGGGTCGTCGAGGGGTCGAGGGTCGTCGAGGGTACGTCGAGGGGTCGAGGGTCGTCGAGGGGTCGAGGGTTATCGAGGGGTCGAGGGTCGTCGAGGGTCGAGGATCGCCGAGGGGTCGAGGGTCTCCGTTTAACAAGAATGCCCCCATTATGAATTTACACAAGTTGATCCATTTTTTTTGATCTCATATATATATATATATATATATATATAGATGTATATATAGGGCTGGACTATTGTGTTACCGGTAACAGAATATTATTATGTTACCATCTGCCCCTATATACGCATTGGATCTGCACAAACCACCGCCATGGACCGAACCTTATCTACATAGACGCTCAGCCACTCCCTCCCTACCCACGCGCTGTCGGTGCCGACCGCCGCCCATCCCTACCCGCGCGCTGCCGGCGCTAGACCCCGGCACCTCACTACCCGCGCACTGCCGGCGCCAGACCCCCGCCCCTCACTACCCACATGCTACCGGCGCCGGACCCCCGCCCCTCACTACCCGCGCGCTACCGGCGCCGGCTGGCCGCCCCTGCCTACCCACGCGCTACCGTCGCCGGCCCCTCCCTACCCGCGCGCTACCGCCACCGTCATCTGCGACGCCGCCGCGTCTGTCATCGTCCTCCGTCGCCCAGCCAGCCTCCTCCTTCCGGGTCGCCGGTGACCTCTCCAGCTTGCCACCGCAACCTCCCCCTCCCCCTGGCGCGCCGCGGGGACCTCCCCTTCATCCAGCGCGCGGCTGTGTCAACTTGCTCGAGCTCCGCCGCCCGCCTCCCGACCTCCATCAGTCTGCTGCCACCGAACTGGCGCCCCCTTCTCCCAGGAATCACCGCCATCGGTACTTGCTTCCTGCGCCCCGCCGCCGCCCAGGGACCCAACGCGCCGCCGCTCCTCTGATTCTGCTCCCCGGCTCTGCTTGCAATTCTTCCGCCGACACCAATGGTCAGCACCCCAACCTTCCTTTTTCTCTCGATCTCACTTCGTTGCTGCTCTGCATGAAGCAAAACAAATGTATTTTATAGGATTTGCTATATATGCGTACACCTTTGTAGGTTTTTTCTGTTCAAATTTTGCTAGTAAAACAAGATTTGTCACAGTTCAATATAAATAGTGAATTCAGTTAGCTGATGGGAAATAAATCAACTATATGTGTGCACACTGCACTGGCAATTCCATAGAAAAAATCCAGCAGTTTGCTAAACAAAAATTTCACACACATGCCTCTAGAAAATCATTGATCAGGTAAAGTTCAGTTCAGACCACACTACCTAGGCATATTATAGATAATATTTGCAATGTCCTAAATTCTCCCACTCTCTGGAAACAAAGTAGCAGAAAAGGTGTAAAGTTCAATTCGTCTACATGCATAAGTCCGAAGATTGTCGTAGAGAGAGTTCAAGTGTGGCTTCATGAAAATGTGTGGGTTTCTATTAGTAATTTGGCAGAAGCTGTACTTAATTTTGTGGAGCTTTATTGAAAAATTATGTTTGTGGACATGTACTCTCGTTTGATATCACAAATAGGAGCACAAAACCAGAGGAGCAACTTGAGCTGATGCTGCCACTACTTTTCACTTGTGCCTTGATGCTGCTTAATTCAATCTTGTGCTTATTCTGTGCACAACTTAATGCTCTATAGGTGCTTGTCAAAATGCGTATGAGAACCAAATATTTTTCCGCTTTTTTTGGTATAACCGTGCAAAAATGAATTAGCTTTTTTGAGAGCTACAGGTCACAATGCCTGAAATTCTTATATGATTGCATCAATTCAGACTCGAGGATACAATAAGTTCGGAGTTCAAGTTTCAAAATTCTGCAAGTTTGGATATATCATCTAGATAAGTTCAACGAAAAATTGTGCAAGTTCGGTGCGTGTGCTGTTACAAATCTAAATTCATATACAATCCATCTAGAAGAGAATATTTGGTAGGTACAATTTTATACCCGAAACATAAAGTGTAACATAGGGGAGGGAATGAAGTGAAGCTTGGTCTCAATTGATTTGAGACATGCATTGTTTTTAGTATCAGGACCTTGGCTACCCATTCAAGTAATCACAAAGACAATCATGGACGACAACGGGCCTACAGCAGCTATGGTTTTAGTCAAGTGTTTCAAAAATGCACAGTACTACTTTGTATGCTTCACTCTTTGTCGTGGGAAGGTGACTAAAGCTCCATATTGCAATTTCACTAGACTATCCGGATTTCATTTAGTGTTCAAAATTAAATACTTTCTTGTCCAGTCATACTAGTACTGATGAATATCAAGTTGACGTTGTGCTCGGCCATAGGTCTGCCCTTTCTCTCTCCCTTTGGTTCGAGGAGCAGCAACTGCTGGCCTGCAGTGCCGCCATCTAAAGACAGGGGAAATGGCCATAATTCCCTTATGGTAATTATGCAGGTGCGGAACCTTCCGAGCGCACGGCAGCCTTGTCCGTCCAAGTTGAGCACTGGGTGCCGTCCGAGTAGAGCACCGCGCCTCGTCCAAGTTCCCATCTAATGTTGAATAATATACCGCTGAGTGCTATTGACGGGTCAGTTACTTCTTCCTTTCATGCTGCACATGTGAACTGAAAACTGTAGAAAAGAGAGTTTAGTATGTTTTGGAGAGCTTAATTTCCCAAGTGGCAAATTTGATCTGTACCAGTAAGTACATGATTAATATTTTATAATATGTGTGGTTCCAGTAAGTACATGAGTACTATTTAGCATGTTTGATTGCTTCTGAATAATGAAAATGTGTGTGTACTTATGCATTTCAAAAATTGTGATGTGTGTTCTCAGGAAAAAACATTTTCTGGTTGTTGGTGCCGCTGGATAACTTTCATAGTTTGTCGCCAGCAAAGTTCTTGAACTTGGCTTATACCAGTAGTAGAACTTACTGGTTCTCCGTGACATAAAATTGAAAACAGACAAAAAATTCTCAAGTAATGTAATCTGTAGCAAAACACATGAATTTTTTTTATCGAAATGTTGCACAAGTAGTGTTCCATTTATCTTTCTCTCATGCCTGCCCTTTTGATCTTATAGGAATTGAGGCTTCGCCAAGGAACAAGACTGGTAACTAGCGCAAAGGAGACTATGTCGAGAGGTGGCACTGCTAGACTTGTTGATGTGTAGTTATGGCATAAAAAAGATGAAAAAAATGGTATCTTCTATGATTCCATAAGGTGCACGTAGCAAATCTTCCCATGTGGATCAGTACAACTTATGTATGGCCTTTAGTTCACAAATCTTATAGTAATCTTTGTAGTACTCTTCATAACACTTCGTTCCATGTGGATCAGTACAAATTACAAGGCTAGTTTCCTGAGAGATGTACTCTTTGTGAATTTCTTTGTATTTTCGTAAGCTGATGGTATCATGTTTTGTTTAAAAATGTAGGCAAGTACATGGTAGAAAAAACATAAGTTCACAAATAAAAAGTTTTACAGTTACAGAAAACCATTTTTTGGAAATTTAGAAAAGAAAGGAATGTCAGGCATTCAGAGAAGAATTGACGAGGTTTGAGGTACAAAGAATCTACAAAGTTCAAAGATAAAAATGTGAAAAGTTCGGAATCACGAAAAGAAGAGGTCTGGAAAAAAGAGAACATTATGGAAACTTCAAACAATATAAAGTTCATCAAGAAAAAGTTCAAGTTGCAAATAGTGACATGTCCAAAACCTTGTTGCAAAAAAGTTCGTAAAACAAACATAGCATTTTATTTTGTTTAAATCCAATTACCTCTACTAGATAAGCTATTCAAGTTCGGAGCTAGCAACATCATTAGTTCGAACGGGAAACCAAATTTTAAAAAAACAAAAAAGGTTGACTTCTATAAGTTCAATATTTTAATTAAAAATATTGATTAGTACAAGTTAAAAACGGTGGTCCGTTCGGAATAAAAGAAATGACAGAAATTCAAATTGTAAAAGTTCAAGCAAAAGGAAACCCCATGCAATTCAAATGGTAAAAGTACAATTCATAAAATAAGAGAAATCCAGAACATCGTTGTAAAAAAATGTTTAGTTCGAAAAAAGAACAAAAAAACATTTTCTTTTTTGAAAAAAATTTCATTCAGTTCGATGATATAAACCATGCAAGTACAAGGCCAACGATACAATAACATTCAGTTCAACAATATAAACCATGCAAGTATAGGGGCGACGATACACTAAACCGTTCAAAACTAGAAAGATAGATAAGTCCAAAACCCACACAGAAAAAGATTCACTTACGAAAGAAAATGTGGCACTTCCACATGAAGTTAATAAACAAGGGTTAGAAAAAAAGCATGTTTATATAAAAAGAAAGTGCTCAGAACTTCAAATACTCTCCATGTGAACATTCATACACTATTTCAAAAAGAGAGTGCACATTTTACTACTGGGAAAAAACTTTGGTAAGTTCTAGGACAGAAAAAACAGAAGTTCAAAATCAACAAAATAGTTGTGAGGAAAACAAAGTAAAAGTCTGGTATGTGAAAAGCACGCTTAGTACAAACCCCATACGAAGATCAGTTCGAGTACTCTGTTTTCGGGACGAAAAAAACAACACGACAGGTCTCACCTTATTCAACACTACTCTATAAAAAATACCTCAGTAGAAACATACACATAGATAAAAGTTTTGCAAACGCGATAAACACAAGTTCTCGGGTTAACAGCGGAGAGTATCTTCAGGGTCTTCACGTGCAGCAGACGATCATCAGTAATAAGAGGCTCTCCGGGTGAAAGTGATAACGAGATCCTAATGTTAGATTTAGTAAAATTCATTTAACCCGAATAGAAGAGAGATCGAGTCCCGGAGTAAAGGTCGAGGAGTAAAAGATCCTAGTACCACCCAATGGCGGCGTGGGCCCGTAAGGCACACAACCATGTTAGTAAAAGTTTTGCAATGTCTAGACTCGACTTCGCCAAGGAGTGTGGAAGGGGATTCTACAGGCGATCGGCTCGATACCAACTTGTGACGCCCCCGATTCAATCGTACACTAATCATACACGCAAACGTGTACGATCAAGATCAGGGACTCACGGGAAGATATCACAACACAACTCTAAAAAATAAAATAAGTCATACAAGCATCATAATAGAAGCCAGGGGCCTCGAGGGCTCGAATACAAGTGCTCGATCATAGACGAGTCAGCGGAAGCATCAATATCTGAGTACAGACATAAGTTAAACAGGTTTGCCTTAAGAAGGCTAGCAGAAAATGGGATACAGATCGAAAGAGGCGCAGACCTCCTGCCTGGGATCCTCCTAACTACTCCTGGTCGTCGTCCGCGGGCTGCACGTAGTAGTAGGCACCTCCGGGGTAGTAGTCGTCATCGACGGTGGCGTCTGGCTCCTAGGCTCCATCGTCTGGTCGCAGCAATCGGGTAAAGAAAGGGGGAAAGGGGGGAACAAGGCAACCGTGAGTACTCATCCAAAGTACTCGCAAGCAAGGAGCTACACTACATATGCATGGATATATGTGTAAAGGGCCATATCGATGGACCGAATCGCAGAATGCTAGAATAAGAGGGGATAGCTAATCCCGTCGAAGACTACGCTCGCAGCCTCCATCTTGCAAAGATGTAGAAGAGAGTAGATCAAGTCCTCCAAGTAGCATCGCATAGCATAATCCTACCCGCGATCCTCTCCTCGTAGCCCCGTTAGAGAGCGACCACCGAGTTGTATCCGCACTTGGAAGGGTGTGTTTTATTAAGTATCCGGTTCTAGTTGTCATAAGGTCAAGGTACAACTCCAAGTCGCCCTGTTATCAAGATCACGGCTATTCGAATAGATTAAGTTCCTGCAGGGTGCACCACATAACCCAACACGCTTGATCCCATTTGGCCGGACACACTTTTCTGGGTCATGCCCGGCCGCGGAAGATCAACACGTCGCAGCCCGACCTAGGCCAACAGAGCGGTCAGCACGCCGGTCTAAACCTAAGCGTCCAGGGGTCTGGGCCCATCGCCCTTAGCACACCTGCACATTGCGAACGCGTCTGGAAGCAAACCTAGCAACCTCCATTACAAAGGAAGTCACGTTACGCGGTCCAATCTGGCGCGCGCCGCTCAGTCGCTAACGTCACAAAGGCTTCGGCTGATACCACGACGCCGAGTGCCCATATCTTTCCCACGTAGCTGGTTAGTGCGTATAGGCCAGTAGCCAGACTCAGATCAAATACCAAGATCTCGTTAAGCGTGTTAAGTATCCACGAACGCCGACAGGGCCAGGCCCACCTCTCACCCAAGTAGTCTCAACCTGCCCTGTCGCTCCGCCACAAAGATCCATCCAGAGGGCCGTCGGGACAAAGGTCCTTTCAGCCCCCAATCCGTGAATCACTCGCGGGTACTCCTCGAGCCGGCCCGACTTTAATCACCACATGTATCATGTATAAAGTATATAGTATATACCCGTGATCACCTCCCGAGACAAGAATGTAGGGCCACTGATGGAAAACTAGCATCCTATACTAGGCATGTAGGATTGCAGGTAAAGGTAACAACAGTAGTAGCAAGGACAAAGCTATGCATCGGGATAGGAATAACGGAAACAAGAACATGCTACACTACTCTAATGCAAGCAGTATAGAGAAGAATAGGCGATATCCGGTGATCAAGGGGGGCTTGCCTGGTTGCTCTGGCAAGAGAGAGGGTCACAACTCCGTAGTCGAACCGGGCAAGCAGCTGGCGTCGGTCTCGGTGTCTAAGCGGAAGAGGGGGAAGAAACAATGAATATTTAAGCAAACAGATGCATGACGATGCATGACAAAGCAAATCGTGATGCTAGGCGTGCCCTAACGCGGTATGTGATGATACCGGTGAAGGGGGGAAACATCCGGGAAAGTATCCCCGGGGTTCCGCGTTTTCGGACAGAGGAGCCGGAGGGGGAAAGTTGCGAGTTTGATATGTTAGGGGTATGTGGCGGATGAACGGGCTGCGTATCCGGAATCGTCTCGTCGTTCTGAGCAACTTTCATGTTGAAAATAATTTAATCCGAGTTACGGATTAAAAGTTATGATTTTCTAAAGATTTTATTAATTTCTGGAATTTAATTAATTATTTAAATTAATTCGAAAAATAGATTAATGACATCAGCATGATGTCATGCTGACATCAGCAGTCAACAGGGTTGACTGGTCAACCTGACCAGTGGGTCCCACTGGTCAGTGACACATTTTAATTAAACAGATTAATTAAACTAATCAAAATTAATTAGGGGGTGGGCCCCACTGTCATACTAGTTAATTAGCTAATTAACAGTAGTTAATTAGGTTAATTAATCATTAGGTTAATTAATCTTAATTTGTTAACTTAATTAGAATTAATTAAGTTAATTAATTAGTTAGTTAATTCATTAATTAATTAATATTTTTATTTAGTATTATATTTTATTATTATTTTTTCTTTTCTTTTTCATTCATTTTTTAGGCGTTCCAGGGGCGTGGGCCCCGTTTGTCATAGGCCCTAGGGCTTAGCGGTTTAGTCCAAAGAGTGCGGCGCACCAGCAGCCTTCGCCTGTAGAGGCGGGACGAGGACGCCAGGCACCGCCGACGGGCTCACGGCTGCCACGGGGCCACGGGCAAGTGAGGCGAGGGATTGCGCGGCTGACCATTGGCCTTGTGGCGGGCGTGGTGGCACGGCCACGGGAGGAGAGATGGCGGGGACGAGGCGCGCCGAGGCACGGGCCATGGGGCGCAGGCAGACGGGGTGGGAGGCCGAGTGGCTGTGAGTGGCGTGGGGCGGGCAACGACGAGGCGGCGGCGGCTGCGGTGGTCGAGCGGGAGGTGGACATCGGAGGCGGCACGAGCAGGTGGGGAAGAGGGAGGCGGCATGAGGACGGGGTCGGGCGCGCCTGGGCACGACCAGTCTGGCAATGAGGCCGGAGATACAAGGCGGGCGCGTGAGGGCCTTGCCGGGCAGCTAAACGGGGAAGAGAGGAGGGGCGCGGGAGTGCTCACGGGGTAGCGTAGGGACGGGGCAATGTGCCCGGGGAGGTTCGGGGAGGACCGACGGGAAGAGGCGGCGATGGGAGGAAGCAGAGGCGAGGGGTCTGGGTGCCGCAGTCCAGCGGCGACGTCAAGGCTGGGGGAGAGAGGCGAGGGATCGGGATCTCATCGATCCAGATCCAAATCGATGGGAGTGGGGGAGGCGAGTGGGGGTGGTTAGGTTTGGGTTCGTGGGGGGATAAGGAGAAGTGGGGAGGCGGTTGGGCTGCGGCTGAAAGGTCGGCTTCTTTGGGCCGAAACCCAGTGGGGGCCTTCTCTCTTTTTTTTTAATCTAGTTTTAGTTTTCTGTTTTCTTTTTATTTATTCTCTTTTCTGTTTAATTTCTTTTTAAACCATTTAGCCATTTTATAAAAATGTGTTTGCTGCATCATAATTACCCTTGTAATATTTGGCAACCATCAAACATTTTTGTTTTAATTTTTGAAAACTTTTATTGTTATCATTAATTTTGAATTTGAACTTTTGGGCCGGTTTTGTTCTAACGACAGATTAGCAGCAGTAATCGTGGTGACGTGGCACCATTTCTAGAGGGTTACTGTAGCTTGATTACCCGGGCGTCACAGTCCCCTCGCCTGCCACGCATACACGCGGCGGCCATGCGTACGCGGCGCGTCCGCCTATATAAGCCGACCCCCAGCGCGCCGGAGGCACGCACAGAGCCTCCACCGCCGACGCGCCATTTCTCCCCCCTTCCTCCCTCTCCTCTCGCCGTCTCCAGTTCAAAGCATGGCCGAGCGCTTCCCCGGCGACGGGCAAGGCGAACGGCTTCGCCGCCACCTTCACGAGGACGGCTTCGGCTCCTTTCGAGGCCGAGTACCGGTCCCGCCGGACATGCGGGTGCCCGGGCGTGGAGAATCAGCGCCGGTGGCGTCCGGTGCCACCACCACCCACCGGGCGGCGCAAGGCGTGAGATCGCACAGATCCGGCTTTCCTACTGCGGCGCCAGGAAGAACCGCGGTACGTCCCCGACAGCCCGCTCTGGGAGCCATACTTCCATCGTTGTGACGCCCGGATAATCAAGCTACAGTAACCTCTACTAATGATGCTACGTCACCTCAATTACTGTTGCTAATCTCAGGTTAGTTCAAAATCGATTCAAATTCAAAATTTAATTAAAGGCAAACAACAAAAGTTTTCAAACATTAATACTAAAATGTTCGAGTTGTGCCAAATAATGCAAAGGTAATTATGGTGAAGAAAACCCCACTTTTATAAAATGTTTAAAGGCTCTAAAATAATTAAAACAATTAAGTAAATACCTTTTATAGTTAATATAATATTAAACTAATTTAATTGGGCACTAAAAACTTTCTATGGGACAGGTCTAACTTGATATGCTAATCTAGGTGCTAAGGATGTGTTTTACAAAACTAAAATAATTAGATCCTAAAATATTAACAGAAAAAGAAAAGTAAAACAAAAACAAAGCAAAATAAAAAAAGAGAACGAAGGGAGACCCATCCTTCCCTGGGCCGTTCGGCCCAACAGGGCTACCAGCCCCCCTGGCCGGCCCACCCCGCCTCCCTTACTCCCCATATCCCCCCACCCCGGTCAAACCCTAACCCGTAGCCCCCACTCGCCCCACCCACTACGCTCTCCTCCCCCCCCCCCCGATCCGATCTGGATCGGGGCTTGCCTCGCCGCCCCTGACACCGCTCGTCGCCGCACCGCCGGCACCCGTCGCTCCGACTCGCCGGGCCACCTCGCACTCCGTCCCCTCTCCCTCGACGGCGCCCCTCGCCTCGCCGACCGCGACCGTGCCCGAGGACTGCCGCCACGACCCCACCACCGCCGCCTGGAGGACCACCACGCCAGACGCCGTCACCACTGTCACCTTTGACGCCACCGCCCGGAGCTCGCGTCCGTCTGCCTCCTCGACAGCCCGTCGTCCCCGTCCTCCTCCTCGAGCTCGAGCCCGCTGCCCTTGACCCCACGAATCGCGGTGAGGCCCGGCCTCTTCTCCTCTCTCACGTTGCGTCGTCGCGAGCTCGCCGCCGTCGATTGCGGGCACGCCCACGCCACGTTCCTCAGCGCACCTCTGCTCCCGCAGCCTTGCCAGCGCTGCCACATGCTGAGCCCGTGCCGTGGCTGCCTACTACTGCTGCAGCCACTGTGGCTGCTGCTTCTGCAGCTGCCCGCCCCCGCTCGCCCTGCCACCACCTCTGTTGCCTCCCTTGGCCGGTGCCTCGGCCGCCGGCGCCCAGCTGCGTTGGGCCATGGCCTCTGCCTGCGGTCGGGTGCCCGTAGCGCTCGTTCAGGCCACCCCGCACCCAGCGCCCATTAAGGCCCCTGGGGCCTATGAAAAGGGGGGCCCACCCGAGAACGATTAAAAAAAGAGAGAGAATAAAAAGAATCAAAAAATGTTAGAATAAATAAATCAATAATTAATTAGATAATTAATTAATTAAGTTAATTAATCCTGGTTAACTCATCTAATTAAAAGAAGTTAGCCTAATCACTTAGTTAGTCTATTTAACCGGTTTAGTTAACCTGAGTCTATCACTAGTGGGACCCACACGTCAGATTGATCAGTCAACGCCATGTTGACTGCTGACATCATGATGATGTCATGATGACATCAGCAGACACTATTCTGGATAATGTTAGAATTAATTATTTAAGTAAATTCTAAAAATGAATTAAGACTTCAGAAAAACATAGAAAATAAATCGTAGCTCAGATGAAAATGTTTTCTACATGAAAGTTGCTCAGAACGACGAGAAGAATCCGGATACACAGCCCGTTCATCCGCCACACATCCCTAGCATAGAAAACACGCAACTTTCCCCCTCCGGTTCACCTGTCTGAAAACGCGAAACACCGAGGATACTTTCCCGGATGTTTCCCCCTTTCGCCGGTATCACCTACTACCGCGTTAGGGCACATCTAGCGCCGTTACTTGTCATGTCATGCATTGTCATGCTTATGTTTGCATTGTGTTCATTGTTTCTTCCCCCTCTTCTCTTCGGTAGACTACGAGACCGACGCTGCTGCTGCCCAGTTCGACTACGGAGTTGACGACCCCTCCTTCTTGCCAGAGCAACCAGGCAAGCCTTCCCCCCCTTGATCACCAGATATCGCCTATCCTTCCCTCTACTGCTTGCATTAGAGTAGTGTAGCATGTTACTGTTTCGATTAATCCTATTACATTGCATTACTGTCATTGTTGCTACATCTGTTGATACCTTACCTGCAATCCTAAATGCTTACTATAGGATGCTAGTTTACCATTGGTGGCCCTACATTCTTGTCAGTCTGCCATGCTATACTATCGGGCCTTGATCACTCGGGAGGTGATCACGGGTATATACTATACATACATATACTATACAGATGGTGACTAAAGTCGGGTCAGCTCGTTGAGTACCCGCAAGTGATTCCAATGTGGGGGCTGGAAGGACAGGTGGCTCCATCCCGGTAGAGGTGGGCACAGGTTCCCGACAGCCCCATCGTTACTATGTGGCGGGCGACAGGCAGGTTGAGACCACGTAAGAGAGAGGTGGGCCTGCAGTCGGCGTCATGTTACTTTAAAATAACACGCTTAACGAGATCTTGGTATTTGATCTCGAGTTCCGCCACCGCCTATACGCACTAACCAACTACACGGGAAAGATATGGGCACTCGACGTCGTGGTATCAGCCGAAGCCTTCTAGACGTCAGCGACTGAGCGGCGCGCGCCGGATTGGACTGGAACGCCTGCTCTTTTATTAGGGGGCTAGGTCTGCTTCCGGCCGCATACGCAACATGCAGGAATGCAATGGGCGATGGGCCCAGACCCCTGCGTGCATAGGAGTTAGACCGGCGTGCTGACCTCTCTGTTGTGCCTGGGTGGGGCTGCGACGTGTTGATCTTCCGAGGCCGGGCATGACCCAGGAAAGTGGGTCCGGCCAAAGGGGATCGAGCGTGTTGGGTTATGTGGTGCACCCCTGCAGGGAAGTTAATCTATTCGAATAGCCGTGTCCCTCGGTAAAAGGACGACCCGGAGTTGTACCTTGACCTTATGACAACTAGAACCGGATACTTAATAAAACACACCCAGACAAGTTCCACAGACAACTCGGTGATCGCTTTTCCACGCAGGCGACGAGGGAGGATCGCCGGGTAGGATTATGCTATGCGATGCTACTTGGAGGACTTCAATCTACTCTCTTCTACATGCTGCAAGACGGAGGCTGCTGTAAGCGTAGTCTTCGATAGGAATAGCTATCCCCTCTTATTACGGCATTACGCAGTTCAGTCCACTCATATTGCCTCCTTACACATATACCCATGCATATGTAGTGTAGCTCCTTGCTTGCGAGTACTTTGGATGAGTACTCACGGTTGCTTTGCTCCCTCTTTTCCCCTGTTTTCCTCTTCTTCTCGGATGTCGCAACCAGACGTTGGAGCCCAGGATCTAGACGCCACCGTCGACAACGACTCTTACTACACTGGAGGTGCCTACTACGACGTCCAGTACGCTGACGATGACCAGCAGTAGTTTTGGAGGATCCCAGGCAGGAGGCCTGCGCCTCTTTCGATTTGTAACCCAGTTTGTGCTAGCCATTTTACGGCAACTTGTTTACTTATGTATGTACTCAGATATTGTTGCTTCCGGTGACTCGTCTATGATCGAGCACTTGTATTCAAGCCCTCGGGGCCCCTGGCTTGTACTATGATGCTTGTATGACTTATTTATGTTTTAGAGTTGTGTTGTGATATCTTCCCGTGAGTCCCTGATCTTGATCGTACACGTTTGTGTGCATGATTAGTGTACGATTGAATCGGGGCGCCACAAGTTGGTATCGTGAGCCATTGCTGTAGGAATCCCCCTTCCAACTCCTTGGCCGAAGTTGAGTCTAGTCATTGCAAAACTTTTACTAACATGGTTGTGTGCCTTATGAGCCCACGTCGCCATTGGGTGGTATTAGGATTTTTTACTCCTCGATCTTTACTCTGGGACTCTGATCTCTCTTCTATTCGGGTTAAATGATTTTGCTAACTCTAACATTAGGTTCTCATAAATACTTCCTCCCGAAGAGCCGCTCATTCCAGATGATCGCCTGCCGCGCCAGAAGATTCCGGAGATACTTTTCGATGTTTTCCCGAGACCCTTGTGCCCTTTGCCGTTACAATCCCAACCGCCAATAAATCGTTATGGATAACTACCTGCATTTGTCATTCATACCTTCATCCCCAATTGACCTTGTTATTACAAGATTCCCTAAAACATTCCAATATCCCGAGAATCCATCATGTCTGCTGCCTTGCAGCTCCATTTTCGCTTTAATACATCTACAGATAATTCCTCACACTCATCGAGGATTTGTTCATTCCTAGTTGATTATGTGATCCACAAGATACTTTGAAATACTATCCGGTCTTCCGATAATCCATTGCCAACTATTGCTCTGCAAATACTTGTCTTCTTGCATTATGGTTACTTTCCATATGTCTAGCAATATTCACGAGCATCCTTTGTCACTGTCATTTTGAGTCTTTGATTCAATATGTTTGTGAATGCTCGCAATCATCAATCCAACCCAGAATTCATCCTTCCGGCTCAGACATCATTTTAAACATGAGCTGGTTCTCGACCAATCGGGTTGCCATCGGTTGTACCCCTAAGTCTACACAACTTATCCATCCTTAATCAGAGCATTTGCATCTTATCCCTTGATCGAAAATCATAATTCTTTTTCATTTGAGCTTTGAGTTAGTCAGTTGATTCTATAGTCTGATCTCCTTGCATTGTTTCTTCCTCTGGTTGAGTACCGATGCTCACATCAGATCCCTTGAGGACCACCTGATCCTTTGTTGGATTTTATCCGATAGCGCCCTTCATATTCAATCACTTTGGAAGTTCTTTCTCCATTAATAAATCCTATCCCCTGATTGACCAACCATGCTCTGCTTCCGAGCTTGTGTTATTTACTCCTGAAGTTTGTGGTATATGTTCCTAAGATGCCTTGATGGGTTGAACCTACGCATTCCCTAATCTGTGTGAACCTGAAAGATTTCACGGGTCATACTTATCTGGTATTGCACCAGGTAAAACTTTCAACAACTAATGTCATTTTTGAAATACGAGAGGTGAATGGAAGGTTATGCATTGACGAAGTGGGAGTCGACCTTGAACCTTTGTGTTCATGCCCATGGACACGATGTAGATCCTATCATGGAAGCTTCTTGCAATAATAACTATTTCCTTGAAAATATCATCTGGATCTGTGAATTGATCCTTTGCAATCGTGGTTCCGACCATAATTTCTTCCTTTGATTCCATTTCTCAGACAAGTAAAAGCGCTTGTCTTTTATAGATCAATACACTCCACTTCAACCTTTAATTTGATATGCCTTCGAGTATTATCTCCCTGGTATCTCGAGAATATCATGCCATTGCACTACATCTTATGAAATTGTGCCAGAGTAATACCTTTCCCTATCATAGTCACTCCATGAGTTTTGGGTTGTCGTCAACCGAGAACACCGAATAGTGAATCGAGTCCACACTGTGATTCGACAACTCTTAGTAATCTTCATTGCTTACGAGTTTAATACTCCATCATGTCATTCCTAGCCTTATCGGCTACATCATTATCGTGCTAAATGTAACTGTGCTATCTGGTTCCTCCCGGAGCACAAATTTCGACGGTGAGCTAATCTTACGTCGATCTTCCTCGTCATATCATTTCTCCTTGAACAACAAACTTGATTTCGCGTTTGTGTCGTACCCATGGTTCCAATAACCTTTCACTTCATCATTCCTTCAACTTGATGTCATCGTCGATCGATTAAATCTTCATGAGATCTCCCGACAAATGTGTCATGATCATCATCAGCATTCCGAGCTCTTCCAAGATATCTATCGAATTCTTGATGACAAATACCACCCTTTGCTCTTGGTGATATGTGTTATCATCAACCACTTTATTGCCTTTCGTTCAACACAAACTTGTTCGTGTTTTGTGTTATACCTTGAGCTCCTCGCTATCTAGCTCATGTTCTGTTTTACCTTGGAGTATTACCAACTCTTTTTTTCAAGAATGTGGTGAGAATTTCACCACCTCTTAAGAATTCTTGATATAATAACACTTCTCGCCATCTCCATTCATTCCTTGGTCCCCGTGTCGTTTTTAACCGGAACACCGACAATTGAGCTATGACGCGTGAATTTGAAACTTCTAGCAACCCTATTTGCTTTGAAGTGAATGGGCGATAGTTTCATTCTAAGTCTTTTGATAATTGAATCACCATTCTAAACATTGATCATGCTACCTAAGCCCATATTTCGGGTGCACCTTTCAACCAATGTTTAAATTGGGTATGTTTTCCTCGAGCATATCTCCTTATATCATTTGATCTGACAAATGTTATATCCTTTTTTTCACATGATTGTGGAAATCCATCTTTTGGAAATTTCGATGAATTGTCGTTTAGTTCATTAGCCACCCTCTCATCCCATCCTTGGTTTAATGATGAACTCTTGTTTCGGAACTCGCTTCCATTTTCCGAGAATCTCACAATGTCATCTCGTCAAATTGTGTTGCACCTTTTCTTCTCAGGCATCCTAAGTCCGAGTTATCCTGACACCAATCGGATCTGAATCTCGGTGAGATATGATGGTTGGGACATATTTCCAAGAGTTATAACTTTGGTCTCTACATAACCCGGTAAGGTGGTGTCTTCGCTTAACACCGCTGGCCAGAGGACCTATTTTTATAGTATATGTATCTTCTTATCAAGGTTAGCCATTCTTCCATGAGGAAATTGTAAGACTTATTCTATAAGTTGTTCCTGATGGATCCTTTGTGAATCCAAAGTCTGGCCCTTTATTGGAACATCATATCATTTCTACCTCGAAGCATGACTATGATACCCCGCTCATCAACAAGAACATTGGAGGCGCGATACTAAATGTTTCTTTCTTAAATATCCTAACACCGTTGTATGGGTTAATGCTATGAAAATTCTCTCCCATTACCTAAATGGTTTTCTACGTTATATCCTATCATGGATATCATGCTATGCTTGTCCTTGGGAAGGATATACCCCTGAATTATGTGTTCTCACACATTTTTTTCCATTGTTCTGATTAAATCTGATAAACACTATTCCCTTTCCATTGGTTTGATTAAACCCTTTCTATGATCCATATGATATAAGCAGTAATAATTCCTTGCTTGTGCAAACACCTCGGTGTACAACTCTGTCAGTAAGACCCTGTTACTATTGTTGATGACATTCCGATAACCACCGATGGACAAGAACTTTGCCTATTGGTCCGCCTTGTTTCAACGAGCAGGAAAATGGTTCTCTTCGTCCCTCGCCCTTGGTACCAACGTTGTTACTGGCATATAACTGACAGGCTAACCTCTGACATGCCTTGCTTACATGATCATGCAAGACGTCATCGCCCTTCCTACTTTTAACACACATGGTGGGCCCATAACCCACAGTTCCACATGATCGAAACCTGACTCTCATGTACACCCTGTTTCCAAAGATATTCCTCACGCTTGGCTTCTGTAGGACCTTAAAGTATGTCTAGAGGGGGGGGGTGATTAGACTACTTGACCAATTAAAAGCTATGCCTTTTCCCAATTTTAGACTTTGGCAGATTTTAGCTATCTTTGAACAATTCAAGCAATCATCACGCAATTCAAGCAAGCATGCAAAGAGTATATAGGAAGCGGAAAATAAAGCATGCAACTTGCAAGAATGTAAAGGGAAGGGTTTGGAGAATTCAAACGCAATTGGAGACACGGATGTTTTTGTCGTGGTTCCGATAGGTGGTGCTATCGTACATCCACGTTGATGGAGACTTCAACCCACGAAGGGTAACTGTTGCATGAGTCCACGGAGGGCTCCACTCACGAAGGGTCCACGAAGAAGCAACCTTGTCTATCCCACCATGGCCGCCGCCCACGAAGGACGTGCCTCACTAGCGGTAGATCTTCACGAAGCAGGCGATCTCCTTGCCCTTACAAACTCCTTGGTTCAACTCCACAATCTTGTCGGAGGCTCCCAAGTGACACCTAGCCAATCTAGGAGACACCACTCTCCAAGAAGTAACAAATGGTATGTTGATGATGAACTCCTTGCTCTTGTGCTTCAAATGATAGTCTCCCCAACACTCAACTCTCTCTCATAGGATTTGGATCTGGTGGAAAGAAGATTTGAGTGGAAAGCAACTTGGGGAAGGCTAGAGATCAAGATTCATATGGTTGGAATGGAATATCTTGGCCTCAACACATGAGTAGGTGGTTCTCTCTCGAAGCTAGTGAGTTGGAAGTGTAGGTTTGTTCTCGATGGCTCTCTCCACGAATGAAGAGGAGGTGGAGGGGTATATATAGCCTCCACACAAAATCTAACCGTTACACACAATTTACCAAACTCGGTGGGACCGAATCATCAAACTCGGTCAGACCGATTTAGTAAACCTAGTGACCGTTAGGGTTTTCGGTGGGACTGACATGCAACTCGGTAGGACCGATATGGTTAGGGTTAGGGCATAACGTAATCTCGGTGAGACCGATTACACAAACTCGGTGAGACCGAATTTGGTAATTAGCTAACAAGAGAGTTCGTCAGGTAAAATCGGTGGGACCGATTTGCTCTTTCGGTGAGACCGAAAAGTTACGAAAGGGAAACAGAGAGTTTACATTGCAATCTCGGTGGGACCGATCGCTCACTTTGGTTAGACCGAAACGTTATGAAGGGAAACAGAGATTATAATCCCATCTCGGTGAGACCGAGATCCCTATCGGTGAGACCGATTTGCCTAGGGTTTGTGGCAGTGGCTAAGACATCTGAACTCGGTGGCGCCGGATAGAAAGAATCGGTAGGGCCGAGTTTGACTTTGGGTTTAGGTCATATATGGATGTGATAAAGTAGTGGAGGGTTTTGGAGCATATCACTAAGCACATGAAGCAAAAGGCTCATTAAGCAACACCTCATCCCTCCTTGATAGTATTGGCTTTTCCTATAGACTCAATGTGATCTTGGATCACTAAAATGTAAAATGTAGAGTCTTGAGCTTTTGAGCTTGAGCCAATCCTTTGTCCTTGATATTTTGAGGGATCCACTTTCATCATCCATGCCATGCCATTCATTGAGCTTTCCTGAAATGTTTGTCTTGGAATAGCATTAGCTCAATGAGCTATATGTTGTTATGAATTACCAAAACCACCTAGGGATAGTTGCACTTTCAATCCCCCCCTTTTTGGTAATTGATGACAACATATAGATCAAAGCTTTGACAAATGATAATAATATTTGAAAAACATCGTCGCTTTGAGAAGTATGTGATAAGCAAGAGCTCCCCCTAAATTCGTGCATAGTAATATTTGCTTTGGACTGCAAATGCACAAGGAATTAGGCTCATGGGTTACTCTTCCATGTCACATACATCTTGGTGGAGCGCTCAAAATAACAAAGATTGAATACATGCACTCATCACCAAGCAAAGTGAATGATCATATAAGGATAAGTAAGATAATATCATAATGAGCATAAGTGTAGCTTATGATCAAACACATGATCATCAATGTCTCACAGGTAATCGCATAGTATCTCAAACAATCAAAAGTAAATAAAGTTAAACCAAAAAGACAAGAGAGAACAAAAGCAAATCTCTCTCTCGAAGCCTATGATCTATACATTTTTCTCCCCCTTTGGCAACAAGTTACCAAAAAGTTCCTAGAAAATGCATAGGACTATATCGCTCTCTCGTGCTTGGTCTTACGGTGGTGGTGGTGTCCGGAGAACTCCAAGAACGAAGGCTTCATCGATGTAGAAGGAGTGAAGGAGTTGGTCTTTGGAGCTGGTGGTCTTTGGAGCTGTAGCTGGAGCCGATGAAGTGACTCGGTGTCTTGAACTGGCTCTGCAGCTGATCTCGAGCTCGTGGCACTGGGCAAATGCATCGATCGTTGTCCTGCCCTTCCTCTCCTGCATGTCATCCTATAGCTGCTCCACACCGATCAATCTCGAGTTACTTTGACATCAAGATCATAGAATTTTTGTTCCATGATTCTTTCCAGCTCTCCTAGTTTTGAGTTAGGGTGGCCAACCACTTCTCATCCACAGAGTTGATGCTATCAAGTAACCAAGCTACTCCTCGCTTGTTCTTTAGAAAGTATTCAGATGCCTCTCGCTTGAGTTGGCATCTTGCCAGCCTTCTCTTTCCTTGCTTTCTCCTTCTTCTCTTGGCGCTTGTACCGATGTTGGTTCATTCTCAGTCATGACAACTTGATTGTCCTCAAAGTCAGGATAGAGAACCATGTGTTCCTTATCCAACAGATACTTCCCTATGCCCATCTTTGAGTTTATCAACTCCTGAATCTGTGGGGCATATCCACAACTCCTCTTCTGGTCTGCTGCAGTCCTCTTGATAGTTTCGACTATGAGGCTCATGACTTTGAATTTCTAAGGCACATCAAAAACGTGAAGCAAATTGATTGCGTGCCCTCTGATCATGTTGTGGTCACCTGATTTGGGAAAAAGAGTGTGCCTTAGGATCCAGTTGATTGTAGGCAGCCCCGATGAAGATAATGAACTGATCCAAACTTGAAGGACTCAAGTGCATCATCTGGGATTTCCTTGTACATGTGTGACATCGAGTTGTGTCCCATCTTCTTCTTGGCATAAATGTCCAAGTCATCTTCATCTTCCTTTGGGGCATTGATCAGACTTGCCCATTCCTCTATTGTTGACTGATATCGTGTTCCTTCAGACATCCACACTGTCCTGCCATCTGGATAGAAATGAGTTGTGGAGTAGAATTGCATTATGAGCTCGTCATTCCAATTTGTGAGGTTCTGCCCAACAAAATCTGCAACTCCACAAGCACTGAAGCTGTCATACACTCCAGGATAGTGTTCTTCATTCTCCTGAATGTAGATCCAGTCGACCCACCTCATATCACAAACTATGGGCTTCGTATCCAACAAGATAGTCTCATAGAAGTCCTGTTGTTCCTTGGTGTGGAACCTGTAATCCACAACAGTCCTTCTCCTGGTGGCATATGGATCAGACTCTCTCCATAGCCTCAACCCTTGATCTCTCCTGATTTTCATGTTATCAGCCATAGGATGAGCCTCACTGTTGTTGGGGATACAACTACTGAGCGTGAACCGCCCCGGAGGGGCCGGTTTACCCTCGTCCATGATTCAGGCCCACGGAGGAGGCCTGGAGCCCAGAGGCGAATTAAGGTCCATTTATGTAAACCGCCTTAGTATTGTAACTTGTGTTGTAAGTTAAGAAAGAAGAGACCGAGCCGGACGCTTGTATGAGCCGGATCGACTCAGAGACCGCCGAGGCCAACCCGTGTATATAAGGGGACGACCAGTGGCGAAGTTGGGGACAGAGAATTCGAGGCTAAGGCAAAGCTATTGCTCCCTAGTCGCCGAAATCATATCAATCACATCACAACTGGACGTAGGCTTTTACCTTCATCGAAGGGGCCGAACCAGTATAATTCCCGTGTCTCGTGTCCGCTTTAACCCCTCTAGGTTAACCCGTACGATGGCCCTACGACTAAGTCCTTTCATGAGGACATCTGTCGTGACAATTCCACGACAGTTGGCGCCCACCGTGGGGCTATCGCACCATGGTTTGATGATCTTAGAGGGCAAGTTCGAAGCGACTCGAAGGCTATGCGATGGGCCGGATGACTAAGAGTCGCCGCGCAAGCTCTACATCGACGATGCGGATTTGGGGCCCCGAGGCCGCTCGCTTGAGTACGGGTACCGGGTCCCTTTGGCGGCATACACGTGTTCATCGGCAAGATCGGCGAGCCAGGGCTGGGCCGACGTCTGCGACCGACCTCGCCGAGACGGCTCAGCGGCGAAGAAGAGTCCTGCCCTCGCTAAACCGGGCGTCGCATGTTTTCGTGGGAGTCGCCCACGAAGGCTACGAGGACGGATCAGCATCCGGTGACGAAACTGTTGTCTACTCTGGCGACGAATCGTCGGGCCGGAGAAACTGAGTCTCTATACCGGTGCAAGATGGCGGATCGGGGCTGTTCCGACGGTGAGAGTATTCCGGACCCTTCGATCTACCCAACCGGGTTGGGATCTTCATGGCGGTACGCAGCGGCGCTTCACTTCGATCATGGCGCCTCGGTCGCCCGGTTCAACAGCGGTGATGGCAGCCGGGAAGGAGGCCTGCGCCCGGGCTCAAGTTTTGTCGAGCTGACGATTGGCTGTGCTCATGGCGGAAGCTAATCCGCCGGATCAGGACCTGCACAACGCGGAGATTGCAAAGGTGAGGGAACAGATCACTAATGCTAAATCGGACTGGCAGCCGCGGACGAAAGGATGGCGGCGGAACGGGTCATGGATGCGCAGGGCTTATAAGCTCAGGCTGGACCAGAGCGCGTCAAAGGAAGTCATGAAAAGGAAGTACAGGTCCCGTTTACCTTCAGTTTTTTAGGGAAGGGAGCTTTTCAATACCCCAGGGGCAGGGACCAGTAATCCACCGCCGTTGGTAAACCGCCGAAGCACTGGACGGCCGCACCGGTTCAGCCCGTGGTGATAGATCTACCTCGCCATCATACCGTGCGCCCTGCACCGTGCGTACACCTCCGGTCACTACTCCAACCCGATGGATAACCTCGTGGCGGCTGCGGCACGGTTGGAGGCAATTCCAATTGAAGGCGATTCACCACAGCGGTAGAGACACGCCGGGTTAAGGAGCTCCTCAGACGGCCCCGCTCGGCAAGAAGCGTATTCATACGATCGGGATCGGATCCACTCCACCCCGCCCAAGCCAGAGCTATAGCCGACGCTGCCGATTTAACCGCCGTGTCAAGCAATGCGCAGGCGTGGTCCGCCTCGCGACAACAATCCAGCGGGCGGCTTTGAGGATGCTCAAGTGGTAGTGGACCGCGCCAGGCACGCGTAGGAGGCCGAGTTAGCGGCACAGCAGAGGATCATCCGCCGCGCCGTTCGTCTCGACCATCTTGAAGCAGGGGTCACGTCGCTCTTTGGGGGTGCCTTGCCTCGTCCCCTCGACGCAACGCGGCGCTTGCCCAAGGACTTCAAGGGGCGCGCAAGGTGCCCAATTATATCGCCGATTTGGCTCCAGAAGCATGGATCGAAAGCTATGAGATGGCCATGGAGATGCTAGATGTGGATGAAGCCGCATGTGTGAAGTACTTCACAATGATGTTGGAAGGAACGGCCCGGACTTGGTTGAAAAATTTGCCGCCCAACTCTATCAGTTCGTGGACCCGGCCATAACCCGATTCATTCAAAATTTCAAAGACACCTGTAAGCAGCCCATGTCCGTGGTGGATTTAGCAGCTTGTGTCCAGCAGAGGGAGAATCCACAACCCATTGGGTGCGCCGCGTTTGGAAGTTTTACATTCTTCGCATCGGATCAACCCTGATTCCTGATCTTGACCTTGGAAGCCAATTGCGGTTCGAGCCATTGAAATTGAAGCTGGGCCGCATGAAGCATTTTTGCCATGACATGGGCACTCTAATGGGCGTTACGGTAAAGTACGCTGATTCTCGATAGTACCAAGGATCCCGAATCTGAGAATGATGAAGTGGGGAAGGGAAAACAGAACGGCAACTCTAGGGGCCAAGAAAGCATCATTCGGCAGCAATGGAGGGAACAAGCGTAGTTTAACGACAACATGGGCTTTGTGGTTAACACCAACGCCAGCAGGACAAGGGTCAGCGCGGTAGGCAATCAAACCGGGCGGTCACAATCCGGATCGTTTGAATTTCATATTGAATCAACCTTGTCCGAAGCATGGGACGAAGGAGGCACCGGCGAACCACCTTTGGAAGGATTGTTACATTATGCAGGAGTTCATAAACTCCAACTCTTTCCGGTATGATCAAGGGCCCGGCGGCGGTTCAGGGTCCGCCCCGGGTTACGGTGGAGGAAATTCCGGCCCAGGATTCGGTGGTAATCCGGGCGGGCAAGGCAATCAGAATAATCAAAGTAATCAGAATAGTCAGAACAATCAGAACCAAGGGGGCTACAATCAACAACAGCAGCAGTCGGGTTATCAAAGTAACCCAAAGCAGTTGAACGGTGGACAGTACCACGTCTTTACCACCAGCTTGGACAGACGAGACCGAAAACTTCGTAAGCGGGCGGTCGGTGTTGTTGAACTGGCTGCGCCGCATTACCTATGCTGGTCCGAGCAACCGATCGTGGTGGAGCAGAGGACCATCCTCCCGGGTTTACAATCCGGGTCGATTAGCCTGGTGGTGGCACCCGGTAGGAGGATACAAGTTTACCAAGGTTCTTATGGATGGAGGAAGCAGCATCAACATCCTCGTACTACGAGACCTTCCGGCGTATGGGGTTGACGGATAGGCATCTTAGGCCATCCAAAGACACGGTGTTTCACGGAGTGGTGCACAGCAAGTCGGCGTTCGGTCGGTAAGATAGCTCGAGGTAACCTTTGGGACGAACATGACTCGGATCGTAAACATTGACATTTGAGGTGGTGAAAATTCAAAGCCCTTACCACGCCCTCTTTGGGCGGCCGGTTTATGCTAAGTTTATGGCACGGCCATGTTATGTTTACTTAGCTGAAAATGCCGGGTCACAAAGGAACGATAACGGTTCATGGGAGCCGCCGGATCGCTTTGGAGTGCGAGGAAGGTGATGCGGCTTACGCAGAGTCGGTTTGTGCCACTGAAGAGCTAAAATATTATAAAGACAATGTTGATCCGGCGGATATGACCCCTTTGAAGAAGCCAACTACGGAGCATGATCCGGACTTGAAGTTCAAATCGGCGGCTGAGACGAAGCTTGTTGATTTTGTGCCCGGCGATTCGTCCAAGCAGTTCACCATCAGTGCCAACTTGGATCCTAAATAGGAAAGCGCTCATCGAGTTCATCCGTGAGAATCGGGACATTTTTGCATGGAAGCCTTCTGACATGCCAGGTGTACCGAGGGAACTCGCTGAGCACACTCTTAATGTTGACCCAAAATACAAACCGGTAAAACCGTTTCTTTCCCGGTTTAATGAGGAAAGGCGCAAGGCCATCGGAGAAGAAGTTGCTAGGCTCTTGGCAGCAGGGTTTATCGTCGAAGTCTTTCATCCAGAGTGGCTTGCCAATCCGGTGTTGGTTCTTAAGAAGAATGGCATGCGCATGTGTGTGGATTACACAGATCTCAACAAGGCCTGTCCAGCAGATCCTTTCGCCCTCCCCCGCGTTGACCAGATTATTGATGCTACGGCGGGTTGTGAGCGTTTGAGCTTTTTGGATGCGTGCATCGGTTATCATCAGATTAAGATGGCAGTTAAGGACCAGGAGAAGACGGCGTTTATCACCCCCTTTGGAGCCTTCTGCTATGTATCTATGTCTTTTGGACTCAAGAGTGCCCAAGCGACTTATCAGCGTTGCGTTCAGAGTTGCTTGCACGAACAGATCGGCCGTAACGTGCATGCTTATGTGGATGATATCGTGGTTAAGTCAAGGAAGAAGGAAACCTTGATTGAGGATCTAAAGGAAACCTTTGACAACTTATGGGTGTACAAGATGATGCTCAACCCGCCAAGTGCGTTTTGGTGTTCCGAGCAAGTTATTGGGTTTTCGTGTCCAACAGGGGATCGAAGCTAATCCGGAAAAAATTACGGCTATCACCTCCTTGGCTAAGCCGAAGTGCATCAATGACGCCCAGCGTTTGGCAGGCGGATTGCTGCGCTAAGCCGGTTTATCAGCCGCCTAGGCGAGAAGGCCATTCCTTTGTACCAGATGTTGAAGAAAACGGATCAGTTTGTCTGGAGTTCAGCCGCTGATGAAGCATTGGAGGATTTGAAGCGGCAGTTGGCCAACCCGCCGGTTCTAGCCGCTCTATTGACAAAGAGCCGCCGCTGCTATATGTTGCTGCTAATGCCGTGGCGATTAGCGTGGCTATCGTGGTGGAGCGGAAGGAGGCAGGGAAGGAGTATCCGGTTCAACGGCCGATTTATTACATCAGCGAGGTCCTCACTGAGTCTAAGCAGAGATATCCGCATTGGCAGAAGCTGGTATACGGGGTTTTTATGGCAAGCCGGAAGCTAAGGCAATATTTCCACGGGCATCCCATCACAGTGGTTAGTTCGGCTCCCTTGGACGATATCATACAGAACCGGGAAGCGACTGGCCGGATTGCTAAGTGGGCTATAGAACTTGGGCCGCACGGTTTAAGGTATGTGCCTCGGACGGCCGTAAAATCTCAGGCACTTGTGGATTTCATTAATGATTGGACGGAGTTGCAAGCGCTCAAGAGAAGCCGGATCATACCTATTGGACCATCCACTTTGATGGGTCCAGCAATTGAGGGCTCGGGGCTGGAGTCGTATTAACTTCCCCGCGAGGTGACAAGTTCTGTTACGCTTCTCCGCCTAATGTTTCCTTTGTACTAACAATGCAGCTGAGTATGAAGCTTTGCTCCATGGTCTCCGGATGGCTAAGGAAATGAATCTCAGCCGGGTTAAATGCTTTGGTGACTCGGACTTGGTGGCCCAGCAAGTATCAGGTACTTGGGATTCCAAAGATCCACTCATGGCTGCATATCGTCGGGAGGTGGATGTTGTTGCAGGACATTTTAAAGGATATCAGGTGGACCATGTGGATCGTCGGAAGAACGAAGCGGCTGATGCTTTAAGCCGGCTGGGCTCTCAACGTAAACCGGTTCCGCACAACGTCTTCCTCGATGTAATCGCATAATCTGCCGCTTAAGCTTCTGATGAAATTGATTTGGCTATCCCTGATCCGGAGGCTCAATTGGTGGCGGCCCTGCATGTCATTCCGGATTGGACGCTCCCTTATTTGGCATACATGAACCGGGCGAAGTTACGGAAGATGAGACGTTGGCCCGGCAGATAGTTCGGGCGGTCTAAGTCTATGACCATTGTTAATGGCGAAGTTGCACCATTGCGGTGTCGTATGCGTTTCAGCGTTGTGTGTCCCCGAAGAGGGCTGTGAGATATTGCGAGAGATCCATGAAGGGATTGTGGTCACCACGCCGTTCAAAGTCCTTGGTGGCCAAAGCGCCCGCCATGGTTTCTATTGGTTGACCGCCCATCTTGTCGCGGAGGATCTGGTCGACGATGTGATGGTTGCCAAAAGTTCTCCAGCGTGCTCATGTGCCAGCCAAGAATTGAGGATGATTCCAATTACTTGGCCGCTTGCGACTTGGGGGTTGGATATGGTTGGACCTTTCAAAAGGTCCAAGGACAAAAGACCCACCTGTTGGTGGCGGTTGATAAATTTACCAAGTGGGTTGAGGCAGAGCCTGTTAGCAAGTGTGATGCGCCACGGCGGTTCAGTTCATCAAAAGGTGATTTTCGGTTTGGGTTTCCACAGTCTCATCACGGACAATGGCACCAATTTGTCCAAAGGAGCTATGAAGGAATTTTGTGAACGAGAGCACATCCGCTTGATGTTTCTTCCAGTAGCCCACCCGCAATCCAATGGTCAAGCGGAACGAGCTAATCAGGAGATCTTGAAAGGTATCAAACCCGACTTATGGTCCCTTTAGAGAGGACGCCGGGTTGTTGGGTGGAAGAGCTACCATCGGTGATATGGAGTATAAATACTACCCCCAACCGATCCAATCGGATACACGCCGTTCTTTATGGTCTATGGAGCGGAGGCGGTCCTTCCCAGCGATATCCGTCACGACTCGCCTCGAGTGGCAGCTTATGTTGAGGCAGATAGCGAGGTAGCACGGCAAGACGATTTGGATCGACTGGATGAAGAGCGCGATATGGCAGCTGCTCGTTCGGCGGTTTACCGCCAGGATCTTCGTCGGTATCACAGCCGGCGGGTTAAAACCAGAACCTTCGTGAAGGAGACTTAGTGCTGCGGCTCATTCAAGACCGGAAAGATATGCACAAGCTATCCCCACCTTGGGAGGGGCCTTTGTGGTCAGCAAGAATCTATACAACGGGTCCTACTATCTCGATTGATGTTCGAGAGCGAAAAGGACTCACGCACGCCGAGGAGGAGACCAACAGCCGTGGAACATAGCTCATCTTCGGCCTTATTATACCTGAGCCATTGGCTCCACTTATGTACATATTAAGACAATGTATATATTATGAATAAAGGCAATAAACCGGATCCTCGCCAAAGCGGGGTATCTGCTCATATAAAAGTCCGGTTTGGGTACATGGAGATGCTGTCGTGAAGCGGCCTCCGGTTTAACCCTTGGCCTTTGCTTTTGTGAATTTTTTGTCACTTGGGGGCTTGGTCGTGTCCGAACCAATGCAACACCTCTTGGCAGGCGAAAGCCACCAGATCATTTGGGGGCTTGGTCGTGTCCGAACCAATGCAACACCTCTTGAGAGGCGAAAGCCACCAGATCACTTGGGGACATGGTCATGGCTGAACCAGTCACGCCTCTTGGTCGGCCTAAGGCCATAGAATCACTTGGGGGCTTGGTCGAACCCGAACCAATGCAATGCCACTTGATCGGCGTAATGCCACGATGTCGGGTTGGGGACTGCTGACTTGAACCATCGCTACACCTTATAGGGAGCTTGGTCTGTCCGACCATGGTAACGCATCCGATCAGACTCAATAAAGCCTCTTCTTGCAAACAGTCTTTGTCATTGTTTTTGCTTCCATGTGTTTTTTATACGTATAATTTGGCTTTTGTTTGTTTTCTTAAACCGACAAACCTTCTTTCAACCGGATTCAAGTTTTCAGAATTTGGTCCATTTTTAAATCCAGCGATTGATTGTTCCGGTTTGATTTTGCTGTTAACATCCCATTATGGAGTAACAGGGGCTTATCATGTTCGACACGATTTACACGGTAAATCGGTATTATACACACAGGATTGTTCTCCTTTGACGGTGATGGTTTATAAAGCCTCCGCTTCAGGATTGGCTAAAGCCAACCGTGTGCCCGACATCGGCGTATATGTTTGTATCACAAAATTTTGATCGTATACCTCGATATTTTCTTATATAAATATATTGGCATCACAATCCGCTAGGCGTTAAGCCGCCATGGCGGTTTAAGAATTTGTGATTGCAGGCAAAATATGTTGAAGGATTCACTACTTCAAAACCAAAGTATCCAAAGACCGCCATGCAAAAGTTTACAGATCGAGGTTGTATGGCATTGTTCAAAACAAAGTACTGACTATCCTATTACAAAGCCTTTTGAGGCCCGGCGTTTCATGTGGGGTTATGCCTTGAAGCTTCGGAGGCGTCACCCGGCTTGACGAATTACGCTGCTTCGCCGGGTTGACGTGAGGTAGAGGGGCGCTCGACGTTGGTTCAACTTCTTCTTCTTCCTCACCCAAAGCCCTAAGTCATTGGTAGACCGGTCAATCCGAAAGTTAAGGCACGAAGACAGCTTCTTCACTTATCAGCTCGGTCGGATCAACGTCGAGGGCATAAGTGTGCTTACGGATTGGGGAACAAGGCTCTGCACTTCAGGATGACAAACTCCACCCACTTGTTGTTGGCGTCATAAAAGGAGCGGTGAACCGTCAGGTTGGCCGTCTGCCGATTGGCTCGCCAATGACGCATTTCCTTTGTGATCCGCTTGAGGCGTCGTTATCAAAGGCTTCACCATTCTCTTGAGCACTGGGAAACCTTTGGCTATGTCACCGGATCAAGATCTCGCTATCCACGCCTTGGCGGCCGAGCCAAGAAGGTGCCAGCCCGAGCCGGATCGCTTCAACTCTTCAAGTTGCCGGAACCATGGACAACCAGTCCAGTGGTTTCTCCGATCGTGGACGGCGCCCGTGTTGTCGTATGATGTAGCACATATGACTTCATTGGGCGCCGTATACAGCTGCTCAATCAGCGTATAAGCGGCCTTGAGCTTCTTCCGCACATCGAGCCCATATGTGCAATACGCTTGCTCGCACGGTTTAAGACAACTCAGGATAAACCGGCGGAAATATCAAAATTAAGATAGTCGCTGCATAGTTTCTTACCAAAGACAGCAGAGGTCATGGCATGCACTTGGCGCTTGAGTCCGTAAGCTCTTCACCACGGTTTAAGGGCTGCCGGCTTCTTCCGCCCGTTTTTCAAACCGCCTTCTCGGTGTCCCAGCTTGGCCTGCTCGGACTTATACCACTCCTTCAAATTGTTCCATAGTGGCCAAGGCCGTTCTCAATTCGTCCTTGGCCTTAGTGGTTTCTGCTTGTCGAGTCTCCAGATTGGCTCATGGTCTTTGAGTTGCACGCTTTCGCTCTATTTCATTCGGTAACAAAGGAAGCATGTTAGGTGTCTCATTATCAAGTCCCAAGCTCAATATACATATTCACCTTGGCACTTGGGGCTAATGGCTAATTGATCTCAGTTTGCCATTTGGAGTACAGAAATTAAGTCCCGGTTTAACTATGCTAAGTTGAACCGACCCTTGGGGCTACTATACAGCTAAAGTACAGGAAAGACATAATTCATTACCTCATAGCGGTCCTTCATCCGATTTACAGACCAGCTTCAAGGTCACGGCTGGTATAGAGCCGGTTCGTAAACCCGGAGTGCAGTTCTTGGGCAGAGAAGTTGTCGTGGTCGACAGTCTGTTTTTCCTTTATCTTTACTCACGGCGGCCGACTCGCCTTGGCACTATGTTTTGTTAAAGCGACCGTTGGCTAGGAGCAGCGTAGCTGCGCTCGCCACAATAACATCGTCATTTTCGGCGGTCTTCTTTGGGCTTGATGTTTGCTTACTCGGCTCGGCGGTTCAATCATTACGACTCGCTCTATCGGCGGGTTTGGTGGAGCAGGCTGTGAAGTTTCCATTTGGACCTCCGGTTCAGCTTACAGCGGATCATGATATCGTCTTTGTACAACTCGCCAGAGCTATCTTTGGCGACTTCGTGATTTTCGTGGGTTTGTTCCGGGTCTTTTTCGGATCAACATCCGCAGTAGGGTCAAGGGTTTTCGCTTTCTTACTCAAGCGAGCCTTGGTGCTGCAATGTTCAGAATTGGATTAAGGCAAATCAACCAAGGCAGTTACATACCCGGCAGCAACTTTCAGCGGAGGCAGTTGCGTGGTTGATGAACCGCCAGAAGAGTTGGAAGAGGCCTGATAATTCGGGTCAGACGAATTAAGTGGACATCGGAAGAAACCCTTTAAGGGATACGTTTTTCAGGAGAACAAGTCACCTCTGGCGACGCCCGGTTTGGTGTATCTGGTAAACCGGAGGATAGAATCTGTTGACCATCGTGCCGGGTTGTACGGGCGCTTCGCCTGTGTCTTCAAATAAGTAGAGGAATGAGATTTTTTCACTTTCCTAACGGCGCGCGTAATTCTTTTAACCGCACGCAGGTCGGGTCGAAAGAAAGAAGGATTACCTCAACATGGTCGGCATGGCTGGCTTCAAAGATCATCCCGGGAGTTACATTTATCAAGACAGGGAAGAATAGAGGGATAAATCATAAGAAGAAACACAAGGAGGAGAGCCGGTTCTGGCGGCTCCCTCGTAAGGATATCAAGTTTTACCTCAGCCTTGATTCTTCATCTTCCATGGATCAAGACCCGGCGGTTTTCTTGCCAGCCTTTTTGGTAGCCTTGGACTTTATACGTGAGCTCAGCCGGTTTGGTCCGTCTCCGAAGGAGCTGTCGACCGCGAGGTAGCAAGGATTAATGAATATCAACAAAATGTTAAAAGCCCGAAAAGCGGTGAGCAAAGTCTCATCAGGTGGCGGGTTGGCAACACGTAACGGAGCCAACCCGGTTAGGGCTGCAGACGGAGATTGGTTCATCAAGCATCTTTTTTACAGCCTCTGTAACCTCAAATTCAGTTATTGGTAATTCGTGACGCCTTTGAGGGTCTTTGAGGCTGCCAAGATACTCTCGTGCATCAATCCGGCCGGCGGCTTAAGGGCAAGATGCCCCAAGAAACCCAAAGATCGCACAAGGTCCACACCAGTTAGTCCATTGGCCATTAGAGCCCGGAGTTTTATGATCCGAGGTGCAAAGTTCTTCCGTTCCGCGCGTTAAGCCGTAAAGGCAGCGGATGGTTGTTGCTGAGCAGTGAGGACGGTAACCCGCAAGGGATTCTCGCTAAGGTGAGCGGTGTTCCGCAATAGAACCAGGTTTGGTTCCAATCCTTTGGATGGCTGTGGTGTTTGGCGTGAGGAAAGTCCGCTTCTTTCCTTTTCTCGATTGAAACGCCGCCTAGTTACGTGTTGGGACCATCGAAAACTCCGCACGGCGGTTCAAGTGAAAGAAATCCCGGAATAGCTCCACGAGAGGGCTCTTCACGAAGATAGACTTCATGAAGACTTGAAAGTTGCATATGTTTGACACAGAGTTCGGGCCGATATCCTGCGGATGGAGTTGCAAGCTTGCAAGGACGCCCCGAAAATTTTGAACCGGGCGGGCAGAACACCCGGTCTAAATGCTGCATAAACACAATTACTTCTCCCTCTTGTGGCTCCGGAGGAAATTCGCCATCCGGAACACGCCAGTAGAGGGCATTTTTTGGAGCCAAACCACCAATGGTGACATAGCCGTTGAGTTATGCTTTCAGTTGATTTTCGACCGACCCAATTGCAAGCAGAGAATTGATGAGCAATTCCGGAAGACTAATCTGTGGTATAAAGGGAGAAACGGTTCACCATTATACTGTTCAGTCATATTATGCATTGTTAAACCAGCGATTCAGCGGCCGCCTCCCATTCCGGTTTAACCGAGGGCTAATGGAGTGACGGATTAGCTATCAAAAGTTAAACCGCGAATAAGGCAGAATTGAAAAATCTGCTAAGTATGGATGTAAACAGTTTTCACATGCGAAGGGAAGTAATCAAGATCTACCGAAGTTCCAAAGAAGAAAATACCTTCACAACCTATGCAAACCTCGTAAAGAACATGAGGGTTCGGGTATTCTAAACTCGAGGATCTACGGAAAAAGCCGATGCGTGAAGGGTTAGATGGACGGCGGGCAGTCCTCGCACAGGATATACGATGCGTTGGATCGCATGGCCATGGCGGAGCAGGTGTGAAGAAACCGAGATGAAGCTAGGGATGAACAGGTCTACAGATGCGACCTAGGGGTTGAAAAAGGACCTTACGATGAGCGAAACCGAGGAGGAGCGCCGAAGACTCGATATGGTCGTCGATGCGGGCGGCCCGGCGTTGACGCTGCTGCTCGAAGGTCGGAGGCGACAGCGGAGCTTCAAGACTGGAGCGTCGCGAGGAAGGAGAAGAAGAAGAGACAGGAGGCGGCCAGTCTATTTATAAGGAACCGGAGCAATCAACGGGCGCGAGATTCGAGGAGTCAAAAGCGGCGGACGGTGCAGCGCCTCCGATTTCCGGATGGCATTAAATGCGTGGAATCTTACTGTTTGGATTTCTTTATTAAAAATGACGCTAAAACGCCTACGACACGCGGATCGGAAGATGACATCACGGGCGTTCAAGCGGTGGCGGTTTACAAAATGTGAAAAGAGATCAAGAGTTTCTGAAGGTGTTGAAGATTAACATGAACCGGTTCAAGTCAATCTGGGGCCTAATGTTGGGGATACAACTATCGAGCGTGAACCGCCCGAGGGGCCGGTTTACCTCGCCCATGATTCAGGCCCACGAAGGAGGCCCGGAGCCCAGAGGCGTAATTAAGGTCCATTTATGTAAACCGCCTTTAGTATTGTAACTTGTGTTGTAAGTTAAGAAAGAAGAGACCGAGCCGACGCTTGTATGAGCCGGATCGGGACTTCAGAGACCGGCCGGTGTCAACCCGTGTATATAAGGGGACGACCCGGCGAAGTTGGGGACAGAGAATTCGAGGCTAAGGCAAAGCTATTGCTCCCTAGTCGCCAAATCATATCAATCACATCACAACCGGACGTAGGCTTTTACCTTCATCGAAGGGGCCGAACCATATAATTCCCGTGTCTCGTGGTCCGCTTTAACCCTCTAGGTTAACCCGCACGATGGCCCTACGACTAAGTCCTTTCATGAGGACATCCGCCGTGACAATTCCACGACAGCTTGGCGCCACCGTGGGCTATCGCACGATGGTTTGATGATCTTAGAGGGCAAGTTCGGCGACTCGAAGGCTATGCGCAAAGGGCGGATGACTAAGAGTCGTCGCGGCAAGCTCTACATCGACGATGCGGACTGGGGCCCCGAGGCCGCTCGCTTGAGTACGGGTACCGGGTCCCTTTGGCGGCATACACGTGTTCATCGGCAAGATCGGGCGAGCCAGGGCTCGGCCGGACGTCTGACCGACCTCGTTGAGACGGCTCACGGGCGAAGAAGAGTCCTGCCTCGCTAAACCGGGCGGTCGTGCATGTTGCGTGGGAGTCGCCCACGAAGGCTACGAGGACGGATCAGCATCCGGTGACGAACTGTTGTCTACTCGGCGATTTAATCGTCGGCCGGAGAAACCGAGTCTCTATACCAGCTGCAAGATGGCCAGATCGGGGGCTGTTCCGATGGTGAGAGTATCCCGGACCCTTTCGATCTACCCAACCGGGTTGGGATCTTCATGGCCGGTACGCAGGCGGCGCTTCACTCTTCGACCGCTGGGCGCCTCGGTCGCCGGGTTCAACAGCCGTGATGGCAGCCGGGGAAGGAGGCCCCGGCGCCCGCCGCTCAAGTTTTGTCGAGCTTGACGCATTGGCTGTGCTCATGGCGGAAGCTAATCCGCCGGATCGACTCGCGACAACGCCGGAGATTGCAAAGGTGAGGGAACAGATCACTAATGCTAAATCGGACCGCAGCCATGACGAAAGGATGGCGGCGAATGGGCCGCTGGATGCGTGAGCTTATAGGCTCAGCCGGACCAGAGCGCCAAAGGAAGTCATGAAAAGGAAGTACAGTCCCGCTTACCTTCAGTTTTTGAGGGAAGGGAGCTTTTCAATACCCTGTAAGGTGGACCAAGAATCCGCGCCGTTGGTAAACCGCCGGAAGCACTGGACGGCCGCACCGTTCAGCCCGTGTGATAGATCTACCTCGCCATCATACCGGTGCGCCTGCATCGCGCAGACACCTCCGGTCACTACTCCAACCCGATGGATAAACACGTGGCGGCTGCGGCACGGTTTGAGGCGAATACAATTGAATGCGATTCACCCCAGGCGGTGGAGACACCCCGGGTTAATGAGCTCCTCGTGACGGCCTCGCTCAAGAAGAAGCGTATTCATACAGCCGATCGGATCCACTCCACCCCGCCTAAGCCGGAGCTATAGCCGACGCGGCCGACGAACCGCCGTGTCAAGCAATGCGCAGCGTGGTCCGCCTCGCGGCAACAATCCAGCGGGCGGCTTTGAGGATGCTCAAGTGGTAGTGGACCGCGCCAGGCACGAGGGAGGCCGAGTTAGCGACAGCAGAGGATCATCCGCCGCGCCGGTTCGTCTGACCATCTTCGAACCAGGGGTCACGTCTCGCTCTTTGGGGGTGCCTTGCCTCGCCCCTCGCTTTACGCAACGCGGCGCTTGCCCAAGGACTTCAAGGGGCCGCGAAGGTGCCCAATTATATCGCCGATTTGGCTCCGAAGCATGGATCGAAAGCTATGAGATGGCCATGGAGATGCTAGATGTGGATGAAGCCGCATGTGCTAAGTACTTCACAATGATGTTGGAAGGAACGGCCCGGACTTGGTTGAAAAATTTGCCGCCCAACTCTATCAGGTTCGTGGACCCGCCATAACCCGATTCATTCAAAATTTCAAAGACACCTGTAAGCAGCCCATGTCTGTGGTGGATTTAGCAGCTTGTGTCCAGGCAGAGGGAGAATCCACAACCTATTGGGTGCGCCGCATTTCGGAAGTTTTACATTCTTCAGACCGGATCAACCCTGATTCCGCGATCTTGACAGGATATACGATGTGACTGGATCGCATGGCCATGGCGGAGCAGGTGTGAAGAAACCGAGATGAACTGCGGGATGAACAGGGTCTACAGATGCGACCTAGGGGTTGAAAAAGGACCTTACCTGATGAGCGAAGCCGAGGAGGAGCGCCGAAGACTCGATATGGTCGTCGATGCGGGCGGCCCGCGTTGACGCTGGCTGCTCGAAAAGTCGGAGGCGACGGCGGAGCTTCAAGACTGGAGCGTCGCGAGGAAGGAGAAGAAGAAGAGACAGGAGGCGGCCGGTCTATTTATAAGGAACCAGAGCAATCAAGGGGCGCGAGATTCGAGGAGTCAAATGCGGCGGACGGTGCAGCGGCTGCCTCGATTTCCGGGATGGCATTAAATGCAGGGAATCTTACTGTTTGGATTTCTTTATTAAAATGACGCCAAAACGCCTACGACACGCCGGATCGGAAGATGACATCACGGCGGTTCAAGCAGTGGCGGTTTACAAAATGTGAAAAGAGATCAAGAGTTTCTGAAGGTGTTGAAGATTAACATGAACCGTTCAAGTCAACTGGGGCCTAATGTTGGGGATACAACTATCGAGCGTGAACCGCCCGTGAGGGGCCGGTTTACCCTGCCCATGATTCAGGCCCACGGAGGAGGCCCGGAGCCCAGAGGCTAATTAAGGTCCATTTATGTAAACCGCCTTAGTATTGTAACTTGTGTTGTAAGTTAAGAAAGAAGAGACCGAGCCGACGCTTGTATGAGCCGGATCGGGACTCAGAGACCGGCCAAGGCCAACCCGTATATAAGGGGACGACCCGTGGCGAAGTTGGGGACAGAGAATTCGAGGCTAAGGCAAAGCTATTGCTCCCTAGTCGCCAAATCATATCAATCACATCACAACTGGACGTAGGCTTTTACCTTCATCGAAGGGGCCGAACCAGTATAATTCCCGTGTCTCGTGTCCGCTTTAACCCCTCTAGGTTAACCCGTACGATGGCCCTACGACTAAGTCCTTTCATGAGGACATCTGCCGTGACAATTCCACGACAACTGTGGTCTGGGATCTTGGGTTTGAGCTTCCTTAGGACCTGCCCTTCTTCATCTTCCTCAGCATCAACCTCAGGCATTGGAGCCTTGTTCTTCTCTGTTGCTGGTATACTCCTGGTATTTCTCTTTGGTGCACTCTTGGGCTTGGGGCAGCTTTGGGCTTTGAAGTTGCAGCCCCTGACTTTATGGCATCACCCATCAGCTTTTGTGCCTTGGATACAGGCTTAGCAACCTCTTCTTCTTCCTCTTCCTCCATCATAGATGGTTTCCCAATCACTCTGGCCATGGTCTTCTTGACCCTTTCTTTCCTTTTCTTACCTTCAGCAGCAGCAGGTTCTTTGGGTTGGGATTCCAAAGAAGCTTGAGTGGAGACTCTGGCTTTGGACATTGGTTGTCTACCTGCTGGCCTTTTGATCTTCATTCCAGGCTTAACTGTTGTTGAGCTGTACTCTTTCTTGAGCACTTTCTTCTTGAATCGGCCTCATCCTCACCTGCCACATAATCCTCATCCTCGATTCTCGAGGTCTTCTTCTTCCTTGTCCTTGTGGCAGCCTTGGGCAAATTGTCGGGAGTGCTTCGCCCCTCATCTCGAGTTGCTAGAGGGACTAGTGCCCTCACTCATTTGAATATGCTTTTCTCGACCTATTCTTTGTCACTTTGGTCCGACATGCTGCAGACCGACCTGACCCTCGTGAATGGTTATAGATGAGGTACAGTGGATGAGCATCACAAAATGCAGAGATTTTTGCAAAAGAATGATTCCAAAAACTTAGTTTTAGTTTCCACAGAAAGCATTTCGGATCTATCGATTTTCAAACTCGGTGATACGAAGCAGTGTTGGAACCTAAACTAGTGAACTCGGTCAGACCGAGTCACAGTTCGGTGGCACCGAGACTGCTAGGGTTTCACAAAGTTCTAAAATCGGTCACACCGATTTGTAATCCTCGGCCAGGCCGAGACTTACTAGTGCAATGGCGTTAGCTAAATCGGTGGGACCGAGTTTTTCAACTCGGTGGGTCCGAGATGGTTTCGGCGGAAACCTAACCCTAAATTTTCGAATCATACCTATTCTAAGGATTGTTTTGACTGGATAGAAGTGTTTCAATCGTGGCAAGATGCATTACGAATACAATGTGCTGAGAATCGGACGAGGATAGCATAGTGATCGAGGTCATACCCTAGTTCGGCGGTGAACTCGCTACGGTGACAACAGCGGAGGAGAATTCCGTTGACGGCGGCGGAGACCATGGCCGGAGGCGGCCGGCACGTAAGTCGACGATCCAGAGACCAAGTAGGCAGAGCGAGCTATGCGCTGGCGAGGAGTTTCGAGAAAATTTTCCAAAATTTGCCCGTGTGATATATATATAGCCCGACATCGTCGGTGTGACCGAAGTTGAACAACCGTCAAGACCGAGATGCATAACTGCTAATACATAAAGCAACTCGGTGTGACCAAAGTTAAAATCGGTTGCACCGAGATTGAAAACCTAGATCGACTTAGTAATCTCGGTATGACTGAAATGGAGGAATCGGTCGACCGAGAATCACAAAGAAGTTTTGGAAGTTTAAGTCTATGACGAATTGAGGAATCCGAGTGCTCCTCACACAGAGTGGTTCGAATCTGACTTGATCAAATTTTGTGATGTAGCATGAATAGAGTTTGAGACGAGAAAAGCATAGATAGCTAGAGAAGGTTCTTAGGCATTCTTGTCCATCCACTTGGCCAAAGAAAAAGAAACCAATCAATCAAACAACAAGTGGATGTCCTCGAATGAGTAAAATATGCAACCAACATGCTCACACAATAAAATGACAAATGAAATATGTGACAAAGCATGCACAACCAATTCTAGCATCTATCAAACAATTGGCGATGACTAGGTCATCTATATATGAGTATATTGACTTAGGAGTCAAATGAGAACATTTGATCATAGGTCATACTCATCGTTTAAGCTCAAGTGGGGTTACCACTTTTACATAAAGCATTTATGTGTTCACATCATTAGACTTGCTTTGACTCAATTCTTAGAGTTAAGCTCCCCCTAGATGTGAGATCCCCTCTTAGAGGAATAAACTAACCTTGGGTTGTCGTTGATGACTTCATGTAGGTGTTGAAGATGTGGATGCTCAATGTTGATGTAGATCTTTTGGAGCAATCCTTTGGAGTGAGTTGCACTTTCAATACCTACACGGGTTAGTCCCACAAGGAACAAACAAGAATATCCATAGACATAGAGTGATGCACACACAAAATGATGTCCATGAAAACATTAGATTACCTTGTCCCTTGCCTTACCAACATGAGGGTTTGTGACTCCTTGAACTAGTGCAAGATATGGAAGTTGATTGCACTTGTCCTTGCCATAATGATATGAGTGAGAAATGTTGGCGGAGTCACCCTCGGGAACTCTCTAGTTCTTGTTCTTCGGGATCCACATCATCTTGATGGGAATCCTTGGTGTAGTAGTTGTGCTTGATGAAGTAGAACTTGACGTAGTCTTGGGAACCCACTTGACCAAGGCCTTAGGTGCTTCTTCAAATGCATCAATCTCCTCTTGAAGCTTGTCCTTGCCTTTGTTCTTGTGGTCTTGTGGTGGAAGATCATCTTGAGCTTGTGTTCCCTTGAAGGAAGTAGGATCATACTTCTCTTGTTGAGGAACAAACTTCGCCTTGGGGTATTGATCTTCTTCCCACTCAACTCCATTGGCATTGAACTTTCGCTCAAAACCAACACCTTGATACTTCCGTGCCTTCCTTGCTTATGCATAATTTCCTCAAATTGCTTACTCCGGCAAGGCTCTTGTATACACCTTTCTATAATTCCCTTCAATAAGCTGTTTTCTTCCTCAAGTGTAACTTGGCTAAGAGAGTCATTAGTGGAATCAAGAGAACTACTAGAAGCAACAATATTGGGTTTAGCATTGTTATTGTTACTACTAGAAGAAGAATCCTTTTTGTTCTTGTTATTAGACTTGACTTGAGGCATGTAAATAGATAAGAGTAAACGCTTGGCAATGTAAGAAGAACTTTTCTTACGAAGATCATCATTGATCTCTTTTAGGAACTCATGCTCTTGCTCAAGATTGAGCTTTTCAAAGCGTAACTTCTCATGAGCCCTTAAAAGTTCTCGATGATCTTCGAAGATAGTTTCATGAGCTAACTTAAGAGTGTTTAGTTCTTTAGTTAGACGCTCAATTTTCTCCTTATCATCGTCATTCATTTCATCTTGATTAGCATGATTAATTGATGTTTCATCATAGTATTCATCACTAGAGTTGTCAACAAGTAAATCATCGTCACCTAGCAACTCATCTTCATCACTATTAAAATCAACATACTCGGGGTGTGTTACCTTAGGACCTTTGGCCATGAAGCATCTTCCAATTCCTTCACTTGGTGATTCAAATATGTCGTAGGAGTTGGTTGACACAAGTGCTAAACCGGCAACACCTTCATCTTGAGTGTATTCAGAGTCGGAGTGATAGCTTCTCTCGGAGTGATTGTTTGAGTCGGAGCCGGATACCCATTCACCAACATGAGCTTGATGTCTTCGCTTTTGTGTAGCTCTTTGATGACTTGTCCTTTCTTTCCTAATCCTTGCTTCTCCGTGAGGGTCTTCGCTCATAACGATCATCTCTACTCCTTCTCTCTTGGTGGTGATTCTTCTCTTCTACTTCTTCTCTTGGGAGAATCTTCTCTTCTATTGTAGGGTGCCGTAGACACTCATTGAATAGTGTCCGGTCTCCCACAATTGTAGCAATTGCGCCTCGACTAGAAGATCTTTTGTCATTGTAGGACCTTGACTTGGAGCTTCTTTCTTTGCTTCTACTCTTGTAGAATTTGTTGAAGTTCTTCACCATTAAGCTCAATTCTTCATTGAAGGTTTGTTTCTCACTTGATGATGTGGGGGCTTCACATGAGGCTTTGTAAGCACCACTTGACTTGTTGTGGAGTTCCTCCTTGTCCTTGAGTGACATCTCATGAGCAACAATTCTTCCAATGACTTCCGTTGGCTTGAGATCTTTGTAATTTGGCATCATTTGGATCAATGTGCACACGGTATCATATTTTCCATCCAATGATCTTAGGATCTTCTTGATGATGAATCTGGGTCATCTCTTCACTTCCTAAGCCGCAATCTCATTTGTGATAAGAGCAAGCCTAGAGTACATTTCAGCGACACCTTCACGATCCTTCATTTTGAACTTGTCAAGCTGACTTTGGAGCACATCCAACTTGGATTCCTTGACGGAGTCGGTACCTTCATGCATATCCTTCATTTTGTTGAATTCTTCGGGGCACAATCCGTTTAAGAGGATATCACAAGCTTGAGCATTGTATTGCAACATCTTCAACTCTTCCGCACTAGCTTCACGGTTCGGTTCTCTCCCATCAAAGAATTCACCTTGCAAGCCAATACACACAATCGCCCAAACGGCGGGTTATGTCCGAGAATATGCATTTTCATCTTATGCTTCCAACTAGCAAAATTAGTGCCATCAAAGTAAGGACCTCTACGGTGATAATTTCCCTCGCTAGACGCCATACTCTCCTAGGTTGTGAAACCAAGGCTATGAACACCAAAAGCTATGGAAATCAAAGCAAATGGAGACCAAAGCTCTGATACCACTTGTAGGACCTTGAAGTATGTCTAGAGAGGGGTGATTAGACTACTTGACCAATTAAAAGCTATGCCTTTTCCCAATTTTAGACTTTGGCAGATTTTAGCTATCTTTGAACAATTCAAGCAATCATCACGTAATTCAAGCAAGCATGCAAAGAGTATATAGGCAGCGGAAAATAAAGCATGCAACTTGCAAGAATGTAAAGGGAAGGGTTTGGAGGATTCAAACGCAATTGGAGACACGGATGTTTTTGTCGTGGTTCCGATAGGTGGTGCTATCGCACATCCACGTTGATGGAGACTTCAACCCACGAGGGTAACGGTTGCGCGAGTCCACGGAGGGCTCCACCCACGAAGGGTCCACGAAGAAGCAACCTTGTCTATCCCACCATGGCCGCCGCCCACGAAGGACTTGCCTCACTAGCGGTAGATCTTCACGAAGTAGGCGATCTCCTTGCCCTTACAAACTCCTTGGTTCAACTCCACAATCTTGTCGGAGGCTCCCAAGTGACACCTAGCCAATCTAGGAGACACCACTCTCCAAGAAGTAACAAATGGTGTGTTGATGACGAACTCCTTGCTCTTGTGCTTCAAATGATAGTATCCCCAACACTCAACTCTCTCTCATAGGATTTGGATCTGGTGGAAAGAAGATTTGAGTGGAAAGCAACTTGGGGAAGGCTAGAGATCAAGATTCATATGGTTGGAATGGAATATCTTGGCCTCAACACATGAGTAGGTGGTTCTCTCTCAGGCTGGTGAGTTGGAAGTGTAGGTTTGTTACGATGGCTCTCTCCACGAATGAAGAGGAGGTGGAGGGGTATATATAGCCTCCACACAAAATCTAACCGTTACACACAATTTACCAAACTCGGTGGGACCGAATCATCAAACTTGGTCAGACCGATTTAGTAAACCTAGGGACCGTTAGGGTTTTCGGTGGGACTGACATGCAACTCGGTAGGACCGATATGGTTAGGGTTAGGGCATAACGTAATCGCGGTGAGACCAATTACATAAACTCAGTGAGACCGAATTTGGTAATTAGCTAACAAGAGAGTTGGTCAGGTAAACTCGGTGGGACCGATTTGCTCTTTCGGTGAGACCGAAAAGTTACAAAAGGGAAACAGAGAGTTTACATTGCAATCTCGATGGGACCGATCGCTCACTTCGGTTAGACTGAAACGTTACGAAGGGAAATAGAGAGATTACAATCCCATCTCGGTGAGACCGAGATCCCTATCGGTGAGACCGATTTGCCTAGGGTTTGTGGCAGTGGCTAAGACATCTGAACTCGGTGGTGCCGGATAGAAAGAATCGGTAGGGCCGAGTTTGACTTTGGGTTTAGGTCATATATGGATGTGAGAAAGTAGTGGAGGGTTTTGGAGCATATCACTAAGCACAGGAAGCAAAAGGCTCATTAAGCAACACCTCATCCCTCTTTGATAGTATTGGCTTTTCCTATAGACTCAATGTGATCTTGGATCACTAAAATGTAAAATGTAGAGTCTTGAGCTTTTGAGCTTGAGCCAATCCTTTGTCCTTGATATTTTGAGGGATCCACTTTCATCATCCATGTCATGCCATTCATTGAGCTTCCTGAAATGTTTGTCTTGGAATAGCACTAGCTCAATGAGCTATATGTTGTTATGAATTACCAAAACCACCTAGGGATAGTTGCAGTTTCAGCTTCGTATGTAATTCACGAGCCACCTTCCGTGTGATCCGCAGTTCTGGTATTAAGCACAATACTTAATTCCGTTGCTCTGAATCCCTTTCACATTCTGTTTCAGGCAATGAACGATTGCCTGCCAGCTCGAATCTTCCCATAATACCTCCTTACTTTGCTCTCGATATTTTCAGAGGTTTCAATTCGAGAGTTTCTTTCCGCCTCCTTCCCCGATGTTATCTACCAGATAGTCAATCTTGCCGAGGTCCGTTCTCCTGGAATGCTCCCCCTTTATTCTTTCGTAAGTGCGATGAAGACCCTCAAGAAAGGATGTCGACTTCATCATGATGCATTGGAATAAAGAATTGAAGACATCAACGAAAGGGATTAACTTCTTCGAGAAGAGCAGCCAAGACCGACAAGATCCGTTAGAATTTCGTAACTAGACCTTCCCCCCTTCTCTACCTCTTAAATCTCGGGACGAGATTTCTTGTAGTGGAGGAGAATTGTGAAGCCCGGATAATCAAGCTACAGTAACCTCTACTAATGATGCCACATCACCTCGGTTACTGTTGCTAATCTCAGGTTAGTTCAAAATCGATTCAAATTCAAAATTTAATTAAAGGCAAATAACAAAAGTTTTCAAACATTAATACTAAAATGTTCGAGTTGTGCCAAATAATGCAAAGGTAATTATGGTGAAGAAACCCCACTTTTAAATGTTTAAAGGCTCTAAAATAATTAAAACAGTAGCTAAAACAATTAAGTAAATACCTTTTATAGTTAATATAATATTAAACTAATTTAATTGGGCACTAAAAACTTTCTATGGCACTGGTCTAACTTGATATGCTAATCTAGGTGCTAAGGATGTGTTTTACAAAACTAAAATAATTAGATCCTAAAATATTAACAGAAAAAGAAAAGTAAAACAAAAACAAAGCAAAATAAAAAAAGAGAACGAAGGGAGCCCCATCCTCCCCTGGGCCGTTCGGCCCAACAGGCTACCACTCGGCCGCCCACCCCGCCTCCCTTACTCCCCATATCCACCCACCCCGGTCAAACCCTAACCTGTAGCCCCCACTCGCCCCACCCACTACGCTCTCCTCCCCCCCCTTCCCCGACCCGATCTGGATCGGGGCTTGCCTCGTCGCCCCTAACACCGCTCGTCGCCGCATCGCCGACGCCCGTCGCCCGACTTCGCCGCCACCTCGCGCGTCTGGCTCTCCTCGACGGCGCCCTCGCCGATCGCGATCGTGCCCGAGGATCGCCGCCACGACCCCGCCACCGCCTGGAGGACCACCACGCCGGACGCCATCACCACCGTCACCTCCGACACCACCGCCCGGAGCTCGCGTCCGTCTGCCTCCTCGACAGCCCGTCGTCCCCGTCCTCCTCCTCGAGCTCGAGCCCGCTGCCCTTGACCCCACGAATCGCGGTGAGGCCCGGCCTCTTCTCCTCTCTCCGCACGCGTCGTCCGCGAGCTTGCCGTCGTTGATTGCGGCCACGTCCAGCCACGCCGTTCCCCACGCGCACCTCTGCTCCCGCAGCCCCATACTCGCCAATACCGGGCTGAGCCTGCGTGTGGCTGCCTACTATCGCCAGAGGCCGCTGCTTCGCCTGCTGCCCGCTTTCGCCGGCCACCTCCGCTGCCTCCTTGGCGGTGCCTTGCCACGGCGCCCAAGGCGTCGGGCCATGGCCTCACTCGCGGTCGGGTGCTCGCTGCTCGGCCACCCCAAGCACTGTTAAGGCCCCCTAGGGCCTATGACAAGGGGGGCCACCCTAGAACGATTAAAAAAAGAGAGAATAAAAAGAATAAAAAATGTTAGAATAAATAAACCAATAATTAATTAGATAATTAATTAATTAAGTTAATTAATCCTAGTTAACTCATCTAATTAAAAGAAATTAGCCTAATCACTTAGTTAGTCTATTTAACCGGTTTAGTTAACCTGAGTCTATGACCAGTGGGGCCCACACGTCATATTGACCAGTCAACGCCCTGTTGACTGCTGACGTCATGTTGACGTCATGATGACATTAGCAGACACTATTCTGGATAATGTTAGAATTAATTAACTAATTAAATTCTAAAAATGAATTAAGACTTTAGAAAAACATAGAAATCGTAGCTCGGATGAAAATGTTTTCTACATGAAAGTTCCTCAGAACGACGAGAAGAATCCGGATACGCAGCCCGTTCGTCCGCCACACATCCCTAGCATAGAAAACACGCAACTTTCCCCCTCCGGTTCACTTGTCCGAAAACGCGAAACACCGAGGATACTTTCCCGGATGTTTCCCCCTTTCGCCGGTATCACCTACTACCGCGTTAGGGCACATCTAGCGCCGTTACTTGTCATGTCATGCATCGTCATGCTTATGTTTGCATTGTGTTCATTGTTTCTTCCCCCTCTTCTCTCCGGTAGACTACGAGACCGACGCTGCTGCTGCCCAGTTCGACTACGGAGTTGACGATCCCTCCTTGCCAGAGCAACCAGGCAAGCCCCCCCCCCCCCTTGATCACCAGATATCGCCTATCCTTCCCTCTACTGCTTGCATTAGAGTAGTGTAGCATGTTACTGTTTCGATTAATCCTATTCTGTTGCATAGCCTGTCATTGTTGCTACATCCGTTGATACCTTACCTGCAATCCTAAATGCTTAGTATAAGATGCTAGTTTACCATTAGTGGCCCTACATTCTTGTCAGTCTGCCATGCTATACTATCCGGCCGTGATCACTCGGGAGGTGATCACGGGTATATACTATACATACATATACTATACAGATGGTGACTAAAGTCGGGTCAGCTCGTTGAGTACCCGCAAGTGATTCTAATGTGGGGGCTGGAAGGACAGGTGGCTCCATCCCGGTAGAGGTTGGCCTGGGTTCCCGACGGCCCCCGACTGTTACTATGTGGCGGAGCGACAGGGCAGGTTGAGACCACCTAAGAGAGAGGTGGGCACTGCCTCGGTCGGCGTCATGATTACTTTAAAATAACACGCTTAACGAGATCTTGGTATTTGATCTCGAGTCGGCCACCGCCTATACGCACTAACCAACTACGCTGGAAAGATATGGGCACTCGACGTCGTGGTATCACCAAGCCTTCTAGACGCCGATCGAGCGCGCGCTACCGGATTGGACCGAACGCCGCTCTTGTATTAGGGGGCTAGGTCTGCCTACGGCCGCGTGCGCAACGTGCAGGTGTGCAATGGTCGATGGGCCTGTGCCTCGCATAGGGAGTTAGGACCGCATGTCGACCTCTCTGTTGTGCCTAGATGGGGCTGCGACGTGTTGATCTTCCGAGGCCGGGCATGACCCAGGAAAGTGTGTCCGGCCAAAGGGGATCGAGCGTGTTGGGTTATGTGGTGCACCCCTGCAGGGAAGTTAATCTATTCGAATAGTCGTGTCCCTCGGTAAAATGACGACCCGGAGTTGTACCTTGACCTTATGACAACTGGAACCGGATACTTAATAAAACACACCCAGACAAGTTCCACAGACAACCCGGTGATCGCTTTTCCACAGGGCGACGAGGGGAGGATCGCCGGGTAGGATTATGCTATGCGATGCTACTTGGAGGACTTCAATCTACTCTCTTCTACATGCTGCAAGACGGAGGCTGCCAGAAGCGTAGTCTTTGATAGGACTAGCTATCCCCTCTTATTCTGGCATTTTGTAGTTCAATCCACTCATATTGCCTCCTTACACATATACCCATGCATATGTAGTGTAGCTCCTTGCTTGCGAGAGTACTTTGGATGAGTACTCACGGTTGCTTTGCTCCCTCTTTTCCCCTGTTTTCCTCTTCTTCTCGGATGCCGCAACTGCACGTTGGAGCCTGTGATCTAGACATCACTTTGACGCATTTACTCTTACTACACTGGAGGTGCCTACTACTACATGCGTGACGCCGATTTACCGACCAAGAGTAGTTTTGGAGGATCTCAGCAGGAGGCTTGCGCCTCTTTCGATCTCAGTAACTCAGCTTTGTGCTAGCCATTTTATGGCAACTTGTTTACTTATGTCTCGTACTCAGATATTGTTGCTTCCGGTGACTCGCCTATGATCGAGCACTTGTATTCGAGCCCTCGGGGCCCTCGCTTGTATTATGATGCTTGTATGACTTATTTATGTTTTAGAGTTGTGTTGTGATATCTTCCCGTGAGTCACTGATCTTGATCGTACACGTTTGCGTGCATGATTAGTGTACGATTGAATCGGGGGCGTCACACCGCCACGCCGAACAGCTCGAGTCCACGAACGGCGTCGTGCCCTCCGGAAGGCTCAACTCCGAGGGGCGGCGCCGATGGTGGGGCGTGCCCGGCCGCACGCTGGAGGCCGTCCTCGAGTACATCGAGGGCGGCAACATGCCGAGGCTCGAGTACCCCGCTCCCTCGTCCTTCTCTCGCCGACGTTGGAGTTCCTGGACGCCGAGGAGCATGGAGCCGCCTGTATGCCCTTCCTCCTCGCCCGGCCGCTGCTCGCTTCTCTCGCTCCGCCCCGCTGCCGGAACCCAGACACGCTTCGCTGCCAGCGCACTTCAGCTCTGGCGTCAGACGACGACTTCCACTTCGCCGCGCGCCTCGCCGCGCTTAAGCCGGAGCCCGGCCTCCCATGGAGTACGAGGAGATAGCCCGGCAAGCCCGACGAGGAGGCCCTAAAGTGGCGCGGACGACTACCTTTTCGACGAGATGGTCGGCAGCCGTGGCCTCGAGGAGATAGCCGCCCGCAAACGTATGCGCGAGGAGGAGCACGGCGTCGTGATCTCGGCAATGACGACGACGAGGACGCCCGACCGGCCCAACCCGCCACGCCTAATCGGGAGAGTTGCAAGAGAACGGCGTCATGGCGGAGGCGGCGGCGACGACGATGACGACGGCGGCGACTACATGCGATTCTATAGCCTCCTCGGCATGTAGAACTGCAAGGGCGGCGGGCGGCGAGGGAGACGGCGAGGAGCAGCCTAATATTTTTTTTTCTTTTTTGTAAAATATTTTTAAATATGAACGAACTCGCCGAAGTTTGGTTGAATTTACGCCGTGTTTGTGCCATTATTTAAATTTTTAAAAAAACATGGGCGCCGTGACTGGGGGGCATCACATCCCCAGTGCGCGGTTTAGCGCCGGTGCGTCTCCAGGGGTGATTTTCAGCGCCTCCTGTAGGCCAACAGCCGGAGATGCTACGCTCACTTCACGGCGAGGCCGACGGCACCTAGTCCGGATCCGATCGAGCCTCCAACACAAAGAGAGGACATGACGAGGAGATAGTACAAGCCAGCAAGCCGGAGCACCAAAGCTTTTGGACGTCTCACCTGTCGCACGCTGACTCTCGGACACGCGCGCGTCGCCATCGGCCACCAACCCTTCTACTCGATCGCCCCCACCTCGATCGCTTCCGACGTGGCGTCGCCGTTTTTTTCCTTTTTTTTAAGAATCGGCGTCGCAGTGTTACAATATATGCTTCAGTGCATATATAGCTCAGTGTGTTGCATCGGCATGCCCTGCATCAAAGCATGTATCTCTTCTTACAGTGCGTCCCTACAACGAAATAGGAATCTATAAGCAGCAAAGATGATCGTCCCATCATGGCGGTATTGACTTCATGAAATTCTATTTTAAACAAAAAATGTCACCATATATTAGCAACCACTATATTACGCCTATAATTAATAGAAATAATACAATCAAACTCGCAAAAGAGGAAATATAGAAGAAAATACATATTTCGATATGGGCAAATTATTGCTAGCAGCTGGTATAGGAGAATACTAGATGAACTTCCTTGGTGGAGAAGGCGACGTAAATTCCATCATCCCAACAAGCTCCCAGTAAACACGCCTGCTAGCGTGTAATTTGGCATGTCCGCCACATCTGTATATGTCATGGTTCTTGGATCATACATACACAACACCGCGTGAGGGTGCTCTCCCAACATCCACATCCAGATGATGATCCTGCCATCTTCTAGCAACCAGAGGGGCTCCGCCATATCCAGGCCAAGATGTGGCCCTTGGACCCCCTGGTAACGATACGGCGCTGTGATGGTGCACTGCATGGACCAGGTAGCCTGGTCGGGGTCCACGAGCAACCACAACTCCATGGACCCGCGCTCGTCCGTGTACATTAGGGCCAAGTAGCCGCCCAGCTCGGCCAAGCCGTGCACTACCTTCTTGTTGCCAGGTGCCGGGGCTGGCACAGAGGCCGACCGCCACACCTCCTTCTCCAGGTCGTATGCCATGATGTATCCCTTGTTGCCGGGTGGCGGAGCTCGCAGAAAGGATGGCAAGAAGTAGGCAACCCCTTTGACGGCTGCTGCCCCTACTGAGTGGCACGTCATGACCCTGGCCGGCGGGCACCCCGTCTCTCTCCACTGATGGTCGACCGAGAGGGTGAGGACCTTGCATAGCTGCTGTCTGTTCGGCCTGGGAGACATGCGGATGTACAACACTTTGCAGTCTCCGGTCGACGCCCTTCCGAGCATAAACGACCGGCGATGGCGGTGCGTATCGGGGTCGTTGTCCGGTAAGAAGAACGATTGGCGACGGGGGTGCGTGTAGGAGTCGTCGTCATGTAAGAAGAACGATCGGCGACGGGGGTGCGTGTAGGGGTCGTCCTCCGGTAAGAAGAAGAACGATCGGCGACGGGGGGGCGGGTAGGGGCGACGGAGGTGCGTGTAGGGGTTATACTCCAGTGAGAAGAACGACCGGTGAGGGGGATGCTTGTCGGGGTCGGCCTCCGGTAAGAGGAAATCAGCGCCGGTTGCCGGGTCGACCACGCGGAGTCGAAAGTGTGGAAACCAGCCGTCCGTGAGGCCAACCAGGTCGCGGGGGGGTGTGCAGCAGCATCGGCAAGTTCACCGACAGCGTGCTCTCAGTACGTACCCGCTTGATGGATTCACCGGACGCCATGTCCAGGATATGGACGTCCGCCGCGTAGCCATCGTGGCCGCGGCCGTGCACGACGAGGAGCGGGGCCGCCTGGCGCCCTGTGGGCGGCGATGAAGGACGGGGCGGAGAGGAGGGAGCCCCAGGACCGGCACACGGCGCGGAAGCGGCGGAGCGGCTTCGCCGGGAGACGGAGCAGGATCTCGTGGAGCACGTCGTTGTTGATCGTCGCGCATCCTTGGCCGCCGGCTCGTCTGGGTGGAGGAGCCATTGGCTGATTTGGTTTGGTTTGGTTTGGTTGCTTGGTGGTCACGCCCAAATCAAGCCATCGATCAAGACGACACTGTGGACGTCTATTGTATGCACATTGGACTCTAGAACCTACGTATGGCGGCTGAGATACATACTACCAAGTCTCCGAAAGGAGTACGGAAGCTGAGGTACGAGTCTCGTATACGGTATACCTGCCACAGGAATCTGATCGGATCCGATGTCATGGTTGTTGTCCCGGCGGATGATGCCTGTAAATCCGTGGTGGCAAATAACCCCCAGGCTCCTCCAAGCTGAAACCCTTTCCTTTGGACGTCTCACCTGTCGCACGCTGACTCTCGGACACGCGCGCGCGCGTCGCCATCGGCCACCAACCCTTCTACTCGATCGCCCCCACCTCGGTCGCTTCCGACGTGCCGGGGCGGTGGTGGTTGGCTCCACCCGGCTCGCGCGGCCGGGGCTACCCTACTCAACTAACCCGTGTCCGGCCCACTGAATATGGCTCGTGGTTTTTCCCCGGAGGTGAAACGCCCTCCCCGTGTCGCCAACAGACACGGACGACGATGCGCGCCGGCGCCTCGTGTTGGCCCGGTGGAGGCTGAGCTCGGCCGATCATTTTCGTGTTGATTAGTGCGTCTCGCGAGTAAAGATTGTGGTCTTGCTTGGCTCTGGAGTCCCGTCTCCGTCTGGGCGTGCGGCTCAATCGAAGTCTCGCCAATGGTGGAAGTCCTCAGGTTTTAGAGAACGCTGCATCTGAGTATCTGATACTATCATAGCACAGGGAACTGATCGCTCTCCTTTCATGGGATTTTGCGCTGAAAAAGTCGACCCGGGCTTCTCGACAAGCAACCAAAACCAGTGCCACCACCACCACCCACCCTGCCTCGTGGCATGTATAAAAGCCTCCGCAACGCAACGACAAACCGGCGATCTCCCAACCCCCCCTTTACCTCTTCTGTCTCTTCTTCCCTCCGCTGCGGCGCCGCCCGCCACGCCACCCGCGTATCCATCCACCACCGTTCCCGCGATGGCCGCCGGCGTACTCAACACCCAGCCCCGCCTCTGCTAACCACAGATGATACACGTAGCTCCAGTTAATAACTTCCTGCCGCTCGCCTCGTCGTCTGGCCGGAGCGAGAGGAGATGGACGCCGGGTTGGGTCTCCGGCCGAGGCCCGGTGCTGCATGGGCCGGACGACGGAAGCCGCAGGGATTCCCCCCGGCAACGGTGCCGGCGGTGAGGCTCGACCAGAATCCTGCGCGGCGGCCGCTGGTCGTGCGCACCGACGCGGGGAGCCGGAGCACCGATCCCATCCGTGGCGCCAGCCTCAAGGCCCTGTGCTGCCAGAAATCGGCAGGTAACCAACCAACTGGTCGCGCTCCTTCTGTTGCATGTCAACTAGCAGTACAATTTCTGCCGCCAACTCGGTGCAACAAAGATTAATTAGTACCACCACTACTACACCGGATAAGATGATCTTGCCATGTCAATGACAACTCATTGCAACGCTTTGTTAAACACTCAAGTGGCCCATGGTGATCTCATTTGCGTGTCCCGCTCCTGTGATCTTTACATGCCAGCTAGCATTTTCTATGTCTTCTCAAATCAAGTTGTGAACAAAATATGGTTCCATGTTCGAAAGAGCATATGCCTTGAAAATTGAGAGTACAAGGAAAAAATTCATCCAACTTTCTTCTGATCTACTCCCTCTGTCCCAAAATAAGTGACTCAAGTTTGTACTAACTTTGTAATCCCTCCGTCCGGAAATACTTGTCGGAGAAATGCATAAAAATGGATGTATCTAGAACTAAAATACGTCTAGATACATCCATTCCTCCGACAAGTATTTCCGTACGGAGGGAGTACAAACTTGAGTCACTTATTTTGGGACAGAGGGAGTACAAAAAACAGAGTAATAGACTTTTGACAATGTTTTGATGGCATACTTCATCCATATATGAATCCAATAATATGCTTTCGATGGCATATAACACATGTTTGATTAGTCATCAAATTAACGACCTAGAAACACGGGCACGCCATATGCACCCCTCTGGTACGGAGGGAGTGGCATTTTGTTTGTTATCTCTTTATAATCTATACAGGAGTAGTTGCCAACAAATATAGTACCGTGTTCAAAAGAGCACATGGCTTGAAAAATGAGAGGCCAGCTTTAATGACAAAATGCATGCAACTTTATTCTGGAACTAAACAAACAGAGTAATACACTTTTCACGTTGCTTTCCACTTCTGCTTTCAAAATAATTAAGCACGCGAGCCAGAGATTGTACTACTCCCTCCCAACGTCTTATATTATGGGACGGAGGGAGTACCTTTTTTCTCTTGAGGAAACACTTTGGTACAGCTGTAAAATTGTTCCAGTTTTGGTCTTAAAGGGTGGGTTGTGTGGGAAGATAGCAGTACCAGCTATTGGCCTTCGTTGCATGGCACGCTTCAGACACGAGAATCATCGAAGGAGCAGACAGAAAGTTAGGATGATTCCGTGCGGATTTCCTAGAGGATCCGCTAATAGCGGTGCAATCAGCAATATTAGTTGGGTACCTCGGAAGCTTTTCGTTCCGCATCAGTCACCAGCTGCAAGTAGCCATTGAAATGGACATAAACCTAATCACAGTCACATCAAACAGCCATGAGCTATTTAGATTTTAGTGCCGACATATTTCTGAAAATTTAAGGGATGTACCATGAGACTCCAAAGAAATATCATGTGGATCGCAAACAAGTCCGCAAAGATTGATTAATCTCTGCAGTAGTCATGCTAGGACAAACCATAGAAGTCAAAGAGAGTGCTATCGAGGATGCTGTCGAATGATTGTGATCTGACCGTGCATGCACGATTGCAGGTACTGAGAAAGTCCACTATTCTGCTGATGAGGCTCTCGTACTGAAGGTTAGGAGATAATGCAATCGTGTTTGAGAAATTCACACAGTTCATCAACTAACTGCATATTTGTGTTGATATAACTGATCTCTATGTTAACTGCAGCAAAAAGCAGAGGACGTGCTCCCTTACCTGAATGACCGATGTGTTTATCTAGTTGGTTAGTTCTTACCCCCACATCAGCTCTATACTTGAAGTGAATCCCTTCATGATGTATTGCCCATCTAATATGTGTTTATATGTAGGAATGATGGGTTCCGGCAAAACTACAGTTGGGAAGATAATAGCTGAAGTACTAGGCTATTCATTCTTTGACAGGTTTGAATTTCTCTCTGACAACTGCAGCAACTGCTAGAAGCCAACCAAGATGTTGAACTAACTTTTGAGTGACCACGGTTTAATAACTTTACCGGTGTTCTCCCTTCACAGTGATAAGCTGGTTGAGCAGTCTGTTGGCATACCGTCGGTGGCTGAGATTTTTCAGGTCCACAGTGAAGCATTCTTCAGAGATAACGAGGTGTGCACTTATTTTTCTTAGAGATAATAGGATATGACTCTATTTCTTTCTATCGAGGATTGGAAAATTACTCAAAAATCCTACAGGCAGTTCTTTTTATTCTCTCTTGCATGATGTACTTTGCCATTGTCCACCTCAAATTTGCATGCTGTGATATAGCACTGGACTATAATACTAATCTCGTCTACAACTACCTTTAATCAAGCTTTCTGATATTCTCTTATTTCATTCAACTTGTCAAGAGTGAGGTACTAAGGGATTTGTCGTCAATGCACCGATTAATTGTTGCAACAGGAGGTGGTGCGGTGATACGACCAATCAATTGGTACTGGAAGTGATAAACTAGCTCGAGTTGCTCTTCAAGGCAAAGCTTACTAAGTTTTTGGCGTGAAATTTGCAGGAGTTATATGAAGAAAGGACTCACTATTTGGTTAGATGTTCCATTGGATGCCCTTGCAAGAAGGATTGCTGCGGTGGGTACTGCGTCACGGCCCCTCCTGCATCAGGAATCTGGTGATCCTTATGCAAAGGTAGTTTGCTACTGATGCTCTTATTTATTTCTGCAATTTGAGTTTGGCATGCAGACAGAGTTAATGTTTTTTGTTTTCCCACGCAGGCCTATGCCAAACTTACAGCACTTTTTGAACAAAGAATGGACTCATATGCTAATGCTGATGCCCGAGTTTCCCTTGAAAGTATGTTTCCTAATGAGTTAGATAACACCATTATACGTAATTCTTGTTTCATTCTAGTACTCTGTACTACTACAAAGGCCTACATGTTCCACCAATATGATGCTTTTTGCTCGCGTTCAGTTTTTACACCATCGCTGACTGTAAATACAATTATCGATAATGCAGATATTGCATTCAAACAAGGACATAATGATGTGAATGTACTTACACCAAGTGCCATCGCTATTGAGGTATTTGAGTATTTCTGACTTGGTTAAGATGATCTTTTGAACCGTGCCTGACTGGGAATTCTACCTTCTGTTCTTCCAGGCATTGCTAGAGATGGAGAGCTTTCTTACTGAGAAGGCCATGATCAGAAACTGACCAGATCTCGGTGGTTACAAAGAAAGATGACAACCAACTGTTCTTGGTTGCCGTGATGTACATACCTTTGCATAAGACATTCTTCTTGATATAGCCAGAGCTATGACAGAGGATAACTTGGGTTTCTACTTGAGTGAACTATATGTGAATAGCTGTAAATTAAGACCATATTTGTCTTGTCTTTATCTTGCTGCGATTTGATATATGGGATTTGGGAGTAAATAGCTATACCATCGTTAAGTGATATCCCTTGTACATTTTGAAACAACCAGAATTTACATCAATATATTACTTTGAGGCAAAGTGCAGTTTTCGAAAAATTTATAATAGCATAGATCTTAACACAAGTATGTTCGTTACAGCATGGGAAGGGTGCCTCTTATTCTTTCGAGATATGTACATGTTTTCTCAACAAAGATGTACAAGGAAAGTATTATCTCCAAAATAATCATGGCTAAGCCAATAGTTAGATCTGACCTATTTGATAATGCTACTGTACGGGAAACAAATCTCCCTATACATCTAGCGTATAGCTAAACAGTTAATGGAAAACATTGCAGGAAGCTGAGATTGAAAACCTGTACATGTAGGCTTTAACTTCATATGAACATTCTTCTGATGGTTCTTGCAACAGCACGAGATAAAACAAGATTAGTTAAATCCGCAGGCAGGAGGAGAAACTGCTGTTGGGACTCTGGTGAAAGCTGCATTGGAGAAGAGTATGTGCAAAAATGAGTTCATGGAGCTCTGGATTTATAAATACACGCCACATGAATTTTGATACATAATCTCATTCAACACTTATGTTCCTTCTTACCTCAGGAATGACAGAAAGAACTGGCAGAAACTCTGGAAAAGACCTCATCTCATTTAACACAAGAGACATATCATCTGCGCCATCATCTCCTTTCTCCCCAGTGCTTTCATGTCCAGGAGCCTGCAAAACTTGAATGATAAATGCAGGCTACACACACGTGTTGCATCTTGCAATGTCAATAGATCAGCTGGATTTACACGCATCAGAGATGAAGTGCTTTAGCCCATTTTAATATAAAAACAAATGTGTAATCTGAGTATTATTTTCACACCTTGTAGTTAGTTTCAGCTCAAAGAGAACAATTTCACATATAAATCATTGCGCACATCACTTAATGTGATTACCGAATCTAATTAGCATGTCGCAAATATAAGCTCCAGACTTTATCTTTTCAGTTAAGTCTAGAATTCATTTCTTTCTGAAAAGGTTCTTTTATCATCATCAGCTTGCTTAGTTATGTAATATACTCTGCTATAAGCTGGAAGCATTTTGTGCATTCCATTGACACATAGTGAGAAGTCACGACATTCGAGAAGGCGTCCAAGACTACTCTACATAGATCATCACGCTCAGTCGCTCAAGAATGTTGAAAGTTTTACTTACCCGTGATGAGTTTTCCTTCTGAGGAGTCTTAGCGACAAGTAGGAGAAGGCGGTAGAGGTTTCTCAAGTTAGTGGCCTCCTCGTTGTTCAGTGATGGTGATGGGGATGGTGCAAATGGCAATCTTGAGGCTGCAGCAGACGTTACAGAACTTAATGTGGCCACTCCAAGTGCATCTAGTCCCTGCAAACATTATCATTACAGAACTTAATGTGGCTACTCCAAGTGCATCTATTCCCTTTACCTTTGAATAAAAGGTGTCACTTCGTTTCCAGCATTTCTCAAAAGAGAAATATCATTTCAAGCAAAGATGCATGACAGCAGAGAGAATTCCTTATCTACTAAAAAACAAAATTAAACATGTAATCACAGGAAGATGACCCACGTGAAGTACATCAGAGTTTTATATTATATGGAGCCAAATTGCATTTATGCCTTAATTGCAAAGCTACACGAAAATTTGTGGAATTTCTTTGCACAAAAATTCAAATTCAAAAGCAAAAAATATATTGTCTGGTAGCTATTTCATCAGTTGACACATAAACTCACATGAAGCCAACAGGACAATGGAAAGTGCACATCTAACAAGCTAACTGACCTTAGCAATCTCCTGAAGAAGTAAATCCTTCACAAAGGCACCCTGGAAAGAGTTCAGACTTGGCTAATTATCTGACTGAGTTCGATACAATCAAACAACTACCAATCTACCTCAGTTTTACCTGTTCAGTGAGTGTAAATGACAGCACTTGTTTAATTGCAAATCTTGAACTATCACTTTCATCTTGTTGAGTTCTGACCAAGGTCTGCTCTGTTCTGGCCCGCAGCGACTGTAAGAAGAAAACAAAAACAGTGATGTACCAAGAAGGTAAGAATAAAGTACATAAAACCAGAAAAGACATACTTCCCACGACCCAACAGTTTGACAAAACTGGCGGATTTCTACCACTTTACAGAATTTAACAGAAGCAATCATCTAGAATCGTATCAGGTATGGAGTGGTAGACATCAAGACAAGAACCTCAAGTATGGAGTGCTAGATATCAAGAGGTGTGGGGACCAGATTATCCTGGTCAAGCTGTTAGTTGGGAACTTAGTTCTCAATGTTATCAGCGCGTATGCCCCGCAAGTAGGCCACAATGAGAAAACCAAGAGGGGGTTCTGGGAAGGACTGGAGGACATGGTTAGGAGTGTGCCTATTGGCGAAAAGCTCTTCATAGGAGGAGACCTCAATGGCCACATGGGTACATCTAACACAGGTTTTGAAGGGGTGCATGGGGGCTTTGGATATGGCATCAGGAATCAAGGAGAAGATGTCTTAATCTTTGCTCTAGCCTACGACATGATCGTACTAACACCCTCTTTAAAAAGAGAGAATCGCATCTAATGACTTTTAGTAGTGGTCAACACTCTAGCCAGATCAGACAGTTAGAGCTATGGAGACAAACCTTGGAATCGAAAGGTTTTAGGCTTAGTAGAACTAAAACCGAGTACATGAGGTGCGGTTCAGTACTACTAGGCACGAGGGGGAGGAGGTTACCCTTGATGGGCAGGTGGTACCTCAGAAGGACGCCTTTCAATATTTGGGGTCAATGCTGCAGAAGGATGGTGATATCGATGAAGATGTGAGAAAGCCGGATGGATGAAGTGGCGCCAAGCTTCTGGCATTCTTTGTGACAAGAGTGCCACAAAAGCTAAAAGGCAGGTTCTATAGGACGGCGATTCGACCCACAATGTTGTATGACGCTGAGTGTTTGCTGACTAAAAGGTGACATGTGCAACAATTAGGTGTTGCAGAGGTGCGCATGTTGAGATAGATGTGTGGCCGCACAAGGAAGGATCAGGTCCAGAATGATGATATACGAGATAGAGTTGGGGTAGCACCGATTGAAGAGAACCTTGTCCAACATCGTCTCCAGAAGCTCCAATGCATAGCGGATGGCTAAAACGTGCTTATATAATGTCAAGAGAGGTCGGGGTAGACCAAACTTGACATGGGAGGAGTCCGTAAAGAGAGATCTGAAGGACTGGAATATCACCAAAGAACTAGCCATGGACAAGGGTGCGTGGAAACTAGCTATCCATGTGTCAGGACCATGAGTTGGTTGCGAGACCTTATGAGTTTCAGCTATAGCCTACCCCAACTTGTTTGGAACTACAGGCTTTGTTGTTGTTGTAGTCATCTAGAACCGGTGACAAGTCGGCGCGAGTGTATGCTAAATGGTTAACAACTCGATGAAAAGAATTTCGAAATTTAATAAACCACCATTTGACCATAAGCCGGCAAGAACCAACTGGCTGGTTCCCAATATGAATATGCTAGAAAATTTTGTTGCTTTCACACGTCTCAAAGAGGCCTTACATCAAATTTCAAATAATGAACCGTTATTCATGTGAGGGCAAATAAAACCATCAGCATATGCATATATCTGTGAGGAAATAAACCAACCTCTGTTAACAAAGACTCCAAACGGTCAATCTGGAAAGTGCCATCCTGCAATAAATTTTGGTTAAAGAAGACATAAGATGTTCGCTATAACTGGCAGAAGTTGCAGTAGACAAAAAATGAACCTGCAACAAAATGACTTGCTAGCACGATGACACGATCTCATCACAATTCAAAATGTCTGAAGAGTGAAGACAACAAGGAAAAGCAAACCTTATAAAGTAGCGTGTACAATGTTGACCGAAGGTTAGGTGAGTTGTCAGTGAGAACTTTTCTTGCAATCCATGGGTATGAACTGCTCAAGACTTTGTAGTTGGGATTGAAGCTGATTGCAATGCCTTCCAAGACAGCAAGACTGAAAAATCACATGGAAAGCCTCTCAAATGTAACACACGGATCATTTATAAACCAAGCAGTGTAAATATATATAAAAAACTGCATTCTGCCTTTTTGGAAGCAGTTTGCCAGTTTCTTGTCCATTATAAAATGTATTAACTAATAGCACTATCGAAGTTACGAGAAAACAATAATTCATTAGTACCTTCGGATTACAAGAGAGAAGTATGAAGGAATCTGGAACTTGAATTTATACCTGAAACAAGGTTAGCTCTAGTAAATGAAAATAATTTATCGAGGGTTTGCACTACATTCCTTTTTGCATAAACTAAGATCAGCACATTGTTTGCCCAAGATTCCCTGACAGATCTCCAAAGCTTATATTTTGAACTCCTTTGTTAACTGCACTTTCAAATACACCTGAAATGGCAAACACAGAATAAATTGTGATATGCAAGATGGACATGTCTTAAAATTAATTACATTTCTTAATATTAGTGACATTCGTCTGAAGCTGGAGTACCTGTCAATGCCTTTGTCACTTCATCTTTCTGAGCAGTTGCAGGAAGCAAACTACAAGAGATTTAAAGGCAGGTCAGATCTACTTAGTTATGGTGATATCCAGCAGGAAAAAAGGAAGTTATTTCTGATAACTGGCATCCATCTGCATGCACAAAATTTCGTAAGCTTAGTGATATCAGTGTTTTTCTTACCCAAGTGTAACAAAATCTTTTGCTAAACCATCAAAATCCCGATTAACAAGATGTAGACAAGCTTCAATAAATCCATCACGGAGTTCTTGTCGGAATTCTCCCATCATTCCAAAATCTGAATAATGAATAGAGTATTTGAATTCTCTAGAGATAGGGCTTTATGTAATTGATTGTGAAGCAAGGAAGCAAATTAGGGACCCAACGGTAACGAAGATTTTAAAGTGGGTAAGCTATGTAGGAATAGTACAGTAAAACAATTACCCAAGTATGCTAGCTTCCCATCAACTGTACGTAGAAGATTTCCAGGATGTGGGTCTGCATGATAAAATCCATATTCCAAAAGCTGGGAAAGTGAACAGTATACTCCAACCTACAATGTAGCAAATCCCAGCAGATCTAACTCGTAAGAGTGTTTACTGAGATCCAATATTTACTTGATTTACTCGAGTCCTGATTTGCGCTGCTTTACCTCAACCAGATATTGATCTCTAACTTCGGATAACCTTTCCCCCTACAAGGTCACACTACAGTAAGTCAATAAGTAGTTATTTATGCAACATTGTGAATGTTTGGTTGCTAACAAGTGAATAAAATCATAGACTGCACCTCAACCCATTCCATGATAAGGACTCGTCTTCTCGTCTGTTCCAGATACATTTCTGGAACCATCACATCTCTAAGGTTCCCATATAATTCCCTGATACAGAAAGGAAAGTACAGGGTTGATATTGATGCTATAATACAAATATCAAGCTTGTATATTGTTCTTGCCACAAAAACAAAGAATTTGCAAAACCTCTGAAATATGATAAGAGAATCCTCAGTTCTTAATTATCCACCTTCAGAATATATCTCCATACTCTTAAACATAGTTTCCATGTGCTAAGTTGCAAAAGTAATTCTAAGATCAGTTGTCCTTCACAAATTTGGGTATAACAGAGTACACACATTTTTTTATATTTTTGTGGAATGGTCAGAGTATTTGAACAAAATCCTAGTTAGTGGGGTTTTTGGAGGCAACTAGCCGGTTTGGTGATTGCAAGGGCTTAGATAACAGATGACCATATGTCCATAAACTTATAAAATGGTTTGAACTGCAACTCCATCCAAATTACTTATGCTCAATTATCTGTGTTGATTGTTTTCCCGAAATATTGACTGACATAGTGATAATATTGGATGGAGTAATTAAACAAGATTTTGGTTTGTAAATGAACAAGTAACTGAAAACATTGACTGAAATAGTGATCATATTGGATGAAGTAATTGAACAAGATTTTGGCCTGTAAATGAAGAATGCAACCTGAACTTAAGTCCATTTCTCGCTTCTTCTCTATAATCCATCTCCTGCATCAAATGCGATTTCCTGTATTCAATGTGAAGCTCTAAGAATATGCTCATAACTTTTAAAAGAAATATAAAGATTTGCTAATATAGTTTTGCAAGTGACAGAAGCAGACTTGCTAATATAACTGTCTGGAATGCTTGGAACTTTAGCTAAAATGTTTTGCTTGCTTCCTCTCTGAAGTCTTCTAAAATAATTTTCTAGCTAGCTTTTATCTTCTATAAATAGTCCACTGAAAAAATGCTTAAAAGAATACTTCTGAATGACTCTAACTGACGGTTACTTTCCTACCTCTACCTGACCTAATCTTATGCCAACACCTTCATGCACATTATCGCCAAATTGAGTACTTCATATATGACATGAGTAGAAGTAATCAAGTAAAAGAACAATAAGTACATACATAAATTTACCAAAAGATACTATATGAGCATTCATAGAAAAGTTACCCGAAATAGACTTGACGCCCATTCATCAAGGACAGCCTGCACGCAAGGTTGCAAATATATACGATCACAAATTAATAGGACAGTAGAAAATTCATTTAAAGAGGAGAATTCTCTCTTCTTTTTCCATTTGCTTTGCTTTGTATCTTTAAAAGAGGAAAACTGGAAAGCATATAGGAGTCTGGCCTTACCTGAAGATCTGTGTTTAACTTGCCAACCTTCCTGGCAACACCAGCGAGGAACCTCAAGATATAAATATCCAAGGAAATTACGGATTGGACTCCAGGCCTTTGTACTTTGACGGCAACTAACTTCCCATTGGAACGTAACCTAGCCTGGTAAACCTGCAACAGTAAGAATATAACTTTGTCATATCATCTAAAATGAGAACAACTGATAGATGGCCATACACTCGAGGAAGTTCATGGTTAATTGGTAAGGATCTGAAACATCGTGAAGTTCTGAGATTCTCATGGACCCCATCCTACTAGTTTGTTCATTTTCCTATTAGCTGCTTCCAACCTGCTAATATATGAAAGTAGGTCCTTGTAATTACTTTAGGGAGGTGTATAGGCATACAGAACACTAAGTTGCATATCAGATTTCGTGCTTGAAATTTCAAAAATAAACAAGGGGGACAGGTATCATACAGCTGAACTCAACTATCGAAGCAAAACCGACTGGAAACAGTCATGGGACATTGCTCTGATTCTGTAGCTAACATTTCGAAGGTCTGGTTATTAAAGGCAATTGAATCCTTGATTCATTAAAAAATGATAGAAAACAGACCTGCCCAAGAGATGCAGCAGCAACAGGCACTGGTGACATTTCAGAGAAAATCATGTCGAGTGGCATCTGAAGCTCCTTTTCTATAATATCAAAAGCAAGCTCAGTGGAAAATGGTGCTATGCGGTCTTGAAGTAGTGAAAGTTCATCAAGGTATGCAGGAGGAATCACATCCTGCAGCAAATGAAACAAAGGTAGTCACATCCTGCTCCGTCAGCCAACAATGATTTGAAAGGGAATAACCAAGCGCCTTCTCTACAGTTTAAATCAGTGCTGCTGTCTGAAAATGGTGTGCAGATAGTCATCATTTGACAGTTCACGACATGCCATTCACCAAACAAGTAAAATTTGAGGTCCAATCACAACTGATGAAGATGCAACGACTAGTTGGCTGGTGAAGCTCACCGGCCGCGACGAAACTGCCTGCGCGATCTTCACAAATGCCTGTCATGAAAAGAGCAGCAAGGCGTTAATCACCATCACCTACACATGGACGAGGGCACGCACAAGCACGCGTTGGAAGAGGTAGAGTACCGGGCCAAGTTCAAGTAGAATCCTCCTGAGCTGAGCAGCCCTGACCTGCATTGACACCATCAAAATCATCCCGTGGCCCAAACACAACGGGTGGGAATTTAGTCAAACAATAGCCGTGCGTGCTGCTGCGTACGCAGAGACGAATGGCGACCGTGACGCGAGGCCGGGCGTACCTCGAACATGTCGTCGGCGCGGTCGTTGAGGCTGTCGAGGTAGCGCAGCGCGAACCAGCGGCCGAAGGAGGTCCCGATCTGCAGCGAGCGGCGGAGCACGAGGAGCGGGCGGCGGCCGTACACTCTGGCGATGCCGGGGATGTCGTACGCGGTGGGGAGGTCCCCCTCCGTCGCCATCCCCTCCTCGAACAGGTACCCCGAGCACCTGGTGAAGGCGTCCTCCTCCGCGACACCGCCGGCGCCGTAGGCGGAGGCGGCGCGGGGACGCAGCGGCCGCCTCCGAGGCCCCGGCCCCCGGGCGGCGGGCCTGTCCCGCAGCGCCGGGGCAGGTAGCGGGAGCAGCGGGCGGAGGAGAAGCATCTCGGCGCGTCGAACGCTCGCCGGTGATTGCCGAGCCGGAGGGGGGGAGAGGGAGGAAGACGAAGTGGGACGTGGGGATTGGGCGCCAAGAGGAGCGAGGGGAGTGGTTTGCAACGGCGTGATTTATTGCGGCCCGGGATTTTCGTCGGGCGAGCGAGAGACGGCATTTTCGGACGTGGGTCTCGGATCTTCCACGGAGGAGATCGGCGGCGCAGGGCGCGACACCGTGGCGCGGAGCGCGAACGATCAAACTGAAGCTCCGCAACGTGTCGCGTGCCGGGCTCTGGGATTCTGAAAGCTGTGTTATCCCCTTCGCTTGGCCGTCAGCAGCAGAGAAAGAAGAGAGGCATGGCGATCGTGGGAGCACTGGTCGCGCCCACCGCGAACCCTATCGGGCTCGCCTCTGCGCGGCGGCAGCACCGGCGCGGCTGGCGCGTCGCCGTGGCGTCCTCCTCGGCGGCGGCGTCCGGGGTGGACCTCAAGGCGCTCGGCTCCGCCATCGACAAGGTGAATGAAACACGGTACCACTTCTCACTTGCCGGACAGCCAGCAGAGGCGCGACCAAGGAGACGAGGTGAACGCTAACCAAGCTAGCTGACGATGTGTTTGCGTGGTGGGCGGTGCAGAAGGACAGCCAGGAGGCGAGGCAGGCGCTGGACCAGCTCAAGGAGCTCGGGTGGGCCAAGCGGTGGAGCTCGCAGCCCTACATGTCCCGCCGCACGGTCAGTCAGTCACTGCTGCCACGCCCCATCAGACACTTGGAATTCGCACAATGCGTTCTGTTTCTGATGCAACCATGGCATTGGCATGGTGTTCTATCAATGTGGTGCGCTGACAAACCTTCCTTGGTTCTGAACTGTGTATGAGCAGACATCTCTTAGGGAGCTCACCAACCTCGGGATCAAGAACGCCGAGAACCTCGCCATCCCGAGCGTCAGGAACGATGTAAGCAAGCCCTGCTTCCAGTTCCAACCTGAAAATGCATTATATATCCTGCTCGCTTAAGATGCAGGGGAACATGCATGCATGATGGTTTATTTATTGGTAGAGTAGAAATTTGTGGAGTTGGCATGGCAATTCAGATGGAAAATATTCATACTGTACTAGTATCATCAGAGCTTAGATTATCTTGGAAACATGTCCAGTTGGCACTAAGATGGGAGACAGTACTAGAATTATCAGAGCTACTAGATTACATTGCATTTTTCATACTGTAGTTCTGCATTTTATCTGATCTGATCATGCATGCAGGCAGCGTTTCTGTTCACGGTCGTCGGCACCACCGGATTCCTGGCCGTCCTTGCGGGCCAGCTCCCCGGGGTACTTGCTCCCTGACTCTCCCTAAGTGATGAAACATTCTACTGAACCATTCAGTACTTTGCAAATGTTTGTCATGTTCCACTGAGCATAATGGACCGCGAATAGATCGTCTGAACTTCAGAAAATTGTATGTCTCAGGATTGGGGCTTCTTCGTTCCCTACCTGACCGGAAGCATTTCGTTGGTAGTACTAGCCATCGGCAGCATTTCTCCAGGGTATGTTGCTTCTGCCATAACAGAAGGCTTTGTCAGAGTACTACAGTAGTTTGCATGCGTAGATAGATTATTATTTTTCCTTTGCATATTTCACAAAGAACAAGTGCTAATGTTGCATCCATCATCACAGTCTTCTGCAGGTGGCAATTGGTTCCTTTTCTGCGGTTTTCCCTGACTACCAAGAGAGGATCGCTAGGCATGAAGCTGCTCATTTTCTGGGTATGTGCTCCCTGTTTTTTGCTGCAGCAATGGTGGATCTACAGCTAGAATCTTACTGACTGTAAAGCTATCCTTGCGAATCAGTTGCTTATTTGACTGGGCTACCAATTCTGGGATACTCTTTGGACCTTGGGAAGGAGCATGTTAATTTAGTCGACGAGCAATTGCAGAAGCTGCTATACAGTGGTCAGCTTGATCAAAAGGAAGTGGACAGGTAATTCTTGAGTTAAACCTGTCAGTTGCATCCATGTCCAGTTTCTGTGTACTTACATTTATTCTGCATTTGGTTCAGTAGATGCATCACACACTTATAAATTCAGAAATTAGGCCGCAGCCTCGCTTTATAGATAAAGCAGCGACTGCAGTATAGCTTGATCAATACACTCACCTTGCCTAAAAGAATGAAAAATCTGTAATCAGAAATATGAGGAGCTACTGTCTGACATGCATGTGTAATCTGTCATCAGGTTGGCTGTGATCTCCATGGCAGGACTGGCTGCTGAAGGCCTGGAGTACGACAAGGTTGTCGGCCAATCAGCCGACCTCTTCACCCTGCAGGTGATCTACTACCAATCCATCAGCCAATCCCTTTTACTCTCAGTATTTCCACTGTTTCTTTCTGATGTCTCCTGAAAAACTAATCCCTCCTGTCTGTTTGCAGAGGTTCTTGAACAGGACTAAGCCGCCGCTGGGCAAAGCACAGCAGCAGAACCTTACGAGATGGGCGGTGAGTTGTATTCCCTCCGTCCCAAAATAAGTTTCTGCTCCCTCTGTTTATAAATATAAATCTTTTTAAACATTTCACTATGGACTACGTACGAGCAAAATGAGTGAATCTACACTCTAACATATGTCTATATACATATGTACGTAGTTTGTGAGACATTTATTTGGGACGGTGCAAGTATTAGTTATTACCCGTCGTCTTGCTCTGAAGCGAAGCCGCAGAAGAGAAAACCGCTGCGTACAAACATTTTGAATTGATGCGACGAATTGATTTTGGTTTGGCAGGTCCTGATTGCAGCCTCGCTTCTGAAGAACAACAAGGCGGCTCACGACGCCCTGGTGTCTGCCATGTCGCAGAAGGCCACCGTGCTCGGGTGCATCGAGGCGATAGAGAGTGCCTCATGATTACGGTGTAATTAACTTGTGTGTCCTAACATGGGTGAGGTAGCTATATTGTTGAAAAGAGGGAAAGATATATAATCAAGCACGGGAAGAAATGGCGTTCTTGTATATCTGTCTGAATTTCAGTGCCTCGCTGTTTAGCAGTGGTTGACTGAGGCGTCCCTCGACAGTCGACAGTTTGAAGTTTGTACAGATACAGAGAACCGTAAGCGGAAGACAAGAACCAAATGCATGCACCGGAAGTCGAGGGTATCACCCGCAAAAAAAAAGGAAGTCAAGGGTATCACCCGCAAAAAAAAAAAAAAGGAAGTCGAGGGTACAATTTTGTCGTTGATACCTACTGATTGATTGATTGCAATTTTGTTTGCACTCACAGCATTCAGTACTCTTCCTAGCCACAGATGCTGCTGCAGCTCGAGGGTCTCCAGAAAGAGAGAAACAGGCGCTGCAACTCAAACGACACTCAAATCAAAATGACGATGATGAGACATCGCATGATAATATTGCAGATGATTTCTTATACATTTAACATACTCCAAGGATGCAATACATGATTAGAGTTTTGCAGTATTCAGTAGTTCCACGTACTGAGGTTAGACTGTTACAGATAAAACTTAAGGGAGTGCTCCGCCCCAGTATAGATGTAGATGTCCATACACACACATACACTCACCCATATAAATGCATACGTGCACGCCCTACCTATGAGCACCTTTGACAGACGCCTTCTTAGTCGATGGAAACACCTCCTTTCATTGAAGGTACATCACCAGAAGGTCTGAAATAAATCTGGAAAAATGCGACGGTGAGTCTAGGATTTTTTTTTTTTAGAGAAAAGGCCAGAGCCCGACTTTATAAATAAAACCACACGGCAGCGTCACGAAACCGAAACAGGAAAGAAACCAGCTAGCGAAACATCGCAAACAGTGCGTCGAGCAAATAGTTTGAGACCAAAGAAAAGAAGAGGGATACAGCAACTTTGGCATACACGGCGTAGCAGTCGGGAGGGAGAGAGACCTAAACTCCGCAAATAGCAAACTTTAAGCGTGCGGACCCTACGGCTTCGAGAACTATGTAGACATGACCGAAATACGTCTTCGGTCAATAACCAATAGCGGAACCTGGATGCTCAGAGCATCTCCACTAGGCCCCCCAACAGCCCTCCCAGGAGTACTTTTTTTGCGCCGGTGGCAAAAAATCGCCCCAGCCATGCACCCAAGACCATATTTTTCGCCGGATTTGAGGAAAGTTACGGCCGCGCTGGCATGAGAAACCCAACGCGCTGGGGGCAAGCTGAGGGCAAAAGACATAAATTTGACCTCAGGGCAAAACTATTTAACAAATTGAACTATGTTTGAAAGTATTTCATCCAGCTGACCCTAATGTATAGCGCCTAACAGTAAGGCGCTACACTCTATTGTGCAGCGCCTAACACATAGGAGCCACACTGTGCAGCGCCTAACTGTAAGGAGTTGCACTACACTGTGCAGCTAAAGGAGTTGCATAGTAGAGTGCAGCGCCTTACTGTTGGGAGCTGCACAAAAGGGTCAGCGGTGTGAAATATTTTTAAAAACAGTTTAGTTTATGAAATACTTTTGCTTTAAGGTCAACTTTATCAATTCTGCCCAAGCTGAGGGTGCCGGCACTACTTTTTGGCATGCATCTGGCCCGCAGTCGGCCACTTTTTCCCTCTCTCTCCTCTCTTTCCACCTACCCCACCAGCCCCACCTTCTCCTCGCAGCGCCCCACCTTCTCCTCATTTCTCCTCGCCGAGCTCTCCCGCGCCGCTGCCGAGCTCTCCGCGCCTGCTCGGGTGGCCGGCCAGCCATCCCGCCTCCCCACGCCGGCCTCGGGCCGCTCGCCTCAGCGCCCCGCTCCAGCCGGCCAAGGCGGCCGTCGATGGCCCCTTTCGCCATGTGCATCGACGACGACCTGTCTCTGCCGGGGGCGCTGCTGCTCAACGGCGCGGGCTCAGTGCCGTCACCGGTGTCAGCACGCCAATCCGCGCCACTGCGAATGCTGGAGGGCGCGCGTGCGCCTACACCTGGAGCATCTCCTGCAGATGCAGATAAGAAGGGCTTGAGCAGGCGAGCAAAGGCATGGTGTTTCTGGGCGCTCGCCGTGGCGGCAACGGCCGTCGTTTTCATTGAGTTTTACTAACTTGCGCTTGATTCTTCCCTACTAAGGTGCGGAGCGGAGATCTAATGAACTGAATATTGCATCCTATTCCTGCACTCAGGCCAGAAATGTTCCTGGTCTCGTGCATCGGCCCCATCTCCACTCATGATGACGCGCCCGTGGTCGACGGCGATGCCGAGCTCTTCGACTGGCCCATCTGCATGGAGACGGTGCCCGGCATCCTTAAGTTCAGCATCGTCTCGTGCAGCCACGCCTTTTTCTCCAACTGTGTCGCCCATCTCGTGCGGGGCGGGCCTTCTGCTCCAACTGCGTCGGCGGGGCGGGGCACGCGCGGCGGCCAGGACGGGCGTCCAGGGGCGCGCGCTGCGGCCAAGCAGGGGAGGTGCACGCCAGCGAGGAGCCTGGTCCTTCTCCTCCCTCGTCCGCTGATCACCAGCAGCCGCTCATCCTCGGCGCCCCCTGCTTCTCGCCAACACTGTTCCTGGGGGCGCAACGAGTGGAAAAATTACCATCCCCAGGCCAAAGTTCTCGCCGGCGGCCCCTGAGGAGGCGAAAAAAATGCCTCCTGGGGGCTCAACGGCTGGAGATGCTATCATATTGGCTCCCACATATTCTACGAAGATCTTTATCGGTCAAACCGCATAACAACATACGTTGTTCCCTTTGTCATCGGTATGTTACTTGCCCGAGATATCTCGTTACTGGCAAGTCTCTTTACTCGTTCCGTAATACATCATCCTGCAACTAACTCATTAGTTACAATGCTTGCAAGGCTTATAGTGATGTGTATTACCGAGTGGGCCCAGAGATACCTCTCGACAATCGGAGTGACAAATCCTAATCTCGAAATACGCCAACCCAACAAGTACCTTCGAAGACACCTGTAGAGCACATTTATAATCACCCAGTTACGTTGTGACGTTTGGTAGCACACAAAGTGTTACTCCGGTAAACGGGAGTTGCATAATCCATAATCTCATAGTTATAGGAACATGTATAAGTCATGAAGAAAGAAATAGCAACATACTAAACGATCAAGTGCTAAGCTAACGGAATGGGTCAAGTCAATCACATCATTCTTCTAATGATGTGATCCCGTTAATCAAATGACAACTCATGTCTATGGTTAGGAAAGTTAACCATCTTTGATTAACGAGCTAGTTAAGTAGAGGCATACTAGTGACACTATGTTTGTCTATGTATTCACACATGTATTATGTTTCCGGTTAATACAATTCTAGCATGAATAATAAACATTTATCATGAAATAAAGAAATAAATAATAACTTTATTATTGCCTCTAAGGCATATTTCCTTCAGTCTCCCACTTGCACTAGAGTCAATAATCTAGTTCACATCGACATGTGATTTAACACCAATATTCATATCTGTATATGATTAACACTCATAGTTCACATCGTTATGTGATCAACACCCAAAGGGTTTACTAGAGTCAATAATCTAGTTCACATCGCTATGTGATTAACACCCAAAGAGTACTAAGGTGTGATCATGTTTTGCTCATGAGAGAAGTTTAGTCAACGGGTCTGTCACATTCAAAGCCGTATGTATTTTGCAAAAATATTCTATGTCTACAATGCTCTGTACGGAGCTACTCTAGCTAATTGCTCCCACTTTCAATATGTATCCAGATTGAGACTTAGAGTCATCTGGATCAGTGTCAAATCTTGCATCGACGTAACCCTTTACGACGAACCTCTTGTCACCTCCATAATCGAGAAACATATCCTTATTCCACTAAGGATAATTTTGACCAATGTCCAGTGATCTACTCCTAGATCACTATTGACCTCCCTTGCCAAACCAGGGTAGAGTATACAATAGGTCTGGTCCATAGCATGGCATACTTTTATAGAACCTATGACTGAGGCATAGGGAATGACTTTCATTCTCTTTCTATTTTCTGCCGTGGTCGGGATTTGAGTCTTACTCAATTTCACACCTTTGCAACACAGGCAAGAACTCTTTCTTTGACTGTTCCATTTTGAACTACTTCAAAATCCTGTCGTGGTATGTACTCATTGAAAATCTTATCAAGCCGCCTTGATCTATCTCAATAGATCTTGATGCTCAATATGTAAGTAGCTTTACTGAGGTCTTTCTTTTAAAGAACTCCTTTCAAACACTTCTTTATGCTTTCCAGAAAAATTCTACATCATTTCTGATCAACAATATGTCACTCACATATACTTATGAGAAAGGTTGTAGTGCTCCCACTCACTTTATTGTAAATACGGGCTTCACTGCAAGTCCGTATAAAACTATATGCTTTGATCAACTTATCAAAGCGTATATTCCAACTCCGAGATGCTTGCACCAGTCCATAGATGGATCACTGAAGCTTGTACACTATGTTAGCACCTTTAGGATTGACAAAACCTTCTGGTATCATACACAACTATTTAAAAACTCCATTAAGGAATGCAGTTTTGACATCCATTTTCCAGATTTCATAAAATGTGACAATTGCTAACATGATTCGGACAGACTTAAGCATCGATACGAGTGAGAAAATCTCATCGTATTCAACACCTTAAACTTGTCAAAAAACTGTTTGCGACAAGTCGAGCTTTGTAGATAGTAACACCACTATCAGCGTCTGTCTTCCTCCTGAAGATCCATTTATACAATATGGCGTGCCGATCATCGGGCAACTCCACCAAATTCCACACTTTGTTCTCATACATGGATCCCATCTCAGATTTCATGGCCTCAAGCCATTTCGCGGAATCTGGGCTCATCATCGCTTCCTCATAGTTCGTAGTTTTATCATGGTCTAGTAACATGACTTTCAGAACAGGATTACCGTACCACTCTGGTGCGGACCATACTCTGGAAGACCTACGAGGTTCTGTAGTAACTTGATCTGAAATTTCATGATCATCATCATTAGCTTCCTCACTAATTGGTGTAGGAATCACTGGAACTAATTTCTGTGATGAACTACTTTCCAATTCGGGAGAAGGTACAATTACCTTATCAAGCTCTACTTTCCTCCCACTCACTTCTTTCGAGAGAAACTCCTTCTCTAGAAAGGATCCATCTTAGCAACGAATATCTTGCCTTCGGATCAGTGATAGAAGTTGTACCCAACAGTTTCCTTTGGGTATTCTATGAAGACGCACTTCTCCGATTTGGGTTCAAGCTTATCAGGTTGAAACTTTTCACATAAGCATCGCAGCCCCAAACTTTAAAAAACGACAACTTTGGTTTCTTGCCAAACCACAGTTCATAAGGTGTCGTTTCAATGGATTTTGATGGTGCCCTATTTAATGTGAATGCGGTTGTCTCTAATGCATAACCCCAAAACAATAGTGATAAATCGGTAAGATACATCATAGATCGCACCATATCCAATAAAGTGTGGTTATGATGTTTGGACACACCATTACGCTGTGGTGTTCCAGGTGGCATGAGTTCATGAAACTATTCCACATTGTTTTAATTGAAGACCAAACTCGTAACTCAAATATTCTCCTCTACGATCAGATTGTAGAAACTTTATTTTCTTGTTACGATGATTCTCCACTTCACTCTGAAATTCTTTGAACTTTTCAAATGTTTCAAACGTGTGCTTCATTAAGTAGATATACTCATATCTGCTCAAATCATCTGTGAAGGTCAGAAAATAACGATACCAGTCACGAGCATCAACACTCATTGGACCGTATACATCGGTATGTATTATTTCCAACAAGTTAGTAGCTCGTTCCATTGTTTCGGAGAACGGAGTTTTAGTCATCTTGCCCAAAAGGCACGGTTCGCAAGCATCAAATGATTTATAACCAAGTGATTTCAAAAATCCATCTTTATGGAGTTTCTTCATGCGCTTTACATGGATATGACCTAAACGGCAGTGCCACAAATAAGTTGCACTATCATTATTAACTTTGCATCTTTTGGCATCAATATTATGAATATGTGTATCACTACGATCGAGATCCAACAAACTATTTTCATTGGGTGTATGACCAATGAAGGTTTTATTCATGTAAACAGAACAACAATTATTCTCTGATTTTAAATGAATAATCGTATTGCAATAAACATGATCAAATCATATTGATGCTCAACGCAAACGCCAAATAACATTTATTTAGGTTTACCACTAATCCCGAAAGTATAGGGAGTGTGCGATGATGATCATATCAATTTTGGAACCACTTCCAACACACATCGTCACTTCACCCCTCAACTAGTCTCTGTTTATTTTGTAACTCCTGTTTCGAGTTACTAATCTTTTTAGCAATCGAACAAGTATCAAATACTCAGGGGCTAATATAAACACTAGTAAGGTACACATCAATAACATGTATATCAAATATACCCTTGTTCACTTTGCCATCCTTCTTATCCACCAAATACTCAGGGCATTTCCGCTTCTAGTGACCATTTCCTTTGCAGTAGAAGCACTCAGTTTCAGGCTTTAGTCTAGCTTTGGGCTTCTTCACGGGAGTGACAACTTGCTTGTCATTCTACTTGAAGTTCCCTTTCTTTCCCTTTGCCCTTTTCTTGAAACTAGTGGTCTTGTTAATCATCAACACTTGATGCTCTTTCTTGATTTCTACCTTCGTTGATTTCAACATCACGAAGAGCTCGGGAATCGTTTTTGCCATCCTTTGCATACTATAGTTCATCACGAAGTTCTACTAACTTGGTGATGGTGACTAGAGAACTCTGCCAATCACTATCTTATCTGGAAGATTAACTCCCACTTGATTCAAGCGATTGTAGTACCCAGACAATCTGAGCACATGCTCACTAGTTGAGCAATTATCTTCCATTGGAGACTTCATATCTCTCAACTCGGGTATTTGCTTGAAATATTAACTTCAACTCCTGGAACATCTCATATGCCCATGATGTTCAAAACGTCTTTGAAGTCCCGATTCTAAGCCGTTAAGCATGGTGCACTAAACTATCAAGTAGTCATCATATTGAGCTAGCCAAATGTTCATAATGTCTGCATCTGCTCCTGCAATAGGTCTGTCACCTAGCGGTGCATCAAGGACATAATTCTTCTGTGCAGCAATGAGGTTAATCCTCATATCACGGACCAAGTCCGCATCATTGCTACTAACATCTTTCAACTTAGTTTTCCCTAGGAACTTATCAAAATAAACATATGAAAGCAACAACGCGAGCTATTGATCTACAACATAATTTGCAAAATACTACCAGGACTAAGTTCATGATAAATTTAAGTTCAATTAATCATATTACTTAAGAATTCCCACTTAGATAGACATCTCTCTAATCATCTAAGTGATCACGTGATCCAAATCAACTAAACCATAACGGATCATCACGTGAAATGGAGTAGTTTTCAATGGTGAACATCACTATGTTGATCATATCTACTATATGATTCACGCTCGATCTTTCGGTCTCGGTGTTCGAGGCCGTATCTGCATATGCTAGGCTCGACAAGTTTAACCTGAGTATTCTGCGTGTGCAAAACTGGCTTGCACCCGTTGTAGATGGACGTAGAGCTTATCACACCCGATCATCACGTGATGTCTGGGCACGACGAACTTTGGCAACGGTGCATACTCAGGGAGAACACTTTTATCTTGAAATTTAGTGATAGATCATCTTATAATGCTACCGCCAATCAAAGCAAGATAAGGTGCATAAAAGATAAACATCACATGCAATCAATATAAGTGATATGATATGGCCATCATCATCTTGTGCTTGTGATCTCCATCTCCGAAGCACAACCATGATCACCATCGTCACCGACGCGACACCTTGATCTCCATCGTAGCATCGTTGTCGTCTCACCAACTATTGCTTCTACGACTATTGCTACCGCTTAGTGATAAAGTAAAGCAATTACAGGGCGATTGCATTGCATACAATAAAGCGACAATCATATGGCTCTCGCCAGATTGCCGATAACTTCGGTTACAAAACATGATCATCTCATACAATAAAATATAGCATCATGCCTTGACCATATTACATCACAACATGCCCTGCAAAAACAAGTTAGACGTCCTCTACTTTGTTGTTGCAAGTTTTACGTGGCTGCTACGGGCTGAGCAAGAACCGTTCTTACCTACGCATCAAAACCACAATGATAGTTCGTCAAGTTAGTGTTGTTTTAACCTTCTCAAGGACCGGGCGTAGCCACACTCGGTTCAACTAAAGTTGGAGAAACTGACACCCGCTAGTCACATGTGTACAAAGCACGGCGGTAAAACCAGTCTCGCGTAAGCGTACGTGTAATGTCGGTCTGGGCCGCTTCATCCAACAATACCGTCGAACCAAAGTATGACATGCTGGTAAGCAGTATGACTTGTATCACCCACAACTCACTTGTGTTTTACTCGTGCATATAACATTACGCATAAAACCTGGCCTGATACCACTGTTGGGGAACGCGGTAATTTCAAAAATTTCGTACGCACACGCAAGATCATGGTGATGTATAGCAACGAGAGGGAAGAGTGTGTCCACGTACCCTCGTAGACCGAAAGTGGAAGTGTTAGCACAACGCGGTTGATGTAGTCGTACGTCTTCATGATCCGACCGATCATGTACCGAACGCACGGCACCTCCGAGTTCAGCACACGTTCAGCTCGATGACGTCCCTCGAACTCCGATCCAGCCGAGCTTTGAGGGAGAGTTCCTTCAGCACGACGGCGTGGTGATGATGATGATGTTCTACCAACACAGGGCTTCGCCTAAGCACCGCTACAATATTATCGAGGTGGATTATGGTGGAGGGGGGCACCGCACACGCCTAAGAGATCCAAGGGATCAATTGTTGTGTCTAGAGGTGCCCCCGCCTCAGATATAAAGGAGGGAGGAGAGGCCGGCCCTAGAGGGGCGCCAAGTGTGGGGAGTCCTACTAGGACTCTGAAGTCCTAGTAGGATTCCCCTTTCCTTTCCGGAGTAGGAGAGAAGGAAAGAGGGGGAGAGGGAGAAGGAAAGAGGGCTGCACCCCTTGTCCAATTCGGACCAGAGGTGGGGGGCTCCTTCCTTTTGGCCTCTCTCCTCTATTCCCGTATGGCCCAATAAGGCCCATATACTCCCCGGCAAATTCCCGTAACTCTCCGGTACTCCGAAAAATACCCGAATCACTCAGAACCTTTCCGAAGTCCGAATATAGTCGTCAAATATATTGATCTTTACGTCTCGACCATTTTGAGACTCCTCTTCATGTCCCCGATCTCATCCAGGACTCTGAACTACCTTCGGTACATCAAAACACATAAACTCATAATATAACCATCATCGAACTTTAAGCGTGCGGATCCTACAGGTTCGAGAACTATGTAGACATGACCGAGACACGTCTTCGGTCAATAAACAATAGCGGAACCTGGATGCTCATATTGGCTCCCACATATTCTACGAAGATCTTTATCGGTCAAACCGCATAACAACATACGTTGTTCCCTTTGTCATCGGTATGTTACTTGCCCGAGATTTGATCGTCGGTATCTCAATACCTAGTTCAATCTCGTTACCGGCAAGTCTCTTTACTCGTTCCATAATACATCATCCTGCAACTAACTCATTAGTTACAATGCTTGCACGGCTTATAGTGATGTGTATTACCGAGTGGGCCCAGAGATACCTCTCCGACAATCGGAGTGACAAATCCTAATCTCGAAATACGCCAACCCAACAAGTACCTTCGAAGATACCTGTAGAGCACATTTATAATCACCCAGTTACGTTATGACGTTTGGTAGCACACAAAGTGTTCCTCCGGTAAACGGGGGTTGCATAATCTCATAGTTATAGGAACATGTATAACTCATGAAGAAAGCAATAGAAACATACTAAACGATCAAGTGCTAAGCTAACGGAATGGGTCAAGTCAATCACATCATTCTCCTAATGATGTGATCCCGTTAATCAAATGACAACTCATGTCTATGGTTAGGAAACTTAACCATCTTTGATTAACGAGCTAGTCAAGTAGAGGCATACTAGTGACACTATGTTTGTCTATGTATTCACATATGTATTATGTTTCCGGTCAATACAATTCTAGCATGAATAATAAATATTAATCATGAAATAAGGAAATAAATAATAACTTTATTATTGCCTCTAGGGCATATTTCCTTCAGAGGCTATGAGCTAGTGAGGTGCAACGAAAGCACACACGAGGCACGACAGGGACACAACGAGCTACCCAGGTTCGGGCCACCGTGCGGTGTAAAACCCTACTCCTTCTTAGTGGGATTGCCTGTGGGACAGTGCTCTTGAGCTACAAGATGAAATGAAGACATAAGGGGTCGACTGCGTGACCCCCCTCTACGGTGGCAGGACTGCCCCTTTTATAGGTGCCCTGGTCCCCTTCCCCCGAAAATATTGGCGGGAAGGGCTACCATACTGAGGCAATTCAAAGGAGGACAGGTGCCCAGTCGTATCCTGACAAAAGCAGTATTTTCCTGCTAAAGTTGTTATCCACGACGCGCCGGGGGCTCCACGGTGACCACCGTCCTAGCATGCCGGGGTCTTGGTCTTCCTTCACCAAAGCGGAAAGCTTTGGGACTTGCTTTGGGGGGAGGTAGGCACCGCTGCCCCCTTATCACCAATGGGCAAGCTTATCCTCGCAGAGCCTGCTAACACGGTCCTTGCTGCCATCACTTGCTGTTGGTACATCACCCATGTGGTGGGCGCACTGTTACGTGATCCGCGCCGCGTAGCCCCCTAGCGGAGAGGCCTCGTGAGGCCGCTTGCCGGATGCGTAGTCTTCGATAGGGCCTTCCCTTGTGGAGAGGTGATGACCCACAAGTATAGGAGAACATAGTCCTTTCGATAAGTAAGAGTGTCGAACCCAATGAGGAGCAGAAGGAAATGACGAGCGGTTTTCAGCAAGGTATTTTCTGCAAGCATTGAAATTATCGGTAACAGATAGTTTGATAGTAAGGTAATTCGTAACAAGTGACAAGTAGCAATAGTAAGAAAGGTGCAACAAGGTAGCCCAATTATTTTTTATAGTAAAGGACAGACCAGAACGTTCTCTTACAATAAGCAAAGCGTTCTCGAGGACACATGAGAATTCATCTAGTCACTTTCATCATGTTTATTTGATTCACGTTCGCTACTTTGATAATTTGATATGTGGGCGGACCGATGCTTGGGTGTTGTTCTTATTTGAACAAGCCTCCACTTATGATTACTCCCTCTCGCAAGCATCCACAGCTACGAAACAAGATTAAGATAAATCTAACCATAACATGAAACATGTGGGTCCAAATCAACCCTTATGGAATAACGCATAAAGTAGGGTTCAAGCTTCTGTCACTCTAGCAACATATCTACTTATTACTTCATAATGCCTTCCCTTAGGCCCAAGTATGGTAAAGTGTCATGTAGTCGACGTTCACATGACATCACTAAAGGAAGCAACAATATACATATCATCAAAATATCGAAGAATACCAAATTTACATGATTACTTATAACAAGACTTCTGTCATGTCCTCAAGAACAAAAGTAAATACTCCCAAATCATATTCATGTTCAAGATCAGAGGGGTATTAAATAGCATCAAGGATTTGAGCATATAATCTTCCACCAAATAAACCAACTAGCATCAACTACAAGATGTAATCAATAATACTAGTAACCCACAGGTACCAACCTGAGGTTTTGAGACAAATATTGAATACAAGAAATGAACTAGGGTTTGAGAAGAGATGGTGATGGTGAAGATGTTAATGAAGATTGATCCACCCATGATGAGAGGATCATTGGTAATGACGATGGCTTTGATTTTTTTCCCTCCCGGAGGGAAGTATCCCCGGCGGAATCGCTCCACTGGAGAGCAAAAGTGCTCCTCCCAGGTTCTGCCTCGAGATGGTGGCGCTTCATCCAGAAAGCTCTTTCTTATTTATTTTTCTAGGTCAAAACCCTTCATATAGCAGAAGATGGGGGTCGAGGGCCTGCCAGTGGCCCCACAAGGTGCCTGGGCGCGCCTAGGGGGTGGTCGCGCGTAGGTGCCTTCTCGATAGCTGGTGGGTCCCCTCTGGTACTTCTTGGCTTCAGTATTTTTCATATATTCCATAAAAAATCTCTGTGAAATTGCAGCTCATTTGCAGTTCTGTAGAATAGGTACCTCTAATGTAGCTTTTCTTGGCCCAGAATTCCAGCTGCCCGCAATCTCCCTCTTCATGTAAATCTTGCAAATTAAGAGAGAAAAGGCATTAGAATTGCATTACAAAGTGTGTAATGATCAAAAACATTGTAAATACCAGCAGGAAAACATGATGCAAACGGCCCCCATGGTTGGGCTGCCTCTTGAGTCTTCTCTAGGTGTCGCTTCCTAGGCCGTAGGCAGGTGGCCATGGTACTCTGGTTCCCACTGGGTCGACAGATTTGATATGGTAAATTGCTAGGCATTTCTTGAAATATAGAAGTATTTGTTTGTTCACACCTTAATTTAGTCTTATACTTTAGAGACCCCTGAGAATTTACTTGCAAGATAAATACGCTCTAACACACTCTAGAAGGTTTTGTAGATATATCATGATCATATGGCAAAGGGTACACACACATACACAAGTGCGATAATATTGGTTTGTTGTGTTTTACACTTAAATTCATTGTAACAACAGACTCTTTAAACATTCTAAATTTAAAGAAACGAAATGGGACAAGAACAATTACAGTTTAGCGCTATAAAATATATTTATAGGATAAATTTAGAGGACATAACACACACACACATATTCTATTGATTATATTGAAAAAAATAAGTATTTAAGATATATCAAATGATGTATATCGATGGAAATAATATATCTTTAACAACAAGATGAGTTATTATGAAATAAAAATGTTCAGTATAAATAGGTGCTTAGACTAAAATGATTAGTTCAATTTTATCACCATCTTGGACTCCACCGCATAATCTTGGCGGTAATCTTGCTTTTAATAGAACACTAGATCATAATCTTGGCGGTAATCTTGCTTCTAATAGAACACTAGATCATTTATGGCGCGCGTTGATGCGCCCGTCTATTTTTACTTAAAAGAGTTATTAGAGATATGAAGTAACTTGTATATATTTGTTTGCAATGCTTTTATATATTGTATTTGTCTCTCCATTTTATAGAATATGATGGGATGTAATTAAAGAGAGAAATCAAGAATATAATATTATGTAACTTAAGAGAAATCCAGTCCGATTGATCTGCAAAAAAGTACTCCCTCCATCTCAAAATAAGTGTCTCAACTTTAATAATCTTTGTACTAAAGTAGTACATAGTCGAGACACTTATTATGGGAGAGGGAGTAGTATTTTGAGTTTTCTCCTTAGGTCTAATGTTTGAGTTGTGGTATTAAGCGCGGAGATATAAATTATGATTGATATGGAACATGACCTCTTTTTCCCATCCTAAAAAGACTCCCGCAAAGACTCACATCATGATAACTAAAAAAGATATCGAGGAAAGACATGAGAGAGAGAGAAAAAAGGCAGTACAAATATTTCAAAACTTCGGGGTGATATTTATTATCTTAAAAAATCTCAATATGTTCTGGCCAGTAATACAAGTACACATTGTGGTCTAAGGGACAAATATTCTGCACTACATCAGGATAGATGACCGAATGTGTACTTGCTCAGATTTGAGGTTATAGAATACCATTGATCCACAATAATAATAAAAATTCTCAAACTCAATATCAAATGCCAGTGGGTTGTTGTGAAACAATGACTCAAGTTGTGTTACATCTTAACCAACTTATAAAATTGCTTACACTGATGTACAAACAAAATACTTGTTAGCAAGGAAAATCAATTGAGAAATAACTACATAAGTAGTGTGCCAAGGAGAAGTGCACAACAGTTATAATTGCTCCGTAAATAACATGGTGTATGTTGATGAAAAAACAATAATAACAACATTACCTACAGAACATTTTTGCTAGTATCTGTAAGGGAACATTTTTGCTAGTATCATGTGTTCCATGGATCTGACCTTGCTTTCTGTGCAGGTCTTGAGGGCATTGTTAAGTAATAAACTAATTAAGATGGAGACTGCAGGTCTGAATATATTACTCACTAATTAGACTTGCTAGCTAGTACCTCCATCCAGGTTTATTAGGCCCCCCACTATTTTGAGCCAAACTTTGACCATCCATATTCCCAGTAAAATATAAAATATATGGTACAAAAAGTACACGGTTGGATTTGTATTTGAAGGAGCTTTCCGATGATATAATTTTTGTGACATACTTAAATTTATTGGTCGGCCTAATAAACCCAGATGGAGGGAGTTGCTAGCTATGAGAAAACTTGGGAATCAATCTGAGGTCCTAATAAAGAAACTCATTGATCTCATTAGTTAGCCGATCGATGCAGCCTTGATTCACACGTTGGCAAAAGGTAGAGCTGGCCGCTAGCATGTCTTCTTCTCGTGGGATTTCAACCTTCTCGGTTAGTATATTTCGTTGAGACATATATTTTGCAACTGGAACAGTAAAAAGTAGTCTAGCAGTGAACCCAGGCTACAGATAATGGAAAGGGATTGAACAATCACAGCCGAAACCAGGGGAGTAAATGAGTCTCACCTTTGTTTGAATACATCCATTCTAGAATGCATGTCGACAGATTTAGTATTTTACTACAACTTACTGTCGATGAGAAAGTCAAAATAAATGGAGTTAGTAATGAAGTAAACACCTATTCTAGGCCTAGACTACAAATGTGTGGGCTGGGTTGTTCAAGAAGATAGAACATAAGAGCACAAAAATAAACAGTTTTGAGCATCTTGGATGAATCTGCTTCAGTTTGCGCCTGGTCAACATGTTTGTAAGCAATATCAATGGTACTGAAAATGACTTCTCACAAATGATGACATGCATGTCAATAAAGCGATGAGCCCAATCTCTGTATTATGATGTTTATTAAAGACTTGCGAAGCTAGAGAAGCCAAGTCCTTTTCTTTAAGAACACAACAAGTGGTACACTTGCAAACAAGACTGCTTCATTCATTAACTAATTGGTTTTTCCAATTGCTAGCTAGACATCGCACCACAGATCCAATGAAATTAATACTCGGCCATTCAATGAATCTGCACCGTGCAAAACCATTCTAAACCGGGTGAACAAGGAAGGATGCTAACCTTTGTTTTGTTTGAACGCCGACCATTTCAGAATATGTGTATGGCAGGCTAAGGTTATGGCAAACACAATAATTTTCTTCACGACATTGTATTCCAAGTGCAGTAAAACTATTGCAAGTGCAGTCCAAATATTGTAGTTTGCATAGTGAAATATTTTTGCATATGTATGTAGATTCAGTTTGTTCAACTTACAATCAAGAAACTAAATGAAATTAGTGGTGGGAAGCTATAGTACGTAACATCTACCTAGATGGAGCCTTGCAGGCATGTCTGAACTCTGAACATGATGCATATACATTACTAAAGGCAACTTGGCAGCCATACCTAGGTAGCGATGAAGGTTCAGGTTAGCCGAACGTGGAGCTGGCTTCTAGCACGTTTCTTCAATGGGGTTTTGCTGCATCCATCTTGAGATTAATAAAATCATAAATTTAGTAGTAATCAACAGTCTAGCTAGCAGCTACATAGAGGCGGATTGAACAGTCAAGGCTTTACAAACCACGGGGGTGAATGAGGAAGGATGCCTCACATTTGTTGAGCGATGACCACTCGAGATCATGGCTTCCTGACATGGTTGTTGTTTTCGAAGTGAAACAATTGTGCATCCAATCCACGGCTGGTGGCGAAAAGAGGAGAAATTAGCATGGAGTACCTGTGGAGAGTGAGGTGATTACTGCACTGGGCAGGAAAGTGTATGGCACCTGCGTAGACAGAGCCATTGGGGTCGGCTCCTCGGGCACCTCCCCTCCGCTGTATAAGCATTAGACAGCAGCATATACTGAAAATATACATTGGGCAGCATCATTTTGACTACACAAATATATGGCCAACAATCAAGAAAATCGGACAGCGTATAGGAGAGAAGAGAGCAACGAAATTTAACAGAGAGGAGACAAAATTTGTCCATCGCTCCTATCTGAACCTCCTATCTGTCTCTGCTAGAACATACACAAGGGGAGGAGGCTAGGATCTGTAGCACTTTCGCTGTTGCATCAAGATTATTTCCCACTGCCTCACCTCTAGAAGAAAATTTCTTCACCCGTCAATGATGAGGAGAGAGTCGAGGTCGGAGAGCACGCGATCGAGGGTCAGGGACAGCGCACCAGTCTTTGTGGAGTCGCCGTGGCCTTGTGCACGGCTTGTGCACCTCATGGCGCGCCTCCTCCTCGGCCACCAATTCCAACCCCTAGGCTGATTCCCTCGTGCACTTGATTTGGATCCACCGAGATGAACACGCGCCACCGGATCGTCTCAAACCCTCGCGGGATCCCGGCGCCTCATTGGATCCACTAAGAAGACCGCAGACCTCGGCAGGATCTCACCGCAGATGGCTGCATCAACATGGGGACGGCAGTGGGAGGAGCTCCAGCCACCGTCGTCATGGGATGTGGTGCCTCCGCCGCATCTGGGAAGGTGCTGCGACCCGCCTCAGACGATGCAATCGCCTTGGAGGAAGGAGGCCTCGCAGAGGCAAATCGATGGGGAAGCGGCGGCGGCAAGGAAGACAATGGCCGACGGGTCGATCTCGCCATTAGAGCGGCCCAATGAGAGCACCAAATGAGTCGTCTCCTCACCGACTTCAAGTTAGGTTTCTCGAGGGCTGAGAGAGCAAAGGGGAAGGGGATAGGAAAAATGGGCCAGACAGCCCAATACGAGCCCGATCAACCACGCGGCTCCAATTTTGCCACGGGAGCAGCTGCCCAGCTCAGATTGCGGGAAGTGATGCACGAGAGTTTTATCCAACGGCCGAAAACTTAAAACCTGAAGATCTAGCGGCTGTGAATGCTAATGGCCTGAGGGAGCTCCTAAGGTGCACAGTTATAATGTATTAAATTAAAATGTTTGTTTTTTACTGTTATTATCACCAAGTCTAATTAGAAAATGTGAGTAGGATCACCTAACTAGTAGTTTTACTTATATGTATCTCTACTACTATTAAACAAGTAAACATATTCATCGCTAAATGCACCCAACCTGACCCACACACAACATTCCCGGCCAATTACAGCCTAACGATCAGAATCACTTAATTTCATCTACCCGTCCAAACTACCCTATCGTTAGCCAACTGTCGCTTGCCAATTTTCGCTGGCGGACGAAAACAATGTCGCCCGCCTGGCCCACATCCGCGATCAGGCATGAAAATAGGAAACTCATCGCAATCAGATCCCTTAATTTGTGAGCTGCATTGCTTGTGCTCGCTCAAAACAACTACCCGATGACCCAAGTCGTATGCCTCTGCGCGCCGAATGATCCTAAGCCCCACGCCACGTGAGACGCCGACGCGGATCGGTGATGACGGAAAAAGAGGCAAGGCGAGAGGCGGCAGTGGCAGAGAGTCAGACGGCGGCCCGTCGTCGCCACCGATCTGCATTGGCCTCCGCACCCGCCGTTGCTCGCGGCCTCTCCTTACGCACAGGTCACCGCCTGCCGCTCCTTTGTTTGGCCGCCGACCAATGCACGTGGCCGCGCGCCTCCATCGGCCTCTCCTTACGCGCAGGTCGTGCGGCACCCCGGAAGAGGACCATGAAGGAGTAGGTGAAGGACATGACGGCGACGATGATAGAGACGAAGGTGACCGATCTCCAGACCCAGCAACTGCGTGAGGATGATCTTGGCGAGGCCGAACAACACCAGGCACGTCGTCCCATCCTGGCTGCAGTTTGCATCGTGGCCCTTTTAATGGCTCGAGTTGCTGGGCACCATGGACCTGCACTCTTAAGGCAAGGAAATTCTTTCGGTATGAAGACTTTTCTGGAAAAAAAATACATCTTCAAAAGCCAAAGAGGCTTAAATAGTTAAACAGCTTGTGTTTACATCATGCCCGTGGCAACTGTGATGCATAGAGAATCTTGTACTGTGCAATGCCACACACAACTACATCTCTGGGCGACTGGGCCCTACATGGACATGATCAAGACTGTGAGACCCATTTATTCTATCTAACAATAGGTATGCATGCTGCCAATGTCCATCCATACATGCCAGTAGAAGTTAATTTGATGACAAGACGGTGATGGGGGCTCTGTATCATAGCCATGGCTTCCATCTCTAAATACAGAACCACTTCCCTGCTTCAGTGCAACGATGGAACTGGTGGAATGCAAAGTCCTCTCTGAACAACCCTACGTTTTTCTTGAACTAAAACCACGACACTAATTTTGGCTCGGAGGGAGCAGTATGTATCTACATGTGCAGTAAGTGTTGATTGCTCAACGCTGACCGAACTTGGTGCAGATATAGAGAACTGCAAGTGAAAGACAACCAAATGCAAATGGCACAATGTTGACGTTCAGACCTATTGATCCCAATCTTGTCTGCACACTCACAGTATTTAGTGCTTTTCCTAAGCACAGATGCTGCAGCTCGAGGGTCTCGAAAGAGAACAACAGATGCTGCACATTCAAATAATGACAACACAAAGTAATACTAGATGATTTCTTATACATTTAACATGCTCCCAAGATGCCAGGGAGAGTACATATGATTCTAGTTTTACAGTATCAGTAGCTCTAGGTACAGTTAAAACTCAAGGTGGTAGTAGTACTGCTCCATCATTATGCAGATTACAACGCTGCAATCACAGAAAACCCTACAGGCAAAGAAACTCCAGATGAGCAGAGCTCTGTACCATATAGCCATGGCATCCATCTTTGAAGAACTAAGGAACCACTTGCAGTGCAGCAGCGATGGAAGTATGGAACTTGGAAATGCAAATGACAACGCTACTATTTCTCTATTATTAGTTCTATACTATCATCATGCGTATCGTATCTACACGTGTACGCGGTGCATCTGCATCTGTGCGCTCAGGCGTCGTCGGACCAGTCCTGCATCTGGTCGTCGGAGAAGAGCACGTCCACGACGTTGTCGATGAGCCCGTCCACGAAGGAGTTGCAGCCGAGGGTGAGCATCTGCCCGATCCGGCCGCGCGCGCTGGACACCCACGCGAACGTGGCCGCCGAGGCCACCACGGCCAGGCACAGCCCCGTCGCCTCCTCGATCTGCACCGTGTCCAGCTTCTTGAACAGCGAGTCCCCCGTCGTCGCCTCCACTGCCACCGCCGCCGCGAACGCCACCTGCACGAGTTCAACCAATTCGTTCAGTTACCGACGATGTCCATAGTCCAAACAGAGCTCAGTAACAGAGGAGGAAGGTAGAAGCGCGCGCGGACCATGGCGAGGCGGCCGGAGATGGTCTCGAAGTCCTGGCTCTTGCGGGAGCTCTCGATGTAGTCGGCCAGCGACGCGAAGAACGGCGGCGCGCCCCCGACGCCGCCCTCCTCCAGGGCCTCGCCCGGGAGCCGCTTCCTCGTCACCGCGCCGCTGCCGTCGGCGCCGTACGACCGGAGCGTGGACAGGCGGGGCTGGAGCACGATCTTGTCCCGCCTCGTCTGCTGCTTCTGCTGCGACGGGGGCGCCGCCCTCTGCGGCGCCGCCTCGCACACGATCGCTCTCGCCACCGCGGCCGCCATGGTGGACTCGAGCTCGACGGACGCTTCTCACCGGAGACTTGGACGAGCTGCCGCCGGGTTCTTGGAGTTGGAGCCCGCTCGCGAGTAAACGGCCGGTGGAATAGTGAACGATGGTGGGCTACCCCTGCCCTCTCGTCGTCCTTTTGAAAAGCCCGGCAGCGACAGCGAGCGGTGGGCGTGGACGACGTGGCCGTTCACCGTCCCGGTGAATCTGTGATGAAGGACACGGTAAAGGATGAGACGGGTGAGATTCACGGGGGGACGTCGGGTGGCGCATGTGGACGTGGTGGAGCCCCGGCCGAGGTCCCGGGCTCTTCTGCCGTCGACTTCGCGCGCGGCCGTGAATTGTGTCGCCTTCCGGCGAGTTCCGGGAATCCACGTAACCGCGGGCTTACCCGACACGCAAGCTCCGGCGGCCGTGGGCCAACGGATCGAAACGGACGTGGCGGGGTTCCCGGACACAGGTGTCGCTCTCCCGCGGTAGGATCACGGGGCCCGCCTGGTCCCTACGATGCCCATCGTACGGCAGACACTTTGCTGGTTGTATAATATTTTTAGCCTTTCACCTTTCTTTACAAAACGGCTCCTGGAAATGCAAAGCGGTTATCGGGATGTAAATGTCCAAATTCTGGAAAAAATAAATAGACATGTCTCCATTTCTAGAGATATAAAAAAATAGGCGTGTCTTCTGTTCGTGCCCCATCGGGTGTTTAGCAAATTTCATGATGAAAAAGAAAAATATGATGGTCTATGCAAAAAATATACTAGTACTTCTAAATGAGTAAAAGCCTAAAACTATTAGAGGTATGCCAGTTTAGTTCTATAACTTAAAAACTGTAGTTTTGAGTCTCAAACTCTGTAAGTTTGTTCATCTCAGGTCCTAAACTTGATTGACCAGCATTGACCCGTCGGCGTGTCGTTTGGATATGCTTTGGATTGTTGTCACCTAGACCCAATGGATCCACTAGGTTCATTTATGAAAGGTAAATATGCAAGAAAATCCCTAGAGCATTGTCCCGCCAGATTCTCATGCCCTCGTCTTCTCCCACGCATAAAATCAGACCTGGCCAAACCGGTCAGCCCGGCCCGTGCTAATCGTGCCTGGCACGGCACGGCCCACCATTGTACGTTTAATGTCGGGCCGTGTCGGGCCGGCCCACGTGCGCCGCTCCTTGGCCCAGACACGGCTTGATTATTAAACGGGTCGGCCCGTGGCACGTTTAGCACGCCGGGCCACCTGTTTTTTCAGCCTATTGGGCTATATTTTAGGCCTATTGTGCTGTAATTTACGCCATATGTATATAAAAATTTCTAAAATAATAGTAATATACGGGTCGTGCCGTACCGGCCCGCGTGCCCCGCCTCTAGGCCCAGGCATGGCCGAAGCGTGATGCGTGCCAGGCACCGACCGTTTAGCCCGTGTCGTGCCTGGCCCATGGCGGGCCGTGGCGGCGTGCTCATGGGCCGGCCTGATTGGCCCAACCCGTTTGGGCAGCTATACATAGAATGCTCATAGGCAACCGTACGAATGCCATCAGTGGCAATGATGGCTTGAGCTCCATCAAGGAGAGTAGACTGGTCATCTTAGCCTCACCCCAAGTAGCAGAGCGACACATCGCACAACGTACAATTGATACCCACCTGTGGCTGCTCTTGGGTTGCGTCACTCTCGCCAACCTTTGCGCTCAGTGCCGTAGCCAGAATAGCAGCACGCCCCGGGCCATCCACGTTGATACATTATTTACTGTAGCTACAGTGCGCGACTGTAGCTACAGTCAACGAACTTTTCACCTCCACGCCCCAGCACTAGTAGAAAAAGGGCCTATTGTCCCGGTTGGTAAGAGCCTTTAGTCCCGGTTGGTGAATCGGGACTAAAGGGTCAGATTAATGCCTCCTCTTTTAGTCCCGGGCTCAATCCGTAATCAGGACTAAAGGCCGCGGCCACATGGAGCTTTACCAACCGGGACTAATGGAAATTTTATGATTTTCTTTTTGAATTTTTTTTTTTGAATTTTATTTGAATAATTTTTTATTTTCAAATTTCTGAATTATTTTAACCCCTAATCTCTAATTAGCACCCCTCATCACTGCTCAATTTATACTCTTCTCTAATCACCCTCATCATTCCAAATCACCTAACTTCCTGAACGGTCACCCATCCTCCCACTCACCCACCGAGCACGCTTAACTTTCGTGTTCTATTCTCCCTTGTTTCCAAGTCTGCACTTGTTGTTTTCCGACAATAGTAAGATGTCAATCCTATTAACCCTCGTGAATTTTGCACGAGCATTAATTGACACATTTCACTGTTTGAGTTTCAAACTATTGTTTTCAAAAACAATAATTATTTAGAAAACAATAGTTATTTTGAATAATTAGTCTCGACCATGGTTTGACCATAGTTTGACCACAGTTTGACTACAGTTTGACCAGATTTGACCAAAATTCAAAATAACTGAACAAATTAGTTAGTAACACTAATATTCTAGAATAATTAGTTTGACCATGGTTTGACCATAGTTTGACCAATGTTTGCCCATAGTTTGACCATAGTTTGACCAGATTTGACCAAAATTCAAAATAACTGAACAAATTATTTAGTAACACTAATATTCTAGAATAATTAGTTTGACCATGGTTTGACCATTGTTTGACCACATTTTGAAATTTTTTCGATTTTTTCCACTCTAGATATTAAAAGCCCCGTAACTTTTTTTCTGTAAGGTTTTTGAGGATTTTGAAAATGTTTAACGGGGTTCCCCGTTAAATTTGGATGTAACTTTTCGAGTGGATGATTTTTCATATAAAAAACTTTTTCATCCGAGTTAGTATGCAAAAGTTATGCCCATATTTACAAATTCCAGAGAGATTTTGCAAATAAAGTCGAAATTCACATTTGCAAATTTTCCCAACAACTAGACCACATATCACATGGGAAACTTATTTTCTTTTATTTTTTTGACATTTCCATCATTTTGTTTTATTTTTTTTAAATTGAAAAGGCGATCCACAGGGGGGGGGGGTAGAGTTTGAAAATGGGACCTTTAGTACCGGTTCGTGGCACGAACCGGGACTAAAGGTCTCAACCCCATTAGTCCCGGTTCGTGCCTCAAACCGGGACTAAAGTTCTACTCTTTAGTCTCGGTTTGAGGCATGAACCGGGACTAATGGGCATTGCACCCTTTAGTCCCGGTTTGAGGCACAAACCGGGACTAAAGGGCACAGGTGAACCGGGACTAATGCCTTAGCCGCACGAACCGGGATAAATGCTCACATTAGTCCCGGTTCTGGATTGAACCGGGACTAATGGGCTAAACTGGCCTGGACGAAAGCCCTGCTTTCTACTAGTGCAGGCCACCGCCCTGGTAGCCCTGGGCTTGGCTACGCCCCTGTTTGAGAGAGAGAGAGAGAGAGAGAGAGAGAGAGAGAGAGAGAGAGAGAGAGAGAGAGAGAGATAGGCTTGGGGTCTATCGACGGTCAAACCGAGGGAGAGGGGTGTCCATATATAAAGGGCTCATTTCAAAAAGTGCACCATAGATGCAAAGCATGCAAGGTTAGGATATAAATGAATAAACTTACATAGTTTTGGAACCCAAAATTGTTGTTTCAAAGTTATAGGACTAAATTGACACACCTTCAATAGTCTTAGAATCCAAAACTGTAGTTTTAAAGTTACTCCCTCCGTCCGGAAATACTTGTTCTAGAAATGGTTGTATCTAGACTTATTTTAGTTATAGATACATCCATTTTCAACCATTTCTGAGACAAGTATTTTCGGACGGAGGGAGTATAAGATTATAAACTAGCACACCTCCAATAATTTTAAGATGCAAAACTGCAGTTTTAAAGTTATAGGACTAAACAATTTTTTTTTGCTCGGGAGTTATAGGACTAAACTATTTAATAGTTTTAAAACTTATGATGCATTTTACTCTACTTAAAAAACAGTGAAGCACCACGTCTTTGATGAGACATCGAGTGCTCAAATATGTTGTTTAGATTTTTGGTATGTTCATCTCCAGTCAATAGTCTGTACTTCCTAGCGCCTTTATAAATTTTCGGTCTTTCTGTGAGTGGTAATCGGTAGGCCGCAAGCGCTGTCGTTTCATGGTGATGGATAGGGCCGTGGCTCTTCTCCAGGAGTTGCTGATCGGACATCCCCATGCTCTGGTTGCCCTCTGATGTCGCGTTTCATGGGCATGGGCAAGGGCCAAGCTTTGTCAGCAACCTGCGAAAAATGCAGCACACATTCCCGAACCGTATGTTTGCGAGGTGATGTCTCATTTTCGAGAAGTTTTTGCGAGGGCGACGGCTCCTGGCTCCCCCATACGGGTAATCTACAACTGTTGGCTAGGAAGGAGAGTTCGTACTGCTACTGCTGGGCTATCACCATCTCGAGGCGAACAAAAGAACAGATAGTACAATGCTGTCGCTGTATATCTTACGTATGATCAGCTTGCAGCCTCTCGGCAGATCAATTCGATCCAACCGTCTATTGACATCGCTTCACTGAGCACGCAATTTGATACGTACTGGAGAACATTCCGGAGCAGACGATGATTGGAAAACACGCTCAGCAGAACAAGTTCATCAAGTTACCCTGCTTTATTAGCCTTGCAGCGTGCAAGCAGCGACAGAACAGAGCAAACTAGCTCGATCAGGAATTGATAATGTTATTACGTGCCCAGTACTATTCGTGCTTGGTCAGGGGTGTGCCTAGTATATCTCATGTCCTTATCTGAACTAACAATGTTTGGATTGTGTTACTTAAGTTTAACATAATTGTAAAATTCAGGCATATTCCTCTAGTTCATCGATAGAGAAAGCAAAAAAAAAATGTTTATTATTCAACAAAAAGGATTAACTACTTAATTTCAGTAAAGAACACCAAGCATTACATGGAATTAGTCATACAGAAACAAACTTCATGACATAATGAACTAAACATGAAATGTTTATTTTGCCTCAAAGAAGCTTAACAAAATAGTACAACCGACAATGGCACCTAATGGACACAGAATATCTTATTCCCTTGACTAAAGATGTCCTCCGAATCATGCATCAATATCATCATCATTCCCGCGAGAAGACTCTGGTGGTGCATTGACCCACTCTTCACGTCCCATGTTATATTGGCCTACATCATTACTATTGCACCCCAAGTAAGAATTCATCCCTTGGATTTCATTGTAGAGCGCCTGGTCCAAAGGAGCATAAGGAGAGATATCATTGCCACCGGATGAGAAGAACCGTGGGGATGCCTCCGAAATGTTCTCAACGATTGAGTTAGGGATTGTCTTGTTTTGTGATGGCTCCTTTGTCTTGTAAGGACTTGCATATTCTTGAAGTTGTGGATGAGGTGGTGAAGGTAAACCATGTACCTGGTCAAGATCCAGTTGTAGAAGGGATGCCAACAGGGGAGTCGGAGGTGGTGGTGTGGACTGAAATAGTTGTGGTACCTGCATAGGAAAAAGGTGGTTCCATTTTGTGGTTAGCACTTGCATAGTTCTAAAGGTGTGGACAAAGTGGTGGAGGAAATCTTATACCCGATGAGGAATTGGTTGCTTAAGGGATCTCAACTGGGGAGCCAGAGGTGATGGTTGGGTCTGGAACATCTGTGGTACCTGCATATGAAAAGATCGTCCCATAGTGTGTTGTGGTGTTGGTGGTAGTGGAACTGGAGGCAACACTTGAGGTGAAAAACGGCGAGATGACGATGGTTGCAATGATGCTTGATGAGTCTTCGAGTGATCCTGTGACGGACCTCTTGGCAGCAACTGGATTTGTTGCATGTTTTGACCACCAGTCCTTATTTTATGGCCATGATGTAGTGGAGGCATACGGTGTCTAATGTGCTCCTTGATTCGCAAGAGGTCATTGAAGAGTCTGTTGAGATCTCCAAGACTGAGATCTTTTTCCCTCGAAAAGATATTATTTGCCGCCATCCCTGGGTTTTCAGCTTGTATCTTCTTGATATGCTGGAGGGAGAGGTTTGCTCTCTTCTCTAGCACTGTATTCTCCATGTCCAACCTAGCCACCTTGCTCTGCAGCGATGCAATCCTAGCTTTTCCCGCCTTGTCGACGAGTGGCTCGATAAGTGGATCCCTTGACAAGAAAGCATCAATAATAGGGTTCACCGATGGCGTCCCAAAGGCATGCATCTTTCCTGATTCACTCTCTGTGACAACAACAACCTTCACGCCAGTGAGGGCGGAGAGGTTACTGGCGCTTTTAAACAAACCAGCACGTCGTTTGGAGAAGGTGACACTGCGCTGTTTGTCGTCCTCGATGGGACAGACACCCAAACGGATCTCCCTCCTCGGCATACTCAAAACGACAATTGGAGTACTTATTACGACAGATGGCAAGCTACAAGGATCTAACAAAAGATAGATGTATATTTACTGTTATTGTTGGCTAACTTTAGGTTACTGGGAGATAGGAGAGGATGAGCTCCCCTTATATAGAAGGAAAGGCTTGCAAGCATAAACCTCATCTCGAGAAAATATGACTATGTTCTATGCAAGTCGCTGATTACATCCCTATCCATACATTCAAATTAACTAGGATCAAAATTGGCAAGCCATTAATTAGCACTAAAATGCGCATTAACAAATGCCAAACTTATGGACGCCATTAATTGTTGCTCAAACATATCTTATGCGATTACATTAATTTACATCCTTATCTAGGATCATTATTAATTGTTATGTGCGTTCATCCACATCCAACAAACTTTTCTTAAATGCACGTCATAGTGTTTATCCAATTCTTTTGGTTATTATTTACAAGTACATCTACAGTACGAGTTAGGGATTTGGTGTAGGAAATCATAGCCATCTAATCTAATATGGCGGTTTGAGAATTGAGTTAATATCTTGAAATTATATCTTAAGAGGCAGGAATACATTTAGTCTCACAAACATATCAGACAATTACTGGTTAGGACATGTCTTTTTAGTATGCATAATTGCAAAACAATACTGTAATCTTGTGGGAGGCGGTCTTGTTTGTCTCTATCTATATGAAATATTAATCTAGAAATTTTGAATACAACATTTTACCTGTTATGTCAATTGCATGATATTTGGTAAAACAAAAATCTTATGTGTGTCCCGACAACCTTAAGAGTATATTTTGTTTTCTTCTAAACAAGATAATGGCTTCTAAATTCAATGGGGTCTAAGAGAGGGCGTGCATTCCGGAAATCAAACGACCCAGTGGAATTGGGACAAACTCCACATACTATACATGTCAGAATATTAACTATGCTACATAGCGTAGCATCTTAATTTTGTGCACTAGATGCATTGTAATGCCATCCATCCTCTCATAACGAGACCCATATCCCCATCGAAACAATAAAATGACATGCTGGTAGTGGCCATAGGAGCCACTGCACCATGGTCCAGAAAGTTGTCTCAACAATAAATTGTGATAAAGATATTTCATTTTGATTATTAATAAACATAAGATAATAAAATTTACATTAACAGTTTCATTTTTACAATTATTAACAATGTGCTATGTTCAAAGAAAAAAATAAAGGGGAGTTTTCGACTTGTTATACCTTATTTCAGGAAACACGATGAAATAGATAGTTTGGAAGGTGCGTCGCCGTCATCACCCCTCCCTTGCCGGAGATGGGCAAACTTTGTTGTAGTAGATACTTCAGAAGTCGTTGTGTTAAGGCCCCAAAGGACCAGCACATCAAACAACAACCGTTGTCGATAAAGAGTAGCGTAGATTGAAAGGATCCAACCTGAAGACACCCGAACATAGACGAACGACGACCAGATCCGAGCAGATCCATCAATGATAGATCCACCAAACATACCCCCACACTCCCACCGAAGATGCTGGATGCACCACCAGGACATGGCCTAGGCGGGGAGAACCATATTCCATCTTCAGGGAGCCACAACCGTCTCACCTTCCCGAGCAGGACACAAAACCCTAACAAAACTCAAAAAACATCTAAAAACGGAGTCCTCCCGTTGACAAGGGCCGGGATGCACCACACCTCCATGGCCCTAAGGACGAGACAAGGCGGAGCAGCGGCGATGCCAGCGGGAGGCAAAGGAACCCTAAGTTTTGTTGGGACATGAGGCGGCCCATGAGATAAGGAACCCTAAGGGCATCTCCAACGAAAACCCGCAAATTTCCTCTCGCATCCTTTTGCGGACCGCGGGGAGGGGGGGGGGGGGGGTAGTCCACAGGCACGGATGCGGGAGGACGCTATCCAACCATAGCCACATACATCTGGCCTTCTGGTTTTTTTCCTAGTCCGCACGATCAAGTAGCCGCATGCAAAGGGTACAGACAATCATAGCCCCATGCATCACAAGTTCAAATTTTAAAAAGTTCAAATATTACATCCCAACATTGTTGTCCTCTTTCACCGCCCACTAATACTTAATCAGATCTTCCTTCAGTTGCTCATGAGTTGGTCGATGCCGAAGTTGTTGATGCATTTGAATAAACTCCTCAAATGTGGCTGGATTGTGGTCCAGAAGTTGGATAGGATCACCCATGTTCTCAAATTTCAGAGTGGCGGCAGCATCGTCACCCTCATTCACGACGTTCACGTTGTGCATGATCACACAACATGTCATCACCTCCACAAGGTCTCTGGATCCCATTGTTTTGTAGGTCCACGAACAACTACAAAACGGGACTGGAGAACTCCAAATGCCCTCTTGACATCCTTTCTAGCTGCTTCTCTTGTCTTTGGGCAAAGTGAGCCTTTTTATGGCCAACTTGGTTTGAGATGGTGTTGACAAAGGTAGCCCATGGAGGATATATACCATCAACCAAATAGTAGCCCATGTTGTACTCAAGTCCATTGACAGTATAGTGGCAAGGAGGAGCTTTTCCTTTAGCCAGCCTCGCAAAAAACGATGATCGTTGCAGCACATTGATGTCATTGTGGGACCCGGGCATGCCAAAGAAAGCGTGCCAAATTCAAAGATCCTGTTATGCAACTGCTTGAAGAATGATGGTGGGCTTCTTAACATGAGCCTGATATTGCCCTTGTAAAGCCTTCGGGCAATTCTTCCATTTCCAATGCATGCAGTCAAGAGATCCAAGCAAACCAGGCCACCCTCTTGCTTCTGAGATTTTCAGGAGCCTCTCGGTGTCTGCCATAGTTGGTTCCCTCAGGTACCGAGGTCCGAACACCTTGACCATGACAGTTGCAAACCTGACCATGGCATCTCTGCATGTGCTCTCAGACATCCATAGGTACGCGTCCCACGAATCAGCGGTCGTGCCATATGCAAGCATCCGGAGTGCTGTCGTGCACTTTTGGTAACCAGAGAAGCCAATCGTTCCTACATCGTTATTCTTCAGGATGAAGTAGTCATTGTAGGACCGGACACTGTGGTACAAACAATCGAAGGCAGTCTTGCGCATCCGAAACGCATGCAAAAATGGTTAGCGAATAGTGCATCGGGGGCAAAGTAGTCAGCCATCAGTGTCAAATGCCCGCACGCCCTGTTGCAGTTGAGCACTCGATGACCCTTGATCGAGCCATTGAAATTGAGAACATGCTCCTCCACATGCTCCGCGTCTTCAAGGACTGCCTGCATCATCGTCATCTCATTGGAGTACTCCTGCTCGTCCGATGAGCCATCGAACGAGTCAACATACTGCTCGTATATGTATTCCAAATCAGAATCCATTGCTACAAAGAAGAAGGGACTGAAGGAAATATGCCCTAGAGGCAATAATAAAGTTGTTATTTATATTTCCTTATATCATGATAAATGTTTATTATTCATGCTAGAATTGTATTAACCGGAAACTTAGTACATGTGTGAATACATAGAAAACAGAGTCACTAGTATGCCTCTACTTGACTAGCTCGTTGAATCAAAGATGGTTAAGTTTCCTAGCCATAGACATGAGTTGTCATTTGATTAACGAGATCACATCATTAGAGAATGATGTGATTGACTTGACCCATTCCGTTAGCTTAGCACTTGATCGTTTAGTATATTGCTATTGCTTTCCTCACGACTTATATATGTTCCTATGACTATGAGATTATGCAACTCCCGAATACCAGAGGAACACTTTGTGTGCTACCAAACATCACAACGTAACTGGGTGATTATAAAGGTGCTCTACGGGTGTCTCCGATGGTACTTGTTGAGTTGGCATAGATCGAGATTAGGATGTGTCACTCCGATTGTCGGAGAGGTATCTCTGGGCCCTCTCGGTAATGCACATCACTATAAGCCTTGCAAGCAATGTGACTAATGAGTTAGTTGCAGGATGATGCATTACAGAACGAGTAAAGAGACTTGCTGGTAACGAGATTGAACTAGGTATTCAGATACCGATGATCAAATCTCGGGCAAGTAACATACCGATTACAAAGGGAACAACGTATGTTGTTATGCGGTTTGACCGAGAAAGATCTTCGTAGAATATGTAGGAACCAATATGAGCATCCAGGTTCCGCTATTGGTTATTGACCGGAGATGAGTCTCGGTCATGTCTACATAGTTCTCGAACCCGTAGGGTCTGTGCTACCTCTTGAGCATGCGTTGGTTTTCCCTTGAAGAGGAAAGGGTGATGCAGCAAAGTAACATAAGTATTTCCCTCAGTTTTTGAGAACCAAGGTATCAATCAAATAGGAGGTTACACACAAGTCGCCTTGTACCTACACAAACAAATAAGAACCTTGCAACCAACGCAATAAAGGGGTTGTCAATCCCTTCACGGCCACTTGCAAAAGTGAGATCTGATAGAGATAATAAGATAAATATTTTTTGTATTTTTATGATATAGATTGGAAAGTAAAGATTGCAAAATAAACGATGGCAGAAATAGTAAATTTATAGGAAAATAATATGGTAGAAGATAGACCCGGGGCCATAGGTTTCACTAGTGGATTCTCTCAAGATAGCATAATTTACGGTGGGTGAACAAATTACTGTCGAGCAATTGATAGAAAAGCGCATAGTTATGAGAATATCTAGGCATGATCATGTATATAGGCATCATGTCCGCGACAAGTAGATCGAAACGATTTTGCATCTACTACTATTACTCTACACATAGACCGTTATCCAGCATGCATCTAGAGTATTAAATTCATAAGAACAGAGTAACACATTAGGCAAGATGACATGATGTAGAGGGATAAACTCAAGCAATATGATATAAACCCCATCTTTTATCCTCGATGGTAACAATACAATACGTACCTTGCTGCCCCTACTGTCACTGGGAAAGGACACCCCAAGATTGAACCCAAAGCTAAGCACTTCTCCCATTGCAAGAAAGATCAATCTAGTAGGCCAAACTAAACCAATAATTCACAGAGACTTGCAAAGATAACAAACCATACATATAAGAATTCATAGAAAAACCAAATATTGTTCATAGATAATCTTGATCATAAACCCACAATTCATCAGATCTCGACAAACACACCGCAAAAAGAATTACATCGAATAGATCTCCAAGTGAATCGAGGAGAACTTTGTATTGAGATCCAAAGATAGAGAAGAATCCATCTAGCTAATAACTATGGACCCGAAGGTCTGTGATAAACTACTCACACATCATCGGAGAGGCTATGGTGTTGATGTAGAAGCCCTCCGTGATCGATTCCCCCTCCGGCGGAGCGCCGGAAAAGGCCCCAAGATGGGATCTCACGGGTAGAGAAGGTTGCGGCAGTGGAAATAGGGTTTCGTGGTGCTCTCGGATGTTTTCAGGATATATGAGTACATATAGGCGAAGGAAGTAGGTTGGTGGAGCTACGAGGGGCCCACGAGGGTGGAGGGCGCGCCTACCCCCCTGGGCGTGCCTTCATGCCTCATGGCTTCCTTGTTCCTTCCTTGACGTCCATTCCAAGTCTCCTGGGTTGTGTTTGTTCCAAAAATAACTCTCCCAAAGGTTTCATTCCGTTTGGACTCCATTTGATATTCCTTTTCTGCAAAACACTGAAATAGGCAAAAAACAACAATTTGCATTGGGCCTCCGGTTAATAAGTTAGTCCCAAAAATAATATAAAAGTGCACAATAAAGCCCATTAAACATCCAAAACAGATAATATAATAGCATGGAACAATCAAAAATCATAGATACGTTGTAGACGCATCAGTCCGCATGCTTAATGTTCGGTGACGATCAGTATTACGAGTTTATGTGTTTTGATGTACCAAAGGTAGTTCGGAGTCCTGGATATGATCACGCATATGACGAGGAGTCTCTATATGGTCGAGACATAAAGATCGATATATTGGATGACTATATTTGGACGTCGGAATAGCTCCGGGTGATTTCGGGCATATACCGGAGCACTGGGAGGTTACCGGAACTCCCCGGGAGGTATATGGGCCTTATTGGGCCATAGTGGGAGAGAAGAGAGGGAGTCCTAGGAGGGGGCACCCCCCCAAGCCCAATCCGAATTGGGTGGGGGGCCGGCCCCCCTTTTCTTCCCCCTCTCTCCCCCTTCCTTCCACTCCTAGTCCAACTAGGGAAGGGGGGGGAGGGAATCATACTCCCGGTGGGAGTAGGACTACCCATGGGGCGCGTCGTAGGAGGGCCGGCCCTCCCCCTCCTCCACTCCTTTATATACGGGGGAGGGGGGTGATGCATAGAAATGAGAGGGGAGAGTGTTGTCTATGTACCCTCGTAGACCGTAAGTGGAAGCGTTATAACAACGCAATTGATGTAGTCGCACGTCTTCACGATCGATCGATCCTAGTACCGAACGTATGACACCTCCATGATCTGCACACGTTCAGCTCGGTGACGTCCCATGAACTCATGATCGAGTAAAGTGTCGAGGGAGAGCTTCGTCAGCACGACGGTGTGATGACGGTGATGATGAAGCTACCGGCGTAGGGCTTCGCCTAAGCACTACGATGATATGACCGAGGTGGATTATGGTGGAGGGGGGCACCGCACACGGCTAAGAGATCAATGATCAACTTGTGTCTATGGGGATCTTGTGCGTGTGTAGGATTTTTTTGAAATTACTATGTTCCCCAACAGGGACAACTATTTTCAGCTCTGGTGATTCATCGAATAGTTGTCGAGCACGTTAGAGGATGGTACCTGGCGGGGCGGTCGAAGGACAGGGGGTTGAACGAAGATGGATGAGAAGCGACGGGGAGCCCTGCTGGTTCGCCGGAGGTGACGAAGATGCATGTTTCTAGCAGGGGTGTGGCGTAGGCGGGGTGGTGGAGTGGCGACGACGGCAAGAGAGAAAGAAGGAAGAAGAGAAAATAGGAAGGATAGAGTCGTGGGGTCGGGGAAGGGTTTTGGGTGTGCCTGGGGTGTCGGATTCGTACTTTTCGCGTGTCCGGACTCTGATACCTCTTGAGCATGAGTTTGTTTTTCCCTTGAAGAGGAAAGGGTGATTGTCGGTGTCAAAACCGGCGGATCTCGGGTAGGGGGTCCCAAACTGCGCGTCTAAGGCTAATGGTAACAGGAAGCCGGGGACACGATGTTTACCCAGGTTCGGGCCCTCTCGATGGAGGTAATACCCTACTTCCTGCTTGATTGATCTTGATGATATGAGTATTACAAGAGTTGATCTACCACGAGATCGTAGAGGCTAAACCCTAGAAGCTAGCATATGATTATGATCGTTGTCGTCCTACGGACTAAACCCTCCGGTTTATATAGACACCGCAGGGGGCTAGGGTTACACAGAGTCGGTTACAGAGAAGGAGATCTACATATCTGAATTGCCAAGCTTGCCTTCCACGCAAAGGAGAGTCCCACCCGGACACGGGACGAAGTCTTCAATCTTGTATCTTCATAGTCCAATAGTCCGGCCAAAGTATATAGTCCGACTGTCCGAGGACCCCCTAATCCCGGACTCCTCAAGAGCCCCGAACCAGGCTTCAATGACGATGAGTCCGGCGCGCAGATTGTCTTCGGCATTGCAAGGCGGGTTCCTTCTCCGAATACTCCATAGAAGATTTTGAACATAAGGATCGTGTCCGGCTCTGCAAAACAAATTCCACATACCACCGTAGAGAGCACAATATTCCACAAACCTAATCTGCTGACAACTTTTCATTAGCATGACATCACGCCACGGCCCGGTCATTATTCGAACCGTTTTTCTTAACCAGCTACTGCACATATTGCGAGGCGGTTTCCTTGGCATGTCTTGTCGAAGCAGAGATCGTGTCCCCTTATCATGGGATTCTCATTAATACGGGTGTGGGTAACCCAACCACGCCATCAATCATGGCACTTGGGGAATAAGCGATTTTAACGGGCAAGTGGGGGCGCACAGTTTCTACCGCCTTTATAAAGAGATAGGGATTCCCCTTTTTCACCCACGCCTTCTTCTTCCTTCGCTCATCCATTCTCACATGCTCGAGCTCCAGTGCCCAAGTTCTCACCTTCTCCGTAAAGACATTCCAAACATGTCCGGAGCGGGAGGCAAGTGGATGGCCTCATCCATTATGGAGGAGGACATCACGAAGCTCCGGGAGTCCGGATACTTGGCCGCAGAAATCGAGCACCGGCTCCTGGATGCATGGCAGATTGTCCCTACTCCGGAACCCCACGAGAGGGTTGTGTTTCTTGCCCACTTCGTCCGCGGACTGGGATACCTCTCCACCCATTTGTTCGCGGGCTCATGTTTTACTATGGGCTAGATTTCCATGATCTGGCCCCCAATTTTATCCTCAACATCTCGGCGTTTATCATCGTGTGCGACGCCTTCCTCCGCATCAAGCCCCACTTTGGCCCGTGGCTGAAGATCTTCAACGTGAAGCCGAAGATAGTGGTCCGCCAGCAAGCAGAGTGCGGAGGCGCCATGGTGGGCAAGATGCCCAACGTCCCCTGGCTCGAAGGATCCTATGTGGAGATCGTGAAGGGGTGGCAATTGGGGTGGTTCTATATCACCGAGCCGCGCGACTCCAACTGGGCGGCGGCCCCCGAATTTTGATCCGACATCCCCATGCGGCTTACCTCCTGGAAAAGGAAGGGTTTAGCCTAGAGTGAGCCAGCGGAGCTGACCGGACTCCAGAACTGTGTCAAGAATATGATAAGCAAGAAAATCAAGCTTGTCAACTTGGTCCAGGTCATGCTCTTCCGCCGGATCCTCCTGTGTCAAAGACGGGCATTCAATATGTGGGAGTTCGACCCGGCCAAACACCAGATGCTGCGAGAGCTCTTTGACACGACGCACAAAGACGTCTGGAAGGTGCTGTTCAAGGCCGCCGAGGTGCCTCCTCCCCTTACAGAGGATCGCGGACTCAGCGCAAAGCGCCGCGCCAATTCGGTAAGCTATCTGTATTTCACAAGATGCGCTTTTCCCAGTATGTTCGTGGGAGGAATCTAAGCCTCCATGTCGATTTAACAGGACTGGGTAGCGACAGCGGAGCGGATCGATTGTCCAGCTCCACTACATGAAGATCCAACAACAGCTCTCTTAATGGAGATGCTGTTTCCGGCACCCTATGAGGTGCCGGAGAAGAAGGCCAAGAAGAAGGCCACGGGGACCAGGAAAGGTCTCCCGCGCAAGGTGGTGTCGGACTCATCGTCCGAAGACACCGAGGCACACTCCTCCAACAAAAACGAGGAGGATGAAGAGGAAAACCCTCCCCCCCCCCAAACCGAGGGGGATAAGAAAAGGAAGGCCGCCCCGTCTGGGGAGGCTGAATGGTCCAAGAAGGGAAGGACCCTCCCTCCGGACCACTCCACGACTGCCGCCTACAGCGACGAGGAGTGGCTACCCAGGGACAAGCCCCTGGAGAAGTCGTAAGTATCCGGATACCATAATGGTTCCGGCATGTTTTGCTTTATTGCTTCTTATCATGGTAAATATGATCGTGCAGTCCGTACAAAGCCCGCATCGACTTATCCTCCTCGGAGGGGTCTTTGAGCGCGTCGGTGATGAACAACGATTCGCTCCCGATGGCCACCAACCCCCGGCCCGCGGACGACACCAAGGTGTTGTCTCAGAGGATACCGGGCCAAGGGGACAATTCTGGAGGCGCACCAGGGCGAAATCCCCGACGCGGAGCACAGGGGGGGGGGGGGGAAGACCCCCATGGATTCTGATGAGGGGGGCCGCAGCAAGTTTGGCCCCCAGCTAGATAGTGCGCCGGAACCTCCTGTGGTTCGGGATTCAGGCAGGCAGCCCCTCACTAAGGGGGCGACCCGTCTGTGCCGATGACCTCTGTCCATCCAGAAGCATCGGACAACTTGCTGGAAGCGCTTCAGGCGCTTCCATTGATGAAGAACACCGTACTCTTATGAGTAGGGTGATTGCGAAGGTTCAGTCCGCCAAAAGCGGATTGACCGAAGCCTGCGCCAGCCTCCTAACAGGCTTTGAGGTAAGTAATTAAATTATTGGAGAATATCCCAACATAGACAGTAGCCCCTGATGCTCTGTTTGGTGTTCGGAAAGAAAAGCCAAACAGAGGATCAAATAACATCTACGGGAGTCTAATCATATTATGTCTATGTGAATAAGCAAAGGCCGTCATTGCCGCCACCAGATCATGGAGGTCTCCGAACTGAAGCGGGACCTGGGGCGGACCGAGGAAGAGCTCGGCCTCGTGAAGAGGAAGCTCGAGGAGAACAAAGGTAAGTGATACCCCGTCTGTATGTCATATAAAGGAAGAATTGTTGATGCTAAGAGAAGCATCATGAATTTAATAGGGGCCACGACCGAAGTGGCGGTCCTTAAGAAGACGTTGTCCTAGGCCGAAGACAAGGTGGCCAAGGAGCGCACCGAGCGCGAGAAACAAGAGGCTCGGGTTGATGAGGTCCAGCAAGAGCTCCAGGACGTCGTCAAAAAATTCGAGTCCTTGGAGCGTGACTCCAAGACGCAAGAGTTCGAGCTTGGGAAGGCCCGCCAGAGTGCACATGATGCCAAAGCTGAAGCCCAAAAGGCCCTCCAAGAGGTTCAAGCGGCCAAGAAGATTGCAGCAGGTAAGACATTCAATATGCAGAGCAAGCATGTGAAGGAGAATTTCTTTTTACTTACCCGGATTTGGAGCTCTCCAGGAGCATTCGCAGATCTGCCGCGCAACATTTCTGATGCCGCAGAGTTCTACCAAGCTGAGGAAGGGAGCTCGACGGAGAAGTTGTTCTGTTCCTAGTATATTGGGGTCGAACACCCGATTCCCTTGAGCGACCAGTTGAAGCAACTGGTCGAACTTCACAAGGCGGCCGAACTGGCCATGAAGAACCTCATACTCCAGCTGTGGCCTGGCGAGCCCCTGCCCAGCAGCTACTTCGGCCTTGTAAAGCAGATGGTAAATGCCTGTCCGCGGCTTGAAGTCATTAAGCGGTCCGTCTGCATTGAAGGTGCGCGTAGGGCCTTGGCCCGTGCGAAAGTGCACTGGGCGAAGATGGATGCCGAGAAGCTGGTGACGGAGGGGCCGCCGAAGGGCAAGGAGCATCGCCACCCCGAACAGTACTATGACAATGTCCTGAAGGGTGCCCGCCTTGTGGAGGATGAATGTGCTAAGGATGTAATATTTGAATGAATGTACTCATGTCATGCTGTAATATGAAAACGAGTTCATATGCGCTATATAACGCTTGTTGATTTAAAATATTACCTTCTGTGCGGCCGTTTATAAAATCTTGAGAGTTGGCCAGTCGTCGGCTTCTACCCCCATGTAACTAGTACTGGGGTGTTCGGGATAAATATATACACTCTTTATCCGAATTTTTGGTCCTTTTAAGGAGGTGTTTAGCGCAACGAACAAGGCAATCGGACTATACAGCTTTATCACTCTCACTTAGCCATAGAAGTCTACAATTTTAAATTTTGGCGAAGCCCCTAGTATTCGGAAGACCGAACTTGGGGCGCTATGCATGCCTAAATCGGACAAGGCCTATTCCTCGCCCGAAGCGGAAAAAATCTTTAAGGATTTGAGACCTCTTGAACAGCGACCAGCTCTCGCCTCATCATGACAGTCAGTTTTCGGCTTTGTCTACTGAGGTGCTCGTCCGAAAGAACCTCGACACAATCGCAATAGTTCTCCCTGTGCTACCTTAGCCGATATAGCAGAACGTAAGGTACCAAAACATGGGAGCCGGGCAAACCCAACTATTGACCCAAGACATGATTCAGAGTTGATGCATATAATGCTATAAGTTCGGGGTGCCGCACTGTCGAAAGTGTTCGGACTTTTCTTGCCGTGTTATGGGGTACACTAAAGCCCCTGGCGAGCCGGACGTACCAAAATGTATGGGTGCAATTTGTAATAAATAAGCAGTAAAGGAAAAAGATAAAGAAATGTAATAGTAAGCTGACGCTATACATTACTTTCCCTTGTTATTTAAATAATACATCAAAGAGTATATATACAAGTAGTGCGATAAGCAAAATAGGACTATTTGACATGTCCTGGCCAAGGGTAAGCTGCATGTGGGTATGTAAAACAGGTATTACGATCGTTATCAGAGACCACCTGGGGATTCCTTTGTACGCCAAAGCTTCTTGTCTCCTTGGTGTGTCTGTCCCGCTATGGGTCCGATAGTCAGGCTCTCCCGGAGATAGGGACCTGAAAAGAAAAAAGGTGTGAAGGTACACGGATCCTGGGGCGATTGAGCCACATTGAGGACCATGTCATAGCCGTGCCTCCGCCCTATGCCCATGGTATTTTGAGTGCGTAATTATGTACGCGCGACACAAATGCTGCCTGAATGGGGCTAGGGCGGAGGCCGGACTGCTAGTCATGCTCTTGGCGTGCCTGGCGATCCTGTTGCAGGGTACTCCGGACTCGCTTGACGGTGTTCGGGGTTGTTGTCGCCGGATTGGTGGTTTGCCGGATAAGGCTGATTTGTACTTCTGCCGTGAGGGCTGCAGTGTGCTCTTCTGTACGGAGAGAGCGGTCTGTGTTTCCATTGACTGTTATAACCCCACGAGGTCCTGGCATCTTGAGCTTGAGGTATGCATAGTGTGGTACCGCATTGAATCGAGCGAATGCGGTTTGTCCAAGCAGTGCATGATAGCTACTACGGAAAGGGACGATATCAAAGATTAACTCCTCGCTTCGGAAATTATCCGGGGATCCGAAGACCACTTCCAGTGTTATGGAGCCCGCACAACGGGCCTCTACTCCTGGAATTACACCTTTGAAGGTGGTTTTGGTGGTCTTGATCCTTGAGGGATCGATGCCCATTTTGCGCATTGTGTCCTGATAAAGCAGGTTCAGGCTACTGCCACCGTCCATAAGGACTCGCGTGAGGTGGAATCCGTTGATGATTAGGTCAAGGACCAATGCGGCTGAACCGCCGTGACGGATGCTGGTAGGGTGATCCCTACGATCATAAGTGATCGGACAGGCTGACCATGGGTTGAACTTTGGGGCGACTGGCTCCATCGCATAGACGTCCCTTAGTGCTCGCTTTCGTTCCCGTTTGGGAATGTGGGTGGCATAGATCATATTTACCATTTTCACCGGGGGAGGAAATTTCTTCTGTTCCCCCGTGTTCGGACGCCGGGGCTCCTCGTCATCATCGCTGTGTAGCCCCTTGTCCTTGTTTTCGGCATTTATTTTGCCGGCCTGTTTGAACACCCAGCAATCTCTGTTAGTGTGGTTGGCTGGCTTATCAGGGGTGCCGTGAATTTGGCACGAGCGATCAAGTATGTGGTCCAGACTGGACGATCCCTGATTGTTTCTTTTGAACGGCTTTTTCTGCTAACCGGATTTTGAGCCACTGAATCCGGCGTTGACTGCCGTGTTTTCAGTGTTGTCGCCATTGTTCCGACGCTTCTGTCTGTTGCACCGTGGCTTCCCGTTACTATCGCGGATATCTGAAGTGCCGGAGGTTCTTGGCGTGGTGCTACTGCGAGCCAACTAGCTGTCCTCGCCCACGCAGAAGCGGGTCATGAGTGTCGTGAGGGCCGCCATGGACTTCGGTTTTTCTTGGCCGAGGTGTTGGGCGAGCCACTCGTTTATGCTTAAAGGCCGCCAAGGCTTCGGCGTCCGGACAATCGAAAATTTGGTTCTTTTTAGTTAGGAACCGAGTCCAGAATTTCCTGGCTGACTCTCTAGGCTGTTGGGTAATGTGACTCAAGTTGTCAGCATCCGGTGGTCGCACGTAGGTGCCTTGGAAGTTGTCGAGGAACGCGTCCTCCAGGTTTTCCCAACTCCCGATGGAATTTGCCAGCAAGCTATTCAGCCAGTGTTAGGCCGGTCCTTTGAGTTTAAGGGGAAGATACTTGATGGCATGTACATCGTCACCGCGGGCCATGTGAATGTGGAGAAGGAAATCTTCGATCCATACCGTGGGGCCTATTGTGCCATCATATGATTCGATGTTTACGGGTTTAAACCCTTCTGGGAATTCGTGATCCATTACTTCGTCTGTGAAGCAGAGGGGGTGTGCGGCGCCTCTATGCCGGGCTATGTTGCTACGCAGTTCGAATAAGTCTGGTCGGCTATGTTCGGCCCGGCCGGACTTGCTGATAGTGTATCCGGCATGACGATCATCGTCACGTGTTGGGGCGCGCCCCCGTGATACGTAGATCGATCTTGGCTGTCCTGCCTTGTTTTCCAGTATGTCTCGCATGTCCTGCCTATTGCCCTGGGCCGTAGTGTATTGGCGTGGGGGTGCGGGCTGGTATTCGGGCTGATACGCTGTTTTATCCCGGCCACGAGGTGGCCGGTCAGCCTCGTCCTGTGCTGGTAGTGTGGGCCTTTGGGCCTCCTCCTCGAGTTGAGGTAGCAACTTGTGTTTTGGGTAACCTTTTGGGTGGCGCTCGAGTCCGTATTAAATCGGCTGCCGTGACCTCGGTCCAGCTGTCTGTGAGCAGATCTTGATCAGCTTGGAGCTGCTGCTGCTTCTTTTTCAGGCTTCTTGCAGTGGCCATAAGCCGGCGCTTGAAGCGCTCCTGCTCTACGGGATCCTCAGGCATGCCGAATTCATCATCGCCGAGGCTGACCTCCTCTTCAGAGGGGGCATGTAGTTGTCCTCCTCCAAGTATCCGTCTGTCGCCTGTTCGTCTAGGCTAACCTGCCCGTCTTCCTGCTCGGCCTGCTCGAAGGCAGGCTGATCGGGATTGTATTTATCTTCGGCACCATTCGGATTGTTTTCATCTCCTGTGCCGGTATTGCTATGGCGGGGCTTGGAGCGGCGCCGATGACGCCCATGCTTTGATTTCTTACTTGAGGGGTTATCCTCCATTGCTTCATCGCCATTGGTTTCTTTGGGAGTGTCCATCGTATATATATATATATATATATATATATATATATATATATATATATATATATATATATATATATATCATACGAGGAGGTGGCTGTCGAGCGCTCGGTGGGCGGTGGATCCTGTTCTTCTCCTGCATCGTCGTCCACACCGTCGATGTCTTCAAAGTCGAAGTCAAGCACGTCGGTCAAATCATCGACAGTGGCAATGAAGTGGGTGGTGGGTGGGCAATGAATTTCCTCGTCGCCTGCTTCCCACTCGAGCCGGACATAGTTCGGCCAAGAGTCTCCTGACAAAGAGAGAGACTTTAATGAATTCATCATGTCGCCAAAGGGCGAGTGCTGGAAGATATCCGCAGTGGTGAACTCCATTACCGGAGCACAACCAGATTCGGCGGGCTCGGGGGCGCGCGGTCTGGAACCTACCACCGGACACAAGTCCGGGGGTCCAGTGACACAGACTTCCTTGGGGGTGGAGTCCGCGTTCCTCTCTACCGCCGATGAGTATGCGGCATCCGGGGCGGGGTACGTCCACCCATCCTCGGACGACGCGATCTACCTCGGATTTAGGTCTGGAGCCATTGCAGGTGCGATATCCAAAATATTGTCTGACAGCAGGTCTAAGCCGTGCTCGTCGCGACTGTTCGGCGCTCCTGGCATAGGCCCGAATCCGTCGAAGATCAAGTCTCCGCGGATATCGGGGCGTAGTTCAAGTTTCCGAACCTGACCTGATGGCCAGGGGCGTAGCTGTCGATCTGCTCCAAATGGTCAAGTGAATTGGCCCGCAGTGCGAAGCTGCCGAACACGAAGATCTGTCTGGGGAGAAAGTCTCACCCTGGACCGCATTGTTGTTGATGATTGAAGGAGCCATTGAGCCTTGCAGCAACGACACAGAGGAACTCTCAATGAAAGCACCAATGTCGGTGTCAAAACGGCGGATCTCGGGTAGGGGGTGCCGAACTGTGTGTCTAAGGCTAATGGTAACAGGAGGCAGGGGACATGGTGTTTTACCCAGGTCTGTGCCCTCTCGATGGAGGTAATACCCTACTTCCTGCTTCATTGATCTTGATGATATGAGTATTACAGAATTAGATCTACTATGAGATAATAGAGGCTAAACCCTAGAAGCTAGCATATGATTCTAATTGTTCTCCCCCTACGGAGTAAACCCTCCGGTTTATATAGACACCGGAGGGGACTAGGGTTATACAGAGTCGGTCACAAAGAAGGAGATCTAACATCCGGATTTCCAAGCTTGTCTTCCACGCAAAGGAGAGTCCCATCCGGACACGAGACGAAGTCTTGAGTCTTGTATCTTCACGGTCCAACAGTCCGGCCAATGTATATAGTCCGGCTGTCCGGATACCCCCTAATCCAGGACTCCCTCACTCGCTTCTACCATGGTTTTTTCCGTCATTCACGGCCCAAAGAATGTCATGCAGTTGCGTCTCCGACCCGCCCAGGACGAAAAGCCCATTTTTTGTCATGATTTTTTGTCATAGAAGTAGGAGCCCACCACATCTATGATGATACCAGGTTTTGTCACAATTATCGTCATAGAAGTGTCATAAGTATGACAATTTTTTTTGTTAGGCCCAAAATGTCATGGATGTGTCTTTTTTTTGTAGTGAGTTAATCTTCCAGATGATAGTGTTATTGACAGACTTCTTCAATCACTGCCACCAATCTACGAAAGGCTTCATGATGAACTATAATATGCAAGGGATGGAGAAGACAATTCCCGAGCTCTTCGCAATGCTCAAAGGTGTGGAGGTAGAAATCAAGAAGGAGCATCAAGTGTTGATGGTTAGCAAGACCACTAGTTTCAAGAAGAAGGGAAAGGGAAAGAACGGGAACTTCAAGAAGAATGGAAAGCAAGTTGCCACTCCCGGGAAGAAGCCCAAAGCTGGACCCAAGCCTGAAACCTAGTGCTTCTTCTGCAATGGGACTGGTCACTGGAAGTGGAACTTCCCCAAGTATTTGGCGGATAAGAAGGATGGCAAAGTGAACAAAGGTATATTTGATATAAATGTTATTGATGTGTACCTTACTAATGCTCATAGTAGCGCGTGGGTATTTGATACCGGTTCGGTTGCTTATATTTGTAACTTGAAACAGGAGCTACGGATTAAACGAAGATTGGCTAAGGACGAGGTGACGATGCATGTCCGAAATGGTTCCAAGGTCGATGTGATCGCCGTCGGCACGCTACCTCTACATATACCTTCTGGATTAGTTTTAGACCTGAATAATTGTTATTTGGTGCCAATGTTGAGCATGAACATTATATCTAGATCTTGTTTAGTGCGAGACGGTTATTCATTTAAATCAGAGAATAATGGTTGTTCTATTTATACGAGTAATATCTTTTATGGTCATGCACCCTTGAAGAGTGGTTTATTTCTGTTGAATCTTGATTGTGGCGATACACATATTCATAATATTGATGCCAAAAGATGCAAAGTTGATAATGATATTGCAACATATTTATGGCACTGCCGTTTAGGTCATATTGGCGTAAAGAGCATGAAGAAACTCCATGCAGATGGACTTTTGGAATCACTTGATTATGAATCATTTGATCCTTGTGAACCATGCCTCATGGGCAAGATGATTAAAACTCGATTCTCCAGAACAATTGAGTGTCGGTGTCAAAACCGGCGGATCTCGGGTAGGGGGTCCCAAACTGTGCGTCTAAGGCTGATGGTAACAGGAAGCAAGGGACACAATGTTTACCCAGGTTCGGGCCCTCTCGATGGAGGTAAAACCCTACTTCCTACTTGATTAATATTGCTGATATGAGTAGTACAAGAGTAGATCTACCACGAGATCATAGAGGCTAAACCCTAGAAGTCTAGCCTATGGTATGATTGTTGTTTATCTGATCTATCGACTAGCCTGGCCCTGGTTTATATAATGCACCAGAGGCCTAGGATAACAAGAGTCGAGTTTAACACGCCGGTGGGGAGGAGTCCTTGTCTTGATCACCAAGTCTTGTGGAATCTTCCTTGTATGCGGAAGCTGTCCGGATCGGCCCATGAGTATCTGGCCATGGGGGTCCTCGGCCCAATCCAACCGATCGGGAGACGACGACGAGTACCCTTAGTCCAGGACACCGCCAAGAGCCCCTGAACCGGTCTTCAAATTGGGGACGCTCCTCGATTCTTCAGAACTGTTCTTCATCTTCGGTCGTCGGTCTTGAAAACTGGTTGAACAAATCTTCTTATCTTCGATCTTGAGGATCGCCGAAGTGCATCCGACGAGTTTACACGTCGGGTATCCGAGGAGCCCCTTTAAGTTTCCGGCCTTTATCAATGCCTTGTTATTTTTATACCACACCTTGGGTTTGAAGTTGTCCCCAGGCGGCAGTGTCTTCCTGCGTCCGAGCTCCAACGCCGGACTGCATTCGAGGTATGTTCGTAGCCGAGCACCAACGCAGGACCGCTTTCGAGCTCCAATGCCGGAATGTATCCGAGCTCCACCGCCGGACTGTATCTGAGGAGTATTGTTACAGCCGAGCTCCAACGCTGAACTGCATCCGAGCTGCAACACCGGACTATGTCCAAGCTCCAACGCCGGACTATACCCAAGATGTCATAGATCATCTTGGTTCCAAAAAGTTGAAGGATTTTAGCTGAGCTTAATGCTGGAAATGCCCTCTATGGAGCTAGCCGCTAGCGCCCGAGCTTTACGCCGGACTGCTTCCAAGGTGGTGCACCACCCCGACCGCGGGCTGATTTTTTGTGAATATTTTTAGCTGGTGCAGTTTATTCTCTACCGATGTATATCTAGTAGCCCTCAAGGTGTGTATCAGTCTAAAACCCGAGATGCACCTGAAGGCAAGAATAAAAACCGCTGTTCCCAGTAGATGCGCGAAATCGGCCTGAGGATCAATTCCTAGCTCGGCAGCATACATAGGAATAGAAACGCAGTGTAATATATTAGAGATAATAGTGATCGGCAAACGGGCCCCTGAGAGAGGGTCGTGAGAAGTTGCCGTGATATATAGCTTGATGCACGATAGGTCCAGATGGTACTTATTGTTGTAGAAGACGCGCTTTCCCATAGTTCGATCAAGCGAACACCGAGCCCTTTTGAATTTTACGCATTGAATAGGCAATGCGGTAGCCCCGAGACACCGGTCGGGTGGTAACACCGGATAAGGGGATCGATGTGCCCTTTAATATTTGTAAATAATGAGCGTAAGCCCAAGTAGCCCCGAGCCGTAATGTGGGCACGGGTGGCCGAATTAAGGATCAATATCCATAGTAAAATCACAGATTATGTGTAATGATTCTATGTATCCAAGTACTTTACATCATTATTTTGACTCCATTGTGACCGTTTATCAGTTGAAAGTGGCCCATCGTCGGCTTCTACCCCTTGGTAGATACTACGTAGCGTGTTTTCATAATATCAAAGTAACCCTTAGCCGACGTCTCGGTGCCCGAAGGCGGTTGTGTTAGCAGAAACGAGGCAATCAGATATGCGGGCTTTCAAACTTTCGCTTAGTCATAGGAGCTTTATACTGGGGAAGCTAGCTATGAGCCCCCGGTTAGTGTTCGGCGACAGCCGAGGTCAAGCCGTAAACACTTCGGCCAATGTTATGAACGGTCCATCATTTAACATAGTCATCGGATCGCTAACCAGTTTACGCCTATTGTGACACTCAGTTTTCAGCTTTCTCCACTGAGGTGCTTGACCATGCGAGATGGAAGCACAATCGCAGTGGTTCTCCCTTTGCACACCTAGCTGAACAAAGCGGAACGTAGGAGGCAAGCACAGGAGCCGGGCAACCCAACTATTGATCAAGACACAATTGAAACCGATGCATATATAGCAATATGTGAGAATGTTTTGCGAATCCCTAAAGGTGTCGGCGTTGCCTTTGCGAGACTAATGCTGGAAACGCACAAATAGTTTAAAGTGCCATAGGCTCGAAATGCCAAAAAACTTATTCAAAAGTTTAATGTCCGAACTAGATCAACTGTTCGGTGCCAATCCGAAAATTGGACTTTTAAAAAAGGGTGCTCCTGCTGTGCTTTAACATGACACATCCTATCTCAAGACTTCAAGCGGGTCAGCCTACGGCTTCAACCTCCTATCCGGAAGGCGGAGTACTACTCATTAGGCCAGTTTGGCAAACTAAACTCTAGCGGTTTTGAGAGAGAAATTAGGGTCACTGGCTAGTGACCACACACTTGTGTCGAAAAAAGGAGTGATAAATAGTAATAATAATAATAATAACTTTGCAACGACAAAAAAAACACTTATTATAAAACGGCTCAAATAAACTTAAGAGCCCCCAAGTGACTTGGGTAAAAGAATGATTGTATGTACCGAAGTACTTATATCATATCTATGTTCACCGAACTTTAAACGCGTCTTAACCGACCGTCGGCTTCTCCCTCTTCGGTCAAGGACGAACAGTGTTATGTACTCCAATTGCCGAGAATATCGACGGTGTTTCCAATAACCAGCAATCAGGTCATAAGGCTGTAATGCATAAAGCGTGCTTAGGGAACTTATGCTATATTACTGACGAAGTGTAAGAAGCATCTTCGAAGAAAATAGTACCCCCACCGATACCTTTCTTTGGTGCTCATTGTTACTATGAGACTTGTGCAATAGGTTTTTTGTACTCATGAGTTCCGTTGTGTGCCGACCATGGTTGAAAACAATAAGAGCGCTAGCTTTCGGCTTCACCCAGTCTGAGGTCAGAGCTCGGACGACCCGGTCGTGACAATCGTAGAGGTGCTCCCTTTACTCCCTAGCCGAACAATCGGGAACGTAGGGGTAAGCACAGGAGCCAGGCAACCCAGCTTGCAAATCGCTTAAGTCAATATGGTGCATATTGTGGCGTAATACACGAACAAGGAACGAAGCCGCACAAGTATAATCATATGCAAGAGGAAAAGCTTCATAAAGGAAGCCCCCAAGAAAACGGGGTATTTGAATTTGTGCGTCACAAACAAAGTTTGGACAAGGAAATTTTTTACAAGCAACTTCTTTCCAAAAAAGTATAATGCTTGGTCGAGCCGAACACAAGTTAAAAATTTAAAACTTTGAGCATGAAGGCAACTTAGCTGGTTAACGTGTTCGGTATTGATGACGTGGTCCGAGCTTGATGCGGGACAAGGTTCCATCCCCCAAGCCGGTCCCGAGGTGGCGGAGCAATGAGCTCGGCACTCCGAAGTGGTGACATAGCATGGTCAATGCAGGCCAGCAGAGTGATGCCGAAGTCCCCGACATGGGGTAATGAAGTGTTGACAAAGGCCCCCGTCTAGCCGAGGTGACGCCAAAGGATATAGTCCGGCTAGATCATTTTCATTTGTACAAAAAATAGTGCAAACCGGCGATAATAGTAATAAAAAACATTGCATAATAAATAATTTATGCAAAGTTAGTAATAAAAGAAATATGGCCTGGCGCCGAAGTCAATGTCGATGCAGGGCGTCGGCGTGATGCGGTAAAGGCGTGGCAAAGCCTGAATTCACAGGTCGGTCCGAGTTCGGATGCGCGCTCGCGGACTATGTACGGAGACTGACCGAACCACCATGCGACCGTCAGCACGCGCCACCATCTGATAGACCTGTGTACATATGATGGACAAACCAGAGTAATAATTCCTTGGGAAGGATGAACCCAAACAAGCAAAAAATACTAGGATTAGTAGCATCTGGTTTATTTGTTGTAGCAATCTGAAGGAAGGTGATTCCCAAAATTGGGACTCGATCCGCACACCCATTACCTGATGGGCGATAAAGCGACGGCGTGGCAATGCTGGCAAAGGTTGGCTTGCCGCGGCAAAGCCCTCGGTCCAGCTAATCGTGATGAAGCTGGTCGGCTGGTGACGCAAAGTCAATGGAGTAGGTTGATGAAGAGATGATGAAGCCCCCGGTCCAGCCGAGATGTCGAAGCCTCGATGTCAGCCGATGAGTCGAAGTAGGTCGGCGTGATGGACACCGGCTTGAAGGAGCAACAGTGTGGCCCTGCCGATGCAGGTCGTGACGTGGTCAATGCCGGCTTGATGAAGTGACCGTGCGGCGATGCCGGTGTGCCTGCTCCGTGTAATTCGTGGGGCGGCAATGTTGGTGATGATTTATCCTTTCCGACGCCACACTCTTGTTCGGTTTGCCAAGATGATGATTCGAAGAAGTTGAGCTCAGCTCAACAAAGTGACGACGTGTCTAGCGCAGGTCGGCAGCCGTGGAGCAATATTGCCGGACTGGTTTGACACCAGCATGATGTTGAAGATCATGTTCAAAAGATTTTAAAGTTAGTGGGATGTGTTCGGGAACAAAACACAATACCCCATACAACACTTCCTTCAAAAAGGATGTCCGAAATCCCGTTCATAAAAAGATTTAACTCGGGTCGGATTCGTTTCGTGAGAAAATAGATCCGAAAAGTGATGCACTAATCGAAAGGTTCCCGGAGTTTGGACGGTTGGATCGAGCAGAAATTTTGAGGGGTGGTAGATATAAGAATTCCGCAGCCGATCAACGGTTGGATCTTCCAAAGGAATTCCGAGCTAGAAGCTGGACACCACGCCCTAAACTCGTCCGGATTCTCGTCCAGATTTGACAGGGCTCCGGTATATCGCTGATTGCCAGAGATTCCTCCATCGGAACTCGACGAAATTTTCCAGGGTTGTTGTAGACTCAATTCTGCACAATTGCACCAAAGCAATCATTAAAACGACAGTTGAGGAGGCGGTGGCGGCGGACACAAGTTCGCTGTCCAGAAAAACAGCACGGTCGCCCGAGGGCAATGTTGACGCTGAGCCCCCGGGCTCCCTGGATGATTCCTCCATGATCTTGATAGAGATCGGAGTTGATGTTGATGAAGGCCCTCATCCGAACATGACGATCGGAGGTAGGGCGCAGTCCTTGGTCGAACCAAGGTGACCAGTTGAGCTGGTGACGAAGATGCTGAAGTCGCAGTTGCTCTGCAGGCGAGCCATCGACTTTTTGCCGAACACACAACGGAACTCTCAATGAAAGCACCAATGTCGGTGTCGATCTCGGGTAGGGGGTCCCGAACTGTGCGTCTAAGGCTGATGGAACAGGAAGCAAGGGACACAATGTTTACCCAGGTTTGGGCCATCTCGATGGAGGTAAAACCCTACTTCCTGCTTGATTAATATTGATGATATGAGTAGTACAAGAGTAGATCTACCACGAGATCGTAGAGGCTAAACCCTAGAAGTCTAGCCTATGTTATGATTGTTGTTTATCTGATCTATCGACTAGCCTGGCCCTTGTTTATATAATGCACTAGAGGCCTAGGATAACAAGAGTCCTAGCCGAATACGCCGGTGGGGGAGGAGTCCTTGTCTTGATCACCAAGTCTTGTGGAATCTTCCTTGTATGCGGCAGCTGTCCGGACTGGCCCATGAGTATACGGCCATGGGGGTCCTCGGCCCAATCCAACTGATCGGGAGACGACATGACGAGTACCCCCTAATCCAGGACACCGTCATTGAGCGATCCAATGACTTACTAGAAATAATGCATACCGATGTATGCGGTCCGATGAGTGTTGAGGCACGCGACGGGTATCATTATTTTCTGACCTTCACATATGATTTGAGCAGATATGGTTATATCTACTTAATGAAACACAAGTCTGAAACATTTGAAAAGTTCAAAGAATTTCAGAGTGAAGTGGATAATCGTCGTAACAAGGAAATAATGTTTCTACGATCTGGTCATGGAGGCGAATATTTGAGTTACGAGTTTGGCCTTCATTTAAAACAATGTGGAATAGTTTCACAACTCACGCCACCGGAACACCACAACGTAATGGTGTGTCCGAACGTCAGAATCAGCATTTTATTAGATATGGTGCAATCTATGACGTCTCTTATGATTTACCACTATCGTTTTGGGGTTATGCATTAGAGACATCTGCATTCACATAAAATAGGGCACCGTCTAAATTCGCTGAGACGACACCGTATGAACTGTGGTTTGGCAAGAAACCTAGGTTGTCGTTTCTTAAATTTTGGGGTTGCGACACTTATGTAAAAAGGCTTCGGCCTGATCAGCTCGAACCCAAACCGGAGAAGTGCGTCTTCACAGGATACCCTAAGGAAACAATTGGTTACACCTTCTACCACAGATCCGAAGGCAAGATCTTTGTTGCCAAGAATGGAACATTTCTAGAGAAGGAGTTTCTCTCGAAAGAAGTGAGTGGGAGGAAAGTAGAACTTGATGAGGTAATTGTACCTTCTCTCGAATTGGACAGTAGCGCATCAGAGAAATCCATTCCCGTGATGCCTGATACGTCTCCAACGTATCTATAATTTTTTATTGTTCCATGCTATTATATTACCCGTTTCGGATGTTTATGGGCTTTATTATACACTTCTATATTATTTTTGGGACTAACCTATTAAGTAGAGGCCCAACCCATATTGTTGTTTTCTTGCCTATTTCAGTGTTTCAAAGAAAAGGATTATCAAACGGAGTCCAAACGGAATGAAACCATCGTGAGAGTTATTTTTGGAACGGAAGCAATCCAGGAGACTTGGAGTAGACGTCAGGGAAGCTTCGAGGTGGCCACGAGGGTCCAGGGCGCTCCCTACCCCTGGGAGCGCCCCCATCCTCGTGGGCCCCTTGTGGCTCCCCTGACCAACTTCTTTCGCCTATATATATCCATATAACCTAAAAACATAGAGGAACACCATAGATCGGGAGTTCCGCCACCGCAAGCCTCTGTAGCCACCAAAAACCAATCGGGACCCTATTCCGGCACCCAGCCGGAGGGGGAGATCCCTCACCGGTGGCCATCTTCATCATCCCGGCTCTCTCCATGACGAGGAGGGAGTAGTTCACCCTCGAGGCTGAGGGTATGTACCAGTAGCTATGTGTTTTATCTCTCTCTCTCTCTTGTGTTCTTGATTCGGCACGATCTTGATGTATCGCGAGCTTTGCTATTACAGTTGTATCTTATGATGTTTCTCCCCATCTACTCTCTTGTGATGAATTGAGTTTTCCCCTTGAAGTTATCTTGTCGGATTGAGTCTTTAAGGATTTGAGAACACTTGATGTATGTCTTGCCGTGCTTATCTGTGGTGACAATGGGGTATTCACGTGATCTACTTGATGTATGTTTTGGTGATCAACTTGCGGGTTCAGTGACCTTGTGAACTTATGCATAGGGGTTGGCACACGTTTTCATCTTGACTCTTTGGTAGAAACTTTGGGGCACTCTTCGAAGTACTTTGTGTTGGTTGAATAGATGAATCCGAGATTGTGTGATGCATATCGTATAATCATACCCACGAATACTTGAGGTGACATTGGAGTATCTAGGTGACATTAGGGTTTTGGTTGATTTGTGTCTTAAGGTGTTATTCTAGTACGAACTCTATGATAGATCGAACGGAAAGAATAGCTTCGTGTTATTTTACTACGGACTCTTGAATAGACCGATCAGAAAGGATAACTTTGAGGTGGTTTCGTACCCTACAATAATCTCTTCATTTGTTCTCCGCTATTAGTGACTTTGAAGTGACTCTTTGTTGCATGTTGAGGGATAGTTATATGATCCATGTATGTTATTATTGTTGAGAGAACTTGCACTAGTGAAAGTATGAACCTTAGGCTTTGTTTCCTAGCATTGCAATACCGTTTATGCTCACTTTTATCATTAGTTACCTTGCTGTTTTTATATTTTTCAGATTACAAAAACCTATATCTATCATCCATATTGCACTTGTATCACCATCTCTTCATGAACTAGTGCACCTATACAATTTGCCATTGTATGGGGTGTGTTGGGGACACAAGAGACTCTTTGTTATTTGGTTGCAGGGTTGTTTGAGAGAGACCATCTTCATCCTACGCCTCCGACGGATTATAAACCTTAGGTCATCCACTTGAGGGAAATTTGCTACTGTCCGACAAACCTCTGCACTTGGAGGCCCAACAATGTCTACAAGAAGAAGGTTGCATAGTAGACATCAAGCTCTTTTCTGGCGCCGTTGTAGGGGAGGTGAGTGCTTGAAGGTATATATTTAGATCTTGCAACCGAATCTTTTAGTTTCTTGTTTTATCACTAGTTTAGCCTATACAAGAAAACTACAAAAAATGGAATTGAGTTTTCCTCATACGCTTCATCTTTTTAATATATTTTGTGAGAATGATGGAAAGGAAAATTGTGCTCAATTGCTAGAAGAAGAATGCATTAAAATGTTTGGTACTAGATCTTTGTATGATGGGCATGATTGCAATGTTGTTAGTATGAATTACTTGAATATCCATGATGCTAATGATATGCAAAGCCACAAGCTTGGGGAAGCCATGTTTGATGAAGATGATATTTTTTGTCCCCCAAGTTTTGATGAGCAAATTTATTATAATGAAAGCATGCCTCCTATTTATGATGATTATTGTGATGATACGCATGCCATAAAGAATAAACTTGCCTATATGGAGAGCAGTTAAATATCTATGCAAGTAGATCATGAAAAGAATGCTTTATGTGCTGGTTATATTTTTGAATTCATTCATGATGCTACTGAAAATTATTATGAGGGAGGAACATATGCATGTAGGAATTGCAATAATATCAAGTTTCCTCTCTATGTGCTTAAAATCTTGAAGTTTTGCTTGTTTTGCCTTCCTATGCTAGTTGATTATTGTTCCTATAAGTTGTTTGGGCACAAAATCCCTATGCATAGGAAGTGGGTTAGACTTAAATGTGCTAGCCATATGCTTCATGATGCTCCCGTTATGTTTCAATTCTTATCTTTTATATGAGCATCATTGTCATCATCATGCCTAGCTAAAAGGCATTAAAGAAAAGCGCCTGTTGTGAGACAACCTAATATTTAACTTTACTGATTTTGTGTGTTCACATGATTGTGCTACTGTAGTAATCATGTTTTATAGCTTTCCTTTCAATAAAGTGCCAAGTAAGACCTTTAGGATAGCTTACGGTGATAGTTGTGTTGATCCTGCTGAAAATCAGAAAATTTTGCGCCCTGTAAATTAGTTTTGATAATTCACAGAAACGTGCTTTTGATCTAATTATTTTTTCTATGGATTGGTACCCAACTTTCTCAGGTTTTACTAATTTGGTAGGATGTTTTGAGTTCTAGAAGTATACGTTTGATACAGATTACTACAGACTGTTCTGTTTTTGACAGATTCTGTTTTCTATGTGTTGTTTGCTTATTTTGATGAATCTATGAGTAGTATCGGAGGGTATGAACCATAGAGAAGTTGGAGTACAGTAGATATTACACCAATATGAATTTAGAATGAGTTCACAACAGTACCAAAAGTGGTGATTTATTTTCTTATACTAACGGAACTTACGAGTTTTCTGTTGAGTTTTGTGTTGTGAAGTTTTCAAGTTTTGGGTAAAGGTTCGATGGACTATGGAATAAGGAGTGGCAAGAGCCTAAGCTTGGGGATGACCAAGGCACCCCAAGGTAATATTCAAGGACAACCAAAAGCCTAATCTTGGGGATGCCCCGGATGACATCCCCTCTTTCGTCTTTATTCATCGGCAACTTTACTTGGAGTTATATTTTTATTCACCACATGATATGTGTTTTGCTTGGAGCGTCATTTTGTTTTATTTTGTTTTGCTTGTTCTTTGAATAAAATACCAAGATCTTAAATTCTTAAATGTTAGAAAGTCTTCACATAGTTACATAATTATTCGACTACTCATTGATCTTCACTTATATCTTTTGGAGTAGTTTATCTAGTGTTTCACTTATATCTTTTTAGAGCACGGTGGTGGTTTTATTTTGTAGAAATTATTGATCTCTCATGCTCCACTTATATTATTTTGAGAGTCTTTTAGAACATCATGGTATTTGCTATGGTTATAAAATTGGTCCTAGAATGAGGGGCATCCAAGTTGGGTATAATAAAAACTATCATAGAAAGTGAATTGGATGCTATGATCAATTTGATGCTTCATAATTGTTTTGAGATGTAAAGGTGGTAATATTAGAGTCATGCTAGCTGGGTAATTATGAAATTGAGAAATACTTGTGTTAAAGTTGGCAAGTCCCGTAGCATGCACGTATGGTAAAAGTTGTGTAACAAATTTGTAGCATGGGGTGCTCCTTTGATTGCCTTCCTGATGAGTGGAGGTCGGGATCGCGCGATGGTTAACTCCTACCAATCCTTCCCCTAGGAGCATGCATAGTAGTACTTTGCTTCGAGGGCTAATAAACATTTACAATAAGTATATGAGTTCTTTATGACTAATGTAAGTCCATGGATTATACGCACTCTTACCCTTCCATCATTGCTAGCCTCTACGGTACCATGCATTGCCCTTTCTCACCTTGAGAGTTGGTGCAAACTTCACCGGTGCATCCAAACCCCGTGATACGATACGCTCGATCACACGTAAACCTCCTTATATCTTCGTCAAAACAGCCACCATACCTACCTATTATGGCATTTCCATAGCCATTCCGAGATATATTGCCATGCAACTTTCCACCATTCCGTTTATTATGACATGTTCCATCATTGTCATATTGCTTTTGCATGATCATGTAGTTGAGATCGTATTTGTGGCAAAGACACCTTTATAATTCTTTCATACATGTCACTCTTGATTCATTTCATATCCCGGTACACCACCGAAGGCACTCATATAGAGTCATATTTGTTCTAGTATCGAGTTGTAATCCATGAGTTGTAAGTAAATAGAAGTGTGATGATCATCATTATTAGAGCATTGTCCCTTGAAAAGGAAAGGCCAAATAAATAAAAAGAAAGGCCAAAAAAAGGAGAAAGGCCAGATAAAAAAGGAAGGCCCAAAAAAAGAAAATAAAAAAGGGGGACAATGTTACTATCTTTTTCCACACTTGTGCTTCAAAGTAGCACCATAATCTTCATGATAGAGAGTCTCCTATGTTGTCACTTTCATATACTAGTGGGAATTTTTCATTATAGAAATTGGCTTGTATATTCCAACGATGGGCTTCCTCAAAATGCCCTAGGTCTTCGTGAGCAAGCAAGTTGGATGCACACCCACTTAGTTTCTTTTGTTGATCTTTCATACATTTATAGCTCTAGTGCATCCGTTGCATGGCAATCCCTACTCCTCATGTTGACATCAATTGATGGGCATCTCCATAGCCCATTAATTAGCCTCGTCAATGTGAGACTTTCTCCCTTTTTTGTCTTCTCCACACAACCTCCATCATCATATTCTATTCCACCCATAGTGCTATATCCATGGCTTACGCTCATGTATTGCGTAAGAGTTAAAAAAGTTGAAGCGCGTTAAAATGTATGAACCAATTGCTGGGCTGAAACCGGGGTTGTGCATGATGGGAGTATTTTGTGTGACAAAAATGAAGCATAGCCTAACTATATGATTTTGTAGGGATAAACTTTCTTTAGCCATGTTATTTTGAGAAGACATGATTGCTTTGTTAGAATGCTTGAAGTATTATTACTTTTATGTCAATATGAACTTTTATCTTGAATTATTTGGATCTGAACATTCATGCCACAATAAACAAAATTACATTGAGAAATATGCTAGGAATCATTCCACATAAAAAAAAATCTGTTTTTATCATTTACCTACTCGAGGACGAGCAGGAATTAAGCTTGGGGATGCTTGATACGTCTCCAATGTATCTATAATTTTTTATTGTTCCATACTATTATAATACCCGTTTTGGATGTTTATGGGCTTTATTATACACTTTTATATTATTTTTGGGACTAACCTATTAACCGGAGGCCCGGCCCAAATTGATGTATTCTTGCCTATTTTAGTGTTTCGAAGAAAAGGAATATCAAACGGAGTCCAAACGGAATGAAACGTTTGGGAGAGTTATTTTTGGAACGGAAGCAATCCAGGAGAGTTGGAATAGATGTCAGGGAAGCTTCGAGGTGGCAACGAGGATCCAGGGCGCGCCCCCATCCTCGTCGGCTCCTCGTGGCTCCCGTGACCGACTTCTTTTGATTATATATATATCCATATACCCTAAAAACATCGAGGAACACCATAGATCGGGAGTTCCGCCGCTGCGAGCCTCTGTAGGCACCAAAAACCAATCGGGACCTGTTAGGCACCTCACGGAGGGGGGGATCCTCACCGTGGCCATCTTCATCCTCCCGGCGCTCTCCATGACGAGAAGGGTGTAGTTCACCCTCGGCGCTGAGGGTATGTACCAGTAGCTATGTGTTTGATCTCTCTCTCTCTCTCTCTCTCTCTCTCGTGTTCTTGACTTCGCATGATCTTGATGTATCGCGAGCTTCGCTATTACAGTTGGATCTTATGATGTTTCTCCCCCTCTACTCTCTTGTGATGAATTGAGTTTTCCCCTTGAAGTTATCTTGTCGGATTGAGTCTTTAAGGATTTGAGAACACTTGATGTATGTCTTGTCGTGCTTATATGTGGTGACAATGGAATATTCTCGTGATCTACTTGATGTATGTTTTGGTGATCAACTTGCGGGTTCAGTGACCTTGTAAACTTATGCATAGTGGTTGGCACACGTTTTCGTCTTTATTCTTCGGTAGAAACTTTGGGGCAGTCTTTGAAGTACTTTGTGTTGGTTGAATAGATGAATCTGAGAATCTGTGATGCATATTGGATAATCATACCCACATATACTTGAGGTGACATTGGAGTATCTAGGTAACATTAGGGTTTTGGTTGATTTGCATCTTAAGGTGTTATTCTAGTGCGAACTCTATGATAGGTCAAACGGAAAGAATAGCTTTGTGTTATTTTACTACGGACTCTTGAATAGATCGATCAGATAGGATAACTTTGAGGTGGTTTCGTACCCTACAATAATCTCTTCGTTTGTTCTCCGCTATTAGTGACTTTGAAGTGACTCTTTGTTGCATGTTGAGGGATAGTTATACGATCCAAGTATGTTATTATTGTTGAGAGAACTTGCACTAGTGAAAGTATGAACCTTAGGCCTTGTTTCCTAGCATTGCAATACCGTTTATGCTCACTTTTATCATTATTTACCTTGCTGTTTTTATATTTTCAGATTACAAAAACCTATATCTATCATCCATATTGCACTTGTATCACCATCTCTTCGCCGAACTAGTGCACCTATACAATTTGCCATTGTATTGGGTGTGTTGGGGACACAAGAGACTCTTTGTTATTTGGTAGTTGGGTTGTTTGAGAGAGACCATCTTCATCCTACGCATCCCACGGATTAATAAACCTTAGGTCATCCACTTGAGGGAAAGTTGCTACTGTCCTACAAACCTATGCACTTGGAGGCTCAACAACGTCTACAAGAAGAAGGTTGCATAGTAGACATCAATGCCCACACCAACTAGAGAGGAAGCTAATGATGATGATGATGAAACTTCAAATCAAGTTACTACTAGACCTCATAGGTCGAATAGAGCATGTTCCACACCAGAGTGGTATGGTAATCCTGTACTAGAAGTCATGTTACCACACCATGGCAAATCTACGAACTAGGAAGAAGCTATGATGAGCCCAGATTCTGATAAATGGCTTGAGGCCATGAAATCTGAGATAGGATCCATGTATGAGAACAAAGTGTGGATTTTGGTGGACTTGCCCGATGATTGGCGAGCCATAGAGAATAAATGGATCTTCTACAAGAAGACTGACGCTGATGGTAATGTTACTATCTACAAAGCTCGACTTGTTGTGAAAGGTTTGCGACAAGTTCAAGGAGTTGACTACGATGAGACTTTCTCACCCGTAGCGATACTTAAGTTTGTTCGAATCATGTTAGCAATTGCCACATTTTATGATTATGAAATCTGGAAAATGGACATCAAAACTGCATTCCTTAATGGATTTCTTAAAGAATAGTTGTATATGATGCAACCAGAAGGTTTTGTCGATCCTAAAGGTGCTAACAAAGTGTGCAAGCTCTAGCGATCCATCTATGGACTGGTGCAAGCATCTTAGAGTAGGAATATACGCTTTGATGAGGTGGTCAAAGCATAAGGTTTTATACAGACTTCGGGAGAAGCCTGTTGAGGGAGTCCTGGATTAGGGGGTGTCCGGATAGCCGAACTAATACCGTTGGCCGGACTCCGGGACTATTAAGATACAAGATTGAAGACTCCGTCCCGTGTCCGGATGGGACTTTCCTTGGCATGGAAGGCAAGCTTGGCGATACGGATATGTAGATCTCCTACCATTGTAACCGACTCTATGTAACCCTAACCCTATCCGGTGTCTATATAAACCGGAGGGTTTTAGTCCATAGGACGAACAACAATCATACCATAGGCTAGCTTCTAGGGTTTAGCCTCTCTGATCTCGTGGTAGATCCACTCTTGTACTACCCATATCATCAATATTAATCAAGCAGGAGTAGGGTATTACCTTCATCGAGAGGGCCCGAACCTGGGTAAAAACATCGTGTCCCTTGTCTCCTATTACCATCCGCCTAGACGCACAGTTCGGGACCCCCTACCCGAGATCCGCCGGTTTTGACACCGCCATTGGTGCTTTCATTGAGAGTTCCTCTGTGTCTTCATCCTTAGGCCCGATGGCTCCTTCGATCATCAACAACGAAGCGGTCTAGGGCGAGACTTTTCTCCCCGGACAGATGTTCTTATTCGGCGGCGTTGCACTGTGGGCCAATTCACTTGGCCATCTAGAGCAGATCGAAAGCTATGCCCCTGGCCATCAGGTCAGATTCGGGAGTTTGAACTACATGTCCGACATCCGCGGAGACTTCATCTTCGACGGATTCGAGCCACAGCCAAGCGCGCCGCACTGTCTCGATGGGCACGATCTAGCTCTGCCACCGAACATTGCCCTGGAGGCCGCACCAGCGTCCGCTGCGACCCTTAGCTCGGAGCCGACTCCGCCGATCGAGGATGAGTGGTTGGACACTGCCTCGGGGGCTACGATCTCTACGGCGATTGAGCCGAACTCCATCCCTGTCCTTTGCAAAGATCGTGACTCCAGGGTGCCGGACTCCTCTCCGGACTCCGAACCCCCCGCGCCCCTTCCAATCGAATCCAATTGGGCGCCGGTTATGGAGTTCACTGCCGCAGACATCTTTCAGCACTCGCCCTTTGGCGACATCCTGAATTAACTAAAGTCTCTCTCTTTATCCGGAGAGCGCTGGCCGGACTACGGTCAGGAAGGCTGGGATGCGGACGATGAAGAAATTCAACGCCCACCCACCGCCCACTTTGTAGCCACTGTCGAAAGCTTAAACGACGTGCTCGATTTTGACTCCGAAGACATCGACGGTTTGGACGACGATGTAGGAGACAACCATGAACCAGCACCTATAGGATGCTGGACAACCACCTAATCCCATGATGTATACATGGTGGATACACCTAAAGGAAGTGACGGCGAGGAACAACGGGACACTACGAAGGATAAATCCTCGAAAAGCAGTCGAACAGCAACGTAAACGCCGCACCAAGTCCCGCCGACAAAGACGGCAGCCGCGACCCAGCCATAGAGCAGGGCGAACCGGTGGACGCATTTAACATGCTATCGAGCAACCGTCCGAACAGGACAACTTGGATAAAGAACCCGTCCCGGCGAAGATAACAGTCCCGGACGATCTCACGCCGGACAAATTGTTGGAGCAGAAGAACCTCCACAAAAGGCTCGCCATCGCTGCGTAGCCTGAAAAAGCAGAAGCGGAAGCTCAAAACAGCGGAAGATGCACTCGTAATCAGATGGAGCAAAGTACTCAACACTGCAGAGAAATACGGCGATACCGCCAAACAAAGAGCTACCCGAAGCGCAAATTACTGCCCGAATTCGACGAGGAGGCCGTAGAGCACCCGCAATCAAAGAACAAAGAGGCCGCCCGGTCAGATAGACGACCACATGGAAAACATGGAGCGGCAAGCGGCGCCGCACACAAGCCGGCACGCGATCCGCATAAGGATTCACATCTAAAGGATGGCCCAGTTAGGTCCATCTATGGGCCGAGAAAGCAAGCTCTTCCAATCAATGCAAAAGGCCAATTATCCGAACATCACGGCACACCCAAATATAGGGGTGCCGCACACCCCCTGTGTTTCACCGATGAGGTCTTTGGATCACGAATTCAGCCGGGATTCAAACCCGTAAACATAGAGGCATACGACGGAACAACAGACCAGGGAGACAGGAATGAGGATTACATCCTCCACATACACATGGCCAGAGGAGATGATCTCCACGCCATAAAATACTTACCCCTCAAGCTCAAATGGCCTGCCCGGCATTGGCTCAAAAGCCTCCCTGAAAATACCATTGGAAGTTGGGAAGAGCTCGAGGATGCTTTTCGGGCAAATTTTCAAGGGACTTATGTCCGTCCTCCGGATGCAAACGATTTAAGTCGCATAACTCAACAACCCGGAGAGTCAGCCCGCAAATTCTGGAACAGGTTCCTTACCAAAAAGAACCAAATGGTCGACTGTCCAGACGCCGAAGCCTTAGCAGCTTTCAAACACAACGTCCGAGACGAATGGCTCGCCAGACACCTCGACCAGGAGAAGCCGAGAACCATGGCTGCATTAACAAGCCTCATGACCCGTTTTTGCGCGGGAGAGGATAGTTGGCTGGCAAGATGCGCAGCGACCCAAGTACATCCGAAGTCAGGGATGGAAATGGAAAACCACGACGCAGCAAGGACCAAAGGTCTTGACAAAGGGAAACAGCCGAAGAGCACGGCGGTCAACGCCGGATTCGAAGCTCCGGCAGAACCATAAAACCTGCCCCTCAAGGACAACAAATGACGAGCTATCCAACCTAAACAAAATCTTGGACAAAATATGCCAAATCCACAGTACTCCCGGGAAGCCTGCAAATCATACCCACAGAGATTGTTGGGTCTTCAAGCAGTCCGACAAACTCAATGCCGAACACAAGGGGCTCGACACACCAAGCGAGGACGACGATGAACCCCACAAGCAGAGCACCGGAAAACGAAATAATTTCCCACCAAAAGTCAAAACAGTGAACTCACTTCAAGTGACAAAAGGGAAAAACAGAGCGGCGCCCATGGAAACACGCGCCGCACGGTCTATCCCAGCAGAGTCCCAACAATGGTTGTCAAAACCAATCATCTTCGATCATCAGGACTATTCCGGAAGTATCCGGAACGCAGGATGGACTGCCTTTATATTAGATCCTATAATCGACGGACTCCAATTTGCACAAGTCCTAATGGACGGAGGTAGTGATCTAAACCTGCTATATCAGGACACAATCCGCAAAATGGGGATAGACCCAACCAAAATTCGCCATAGCAACACCTCCTTCAAAGGGGTAATGCCAGGCCTATATGCCCATTGTACGGGCTCCCTACTGCTAGAAGTTGTGTTCGGCTCATCCGACAACTTCCGTCGTGAAAAGTTAACCTTCGACATCACCCCATTCGAAAGTAGCTATCAAGCACTACTGGGGCGTGAAGCTTTCGCCCGCTTTAACGCAATACCGCATTATGCATCTCTTACACGTAAAATGCCCGGTCCACGCGGCATCATCTCATTAAAAGGGAGTTTTAAGTGTTACTCGAGCACGGAAGAACGTGAGTCTGCCTTGACAGCCCCACACCAATCCGGCTCCGCTAATCAAAGCACCTGAATAGGTCATTCGAACCCCGGACATGGCTAGACGTGTCCGGCGCCTACTAGCGGCATACCCCCGTACAAGGGGCTGCACGCATGTACAACAAGAGACAATAAAGCTCAATCGTATTCACTTTTCAAACCGTACTCTGTTTATTTAATATAAAGTACATTTTTTGCACGATCCTTTTTTCTTTCCAACTATGTTCTTCTCTTTTACAGATGAACACCGTGCTACACCCGTTCAGGATACGGCACAACGGAGACACAGTCACAGACGTGCAGTAGGGACCCGTTGCAAGGATTCTTTTCAGATTAAGACCCTGCGTAAACCTTTTATACTGTCTTTTGTTGATACACATCCCCCGGTTTCTTGCTATAACCGAGGAGGAGGCTGGCGTTTTGGCATCGGCCGCACCAGAATTTTTGCGCGTACCTGAACACCAGGGGCTTAGGGAATTATTCTGCCCGTTTTCATAAAGACCGAATACCTTAGGGAGTGTTCGGCGTCTCGAGTTAGGCCTTATATGCATCAGCTCCGAATCATGTCTTTTATCAAACGTTGGGTTTGCCCGGCTCCTGTGTTTTGCTGCCTTATGTTCCGTTCTATCGGCTAACGCGGCACCAGGAGAACTACTGCGATTGTGCCCCGGTTCGGCCAGGTGAGCACCTCAGTAGAGAAAGCCAAAAACTGACTGTCATGATATAGCGTGAGACTGGTCAACCACTCGATGACCCACTGGAATGTTTAGAATTTCGCCGCATTAACGAAGGACCGTTTCCCGGTCAGGCACATACGCGCCCCGAATTTGGGAGAGCGCGGTGCCCCTAAGGGCTATATAGTAGCCCCACCATCGAACTCCTATGGCTAAGTGAAAGTGATAAAGCATTATAGTCCGGTTGCCTAGTTTGCTACGCTATCACCTCCTTTACAGGACCAAGACGTTGGATTAAGTGTGAAAATGCGCCTTTTTGCAAACACCCCTGCACTATGTGCGTGGGGGCTGAAGCCAAGGACTGCCATCTTTCAGGTTATATACACATATACATCAACGACCGCATAGGAGGTGTTTTAACACTTGAATGCGCAAGTATAAAAAGCTCTTATATTATATTGAAACATTGTTTTCACAAATCATACATGTCATTTAAACATAATATCCTTCGAGCACTGCGTCTCTATTAAATGAGCGCCCTGCAGGACTTCCTCAAAATAGTGCTCGGCAGGTACTTGGCTTCTGTCCGACTCTGGGGATGCAACGTCGGTGGCCTTCAACTCCGCCCAGTATGTCTTGACACGGGCAAGAGCCATCCGCGCACCCTCTATGCATGCTGACCGCTTCATTGCATCGATATGTGGCACTGCACCAAGGAACTGCTGCAACAAGCCAAAATAACTCTTCGACTCGGGCCTTTTCGGCCACAAATGAGTCACAACAGCCTTCATGGCAAGTCCGGACAACCTATTCAGCTCAGCCCATTCAGCCAAACGATCGGTTAATGAAGGTGGACGCCCGGACTATGGGCTGCGACCAAAAAGCTCTTCCATTCCGTGATCCTTTTGACCTCGGAAGTGTTCGGCCGCGGCTGCGGCACTCGCCGCCAAGTCCAGATGAGCATCCTTCCCACTCCAAAGCTGGTCCAATTGAGCGTACTTAGGATCCGTAAATTTTCTCCACATCAGAAAGGGCTTTCCAGCTGCAATATCTCCGGCCTGACGTAGCTCCTCCTTCATACCCATTTCTTTCTTGCTTCGGCAGTGAGCAGCCTGTTCGGCTTCTAGCTCTGCGGCCGCCTTCAAGGCCGCCGCATCACTTTTTCTGGCTTGCTCCTTGACTCGGGCGAGCTCCGCCCGAAGGTTCTCCATAGCAGCGGCACCATCTGCGTTAAGCATACATGTTGTAAGGCATGGGCGTCAAGGACCCTTACCAGGTGTCCGCGGAGAAAGTTGCATACCTTGTGACTCGTCAAGCCGCTTATTAACAAGCGTGATGTCTGCATCCGCCACGTCAAGTTGCCACTTCAGTTCGACAAATTCATCAGCCCAGCTAGCCACCGGACGCTTCGCCACCTACATCGGAAGAGCGCATATTATACCTGGGGTTATGATCCTCGGCGCGCCGTCATTTTTTACACCGCACCAAGTATCAGGGGCTACTATCTATACAGAGCGCATTTTATATGCAAAACCGTCAGAAGGTACATCATTTTGCGTTCCTCAAAACCCGTCAGTAAACTTACGACGGCTCTCAGCGGATGAAATCCTTTCAATCACCGTACCCATTAACGTACCGTGATCTTCCGAGATAGACGCTCGCCCGAGCAGATCCTTCAGCTCCTCCGACCGTACACCCGTTGGTGCCGGACTCGTCCGGTGGCCTTTTTTGAAGGCCGGACACGGAGGGCTTTGAGGGTACATACGGCTGCCTTCTGGTCCCGCCGGATTCGGAGAAGCCCTCCGCGACGACACCTCAGGGTCGTCCACCTCGCATAACGGTACGGCAGGCGGAGGCGTTTCGCTCTCCATCATCTCCGGATCAAGATCCCCTGAAGACGAGCTCTGCTGTGAAGGGCTGAGATCCGAACTACAAGGTAAAACTTTTGGTTACCTTCAGAAATAAAACGAGGATGTCTCTCTTTTAAAAAAACGCCCCCGCTTTACTCACGGCTCACTGGAGGGCTGATCTCCTTGGGGAAATAGTGCGGCCGGGGCATCTCCCACCGCAGGACCCTCTGGTGATGATTTCTTCCCCCGCTTCGAGGCTTTGGTCTTCGGATCTTCAGAAGCGGTCCTCTTCTCCCCTTGGAGGGAGGGATTCTCGATCCCCCCTTTCTTGATAGCCTCCTTCACGAAGGTAGTTGTTCCCTTGTTCCCCCCTTCGCCTTCTTCAAAAGGCACAACCTCTAGCATCTTGGTTAATACAGGATCCGGCGTGGTCTCAGGGAGGGGGGCCGGACACCTGATCAGTTTTGCTTTTGCTATCCACTCCTGTTTAAAGGATAGCTCTTTTAAGGGCAAGTTTATGATAAATATGCGGATAGCATGTCCGGGGAAAGGACTACTTACTTGAGTATCCGGGCGATTGCAGCTCAGACCTGCATCCTCGGATAAGTCCGGACACATTGCTTGTGATACGAAGAACAGTTGGTACATCTCCACGGGCGTTACGCCCATAAAATGTTGGAGAGCTCGTGATCCCTCCGGATTAAACTCCCACAGGCGGAGGGGGCGACATTTGCAGGGCAAGGTGCGATTTAATCAGCATGACCTGCGCCACTCACGACCAGATTGATCTCTCTCTCCGGAGGTCTCGAATACGGCCCCGCAATGTAGGTACATCCTTGACGGTCCCAGTCGAGCCCTTTATTGACCCATGACGCCCGCCGCAGTGGAGGACCCGGCGGAAGGCAGGTGGCGCCGCCCATTTGGTGCCCCGGGAGCGGTCATATAGAACCACTCCTGTTGCCATAAATTGAGCTCCTCTTGAAAAGAGCCCTCGGGCCATGGAGCGTCCAAGATTCTTGCTTATAACAGCCCCTCTCAAGACTCTGCTCGATGCCCCTTGATCATCTTGGCTCCACTTTGAAGGTCTTGAGCCACAATCCGAAGTGAGGGTAATGCGGAGGAAGGCTTCACATAGGACAATGAACGACGAGATGTGGAGGATGGACTCGGATCCAAGTCATGGAATTCCAGCCCATAATAAAACATGAGCCCCTCACAAAAGGGTCCGTCGGGAAGCCTAAACCCGAAGGAAGTGAGACATGAATACCACGCCTCACCAGGCTCGGAGTGGGAATAACCTGCCCTTGGGCAGGCAGCCTATCTTGAAATTTCTCCGGTTAGATACTGGCGTCTCTCAGCTTTTAGCACATCTTCTTCCGTGACGGAGGAAGACATCCACCGGCCGTGCAGGTGTCGGAGCCGACATCGTTGAAAGTCCAAGCGCCTAAATCTGGAGCTTTGGGTGTTGGAACTTCGAGGCGAGGGGCGGATTCGATTGAGATTGAAAGAAAGGAGCGGGCCTTGGTCTCGTTATAAAGAGGTTGAATACCAAGAGCCCTCCCCGTGACCGTTCGGGACTCGCCTTCGATGGAGGAGGCGTGCCAACGGGCACGACTGGGTTACCCACACCCGTGTTGACGAGGATCCCGAAATAAGGGGGCACGATCTCTGCTCTGATAAGACGTGGCAAGGAAACCGCCTCGCTAAACGCGCTGAGGTGGAACAGTAAAAACGATTCGTATAAAGGCCTGGCCGTGGTGTGATGTCACGCCACGGAATGCGTCAGCAGATCTGTGCAAAGGTTATTCTCTCTACGGTAGTATGTGGAACTTGTTTTGCAGAGCCGGACACTATCCTTGTGTTCAAAATCTTCTATGAAGTATTTGGTGGAGGAACCAGCCTTGCAATGCCGAAGACAATATGCGCGCCGGACTCGTCGTCATTGAAGCCTGGTTCAGGGGCTACTGAGGGAGTCCTAGATTAGGGGGTGTCCGGATAGCCGAACTATCACCGTTGGCCGGACTCCTGGACTATGAAGATACAAGATCGAAGACTTCGTCCCGTGTCCAGATGGGACTTTCCTGCGTGGAAGGCAAGCTTGGCGATACGGATATGTAGATCTCCTACCATTGTAACCGACTCTGTGTGACCCTAACCCTATCCGGCGTCTATATAAACCGGAGGGTTTTAGTCCATAGGACGAACAACAATCATACCATAGGCTAGCTTCTAGGGTTTAGCCTCTCTGATCTCGTGGTAGATCCACTCTTGTACTACCCATATCATCAATATTAATCAAGCAGGAGTAGGGTATTACCTCCATCGAGAGGGTCCGAACCTGGGTAAAAACATCGTGTCCCTTGTCTCCTGTTACCATCCGCCTAGACGCACAGTTCGGGGCCCCCTACCCGTGATCCGCCGGTTTTGACACCGACACCTGTATTTACAAGAAAGTGAGTGGGAGCTCTGTAGCATTTCTAATATTTTATGTGGATGCCATATTATTGATTGGAAATGATGTAGAATTTCTGGATAGCATAAAAGGATACATGAATAAGAGTTTTTCAATGAAAGACCTCGGTGAAGCTGCTTATATATTGGGCATCAAGATCTATAGAGATAGATCAAGACGCTTAATAGGACTTTCACAAAGCACATACCTTGACAAAGTTTTGAAGAAGTCCAAAATGGATCAGTCAAAGAAAGGGTTCTTGCCTGTGTTCCAAGGTGTGAAATTGAGACAGACTCAAAGCTCGACCACTTCAGAAGATAGAGAAAAAAATGAAAGTCATTCCCTATGCCTCAGCCATAGGTTCTATCATGTATGCTATGCTGTGTACCAGACCTGATGTGTGCCTTGCCATAAGTCTGGCAGGGAGGTACCAAAGTAATCCAGGAGTGAATCGCCAGACAGCGGTCAAGAACATCCTGAAGTACCTGAAAAGGACCAAGGATATGCTTCTCATTTATGGTGGTGACAAAGAGCTCGTTGTAAATGGTTACGTCGATGCTAGCTTTGACACTAATCTGGATGACTCTAAGTCACAAACTGGATACGTATTTATATTGAATGGTGGAGCTGTCAGTTGGTGTAGTTCCAAGCAGAGCGTCATGGCGGGATCTACGTGTGAAGCGGAGTACATGGCTGCTTCGGAAGCAGCAAATGAAGGAGTCTGGATGAAGGAGTTCATATCCGATCTAGGTGTAATACCTAGTGCATCGGGTCCAATGAAAATCTTTTGTGACAATACTGGAGAAATTGCCTTGGCGAAGGATTCCAGATTTCACAAAAGAACCAAACACATCAAGAGACGCTTCAACTCCATCCATGATCTTGTCAAGGAGATAGACATAGAAAATTTGCAAAATACATACGGATCTGAATGTAGAAGACCCGTTGGCTAAGCCTCTTCCACGAGCAAAACATGATCAGCACCAAGACTCCGTGGGTGTTAGATTCCTTACAATGTAATCTAGATTATTGACTCTAGTGCAAGTGGGAGACTGAAGGAGATATACCCTAGAGGCAATAATACAAATTTTATTTTATATTTCCTTTTTCATGATAAAGGTTTATTATTCATGATAGAATTGTATTGACCAGAAACCTAAAATACATGTGTGAATATATAAACAAACACCGTGTCCCTAGTGAGCCTCTACTTGACTAGCTCGTTGATCAAAGATGTTAAGGTTTCCTAACCATGGACATGAGTTGTCATTTGATACGGGGTCATACCATTAGGAGAATGATGTGATGGAAAATACCCATCCGTTAGCTTAGCATTATGATTGTTCAGTTTTATTGCTATTGTTTTCTTCATGTCAAATACACATTCCTTCGACTGTGAGATTATGCAACTCCCGGATATTGGAGGAATGCCTTGTGTGCTATAAAACGTCACAACATAATTGGGTGATTATAAATATGTTCTAAAGGTATCTCTGAAGGTGTTTGTTGAGTTGGCATAGATCGAGATTAGGATTTGTCACTCCGAGTATCAGAGAGATATCTCTGGGCCCTCTCGGTAATACACATCATAAACTTGCAAGTAAATGACTGAGGAGTTAGTCATGAGGTGATGTATTATGGAATGATTAAAGAGACTTGCCGATAATGAGATTTAAATAGGTATGAAGATACCGACGAACGAATCTCGGGCAAGTAACATACCGATAGACAAGGGGAATAATGTATGTTGTCATAACGGTTCGACCGATAAACATCTTTCTAGAATGTCTAGGAGCTAATATGAGCATCCAGGTTCCACTATTAGTTATTGACCGGAGAGGTGTCTCGGTCATGTCTACATAGTTCTCGAACCCGTAGGGTCCACACGCTTAATGTTCGATGATGATATAGTATTATATGAGTTATGTGATTTGGTGACAGAATGTTGTTTGGAGTCCCAGATGAGATGACATACATGACGAGGAGTCTCGAAATGGTCTAGAGGTAAAGATTGATATATAGGATGATGGTATTCGGACACCGGAAGTGTTCCGGAGGGTACCGGGTACATATCGAGTCACCGAAAGGGGTTCCGGGCACCCCCGGCAAAAGCTATGGGCCTTATGGGCCAAGAGGGGAAACACACCAGCCACAAGGGGCTGGTGTGCCCCCTTATGGGCCGAACCAGAGGAGAAGGAAAGAGGGGAACGGAGAAGGAAAGGGGGGGGGGATTCGGCCTCCCCCTTCCTTCCCTCCCCCCTCTCTTTCCTTCCCCCTCCGACAAATAAGGAAGGGGGCGCCACTTGGGAGGACCCCAAGTAGGATTCGGCCTACTTGGGGCGCCCTCCTGGCTGCTCCCTCCTCCCCCACCTATATATATGTGTAAAGGGGGGCGCCTAGGACACCAGATAATTGCCTAGCCATGTGTGGAGCCCCCCTCCACCGTTTACACCCCCAGTCATATTTTCGTAGTGCTTAGGCGAAGCCCTGCGGAGATCACTTTACCATCACCGTCACCACGCCATCATGCTGATGGAACTCATCTACTACCTCGACATCTTGCTAGATAAAGAAGCCGAGGGGTGTCACCGAGCTGAACGTGTGCAGAACTCGGATGTGCCGCACATTCGATACTTCGTCGGTTGGAGCTAGAAGAAGTTCGACTACATCAACCATGTTGTTAAACGCTTCCACTTACGGTCTACGAGGGTACGTAGACACACTCTCCCCCTCGTTGCTATGCATCCCCATGGATAGATCATTGCGTGTGCGTAGAGTTTTTTTTGTTTTCCATGCAATGATTCCCAACACATCTTTCAGTCTATCTTGGACATAAGAAACTTCAGGGTCCTTCTTCTTATTCCATTCTTGGATGCTGATCGGGACGCTGTCCCTAATAACAACTCTGCACTGGGCGACTTCTTCGATTTTGAGCCTTTCATCCTAGCGCAACCTTCTCTTCGGGCCTCGTCTCCTTACGGAAGTTTGGTTTGATCCGGAGGGCTAAAAGAAGGAACAAGCGTTAATGTATGTACATACAAAACAATTAATGCATCCAGTCAGTAGAGGCTTTATATATGTACACACACACACCTCACCGAACTTTGCAACACTTAAGGCTCCCACCTCCATTCGGTCACCGGAACCGTCATGATCTCCTTCCTCCTCCATTGGATCACCGGAGCCATCATACTCTGTTTCCTGACCATCGGTGTCGTTGAGAAATGACAAGGTGATATCACCTCCCTTGCAGACTATATCCCCCAACAACTCTTCTTTTTCTAAGTCTCTGTCCATAGTTTCTGCAAATATTACAACATGGCAATATACAAACATGGACCTAATCACAACAAGGAATCGTAATGATAAAGTAAAGCAATTACATGGTGTATGCATTTCAACAATAAAGAGACACCATTAGGCTCCTGCCGGTTGCCGATAACTTTAAAAGACATGATCATCTCATACAACAACGTATATCACATCATGTCTTGACCATATCACATCACAACATGCCCTGCAAAAATAAGTTAGATGTCCTCTACTTTGTTGTTGCAAGTTTTACGTGGCTTCTAGGGGCTTCTAGCAAGAACCGTTCTTACCTATGCCTCAAAACCACAACAGTGATTTATCAAGTTTGCTGTTTTAACCTTCAACAAGGACCGACCACAGTCAAATTCGATTCAACTAAAGTAGGAGAAACAAACACCCGCCAGCCCCCTTTATGCAAAACTAGTTGCATGTCTGTCGGTGGAACCGGTCTCATGAACATGGTCACGTAAGGTTGGTCCGGGCCGCTTCATCCAACAATACCCCCGAATCAAAATAAGACATTGGTGGTAAGAAGTATGACGATCACCGCCTACAACTCTTTGTGTTCTACTTGTGCATATCATCTACGCATAGACCTGGCTCTGATGCCACTGTTGGGAAACGTAGCATGAAATTTCAAAAAAATTCCTACGCTCATGCAAGATCTATCTAGGAGATGCATAGCAACGAGATGGGAGAGTGTGTCTACATACCCTCAGGCTCCACCGCTTGAGTACCAAACTTCCTTCACCGATTGATGTAGTCGAACTTCCTTCAGGCTCCACCGATTGAGTACCAAACATACGACACCTCCAAGTTCTGCACACGTTCAGCTCGGTGACGTTCCTCGCCTTCTTGATCCAGCAAGGTGTCGAGGTAGTATATGAGTTCTGTCAGCACGACGGCATAGTGATAGTGATGGTGAAGTGATCCACACAGGGCTTCACCTAAGCACTACGAAGATATTACCGGAGGCGTAAACTGTGGAGGGGGGCGCCACACACGGCGATGCAATAGTCTAGGGTGTGCTAGGGGCGCCCCCCACATATATATAGGTGGGGGGAGAGGGGAGGCGCTCAAGTAGGCCGAATCCTACTTGGGGCCTTCCCATGGCCGGCGCCCCCCTTCCTTATTTACCAGAGGGGGAAGGAAAGAGGAGTGAGGAGGGAAGGAACGGGGAGGCCAAATCCCCCCTTTCCTTCTCCCTTCCCTTCTTTCCTTCTCCTCTGGTGCGGCCCATATGGGGGGCGCAGCAGCCCCTGGTGGCTGTTGCATTTCCCCTCTTGGCCCATAAGGCCCATATCTTTTGCCGGGGGTGCGCGGAACCCCTTCCGGTGACCCAATATGTACCCAGTACCCTCCAGAACACTTCTGGTGTCCGAATACCATCGTCCTATATATGAATCTTTACCTCTCGACCATTTCGAGACTCCTCGACATGTCTGTGATCTCATCCGAGACTCCGACAACATTCAGTCACGAAATAACATAACTCATATAATACAATAGCGTCATCGAACGTTATGCGTGCGGACCCTACGGGTTCGAGAACTATGTAGACATGACCGAGACACCTCTCCGGTTAATAAACAATAGCAGAAACTGGATGCTCATCTTGGCTCCTACATATTCTACAAATATCTTTATCGGTCGAACCGTTATGACAACATGCACAATTCCCTTTGTCCATCAGTATGTTACTTGCCCGAGATTCGATCGTCGGTATCTTCATACCTAGTTCAATCTCGTTACACGCAAGTCTCTTTACTCATTCCGTAATACATAATCTTGTGACTAACTCCTTAGTCATTTGCTTGCAAGCTTATGATGTGTATTACCGAGAGGGCCCGGAGATACCTCTTCGATACTCAGAGTGCCAAATCATAATCTCGATATATATGCCAGCTCAACAAACACCGTCGGAGATACCTGTAGAGCATCTTTATAATCACCCAGTTACGTTGTGACGTTTGATAGCACACAAGGCATTCCTCCGGTACCAGAGAGTTGCATAATTTCATTGTTGAAGGAATATGCATTTGACATGAAGAAAGCAATAGGAATAAAACCGAACAATCATTATGCTAAGCTAACGGATGGGTCTTGTCCATCACATCATTCTCCTAATGATATGATCTCGTTATCAAATGTAAACTTAGGTCTATGGTTAGGAAACCTTAACCATCTTTGGTCAACAAGCTAGTCAGGTAGAGGCTCACTAGGGAAACAGTGTTTGTCTATGTATTCACACATGTATTTAGGTTTCCGATCAATACAATTCTAGCATTAATAATAAACATTTATCATGAATAAGGAAATATAAAATAACAACTTTATTATTGCCTCTAGGGCATATTTCCTTCAAAAATATCGAACGAATACCAAATTCACACATCAGTTATAACAAGACTTCTCCCATGTCCTCAAGAACAAAAGTAACTACTCACAAATCATATTCATGTTCAAGATCAGATGGCTATTGAATATCATTAAGGATCTGAACATATAATCTTCCACCAAATAAAACCAATTAGCATCAACTACAAGATGTAATCAACACTACTAGCAACCCACAGGTTCCAATATGAGGTTTTGAGACAAAGATTGAGTACAAGAGATGAAATAGGGTTTGAGATGAGATGGTGCTGGCGAAGATGTTGATTGGTCCTTCCCACGATGAGAGGATCATTTGTGATGACGATGGCTTCGATTTCCCCCTCCCAGAGGGAAGTTTCCCTGGCGGAATCGCTCCTGCCCAGGTTCTGCCTCGAGACGACAGCGCTTCATCCTGAAACCTTTCTTGTGATTTTTTTCCAGGTCAAATGGCATCATATAGCAGAAGATGGGCTCCGGAGGCCTGCTAGGGGCTCCACAAGCTCGGGGGGGTGCACCCTGGGGGTAGGGTGCGCCCCTAGGCTTGTGGCCGCCTGGTGGGTCCCCTCTGGTAATTCTTTTGCCAATATTTTTTTATATATTCCAAAATAATTCTCCGTGGATGTTCAGGTCACTTGGAGTTGTGCAGAATAGGTGTCTCCAACATGGCCCTTTACGGTCCAGAATTCCAACTGCCGGCAATCTCCCTCTTCATGTGAAACTTGCAAAATAAGAGAGAGAAGGCATATGAATTGTATCATAAAGTGAAATAATAGTCCATAATGCAATAAACATTGGTAGGAAAACATGATGCAAAATGGGCGTATCCCGTACCAGCTCTCGTCGAGCTGGTTCATGCTCACGACCCTGCTCTTGAGTGTCGGGAAGAAGAAGAAGTTCGTGAACGCCCCGCGGTGACCCCGTTGTGTGCGAAGACGACAGTCCCGCGCCTGTGGATGTGGATCACCAAGCCGTCCATGAACAGCACCTTCCCGGCACAAAACAAATCCATCGCCCTCTTCCAGCTCAGACCTGCTAGCCATCAATCAAAGACCAAATTTGTAAATTAGAGAGTTAAAATCAAACTTGATTGTTCAGATCAGTATCACCAGAAAATAATCTAAAATGGGCTCTTATCAAGAAAAATTAATTTCTAGGGTTTTCTTTTTCCAAACTAGCTACCACTGGCATGAATCCAATCCTTAATAAACACCGATATTGATTGCAAACTGGAGCATCTCAACTAACAAAAGTTCAGTCGCTCAATCGCCTATTCAATCGACTTATAAACGAATCCTAATTGTTAGGGTTTCGATTAGAAACATGCCGGTCGACTAACGATTTCAGATTGTTCCTGCATATGGGTGTAAGGGCTTCCCGATAGAATCACTTCGCTGGGCCATCGGAACTAAGGAGGATGGTCGGTGAGGTCAATAGGGCTTCTAGGGGCACGGTGGTGGCGACATGGGGTTGGTGGGGGATGCCATGACTCACTCAGCGGAACGCTAATTTAGGCGAAAGAAAGTGGTACCTCACCTAGCCCAGGTCCCAGTCGTCATAAGAATCGATGGCCATGGTCCACCTGTCTTAAGATCTCCGGCTTGATGCGTCAGTAACCGAGTAGGTAACGGTCAACTGCTTGGACACGAGAGCAAGGCTCCGTTTGGGCTTTTGTGAGAATGGGGCAAGTGGTTGAGGGGAAAAGTGAGAAAATTTAGAGGCCTTGGGAAAAACTAAGCACGACTAAGGAACCAAGGGCATAGAAATAGAAATCCCCCTTTTTAATCTTTTCCTTCTTTGTTGAACTACAACTCTTTCCTTGGATAATTTCAATTTGCGACAAGTATTACTTCAAACAAGGTTATTCATTGCTAAATAAGCGGATGTCCATTATTTCCTCATAGCAACATAAGTAATATATCTCAAACAACGGGACATGACCCACATATGGACTAGGTATGAGTTTCACTACTTTTCTTCCTTAGTTTGTGATTCGATTGAAGACAAATGCGGCTGCGGTGGTGGCACATTTGATCCCATGGACTCTAAGGACAATCGATTTGCAATTTCTTGGTTGATCCGCATGAGCTCTTGGCAGTACTCCTTGCACTCCTCAAGGCTAAGATCCTCTTCATTCATGAAGAGATACCTAGCCACAGTTCCAGAGCTCTCTTCCTTGGCCTTCTCAAAGCGTTGGTTGGTCTCTTTTGCTCTCTCTTTCTCTGCTGCAACCACTCTCTCTAACCGGGCTACCTCTTCTTTCAGCCATGCAATCCTTACCTTCTTCGCCTCATACTCAACCTTCCCCACAACAGACCACCTCCCTCTCTTTGGCATAATCAAAGTGGAGATGATCTAAAGTGATTTTTGACTGGATGACAAGAAGTATCTTTCTCGAGATATTTCTCTCGGGAAAGATATGGGTTGTGTTTTGAATGACGGGATGGTGACCCTTTATATAGATGGAAGCGGGGTCCAAACTAAAATCGTCTATCAATGTCCTCTAAAGAAAAATATGCTACGCAACAACGACAACTATAATTATTTGCCAAACATAGGACGATGGATAAGGACACCTCCAATTAATCATAGAGAAACTTATGTCCACATTTAGAGCATTTCAATTTTTGGCTAAAAATATGCTACACGACAATGAAGGTCATAATTATTTGCTAAACATAGATCATTGGATAATGTCACTTGAAATTAATCATGGAGAAAAGGGTGTACACATTTCCAACATTGAACTAGCTTAATTACATGTTCTTGATTACACACAGATTAACAAGCTTTTGAGAGCACACTCTTTATAATTATTAGGTAAGAAAGAATGTCCAAATGTTCTTAATTCTATTAATAGTGAGATGCAACATAAAACATAATTTAAGATTAGCTTTTACCAACCCATGCAATAGTACTTTTTAAAATTTCCAAGCATCTCGTGCATTGTAACGGTACATCACCAATTTATCTATAAATGAGTATGTTTCTGAATATTATCCTTTAGTTATGCAATGTTTTATGTTTTAAAATCTTTTTGAGGGACTAACTAATACGTCTCCAATGTATCTATAACTTTTGATTGTTCCATGCTGTTATATTATCATTCTTAGATGTTTTACAATCATTTTATAGCAACTTTTTATCATTTTTCAGGACTAACCTATTGACATAGTGCCCAATGTCAATTGATGTTTTTTTCTTGTTTTTTACTTCGTAGAAAATCAATATCAAATGGAGTCCAAACGCAGCGAAACCTTTTGGAATTTTTTTTCTAGACCAGAAGACACCTGTTGGGCCAAAGAAGTACTAGAGGGGGCTCCGAGGGGAGCACAACCCACCTGGGCGCGCTTGGGGGCCTAGGCGTGCCCTTGTGGGTTGTTCCCACCTCGTTCACCTCCGGCACTGCCTCTTTGCTCTATAAATACCCCAAAAATCCAAAAACCCTAGGGGAATCGATGAGACACAATTCCAGCCGCCAGTTCCAGAAACCACAGTTCCAATCTAGACACCATCGCGGAGGGTGTCGTGGAATTATCACGTCAGATGTCCTAGCATAAGGACTTAGGTGTGGAGCCATCGCAATGTAGTTAGCTTGAAGGGGTTAAATGGGACAAGGGACACGGAGAGTTTATACTGGTTCTGCCCCTTGCGGTGGAGGTAACAGCCTAATCCAGTGTTGGGTGGTTATTGCTTGGGCTTCGATTACCAGGGAGCGAATATGCTTGACCTAGTTCTCGATCTCTTTCTTTCCCGCCATAACTCGCTGCCGGGTGGTCCCTTTATATACACAGGTTAACACCCAACGGCTTACAGAGTCCCGGCCGGCTCATAGACAACGTGTCCGGCTCATTGACTAACTAAGCCTGCCTTACAATACAAGTTTATCCTCATGGCGGTTCATCCTTCTGGGCCCGAAGTCGCCTCTGGGTCTTGGGTCGTCAGCGGGCTTGTTATGACTCGCCCCCTTCATGGGCTATCGCTATTGGTATGACCCGACCCCTCCTAGGAAGTTCATACCCAGTAGTTATATCCCCAACATTAGGCCCCGGGTTGATTTGAACTTGTTCATATCAATATTCAACACCTGGTTTGTAAAACCTGCACCACTTGTTGTAACCCGCCGTGACGTCAGCTCTTGGAATCCTCTTAAACCGCCATGACATCATTTCGCCTTAACTCTGCACTAGGCCCAGAGCATCTTAACTGATCCTTATCTTAATGAACATCCCGAAAATCAAGGCTTCCCTATAGCCATGTGATGATTTCGGCCTCCTTGATTCCCGTGCATGCCTTGTATTCACCCCCCCCCCTTATAAATAGGGATGGGGGTCTCTCTCATTTCCCCCTGCTTCATTCATCGTCTTCCTCTTCCTCTCGGCCCAAGACGAGCGCCAGATCATTGTCATGCAACCTCCAGCCGCTGCACTAACTCAGGCCGCCGCCTCAACCTGACAAGACCAGGGAGCTCCAATGCGCCGCAGCGGATCCTCATCACCTGTAAGCGCACCTCCCTCTTTCATCTCAGATCTACTTTTAGGGTTTGCGCCGTTCATCGGTGTTCTTGTCATTCCTCCTTATCCTCTTCAGCTCCTACAGCTTTCAATCGGGATAGGCCGTATATCTTGTGCGGAAGTAATTTAGTCACCATTTTTGCCATTAAAGTAGCATCTCTTTGTAAAAAAACTACATCAACGTACCCAGGTTTTTTCACTGCCAAGGTTTTATTTTCACTGCTTTTTCTGAACTGTCACAGATCCAAATTTATATCACTAGTTTGTGAAAATCTGTTTGTCTGCCCCTTAGCAAAAAAAATTCAATTGATAGACTTAAATCCCCAAAACTGCCATGGTGTCTTATGACATAAACCATGACCCGCCATATTACATTAGGCCCCGCTTAAGCCTCCATCATCCACTTAAATCCATAACCCGGCCATCTCCGGTTTAACCAAGCTGGCTTGTTCTGAATTGAATCTCTGTAGTTTTACCTTTGTATAGCAGTTGAAACGCCAATTTGTAACTCGCCACACATCTGCCGGTTTAATGACATCCTGAATTACTTTATTGCAAGCCGTGCACCCAATCATGAACAAGACAGTCACCTCGTGCGACTGGGTTCCATCCATTGTAACTGAGCCAATGCTTGAAGACTATGTAAATATTGGTTTCTTACCAACCAAAGACGTCATTCATTGGCGTGCTCCTAATCCGGGTGAGGTCAAACCTCAGCTGCAAGCTGGCGAAGTTTTTGTCTTTACTGATCATATGAACCGGGGTTTTTCGCCGCCCGGGTAAAAGTTCTTCCGTGACGTTCTGCATTTTATGCAACTTCATCCTCAAGATATCGGGCCCAACTCTATTTCCAACATTTGCAATTTCCAAGTCTTCTGTGAAGTATATCTTCAAGAAGAACCTAGTGTTGACCTCTTTAGAGAATACTTCTATTTGAACCGCCAGAACGAATTTACTGACAGTCCCAGCCAAGAACTCGGAGGGATCTCAATTCAGCGTTGCAGAGACACCATTTTCCCTTATGCTTCTCTTCCAAGCCATCCCAAAGACTGGAATGAAACCTGGTTTTATTACAAAGACACTTCTCCTGCTGATGAAAATCCCTTACCAGGGTATCGTGATCAATGGGTCAACCCAAAGCATCATCTTCCCGGCCATCTTACCACTGCTGAACGGGCAAATCTTGCACCTACTTTTTCAAAGGTGAAGGCATTGCTGGGAAACGGATTAACCGGAATTGACCTTGTTCGATGGTGGATAGCTTGGAGAATAATACCCTTAAGTCGTTGGCCCGGTTTGATGTGCACATATACTGGTGATACCAAGGACCCGCTGTGTTACAATTCAAAGCGTTTAACTGATAAGGCTATCAATGACATGACCAAGACTCTTCTCAATGAGACATTGGAAAGCTGCAGCAAAGTTGGTCTGAATCCTTTCTGCGTACTTAACCGGGCACCGGAGGTATACTTTTCCAGTTTACATACTTCCTTTCCTCACCGCTCGTAGAATGTGGAAATCCTGACTTTGTTGTAAACTTTCTCAGGCTGGATCCGCTTTTTGGGATAAGAGATACGATGAAAAAGCCGCCAAGAAGGCCAGAGCCAAGACCAAAGCAATGAAGAGAAGTAAAAAAACATCCACCACTTCTGACACGTTCAACGTGGATGAGTCTGAAGAGTCGGAGGTAGACCTTGATTCTATTGGCTCCTTCTTCATCCACCTTATTGACACTGATTACCATCAGGACGACGTGGAGAGAAGCCAGGCGGTTGATGACGAGGTAACCATTATTTCCTCCAACTCAGAGCCCTTGCCAAGACAGAAAATTCGGCGCGTGATCCAGAAAGTAAGGTTTTCTAACCCTTTAGCTCACATGGATCCCAACTTTATTTTGAAGCAACAACAGCATGAGAACTGGTGCAGAACCCGGAACAGTGGAGGCGGAGAACTTTCCTCTGGTTTGCCTAACACGCCAGCTCCACGCAAACGCCGGAATGAGGTATTAAAAAATCCGGCTCTTATTTGTTTTAACTCAGATATTAGTCATCTAGTACTTTATATTTATGATTTGAATTATCAGGGGACCTCTCACTCTTCGTCCGGCGACTCTTCTAAGACTCAGCTTCCTCCTTTCAAGACTGCCCCTGGGTACCACCTTAAACCAGTGTTTAACATTTCTAAATTCATACTGACTTTCTGAATCTTCTTCTAGTGGGAAAGCAAAGCCTAGGAAAAAGGACAGAACCACCAAACCCTCAGAAGATCCCAAAGCTCGTGAGCCGGAAAAACAAGCACCGATTTCAGATACCTCCGTGCAACAACCAGATAATCCTGCTGATGTCCCGCCACCAAAAAATCATGGCACCTTTGCTGATCCTGTGGTTGTTGAGCCAGAGATTGCTGAACCGCCAAGCCCAACTAAACCTCTCAAGCCGGATACTGAGGAAGTTGTGATCACTGGCACTGGTTTTCAAGAACCGGGACACCCTGTAGCTCTGGGTAAACATTCTGCCAAGGAAGAGCCGGTTGAGAGGCGCAAGGTCAAATTTGACATGGCCAATTACTCACATCTGAGTATTAGTGAAAGCTTCTCCGGCTATTTGAACCAAGTACACAACAACCGTGATCTGGAAATTGACATGGTCAAGCACATGCATCAGAAACATGAGGTATTAACTCTTGCTCTCGTATGAGATACATTCCTTTAGCCCCCAAGTCTACTGAATATGATAGGATAGAATATACTGTAGACTTGTTAGATATCCTTTTGTACTATGATTAAAATCCTGTAGCCCCCGAGGGCGACTTACATTATTAAGTTAAGCCGGTTCTTCACTTCATATAAATCAAGTTGATATGTGTAGCCCCCAAGGGCCGACTTACACCATTAAGTTAAGCCAGGACTTATCAATTGATAAGAAATCTCTGTTAATCATCCTTGCCGACCGGGTAAACTTGGATAAATAATGAACCGGGGTCTCCTGCCACTGCTTCATAAAACGAACTTTGCATCCATTAGCCCCCAAGTGCCAAGTGCTATTGCTTGCAAAGGACTTGGTACTTATAAATATATACAACTCTATAAAGAATCTTTCTACACCCATTAGCCCCCAAGTGCCAAGTGCTATTGCGTGCAAAGGGGTTGGGACTTATAAATATATGTTGTTTCATAACTCTTCATATTTGCTTTGACTTCTTTCAGGAAGCATCCAGTCAATTTCAATCTCAGCTGACTCACTTGAAATCCCGGCTTGAAGCACAAGAAACTGAGACCCGGAAGGCTGACTCCGAGTTCAAATTTAGCTTGGATGAAAATGAGAAGCTCAAAACTGACTTTAGCACCGAGGAAGCCGTACGGGATGAAGAAAGAGCCACTTTAACCAAAAGGGCCGAGAAAGCTGAAGCCTCATTGGAAAAGGTCACTACCAATTTTGCCAGCTTACAACATCACATCAATCAGATGACCTTTGCTATTTTCGATAAGATCATTTTATATCTCAAGGACTTTATTTCTTGTAATTATAAACCGCCTGTTAACTCTGTCATAATCTCCCATGCGGGCCCAGAACTAGCACCCTTGGGAAAGAAACCCTCATAAATCTCAAGGCGATTTATACCTTGGTAGAGCAACTGTATATCGGAGCTCAACGCATAATCGCCGCCATCTTCCCAAGCAAGCAAACACCGTCTCTTCTCAGCAACGTGCTAAGCAGCCTTTCCGTCTTACCATCCTGGATTGAAGAACATAAGCGGTCCGCTGCTAGAGCCGGTGCCCTTATGGCTTTAAGCCAGGCTAAGGCCTGATAGTCGGAATTAGACCCGGCCGAGCTAGCCACTGGCTGCCCCAGTTTCAAAGAGGATGGGTCTCCTTTTGATAAGAAATATTTTGCTGCCTGTGTAAAAGCGGTGCGTCCTCTGCGTGTCTACTTGTTGAAGAAACTGATATGTCCAAGTACTGAGCCGCTTACACCGCAGAAAGTTAAAAAATGCCCACGCCGTCTTACGAAGTTGCAGTTCTGAACCCTCCAATACGTAAGCATACTTTTGCCCCGGACATTGATCCGTCTGAGCTTATCGATGATGATGCTAAATTTCAAGACTTGACTGGTATCATTTGGTCATCGCCTGACTTACAGACCATGGAGGAAGAAGAAGAACCGGCGCAGGATGACCCGGAAGCTAGGTGAGCTCTGGCACGGACGATCCTGTTGCAGGGTACTCTGGACTCGCTTGACGGTGTCCGTGTTCTTTATCGCCGAATAGGCGGTCTGCCTAAGAAGGCTGCTTTGTACTTCTGCTGCGAGGGCCGCAGTGTGCTCCTCCGTACGGAGTGAGCGCTTTGTGTTTCCATTAACTATTATGACCCCGCGAGGTCCTGGCATTTTGAGCTTGAGGTATGCATAATGCGGTACCGCATTGAATCTGGCAAATGTGGTTTGTCCGAGTAGTGCGTGATAGCCACTGCGGAAGGGGACGATGTCGAAGATTAACTCCTCGCTTCAGAAACTGTCCGGAGATCCGAAGACCACTTCCAGTGTGATTGAGCCCGTGCAACATGCCTCTACACCTGGTATGACACCTTTAAAGGTGGTTTTTGTGGGTTTGATCCTTGAGGGGTCGATGCCCATTTTGCGCACTGTATCCTGATAGAGCAGGTTCAGGCGGCTACCACCATCCATAAGGATTCTTGTGAGGTGGAATCCGTCAATGATGGGGTCGAGGACTAATGCGGCCGAACCGCCATGACAGATGCTGGTAGGATGGTCCCTGCGATCGAAGGTGATCGAACAAGAAGACCATGGGTTGAACTTTGGGGCGAATGGCTCCATCGCATAGACGTCCCTTAGTGCATGCTTCTGTTCCCGCTTGGGAATATGGGTGGCGTATATCATATTGACCGTTTTCACTTGGGAAGGAAATTTCTTCTGTCCTCCTGTGTTCGGCGGCCGGGGCACTTCGTCGTCATTGCTATGCAGCCCCTTTTCCTTGTTCTCCACATTCAACTTGCCGGCATGTTTGAACACCCAACATTCTCTGTTGGTGTGGTTGGCTAGTTTATCGGGGGTGCCGTGAATTTGACACGAGCGATCGAGTATGCGGTCCAAACTGGACGGTCCCGGATTGTTTCTTTTGAATGGCTTTTTCCGCTGACCGGACTTAGAGCCACTGAATCTGGCATTGACTGCCATGTCTTCAATGTTGTTGCCATTGTTGCGACGCTTGTGTATGTTGCGTCGTGGCTTGTCGTTGCTATCTCTGGCATCGAAAGTGCCAGGATTTCTTGATGTGCTGTTGCTGCGAGCCAGCCAGCTGTCCTCGCCCGCACAAAAGCGGGTCATGAGTGTCGTGAGGGCTGCCATGGACTTTGGCTTCTCTTGGCGGAGGTGTCGGGCGAGCCATCCGTCGCGGATGTTATGCTTAAAGGCCGCTAAGGCTTCGGCATCCGAACAATCGATGATTTGGTTCTTTTCAGTTAGGAACCGAGTCCAGAATTTCCTGGCTGACTCTCCGGGCTGTTGGGTTATGTGACTTAAGTCATCAGCATCCGGTGGTCGCACATAAGTGCCCTGGTAGTTGTCAAGGAATGCGTCTTCCAAGTTCTCCCAACTACCAATGGAGTTTGCCGGCAGGCTTTTTAGCCAATGTCGCGTCGGTCCTTTGAGTTTTAGTGGGAGGCACTTGATGGCATGTAGATCATCACCGCGGGCCATGTGAATGTGGAGAAGGAAATCTTCAATCCATACTGCGGGGTCTGTCATGCCATCATATGATTCAATGTTTACGGGTTTAAACCCTTCTGGGAATTCATGAGCCATTACTTCATTAGTGAAGCATAGGGGGTGTGCAGCGCCTCTATGCCGGGCTACATCACGACGCAGTTGAAATGAGTCTGGTCTGTTGTATTTGGCCCGGACGACTTGTTTTTAGTATATCCGGCATGATGGTCATAATCACGCATTGTGGCGCGCCCCCGTGATCCGTAGATTGATCTTGACTGTCCTGCTTTGTTTTCCAATGTGTCTCGCAGGTCCTTCGTGTAGCCCCGGGCTAGTGTTATTGTTTGATTGGCGACGGGGTGCGGGCTGGAGTTCGGGTTTATACGCCGCTTTGTCTCGGCCACGAGGTGGCCGGTCAGCCGCATCGTGCGGTGGTAGTGTGGGCTTTAATGCCTCCTCCTCGAGTTAAGGTAGCAACCTGCGCTTTGGGTAACTTTCGGTTGGGCGCTCGAGTCTGTATTCCTCGGCTGCCAGGACCTCATTCCATCTATCAGTTAGCAGATCTTGATCAGCTTGAAGCTGCTGCTGCTTCTTCTTCAGGCTTTTTGCAGTGGCTATAAGCCGGCGCTTGAAGCGCTCCTGCTCGACGGGATCCTCAAGCACGATGAATTCTTCGTCGCCAAGGCTCACTTCGTCTTCGGAGAGGGGCATGTAATTGTCATCCTCTGATTCTCCATCTGTTACCTGTTCCTTAGGGCTAGCTTGCCCATCCTCCCGCTTGGCCTGATCGAAGCCTGGCTGGGCGGGATTGTTTTCGTCTTTGGCACCATCCGGATTGTTATCATCTCTTGTGCCGGTATCGCTATTTTTGCTATGGCGGGGCTTAGAGCGGCGCCTATGACGCTGGTGCTTAGATTGCTTCTCAAGGGGATTATCCTCCGTTGCCTCATTGCCATTGCCTTTTTTGGGGGTATCCACCATGTATATATATCATATGATGAGGTGGTTGTCTAGCGCCCTGAGGGCGGTGGCTCCTGTTCTTCTCCTGCATCGTTGTCCATACCGTCGATGTCTTTGGAGTTGAAGTCAAGCACGTCGGTTAAGTCATCGACAGTGGCTATTAAGTGGGTGGTGGGTGGGGAACGAATTTCTTCGTTGTCCGCTTCCCACTCCAGCTGGACATAGTTCGGCCAGGAGTCACCTGACAAGGAGAGAGACCTCAATGAATTTAGCACGTCACCCAAGGGTGAGTGCTGAAAGATGTCCGCGGAGGTAAACTCCATGATCGGTGCCCAATCAGATTCGATAGGCACCGATGCACGCGGTTCGGAACCTGTGGCTGGAGACGAGTTCGAGGATCCGATGACACCGGCCTCATAAGAGGTGAAGTAAGTGTTCGGCTCTATCGCCACTGAGTGTGCGTCCTCCGTGGTGGGGTCCATCCACCCATCATCGGATGGCACGATTTGCTCCGGGTTGAGGGTCGGGGCAGCCGCAGGTGTGATCTCCCGAATACTGCCCGATGGCAGATCTAAGTCATGCTCGTCGTGACTATTCGGCGCACCTGACATGGGCTCGAATCCGTCAAAGATCAAGTCTCTGCAGATGTCGGCAGTATAGTTCAAGCTTCCAAACCTGACCTGATGGCCAGGGGGCATAGCCATCGATCTGCTCCAGATGGCCAAGCGAGTTGGCCCGCAGTACGAAGCCGCCGGATACGAAGATCTGTCCGGGGAGGAAAACCTCACCCTAGACCACATCTTTGAAGATGATCGAAGGAGCCATCAAGCCTTATCGTGACGACACAGTGGAACTCTCAATGAAAGTAGCAATATCGGTGTCAAAACCGGCGGATCTCGGGTAGGGGGTCCCGAACTGTGCGTCTAAGGCTAATGGTAACAGGAGGCGGGGGGCACGATGTTTACCTAGGTTTGGGCCCTCTCGATGGAGGTAATACCCTACTTCCTGCTTGATTGATCTTGATGATATGAGTATTACAAGAGTTGATCTAGCACGAGATCGTAGAGGCTAAACCCTAGAAGCTAGCCTATGATTATGATTATTGTTGTCCTACGCACTACACCCTCCGGTTTATATAGACACCGGAGGGGGCTAGGGTTACACAGAGTTGGTTACAGAAAAGGAGATCTACATATCTGAATTGCCAAGCTTGCCTTCCACGCAATGGAGAGTCCCACCCGGACACGGGACTAAGTCTTCAATCTTGTATCTTCACAGTCCAATAGTCCGGCCAAAGTATATAGTCCGGCTGTCAGAGGACCCCCTAATCCCGAACTCCCTCAGTGATGCAGCAAAGTAGAGTAAGTATTTCCCTCAGCTTTTGAGAACCAAGGTATCAATCCAGTAGGAGATAATGCAACAAGCCACCAAATACCTACACAAACAACCACCAACTTGCACCCAACGCGATAAAGAGGTTGTTAATCCCTTCACGGTTATTTGCAAAGTGAGATCTGATATAGATGGATAAATGGTAAAGTAATATTTTTGGTATTTTTGGTTTATGGACAGAAAGTAAAACATTTCAAAGGAAGTAAATAGGAAACTAGAATTATAGATCGGAAACTTATATGATGGAAAATAGACCCAGGGGCCATAGGTTTCACTAGAGGCTTCTCTCAAGATAGAAATTATTACAGTGGGTGAACGAATTACTGCCGAGCAATTGATAGAAAAGCGCAAAGTTATGACGATATCTAAGGCAATGATCATGAATATAGGCATCACGTCCGTGTCAAGTAGACCGAAATGATTCTGCATCTACTACTATTACTCCACACATCAACCGCTATCCAACATGCATCTAGAGTATCAAGTTCATAAAGAACGGAGTAATGCCTTAAGCAAGATGACATGATGTAGAGGAATTAAATCAAGCAATATGATGAAAACCCCATCTTTTTATCCTCGATGGCAACAATACAATATGTGTCGGTTCCCCTTCTGTCACTAGGGTCGAGCGCCGCAAGATTGAACCCAAAGCTAAGCACTTCTCCCATTGCAAGAAAAACCAATCTAGTTGGCCAAACCAAATCGATAGTTCGAAGAGACTTGCAAAGATATCAAATCATGCATATAGGAACTCAGACGAGATTCAAATAATATTCATAGATAAGCTGATCATAAATCCACAATTCATCGGATCTCGGCAAACAAACCGCAAAAGAGTATTACATCGAATAGTTCTCCAAGAACATCAAAGAGAACTTTGTATTGAGAATCAAAGAGAGAGAAGAAGCCATCTAGCTACTATACAGCTATGGACCCGTAGGTCAGTGGTAAACTACTCATGCTTCATCAGAGAGGCAATGGTCTTGATGTAGAAGCCCTCCGTGATCGAATCCCCCTCTGGCAGGATGCCGGAAAAGGCCCCTAGATGGGATCTCACGGGTACAGAAGGTTGCGGCGATGGAGAAGTGGTTTCATGGCTCCTCTGGACGGTTTTAGGGTATTCGAGAATATATAGGCGGAAGAATAGGTTGGTGGAGTCATGAGGGGGCACAAGGGTGGGGGCGCGCCCTCCGTCCTTGTGACCGCCTCGTGGCTTCTTTGACTTGCACTACAAGTCCTCTGGATGTCTTCTGGTCCAAGAAAAAATCATCGCGAAAGTTTTATTCCATTTGGACTCCGTTTGGTATTCTTTTTCTGCGAAACTCTAAAACAAGGAAAAACAGAAACTGACACTAGGCTCTAGGTTAATAGGTTAGTCCCAAAAATCATATAAAATAGCATATTAGTGCATATAAAACATCCAGAACAGATAATATAATAGCATGGAACAACAAAAAATTATAGATACGTTGGAGACGTATCAGACTCCCGCAAAGCTCCCCTGCTTCTGTCTCCATTTTGCTGGAGAATTCGTGTCCAGACCACCCCGCGGACCGATATAGGACCACATTGGATGGCTTTCGCTGTCTCGGCAGCATTGTCCAGACGATTGCAGGAGGTTTATGGTCCGCCTTGGAGATTCCATAAGTTTTTCTAGCACTCTTTTGTAGGCCCCGTGTCATCCCCCCATCCCGCGGGCGACTCGGGCGGCAGCGCCCATCTCCTTCCCCTCGCGTCCTCACCACCTCCCCCCACCTGCGCCACTGGGGAAATCCCCTCATGGTGGCCGGCGGCGGGGCCCTGTTCTTTGCGCCTCGGGAAGGCCAGTGTGGGGTGCTCTCGCCAGGCGGCGGAGTTGGGCGAGCGCGGGGATCGGCTGTGCAGCGGCGGTGGCTCACGACGACAGCGGCCTCATCGGGACGGGGACGCTATGGGGCTGGCCCGTTGTACACTGGTAGCATGCCCCCGGCAGCGGTGGGTCAGATTAGATCTGACCTCGAACCTGAGGCGGTGGCATGGTGGGTTTGTCTCCGGTCAGATCTGATCCAGCCAGTGTGATCTGTTACATGCGCGGCGTTGGTGATCGGTGGTCGTCTCGTGCACACGATGCTGGATGGAGGGTCCTTGAGTGGATCCGGGTGAAAACCCTACTCTTGGCATGTTGCTAAGGTTGGCGATGGTGGCGTTTTTCTGTGTCGTCCTCTTCTTGAAGGCATCATCGTGGAGAAGTGCTAACCCACAATTATAGTGGATCGCAACAGTTTTCGAGGGTAGAGTATTCAACCAAAATTTATTGATTCAACACAAGGGGAGCCAAAGAATATTTGCAAGTATTAGCAGCTGAGTTGTCAATTCAACCACATCTGGAGATTAATTATCTACAGCAAAGTGATCAGTATCAAAGTAGTATGATAGTTTTGATAGTAGTAGCAACAGCAATAGTAATGGTAACAGTGATAGCAATGATTTTGTAGCAATTGCAATAGTAACAATAGTAGTAGTAACTTAGTAGGAACAGTATAAGAGAAATTTGTACACATTGGATTGGTGAATTCGTTGGATGATATTCATCATATGACAGTCATAACGTAGGGCGATACGGCACTAGCTCCAGTTCATAAATATAATGTAGGCATATATTTCGTAAATAGTCATACGTGCTTATGGAAAGAACTTGCATGGCATCTTTTGTCCTACCCTCCCGTGGCAACGGGGTCCTATTGGAAACTAAGGGATATTAAGGCCTCCTTTTAATAGAGAACCGGAACAAAGCATTAACACACGGTGAATACATGAACTCCTCAAACTACGATCATCACCGGGAAGTGTCCAGACTTCTGTCACTCCGGCTTTGCCGGATCATAACACATGGTAGGTAACTATAACTTGCAAGATCGGATCTAGTACATAGATATAATGGTGATAACATAAACTGTTCAGATCTGAAATCATGGCACCCGGGCCCAAAGTGACAAGCATTAAGCATGGAAAATTCATAGCAACATCAATCTCAGAACATAATGGATACTAGGGATCAATCCCTACCAAAACTAACTCGATTACATGATGAATCGCATCCAACTCCTCACCGACCAGAGAGCATATGAAGGAATTACTCACTCCCGGTGGGGAGCATCATGGAATTGGCGATGGAGAAGGGTTAGTGATGACGAAGATCGAAGATCCCCCTCTCCGGAGCCCCAAACGGACTCCAGATCTGGCCTCCCGATGAAGAACATGAGGTGGCGGTGGCTCCTTCTCGTGAAACGCGATAATTCTTTCTCCCTGATTTTTTCTCCAAATATGTGATTTTATAGTACCAGGGTTGGAGTCTGTGGGGCCACCAGGTGGGGACAACCCACCTAGGCGCTCCTGGAGGGGGGTGCGCCCTGGTGGGTTGTGCCCACCCAAGAGCCCCTCCGTGGTTCTCGGCTCCAGAAATTCTTATTTATTGAATAAAAATCCTCGCAAAGTTTCGTACAATCCGAGAACTTTTATTTCTGCACAAAAACAACACCATGGTAGTTTTTAAAAAACAAAGTGTCGATCAGGTTAGTTTCATTCAAATCATGCAAATTAGAGTCCAAAACAAGAGTAAAACCGTTAGGAAAAGTAGATACGTTGGAGACGTATCAACTCCCCCAAGCTTAAACCTTTGTTTGTAGTCAAGCAGTTCAGTTGATAAACTGAAAGTGAAAAAGAAAAACTTTTACGAACTCTTTTGCTCTTGTTTACATAAATAAGCTTAAGCAGCACCCAGGTTTTCAGCCAAGATTATAACTAACCATGTCAACAATAACTCGTAGAATCTATAATATCTCATATCAATGACATAATCAATTAGCGACCAATAATAATATATCTCAAATAACAACACTTTGTCAAAACAACCATGATATAATATGACAATAGTGGTATCTCGCTAGCCCTTTCTGAGACCACAAAACATAAATGCAGAGCACCTCCAAAGTTCAATCAATGACTAAACTTTGTAATTCAAGGTAGAAAAGATCCAGTCATGATGCACCCAACATTAGCTATCCACAATGCATGAGGATGACAATAGTGCTATTAGGTTCTGGCGCTTATTTGAGAAGGTGATGACACAACATAAAAGTAAATAGATAGTCCCTTCACAAAGGAAAGCAATGATCTGCAGAGGTGCCAGAGCTCAAGTTTTTTAAAACAGAGGAAAATGAAATTTTGGGAAATGCACCCTTCTTGTTTACTTCGCGACCATTAGATATCGTGCAAGGGCGAGTGAATAAACACTCATCATGAGAATAACCCACTTAGCATGGAAGATACTGACAATCCAGGCACACAAAAAAGGATATTTATTTGAAGTTTTTAGAGGTGGCACATGCAAATTTACTTGGGACGGCAGGGTGATACCGCATATAGGTAGGTATGGTGGACTCATCTGGAATAACTTGGTGAGAGAGTCCTGGATTAGGGGGTGTCCGGATGGCCGGACTATGACCTTTGGCCGGACTCCTGGACTATGAAGATACAAGATTCAAGACTTCGTCCCGTGTCCGGATGGGACTTTCCTTGGCGTGGAAGGCAAGCTTGACGATACGGATATGTCGATCTCCTCCCATTGTAACCGACTCTATGTAACCCTAACCCTCTCCGGTGTCTATATAAACCGGAGGGTTTTAGTCCCAGAGGACAAACAACAATCATACCATAGGCTAGCTTCTAGGGTTTAGCCTCTCACGATCTCGTGGTAGATCTACTCTTGTACTACCCATATCATCAATATTAATCAAGCAGGAGTAGGGTTTTACCTCCATCGAGAGGGCCCGAACCTGGGTAAAAACATCGTGTCCCTTGTCTCCTGTTACCATCCGCCTAGACGCACAGTCCCTACCCGAGATCCGCCGGTTTTGACACCGACATTGGTGCTTTCATTGAGAGTTCCTCTGTGTCGTCATCTTCAGGCCCAATGGCTCCTCCGATCGTCAACAATGATGCGGTCCAGGGCGAGACTTTTCTCCCCGGACAGATCTTCGTATTCGGCGGCTTTGCACTGTGGGCCAATTCGCTTGGCCATCTGGAGCAGATCGAAAGCTACGCCCCTGGCCATCAGGTCAGATTTGGAAGTTTGAACTACATGGCCACGTCCGCTGAAAGCACAAGTGCTCCCTAGGTGGTTTTGGTAATTAATGTCAACATATCTCTTGTTGGACTAACACTTTTATCTAGTATGTTTCAGATAAGTTCAACAATGGAGTGGCATGGTCTAAAGGATGTGGGAACTCCTTCAAGATGCTAAGGACAAAGGATTGGCTCAAGCTCAAAAGCTCAAGACTCTACATTTTATATTTTAGTGATCCAAGATCACATTGAGTCTATAGGAAAAGTCAATACTATCAAGAAGGGATGAGGTGTTGCTTAATGAGCCTTTTGCTTCATGTGCTTAGTGATATGCTCCAAAACCCTCCACTACTTTCCTACCTCCACATATGACCTAAACCTAAAATCAACTCGGCCCTACCTATTCTTTCTATCCGGCGCCACCGAGTTGAGATGTCATAGCCACTGCCACAAACCCTAGGCAAATCGGTTTCACCGATAGGGATCACGGTCTCACCGAGATGGGATTGTAATCTCTCTGTGAATGTCCATTACCAAAATCGGTCTCACCGAGTTTGTGTAATCGGTACTACCGAGATTACAATGCAAACTCTCTGGTTAACTTATTACCAAAATCGGTCCCACCGAGTTTGAGTAATCGGTCCCACCGAGCTTGCCTGACCAACTCTCTGGTTAGCTAATTACCAAATTCGGTCTCACCGAGTTTGTGTAATCGGTCTCACCGGGATTACGTTATGCCCTAACCCTAACCATATCGGTCCTACCGAGATGCATGTCAGTCCCACCAAAAATCCTAACAGTCACTAGGTTTACTGAATCGGTCCGACCGAGTTTGATGATTCGGTCCCACCGAGTTTGGTAAATTGTGTGTAACGGTTAGATTTTGTGTGGAGGCTATATATACCCCTCCACCTCCTCTTCATTCGTGGAGAGAGCCATCAGAACAAACCTACACTTCCAACTTACTAGTTCCGAGAGAGAACCACCTACTCATGTGTTGAGGCCAAGATATTCCATTCCAACCACATGAATCTTGATCTCTAGCCTTCCCCAAGTTGCTTTCCACTTAATCTTCTTTCCACCAGATCCACATCCTATGAGAGAGAGTTTAGTGTTGGGGAGACTATCATTTGAAGCACATGAGCAAGGAGTTCATCATCAACACACCATTTGTTACTTCTGGGAGAGTGGTGTCTCCTAGATTGGCTAGGTGTCACTTGGGAGCCTCCGACAAGATTGTGGAGTTGAACCAAGGAGTTTGTAAGGGCAAGGAGATCGCTACCTCGTGAAGATCTACCGCTAGTGAGGCAAGTCCTTCATGGGCGACGGCCATGGTGGGATAGACAAGGTTGCTTCTTCGTGGACCCTTCGTGGGTGGAGCCCTCCGTGGACTCGTAAACTGCTACTCCCACGTGGGTTGAAGTCTCCATCAACGTGGATGTACGATAGCACCACCTATCGGAACCACGACAAAAACATCCGTGTCTCCAATTGCGTTTGAATCTTCCAAACCCTTCCCTTTACATTCTTGCAAGTTGCATGCTTTATTTTCCGCTGCCTATATACTCTTTGCATGCTTGCTTGTTGTGTGTCAAGAATGTTAAACTTGTGCCCAAACTCCACTTAAATCTAAAAGAAGTTAAAAACTGCAACTTTAGTACTTAGTACAAATGGTATCAGAGCATTGGTCTCCATTGCCTTGGTTTAATCACCATTGGAGGAAGATGGATGAGTCTACTTTGGGGAGTCTTAGTCATAGAGTGCCTATTCTTGATGGAGAGTATTTTTATGAGTGGAAGAATGAGATTCTTGTAATTTTCAATCAATATCAATTGAACAAGTACATTGCTAGCCCTTGTGCACCTCATGTTGATCCTATGCATCCTACCCTTGATGAATCTATTGACATGACTAGAAATCTTAGAGCTGTTAATCTTATCACTAGAGGCTTGCCTAGAAACTTGATTAGAATCTTGCCTACTTTTGAGTGTGCCTACACTATATGGAAATTTCTTGAGGAACGCTTTCCAAATTATTCCTTGGAAAATCTAGATGAGATTCTCTATAAGTCTATTGCCTTGAGTAAGATGAATACTAGTGATCCTATGTTTGGTGATCGTCTATTTGAACTTACCAACCTTATGCGTGCCAAAGGAGATGTTGGAATTATTGCTAATATTATTTCCGAAGCTATAAGAATTCATAAGCAAGATCTTTGTCAAACTCACTCTAACGAATTACCCTCTCTAGGACTTGATCCACCACATGATGATGTTGAACATGGATACTATGATGAGGATGATGATAGTGACTTCAATCTTGATGATGCAATGACACATTTTGGTCTTATGGCAAATCTTCGGGGATGTGTGTCAGGAGGAAAGGAATGGGTTCTTGACAGTGGATGTACCGATCACATGACCGGAGATAAAGACATGTTTCGTGAGCTTGCTGAAAATGATAGTCCTTGAAAGTTTGTCACTTTCACGACAACTCAAAGGGTAAGGTGGTTGGCCTCGGTAAGGTGGCCATCTCACATGATAGCTCCATTCAAAATGTCATGCTCGTTGAGTCTCTTGGCTACAACTTACTTTCAGTATCTAGACTTGCTGATTTCGCTTTTAAATGTCCTATTTATCAAGTAGATTGCCAAGTGTTTCGTCGAGACAACCATAAAATGGTATTTACCGGTATCACGTGAGAGGTGATCTTTACATGGTTGATTTCTCTAAAAGGCACAACCTAAAACTTGCTTCATTGCTAAATCCTCAAAAGGTTGGTTATGGCATAGACGCATCAGGTCAGTCACGTTGGCATGAGAAACCTTGACAAGCTTATTAAAGGAAATCATATCCTTGGAGTTAACGATGTCATATTTGATAAGGATAGACTGTGCAGTGCTTGTCAAGCAGGTAAACAAGTCGGAGGAAGGCATCCTGTGAAGAACATCATGACCACAAGGAGGCCACTCGAGCTTCTTCATATGGATCTCTTTGGTCCCAATGCTTACAAAAGTCTCGGTGGAAATTCTTTTGGTCTTGTTATAGTTGATAATTTTTCAAGATTTACGTGGGTGTTCTTTCTCGATGATAAATTGCAGGTCCAAAAGATCTTCAAAAACTTCGCTAGGAAGGCCCAAAATCAGTTTGAAGTGAAGATCAAGAAGGTTCGCAGCGACAACGGAACGGAGTTCAAGAACGCAAATGTGGACACCTTTCTTGACGAAGAAGGGATTTCACACGAGTTCTCGGCTACGTACACACCTCAACAAAACGGAGTTGTTGAGAGGAAGAACCGTACGCTCATTGAAATGGCGAGAACGATGCTTGATGAGTATAAGACACCGAAGCACTTTTGGGCAGAAGCGGTTGAGACAGCTTGTCATGCAACAAATCGCTTTAATCTACACAAGCTACTCGGCAAGACGGCATATGAGCTCCTCACCGGTAACAAACCCCAAGTTGGATACTTTCGAGTATTCGGCTCAAAGTGCTACATTCTTGATAAGCATCGTCATTCAAAATTTGCTCCTAAGTCTCATGAAGGTTTCCTACTAGGTTACGGCTCAAACTCTCACACTTACCGTGTCTACAACAATTTCACCCGAAAGGTTGAAGAGACGGTAGATGTGAAGTTTGATGAATCTAACGGCTCGCAAGTAGAGCAATTGCCAATTGATGTAGCAGACAAAGACCCTTCGGAAGCAATCCAAGACTTGTCTATTGGCAAGGTCTGTCCAACGGAGTTGAAGGAGAGTACCTCGTCTGTTCAAGTGGAAGCTTCTACTTCACGACAAGGTGAACCAAGAGTTGAAACGGAAGCATCCACAAGTGGAACACACCAAGATGAAGAAAATGAGGAAGAACATCACGAACATCAACAACCTCCTTCTCCACCTCGACAAGAAAACGACAACACCAACAATGAAGATGATCAAGAAGAAGAACAAGATGAAGAAGATGTTCAACCGAGACCCAAGCAAAAGCTTTCACGAGTTCGAGCAAGAATTGCTAAAGACTATCCCATCGAGCAAATCTACAATGATATTCAACCCAGGAGAATCACTCGCTCTAAAACTCGTTTAGCCAACTTTTGTGAAAACTATTCTTTCATCGCTAGCATTGAACCTATGAAGGTCGAAGAAGCATTGGAAGATCCGGATTGGATAAATGCTATGCATGAAGAGCTACCAGCTTTGAGAGAAACCAAGTTTGGACATCGGTTGAGAAGCCCGACAACAACCAAAACATCATCGGTACCAAATGGGTGTTTCACAACAAGCAAGATGAAGATGGACAAGTAGTTCGCAGCAAAGCACGTCTCGTCGCCCAAGGCTACACACAAGTCGAAGGTATGGAATATGGTGAGACTTATGCTCCCTGTTAGACTTGAGTCCATTCGCATCTTACTTGCCTATGCTAATCACCATAATATCACCTTGTACCAAATGGACATTAAAAGTGCTTTTCTAAATGGTGAAATAGAGGAGGAAGTTTGTGTTAAACAACCTCCCGGCTTTGTCAATCCTAAGAAACCAAATCATGTTTACAAACTTCAAAAAGCTCTTTATGGTCTTAAACAAGCTCCTAGAGCATGGTATAAATGCTTGACCAAGTTTCTTCTTGATAAAGGCTTTGAAATTGGGAAGATTGATTCCACACTTTTTACTAAAAGGGTTAATGGAGAATTATTTGTATGCCAAATTTATGTTGATGATATCATATTTGGATCAACTAACCCTCATTTTAGTGAGAAGTTTGGGAAGCCAATGTCGGAGAAGTTTGAGATGTCAATGGTGAGTGAACTCAAATTCTTTCTTGGGTTGCAAATCAAGCAAACCAAGGAAGGTACTTTTGTGTCTCAAACGAAGTACACTAAGGACTTATTCAAGAAGTTCAATATGCAAGAATGCAAAGGTATGACTACACCCATGCCTACTAGTGGACATCTTGACTTGACCAAAGATGGTAAACCGGTTGATCAAAAGGTTTATCGCTCTATGATTGGTTCATTGTTATACCTATGTGCTTCATGTCCCGATATTATGCTAAGTGTGTGCATGTGTGCAAGATATCAAGCTGCTCCTAAATAATGTCATCTTAAGGCCGTAAAAAGGATAGTTAGATACTTAATTCATACACCAAACTTTGGCATTTGGTATCTTAAGAGGGCCTCTTTCGATCTTGTTGGCTATTCCGACTCGGACTATGCCGGAGACAAGGTTGATAGAAAGTCCACTTCAGGTACTTGTCAATTTCTTGGTAGATCTCTTGTGTCTTGGTCCTCCAAGAAACAAAACTCGATATCCTTATCGACCGCCGAAGCGGAGTACATTGCCGCTGGTTCATGTTGTGCTCAATTACTTTGGATGACCCAAACTCTTAAAGATTATGGGATATATGTGAAACATGTTCCATTGCTTTGTGACAATGAAAGTGCTATCAAAATTGGTCATAATCCCGTGCAACATTCTCGAACTAAGCATATTGAAGTTCTTCATCATTTCATTCGAGATCATGTTGCTAAGGGTGACATTAATCTTAAGCATGTTCGCACCGAAAAGCAATTAGGGGATATATTTACTAAACCCCTTGATGAGAAAGTGTTTTGCAGGTTGAGAGGAGAATTGAACATCATTGATGCTTCAAACTTGGAGTAGAAACTCCATTGGATACATGGAAGACATGAGCTTATGACTAATCCATGATATCTCTCTTATGATGAATATATCATATCTTGAATACATTTGCATCTTGCATGTCATCTAACCCATGTAGGTACTTGGTTGAATCAAATTCCATGAGATTGTAATCCACTCACATCTTGAGCAATCTCTACATCACCAAGTCTCTACTCTATGGTGGATGAGTACAAGGAAGCACGGAATCATTCTAGCATATCCTTTTGAAAAACACTATGATTGAGCTTCATGATTGTTATTTTGGATACACAAGTGCTCTTCCTTGCAAGAACTAACCCATGTAGGTAGATGGACTCAAATTCCAAGTGGTGCTCCCAATTCTTGATGAGCTACATCAACCTTGAGCAACCCACACAAGTTCAACTACATGGACAACACCACCAACCAAGGTATGTTATTCCATCTTAGAGAAGCTTTACTCCAAGACATGAGCTAAAGCAACTCGACAAGATGTGAATACATCAAGATGGTTAAATGAAAAATGGTAACCCCATTTTGAGCTTAAACGATGAGTATGACCCACGATCAAGTGATCTCACTTGACTCCTAAGTCAATATAGTCTAACATAGGTGACTTTGTCACCGACCATCTCTAGATGAAGTTCTCTCGTGTTCTTATTTGTGTTTCTGCATTTTTCTCATGCATATTTGTTTTTTCCCTTTCAAAAAAAACTTCATCTAGATTTCGCTCTTTTCTTTTTTCAGTTGTTCTGCATTTCCTGCATCCAATTCATTGCACATCCTTCAGTAAATTCCTTGCAAATCCTTGTGAGACCTTTCTAGTCCGGTGAGCTGAGGTGACAAATGTTTTCTCTGTGATGAACTCGGTTTCACCAAGTTGTTGATTTCGGTCCAACCGAATCTTTTCGGTACAACCGAGGTACTACTCGGTGCCACCGATTTCCCAACAGGATAAACAGTTTGCCACTTATTATGTGTTTCTTCTAAATCCAGCTCCACTCAATAAATCTTGTCCTCTACAAGCATCACAATTTTATCCAGTGCTTTGTATTGTGACTCAAGGACCAAACCCATACACAACAAATTCCAGAAGACCCTTCTTGGAAATTCCTGTCAAAGGGGGAGAGAGAGATCACATCAAAGCTTATCACTTAGAGAGATCACATCAGAGAGAGTATTAAGGGGAGAAAGAGATCTCTGTGGGGAGAGAATACTCATGTAGAAAGTATTTCTCAAGGATCCCAGATGCTTGGTATTCAAGAGGAGAGATGCCACATGTCTTTTTGGGGGAAAGACATGTTCATGTGTGCTTATTTGCATTAAGCTCTGTTCTTTTATGTTTTCTTTCAGCTCTGATTTTCTGTTCCCTATCTTCTCCCAGTATCCCATGCTAGATCTGTGGGGAGCAAGACATCTAAGGAAAGGAATAAATCAAATTCATTGCATATCTTTACTCTTGGGGACATGTCTAATCAAATGTGGTACTCAGTACTCACTCTCTACATGTCATCCCAGTCTTGGTATTCTTGTGGTTTCTTCTGTTTGCTCTGGCTAGTAGATGTACCTGTGTTATCTAACCTTGTTCGTGCAGGTTCATTTCATCCTAAGCCAACTCAACACTACAAGGTAAGTATATGCATCACACTCATGTGTATGAGGAATTCTTGCTGATGTACATACTATTTTGCAAGAAGGACTCGTGAGCATGAATGTATTTTCTTTAATATTCTTTGCTCTGATGCATATGGCCAAGATACATGTAACACATTGCCTACTCTATCATGGTTATGCTCTCACATGCTTCTATATTCCATACTCAGATGATTGCATACATGTAAGGGGAGCCTATGCTTGGTACATGTCTTTTCGAAGCTTTACTTGCTATTCTTTATATCCTTATCTAAAGCTTTGATGTATGTTGCCATCAATTACCAAAAAGGGGGAGATTGAAAGCACAAGTGCTCCTGAGGTGGTTTTGGTAATTAATATCAACATATCTCTTGTTGGACTAACACTTTTATCTAGTATGTTTCAGATAAGTTCAACAATGGAGTGGCATGGTCTAAAGGATGTGGGAACTCCTTCAAGATGCTAAGGACAAAGGATTGGCTCAAGCTCAAAAGCTCAAGACTCTACATTTTATATTTTAGTGATCCAAGATCACATTGAGTCTATAGGAAAAGCCAATACTATCAAGAAGGGACGAGGTGTTGCTTAATGAGCCTTTTGCTTCATGTGCTTAGTGATATGCTCCAAAACCCTCCACTACTTTCCTACCTCCACATATGACCTAAACCTAAAATCAACTCGGCGCTACCTATTCTTTCTATCCGGTGCCACCGAGTTCAGATGTCATAGCCACTGCCACAAACCCTAGGCAAATCGGTTTCACCGATAGGGATCTCGGTCTCACCGAGATGGGATTGTAATATCTGTGTGAATGTTCATTACCAAAATCGGTCTCACCGAGTTTGTGTAATCGGTATTTCCGAGATTACAATGCAAACTCTCTGGTTAACTTATTACCAAAATCGGTCCCACCGAGTTTGAGTAATCGGTCCCACCGAGCTTGCCTGACCAACTCTCTAGTTAGCTAATTACCAAATTCGGTCTCACCGGGTTTGTGTAATCGGTCTCACCGAGATAACGTTATGCCCTAACCCTAACCATATCGGTCCTACCGAGATGCATGTCAGTCCCACCGAAAATCCTAACGATCACTAGGTTTACTGAATCGGTCCGACCGAATTTGATGATTCGGTCCCACCGAGTTTGGTAAATTGTGTGTAACGGTTAGATTTTGTGTGGAGGCTATATATACCCCTCCACCTCCTCTTCATTCGTGGAGAGAGCCATCGTAACAAACCTACACTTCCAACTTACTAGTTCCGAGAGAGAACCACCTACTCATGTGTTGAGGCCAAGATATTCCATTCCAACCACATGAATCTTGATCTCTAGCCTTCCCCAAGTTGCTTTCCACTCAACCTTCTTTCCACCAGATCCACATCCTATGAGAGAGAGTTGAGTGTTGGGGAGACTATCATTTGAAGCACAAGAGCAAGGAGTTCATCATCAACACACCATTTGATACTTCTTGGAGAGTAGTGTCTCCTAGATTGGCTAGGTGTCACTTGGGAGCCTCCGACAAGATTGTGGAGTTGAACCAAGGAGTTTGTAAGGGCAAGGAGATCGCCTACTTCGTGAAGATCTACCGCTAGTGAGGCAAGTCCTTCGTGGGCGACGACCATGGTGGGATAGACAAGGTTGCTTCTTCGTGGACCCTTCGTGGGTGGAGCCCTCCGTGGACTCGCGCAACCGTTACCCTACGTGGGTTGAAGTCTCCATCAACGTGGACGTATGATAGCACCACCTATCGGAACCACGAGAAAAACATCCGTGTCTCCAATTGCATTTGAATCTTCCAAACCCTTCCCTTTACATTCTTGCAAGTTGCATGCTTTATTTTCCGCTGCCTATATACTCTTTGCATGCTTGCTTGTTGTGTGTCGAGAATGTTAAACTTGTGCCCAAACTCCACTCAAATCTAAAAGAAGTTAAAAACTGCAACTTTAGTACTTAGTGTCTAATCACCCCCCCTAGACACCTCTTCTCAAGATCCTACATCCGCGGAGACTTGATCTTTGATGGGTTCGAGCCACAGCCAAGGGCGCCGCACTGTCACGATGGGCATGATCTAGCTCTGCCGCCGAACAGTGCCCTGGAGGCCGCACCAGTATCCGCTCCGACCCTTAGCTCGTAGCCGACTGTGCCAATCGAGGACGGGTGGCTGGACACCGCCTCGGGGGCTGCAATCTCTACGGCGATCGAGCCAAACACCATACCTGTCCTTTGCGAAGCTCGTGACTCCAAGGTGCCGGACTCCGAACCTTCCGCGCCCCTGCCAATCGAATCCGGTTGGGCGCCGATCATGGAGTTCACTGCCGCGGACATCTTTCAGCACTCGCCCTTCGGCGACATTCTGAAGTCACTAAAGTCTCTCTCTTTATCAAGAGAGCCCTGGCCAGACTATGGTCAGCAAGGTTGGGATGCGGACGATGAAGAAATTCAAAGACCACCCACCACCCACTTCGTAGCCACTGTCGATGATTTAACCGACATGCTTGACTTCGACTCCGAAGACATCGACGGTATGGACGCCGATGTAGGAGACGACCAAGAACCAACACCTTTAGGGCACTGGAAGGCCACCTCGTCGTATGACATATACATGGTGGACACCCCAAAAGAAGGGAACATCGATGGAAAAACGGAGGATGACCCCTCCAAGAAACAGCCTAAGCGTCGGCGTCAGCGGCGCCGCTCTAAATCTCGCCACAGCAAAAACGGCAATTCAGGCACATGAGATAATAACACCCCGGACAGTGCCGAAGACAATCCCCTCCAGCAGGATTCAGCGCAGGAGGATGGAGAAACCAGCCCTCATGAGAGAGCGGCAGACAGAGAGGTAGAGGACGATAATTACATGCCTCCTTCCGAAGACGAGGCAATCCACGACGACGACGAATTTGTCGTGCCTGAGGATCCCGTCGAACAAGAGCGTTTCAAACGCAGGCTTATGGCCACGGCGAGCAGCCTCAAGAAAAAACAGCAACAGCTCAGAGCTGACCAAGACTTGCTAGCCGACAGATGGACTGAAGTCCTTGCAGCCGAAGAGTATGAACTCGAACGCCCCTCCAAGAGCTACCCAAAACGCAGGCTGCTACCCCGATTAGAGGAGGAAGCACCTAGACCTACATCACCAGCGCATGATGCAGACGATCGCCACCCGTGGTCAGCGCGAGAGGCCTCTCGGCCCTCCGCTCAAGCCGCACCCCGGCGTCGCTCCAGAAATACCAAGGCACGGGGAAATGCGCCAGACCTGCGAGATATATTGGAGGACAAGGCAAGGCAAACAAAGTCGATCTACGGATCGCGTGGGCGCCCCATGACACGTGACGATAACCGTCATGCCGGATATGGCAAATCCGGCCGGGTCAATACATGAGACAAAGCTCATTTGAGCTACGCCGTGATATAGCCCAATCTGAGGCGCCAAGACACCCACTATGCTTCACAGATGAAGTAATGGATCATCAAATCCCCGAGGGTTTCAAACCCGTAAAGATCGAATCATACGATGGCACAACAAGATCTGGCGGTATGGATCGAGGATTATCTCCTTCATATCCACATGGCCCGCGGCGATGATCTACACGCCATTAAATACCTCCCACTCAAGCTTAAAGGACCAGCTCGGCATTGGCTTAATACCTTGCCAGCAGAATCAATTGGTTGTTGGGAGGACCTGGAAGCCGCATTCCTCGACAACTTCCAGGGCACCTATGTGCGACCACCAGACGCCGATGACCTAAGCCACATAATTCAGCAGCCAGAGGAATCAGCCAGACAATTCTGGACACGGTTCCTAACCAAGAAAAATCAAATAGTCAACTGTTCGGACGAGTAGCTTGGCCGGCACCTAGGACAGGAAAAGCCGAAATCCATGGCAGCCCTCACAACACTCATGACCCGCTTTTGCGCGGGAGAAGACAGCTGGCTAGCTCGTAGTAATAACATGACTAAGAGCCCTGGTAATTCGGATACCAAGGACAACATGGGCAGGTCGCGTCGCAACAAGCAAAAGCGCCGCATTAACGGTGACAATGCTGAGGATACGGCAGTTAATGCCGGATTCAGAGGCTCTAAACCCGGTCAGCGGAAAAAGCCATTCAAAAGAAATACTCCGGGCCCGTCAATTTGGACCCGAATACTCGATCGCTTCGTGCGGATACACGGCACTTCGAAAAACCAGCCAATCACACCAACAGGGATTGTTGGGTGTTCAAGCAGGCAGGCGAGTTAAACGCCGAAAACAATGATAAGGGGCTGCATAGCGATGACGAGGAGGAGCCCCGGCTGCCAAACAATAGGGGACAGAAGGGCTTCCCCCCACAAGTGCGGACGGTGAACATGATATACGGAACCAACATACCCAAAAGGGAGCGGAAGCGTGCACTCAAGGACGTATATGCGTTGGAGCCAGTCGCCCCAAAGTTCAACCCATGGTCCTCCTGCCCGATCACTTTTGATCGAAGGGACCACCCCACTAGCATCCGCCATGGCGGATTCGCCGCATTGGTTCTAGACCCAATCATTGATGGATTTCACCTCACTAGAGTCCTCATGGACGACGGCAGCAGCCTGAACCTGCTTTATCAGGATACAGTGCAAAAAATGGGCATAGATCCCTCAAGGATTAAACCCACAAAGACGACCTTTAAAGGCGTCATACCAGGTGTAGAGGCCAACTGTACAGGCTCAGTTACACTTGAGGTGGTCTTCGGATCCCCGGATAGTTTCTGAAGTGAGGAGTTAATCTTCGACATAGTCCCGTTCCGCAGTGGCTATCACACACTGCTCAGACGAACCGCATTTGCAAAGTTCAATGCAGTGCCACACTAAGCATACCTCAAGCTCAAGATGCCAGGCCCTCGGGGAGTCATTACGGTCAATGGAAACACCAAACACTCTCTCCGAACGGAGGAGCATACGGCGGCCCTCGCGGCGGAAGTACAACGTAGCCTCTCAAGGAAATTCTCCAGTCAGGCCATTAAACGTCCGGACACTGTCAAGCGCGCCCGGAGTAACCTACAACAAGACCTCCTGGAACATTCCGAGCACGCGTAGCAATCCGGCCCCAACCCCAGCCCTCGCGAAACTGTGAACTAGTACTACGCGTACATAACTACGCTCTGGAAATACCATGGGCATAGGGGGGCACGACCACGGCATTCCCAAAATGCGTCTCAACCGCACTAGGGGCTCCCGATTTTGTCATTCTTTTTCTTACTTTCAGGACTCCACTCTACGGAAGGCCTGTCCGGCAGTACAATCGCTGAACACACGATGCAACAGCCAGGGAGGCAGAAAGCTACGTCGAGTGTCTAGGTGGTCTCTATAACGAGCAATATACTTGTTTCACATATCATCCCGCAGCTCGCCCCTGGAGGGGGACATGTCAAATAGTCCCATCTCTTGCTTATCGCACTATTTGTATCGTTCTTCTTTAACCGCAGACTTTTGTCTATTATTGCATTCCTTTTTTTATATAAATATGTTCAGTTATGACATTATGCAACCGTACACTTTGGTACGGCCAATACACCAGGGCTTACGCATTCTGCGAATATGGTGTGAGAAGTCCGAACACTCTCATGAGTGCGGCACCCCGAACTTATAGCATTATATGCATCGGCTCCGAATCATGTCTTGGGTCAATATTTGGGTTTGCCCGGCTCCCATGTTTTGGTACCTTACGTTCCGTTATATCGGCTAAGGTAGCACTGGGAGAACCACTGCGTTTGTGCCCCGGTTGAGCTAGGCTAAGCACCTCAGTGGAGAAAGCTAAAACTGACTGCTGTTCGAGAGGTTTTCAAGTCCCTAAAGACTTATGCCGCTTAGAGCGAGAAGTCGGCTTTGTCCGGCCTAGGCGTGGATAGCGCCCCGAACTCGGTCTTCCGAATACTAGGGGCTTCGCCGAAATTTCAAATTATAGAACTCTATGGCTAAGTGAGAGTGTTCAAGCATTATAGTCCGATTGCCTTGTTCGTTGTGTTGAGTGCCTCCCTCGAAGGACCCAATAATGGGAAAAAGAGCGCTCAATTTTATCCCGAGCACCCCAGCACTCGTGGCATGGGGGCACAAGCCGACGACTCGCCATCTCTCAAATTTAATAAACGGCCGCACAGAAGGTAATATTTTAAATTCAAAAGCGTTGCTTAGCGCATATGAACAGGTTTTCAGCGTACAGGATGACAAATGCGAGTTTAATAAAAAATTACATCTTTGGAGCACTCATCCGCTATACGGCGGGCACCCTTCAGGACGCCCTCATAATACATCTCGGGCTTGCGATGCTCCTTGCCCGGCGGTGGTCCGTCCGTCACAAGCTTCTCAGCGTCCATCTTGCCCTAGTGCACTTTAGCACGGGCAAGGGCCCTACGGGCACCTTCGATGCATACGGAGCGCTTGATGACTTCAAGCCTTGGATAGGCATCCACCAGCTGCCTTACCAGCCCGAAGTAGCTCCCAGGCATGGCTTCCCCAGGCCACAGCCGGACTACGAGACCCTTCATGGCCTGTTTGGCCACCTTATGGAGCTCGACCAGCTGCTTCAGCTGGCCGCTCAAGGGCACCGGGTGTCCGACCTCATCATACTGAGACCAGAACACCTTCTCCGTCGAGCTCCCCTCTTCGGCTTGGTAGAATGCGGCAGCGTCGGACACACTCCGGGGAAGATCTGCGAATGCTCCTGGAGAGCTCCGGACTCGGGTAAGTAACAAGTAATTCACTCTCGCGTGCTTGCTTTGCATAAAGAATGCCTTACCCGCCGCTATCTTCTTCATCGCCTCAATTTCCTGGAGGGCTTTTTGGGCTTCGGCCTTGGCAGATTTGGCGCTCTCAAGCGCCGAGGCGAGCTCGGACTCTCGAGTCTTTGAGTCAAGCTCCAAACTCTCGTGTTATTCCACGAGAGCCTGGAGCTCTTGCCGTACCTCCGCCACCCACGCCTCCTGCTTTTTTCGCTGGGTACGCTCCACGGCCGCATTTTCTTCGGCCTTGGACAGCGCTTCCTTCAGGGTCGCCACTGGTTGTGGCCTGTAATACTCACGTTGGTCCTGTCATTTTTTGCAACCACATCTTTTTTATATACTTACATAAGGTATTACTTACCTTCCTTGTCCTTGAGCTGCTTCTTGGCAAGGCCGAGCTCGTTCTCGGACCGCTCGAGGCTCTGCTTCAATGCATTGACCTCCGCAGTCAGTGCGGCAGAGGTCAGTAGCACAGCCTGCATTCCCATATTGACATACTTATGTTAGACTCATGCGTGTATCTTTTTGATCCTCAATTCGGCTTTTCTTTCCGAACACCAAACTAAGCATCAGGGGCTACTGTCTATGCGGTAATATTTTTACATATCTTAAATACATACCTCAAAGCCTGTTAGAAGGCTGGCACAGGCTTCAGTCAGCCCGCTCTTGGCGGACTGAACCTTCTGGATCACCACACTCATAATAGTGTGGTGCTCCTCGTCGATGGAGGCGCCGTTAAGCACCTCCAGCACCGGTTGGACAGAGGTCACCGGCGTCGTAGGCTTGCCCTTCTTAGTAGGGGGCCGCCTGCCGGATACCAGAACCGTTGAAGGTTCCGGTGCGGTGTCCGGCCCAGGGCCGGACTTCACTAGTAGAAAAAGGACCTTATGTGAGACACATTAGTCCCGGTTCAATTTTAGCCCGGTACTAATGGTACCATTAGTACCGGTTCGAACGGCTATGCATTAGTGCCGGTTCGTGTTGAACCTTTAGTACCGGTTCGTGCCACGAACCGGTACTAAAGGGTGGTGGCTGGCGTCGGGGCGGCGCCACGAGCCCCTTTAGTCCCGGTTTGTGGCACAAACCGGTACTAAAGGGCCCACCTTTAGTACCGGTTCGTGCCACGAACCGGCACTAAAAGGGTCTAACCAATAGTCCCGGTTGGAGACACAAACCGGGACTATAGGGCAATTTTCAAACTTGGAAAAATCATAACTAAATCATCCTAATTCAGAAAAATACATATAATATATCAAAATTTGCAGAACAAGGAGATTGCCGCTGAAACAAACAATTTTCCGTTTCGACAATTTTTTAAAATCACAAAATTCCAAAGGGAAAATAGAGTTTTTGGAAGTTTTAGACATTTTTAGACGTTTTTAGGGTTTAGTGCTAGGGTTTAGATTTTAGAGTTTAGGGTTAGGATTTATGGTTTAAACCCTTAGTTTTTACTGTTTAGCATAGAGTTTCCGACGTTTTAAGTCCCGGGTTTAGGGTTTAGGACAATTTTTTAAATGACAAAATTGTAAAAGAAAAAAGGATATGCTCTAATTTATGTTTTTTTGAATTTTGGTTAAATCTGGTCAAACCAGTCAGACAACTTATTCAAGAAATATAGAGTGTTACTAAATAATTATGCAATAATATTAGTGCTACTAAATAAGTATCTTAGTTTTTTCGAATTTTGGTCAAATCTGGTCAAACTGTGGTCAAACTATGGTCAAAGTACTTATTCAAGAAATAATAGTGTTACTACATAATTATTGTTTTTTAGAATAATAGTTTCAAACTCAAATAGTGAAACGTGTGACTTCACGCTCAATATAAACTTCTGAGGGTTAATAGGATTGACATCTTACTATTGTCAGGAAAACAACAAGTGCAGACTTGGAAACGAGGGAGAATAGAACCCGGAAGTTAAGCGTGCTCAGGCAGGAGTAGTGAGAGGATGGGTGACCGGCCGGGAAGTTAGACGATTTGGAATGAGTGATCCACACTTGAGCAGTTAAGAGGGGTGATTAGAGACTAAATCATCAAATAATTCAGAAAATTGAAAATAAAAAAAACATTTTTTTCCCAAAATTTAAAAAAAATCAAAAAAATAAACCTTTAGTACCACGACGCGAGCTCACACCACGTGGTGGGCCTTTAGTGGCGGTTCGTGCTGAACCGGTACTAAAGGGGGGGGGGCTTATGAACCGGTAATAAAGCTCCGTTTTCTACTAGTGCTTAGAGCCCTTCGGGGTTTTATCCCCTTTGCGTCTGGAGTCCGGGAGGTCGCCTTGCGGCGCCTCCAGGACCACCCCCTCCTGGCTTGGACCCTTTTGGGACTCCACCTCGGCATCGTCCATAGGACGAGGGGAGGTAGCAGTCGGAAGTGAAAGGCTATTCACATCCGACGAATCTAGGGATCCGCTCGACGAAGCATCGAGCTGGGCCGCGGGCGGACTGCATGATTACATTCGGCGTCAGAAGATACTGTGCAGTAAAGGAACGCCATGAGTTATTCTAGTATCCGGATACTTACATTTTTGCCAGGGGCTTGGCCCTGGATGGCCACTCCTCTTCACCGTCGTCGGCGTTGGTGGAGTAGTCCTCCCTTCTTGGACCCTCCGGCCCCCCCAGTTGGGGCGGCCTTCCTTTTCATTCCTCCCCCCGCTGGAGGGGGAGAGACTTCTTCTTCCTCCTCCTCGTCTTCGGAGGAGGAGTGTGCCTTGGGGTCATCGGACGATGAATCCGGCACCACCGGGCGCCGGGAACTCTTTCGAGTTCCCGTGGCCTTCTTCTTGGCCTTCTTCTCCGGCACCACGTAAGGTGCCGGGACCAGCAGCCCCGTCAGGTGGGCGTCTGCTTGATCTTCGGGCAAAGGAGTCGGACAGTCGATCTGTCCGGTCTTCTTCCGCCATTCCTGTCAAAGGAACGGGAGCTTAGATCCCGCATAGAGGATCCGGCGGATGAGCATGACCTGGACTACGTTGACGAGTTTAACCTCTTTGTCCACCAGGTCTTGGACGCAGGTTTGGAGTCCGGTCCGCTCTTCCGAATTACCCCATGACAGGCCATTCTCTTTCCAGGAGGTGAGCCGTGTGGGGATGCCAGATCGGAATTCGAGGGCCGCTGCCCATTCAGGGTCACGCGGCTCGGTGATGTAGAACCACCCCGATTGCCACCCCTTTATGGTCTCCACGAAGGATCCCTCGAGCCATGTAACGTTGGGCATCTTGCCCACCATGGCGCCTCCGCACTCCGCTTGCTGGCCGCCCACTATCTTCGGCTTGACATTGAAGGTCTTCAGCCATAAGCCGAAGTGGGGCTTGATGCGGAGGAAAGCCTCGCACGTGACGATAAACGCCGAGATGTTGAGGACGAAGTTCGGGGCCAGATCATGGAAAGCCAGGCCGTAGTAGAACATGAGCCCCCGGACAAACGAGTGAAGTGGGGAACCTAGTCCGCAGAGGAAATGGGTGAGGAACACCACCCTCTCATGGGGCCTGGGGGTGGGGATGAGCTGCCCTTGTCCGGGAGCCGGTGCACGCGATGTCGTTAGACAAGTATCCGCCTCCCTCAGCTTCTTGATGTGTCCCTCCATGACGGAGGAGACCATCCACTTGCCTCTGCTCGGACATTTGGAGAAGGTAGAGGTGGGATGTGCGGACTTGGGCGCTGGAGCTCGAGTGCACGAAAATGGATAAGCAAAGGAGAAAGAAGGCGTAGATGGAAAAGGTGCATCCTTATCCCCTTATATGGGCGGACGAAACTGTGTGCCCCCACCAGCCTGGTAAAACTCGCTTATCTCCCAAGCGCCGTAAATTAATGGCACGGTTGGGTTACCCACGCCCGTATTGATGAGAATCCCGGAATAAGGGGACACGATCTCTACTTCAACAAGACGTGCCAAGGAAACCGCCTCGCTAAGTGCGCTGAGGTGGGGCAGTAAAAACGATTCGAATAAAGGCTTGGCCGTGGTGTGATGTCACGCTGCGAAATACGTCAGCAGATTGGATTTGTGTAAATATTTTTCTCTCTACGGTGGTATGTGGAAATTATTTTGCAGATCCAGACACTATCCTTGTGTTCAAAATCTTCTATGAAGTATTCGGAGGAGGAACCCGCCTTGCAATGCTGAAGACAATCTGCACGCCGTACTCGTCGTCATTGAAGCCTGGTTCAGGGGCTACTGAGGGAGTCCTGGATTAGGGGGTGTCCGGATGGCCGGACTATGAGCTTTGGCCGGACTCCTGGACTATGAAGATACAAGATTGAAGACTTCGTCCCGTGTCCGGATGGGACTTTCCTTGGCGTGGAAGGCAAGCTTGGCGATACGGATATGTGGATCTCCTCCCATTGTAACCAACTCTATGTAACCCTAACCCTCTCCGGTGTCTATATAAACCAGAGGGTTTTAGTCCGTGGGGATCGAACAACAATCATACCATAGGCTAGCTTCTAGGGTTTAGCCTCTACGATCTCGTGGTAGATCTGCTCTTGTACTACCCATATCATCAATATTAATCAAGCAGGAGTAGGGTTTTACCTCCATCGAGAGGGCCTGAACCTGGGTAAAAACATCGTGTCCCTTGTCTCCTGTTACCATCCGCCTAGACGCACAGTCAGGGACCCCCTACCCGAGATCCGCCGGTTTTGACACCGACACTTGGGTTTCATGATTTTGATGCACAAGCAGAATTCCCGCTTAGTACAAGCGAAGGCTAGCAATTAGGTTGAGAAGCAGCCAGCTAGAGAGCGAAAACGGTCATGAACATGCATTATGCATAAGTAACATTGGATACTAGCATGAGTAGGATATTAAAACCATGAACATAAATATCATAGAGGCTATGTTGGTTTTGATTCAACTACATGCATGAACATGTGCCAAGTCAAGCCACTCGAACATTCAGGGGAGGATACCATATCATCATACTGTATCACAATCATTTTAACTCTGTTGACATCCAAGATAAATCATTATCCACTCCTAGCTACTTAAGCATGGCATGAGAAACTATAATCTCTAATTGTCATTGCAAACATGTTTGATCATAATAGGCTGAATCATGGATACTAGGTTAAACATATTTACAAAAATAGAACAAGTTGAGTTCATACATGTTTCTCTCTGCCACAACCAGTTCATCGAATATTGTCATTATTGCCTTTCACTTGCACGGCAATATGGGCTCTCTGTTAGATCAACAATAATGCATCTGAGAGCCACTCAGCATTTTCATCGTGGTCTTCTCCTCGATACGACTCAATAAAAGGGAAAAGAAATTCAGAGAAACACACTGAAATATTTTTGGAGTTTTTGGTTTTTAACTGGAAAGGAAGAAAATTAAATAAAGAAAAACAAAAATGAGAAAAATTATTTACATAGGAGAGCTCCCAACAAGCAAAAGAAGAATAAGGAAATCCTTTTGGGTTTTCTTTTTAAATACTACAACTAACTACACTAGAAAGAAAAATAAAAAGAAGCAGGAAATATTTTTGTAATTTCTCAAAGTTTTTCGAACACACAAGAAGAAGTCGAGAAAACAAATCTAACATGGATAATGCAATGAAAAAGTGTGGACACCGACAGCTGGAATGAAATGTGTGAACATGAAAGTAACGTCGGTGGGAATACGTACTCCCCCAAGCTTAGGCTTTTGGCCTAACTTGGTAATGTTGGGGAACGTAGCATGCAATTTCAAAAACTTCCTACGCTCAAGCAAGACCTATCTAGGAGATGCATAGCAACAAGTGGGAGAAAGTGTGTCCATGTACCCTTGTAGACCGAAAGCGGAAGCATTTGTTAACGCTGTTGATGTAGTCAAACTTCTTCTCGTTCCGACCGATCAAGCACCAAACGTATGACACCTTCGAGTTCTGCACACGTTCATCTCGATCACTTCCCTCAAACTCTTGATCCAGCAAAGTGTGAAGGGAGAGTTCCATCAGCACGACGGCATGGTGACGGTGATGGTGAAGTGATCCGCGCAGGGCTTCGCCTAAGCACTACGTGCATATGATCGGAGGGGTAAACTTTGGAGGGGGGCACCGCACGCGGCTAACAATGTTTGATGTGTGTTCTATCGGTGCCCCCCTCATATATATAGGTTGGAGGGGAGGAGAGGAAGCCAAGGGGGCATCCCAAGTAGGAGGAATCCTACTTGGGCACCTCCCAATTTGGCCTCCCTCCTTTCCTATTCCTATTCGGAGTAGGAAGGGAAGAGGGGAAGGGGGAATCCTATTCCCTTTTTCCTTTCCTCCTTCTCCTTTCCTTCTCCATTTTGGCCAGCCCATATGGGGGGGGGGGGCTACCAGCCCCTTTGTGGCTGGTGTGTTTCCTCTCTTGGCCATAAGGCCCATATCTTTTGATGGGGGTGCCCGGAACCCCTTCTAGTGACCCGATAAGTACCCGGTGCTTCCCAGAATACTTTCGGTGTCCGAATACCATCGTCCTATATATCAATCTTTACCTCTTGACCATTTAGAGAATCCTTGTCATGTCCGTGATCTCATCCGGGACTCCAAACAACATTCGGTCACCAAATCACATAACTCATATAATAACAAATCGTCATCGAACGTTAAGCGTGCGGACCCTACGGGTTCAAGAACAATGAAGACATGACCGAAACACCTCTCCGGTCAATAACCAATAGCGGAACCATGATGCTCATATTGGCTCCTACATATTCTACGAAGATCTTTATCGGTCGTACCGTAATGACAACATACGTTATTCCCTTTGTCATCGGTGTGTTACTTGCCCGAGATTCGATCGTCAGTATCTCCATACCTAGTTCAATCTCGTTACCGACAAGTCTCTTTACACATTCCATAATGCATCATCCTGCAACTAACTCATTAGCCACATTGCTTGCAAGGCTTATTATGATGTGCATTACCGAGAGGGCCCAGAGATACCTCTCCAATACTCGGAGTGACAAATCCTAATCTCGATCTATGCCAACCCAACAAACACCTTCGGAGATACCTATAGAGCATCTTTATAATCACCCAGTTACGTTGTGACGTTTGATAGCACACAAGGTATTCCTCCGCTACCCGGGAGTTGCATAATCTCATAGTCAAAGGAATATGTATAAGTCATGAAGAAAGCAATAACAATAAAACTTAACGATCAGTATGCTAAGCTAACAGATGGTCTTGTCCATCACACCATTCTCCTAATGATGTGATCCCATTCATCAAATGACAACTCATGTCTATGGTTAGGAAACTTAACCATCTTTGAGTAACGAGCTAGTCTAGTAGAGGCTTACTAGGGACACTGCGTTATGTCTATGTATTCACACATGTATCAAGTTTCCGGTTAATACAATTCTAGCATGAATAATAAACATTTATCATGATATAATGCAATATAAAATAACAACTTTATTATTGCCTCTAGGGCATATTTCCTTCAGTGTCCCACTTGCACTAGAGTCAATAATCTAGTTCACATCACCATGTGATTTAACACCAATAGTTCACATCTTTATGTGATTAACACCCATAGTTTACATCTCCATGTGACCAACACTTAAAGGGTTTACTAGAGTCAGTAATCTAGTTCACACCGCTATGTGATTAACACCCAAAGAGTACTAAGGTGTGATTATGTTTTGCTTGTGAGAGAAGTTTAATCAACGGGTCTGCCACATTCAGATCCGCAGGTATTTTGCAAATTTCTATGTCTACAATGCTCTGCATGGAGCTACTCTAGCTAATTGCTCCCACTTTCAACATGTATCCAGATTGAGACTCAGAGTCATCCGGATCAGTGTCAAAGCTTGCATCGACGTAACCCTTTACGACGAAATCTTTGTCACCTCCATAACCGAGAAACATTTCCTTAGTCCTCTAAGGGCAGTTTTGACCACTGTCCAGTGATCTACTCCTGGACCACTATTGTACCCTCTTGCCAAACTCATGGCAAGGTACACAATAGGTCTGGTATACAGCATGACATACTTTATAGAACCTATGGCTGAGGCATAGGTAATGACTTTCATTCTCTCTCTATCTTCTTCCGCGGTTGGCTTTTGAGTCTTACTCAACTTCATACCTTACAACTCAGGCAAGAACTCCTTCTTTGATTGATCCATTTTGAACTCCTTCAAAATCTTATCAAGGTATCTACTCAAGGAAAGTCTTATCATGCATCGTGATCTATCTCTATAGATCTTGATGCCCAATATGTAAGCAGCTTCACCCAGGTCTTTCTTTGAAAAACTCATTTCAAACACTCCTTTATGCTTTCCAGAAAATTCTACATCATTTCTGATCAACAATATGTCATTCACATATACTTATCAGAAAAGCTGTAGTGCTCCCACTCACTTTCTTGTAAATACAGGTTTCACCGCAAGTCTGTATAAAACTATATGTTTTGATCAACTCATCAAAGTGTATATTCCAACTCCGAGATGCTGTCACCAGTCCATAGATGGATCGCTGGAGCGTGCACACTTTGTTAGCACATTTCGGATCGACAGAACCTTCTGGTTGCATCATATACAACTCTTCTTTAAGAAATCAATTAAGGAATGCAGTTTTGACGTCCATTTTCCAGATTTCATAATCATAAAATGCGACAATTGCTAACATGATTCGGACAGAATTAAGCATCGCTACGGGTGAGAAGGTCTCATCGTAGTCAACTCCTTGAAATTGTCGAAAACCTTTCGCGACAAGTCGATCTTTGTAAATAATAACATTACCATTAGCATCAGTCTTCTTCTTGAAGATCCATTTATTCTCTATGGCTTGCCGATCATCGGCAAGTCAACCAAAGTCCATACTTTGTTTTCATACATGGATCCCATCTCAGATTTCATGGTCTCAAGCCATTTTGCAAAATCCGGGCTCATCATCGCTTCCTCATAGTTAGTAGGTTCATCATGGTCTAGTAACATGACTTCCAGAACAGGATTACCATACCACTCTGGTGCGGAACGTGCTCTGGTTGACCTACGAGGTTCGGTAGTAACTTGATCCGAAATTTCATGATCATTATCATTAGCTTCCTCACCATTTGGTGTAGGCATCACGGGAATGGTTTTCTCTGATGAGCTACTTTCCAATTCGAGAGAAGGTATAACTACCTCATAAAGTTCTACTTTCCTCCCACTCGCTTCTTTCGAGAGAAACTCCTTCTCTAGAAAGGATCCATTCTTAGCAACAAAGATCTTGCCTTCGGATTTGTGATAGAAGGTGTACCCCAACAGTCTCTTTTGGGTATCCTATGAAGGCACAATTCTCCGATTTGGGTTCGAGCTTATCAGGCTGAAGCTTTTTTTTCAGATAAGCATCGCAACTCCAAACTTTAAGAAACAACAACTTAGGTTTCTTGCCAAACCACAGTTCATACGGTGTCATCTCAACGGATTTAGACGGTTCCCTATTTAAAGTGAATGCAGCTGTCTCTAATGCATAACCCCAAAATGATAGTGGTAAATCAGTAAGAGACATCATAGATCGCACCATATATCTAATAAAGTACGATTATGATGTTCGGACACACCATTACGTTGTGGTGTTCCAGGTGGCGTGAGTTGTGAAACTATTCCACATTGTTTTAAATGAAGGCCAAACTCGTAACTCAAATATTCGCCTCCGCGATCAGATCGTAGAAACTTTATTTTCTTGTTACGATGATTCTCCACTTCACTCTGAAATTCTTTGAACTTTTCAAATGTTTCAGACTTGTGTTTCATTAAGTAGATATACCCATATCTGCTCAAATCATCTGTGAAGGTTAGAAAATAACGATACCCGCCGCGAGCCTCAACACTCATTGGACCGCATACATCGGTATGTATTATTTCCAATAAGTCAGTAGCTCGCTGCATTGTTCCGAAGAACGGAGTTTTAGTCATATTGCCCATGAGGCATGGTTCGCAAGCATCAAATGATTCAAAATCAAGTGATTCCGAAAGTCCATCTGCATGGAGTTTCTTCATGCGCTTTACACCAATATGACCTAAATGGCAGTGCCACTAGTATGTTGCACTATCATTATCAACTTTACATCTTTTGGCATCAATATTACAAATAAGTGTATCACTACGATCGAGATTCAGTAAACCATTTACATTGGGTGTATGACCATAGAAGGTTTTATTCATGTAAGCAGAACAACAATTATTCTCTAACTTAAATGAATAACCATATCGCAATAAACATGATCCAATCATATTCATGCTCAACGCAAACACCAAATAAGATTTATTTTGGTCCAACACTAATCTCTAGGTAGAGGGAGTGTGCGATGGTGATCTAATCAACCTTGGAATCACTTCCAACACACATCGTCACCTCGCCCTTAACTAGTCTCTATTCATTTTGCAATTCCTGTTTCAAGTTACTAATCTTAGCAACTAAACCGGTATCAAATACCCTGGGGTTACTATGAACACTAGTAAAGTACACATCAATAACATGTATATCAAATATACCTTTGTTCACTTTGCCATCCTTCTTGTCCGCCAAGTATTTGGGATAGTTTCGCTTCTAGTGACCATTCCCTTTGCAGTAGAAGCACTCAGTTTCAGGTTTAGGTCTAGCTTTGGGTTTCTTCACGGGAGTGGCAACTTGCTTGCCATTCTTTCTTGAAGTTCCCTTTCTTTTCCTTTGCCCCATTTCTTGAAACTAGTGGTCTTGTTAACCATCAACACTTGATGCTCTTTCTTGATTTCTACCTTCACCAATTTTAGCATCCCGAAGAGCTCGGGAATCGTTTTCGTCATTGTCGGATCACGGGTTCCGGCAAAACCCTCGAGGTTCGAACACTTGGGCACACACGAAGATCTCTCTCTCCCTCATTGGCTAATTCGCTCAAGGATCTCATGGCCTAGCTCGACGAACCCAAATAACACAAGGGGACACAAGATTTATACTGGTTCAGGCCACCGTTGCGTTGTAATACCCTACTCCAGTGTGGTGTGGTGAATTGCCTCTAGGGCTGAGGATGAATAGTACAAAGGGAAGAACAGCCTCCTGAGGAGAGGTGCTCTTGTGCTTGGCGAACGTGTGTGTGAGGATGGAATGGCTCCAATCCCAGATGAGTTTTTTCTCTATGATGGTGGCTGGTCCTATTTATAGAGGCCCGGGTCCTCTTCCCAAATATTAAGCGGGAAGGGATCCCATAACGGCCAAGTTTGAAGGGGGATAGCTAGTACAGCTTATCCTGACAAAAGTAGTCTTCGCCTGCCAAAGGCTCTGGTGGTGACGGCGTCTTGGGCTCCATGGTGACCTCCGTCCCGCTGGCCTGCTGGTCTTGGTCTTGTTGCAGCGATATGGAAACCTTTGCCTGATGCCTCTGTACTCCTCGCCTGTGCTTGCCTCCTTAGAACCAAAGAGGAAACAAGGACACTACGCGCGCAGACGCCCACCTGGCGCCCGCTTGGCCTTGGTCGTCATGGCTTGCGTCATGGAAACCTCGCGAGATACCCCCTTGCCTTTATCTCTCCGCCCCTCGCGAGCCAGCCTGGTGAGGCCACTCCTGAGGAGGTCTTGTGTCGTCCGCCTCGTGAGGCTTGGCCCCTCGCGAGGGTCTTGAGTGCTGGCTGACGAAGATGGGTCGTACGGGGCCGCTGGAGGAGCCACTCCACGGGCCACAGGCAGGCAAGTCTGGGGACCCCCATTCCCTGAACGCCGACAGTCATCCCTTGCATATTATAGTTCAGCACGAAGTTCTAGTAACTTGGTGATAGTGACTAGAGAACTCTACCAATCACTATCTTATCTGGAAGATTAACTCCCACTTGATTCAAGCAATTGTAGTACTCAGACATTCTGAGCAAATGCTCACTGGTTGAGCTATTTCTCCTCCATCTTGTAGGAAAAGTACTTGTCAAAGGTCTCATACCTCTTGACTCGGGCATGAGTTTGAAATACCAATTTCAGCTCTTGGAACATCTTATATGCTCCGTGGCGTTCAAAACGTTTTTGAAGTCCCGGTTCTAAGCCGTAAAGCATGGCACACTAAACTATCAAGTAGTCATCATACCGAGCTTGCCAAACGTTCATAACGTCCGCATCTGCTCCTGCAATAGGTCTGTCACCTAGAGGTGCATCAAGGACATAATTATTCTGTGCAGCAATGAGGATAATCCTCAGATCACGGACCAAGTTCGTATCATTGATACTGTCATCATTCAACGTATTTTTCTCTAGGAACATATAAAAAACAAATAAACGGGGAACTACATCGCGAGCTATTGATATACAACATAATTTGTAAATACTATCAGGACTAAGTTCATGATAAATTAAAGTTCAATTAATCAAATTAATTAAGAACTCCCACTATAAATGATCACGTGATCCAGATCAACTAAACCATGTCTGATCATCACGTGAGATGGAGTAGTTTTCAATGGTGAACATCTCTATGTTGATCATATCTACTATATGATTTACGCTCGACCTTTTGGTCTCCATTGTTCTGAGGCCATGTCTGTACATGCTAGGCTCTTCAAGTTTAACCCGAGTATTCCGCATGTGCAAAACTATCTTGCACCCATTGTATGTGAACGTAGAGCTTATCACACCCGATCATCACGTGGTGTCTCGGCACAACAAACTATCACAACGGTTCAAACTCAGGGAGAACACTTATACCTTGAAATTTTAGTAAGGGATCATCTTATAATTCTATAGCCGTACTAAGCAAAATAAGATGCATAAAAGATAAACATCACATGCAATCAAAATATGTGACATGATATGGCCATCATCATCTTGTGCCTTTGAACTCCATCTCCAAAGCACCGTCATGATCTCCATCGTCACCGGCTTGACACCTTGATCTCCATCGTAGCGCTATGGTCGTCTCGCCAACTATTGCTTCTACAACTATCGCTAACGCATAGTGACAAAGTAAAGCAATTACATGGCGATTGCATTTCATACAATAAAGCGACAACCATAAGGCTCCTGCCAGTTCCAATAACTTTTACAAAACATGATCATCCCATACAACAATGTATATCACATCATGTCTTGACCATATCACATCACAACATGCCCTGCAAAAACAAGTTAAACGTCCTCTACTTTGTTGTTACAAGTTCTATGTGGCTGCTATGGGCTTCTAGTAAGAACCGTTCTTACCTACACATCAAAACCACAATGGTGTTTCGTCAAGTTTGTTGTTTTAACCTTCAACAAGGACCGGCCGTAGTCAAATTTGATTCAACTAAATTTGGAGAAACAGACACCCGCCAGCCACCTTTATGCAAATCAAGTTGCATGTCTGTCGATGAAACCGGTCTCGTGAACATGGTCAGGTAAGGTTGGTCCGGGCCGCTTCTTCCAACAATACCACCGAATCAAAATAAGACGTTGGTGGTAAGCACTATGACTATGACCGCCCACAACTCTTTGTGTTCTACTAGTGCATATCATCTACGCATAGACCTGGCTCAGATTCCACAGTTGGGGAACGTAGCATGCAATTTCAAAAATTTCCTACGCTCACGAAAGATCTATCAAGGAGATGCATAGCAACAAGAGGGAGAGAGTGCGTCCACGTACCCTTGTAGACCGAAAGCGGAAGCGTTTGTTAACGCGGTTGATGTAGTCGAACTTCTTCTTGTTCCGACCGATCAAGCAACGAACGTACGACACCTCCGAGTTCTGCACACATTCAGCTCGATGACGTCCGTCGAACTCTTGATCCAGCAAAGTGTCGAGGGAGAGTTCCGTCAGCATGATGGCATGGTGACGGTGATGGTGAAATGATTCGCGCCTGGCTTTGCCTAAGCACTACGTGAATATGACCGGAGGCGTAAACTGTGGAGGGGGGCGCCGCACACGGCTAACAATGTTTGATGTGTGTTTTAGCGGTGCCCCCATCCCCACATAAATATAGGTTGGAGGGGAGGAGAGGCAGCCAAGGGGACACCCCAAGTAGGAGGAATCCTACTTGGGCACCTCCCAATTCGGCCTCCCCCCTTTCCTATTCCTATTCGGAGTGGGAAGGGAAGAGGGGGAAGGGGGATCCTATTCCCTTTTTCCTTTCCTCCTTCCCCTTTCCTTCTCCAATTTGGCCAGCCCATATGGGAGGGGGGGGGGAGGGTGCATCAGCACCTTTACGGCTGGTGTGTTTCCCCTCTTGGCCCATAAGGCCCATATCTTTTGTCGGGGGTGCCCGAAACCCCTTCCGGTGACCCGATAAGTACCCGGTGCTTCCCGGAACACTTCCGGTGTCCGAATACCATCGTCCTATATATCAATCTTTAACTCTCAACCATTTTGAGACTCCTCGTCATGTCCGTGATCTCATCCGGGACTCCGAACAACATTCGGTCACCAAACCACATAACTCATATAATAACAAATCGTCATCGAACGTTAAGCGTGCGGACCCTACGGGCTTGAGAACTATGTAGACATGACCGAGACACCTCTCCGGTCAATAACCAATAGTAGAACCTGGATGCTCATATTGGCTCCTACATATTCTATGAAGATCTTTATCGGTCATACCATAATGACAACATAAGTTATTCCCTTTGTCATCGGTATGTTACTTGCCCGATATTTGATCATCGGTATCTCCATAGCTAGTTCAATCTCGTTACCAGCAAGTCTCTTTACTCATTCCATAAAGCATCATCCCACAACTAACTCATTAGTCACATTTCTTGCAAGGCTTATTATGATGTGCATTACCGAGAGGGCCCAGAGATACCTCTCCAATACTCAGACTGACAAATCCTAATCTCGATCTATGCCAACCCAACAAACACCTTCGGAGATGCCTGTAAATCATCTTTATAATCACCCAGTTACGTTGTGGCGTTTGATAGCACACAAGGTATTCCTCCGGTATCCGGGAGTTGCATAATCTCATAGTCAAAGGAATATGTATAAGTCATGAAGAAAACAATAGCAATAAAACTTAACAATCATTATGCTAACGGATGGGTCTTATCCATCACATCATTCTCCTAATGATGTGATCCCGTTCATCAAATGACAACTCATGTCAATGTTTAGGAAACTTAACCATCTTTGATTAACGAGCTAGTCTAGTAGAGGCTTACTAGGGACACTGTGTTATGTCTATGTATTCACACATGTATGAAGTTTCCGGTTAATACAATTCTAGCATGAATAATAAACATTTATCATGATATAAGGAAATATAAAACAATAACTTTACTACTGCCTCTAGGGAATATTTCCTTCAGGTAATCACCACTCGAAGAAACCATGGGGGCCTATGTTGAAGTGCTGTGTAGCGGGCACCTGAGGGTCCCACTGCTGAGGCTCCTCCTGTGTCATTGATCCGGTAGGTGACGATGTCCTCAGGCATAATCATGTATTTGCCCCTAGCAATAGGATCAAACAAAGTAGGTGCAGGCAACGGAATAACATCACGAGTCATCTCACTAAGGACCAAGTTATATGGAACATCCATATTGGTGTTCTCGCTATCAATAAAGTGAGGGTGTGCCATAGCCGCGCGATCTAGGTAAACCTTGGGCAAAGGATAATCATGCTGGCGTATCTGAATGTTAAAGTGACTCGCCAAGCGAGTAGCACAAATACCACCATGTATTTTACCCTTGGATCTGTTAATGTAGAGGCGACGTGCCACAATAGCTCCCAAGCTATAAGTGTTGCCGCCGTAAAGTGCATTACATAAGACATCGAAGTCTGGGGCACTGAGTGCACCTACCTTCTCTCTAGCAAGCAAACATTTCACGATAAATAGAGCAAAATAATGCACGACAGGAAAATGCAAGCTAGTGGTGGTGACACTTGACACCCCTCTCTCATCCCCCACAGTCAGAGTGCGATAAAAACCGTCAAACTTTGAGGGCCTAGGCTCTACTAAATCTCCGTCAGAAGGGGATCAGGCATATGTCACAAAATTCAGTAAGTGGTATCTGATGGGGTGCAGCATATAAGTTAAACTGCACCTTAGGTGGATTATTCTTACTCAAGTAATGAAAGCTTTGCACAAAGGAATTTTTGAGGAGATGATACTGTTCACATTCAGCTGCGATGAAGACGGTGAGGCCGGCATTCGCAGCATATTGTGCAAACTCTTGACGGATTCCGTCTCCTTCCATGAATGGGTTATGCGGCCATTCGCACGGCTGTACCTCCGCCATTCTCCGGGTGCGGAGATCACTGTCAGATGACTCCCCAATAACTCCCTTGGAGTTCTTCTTGGAAGCAAACTTCCTAAAGATACTCATCTTTTTCCTATGAACAAAATTCTGAAAAAAAAATAGTTCACAAAATTTTTCTCAACAAAACTTCTTCAGATTGAAAGCAACTACTCGTAGGGATGCATAGAGGCCATATCAAGCATTCAAACTACTTAGAACTCTAAGAATTCAACATGCAAGCTCATCTACAGCAGCACCAAGAGTCACTAATTATTCTAAATATAAACCACGAAAGAAAAAACTAATTGGACCAATGGAGGAGTCACATACCAAGCAATAATCCCCCAAAACAGTTTCGGAATCGGAACTTCAAGCAAAGAGATCAAAATCCGCGGGTTTGAGAGCAAGAACACGAGAGGGAGAGAGAGAGAGAGAGAGCAATGGTGATTTTTTTCTGGAGGTAGGTGATGATGTGGGACGAAGGGATAAGTGAGGGGGCCCACATGGGGACCACAACCCACCAGGGCGCGCCTAGGGGTACTGGCGCACCCAGGTGGGTTGTACCCACCTAGAGCAGCTCCCTTTGATGTTATTTGCACTAAAAATTCTTAAATATTCAGAAAAAATCGTATCAAATTTTCAGAGCATTCTAAGAACTTCTATTTTTGGGTCATTTTTTATTGCACAGGAAACTCAGAAAACAGACAAAGCATGAGATTTTATTTTATTTAACTAATACAAACAGAAAACAAAAGGTTAGGGACAGAAGGTAGTGCTCACTAAATTCATCAACTTCATACCTCTCAAAAAATAGTTCATTAATAACGTTGATCAAGTCTTATTGACAACCACTTACGATTAGCATGAAACCGAAGAACTTTCGTAAAACACTAAGTTACCTCAATGGGGATATGAATGTCCCCGACAATAAGCACTTCGTATTTCTTTTTGGGAGTGGGTAGAGGTAGTTGAAAACTTCCAATAGGTCGGAGATTTTTCAATAACATTAATACCATTCACTTGGAATTGTTTCTTCGGAAAGTGCATCGTATGTTCATTACCATTGATATGAAAAGTGACCTTGCTTTTATTGCAATCAATAACAGCCCCTGCAGTATTCAAGAAGGGTATACCAAGGATAATCGACATGTTCTCGTCCTCGGGCATCTCAAGTATAACAAAGTCAGTTAAGATAGTAACATTAGCAACAACAACGGGCACATCCTCACAAATACCGATAGGTATAGCAGTTGATTTGTCAGCCATTTGCAAAGATATTTCAGTAGGTGTGAGTTTATTCAAATCAAGTCTTTTATATAAAGAGAAAGGCATAACATTAACACCAACTCCTAAATCACATAGAGCAGTTTTCACATAATTTCTTTTGATGGAGCAAGGTATAGTTGGTATTCCCGGATCTCCATTGTTTTTAGGTACTCCACCCTTAAAAGTATAATTAGCAAGCATGGTGGAGATTTTAGCTTCCGGTATTTTTCTCTTATTGGTGATGATGTCTTTCATGTACTTTGCATAAGGAGGCATTTTTAAGATATCAGTCAAGCGAGTACGCAAAAAGACTGGCCTCAGCATTTCAGCAAAGCGTTCAAATTCTTCATCATCTTTCCTTTTGGTTGATTTAGGTGGAAAGGGCATGGGTTTTTGATCCCATGGTTCTCTTTCCTTACCATGTTTTCTAGCAACAAAGTCTCGTTTATCATATCTTTTATTCTTGGGTTGTGGGTTATCAAGATCAACATCTGGTTCTATTTCAACATCATTGTCCGGTTCTTCATCATTTGTTTGAGTGTCTTCATGAACCTCATCATTATCTTTTTCATTATCAGAAGGTGAGTGTTCATTACAAGATTGAGTTTCAACCTCAGAAATAGAGACTTCATTATCATTATCGGGATGTTTTTCTACTTCAGTTTCACTAGAGGCATGCAAAGTTCTATCATTTTTCTTCTTCATTTTCTTTTTGGAAGGACTAGGTGCATCAGTGCTAACTCTTTGAGAGTCTTGTTCAATTTTTTTCTGGTGCCCCTCAGGATAAAGTGGTTCCTGAGTTATTTTACCTCCTCTAGTCTCTACTCTAACAACAAAGTCACTTATATTATTGTTCATTTCATCAAGCAATTCTCTTTGAGATTAAGCAACTTGTTCTAGTTTAGTTTGAACCATAGAGGCATGCTTTCCTACACCTCTAGCATCATTGGAGATTCTAAATAAAAAGTCACTCAAGCGAGCAATCATACAAGAATTGTATTTCAGTTGTTTCATAACATTTGCATTAAAGTGATCTTGTTTTCTAATGTAATCTTCAAACTCATAAAGGAATTGACTAGGATGCATATTGTAGGGATTGTCATTGTCATTGAATTTCATTAAAGAATTTACCTCTACCACCTTAGGTGTTGGTGGTGTATCAAGCCCATGTATTTCTTTGATAGGTGTTAAATTTTACCTTCATAGATTTCTTTGCCTCTTGCATATCTTCAAGACTAAGATATAAGATACCCCTCTTCTTCGGAGTAGGTTTGAGCGGTGGTTCAGGAAGAGTCCAATCATCATAATTTTTCAATATGTTATTTAATAATTCTTCAGCTTGTTCAATAGTTCGTTCCCTGAAAACACAACCAGCACAACTATCTGGGAAATCCCTAGAAGCATCGGTTAGTCCATTATAGAAGATATCAAGTATTTCATTTTTCTTAAGAGGGTGATCAGGCAGAGCATTAAGAAATTGGAGAAGCCTCCCCCGAGCTTGTGGGAGACTCTCTTCTTCAACTTGCACAAAGTTAAATATTTCCTGTAAAGCAGCTTGTTTCTTATGAGCAGTAAAATATTTTTCAAAGAAGTAATAAATCATATCCTGGGGACTACGCACACAAATAGGAGCAAGAGTATTATACCAAGCCTTAGCATCACCCTTTAATGAGAATGGAAATAATTTGAGAATATAATAATGTTGAATCTTCTCATCATGAGAAAAAAGGTTGGCTATATCATTCAACTTAGTAAGATGTGCCACACCAGTTTTAGTTTCATAACCATGGAAAGGATCAGATTCAACCAGAGTAATTAACTCTGGGTTGACAGAGAATTCATAATCCCTATCATCAACAAAGATAGGTGAAGTAGTAAACTGAGGATCACATTTCATTTTAGCATTCAAAGTCTTTTCTTTATACTTGCATAGTAATTTTTCCAAATCATCTCTATCCTTACAAGCAAGAATGTTTCTAGTTGTCTCCTCATCCATAACATAACCTTCTTGTACTTTAGGCAATTGATATCTAGGAGAACTAGGTGTAATAGGTGTTTCAAGATTTTCAGTTTCAAGCTCTTCATCAGTTTCAGTATTCTCAAAAGCTTTAGTTCTAGCAATTTTTTCATCAAGAAATTCACTTAGTGGCACATTATCATCAAGCAAGGTACTAGCATCATCATGAGTAGCATTCATAGTAGAAGTAGCATCATCAATAATTTGCGACATATCAGAATTTATAACATGTGGTGGTGTTGCAAGTCTACTTATAACAGGAGGTGAATCAAAAGCGGAGTTGGATGGCAGTTCCTTACCTTCCCTCATCTTAGAGGAAAAAATCTTAGTCTTAGCATCCTTCAGATTCTTCATAGTGATAATTTGATAATAATTCCAAGTGGCTCAACAAATATAGCTATGCTCCCCAACAACGCGCCAGAAAAAGGTCTTGATAACCCACAAGTATAGGGGATCACAATAGTTTTCGAGGGTAGAGTATTCAACCCAAATTTATTGATTCGACACAAGGGGACCCAAAGAATATTTGCAAGTATTAGCAACTGAGTTGTCAATTCAACCACACCTGGAAATTAATTATCTGCAGCAAAGTGATTTGTAGCAAAGTAGTATGATAGTTTTGATAGTAGTAGCAATAGCAATAGTAATGGTAACAGTGATAGCAATGATTTTGTAGCAAGTGCAATAGTAACAATAGCAGTAGTAACTTAGCAAAAAACAATATGAGAGAAATTTGTAGGCATTGGATTAGTGAATTCGTTGGATGATATTCATCATATAACAGTCATAACCTAGGGCGATACGGCACTAGCTCCAGTTCATAAATATAACATAGGCATGTATTTCGTAAATAGTCATACGTGCTTATGGAAAGAACTTGCATGACATCTTTTGTCCTACCATCCCGTGGCAGCGGGGTCCTATTGGAAACTAAGGGATATTAAGGCCTCCTTTTAATAGAGAACCGGAACAAAGCATTAACACTCGGTGAATATATGAACTCCTCAAACTACGGTCATCACCGGGAAGTGTCCTGACTTCTGTCACTCCGGGTTTGCCGGATCATAACACATAGTAGGTAACTATAACTTGCAAGACCGGATCTAGAACATAGGTATAATTGTGATAACATAAACAGTTCAGATCTGAAATCATGGCACCCAGGCCCAAAGTGACAAGCATTAAGCATGGCAAAGTCATAGCAACATAAATCTTAGAACATACTGGATACTAGGGATCAAGCCCTAACAAAACTAACTCGATTACATGACGAATCTCATCCAACTCCTCACCGGCCAGCTAGCCTACGAAGGAATTACTCACTCCCGGTGGGGAGCATCATGGAATTGGTGATGGAGAAGGGTTGGTGATGACGAAGATCGAAGATCCCCCTCTCCGGAGCCCCAAACGGACTCCAGATCTGGCCTCCCGATGAAGAACAGGAGGTGGCGGCGGCTCCGTCTCGTGAAATGTGATAATTCTTTCTCCCTGATTTTTTCTCCAAATATGTGATTTTATAGTATCAGGGTTGGAGTCTGCGGGGCCACTAGGTGGGGACAATCCACCTGGGCGCGCCTGGACGGGGGGTGCCCTGGTGGGTTGTGCCCACCTAGGAGCCCCCCTCCGGTGGTTCTCGGCTCTAGAAATTCTTATTTATTTAATAAAAAATCCTCGCAAAGTTTCGTGCCAATCTGAGAACTTTTATTTCTGCACAAAAACAACACCATGGTAGTTCTGTTGAAAACAACGTCACTCCGGGTTAGTTTCATTCAAATCATGCAAATTAGAGTCCAAAACAAGAGGAAAAGCGTTAGGAAAAATAGATACGTTGGAGACGTATAAAGAAGCTCTAGACCCCTATCCGCTACCTTCGGGGAAACCCTAGATACGTTGGAGATGTATCAAGAAGCACTAGATCGGATGACGGCGTCGCTCATTAGTCGTACCCCCTCTTGAGGGCGTCATTCTTGGAGGTGTGCATATGCTCGAGGGACCAGAGGACGGCATCTGCGGTGGAGCGGCGCTCCTTGTGACACATCGACGTCGTGGAGTCTTGGCGGCGAGGCGCAGCAAAGTCTCGACGACAGATGCGTGATGATGAGCACGCGCAGGGAGGAGGCGTTGTCCGGCGCCGTGGGGGCGTCAACGGCAGGCCTAGGAAGGTCGATGCGTCAGTACCTACTCTGAAGATGGATTTATCGAAGACGGCGGCGACGACCTATGAGTGCGTCGGACCGGTTAGTGCCCTAGACCCGGCATGTGGCTTGGTCGGGCCATTCGGCTTTAGATGTTAGGCTAGGTGAGAAGTCTGGGTATATGTCTCACACTTTTTGCACCCCTTCATCAATGGATAGGAGTAGTGACAGATGTTGCCAAGATGACGGCTTCAGACATATTGATGTATTACTTTGTGAGGTCTTTGAGAATAATTAATAAAGTGACTGCATGCATCTTCCAGATGCAGAGGCTAGGGTCATGGATGCCAAGGCGGCGGGATCCACGGTTGGCTTTCCGACAGGCTTCATGTGTGGTGGCGGCTCTACCTCTTGGTTGTGTGCGTGGCAAAGGGTGTAGTGGCGGGAGGCTCTGGTATGCTTTGGCAGTGCCTAAGATCTGTTGTGGATGGCTTAGCGCTCATTGCGGTGGTGACCGAGATTCCTCCTTGTAGTGTTGGCGAGTTTCCGAGCGAAAACTTTGCGCTATCCAGCGCCGACGGTGACGGCACCCGTTGGTGCTGCTTGCTTTCTAAAGACGCTGTCTTGGGTCTCGTTTGTCGGGGTTTCAAGTGAAAACCTTTGTCTGTTTGCTCGGACTCGGCAACGGCAACATCATGGAGCTTAGGTGTTGTTGGTTGGATCTTGGCGGGGTGTTAAACTTGTTCTAGGCTCATGTTTTATCGTTTGATCTGTTTTGTTAGAAAACTTCCTCATCACTATTAGTATGGGGTTTGATTGCTTTATATATAAAACAAAGCGAAAAAATCATAAAACTAGCGCTTAATAGTGGACAATCGACCCGCAAGCGTTCAAGCCGAGGCGTGCACGTGCAGAACACAACTGTTCAGATCTCCTTCTTGCGTTATCCGATCGAGAGGAAAAGAGAATTTCTCGGGTGCGCTGCATGTGTGTTGAGCCAAGATTTGAACATGAGGGGGGCGAGAAAAATAATGATCGCTCAAGAGACGCGTCACAAGAATATACTCTAAAATATGGCACTTATATGAATGTCCCGCCATATATTTCTGTAATGTAAAGAAAAATATACATTTCTTTTAGTTCAAATTTTGCTCTACGAGAACCATGGTCGAACATGTTGATTATCCAATCGGATGAAAAATAAATACTCGTATATTGGAGTCGGTGATGCTATCGTGTATGGTTGATAAGGGCCCTCAGAAATAGAGAAGACGTGCAAACATTAAACAAAAGGTGAAATTGGATGTACAATTTGAAATCTTATTGCATCTAATTAGTGAATCAAACCTTTGACTTGTAGCAATGATACCAATTCACTAAGAAATGGTCCTATAATCTCTAATGTGTAATCGATCTGATAACTTGTTCTTTGAGCAAAAGAGGGGTTTCCCGTCTGATTTCATATATTGACCAAACACGAATAGAGAACATCATCCAACTCAGGCGAGGTAAATCTCCAAGCAAACAAAGATCCAAAGCGACAGGAAATATAACAAACTAGCCATCTAGCAGCCACCGACTCCCAGACTACAAACTAGAAAAGAAAAGTAAAAAACAATCTGATAAATTAGTAGCTTGCGGTTGTATGATGGCGCACCTTGAAGTGGAGGTATGAATGTATGATTCCAAGATTGATCCGTGAAGCAGCTGACCCGCCGCGGATTCGATCGTCGGAGTAGTTTTCAAATTTAACGAGAGGAGTAGGCAGAGCCGCGAGGCGGCGGCGGAAAAGGATGCACGAAGCCACGAACAAAAGGAAACCGTCAATCTGGACGAAGCTACTAAATCTGAACGGCTGCACATTAGGAATTTCTATTTTCGTGCTACGTACAACTTAGCAATTCTGTAGTACTGGGCCTTTGGACTGAAACGTCGGGCCATTCATATAAGTGCTGGGCCTTTGGACTGATACGCTAGTACCTAAGAAAAATCACAGGGGGGGCGAGGCGATGGGGGGCGTCTGACCCCTGCTCGCACCCCCCCTGTCTCCGCCTCTGTGTGTGTTGTACGGTGGGTGAACACCGCTCACATTCCCAATCGCATTCTTTAGTGACAGATACCACTGCCAACTCCAAGAGATGCGCAGGGGAGAGAGTTGTTGATTCTCAGCTATTACCGGGCAGACGATAGTTTACTCGAGGCGATTATTCAACAAGCAAATTTCAGTCTCAACTTGGACACTTGGTGGATATAAATTCTACCCACGGTGACCTGTGCATCGCCGGAGCGTGGTCCTGAATGGTTGGGGTCACACGAGCGATCTCGCCACTCGCCAGCCGGTAACCGCCTTTCCCCTTGTGTCTTCAACGTGACCGACGTGCCCCGGCTGGCATGGATAAGCTCAGGCAGCGGATGCCAGGAGCGTTCGCCATTCCAGCATGTGTGGCACGCTAGGCCAGGGTTGAAAGGAGATGTATCTGGTGTGTGTACTGTTCGGTGCCGTGGACCAGCGGGAAGGCGAGTCTGCTTCATAGTCATGCGGTCGCCGCGGAAGGAATGTACAAGTTTGACCATTCTTTTTCTTTTCTTTTTGCGTCAAGTAAGCAAGTTTGTATGATTTTTCTTCCTATACGTTGTAACAATGCCCGTTGGATTGAGGATGGCATTCCAGATTAAGTACTGTAGCAGCAAATGCTGTAGAGCGTAGAGGGGTCCCCTGTGGACGTAGATGGATCGTTTTAGTTGTCCCTTTAGCATGATCCTATTCATACATGCGTCGGTTCTCATAAGAGAGGGCATGTTAGAGCACTTATAGCCGGACTTGACAAATCCAACCCCTCAAACATTCACGGACGCGGTCGGGCGCGTCCGTGGACAATGACCGGATACGTCTCAGAAAATGTATTCCACATCCGGATATTTCAAATTAGAAACCTCAAATCCGTATTATTATATGCAACGTGAAACCTAATCTAAACGGAGCTCGTCCGGTGCCGCTCCCCGCTCGCCCGGCTCCGCCCTGGCCATGTCCGGCGGCTGGCTGCGCTCCTCAGAATGTTGGTCCAGTCACCGGCAAGATAGAGTAGGGCATGTGACACGAGCCGGCTCACGAGATTCAAGGCGCCATTGTCTCCTATGCTGTGACGCCCCAAAACCGGAGCTTCAGTTGCCTTCCAGGGTTTCCGAGTCTGTCGTGTGATTTGTTTTGTTTTTGCATTGCATCATCTCATCATGCCATCATATCATTAATTTTTTAAACTCAACTAAATAAATTGTATGGATTTTTCGATCCATTTAAACCGAGGGATTCACATGGTGTTTTCTCTTTATAACATATCCTTCCCAATATTATTAGGGAGCTATTATAAATATTCCAGTGTTTTGGAATCATCATAACACACTTGAAAAATTCCAATGCCCTTTCTACTTCAAGTTTGGTCTCCACACTTTGCCCTAAATTTCTTTTATCATATTCCGGAGCTCCACCAAAAATCCGAACATTTTTGGACCTTCCCAAACCCTCACTTCCATTCAAATCATTCAATTTAAATTCAAATGAATTTGAATTCAATTCTTTCAATCATGCCTCTTTTATTTTCCTGGATCGAGCTCATTTTTGCGAGCTCGGAAAATAATCCCGTGCCCAAACTCTTTCTCTAATCTTTTCTTTTCTTCCCTTTCCTTTCTTTTCTCTGTTTTAAGAGTTTAAAGAGAGAGAGAGGAGCTAGGCCCAGCCGGCCCCTGGCCTTTCTCCTCCACCAGGCCGGCCTAGCCTCCAGACCGCCCAAGGCCCAGCCGGCGCACCCCCTCTAACCCTAGGCCGACCCCTCCTGTCGATCTCTCCTCTGCCTCCGCCTCCTGCGCGTTCTCCCGATCCCCTTCTCTCTCGATCCCTTCCCTCCAGCGCCGTCACGGGGAGGAGCCCCTCACCACCGCCCGACCTCCTCGCTTGCTTCCACCATGGCGCCGCGCCTGCTTCCTCCTCCTCCTAGCGCCGCCGCAGTGGCATCTCGCCTGACCCTCTCGCCGACGCCGAACCCGATCCCGTCGCCTCCGTTAACGACCAGGCCGGACCCCGGTGGCCTCCTCGTCGCCGACGAGCTCCACCAGAGCGCCGCGCCCGATCCTCAAGCTCTGCCTCCTCGTCTACCCGGCGCCATCGCCTCGTCAGCTCCGTCGCCAGGGGAGGAGCCCCTCGACCCGTCCATCTCGGCCCCGACTCCGGCGACCGACGCCGCTCCGTGCACCCCCTCACCGATCGCCTTCGCGGTTGCTCGCGGCTCGCCTCAGCTGTCCCTGCGGCCTCCCGGTCCTCTCTCGCCTCCGCCTCGCTTCACGCCAAGGCCGAAGACACCAGGACGCCAAGGCCATCTTCAGGTTTTCGCCAAGTACCAGGAGGTTGTTGACCCGTCGAGTTCACCTACATACGCACGACCACCGAACCCGAAACGCCAAGTACCCTTCGGATTGCCGAGTACCACTACATTCGACCCGGAGACATCGGATGCGTCAAGTCCCTCTTCAAACATCTACGAAAACGTGTACAACTACCGCCGCCACGCGTGAACAACGACTTCCACTACGCCGCACGACTACTTCCCTCGGCGATCATCGCGAGAACGTCTACTTCCTCTCTGAACGCATTCCGCCTCAACGCACGCTTCAAAGGTATAACCACCGAGATGACCGACCGTGATCGAATCATCCTTGCGATGCCCCCCTTTTGCCATGCCACCGTTCTGGGAACCCGGTACCGGATCACCCCACCTTCTTGCATGACTCGCTCACACGCTTTCCTTTGTACCGATATCTCAATCGAGTTATCGGAACCGATGTGTTGCCGTGGCACCATTTCCGTTGTCGCTGCCGTGGCACCCTTTTTCGCTTCCGCCACGCATTTACAAATGCTTCATAATGCTCTTGTCAACATTTTCATAAAAATTGCATATAATTTGTGTATGTCATCCGCATCATGATAACAACATTTAAACGTTTATAATTGTTGTTTGCTTTAATTTGCTTAAATGCCATGCTAAAATGATTTATTTCATAACTTAATAACCGTAGCTCCATTTTAAATAAATTATATATGTAAATGGGGTAGAAAAATGCCTAGTTTAACATGGTAGCATTACTTTGCATGTTTAACAACTCTAAAATATGCTTTAGGTCAGATCAGTACCGAATTCATTTTTTTGCATATGGGGATTTTCCGGAATTGTTGTTTCTTATTTCCGGCCTCATTTGAATTTGCCTAAATAGTTAGTTCACTTATGCTTCAACTCTTGCCATGTTTAACAACATTTAATATTGTTGAGTACCTAATCGGGAGAGAACTAAATAAGTGATGTGGTGTTCCGTCAATATGCAACTCGTTGCATATTGAGCTCCACTTAACTTGTAGTGTTGTTTGTGCATATTGCCATGCCATGCTATTTAAACCGAACATGCATCATATTTGTTTGTGCATCATGCCATGTTTATGTGATGGTTATTTACTATGTTGTTTGTTTGTTTCCGGTTTGCTTTTCTCGTTAGCTTTGGTTCCGTTCCGGAGTTGTGAGGATTCGTTCGACTACGTCCGTTTGTCTTCTTCATGGACTCGTTCTTCTTCCTTGCGGGATTTCAGGCAAGATGACCATACCCTCGAAATCACTTCTATCTTTGCTTGCTAGTTGCTCGCTCTTTTGCTATGCCTATGCTGCGATGCCTATCACTTGCTTATCATGCCTCCCATATTGCCATGTCAAGCCCCTAACCATCCCTTCCTAGCAAACCGTTGTTTGGCTATGTTACCGCTTTGCTCAGCCCCTCTTATAGCGTTGTTAGTTGCAGGTGAAGATGAAGTTTGTTCCTTGTTGGAACATGGAGATGTTGTTCCTTGTTGGAACATGTTTACTTGTTGGGATATCACAATATATCTTATATTATTAATGCATCTATACACTTGGTAAAGGGTGGAAGGCTCGGCCTTATGCCTGGTGTTTTGTTCCACTCTTGCCGCCTAGTTTCCGGCCATATATCGGTGTTATGTTCCCGATTTTGCGTCCCTAACGCGGTCGGGTGATTTATGGGACCCCCTTGACAGTTCGCTTTGAATAAGACTTTTCCAGCAAGGCCCAACATTGGTTTTACCATTTGCCTCACCTATACCCTTTTTCCCTTGGGTTTCCGGAGCCCGAGGGTCATCTTTATTTTAGCCCCCCCGGGCCAGTGCTCCTTCGAGTGTTGGTCCGAACCGAGCAGCCTGCGGGGCCACCACGGGGCAACTCGAGGATTGGTTTTACTCGTAGCTTGACTTATCGGGTGTGCCACGAGAACGAGGTACGTGCGACTCTATCGGGATTTGTCGGCACATCCGGCGGCTTTGCTGGTCTTGTTTTATTGCTGTCGAAATGTCTTGTAGCCGGATTCCGAGACTGATCGGGTCTTCCCGGGAGAAGGAATATCCTTCGTTGATCGCGAGAGCTTATCATGGGCTGTTGGGACACCCTGCAGGGTTTGAACTTTCAAAGCCGTGCCCGCGGTTATGTGGCAGATGGGAATTTGTTAATGTCCGGTTGTAGAAAACCCGAAGTTGATCTTAACTAAAATACATCAACGGCGTGTGTAACCGTGATGGTCTCTTCTCGGCGGAGTCCGGAAGTGAACACGGTGTTGGAGTTATGTCCGACGTAAGTAGTTCAGGATCACTTCTTGATCGCTACTAGCTTCACGACCGTGCTTTGCTCCTCTTCTCGCTCTCTTTTGTAAGTAGCCACCATATATGCTAGTCGCTTGCTGCAGCTCCACTATACTACTCTGTCCTTCCTATAAGCTTAAATAGTCTTGATCTCGCTGGTGTGAGATTGCTGAGTCCCGTGACTCATGATACTTCCAAAACAGTTGCAGGTTCCGACGATGCTGCAGGTGACTCAACCGAGCTCAAGTGGGAGTTCGACGAGGAACGTGGTCGTTACTATGTGTCTTTTCCTGATGATCGAGTGGTGCCCAGTTGGGACGATCGGGATCCGTGTAGCATTTGGGGTAGTCTTCTTTTATTTTGGTTCCGTAGTCGGACCTTGATTGTATCTGTTTGATGTAATGTTTTACTCATGTATTGTGTGAAGTGGCGATTGTAAGCCAACTATGTATCCTTTTCCCTTATGTATTACATGGGTTGTGTGAAGATTACCTCACTTGCGACATTGCTTTCAATGCGGTTATGCCTCTAAGTCGTGCCTCGACACGTGGGAGATATAGCCGCATCGAGGGCGTTAAGTTGGTAATCGAGCCTTCCCGACTTAGGAGCCCCCGCTTGATTGTTTGCTTTGGCGTTGTTGAGTCTAGAACGGAAAATGTTTTGAGTCTTAGGATTATATATATCGGAGAGTAGGATTCTTTTTACTCCTCAGTCCCTTCGTCGCTCTGGTGAGGTATCCTGACGTAGAGTTTTGACTTTTCTCTCCTCAAATTTCACTAAAAAAATTTTAGGATCACGCGGGTATCTTGGAATCGTTCCGATGGGTTTGTGACGAGAACATTGTTCTTGGTGCCTCCTGACATTTAGGGGTTGTGGCAGTGTCCCGGGGAGTTGAGCTCCGAGGTGTTGTCGTCACAATTTTATCGTTGCAGTTCTGGAATACCTGAGTTTTTACCGACATCGAAATCTCTTTTGTGCAGTTGTTGGTGAGATAACCTACGATAGCTCAAAGATCTTGTGGCGAAAAGGGAGTATTGCCATGACTTGTATAACGGATGTTTTTCAAGGTCGAGGTACACGATTTCGAAGGTTTCTCGGTTATGTGTTGACGGATGGATACAAATTTGGATCTAGGTATTGTTAGTTTGGGTGATATATTTTGTGTCCCTGTATCCCCAACACCAGATTGCATAACCAGAAAGTTTCGGGAGTTTATAGGTGGGAATTCAAGTAGCTCCTAGAATATCTTTCCGACAGATGCATGATATGGAATTGGGTAAATCTCTATCATATGTATTTGTTCCGCTTATTCTGCAAGCCAAATCCTTTGTTTTTGTTCCGCTTTTGTGGTATTCAAGTTGCTTCAATGTCAAGTGTGGATTCCATACCTTCCTAAATGGTGTTCTCATATTGCTATGTGAATACTAATCCTTCTTGATCACCGAGCTTGTCATGTTAATTCTTTTCTCAACCGGGCGTGCTTCTCTTCAAGTGGATCCGATCATTCCAACATTCGCAAGACCAATTCTAAGTTTTTCTCAACGGCGTTCGTTTCATCCGACCTAAGTTGCCTTTGTTTTCCGCCTCCACCCCTTTTTCTTCAAGGACTCAGATTTCTTAATCAAGTATCCATTTTATTGAGTGAAGTTTCTTCATTCTTTTCCTTTAATGTTTTATCCGGTGATTTCTCATGAAGACGCTAAGGAAGCTTTAACCTTATCATTGTTCCATTCTAATTTTCTTCTCCGTGGATTTAAGTCAAGTTTTCAGTGTTGATCATATTCTTTTCATCGTTTCTAATGCTTTCTCATGTCGGTGCATCTCTTAATCATCCATTTCTCGCTATTCAATTGTTCCGGAGTGTTGAAGATATCTCAGAAGATTCTAGTTTCCATTCTCAATTCACTCAAGTTCTTTTGAGGATGCTATCTCATTCAAGCCATTTAATTCTACCGGTGCAATATCTATTTCAAACAGTTGTTCAACGGTGGTTCTTTTGAGTGGGCCCTAACCCACAGGTCTTTTCCCAGGATCTTACCTAACTCTTCTAAGTTTCAAGAGCTATTCCCAAATTCATTGCAAAGTTTGATGTAAGGATGAATCATCATCAGTCAAATGTCTTTCTCCAAGATCTTTCAAATTATTTTCATTGTTGGTTCAACCTTTCTAATTTTCATTCCGGAGTGCTCCAATAATTCATGGTGATGTTTCTCGTCGTCATTCTCGAATTTTGAAGACCGAAGAAGAGTTTCTCTTAAATCTCGCTCCTTTCTCTTCAAGATTCATGGTTTTAGCTTGATGCCATCCTCTCATAATTATTTTCGGTTGTGAGAATTCTTTTCACCCATCCGGAGAAATTCAGAAATCTTTTCAGTTTGATTATCCAGAGCCATCATCTCAGAATTATTCATTCTCAACATCTCACTCTCCAAATCTTACCGTGCATCATTCAAGTATTCTCCAATCAGCTCGTCATCTATTCGCTCACTTGTATCTAAATCCTCAAATATCTTCATTCGCTTTTCTAATTCTTCCCGGTGAATTGTGCCTTTGCTACGTTCATTCTCAATTCTTACGGTGGTTCGTTCAAGATTTCACTTCCTTCTTTAGCATATCAATTCATTTGTTGTTTCCAAATCCCACCGGTGGTTCCATCAATACCTTCTCAAGTTTGCGCCATATCTATCTTAATCCTTTCTACGGGAATAAGTAGTATGCCAAATCCATTGCTTGTCATCAATTTAATTGGCGAAGGATCAGCATAATGTAATTCTTATTCTTGTTTCATCGAGTAAGTTCAATTCCTTATTCCGGAGGTTCATCAAAATTCTTGATTTCATTTGTTCATCTTTCTTTCCGGAGTTCCAAGTTTTCTCGGTTATATCATTTCAAAGCTTCATCTTATCACTGCAAGGCTTCACCTTGTGTTGTCAACTTCTCTTTTTTTTATCATCCTTTTGTTTACCGGAGTTCTTCGTGGAGGATCTACATGGTGCTTCCTCAAGGATTCTTTTCATTCTTCAATCGTTCTTCAAGATTTCACTCGGAGTTATGATCCGTCAAGCCATACTCAAAAATTGAACATGGTGTTCAACACATGTTTTGTTTAGAGGAGTTCAAGCATTCTTCTTCTTGCATTTCGAAGTGCAATTCTCTCTATCTTATCATTTGAGGTGGTGTTATGTCATTCTCGACAATTTGAGTTCGTGTTTCATGATTCACATGTTGTCAAGAATGAGGTATTTTAAATCCATCAATCTCTTCATTGGAGTTATCTGGGGCTATATTTCACCTAAAGCTTTCCCTAAGGATTGTTGCTATTTATGGTGCTTATAAATGACCCAAGTTCTTCATTTGTCCTCCCGGTGATATAAGTTTTCATCTCCGTGTTGCTCTCAATCCAATCAATTGTTTCCGTTGGTGGCAGAAGCTCACCTCATAATTTTGAGATGTTTTCATAAGCCCACTACAAGCTTATTCTTATCGTTGTTGTTTTTCAAACAACTCCGTTCTAGCCTTCATCGTAAGGATGTTTCTTTCCAAACTCATTTGTGGTAGAAGTTATCATTTTCTTCTCCATTCCTTTATTCCAATGACCTATCTTCAATTTTTTTCTTCCGGAGGCATTGTGATGTTGCTCTCTTCGACCCATCATCTTCTTTTGTCAAGATCATGTTTTTTTTTCTTGCTTATCCATTTAACCGGAGTGTCATGTTTTCATTCGAGTTCTCTCATCTTATCAAGTTTTGCCTGCTTCCTCAACCGGAGAGCTGTCTGAAATCTTTCTTACCCCTTGTGCCATTTTTCAATAGTTCCGGAGGCAGTGTGTTGTTGATTTCATCAAGTATCATCCCATCTTCTCAAGTTCATGATTCTAATTCCTTCCATTTTTCAGTCGGAGTGCTGCCCAAATTATATCAATCTTATTCCTAGTCTATCTAGTTTTAACCGGAGTGGTTTCAATATCTATCTTATCACTAAACCTCTTGGTTTTCGTCGTATCCCTTGTTCCTCTTTTCTAACAGAGTGTTTTTCAACTTTCTTCATCTTCATTGTTTTCTTTCTTTCATTTTGTTCAACCTCTCAAGGTTCTTTGGTTTCACTCTGCTTGTCGGAGAAGCAACTTTGTTTTACCTCTTCCTCTTCCGCTTTTCTCCGGTGCCATCCTAGATCTCGGGACGAGATCCTCTCGTAGTGGTGGAGTGTTGTGACGCCCCAAAACCAGAGCTTCAGTTGCCTTCCAGGGTTTCCGAGTCTGTCGTGTGATTTGTTTTGTTTTTGCATTGCATCATCTCATCATGCCATCATATCATTAATTTTTTAAACTCAACTAAATAAATTGTATGGATTTTTCGATCCATTTAAACCGAGGGATTCACATGGTGTTTTCTCTTTATAACATATCCTTCCCAATATTATTAGGGAGCTATTATAAATATTCCGTTGTTTTGGAATCATCATAACACACTTGCAAAATTCCAATGCCCTTTCTACTTCAAGTTTGGTCTCCACACTTTGCCCTAAATTTCTTTTATCATATTCCGGAGCTCCACCAAAAATCCGAACATTTTTGGACCTTCCCAAACCCTCACTTCCATTCAAATCATTCAATTTAAATTCAAATGAATTTGAATTCAATTCTTTCAATCATGCCTCTTTTATTTTCCTGGATCGAGCTCATTTTTGCGAGCTCGGAAAATAATCCCAGTGCCCAAACTCTTTCTCTAATCTTTTCTTTTCTTCCCTTTCCTTTCTTTTCTCTGTTTTAAGAGTTTAAAGAGAGAGAGAGAGGAGCTAGGCCCAGGCCCTGGCCTTTCTCCTCCACCAGGCCGGCCTAGCCTCCAGACCGGCCCAAGGCCCACCAAGACCCCCTCTAACCCTAGGCCGACCCTCCTGCCGATCTCTCCTCTGCCTCCGCCTCCTGCGCGTTCTCCCGATCCCTTCTCTCTCTCGATCCCTTCCCTCCAGCCCGTCCACAGGAGGAGCCCTCATACCACCGCCTGACCTCCTCGCTGCTTGCTTCCACCATGGCGCCGCGCCTGCTTCCTCCTCCTAGCGCCGCCGCCAGGCATCTCGCCTGACCCTCTCGCCGACGCCGAACCCGATCCCGTCGCCGCCTCCGTCATTAACGACCAGGCGGACCCCGGTGGCCTCCTCGTCGCCGACGAAGCTCCACCAGAGCGCGCGCCCGATCCCCTCAAGCTCTGCCTCCTCGTCTACCCGGCGCCATCGCCTCGTCGGCTCCGTCGCCAGGAGGAGCCTCGACCCGTCCATCTCGGCCCGACTCGGCGACCGACGCCGCTCCGTGCACCCTCACCGACCGCCGCGGTTGCCTGCGGCCTCGCCCCCAGCTGTCCCTGCGGCCTCCCGGTCCTCTGCTCCGCCTCCCTGCTTCACGTCAAGGCCGAAGACACCAGGGACGCCAAGGCCATCTTCAGGTTTTCGCCAAGTACCAGGAGGTTGTTGACCCGTCGAGTTCACCTACATACGTGCACGACCACCGAACCCGGAAACGCCAAGTACCCTTCGGATTGCCGAGTACCACTACATTCGACCCGGAGACATCGGATGCGTCAAGTCCCTCTTGAAACATCTACGAAAACGCGTGTACAACTACCGCCGCCACGTGAACAACGACTTCCACTACGCCGTGTACGACTACTTCCCTCGACGATCATCGCGAGAACGTCTACTTCCCTCTACGAAACGCATTCCGCCCCGAACGCACGCTTCAAAGGTATAACCACCGAGATGACCGACCGTGATCGAATCATCCTTGCGATGCCCCCCTTTTGCCATGCCACCGTTCCGTGGGAACCCGGTACCCGGGATCACCCCACCTTCTTGCATGACTCGCTCACACGCTTTCCTTTGTACCGATATCTCAATCGAGTTATCGGAACCGATGTGTTGCCGTGGCACCATTTCCGTTGTCGTTGCCGTGGCACCCTTTTTCGTTTCCGCCACGACGACAAATGCTTCATAATGCTCTTGTCAACATTTTCATAAAAATTGCATATAATTTGTGTATGTCATCCGCATCATGATAACAACATTTAAACGTTTATAATTGTTGTTTGCTTTAATTTGCTTAAATGCCATGCTAAAATGATTTATTTCATAACTTAATAACCGTAGCTCCATTTTAAATAAATTATATATGTAAATGGGGTAGAAAAATGCCTAGTTTAACATGGTAGCATTACTTTGCATGTTTAACAACTCTAAAATATGCTTTAGGTCAGATCAGTACCGAATTCATTTTTTTGCATATGGGGATTTTCCGGAATTGTTGTTTCTTATTTCCGGCCTCATTTGAATTTGCCTAAATAGTTAGTTCACTTATGCTTCAACTCTTGCCATGTTTAACAACATTTAATATTGTTGAGTACCTAATCGGGAGAGAACTAAATAAGTGATGTAGAAATTCGTCAATATGCAACGGCTGCATATTGAGCTCCACTTAACTTGTAGTGTTGTTTGTGCATATTGCCATGCCATGCTATTTAAACCGAACATGCATCATATTTGTTTGTGCATCATGCCATGTTTATGTGATGGTTATTTACTATGTTGTTTGTTTGTTTCCGGTTTGCTTTTCTCGTTAGCTTTGGTTCCGTTCGGAGTTGTGAGGATTCGTTCGACCACGTCCGCTTGTCTTCTTCATGGACTCGTTCTTCTTCCTTATGGGATTTCAGGCAAGATGACCATACCCTCGAAATCACTTCTATCTTTGCTTGCTAGTTGCTCGCTCTTTTGCTATGCCTATGCTGCGATGCCTATCACTTGCTTATCATGCCTCCCATATTGCCATGTCAAGCCCCTAACCATCCCTTCCTAGCAAACCGTTGTTTGGCTATGTTACCGCTTTGCTCAGCCCCTCTTATAGCGTTGTTAGTTGCAGGTGAAGATGAAGTTTGTTCCTTGTTGGAACATGGAGATGTTGTTCCTTGTTGGAACATGTTTACTTGTTGGGATATCACAATATATCTTATATTATTAATGCATCTATACACTTGGTAAAGGGTGGAAGGCTCGGCCTTATGCCTGGTGTTTTGTTCCACTCTTGCCGCCCTAGTTTCCGTCATATCGGTGTTATGTTCCCGGATTTTGCGTCCCTAACGCGGTCGGGTGATTTATGGGACCCCCTTGACAGTTCGCTTTGAATAAGACTTTTCCAGCAAGGCCCAACATTGGTTTTACCATTTGCCTCACCTATACCCCTTTTTCCCTTGGGTTTCCGGAGCCCGAGGGTCATCTTTATTTCAGCACCCCCCCCCTGGGGCAGTGCTCCTTCGAGTGTTGGTCCGAACCGAAAGACTAAGGGGCCACCACGGGGCACCTCGAGGATTGGTTTTACTCGTAGCTTGACTTATCCGGTGTGCCCTGAGAACGAGGTACGTGCGACTCCTATCGGGATTTGTCGGCACATCCGGGCGGCTGTGCTGGTCTTGTTTTATTGCTGTCGAAATGTCTTGTAGCCGGGATTCCGAGACTGATCGGGTCTTCCCGGGGAGAAGGAATATCCTTCGTTGATCGCGAGAGCTTATCATGGGCTAAGTTGGGACACCCTGTAGGGTTTGAACTTTCGAAAGCCGTGCCCGCGTTATGTGGCAGATGGGAATTTGTTAATGTCCGGTTGTAGAAAACCCGAAGTTGATCTTAATTAAAATACACCAACCGCGTGTGTAACCGTGATGGTCTCTTCTCGGCGGAGTCCGGGAAGTGAACACGGTGTTGGAGTTATGTCTGACGTAAGTAGTTCAGGATCACTTCTTGATCGCTACTAGCTTCACGACCGTGCTTTGCTCCTCTTCTCGCTCTCTTTTGCGAAGTAGCCACCATATATGCTAGTCGCTTGCTGCAGCTCCACTATACTACTCTGTCCTTCCTATAAGCTTAAATAGTCTTGATCTCGCAGGTGTGAGATTGCTGAGTCCCCGTGACTCACCGATACTTCCAAAACATTTGCAGGTTCCGGCGATGCGGTGCAGGTGACTCAACCGAGCTCAAGTGGGAGTTCGACGAGGAACGTGGTCGTTACTATGTGTCTTTTCCTGATGATCAGTAGTGGTGCCCAGTTGGGACGATCGGGGATCTGTGTAGCATTTGGGGTAGTCTTCTTTTATTTTGGTTCCGTAGTCGGACCTTGATTGTATCTGTTTGATGTAATGTTTTACTCATGTATTGTGTGAAGTGGCGATTGTAAGCCAACTATGTATCCTTTTCCCTTATGTATTACATGGGTTGTGTGAAGATTACCTCACTTGCGACATTGCTTTCAATGCGGTTATGCCTCTAAGTCGTGCCTCGACACGTGGGAGATATAGCCGCATCGAGGGCGTCACATATGCCCTACTCTTCCTCGTCGGAGCTCGAAACCCGAACAGTGCTGGAGGACATCAGATCGATGACGGATCCGTCCGGGGACGAACCTCCGACGTCCATCACGATGCGGTTGCGTCGCCCAGACTGATGCCCCATACGGGGCACCGGAGAATGCGGCTCCGCCTCGCCGACGTCCATCGCCGCCTCCCACGCCCAGTGCCTTGCACGGCGGGCACGCCGTGCCATGGCCTCGTGGGACGATGATGCGTCCCAAATATCGGCGCGCCAACGGAGGGGTTGCGCATCCGTCAGCGTGTTCGGATGCCAGACGGACCGCACGGCCTCCAGCAAGGCAGCTACGGCTGGCCTATCACCGGATCCATGCGCCATTTTGGCGGACGCAATGGATTCCTGATGGATGGAGTTCAAGCGCAGCCGTGCACGGGCCTCCTTTCGGGCGCGGTGGAGTGCAAGCCAGACGACCATATCCTCCTCGAGGCCGCGTGGGATGAGCTCGGGAGCGACGGAACTGGAGGTGAAGGACTCGCATCCGCTGTCCGCCATGCCGGAGACGGCTGAAAGGAGTCGAAGACGAGTTTGGGTGGCAGAGGGGAGGGGAGTGAAATGGCTAGGGTTTGGTTTGGTCCGGTGAGCAAATGGGAAGGAATTTAAGTGGGGTTGGGTGGGCCAGCCTTATCCGCCTCATATTTAGGCTGGATATGAAGGGTGTCGGTCAGCCCAAGCGTTTGAGGGACTGTCTGAGGCCCATCTGAATCGAAAAATTATGACCGGACAATAACTGGGCGTATGAGGCGCCTGGCTGTAGATGCTATTATCAGACTGTTCACGGGTAACATGCCATTTCATGTCACTGAATGTCGGTCCGTATTTATCCCATCTACAACCCATTCAAATAATCTCTAAAATTATGATTTCTGAATATAGTGGTCGTTTCGACTTTCTGATTATAAATGAGAGTCATCGTTCTGCCATGTGGCGTCTGTAATTCAGGACGATTATTAGTACCTTGTGCCGTGAGTATGTGCATTTCTCCCTGGTTTTAGAAATGCATCCGTAAGGGATCGGTGGCACTCCGTGATAAATGTCAACAACAGCGTCCGTAAGGGACTTGCTTCCATTCTCATGCGTACATCATGGGAGATTTGGTGTGAGAGAAATGCCTGGGTTTTCAGAAATTGTTCATCCATGCCGGACACTGTGTTTGATAAGTTCAAAAGAGAGACTCTTCTTTGGGAGAAGGCAGGGGCCAAATGCTTGAGACTGAGAGTAGTTCTTTGTAGCTCCGACCGTTTGGTCTAATATTATTTGTAAACTCTTTTTAATTAATGTGATGAGGCAAAGCTTTTCTCCTAAAAAAAAGGAACCGTGCATTTCTCCATTGAGAACTGCCCTCGGGAAGACAACAATGTTAGCTCATGAACTTGCTAATTTGCCGACAGGTTCCAATCAGTGGATCCGTTCGGATGGACGAACCGCCCAATAGTATCATTCCTCTTCTAGTAGATGATGCAACTACCACTGAACGCTAATAAAGAGGATTGGTGTCAAGAAACAAAAGAAAGATGAACCTATGGTTCGCCACATGTCCAGTCCACCCAACCATGTTTTTTTTCTTTTGAAACCAAGCAAAAGATTTATCATTTTATTGAATAAGAAGAAGGTTATAGAGGTTTTATGGCTGAAGGCCCGATTACAAACACGTACTCTCCCGGCATAATAACTCAAAGATTTCGCCCCTGCAATACTCCATGACGCAGCCTTTTCTTCACTGCGTAATTACTTGAACAGAAAAGGAACCAATCTGACAGTACCGAAGAAACAAACACTTGATCGGTAGAAAATTAACAAACCTTTTGATCAACTAACTGCTTTATTAGCCTTACAACTCACACTCAACAGAAAGGGAAAAAAGAGACAAGGAAACTAGCACTAAACAGAACAACACCCACACGACTCGATCATGGAGAAGTTCAGATAGCAACACACATTAGTAAGGCCATGACAAACTGAAACATTATTGGAACACCAGTTTATTATCTGAAGTTTTGAACACGCGAGCAGGCAGCACAACATCTTTAAGGCTACGAGAACCACACGGCCATGTCCACGTCTCAAAACTGTTAGCAGCAGAGGCCAGCTTGCTCTACTGACCGAGCAGGTTCACCTTGGCGTCTGAGCCCCCCGAAACCGGGAGATTCCTGGACCTGATCTCAACTACTTCCTCGGCCTGGAACTTCTCCACGAATGCCAACTTGCTGGGCTTCTGTGCATCTGCAGAACGGAAAGATGCGCACACACGTAGCAAATCATGAGCAACTAGGAGTACAAGATAACGCTGACTGCAACATGAGCAATACTGTTTTCGGAGCGGGCGCGCGTACGTACCTTTGTCGTCATCGGGGCGGACGGTGTAACCGGTGACGCGCTCGACGAGGTCGTAGAACACGTCCAGGAGCTGGGAGGCGAAGCTGGCCATGGGAACTGGAGCTGGGTAGTTCAGTGAGCTACTCGAACAGTGCTTACTGCTTAGTGCTTGCCCTTGTTACTTGCTTTGAGATGTCTGTGAGTGGTCAGTGAGTCCTATCTCCATCGCCGGGACGAGGTATTTATACACGGCGACGGCGCGGTGTCACCAACCGACCGCACGCACGCGTTCTTCAGACGAGCGCGTGCGAGCTGGGACGTAGTACGTGTATTCAGAACGCAAAGTATAGTTCAGATTCCTTTGGGTTATCGGATCGAGAGAATCAGAATTTATCGGTTTCTGGACCGGCCAGCACGTGTAACGGTGTGTATAATACGGTCGGTGACAACACAGATCTCTCGTGCACATTGCCCTATTACTAGCAAACATGCCCGGCATCGTCGCGAATCTCACAGCCAGATCTCCATGATCAAGTACTTCGGGTGAAAACCCAGATCCTGCTACAGGGTCGGGCGGTGGCGTCGTCTTCAACGTTGTTTCCTTCTTTAGGGCGCCGTCTTGAAGACTTTGATCCCTTTGATACTTCTTGCGACTGGACGTGCACGGTGGCTTATGTGGCAACGATGATGGTGGTGAGCAATGTCGAAGGCGTGGCCTTGGTCGTGGTAGTCGGCTCTTCTGCTTCGGCATGTCCGTGGGAGTGCCTCGACTGTCTGTTGCTATGAAGTCGAAGCCGCGATGGGGGGCCGGCGGTATACGATGACGCTTGATAGGTGGTTCGTCCGGTGATCCTCCGTGACGCCACCCCTGCCTAGTTTCTTTAGCAGTTCACCGTCAGAGTCGGAGCTGCGTTGTCTATTATGGACTGCACGGAGTGTTGTGCTGCAGCTATTAGGGTTGTTGTTTTTTCTTTTTTCTTTGATCTTTGGATCCTCTGGTCCTAGGACCTTCACCACCTTGTTGTTTTCCTTGCTTGCTGCTATTATCAATAAACGCCAGCGATGCTGGATCGTTAAAAAAAAGTACCTATATCTCTACTTCTAATGGACGACTTGGTGAATAGTCTGCGCGGTTTTTTTCGCTGGTTTTTTTCGTCATCCTCCCACCTCCGTTTTATTTTCGTCATCCTTCCACCAGTTTCGTCTAGGTTTTTTCGTCCCCCCTCCCACCACCCTATCAGTTTATTTTTTTTCACTATTTCCTTCTGAACAAACATTTTCCTACCGTACAAAAAGACACAGATCTAACTTTACTAAATTACCCAAATCAAACGATCCATCTCATCAATGCAATTTGCTTTAGGAAACATATAATGGATGTGAAGGAAACAAATAACAGACTACCCAAATCAACCGATCCATCCCATCAATGCAGTTTGATTTAGGAAACATATAATAAATTTTAAGGAAACAAATAACAGACTTTAAAGAAAAATCCAATTAACTAATCTCTACTCTTAAAGGCCCCTCGATTGATTTTTGCCCCTTGCTTCCTTTCCCAGCACTGATACAATGGAAGGAATTATAATCCACCTATTTGTTTTCCTATATATCCGTGCAGGCAACACAACAGAAACCGGTGAAAAAAACACTCACCTCGCACGTCCCCCTGCCTGCAATCCCGAAACGCCGCTGTTCTCCCCTTCTACCCCGCCTCCCCTCCTTCCCATCAACTCTCTTCATGCCCGACATGGATGGCGCCGCCTGCCTAGGATGGGGCCCTGATCTTGTTCCGTCGGTGTCTCGCTACCTTCTCCACGACCCTGGCATAGGCGCACAGCAGGCCACCTAAGGTGAACAGGAACGCGATTTGGATGACGGCCACTAGCGGGTGGTCCTCTTTTTCGAGAGGCAGACCGACGCCAGTGGCCAAGGTACGTGATGTCCATGCCTGCTTGCCTCCTCGTCTCATCTGGCAGAGCTTATATGTGGACCGAAAGAAAATGATTGGTTTCACGTCCCTTCTTCTATGTCCTTTTGTTTCGAGGTCGTGCCGTTGTGCGCTGCCATGAGTAGAGAGCATCGGCAGCGTCCAGCAGATTGGTCTTCCTTTTGAAGAAGACAACAGGGGCCCTCAGCGCCATGCCTTCGATTTATTTTGCTTCAGATCCTATTTTTGTGCACTTTCTTTTTTTTATCTTTGTGCTTGATCCGACCCTAGATAGTGAAAAAATATTTATGGGAAAAAATGTGTGTGTGTTCATGACATATATGAGTGTCTGCCTAACTTCTTCCTTTAATTGTTGTTCCAGGTGAGAGCTGAGACTCACGTCCTCGTATTTCCCTAGGTGATGGTCGGCAGCCACCGCTCGACAGTTATACTACTCCACCAATTAGTTAAGAGTAACCTGATGTATTTCCCATCTATTATCTCTAGCTAGATACTTTCTCATGGTCGTTTATGTTCTAGAATTGTCTTGGTTTCCCTGTACGACGTTCCAACTTGTAGAATACATGTTTTTGAAGAGGTAATTGTGTGTTATACTAATTCATGTACTATCAGAATTAATGTTCTTTTTCTCTGAAATTGGTCTTTATGTAAATTTTTACTATAATTGTTATGTATTGTGGAAGACTTCAGGAGAAAATTCCATCGAATGACATACATTAAATTTGAAATTGCTAGAGTATTTTTCAAATGAATATAGTTGACGAGCAGCACAATTTAGATATGAGGTATGTAGTGCATGTTAGTTCTTCGATCTATAAAGGAATTTGTGTACTTATACTGATGTTTTCACGAGCTTCCTGCAAAAGCAAGCCTTACTAGCTTGTGCACATTTCCTTAACCCAACAGTTTACTTGCGTACTGCTCCATAATCTTGTTCTTGTGCTCGATGGGACAAGGAAAGCAACCGCTTGTTCCTATGCAGACTTCTTTGGTGTACATGATGAGTTTTGGATAGAGGGTTCCGACATTATCAGTTACTTATTCTTCTGCTACAGGGCACCACCAAATGGGTGCAAGCATTAATCAATATTCTTCTGCTACAGATATGGGTCAGATTTCCTTGTTATTGCCTGGAAATATTCTCGGTATAAGATTGTTTTGACTTGTGCTAAATGGGTTATAAATTATTTAACAAGGAGTTGGCCTTGCAGATACAAACTACTAATTTTTAGGCGTACTCTTCATATGAAGTGTCCATATATAATGGCATGTACCAAGTAGGAATCCTCTCGGATATATTTCTCTTCCTTATGTACTCCCTCTGTAAAGAAATATAGAGCATTTAGATAACTACTTTAGTGCTCTAAACGCTCTTATATTTCTTTACCGAGGGAGTACTTATTTGTGACAGACATACATGCTCTATTTTTTAAGGAGAAGATTGTACTTGCAGGATCCAAAACCTAATGATTTTTGTCGAGGGACAGTCACGTGAGTGATTGCACTAAAGATACAGAGAAAAACTGACATTTCTTCTTAGATATTGTATTGAAGTTCTATACTAAATACTATAGGGTGTACTGAAGGTCAATGTTGCACTTAGGCCGGTTGGGTTCTGAATATGCAAGAAAAGAAGGAAAAAATTACCAAGGATTACAGATCTTGGTTCAAGAAAAGTCTTGACAATATGTTTTGGCGCATAATTAGCTCGACAGGAAAAATATTCTATCAGAATTGCAGGATTCTTCAATCACCTCATTAGCATATGCCAAAGCCTTGAGGTTACCACTATGAATGAAGCAAAATTGTGAAGATGACTGGGAGAATGATTAGCTTAGCTTGGCTAGCTTGTACGTGCTGGTTTCTCTCAGCCAAATGCGCCAGCTGACAAATAAATTGCATTGCAAAATAAGTCGGACAAGTACTCAAGCATATAAGGTATGCACCAACAGGCTTTAGGTGAAAGGCCGGAGAGGATCTGGTCTGTGTTGGCCGCACTGAAGTGTGGGAAAAGCTGCATGTAAGGTGGTGGAGAAGGATGTCAACGATGTGGACATTGTCCCTCCGGTGACGCTGGAAGCCGTCCAAGGGTGGAGGAGGTGCACCTGTGTGACTCAGGCCAACAGTGTGTGCTTGCTTCCTCATGGTTTGTTTATTCGTTTTTTATGTAGTACATATGCAACTTTGTGCTTGTTCAATACTATTGTCTAAAAATACAGAAATTTTTGGTGTCCAGTAATGTGTTGCAATTCTGTTATCTTTCATATTTTAGCATTATTCGAAACTTAATGCTAACTTCAGAACCGAAAGATCATAATTTGAGTGTATCTAAGTTGCAGGCTGTTGAACTAATGTTCCTTTTTATTGAGAGCTTTTGACATTGGTCATGGGCTTACACAGTTCAACATTTTAACTGCATTGAAAAAAGTGAGCATGTTTTCCTTAGCCTGGGTACAAGGAAATTCAAATTGTTACTTCTTCTTGGTTACAAGGATTCCTCTTTTTCCAACTCAAAAAAATGTAATTTTCTTTGTATGGGTAAGGACCTGTGTTACTTAATATTTGGCCTTAGTCATTTAAAAAAAACAATACTTTAATAAAGTTTCTGGACAAACCCAACTAATATCCTTGGACTGACTTCAAATGTTGTGCTTCGGTAGATTGATAATATGAGCACCCAGGAGGAAGTAAATAGGTTTGCGCCGAGATTTTCGCTCTGTAGCTCAGTTCAAAGCGGATGGAATGGTTGCAAGCTAAGGGAAGTCGTTTTGTCCACCCACAATTGATTAAGCATATTAAAAATACTTAGATAATAGGCGTGAGTTCTCTATTCATACGATGATTCATTTATTAAAGTTTGGTTAATTTTTAATATTTTTAGTGTTATTAGAATATCTTTTCTATGCATGGGAATTCTTGTTTTTGATGGTGATAAAGGCAGGAAAAGGAATCATGGAGATTTAGTGGACGTTAAGAAGAGGCAGCACATTGTGTGTAGTGGAGATAATTTGAGAGGTATGAAGAATAAGAACATGGGAGGACAAATACAATACCTTGTTTTGTTCAGGGTTGCGCATCTGAGGATACACACTTACTTGGAGCCCGAGACAATTTGAGATGTAAGAAGACTGAGAATTTTGGAGGACAAATACAATGCCTTGCAAGGTTGTGCATTTGAGAAGGAGGCACTTGGAATGGGGAGAAAAAAAATGAAGGGATGTGGTGGCTGCAAGAGAGAAGCGAGATGGTGTCGACATTGTTTGGGCCCGAATCTTACATTGCATGAGGCTCTGCACTTGTGGTTGTAGAACCGGCTCACGCTTCCTCCACCCCACCCCCTTGTTGGTGGTGTCGAATCGGCACGGACACAGGGGAGGGGTTAGGGCGGAGAGCGGGTGGTTCTGGGGACTCCTTGGCGGTTTGTGGGGAAGTACGGTTTGAAGGAGAGAGGTTGCGATGGCGAAGGTGAGAAGGACTTGAGAAATGTCCTGGTACTCTGGCAAACTGAGTGGGAAGGGAAGGGTCCGGTAGGAACAGGGAAGGGTGCGTCTTAGGGTTGGTTTTAGGTGTTGGGCCCATGTGTTGGAAATAACATGGCGAGTAGTCCAAACAACCATTTTTCTTCCACACATATGGTATGTACTTGATGGAGTCTGGACTGTCCAAACGGTTTAATTTTGGGGAGCCCACTAGGACTAGATGCCCGTACATGCCCGGGCGTATGAGGAAAAATGATCTTCAACTTACAAACGATCTTAATCATTTTTATTTATTTATATGCGTTGCAGCCTGTAGCAACGCACGAGCGTCCTGCTAATATAATATGCAGTCTGTCAATGGAGGAGGCCAAGGTGGACGACCGCACGGGACCTCCCAAAAAATTTGGGAACGCCATCAGATGACCAAGTATCACTATATTGTATTTACATGTATGTACGCATATTCCCGCAAAAAAACAGGTACATACGTATCGATAGCTAGCTTGTCCAGCTGATGCCTATTTGGCGCCTCAAGCGCCAGTTAAAGGCCTTTAGAAAAAACCGCAACTCCCTCCCTTCGCTACTAAATGGGCCAGCCCATCGAGCACACCAGAGGAAGATCCTTCCTAGGTTTTGGGAAACTTCTGGAAGCTTCCTAACAAGTTTTTTTTTGTTTTTTGGTTTTTTTGACACAGGTTTTGTTCTATTTCATTCTTTTTTTGTTTTTATTTTTCATTTTATTGTTTTCTAATATTTTCAAATGTGTGAACTTTTCAAAATTCATTTATTTTCAAATTGGATAGCTTTTCTTATATTTAAGAAATTTTCAAAAGATTTCATAAACTTTTTCCAAATTTGTTAACTTTTTGAGTGTTTTTGAAACATTTTTAGTGAACCTTTTCAGTTTTTAACAACTTATTTAGTGAACCTTTTTCTCAAAGCCAGTGAACTATTTCCATGTTCACGAACGTTTTTCCAACATGCATGATCTTTTCTCAAATATGAGAACTTTTTTCGGAAACAATGAACTTGTTTTTAATTTTTTTGAGGGGTATGGACTTTTTTGGGAATCAATGAACTTTTTTTAAATATGGAGCTTTATTTTCATAATCTATGAAGTTTTTTTTAAATGTTTGAAAATTTTCAAATTCATAAATTTTTTCTTCGAAATATGTGAACTTTTTTCAAAATTTCATGAACTAATTCAAGGAATTGAACTTTGAAATTCATTTGCTTTTTTTAATCCTCAATTTTTTTTCAAAATTGATTTTTTTTTCAAATTCATGATGTTTTTTCTTCAAAATCTATGAACTTTCTCAATTTTCATGAACTATGTCAAAATTTAGAAGTTTTTGAAATTCGTTACCTTTTTCCAATCCTCGATTTTTTCCAATCCCTGAACTTATTCCAAATCTATTATCTGTTTCTTCACGGGTCTTTTTTTAAATCCATAAAACTATTGTAGGTTTCTATTTGTTTAAATCAAAACTCTCACACAAAGGGAGCGGAAAAACCGAGCAAAAGAAAAACTAGTGCGATCGACCTACCTACGGACGCTAAGTAACGCAAACGATGGAAGGGAGCACTAAATGGGCTGAGGCCCAGAACTATCCGTATTGTGTGCCAGAGAGACTTCCTCGCGCAACACGCGCTGAAGAGGAGCTCCCGGTTATCCAGTAGCGCACGCCTAAGCAAAACAAAAAACAGAACAACAGCTGCAACCAGTGCCCACGAGGCCCATACACGTATGGGGTATTTCCTATTCCATCGACCGCTTCCACCATTTGTTCGCCTCTACCGTTTAAAGATAACCCCACAGAGAATGTGTTGCTCCATGCCTTGGGCATGGTGTTGGAAGATCTGGTGGCCCTCTGTGAGTAGCGCATACGGATCATTGCCGCGCTCTCTGGCAAGACGATCCCGTTGACAGAAGAAATGGATGCTTGCAACTTGACGTTGGTCAGCGTCAATTAGATCGCAGATTGGGGTGTTGGTGGAGACCTTCCCATGGATCTACACCTATAGGTGCTATGCTGGAATGTTTGCGGTTTGAACAATCTAGCCAAATGAAAGGCGGTTAGAGAATTTGTTGGCACGGTGTGGGCGAACTTGGTGTGTTTCCAAGAAACCAAAATGGATGTAATCAATTAGTTTACCATAATGCAATGTCTAGGGCCATCGTTTGATGGTTTTGCCTACTTGCCAACGAAGGATACACGTGAGGGAGTTCTCATGCTTGGAATAGCTCAGTGCTAACGGTGGACACAGTCCAGTTGAAAGCAAACTTTGTTACTAGATTGGTGCACACTAAAGTGGGGGAGCCATGGTGGATATCTGTCGTGTACGGGCCACAACGTGATGACCTTAAGAGTCAATTATTGGAGGATCTACGGACAGGACGCATGGTATGCCAGGGATCGTGGATGGTCTTAGGGAACTTCAACATGATTCTCAGGGCCTCCGATAATAGCAACAACAATCTTAACAGGGCCATGCTGACTAAGTTCAGGCAGTTTGTGGATGATCACGACCTGAGAGATGTATATGCATTGTCACAAGTTCATGTGGTCCCATGAACGGGAGGCACCAACATTTAACAAAATTGACAGAGTCTTTATCTCTGTGGACTCAAAGCTAGAGAACCCGGACTACCTACTACAAGCGCTGTCCACTAGAGTCTCGGATCACGTGCCTCTACACTTATCCACAAGTGTAGGTATTTACCTCCCAAAAATGTTCCGATTTGAGCTATTTTGGATTAAGCTAGAGGGGTTTGAGAGTTAGGGATGCGTGGGTGTGTGACCCGAAGATCATGGACCCATATAAGAGGCTTGACGCTTTGATATGGAATACTGCCACCTCTTTGCAGGTGTGGGGGCAACTTAATATTGGTAAAGTAAAACTTCGGATGAGGGTTGCTACTTGGGTCATCCATAGACTCGATATTATCCAAGATAGGAAGTTTCTAGGGAGGGAGGAATCTTGGCTACACCGCACTTTGAAGCATTGGCTCTTGGGCATGGCTGCGTTGGAATGTACGGTCGTTCGGCAACGATCATGACTAAAATGGAACAAGGAAGACGAAGAAAACACTAAGTTGTTCTAGGCTTTGGCTAACAGACGGGGGTTGAATAATTTCATCTCTCATGTCAAGATTGTCGAGGAGTGATACATCTCCAACGTATCTATAATTTTCGGTTGTTCCATGCTATTATAGTATCTATCTTGGATGTTTTATATGCATTTATATGCTATTCTATATCATTTTTTGAGACTAACCTATTAACCTAGTGCCCAGTGCCAGTTGACGTTTTTTCCATGTTTTGACTTTACAGAAAATCAATACCAAACGGAATAAAACTTTACGGTGAATTTTCTTTGAAGACAGAACACCCACGAAGCTTCGGGAGGAGGCCAGAAGACACACGAGGGGTCCACAAGCCCTAGGGGGGCGCGGCCATGGGGCTTGTGGGCCCCCTTGGCTCCTCTAACCCTAACTCCAGCACTCTAAATCCTCAAATATTCCCCGTATACCATAGGTCACACCAAAAATACTTTTCCGCCACCGCAATCTTCTGTTCTCGTGAAATCCCATCTTGGGGCCTTTTCCGGTACTCAGCTGGAGGGGGATTCGATCACAGAGGGCCTCTACACCAACCTTGCCGCCCTTCGGATGATGTGTGAGAAATTTACCACAGACCTACGGGTCCATAGCTAGTAGCTTGATGGCTTCTTATCTCTCTTTGATCTTCAATACAATGTTCTCCTCGATGTTCTTGGAGATCTATTCCATGTAATCTCCTTTTGCGGTGCGTTTGTTGAGATCCAATGAATTGTGGATTTATGATCAGATTATCTATGGATATTCTTTGAGTCTTTTCTGAAATCTTTTATGCATGATTAAGATAGCTTTGTATTTCTCTCCGATGTATAGATTTGGTTTAGCCAACTAGATTGGTTTTTCTTGCAATGGGAGAGGTGCTTTGTGATGGGTTCAATCTTGCGGTGTCCTCACCTAGTGACAGTAGGGGTAGCGAGGCACGTATTTGTATTGTTGCCATTAAGGATAAAAAGATGGGGTTTTAACCATATTGATTGGATCTATCCCTCTACATCATGTCATCTTGCTTAAGGTGCCACTCTGTTCTTACGAACTTAATACTCTAGATGCAGGCAGGAGTCGGTCGATGTGTGGAGTAATAGTAGTAGATGCAGGCAGGAGTCGGTCTACTTGTCACAGACATGATGCCTATATTCATGATCATTGCCTTGGATATCGTCATAACTTTACGTTATTCTATCAATTGCTCAACAATAATTTGTTTACCCATTGTATGCGTTCTTCGAGAGCGAAGCCTCTAGTGAAACCTATGACCCCGGGTCTATTTTCCATCATGTTTATTCAGATCTATAAAACCAAAAACCTAAAAAAATACCTTGCTGCAATTTCTTTATATTTAATTTATTTTTCCTTTTACTTATATTTTATATCTATCTCTATTAGATCTCACTCTTGCAAGTGACCGTGAAGGGATTGGCAACCCCTTTTTCGCATTGTGTGCAAGTATTTGTTAGTTTGTGCAGGTGCATATATTAGGGACTTGCTTGTACCTCCTATAGAATTTATGCCTTGGTTCTTAACTGAGGAAAATACTTATATCTTCTTTGCTGCATCATCCTTTCCTCTTCACGGGAAAAATCAATGCAAGCTCAAGAAGTAGCGAGCAGATCATCACAGATCAGGACAGGAAAGAGGAAGCATTCTCTGAGGCTTATGACCAGCTCCTTGGTGCAACGCAGGACAGAGAACATACTTTAGACTTGCAATACTTGGGACTAAGGCCAGAGATCTACACATCTTGGAAGAAATCATCACGGAGGAGGAGATCTGGCAGGTGATGAAGGAGTTGCCCTGGACCATGCACTCAATCCGGACGGATATATTGGGGACTTCTATCAAAGAGCTTGGCCTATAATGAAAAATGACATCATGGCCATGATGATGAAACTTTATGTGAATGATGCAAGAGGTTTTGCCAACATCAACAACGCGCACATTATCCTCATTCCCAAGAAGTCGAACACAGAGGAAATTGGAGATTGTAGGCCTGTCATCTTAATTCATATCATCCCGAAGCTATTCGCCAAAGTTCTGGCCAATTGCCTACATAATCAGATTCATGAGATCATTGCGATGAATCAGTCCGCCTTCAATCAAGGAATAGACCTACATGACAAATTCCTTTTGGTTCGTCAAGTGTTGAGGAAAATCCATGCGATGAAGGTTCCCGGAGTTTTTCTCAAGCTGGACATTTCTAGGGCCTCCGACTCACTATGCTGGTCATTCTTGTTTCAGGTCTCGAGAGCAACGGGTTTTGTCCAAAGATGGGCCAAGTGGATGGCGGTACTCCCCCACTCTGCTAGCACAGAGGTGGTGGTCAACGAAGTGCCCGGGAAGAAGTTTGTACATGTTTGTGGTTTGCGAAAGGGTGACCCCATATCACGGATGCTATTCGTCATTGCAATGGATGTTCAGACAACTCTAGCTCACAATGCGACGGAGCTGGTAGTGCATAGTTCTTATGCTGGAATATCGATGATGCAACGACTATCGGTCTACGCGGACGACGTAGCGATGTTCATCAATCCTTCTCTATAAGACTTGGCCTCTGACAGGGAAATGCTTGCGGCCTTTGGAAAAGCCACGGGATTGAAGGTCAACTATGAGAAGTCAGCCGCTATTTTGATCAGGGGAGATGAGGAAGATATAACTTGGGTAGCGGCAGTTCTGCAGTGCGACTTGTCTGAATTCCCTTGCAGTTACCTCAGCTTGCCGATGTCTACTACACAACCTTCTTCTTGTAGACGTTGTTGGGCCTGCAAGTGCACAGGTTTGTAGGACAGTAGAAAATTTCCCTCAAGTGGATGACCTAAGGTTTATCAATCCGTGGGAGGCGAGGGATGAAGATGGTCTCTCTCAAACAACCCTGCAACCAAATAACAAAAAGTCTCTTGTGTCCCCAACACACCCAATACAATGGTAACTTGTATAGATGCACTAGTTCAGCGAAGAGATGGTGATACAAGTGCAATATGGATGGTAGATAAAGGTATTTGTAATCTGAAATAATAAAAAAAGCAAGGTAACTAATGTTAAAAGTGAGCGTAAACGGTATTGCAATGATAGGAAACAAGGCCTAGGGTTCATACTTTCGCTAGTGCAAGTTCTCTCAACAATAATAACATAGATAGACCATATAACAATCCCTCAACATGCAACAAAGAGTCACTCCAAAGCCACTAATAGCGGAGAACAAACGTAGAGATTATGGTAGGGTAAAAAACCACCTCAAAGCTATTCTTTCGGATCGATCTATAAAAGAGTTCGTAGTAGAATAACACCTTAAGACACAAATCAACCAAAACCCTAATGTCACCTAGATACTCCATTGTCACCTCAAGTATCCGTGGGCATGATTATACGATATGCATCACACAATCTCAGATTCATCCAACCAACACAAAGTACTTCAAAGAGTGCCCCAAAGTTTCTACCGGAGAGTCAAGAACATGTGCCAACCCCTATACATAGGTTCATGTGCGGAACCCGCAAGTTGGTCACCAAAACATACATCAAGTGGCACATGATATCCCATTGTCACCACAGATAAACACGACAAGACATACATCAAGTGTTCTCATAAAAGTCTCAATCCGATAAGATAACTTCAAACGGGAAACTCAATTCATCACAAGAGAGTAGAGGGGGAGAAACATCATAAGATCCAACTATAATAGCAAAGCTCAGGATACATCAAGATCGTGCCATAGAGGGAACACGAGAGAGAACACGAGAGAGAGAGATCAAACACATAGCTACTGGTACATACCCTCAGCCCCGAGGGTGAACTACTCCCTCCTCGTCCTAGAGCGCCGGGATGATGAAGATGGCCACGGTGATGGGTTCCCCTCGGCGGGTGCCCGAACGGACTTCGAGAGGTTTTGGTGGCTCTGAGAGGCTTACGGCGGAACTCCCGATCTATCTTGATTTTCGATGGTTTTAGGGTACGAGGGAATATATATAGGCGAAAGAAGTTGGTCGGGAGGTGCTCGAGGGGCCCACGAGACAGGGGGCGCGCCCAGTAGGGGGGGGGGGCTATCTCCTTGGCTCCTCGAGTATCTTCTGACGTAAACTCCAAGTCTCCAAGATGATAATCTTCCAAAAAATCACGTTGCCGAAGGTTTCATTCCGTTTGGACTCCGTTTGGTATTCCTTTTCCTCGAAATACTGAAACAGGCAATAAAACAATAATATGGGTTGGGCCTCCGGTTAATAGGTTAGTCCCAAAAGTAATAAAAAAGTGAATAATAAAGCCCAATATTTCCCAAAACAGTAGATAATATAGCATGGAGCAATCAAAAATTATAGATACGTTGGAGACGTATCAAGCATCCCCAAGCTTAATTCATGCTCGTCCTCGAGTAGGTAAATGATAAAAAAGATAATTTTTGATGTGGAATGCTAGTTGTAATAATTTCATTGTAATTCTTCTTAATTGTGATATGAATATTTAGATCCGAAAGATTCAAGACAAAAGTTTAATATTGACAAAAAAATAATAATACTTCAAGCATACTAACTAAGAAATCATGTCTTCTCAAAATAACATGGCCAAAGAAAGTTATCCCTACAAAATCATATAGTCTGGCTATGCCTATCTTCACCCCACAAAGTATTTAAATCATGCACAACCCTGATGACAAGCCAAGCAATTGGTTCATACTTTTGACATTCTTAAACTTTTTCAATCTTCACGCAATACATGAGCGTGAGCCATGGATATAGCACTATTGGTGGAATAGAAGGGTGGTTGTGGAGAAGACAAAAAGGGAGAAGATAGTCTCACATCAACTAGGCGTATCAACGGGCTATGGAGATGCCCATCAATAGATATCAATGTGAGTGAGTAGGGATTGCCATGCAACGGATGCACTAGAGCTATAAGTATATGAAAGCTCAACAAAATAAACTAAGTGGGTGTGCATCCAACTCGCTTGCTCATGAAGACCTAGGGCATTTTGAGGAAGCCCATCATTGGAATATACAAGCCAAGTTCTATAATGAAAATTCCCACTAGTATATGAAAGTGACAACATAGGAGACTCTCTATCATGAAGATCACGGTGCTACTTTGAAGCACAAGTGTGGTAAGAGGATACCAGCATTATCCCTTCACTCTTTTTCTCTCTCTTTTTTTATTTGGGCCCTTTCTCTTTTTTTATGGCCTCTTTTTTTTCGTCCGGAGTCTCATCCCGACTTGTGGGGGAACCATGGTCTCCATCATCCTTTCCTCACTTGGGACAATACTCTAAAAATGATGATCATCACACTTTTATTTTCTTACAATTCAACAATTACAACTCGATTCTTAGAACAAAATATGACTCTATATGAATGCCTCCGGCGGTGTACCGGGATATGCAATGACTCATGAGTGACAAGTATGAAAGAATTATGAATGGTGGCTATGTCACAAATATGATGCCAACTACATGATCACGCTAAGCAATATGACAATGATGGAGCGTGTCATAATAAACGGAATGGTGGAAAGTTGCATAGCAATATATCTCAGAATGGCTATGGAAATGCCATGATAGGTAGGTATGGTGGCTGTTTTGAGGAAGGTATATGGTGGGTGTATGATACCGGCGAAAGGTGAGCGTTATTAGAGAGGCTAGCAATGGTGGAAGGGTGAGAGTGCGTATAATCCATGGACTCAACATTAGTCATAAAGAACTCATATACTTATTGCAGAAGTCTACAAGTTATCAAAGCAAAGTATTACGCGCATGCTCCTAGGGGGATAGATTGGTAGGAAAAGACCATCGCTCGTCCCCAACCGCCACTCATATGGAAGACAATCAATAAATAAATCATGCTCCGACTTCATCACATAACGGTCCACCATACGTGCATGCTACGAGAATCACAAACTTTAAAACAAGTATTTCTCAAATTCATAACTACCCAACTAGCATGACTCTAATATCACCATCTTCATATCTCAAAACAATTATCAAGCATCAAACCTTTCTTAGTATTCAACACACTCATAAGAAAGTTTTTACTATTTTTGGATACCTAGCATATTAAGATTATTTAAGTAAATTACCATGCTATTTAAGACTCTCAAAATAATATAAGTGAATCATGAGAGTTCATCTATTTCTTCAAAATAAAACCACTACCATGCTCTAAAAGATATAAGTGAAGTACTAGAGCAAATGACAAACTACTCCGAAAGATATAAGTGAAGATCAATGAGTAGTCGAATAATTATACAACTATGTGAAGAATATCCCATTTAATAATTTCAGATCTTGGTATTGTATCCAAACAGCAAGCAAAACAAAATAAAATGACATTGCAAGGATAGCACAACTCATGTGAAGAAGCAAAAACTTAGGCTCAACCGATACTAACCGATAGTTGTTGAAGAAGAAAGGTGGGATGCCTACCGGGGCATCCCCAAGCTTAGATGCTTGAGACTTCTTGAAATATTATCTTGGGGTGCCTTGAGCATCCCCAAGGTTGAAATTTTTTGTCTCCATAATTCCTCTCGTATCATGGTTTCTCTATTTCTCAAAAGCTTCATACACACCAAACTCAACAAGAACTCGTGAGATAGGTTAGTATAAACCAATGCAAAACCTTATCATTTTCTACTGTAACAAATAACTAACATTATTATTAAACATTGCATACTAAATGCATCTGCATATTTAATACTCCTATCCTTAAATAGAATCATTAAACAAGCAAACATATGCAAACAATGCAAACATAACAGCAATCTACCAAAACAGTATAGTCTGTAAAGAATGCAAGAGTATCAATACTTCCCAAACTCAAAAAATTATGAACTAAAATTCCCACTGTAGTAAATTTATAAGAGCTCATTATTCAAAAATATTCAACATTATACCACTCTCTTAATTTTCTAGGGAATTTTTGCAACAGCGGTAAACTTTCTGTTTTCAAACAGCAACAAGTATAGTAGCAAAATAAGCATGGCAAAGGCTATCCTTGACTTTTTTATTGAAACTAAAGATGCAAAACATTAATTTAAAAAACAGCAAGCAAAAACTAACAAGATAAAATGACGCTCCAAGAAAAACACATATCATGTGGTAAATAAAAATATAGCTCCAAGTAAAGTTACCGATGAACGAAGACGAAAGAGGGGATGCCATCCGGGGCATCCCCAAGCTTAGGCTATTGGTTGTCCTTGAATATTACCTTGGGGGGCCTTGCGAATCCCCAATATTAGGCTCTTGCCACTCCTTATTCCATAGTCCATCAAATCTTTACCCAAAACTTGAAAACTTCACAACACAAAACTTAACAGAAAACTCGTGAGCTCCGTTAGCGAAAGAAAACAAAACACCACCTCAAGGTACTGTAATTAACTCATTCTTTATTTATATTGGTGCTAAAACTACTGTATTCCAACTTATCTATGGTTTATAAACTATTTTACTAGCCATAGATTCATCAAAATAAGCAAACAACACAATGAAAACAGAATCTGTCAAAAACAGAACAGTCTGTAGTAATCTGTAACTAACGCAAACTTCTGGAACTCAAAAAATTCTAAAATAAATTGGTGGACCTGAGTAATTTGTCTAGTAATCATCTGCAAAAAGAATAAACTAAATATCACTCTCCAGTAAAAAGTTAAAGCTAATCTCGTGAGCGCTAAAGTTTCTGTTTTTTTACAGCATGATCATAAAGACATCAACCAAGTCTTCCCAAAGGTTCTACTTGACACAAACACTAATTAAAACATGAAAACACATCTAACCAGAAGCTAGATGGATTATTTATTACTAAACAGAACCAAAAATCAAGAAACTAAAATAAAATTGGGTTGCCTCCCAACAAGCGCTAACGTTTAAAGCCCCTAGCTAGGCATGATGATTTCAATGATGCTCACATAAGAGATAAGAATTGAAACATAAATAGAGCATCATGAAGAACATGACTAGCACATTCAAGTCTAACCCACTTCCTATGCATAGGGATTTTGTGAGCAAACAACTTATGGGAACAATAATCAACAAGCATAGGAAGATAGAACAAGCATAGCTTCAAGATTTTCAACACATAGAGAGGAAACTTGACATTATTGCAATTCCTACAAGCATATATTCCTCCCTCATAATAATTTTCAGTAGCATCATGAATGAATTCAGCAATATAACCAGCACCTAAAGCATTCTTTTAATGATCTACAAGCATAGAAAATTTACTACTCTCCACACAAGTAAAATTCTTCTCATTCGAAATAGTGGGAGTATCATAAGAGACTTGAACACTAAAAATTGTTTCCACATTAAAAGAGTAATGTTCAGAAAAAGGGTAATCATAATCATGACAAGATTTGTAAATATAATCATCACTACTTTTTATAGCATAAGTTTCAACACAATAATCATCATAAGTAGCAACTTCGTTCTCATCATAATCGATTGAAACCTCTCCCAAGATAGTGGAATCACTAAATAAAGTTGACACTCTTCCAAATCCACTTTCATATTCATCACAGGTAGGAGGCATGCTATCATAATAATAAATTTCCTCATCAAAGCTTGGGGGACTAAACATATCATATTCATCAAACATAGCTTCCCCAAGCTTGTGGCTTTGCATATCATTAGCATCATGGGTATTCAAGGAATTCATACTAACAACATTGTAATCATGCTCATCATTCAAAGATTTAGTACCAAGCATTTTAATGCATTCTTCTTCTAGCACTTGAGCACAATTTTCTTTTCCATCATACTCACGAAAGATATTAAAAAGGTGAAGCGTGTGAGACAAACTTAACTCCATTTTTTGTAGTTTTCTTTTATAAACTAAACTAGTGATAAAAGAAGAAACAAAAAGATTCGATTGCAATATCTAAAGATATACCTTCAAGCACTCACCTCCCCGGCAACAGCGCCAGAAAAGAGCTTGATGTCTACTACACAACCTTCTTCTTGTAGATGTTGTTGGGCCTGCAAGTGCAGAGGTTTGTAGGACAGTAGCAAATTTCCCTCAAGTGGATGACCTAAGGTTTATCAATCCGTGGGAGGCGTAGGATGAAGATGGTCTCTCTCAAACAACCCTGCAACCAAATAACAAAAAGTCTCTTGTGTCCCCAACACACCCAATACAATGGTAAATTGTATAGATGCACTAGTTCAGCGAAGAGATGGTGATACAAGTGCAATATGGATGGTAGATAAAGGTATTTGTAATCTGAAATAATAAAAACAGCAAGGTAACTAATGATAAAAGTGAGCGTAAACGGTATTGCAATGATAGGAAACAAGGCCTAGGGTTCATACTTTCGCTAGTGCAAGTTCTCTCAACAATAATAACATAGATAGATCATATAACAATCCCTCAACATGCAACAAAGAGTCACTCCAAAACCACTAATAGCGGAGAACAAACGTAGAGATTGTGGTATGGTACGAAACCACCTCAAAGCTATTCTTTCGGATCAATCTATAAAAGAGTTCGTACTAGAATAACACCTTAAGACACAAATCAACCAAAACCCTAATGTCACCTAGATACTCCATTGTCACCTCAAGTATCCGTGGGCATGATTATATGATATGCTTCACACAATCTCAGATTCATCTAACCAACACAAAGTACTTCAAAGAGTGCCCCGAAGTTTCTACCGGAGAGTCAAGAACGTGTGCCAACCCCTATGCATAGGTTCATGGGCGGAACCCGCAAGTTGGTCACCAAAACATACATCAAGTGGCACATGATATCCCATTGTCACCACAGATAAACACGGCAAGACATACATCAAGTGTTCTCATAAAATACTCAATCCGATAAGATAACTTCCAAGGGAAAACTCAATTCATCACAAGAGAGTAGAGGGGGGAGAAACATCATAAGATCCAACTATAATAGCAAAGCTCGGGATACATCAAGATCGTGCCATAGAGGGAACACAAGAGAGAACACGAGAGAGAGAGATCAAACACATAGCTCTTGGTACATACCCTCAGCCCCGAGGGTGAACTACTCCCTCCTCGTCATGGAGAGCGTCGGGATGATGAAGATGGCCACCGGTGATGGGTTCCCCCTCCGGCAGGGTGCCGGAACGGACTCCCGAGAGGTTTTTGGTGGCTACAGAGGCTTGCGGCGGCGGAACTCCCGATCTATCTTGATTTTCAATGGTTTTAGGGTACGAGGGAATATATAGGCGAAAGAAGTCGGTCGGGAGGTGCCCAAGAGACAGGGGGCGCGCCCAGTAGGGGGGCACCCCCTATCTCATGGGCTCCTCGAGTATCTTCTGACGTAAACTCCAAGTCTCTAGGATGATAATCTTCCAAAAAATCACGTTGCTGAAGGTTTCATTCCGTTTGGACTCCGTTTGATATTCCTTTTCCTCGAAATACTGAAACAGGCAATAAAACAGCAATATGGGATGGGCCTCCGGTTAATAGGTTAGTCCCAAAATTAATATAAAAGTGAATAATAAATCCCAATATTGCCCAAAATAGTAGATAATATAGCATGGAGCAATCAAAAATTATAGATACGTTGGAGACGTATCACTTGCAGCTTGCGATCAGGAGCCTAATGAGGGCCGAGTGGCAGCCCATGTTGTACTAGGTTCGTCGCTTCATTTCAGCATGGCAAAGGGGTCTCATTTACATGTTGTGATGCATTGTTTTGGTGCAATCCGTCATTGCGGCAAGACCAATTCACCACCTCATGATCTCAAATGCATCAGAGTGGGTTTTAGAGGATATCAATAAGTGGATGAGGTCTTTTTTGGGACGGGAAAGACAAGATCAACGGCGGGCAATGCTGAGTGGCGTGGGATGCTATATGCAGGCCCAGGATTTTTGGCGGGCTAGGCGTCAAGAACCAAAATGTCCAAGCTCTTGCACTCAGAGTCAGATGGGAGTGGCTCAAGAGGACGGACCCACAACGGCCTTGGGAAGGATTGCGGATGATCGAGGATACAGATGCACGACCTGTATTTGATGCGTTGGTTAAAATCAAGGTGGGAACGAGTGAGAAGGTTTTGTTCTGGAGAGACAAGTGGATCCATGGATTCTCTACGGCTGACATTGCATCACTACTGGTGGCAACAATGCAAACTAGAATCGTCAACATCCACATGGTACAACAGGCGCTTGCGAAGGGCAGATGGACGGAGGACATCGAAGCCCGCCACTCCTTTACCGCTGAGATTCAATGCTTGCACTTATGTCATGTGATCGACACAATGGAAGAGATTCGACAGTGCCCGATAGGTTCACATGACCGGCCTCGGCGACTAGGGTATACACGCCCAAGTCGGTCTACAATAGCCTATGGTCGAACCTTTAGAGATCACCCACGGTGGCCTGCACTTGGAGGAGCTGGGCCCCACTTAAGTGCAAGTTGTTTGTGTGGCCTACCTTACAACATAGGCTAAGGGCCTCGGTTCGAAGGGCTAGGCATGGACTGCAAGATCAGCCGTCCTCGTGTTTCACGTCCTTGCAAGCGGAAGACAACGTTGACCATACTCTTTCCAGGTGCATCTATGCCCAGGAAAAAAAGGTGTTGCATATGGTGTTCAGTATTCTTGCACAATGTGCACGGGCCAACTAGTTCAGACACGTTCTTTGGCTGGTGGCTAAGGGAGAGAAGGAACTTCAAGGGTGCTAACAGATGAGGGTTCGACACTTTGATCACCGCGGTGGCCTGGGCTCTTTGGAAGCAGAGGAACGCCAGGGTGTTCAACGGAGTTGACTAGCAGAAATCATCTCATACTATCTCCGCCATGGTGTTGTATAAGATTGCCGAGCGGCGGCTTAAGGGTTAGTGTGGGTGGATTACACTATTTTCCTAAGGAATTAGTCTTGATTAGAGTATCTACAGCCGGACTCCTCGAATTGACCGGGTGGATGCACGGCCACTGGCCGGACAGAAGAGCGAAGCAAAACGTTGACCCAACCGAACCCCTCAAAGCCTCCTTAAATGTCTGGGCTTTCCGACACTCCTCATATTAATCTCATATATGAGATGAGTATGAGAAGCGCCTGGGAATGTCCGTTCAGTGGTCGTGCGTCCGCCACATAGGATTGGGCCCACCACATAGCATCTTTCTTCTTTCTTTATTATTTCTTTTCTTTCTCTCTCTTCTTCTCCGTCAATCACATGCATGTGACCGGATATCTAAAAAAAAGAGGGGCATGGTTACATGGATGGGTAAATAGGGAGTCAAAACGGACACGCCTGGACGCTCACCGGGCGCGTCCGTAGACGTTTGAGGGGCCAAATTTGTTCAGTCCGACTGTAGATGCCCCTACTTGTTGGTGTAGTCGTAAGGATTTTGTACCCCGCCTCTGAATGTTTGCATCCGAAACAGGCTTCTTGTAATTTCCTTTCGACATTCTACAAAAATATGGTAATTCCATTGACATACTCCGGAAAAAGAATGTGGGCTTTTTAAAAAAAAAGACCTGTCGGCCCGTGGTTCCATCCGCTTCAAAGGATATGGCCTGCTAGGCATATGTTAGGCTTCCTGGATGCAACCCAATTCGGAGGGGAACCGATCGATCGAGGGCGAGCATTTTGCGTCAAACAGCGAAGCGACGCAGGCACGGACCCCCCCCCCCCCCCCCGACTGGGCTGGCCCAATAGAGGGCGCTGTAGTGAGCACGCCTGTCTACCTTTAGTGCATTGATGTTAAAAAAAAGTAAAAAGCACGCAGAATCTCTCTCTAGGATTCGAACTCTGAACTCCATCTAGGGTCAGAGAGCAATTAACCAGTAGAACTAACAAGTACTTTTGAAAAACCGAGAGCGCGAAGGTATAAGAACTAACACCAAGGCAGAATCTGGACAGTTTTTTTTATATTGTTCGAATTTTCCTTGGAAATTATTATTTTTTGTAGCAACGCCCAAAGTTCGAAAAGAAGACAAAATTTTGAAAAACTCGGACAAATTTCAAAAAATCAATAAAAGCGAGAACAAATTTCGACAAAACATTTTTTGGAATTCCTGAACATTTACTGAAATAGCAAACATTTATTGACTTTTGAGAACAAAAATTGGATAATGGGAACAATTTTTGTGAAGCGCAAACATATTTTGAAATTCCCGAACAATTATAGAGTTTTGAGAACAAAATTCGATAATGTGAACATGTTTTGAAATGTTAAATAACTTTTTAAAAGAATAAACATTTTTTGAAATTTCAGAACATTTTGAGAAAACACGAAAAATATTTGTATTTGTGAGAAAACTTTTAATATTCTGAATACTTTTCGATATTGGTAACCTTTTGAATTGTTGAACAGTTTTTGAGAAGCATGAACAATTTTTAAATTCCCGCATATCATTTGAAAACAGGAACATATTTTAATATACTGAACAGTATTTTTTAAATACACGAACATTTTTTGAAATTCCCGAGCATTTATTGAATTTATGAACAAAAATCAGATAACATGATAATTTTTGAAATTTTGAAAACAATTTCAAGAGCACGAATTTTTTTTGAAACTTTCATGTATTTGTAGAAATTATGAAACAATTTAGAAAACTAGAACATTTTTTGAAAAAAATAGGAACAATTCTTTGCTTTTTCGGAAAATCCAAACATTTTGTGGAACTGCGAATTTGTGTTGAAAAATAAAAAGAAAAAGAAACAAAAAAATGAAAGGAAATGGAAAAAGAAAAAGAAACAGAAGAGTTGAAAAAACTGGAAAACCGATGAAAGAAATGAAAACCCAGTTTAGGGAACCTTCTAGAAGATTCACAAAACCGGATTGGGCAGTTCCTAACGTATCTGGGCCGGCCCAAGCAGCGTCGATCGGTGGTTCCCCTGTGCGAAGCCCCGGTGTTTTGCCGCAATGAGCAGCCAATAGTAAATCCCTAGCGTAACTATTCGAGCGATTCTTTTTCTTTTCGAGGGGAGTGCAAAGAAGGGGTATCTTTGGCGGTGGCAGGTTCACTGTAAATTAAGTTTTTCTGAGGTTTCGCTGTAAATTAAGTGAACTTCATCTTCGCGTTTTGGTGGAGCTGGGCCGGTCGAGCTCCACATTTTTGCACTGCGCTCGGAGCTAGCTTCTAGAATTTAGCTTGTTGAAGCCCATTCGTTCGGGTCAAAAAAGTTCATGGAGTTACTGGAGTTAAAAGGTGAAGAGGTTCAGAAGGCCCTTAAGTCTAGATTGTTGTTTCTGAAATTTAGCGGATGGTAATAGATAGGATTCAAACTGTCAACGCACATATGGTACCAGGTGATGGCTTCTTTGGTGGAGCGGCGCTTCATCATTCGCATTGGTGGGGGCAGATCTCGGCGGCATTGGCTCTGTGGAGATTCTGCGACGAGATGGACTCTGAAGGCAAGCACACGCCTGGCACCTTTGCTTCCGTGGAAGGCATGTCACTTGGCTCATGCCAAGAAATATACGAGCAGTATAACCCATTCTCTTGGGAGAATGGTTTCGGAATTCGACATTGAAAATCAAGATGGGAAGAGGCACGTTACCAGTTGATGCATGAAATTGTGTGTCAGTGCCAGGTTAGTTGCACGGTGTCCTGATCGTAGTAACAATAAATATATGCTTTTATGCTGCCACATTTGCTTCGTGATGTTATTGCGCTGCGATTTTCATTCTTGGAAAATAGATTGCCAGATATATTGTAGTAGATATTAGCTTCTTCAATGTATTGTTCTGCTTGTTGTGTGCAAGGTAAGCCGAACAAAACAAATTTTGCCTCGTGCAAAACAAAGTGCACGGCGAGGATGCGGCTTCTCCGCATGAATGATCATGGCTGTTATGTTAACATATTCAGTAATGGGAACAATCACGCTCAACAACAGGGGTTGTTGATCCCTCCTCACCTTGCCGCAGCAAGGTGAGGCGTGTGGCCAAGGCGATCACCTTTAGAGGGGTTCGTCTGCGAAATCGCGTCATTTAGCACTACTAGGGAAAAGGCTAGCAGCGGTTTTAGATGTATCAGTAGCGCGGATATAGGCGCTACTAATAAGGCGCTGCAGCTATTGCTTAGCAGCAGCGCGTGCCAGCCGCCATCGCTAGGACAAATAGCTGCAGCGTTTGTTCGTTACCACACTGCTGCTAAGGTAACTACTTGCAGCGTGTTTTCTGCACATCGCTACTAGTACTTTTTTCTATTTTTTTATTTTTATTGTATTTATGCGCCATCATAAAAATATTGGTACAATACTAGTTATGAGGTTTACATCATTATGTCCATAACAGTGTGTCAAATGAAGGTGGATTAGGTTCAAGTGGAGGCAATATGTGGTGCATGTCAAAAGTATACTACTAATCCAAACTTGATCTAGTTTGGACTAGTAGTACTTTCGATGTGCACCACATGTTGCCTCCACTTGAATCTAATCCGCCAGCACAAGATATTTAATCATCATCATGGTCATTACGACCAACAATATTTATTTAATCACCACTAACAGTAGCTAATAATAATCATCATAGTCATTACCACCAACACTAGCTATTTTATAATCATAGTAATAGTGTAACACATCATCATCCTGAAACTCATTTCTAGCTAGCTAATCACTCCTGCTGCTCTCTCTTAGGTAAAACAACATAAAACATGTGTAGCTCTCCTCCTTGATCAAGTTGGAGCATGCAGATGAACCTGTCTCCTAATCGTGGAAAGCGCCTCTGTTTGATGGCCCTAGTACTTCTCTGCGCTCCCCCAACACATATTTGGTCCAGTCTTGCACTATTAAGCATCCGTCGCTAATCTTGAATGCACTAGAGTAATCTGTAGGATATCTTGGCCGTAAGCTGATAATACTCATGGTACCTTTAGTCTCGATCCCATAAGGCACAATATTCATCGGGAGTCCCTGTTGAAGAACATCGTATGGTAACATACTTAGCAATGAAGTTTAGCTTCAAAAATAATGTATGGAAAAGATGCAATGAGGACAAATAGTAAAAATCTTACCATCCTTCCTAAACGGATGTGACCGTAGTTCATTACGAACACTATTGGTCGCACGTTTTCAGTACTAACATTTATAAATCCAGGAAGAAAATTTGCCTTGACAGTATCAAGATCCTCAAGCCATGAAACATAATGACTTAGCTCCTCGCAGTTTAGTTCAGCCTCGGGACAGTAGTAGGTCCTGTCTACCAAGCGCTGGACATGTTTGCTTGCACCGAAATAAGCTGACAATACAAATTAGTTGTCAACTATTTTTGAATAAACAATATCAAAGACATAAATATGATTGAGAAACTTACATAATGGTATAATCGGAGGTGTCTGCACATCGACCCAGATGTCGGTATTACCTTCAATATCATCTTCCGGACGAATATCAAAGGTGATAACCATATCAGGCTTAAATGCATAAGTCTTGCATAGTGCTCGCCATGTTTTGCATCCAAAATAGGTGTAGTCGTCTGAATTGTATAATTTTGCATGGAAAATATAACCATGCTCGGTCTTCAAATAAACTTTCTTTACCTCCGCAGTATGACTGAAACCTATCTTATCCAATACAAAAACTCTTGCATGGCAGGGGATACGCTAGTAGAATAGTAAAAAATATAAGTTCAAGCAAATGAAGCAGATGTCATGTTTAGCTACGAAAAAGACTTGTCGTTATGACTTCACGTATCCACTTTGAAGTTCTCGTCCAGCATGATGTCAAGCGCCTATCATCATCTAGGAAGATTCCGTCGACAGGCCGCCATTGCCTTCGCAGTTTTTGCAAATACCGAAATCCTTTTCGTCCGCCGACATTTCCTATGTTCATAGTTAAAACATTAATTGAAAATCGATCAAGACAACTACCAGGATACTCAACACACAAATCCGGGGCACTCGATATTTCCTACATATTCTGGCACAAGTCATGCCAAAATTCACGGAAAAATCCGGCATGATCTTTGCTAAAATAGGACATATCGAGCGCCTGAAATTTGCCGGAACGGAAATGAATCAACACTCCGGCAAAATATAGGCCACTCGGAGGTGTAACATTCAAACATGACAGGCCACTTGGATATTGAGCAACACAAGATATACATTTCAAAATATCTTATAGGACTCAAATTAGCATGCATTCAATAAGCAAAAGTAAATCATCTCATGCGTCCCTACATCGTCGAATATTATCACTAATACATCACGAATAGTGTCATACATATAACATCACTAATACAACTAAAACCCTAGCACACGACGGGTATCGGCGGGCGATGGACACCCACAGAGAAGGAACCATCACGGGATCATAGCTCCAGTGAGATCCCCGGAGAACCTGAGGTATTGGAGAACGACCTGTGCTCCAACGCAAACAAGTAGCGGCAGACGTGCGCGTCCTCCTCACCGACACGGTGACGCACCACCTCCGCTGAGTCCTCAAGCCTCTGGATCGCCATCGCCCACGCGACCGCCACCAAAAAGGTTCGGGTCAACGACAGGCTGGCTCACCAACCTCGCGCCCGGTAGGTAGCGCCCCAAGTACCACCTCGGGCGGAGCCCAGTCTCGGACATGGACGATCTGGTCAAGCAGGTGTCGTCCTCCGCCGACTCGACGAAGAGGATACGGGATAGTCATCGTACTCGTCGAGGCGGGAAAAATTTATTTAACTAAAAAATTACAACAAGTTCTTACTAACTAGTTCTATTAATTCAACTAGTTCTTACTAAAAATAAACTTACTATAAATAAAAGGGTTTTATCACTTATGCCACGGTTGTGTCTCACTACTCAATTTTGCCACTAGGAATTTCAACTGCTCAAAAATGCCATCACTTCGTTAGGTACATGCTCAAAAATGCCACTGGATACCATTATTGTGATCTCAAAACCCTTTTTCTATGTTATAGTGATCACTTCGTTAGGTACATGCTCAAAAATGCCACTGGATACCATTATTGTGATCTCAAAACCCTTTTGCTATGTTATAGTGACATAAATACCTATGAACCAACATGCCAGCTCTCCCTCTATCTCACTACAATAAAGTGTGGGGCCCACTTAATCCTAACAACGTTCTTATTTTCCTCAAAATTATTCGCTTGGTTACTCGACAATTAGGGATACACTTAGGAACTGACATATGGGTCTAGACTTACTTTTGTCATATAACATGGTGAACGGGTTTGACATGAAAATAATAATGTCTAATGGCATTTTTGAGCAAACATCTAACGGGATGGTGGCATTTTTTAGATATCTAATGGCATTTTTGAGCAAGCATCTCACGGATCGATGGCATTTTTGAGCAGTTGTAACTTCTAATGGCAAAACTGAGTAGTGGGACGCTATTAGTACCTAGTTCTTAATATGCAGCTAAAATAAACGTACTATAAATAAAAATAAACTTAATATGCAACTAAAATATAAAAAAACCCTAGGCAGATCAGGTAGGGGAGAGGGAGAGCGGGCGTGCTCACCTCGGGTGCCTGCGACGAGGGAGGGGCAGGGCAGCGTCGAGGTCGGGGTCGGGGCGGCGTCCGGGGCGGCGTTGTGGTCGGGGGCAGGGGCGGCGTTGAATCTGGGGTTGGGGCGACGTCCGGGGCGACGTTGAGGTCGAGGGCGGGGGCGGCGTTGAGGTCGGGGGTCGGGGCGGCGTAGAGGGTGCGGAGAGTGCTCGGCGGCCGACGGGCGACGGCGGCGGCGAGAGTGGAGAGATTTGGGGGAAAGTGTGGCGTGAGGAAGGACGAACCCGGCCCGTGGTTAAGTCAGAAGTAGTAGTAGCGCGTTCCGAGAAAAGCGCTGCTGCTACATTAGCTACAGCGCGTTCGCTGATACACGCTACTGCTACTCCTTTCTCTTTTTTCCCTTTTTCATTTAGTTTCCTTCACATTTTATTTGTTTCCTTTCACCTTATTCTATTTCTTTCATTTTCAATTACCTTTCCATTTTCTTTCCATTTAATTTTATAACCTTTAGCAGCAACGAGTTTACATTAAAACGCGCTTCTACAAACAGCATAGCGGTAGCGCGGTTCGCCATAGATCGCTACTACTATGTGTAGCTTATCGGCTAAGCCGTGGGAATTTTAGTAGTAACGTGTGTACTGGAAGACGCGCTACTGCTATATCTTTATCTGCAGTGCGGTTACCTCAGGCGCGCTACTGCTAATTAGCACCAGCGTGCTTTCTTGACCCACGTTGCTGCTAAAGTTCTGTGTATAGGGTTTTCCCTAGTAGTGTAGATGCGTGCGCTTCTATGGAACATTCGTGGTTTTGGCCACGCGGGTCGTCATACCCAACTAAGAGAGTACATTAGGAAGGAAGCAGTAGATATTGTCGGGCTCCAGGAAACGATCAAAGCAGAGTTCCAACATCAAGATATCTTATCTGTTGATCCCTTAAAACGCTTTGTTTGGCATCATAGCCCGACATCTGGTCATTCTGGTGGCATGCTACTTGGCTTCTGTAGCGCCACATTTGAGGTTCTAACCTGGGAGGTTGGCACCTTTTTCATTGCTGCCAACATCCGAGTGCGTGCGTCGCTCCGTGAGCTGGTGGTAGTGCAAGTCTACGGACCAGCAGACCACTCTCGCTCGGTAGAGTTCTTGGGAGAACTCGAAGCCAAGGTGCTTGTTGTTTCGGCAGCCCAGATCCCCCTGATGGTGTGTGGCGATTTTAACTTGATTCGCTCGGGTGGCGATAAGAACAATGACAACATAAACTGGCCAAGGGTGGCCATGTTTAACAACGCTATTGCGTCGATGGCACTTAGGGAAGTGGCCAGAACAGGGGCTAGGTACACCTGGACAAATAAACAATTAGCCCCGGTGCGATCCGTCTTGGATTGAGTTTCCATGTCTCCGGACTGGGAAGTGGTGTTCCCACTGTGCTCGGTCCTTGCTGAAACAAGGATCGGTTCGGACCATGTGCCCCTGATCCTATCTTCAGGGGAAGATAGGATTAGTCGCAGCCTGCGTTTTTTCTTTGAAACTGCGTGGTTCGAGGTTTTAGATTTTGACAACATCTTTAGGGAGAGATGGTGGCGGTGTGTTCAACTCACTGGCCAACAACGTGGTCCAATGGAGTTTTGGATTGCGGTTGGAGGCCGCCTCCGAGCGCTCCTCAAAGGGTGGGGCGCGAATCAGGGGCGCGACGACAAGGTACTTAGGGCGAGCCTTGTCGACGAAATCACACGGCTTGATACCCAAGCGGACACAAGACCGTTCTTTGAGCAAGAATGGGCCCATCGGTATGCTCTGGAGCGGCAAGTCGAAGCGTTGTTGCGATCCGAGGAGGAATATTGGAGGCGACGGGGCGGCCTCAAGTGGACGCTCAAAGGGGATGCGAACACTAAATATTTTCACGCGTATGTGAACGGTAGGCGTCGGAAATGCTCGATTCTCCGGCTACAGTCGGAGCAGGGGCTCTTGCTGCGGCAATCGGAATCTCCAAACACATCTATGACTTTTACATTAGTCTGATGGGGACCAACGAAGCTCAACGCGCTCGCTTGCGTGCGGATGCCTGGCTTCCTTACCAAAGGGTCCAAGATTGAGAGAACGATGAGTTGGGGCTCGCGCTCCTCCCCAAGGAGATTGATGATGCGCTCCTTAGCATGAAATCAGACATGGCCCCGGGCCCCGACGGGTGGCCGGTGGCGGTGTTCAAACACTTTTGGCCGTTGTTGCACGAACCCATTTTTGAAGTTTGTAATGGTTTCATGCGCGGTTTTGTGGACATAGCTAGGCTTAATTATGGCGTGCTTTCACTAATTTCCAAAGTGGCCGGGGCGGACAACATTCGTCAGTTCAGACCCATCACGCTCATTAATGTTCTGTTCAAAATTTGTGCTAAAGCTTGTGCGACTCTTCTCACTCCGATTGCGCACCGCAGCATTATTAGAACACAATCCGCTTTCATACGTGGTCGTTACATTTTGGAGGGCCCGCTAGCCCTGCAAGAGACCTTGAACGAGCTAAAACGTACGTACGAACCGGCTATCCTCCTAAAGCTAGATTTCGAGAAGGCGTACAACCGTGTCAACTCGGATTTCCTTCGTCAGGTACTCATCAGTCGAGGCTTCTCGCCTGTGTGGGTGCACCGAGTAATGCAACTGGTCTCGGGGGCGGGGGGGGTGCAGACTGCGGTCTCGGTAAATGGAGAAGTAGGGCACTTCTTCAGGAACAAGCGGGGCCTGCATCACGCGACCCTATGTCCCCGATCCTGTTCGATTTTGTCGTGGATGCATTGGCGGCTATGCTGCAAAAAGCCACAGAGGTAGGCCACATCAAAGGGGTGCTGGGACACCTTATCCCAGGGGGGATATCACACTTGCAATATGCGGATGATACGCTATTGATGTTCGAACCTGACCTCCATAGTGTGGCGACGGTCAAGGACTTGCTGCTTAGCTTTGAACTCATGTCAGGGCTCAAAATAAACTTCCACAAATGCGAAGTGTTGCCCATGGGTTTGGACGCAGAGGAGGGCAGACGTATTGCGGACCTGCTCAACTGCAAAGTAGGTAAACTGCTGTTCACGTACTTGGGTCTCCCGTTAGACGCTAAGCGCGTAACGACTGATGGGTGGGCTCCGGTATGGACAAAAGTGAGCGGGTGGGTTTGCCCGTGGAGGGGAAAATTCCTCTCCTCCGCAGCTAGATTGGTGCTCACAAGTTCTAGCCTTTCCTCGCTGGCCCAATTCGCTATGGGCCTTTTCCTCTTGGCTGAAGGGGTTCATGCCAAGATGGACACACCTAGGTCTCGTTTCTTTCGGGAAGGATCGGGGCCAAAACGTAAATACCACATGGTTAATTGGGCCGCGGTGTGTCGTCCCAAGGACCTCGGAGGTCTCGGGATAACAAACACTAGAATCCTCAACATCGCACTTATGTGCAAATGGATTTGGAAGCTGTCCCGGGGGCGGCTGGGCTGTGGGTAGACCTGTTGCGGGCCAAATATTTCCCAAATGGGAATTTTTTCGAGGGCGCAGCGAGGGGATCACCTTTCTGGAACGATCTCCAAGCGGTTCGTCCGACCTTTGCAATGGGCGCCAAGTTTTCCATCAGTAATGGTCGCTCGACCCGTTTCTGGCTTGACCAATGGGTCAGATCCCGGCCGCTATGGGCGGAATTCCAGGACCTGTATGCTTTGGCTGTCTACCCGGAGCAATCTGTAGCCACGGCTCTAGCCTTGTCCCCCCGGTGATCCATTTCCGTCGTGAGCTAACCGGGCTGGAATAAACGCAGCATGTGGCGTTGCTCACGCTCATTAACCCGGTGTGTTTATCCACGCCCGCGGACTCGGTGACATGGGATCTCACCCCCGTCCAGCAAGTTTTTGGTCAAGTCCCTTTACCGCAAACTATGCCAGGGGCCGTCCCTCCAGGTGCCCAAGGGCATGTGGAACTCGCATCTCCCGCTCAAGATCAAGGTCTTCTTTTGGCAGCTGTTTCAGAACAGACTACCAACCTCGGCGAATGTCGCTAAAAGAAATGGCCCATCGGCCGGCGTGTGTGCGGTCTGTAGCGCTTCCGAAGATGCGAATCAAATTTTCTTCCGGTGCCCATTGGCCCATTTTGCTTGGAGTGCAGTCCGGTCTGCGGCCAATACATCTTGGGACCCGCGGTCGTCCTTTGATCTCGCAGCGATTCCGGATTCCGTGCAAGGAAGCAACAAGCGTGTGCTTTGGAGTTGTATTGGCGCTCTGTTTTGGGCTATGTGGCTCACTAGAAATAAATTAGCGATTGAGGGGATCTTTCCGACTCACCCTGCTAACATCATCTATAAATGCAACCTCTTCCTGCAGCAGTGGAGTCCGTTGGCGAGGCGCAAGGATGCTGAGAAACTGAAGCAAGCTCAAGATCGTCTTCGTCAGGTCTATGTTTTGGCAAGGGAGCCAGCAGCCACTTCTACGCCGTGAAGTGGTCCTTTTGTCGTTCAAGCGAGCCTGCGAGCTCTATGCTTTGGCCAATGGCCATGTAATCTGCCCGCTCGTGCTTCTTTTGGCCGTCTGAACTCTCTAGTTTCCGTAGCTACTCGGCCTGAGCCTCCGTGCTCTTTTCCGTTTGACTATGACTTGTGTGTTATGCTGCCTTGATGTGGGCTTTATTAATTTAAAGTCGGACGCTTCTAGCGTCTTCGTTCTAAAAAAACAATCACGCTCTGTCTGCAAGTCATGAAGGATCAATCCAGTTCTTATGAACTTCATCAAGAATATCAGGGAGAATAACATCAGCTCAGCAAGGTGTATAATATTATTATAAGTGCAACACATGGGGATCAGATCGACGCAGTTCCATAAGCAGAACTTAAGGTGTCTTTGCTCAAGGATAGCTCAATATGCAATAACACATGACATGGATAAGACTGTCAAACTTTTAGAAGATATGAAGACTGCTAATCTGAACCTGTCACTACGTGTTGAATGTCAACAGGAAGGTTCCATTGCAAGAATATGCTAGAAAAAATCTCTAATGGTATTCCGAGAGCTGAAGACAGAGGCAAACGCAATGCATAGCCACGATGCATCAATGGCACCACATGAGAATCGATGTGCAGAAGTTGATATGAACATAATCAGCGAAGATCAACGCCTGGACCTGGACATGCGGCCTCCCAAGCGGGTGAAATCGAAGGGTAGGCCACAATTAGGAAAAAAATCGAGGCTGGAATACATTAACTTGTTCAAGCAAAAGAACTAATCTATTTCAAGCTTATATGGCAACGAGAACGCACATTCATTGATCAACACTGAACATGTCAACAGAAGGCAGTCCATTTAGTCAGTAGCTGCTTCCGATAAGCAGATCAAGTGTGGTGGGTGCAAGACTTTGGGACACAACAGGAAGACTTGCACACTCAGAGGGATCTAAAGGCGATACAGGGTGAACTTTGCTTCAGTACGTGTCATTTAGTCTAGTTTTCATGATCCTTGTGTTTGCTGCCTTTTGTGTGATATATGTATGTAGAGACTTGGTAGATAACCTAAATATTATCGACCCACTTCTCAATTCTTTCTATTGGGTTATATGTAGAGACTTGGTAGATAACCTAAATACACGAAGAGTCCATTTTAGTGGCATATACCTAAATATTATCTACCCACTTCTCCATTCTTTTGTGTGATATATGTATGTAGAGACTTGGTAGATAATCTTTACCCCTAATAAAAAACTGTGCTCAACTTTGCCCCTCTTCTGTCTAGTGCCCTTATGAAAATTCCTCTCTGTGTCGTTTCCATCCTGTCAAATGCCATTGACCGTCTACAGGACATTTTCTGTACAATTTTGCCCTTGTGTGCATATGCCACTAACATGTGGGACGTACCCTTGGGGAAAAGGAAAAAGGAACTCTCACTCTTTCACCTCCTCTCTCTCACTTACATGTGGGGCCTAAAGAGAAATTTAAAAGGCCAAGGGAAAAACTCCCTCTCTCTCTCCTACCTCACAGTCTCTCTCTCACCTCCGGTGACACCATGTCGAGCCCGATCCTTGTATTGCCGCCGCTGCTCACTCACCACGCCTGGGTGCCCTCTCTCTCTCATGTATCCCTTCGTCCTCTCTCTTTATCCTCTCGCCAGAGGACGCAGAAGCGCCTGGTCATGCCGTTGCCGAAAACGCATGGCCAAGGATAGCCCCGAGCCTCGAAATGATGTCCGAGCCCTTTCTTGATTGCGCTGGCTTGATGAATAGTATTAAATTGATCCCCAATAGTTCATTAAGGGTGAGACTTTCTTAGGCACATCTTCACTTGTACATTATCACTAGAATGGACGGCAAGCTTCAACCACGTGATATGTTCGTGATGCTCCATTTGAATTTCCATAACTCAACCTTGATGACGATCACCACTTGATTTTATCTTTCATGGGTTATATGAGATCTTCCTTTTGATGCAAGCCCATGGAAAAATAATTATCCACACAAAGAAACACCAACCAATGAAACATGGGTTAGTTCACAAGGCATCATGGACAATGCTTAACATACCATGAGATCACTTGATCCAACTTGGTACATCTTCTACACTTTGTGTGTTGATCAACTTGGATCTTCTCTTTGTACTTTTAATTGTTGAACCTTGTATCTTATCATTCTCTCTTCATTAAGATGATGTCTTGAAGGTAAACATAAATGTTGACACAATCTTCTTCTTCAAGACATGCTTGCAATAGGCTCAACACCTCACAAGACCAACTTTGGATAAGTCCTTGAATAGCACCATGGTTAACCCGTTATCTCCTTCTCTTAACCTTAGAACCAACACATGGTCTTCAAGCAGTGCTTATAGACAACCCTTTCAAGTATAACTCAAGGCAACCATTAGTCCATAGGGATTTTCATTAATTACCAAAACCAAACATGAGGGGCACCATGCTCTTTCAGTAAGTAACACAATTGGCTTGTCCTTAGCATTACTAAGGATTGGTCCATTTCGACACTATTTTACTTTTCATTGTTAATCACATTTCATTGCTCCATTACAATTACTAAATAGAACACCCTTACACCTTTAAGTATTTACAATGAATTTTTGATACTTTGCACCTACCAATTCATTTGGCTCATCTCGGCTCGATACTCTTACTTACTGAAAAGATCTACAATTGACCCCCTAAACTAGTGGGACATAATCTTGAAAAACAACTTAAGGGAAGGGATTAATCATAAATTGAGTAGATTCTTCAATTAAGTAGAAGGACGTGAAAAACAGTCGTGTTGCTAGGCATCAGACACTAATATGAGTGACACATTAGAAAGTTTAGTAACTAGGGTCAACCATGGCACATGACAAGAAGGGCATTTACTTCCCTTTAAGGAGTGTATCCGCGGCTTGGTTGGAAACTATGGAGTAGTTGTTAGGGATGACACAAACTTCTACATGTTAGAATTTTTATAAGACCGGTGTGAGGGAGTCCTGGATTAGGGGGTCCTCGGACAGCCGGACTATGTACTTATGCCGGACTGTTGGACTATGAAGATACAAGATTGAAGGCTTCGTCTCGTGTCCAGGTGAGACTCTCCTTTGCGTGAAAGGCAAGCTTGGCAATTCGGATATGTAGATTTCCTCCTCTGTAACCGACTCTGTGTAACCCTAGCCCCCTCCGGTGTCTATATAAACCGGAGGGTTTAGTCCGTAGGACAAGAACAATCACAATCATAGGCTAGCTTCTAGGGTTTAGCCTCTATGATCTCGTGGTAGATCAACTCTTGTAATACTCATATCATCAAGATCAATCAAGCAGGAAGTAGGGTATTACCTCCATAGAGAGGGCCCGAACCTGGGTAAACATTGTGTCCACCGCCTCCTATTACCATTAGCCTTAGACGCACAGTTCGGGACCTCCTACCCGAGATCCACTGGTTTTGACACCGACATTGGTGCTTTCATTGAGAGTTCCACTGTGTCGTCACGGTAAGGCTTGATGGCTCGCCTTGTTATCAAGGACAACATCACCCCTGGGGGAGCCCTGGCTTCAGGCCGAACTCTTTGACTAGGCGGCTTCGTCATGACCGCCCATTCAGCCGCCGCGCCGACAATGACTTCTTGGGTCATTAAAAACAGCCTCCACGTCAGCTCAGAATACATCGAGCAGATGGATCCAATGGAGCTCTCGTCCTTGAACGAGCTCTTGGATCGCACCGCCGCCTTAGGAGTCGCTACGGACTATGATCGGATCGGGCTTAAACCCGACCAAAGAGAGATTAACTCTCCGCCGGTCACCCATCAGATAGCGGTGGTGGAGGAGCAATGCAGCGATTCTTCCTCTATTTTGAGGATGAACTATGTCCGGATTCCCGAGCTCTCCGAGCCGGATACCTGTCTGCGGGAGGACATGATCGAGGCTCCGAACTTAGAATCTGACAGCGGGCCAGAAAAATTGGGCAACATCCCGGAGCCCGAACTGCCAAGTTCGGAAGATCCTTTGCCCCTGGGTCTCAGATCGGGTCAGGGTTCGGACTTAAATCTACCCACCCACCCGGATACAGGCGATCTTTCCCACATTAGACAAGAGTCCCAAGAGACAGTACATCACTTTTGGACCAGATTCCCCCTTGTAATGAACAAGGTCAAGGACTATCGCGAGGAAGACGCAATCTCATTCTTTTGCAAAAATTGCACTTACAAGGGAATCCTCAACGCCATAAGTCGCCGTGACATGACACACTTCGCTGACTTGGCGGCCATAGTACAGAAGTACTGTGCGATGGAAAGCGCCTGGAAAACCCAAGCAAAATTTTGGGATCCTCCGGCCCTCACTAAACCCCTTGTCCGAACTAAAAGGGTGCACTCTCGCAAGGCACCCGACCCAATTACAAAGAAACCAAAGCCCACTACAGGGCGTGGAACCGTATTGGAGGGACGGCTCAATGGGCCATGCAAAATTCACACCGCACTGGATACCATACCAACACACAGCCTTAGAGCATGTTGGATACTCCGGCAGGTGGCCAAGAGCGGCGAGAATCTCCTCATCAACGATACCGTAGAGCATCATCCCACAGAAAATAACAATACAGTATTGACAGTCTTCGAGATTTCGCCTCAAATAACAGGCGCAAGCGAGCAATCCACAGCCTCGCCGAAGTCTGCCACGTTGCAGCAATAAATCCATGGAACGACACGGCCATAACCTTCAATGCCAGTGACAAACCTCAATCCCAGACAGTCCGAGCACCAGCCACTTTGGTCCTTAGTCCAATCATGGATGGCTTCCGTCTTACTAAAGTGCTCATGGACGGTGGCAGCGGATTAAACCTCATCTACGAGGAAACCCTCAACAAAATGGAAATAGACAAGAGCCGCATTGAGTAGAGCAGCACGACCTTCAGAGGAATTATCCCTAGTCGGGAGGCACGCTGTGCGGGAAAAATCACACTAGATGTGGTATTCGGTACACCGGAGAATTACAGGTTCGAAGAAATCACATTCCAAGTGGCCCCGTTCAGTAGCGGATACCACGCCCTTTTAGGGCAGGAATGCATTCACGAGCTTCCAAGCTATACCCCATTACGGGTACATGAAGCTCAAGATGCCCGGGCCCAATGGAATCATCACTCTAGCCAGTGATCCGGACGTAGCACTCCACGCCGAAAACAAAACCGTCGCCCTGGCCCTTGAGGCATTATCTGAAGCCCTCGCGGCCGAAGAACTAACTGCGCTGCGCTCCACAGTGGACAAGGATGACTTGATACTCGACAAACGGTCCAAGTCCACCTCTTTCAAACCAGCGGACGAAATAGTCAAATTCCAAGTCCACCCAACAGACTCTACAAAAACAGCACCCATCGGGGCACAACTGAACCCTGTAATAGACGCTGCACTGCGGGCGTTCTTGCGCGAGAATTGGGACATCTTCACCTGGCACCTTTCAGACATGCCAGGTATCCCGCGCAGGCTGGCCGAGCATAGCCTAAACATACTGAAGGGATACAAATCGGTCAAGCGGATTCTTTGGCGCTTTTCAGAACCTAAACGACAAGCCATGGGAGAGGAGCTAGCCAAGTTACTCGAAGCCGGATTCATTAGAGAAATAAAACACCCGGACTGGCTAGCAAACCTGGTGATGGTACTAAAGAAGGACAAATCCTGGCGCCCATGCGTCGATTTCGAGGACATCAATAAGGCTTGCCCCAAGGATCGCTTCCCTCTCCCCCAAATCGATCAAATCATCGACGCTACCGCAGGACACGACTCATTATGCTTCCTCGACGCATACTCCGGATACCATCAAATCAAGATGGCGGAGTCCGATCAAGCCGCAACTATGGGGACCCCGACTCATAAGTCGTGATCACCGAATGCACGTGTACAGTGATCCCAGAGATCAATGCTCACTGAACACACAGAAGCTGAATAACAAGAGTCTTACATCCATACCGTATTACACAAGTAGGACCATTATGGTCAAGTCTTGAGTATAACTTCGCAGCGGAAATCTTCATCGATAACTTGGACCCATGCCATCTGCCTTAACCCTACAGGCATTCTGACTGGGAAGCGTCCTAGCTCGCATGTTCGTCACCGAAGTATTCTTCATCATATCTTGTTCTTTCATGCCTGGCCAATAAAATAACCAGTGGCAAGCCAATGAGTACTTTGAATGTACTCGCAAGCAACCCAAGAGTGATAACAGAATAATTATGCAAGATTCTACTGCTAAATTGGCAGTTTTGCGGAAAGCTAGTTTTTCTCATGCAAGTATGATCAACATTTATCAAGGATATGAATGCGTCTGCAACAAGTATCAGGAGGTTACAGACATTAACATCGAGAGAGAGTTATGAACAACTCATGTTCAAGCTCATCGTGACTTCCTCACGAATCACGTCAACAGATTTACCACACCGTGTTGTTTTCCAGAAACATATGGACATAGTCTAAGAAGCACCACCCAACTGTCCTTGGTTGTGGACACGGCTATTCGAATAGTTTTACACTCTGCAGAGGTTGCACACTTTACCCACAAGATCCGGGGAACTTCCATGTCATCCACGACCCGCGGTACCTCAAGTACCCGGGGTAAGCACCCGATCACTACCTTTCCCTAGACGACACTAACATAGAGTCCACTCGATTGGTAGTAACCCCCGTACCCAACATTTAACAACTTCAAATTGTGGAGCCTCGCTCCCATATTTGTCACATACCATTGGCCCGGGGTACCAACGGTGTGTCCGGTGCCCCATAAAAATGTTCTTGGCCGCCCTACCTGGCACGAACCCGTCCCGAGAGAGAGCACCAACTCTCCCCCGACAGTAGTAATGCGGGCTCCAAGCTAGTATTGGACTAGGTAATCAATAATGCCCTTTCCCATATAAGGGTAGAGTGGTTGCGCATGTAAGGTTGGGACAGTCGACAAATCTTAAATCTAATCCATCTCTGTAAACAACACTTTTATCAGGCCTCGATACACTACTTCTCCACCAAGTAGTGACCTAGTTCATCATCATCTCCCAGGGGCATCAGTGGCACCTACTGGGCTGTTTGCAAGTATGTCAAACCACACTTGTTTCTTTCCATGCATAACCCCGACCCACTTTGCGTAGCCATTTACTATAGCATATTTCTACAACCCACCAACACAACTCTAAGCAAGGGTAGAGTCATGAACAATGCAAGTATCAATGTAGTATGCAACGGAGGCAAGCCTAGCAAGGTTGCCATTCAAGGTATATCATGCACTTAGTGAAGCAACGAAAATGCTATTATGATGTAAAATGGTTCATCATGGTCAAAGGGCTGCTTGCCTGGTTCATCACAGTCTTCAAATCTTCTGGTCCATCTCCGTGTATTTTGTCTACTTCGTCAACTAACGTCGGGAACAATCACAATAAGCAACACAACAAGGCAAGAATAAATGTGCTCTAAAAATATTAATTTGACTTTTCTAGGACATCTCTGGTTATATGAAAATTAACCAGAGTGGTCTCATTAGAATTGGGTTGGTGGATATTTCTAAACATTTTGATATGATGGAATCAAGGGGTTTATGGATTTGCAAGAAGTGTACAGAAATATATTTTAGAAAAATGAGCAAAGGTACCCATTTAACAAACCATGATTTTAGAAGCATCTAGGAGTTGGTCTCACTGGATTTCGAGTTCAAATGATTTTCCTATGAATTTGCAAAACTGACAAATATTAAGAAATGGCTCATTATATTGTGTTGCACAGAAAGTATTAATAAAAATGTTCATAACCTAAGTTATGAACTTATAAGCATCTAGGAATTTGAATCATGGCATTTGGATCAATTTTGAGCTCTCTATGATTTTCTAAAGTTCATCACAGAAATAGGAAAAATAGGATTTGATAAATATTTGTGAAGGAAATATTTCTGGAAAAAATGTGCAAATAGCACCATGAGGTGGGGCATGAATTTAGAAACTACTAGAAATTTGAATCATAAAATTTGGATTTGATTTGAATTGTTTATGGATTTTACAATCCTACCAGAAAAAGCAAAAGAAAAGAAATTAGGTTATACCTAAAGCGTGCGTTGAGCGCAATATAGCGCCTTTGCGCACTGGGCCGGCCCATTGGCTCGGCCACGTGAGAGTAGCAGGCGACGTCGAAGGCGTACTCGGGGACTACGCCTTCCCGCATGGGAGGCGGCTCTGAGCTGGACACGTGTCCACTTAAACATGGCAGGCCCACCCGTCAGTGGCTCAGGCCCTGTGCCAAGCCGTTGACAGGCGGGGCCCGCTGGGCGTCATGGCGTCGCCCTCAACCTCCCGCCTGAAGCATAGGAGGCGAGGCAGGGAGACGTCGACGGCGACTGTCGACGCTACCGGCCACCGTTTTCGGTGATCCGGCCACCGACGTGCTTGGGGAAACGTGCCACATCCGGGATGCCACACTACGGGCGCCATCTTCCTCGGAGGGGAGCGGGCCTTCGCCCGCGGTGGAGGATGGCATCGGCCATTGCCGGCTTCGAGCGTAGGGGCGTCTCGCGGAAGAATGGAGGCGATGGGGGGCTTCGTGGTAGTGGTGAGGGAGTACTGGAGTGGGTAGGGAGAAGAGAGAGGGGCCGTGGTGCCCGAATCCGAGCGGCGGTCGGCGGCGGCACTCCGGCCATGGAGAGGGCAGGAGAGCACTAGGGGGAGAGGGGTGTTTTGTGGGAGGTTGCTGGGGGAGAGATAGAGCCAAAGGAGTAGAGAGAGGGCTCGGGTGTGGCCTTATGTAGCCGACCCGTGGCTCACCGTGGACGCGACGCACGGGTGGCCACGACAACGGCTCGGGAGTCTAGGAGGGAGGGAGAGGGGCTGTCTACGACGCTCGTGGGAGTTGAGTGGGGTGCTAGGAAGAGAGAGGAGGAGCGGGGCGAGCTGCACGCGGCCACAAGAGCTGCGCGAGCATTGGCCGAGCCGGGCAGCTCTGGGCACGCGCTGCAGGAGGTGAGAGAGAGGGAGAGACGAGGGGGCCTGCACGATGGCGTTTTGCGGACGTCGAGGCACCTCGACTGGCGCAAGGGGGAGGCTCGAGGTGGTCGGGGGTTGCGGCGTCAACGGTCTCCTACTCTGCCTCGCGCTCCAGAGCGCGTCTTTGGCCGGCATCCGCGGCTTTTCCGCACGCACTCGCGCATCCACTTGTGTCTGGCAGCTGCATGGGGGAGTAAATAATGGGGAAGTGGCATTGGATGCCCTGGGAAGGCACTGGAGGAGCGGTGGGGTTGAGAGAGGGGGGGGGGGACAACTGTTTAGGGAAGAAAATGGGTCTCTGCCCCCCTTAATCATTTCTCCTTGGGCAACAAAGCATGCAGGAGGTAGAGGAGGAGCAGATGAGGCTGTGGGAAAAAGTTGAGCTCATGGAGATTAGTGGAAATGGACAAAACATGCATTTTAAATTTCTGCCAGAAGGTGTTTGATGTAGGTTTGGGCAAGCAAATGGACTTCCCTTGTCATGAGGCTTGACAGGGTCAAATGGCCTGAGAAAGTAAGAGGTTCCACCAAGATTGAGTTCATTTGGGCAAAGTTGCCAATGCAACTTTTGTAAACCCTAGAAATCAGCAGAAATGGCTTTACCAAGATTTAGTCATACAAATTTGTTCTACTTAATGCACCACTTGGTGTAGTGTCATAATTTGAGGTTCTGAACATGTCCACAAAAGTTGAGATCAGAAGGAGAAAATTGCCAATGTAGAGTTGTTCAAATTTGGTTCTGGATAGGAAGGGTTTTGGGGTTCTTTGATCATGTTAACTTTTTCTCCAACTTGTGCCACTTGGTCTAGATGAATAATTAGACCATTTGAGCATGTTCACAAAGTTTGAGAACATTTGGACATGTTTGATGCTACGTCTTGATCTTGCCTTGGTTTTCCCCAAAGAGGAGAGGATGATGCAGCACAGTAGCGTAAGTATTTCCCTCAGTTTTTGAGAACCCATGTATCAATCCAGTAGGAGGCCACGCGCAAGTCCCTCGTACCTGCACAAAACGATAGCTACTCGCAACCAACGCGATTAGAGGTTGTCAATCCCTTCACGGTCACTTACGAGAGTGAGATCTGATAGAGATAATATTTTTTGTTTTTTTGGTATAAAGATGCAAAGTGAAAAGTAAAAGCAAAGTAAAAACAAAGCAAGTAAATAAAGTGATAGAGATTGATATGATGAGAATAGACCCGGGGGCCATATGTTTCACTAGTGGCTTCTCTCAAGAGCATATGTATTCTACGGTGGGTGAACAAATTACTGTTGAGCAATTGACAGAATTGAGCATAGTTATGAGGTTATCTAGGTATGATCATGTATATAGGCATCACGTCCGAGACAAGTAGATCGAAACGATTCTGCATCTACTACTATTACTCCACTCATCGACCGCTATCCAGCATGCATCTAGCGTTTTAAGTTAAAAATAGAGTAACGCCTTAAGCAAGATGACATGATGTAGAGGAATAAATTCATGCAATATGATAAATACCCCATCTTGTTATCCTCGATGGCAACAATACAATACGTGCCTTAAAGCCCTTTCTATCACTGGGTAAGGACACCGCAAGATTGAACCCAAAGCTAAGCACTTCTCCCATTGCAAGAACTACCAATCTAGTTGGCCAAACCAAACGGATAATTCAAAGAGACTTGCAAAGATAACTCAATCATACATAAAAGAATTCAGAGAAGATTCAAATATTATTCATAGATAAGCTGGATCATAAACCCACAATTCACGGTCTCAACAAACACACCGCAAAAAAGAAGATTACATCGAATAGATCTCCACGAGAGGGGGAGAACATTGTATTGAGATCCAAAAAGAGAGAAGACGCCATCTAGCTACTAGCTATGGACCCAAAGGTCTGAAGTAAACTACTCACACTTCATCGGAGGGGCTATGGTGTTGATGTAGAAGCCCTCTGTGGTGGATGCCCTCCTCGTGAGCTCCTAACAGGCCCCAAGATGGGATCTCGTGGATACAGGAAGGTACGGCGGTGGAATTAGCTTTTTGGCTCCTCTTTTGATTGTTTGGGGATACGTAGGTATATATAGGAGGAAGGAGTACGTCGGTGGAGCGTCAGGGGGCCCACGAGGTAGGGGGCGCGCCGGCGCGCCCTCCACCCTCGTGACCGCCTCTGGCACTTCTTGGAGTAGGGTACAAGTCTCCTGGATCACGTTCGGTGAGAGAATCACGTTCCCGAAGGTTTCATTCCGTTTGGACTCCGTTTGATATTCCGTTTCTTTGGAACACTGAAATAGGCAAAAAAACAGCAATTCTGGGCTGGGCCTCTGGTTAATAGGTTAGTCCCAAAAGTAATATAAAAGTGGAAAATAAAGCCCAATATAGTCCAAAACAGTAGAGAAAGTAGCATGGAGCAATCAAAAATTATAGATACGTTGGAGACGTATCATTTAACAGTGTAAAGTTGCTCAAACTTCAAAATGGACAGAAATGGTTTTGAGGGGATTTCATGGGGTTATACTATTCTCCATGACATGATACTTGGCAAGATCATCAAATAGGGCATTTTTGACATGATGGAATTTTCTTGGATTTTTATGAAAATATTTCCTGTAGAAATATTTCAAATCCTTGAATTGGGAAGAAATGGTTTTGGGAGGTTTTGTCCAATATTTTGAACATGACCATGTGCTGAAACTCTTATATATGGAAAATATATGTCCACTGAGTTTCCTTGATTTTTCTCAAATATTTTTGAAGCTTTAAAATAATTTTAACCTTTAAAGACCATTTCTGGCCTTAAGAAAAGCCTTTAAATAAAATAGTAAAACAACTTTTAAAATAATATTTTTGTGGTTTCTGGGAGTCCTATATCTAATAGGATTCAAATATAATTTTTGAAAGATTTTTCACACCCTTAATTAAGTACTTGTAGTTCAAGTCTCGATTCAGGGTTTTTTGGAAAGCCTAATTTAGAAAATACCTTTTGGCCAAAATATTTTTGTAAGAAAATTCTATAATGTACTATACACATGGCATGATCATTGGTTCAAGAGTTTGGAGCACGGAGATGAAGTATAGGAGTTGGAGCATTTATTTGATTTTTAGAGCACTTGCAAACAACAGACAAAATCCAATCAAGGCAAAGTCCAAAACACTCAAAAGTTTTTGTCAAACCACATTTTATCATGATTTATAATCTAAAGTGTAGTGCCATGAAAATCAGGGTGTGACAACAACGGCATTCATCACTCCATACGACCCCTTCTGTTTTAACGCCATGCCTTTTGGGCTCAAAAATGCCGGTGCAACCTATCAACGCATGATTCAGACATGCATGGAAACACAAACTGGCAAAACAGTTGAGGCATACGTAGACGATGTGGTCATCAAAACCAGACACGTCGAGTCTTTAATAGACGACCTGAGGCTTACGTTCGACAATCTCCGAACATATGACATCAAGCTCAATCCGAAAAAAGGGGTTTTTTTGTTCCTGCCGAAAAACTCCGGGGGTTTCATAGTTTCCAATAGAGGAATTGAAGCAAATCAGGCTAAAATCCGAGCTTTGTCACACTTGGCTACCCCAACAGACCTCAAGCAAATCCATAAATTAGCTGGATGAGTGGATGCCTTAAGCCGCTTTATCTCCCGATTGGGAGAAAAGGCACTACCTCTCTATCGCCTTCTTCGATGCACCGAACACTTTGAGTGGACGGATGCGGCTACGGCCGGATTGGAAGAAATAAAGGCCCTCTTGGCCAGCAATCTAATCCTGGCCGCACCAAACATCGGCGAACCCATGATGTTATATATAGTTGCAACGCACCAAGTTGTAAGCGCAGTGCTCGTCATCGAACGAGAGGTGGACGAACATAAGTTCCCGCTTCAAAAGCCGGTATACTATGTATACATTGTCCTCACACCATGCAAGTCACAGTACCCACATTATCAAAAGATAGCATACGCGGTCTTCATGGCATCCCAGAAACTACGACACTACTTTCAAGAGTGTTCAATCACAGTGGCCTCTGAAGTACCACTCAACGATATAATAAATAACCACGATGCCACGTGCCGGATTGCTAAGTGGGCCATCGAGCTCCTCCCGTTCGACATCATATATAAACCACGGTGAGCCATTAAGTCACAAGTACTGGTTGACTTTGTCGCCGAATGGACAGAAGCCGAACTCCCTAAAGAGTACGGCGCATACTCCAATTGGATCATGCACTTTGACGGCTCTAAGATGTTGGCTGGTCTGGGAGCGGGCGTCGTCCTGACATCCCCCATCGGAGATACAGTCCAATACATACTCCAAATACTATACACAGACTCCAACAATGCAGCCAAATACGAGGCTCTGTTGCATGGTCTTCGGATGGCAGTCTCCATGGGCATCCAATGCCTAGAAGTGCGTGGGGATTCGAACCTCGCAATATCTCAAATAAATGGATACTTTGACGCCAAAGACCCGAAAATGGTGGCTTACCACAATGTCATCCTCAATATGTCATCTCAGTTCGAGGGGCTCGAATTCCATCATGTGGTCCGAGAAAACAATCAAGCGGCGGATATCCTCACCTGCATCGGCGCTAAGCGCGACCCCGTCCCACCTAATATCTTCTTGGAAAGGCCGTTCAAGCCACCCGTGGTGTGGGAAGGGGAGACCGGCAATACTAGTCCAGACCCAACCACAACCCCAGATCCCGAACACACTGACATAATCGGAGGCTCCACCACCGAAATAACATCTTCGTCCCACGTGATCATGGCTGTCATCGCCCCGTGGACAGAACCCTTCTTAGCCTACCTAAATAGGCAAGAGTTCCCCGAGGACCAAAATGAGGCACGTTGCATTGTGCGGTGCTCTAAAGCCTACAAGGTTCACGAGGGAGAGCTTTATAAGAAAAGCGCTACCGGAGTACTCCAAAGGTGCATCTCTGAAGAGGAAGGGCGGCAGCTTTTGGCCGAAGTTCATGCTGGACTCGGCGGCCACCACGCTGCAGCTCAGGCCCTTGTAAGCAAGGCCTTCCGCATAGGTTTCTACTAGCTGACAGCCCGAGCAGACGCACATGACCTCATCCAACATTGCGTCGGTTGCCAGCTTTTTGCAAATCAAAGCCATATGCCACCTACCGCTCTCCAAACAATCCCCATAACTTGGCCCTTTGCGGTCTGGGGGCTCGATATGGTCGGACCCCTTAAAGGAGGAAGCCATAAGAAAAAATACCTATTGGTCATGGTAGATAAATTCACCAAATGGATAGAGGCCAAACCAGTTAAAACGGCCGAATCCGGACCAGTGATAGACTTCATATCAGGGGTTGTACACCGTTACGGTGTCCCCCACAGCATTATGACCGATAACGGCTCTAACTTCACAGCCGACGAGGTGAAAACTTGGTGCGGCAACATGGGCATTAAGCTCGATTACGCCTCCGTCTATCACCCCCAAACAAACGGTCAAGTCGAACGAGCAAATGGTCTTATTATGAGTGGCATCAAACCCAGACTAGTGCGATCCTTGAAGGAATCAGATACGCACTGGGTCAAGGAGCTTGACTCCGTACTATGGGGACTGCGGACCACGCCGAATCGCACTACCGGATACACACCATTCTTCATGGTGTACGGTGCAGAGGCGGTATTGCCCTGCGATATCATTCATGACTCACCTCGAGTGCGCATGTATGAAGAGAGAGAAGCCGAGCTTGATCGGCAGGACAGTCTAGATGCCCTGGAGGAGGAGCGCGACGTTGCAAAAGCCCGTTCCGCATTCTATCAGCAACAGGCTCGAAGGTATCAAAGCAGAGAAGTACGGGTCAAAACTTATAACGTTGACAAACTCGTTCTACGCCTACCGGAGAATAAAAAGGACAAGCTCAAGCCCAAGTGGGAGGGTCACTTCATCATTGATAAAGTTCTCACCGGAGGAGCGTACCGCCTGCGTGATGCATCAGACAATTGACTCGAGCCGAACCCATGGAACGCGGCCAGACTCCAAAGATTCTACGCCTAGCGCCAAACTCTGTGTTCGTCTCCTTACCTCCGCTCTTTTTAAATTATATCCTCTTTCTTTCTTTTTTTTATAGCCCTTAAAAGCTTCAATTGTGACTCGACTACACAATCTTGATGCGCTATGTGCGCTCATTATACCTTGGGGCTTCTTATACAGAAGCTTAATATAATTATCTTCCGGGCTTTATGCCCACTACATATGTGTCACTTTCGCATATGTACCTTTTTTCGCCATTATATGCATCGATATGACTTCAGTTTTGGACAAGCTGGGTTGCCTGGCTCATGTGTTTATGCCCTACGTCCCCGTTAGTTCGGCTAGGGCATAAGGGGAGCACCTCTGCGATTGTTACTGTCGGGTCAGCCGGACGTGTACCTCAGACTGGGTGAAGCCGAAAGCTAGCGTTCTTAAGTGAATATTCGATCGGTGAACAAAAGATGTTTTTACCTAATTACAATATAAACCCCCAGATGTTTCATATCCTGCATCTCTGTTCATAGTTTGGACATGCACATTAATGCATGCCTACCCAGGGAAAGGAACCCATAACGGAACTATTCTCCCTGGAAGATGTTTCCTACTATCCATGTAATATAACATAACTAGTTGGTACTTGTCTGTTCAAGCACTTATGACCCCTACGCCTGGTTTCCACGCGTACCCCGGTTTACATAACTGAGCGGGTATTCAGATACACTCCCGACTGTCGGGTCCGGAGGTTGAAGCGAAAAGGTCCGCCATGAAAAATGATTTAAAATCCGGCTAGGGACAAAATATGTCAATTGAACTACACAGTCACTTAGACTGGCTAAATTCTTCTTTTATACCATCCAACAGGCTGCCTAGCCTACAATCCTGTTGGGAATACTTTGTGGCTAATCTTACCTGGTCATATACCAGACTAACGGGAATCTCTTTCCCATCTGACCCTACAGGTCTGACCTGGGCCATGTGATTCGGATCAACCTTGGTGTACCGCATCTTTACCATGGCCCAGGCTTCCCTCGCACCTTGTCGGAAGGCCGATATTTTCCATAATCAGAAGCGTCGCCGTGCTCCCTTGAGCATATCCACAAGCTCCCCCATGCCTCCTGGCAGGGAGGCGGATGGCCACAAGGCCTGGGGAATACCCTGCATCATCTGCCGAACTTGTTCGTGCAGCTGTGAAAGTTCTTGTAGAAGATCGCCTGCAGAGCCTGGCATTTCCTTTTAGGGACGACCTGTCAGCATACCTACAGACATAACTCTGTTAAGCCCGTTTCTTCGCCGAACTGTATAAAGGTTTGTTCGAGCACTTACTAAAAATGCCGCGTCGAAGCCTCTTATTCTCCTTCACGGAGTCAGCAAGTTGGGCCCGGACATCTTCTAATTCAACGCCTAGCCGGGTATTGGCATCCTGGAGATCGTTTTTCTCGCACCTAACCCGTGTAACTACGCGCTCGCCAACCTCTAGCTGTCGTTGAGCATGTTGCTCATCCTCTGGTACGATCTCCGGATTCACTCCGGGATTGTCTGCACAATCTATTGTTAGATTTGCGAGCATGCCGAATACTAACTGGTACACGCAATTACATTCTTTTTGATAGAGACAAGTATTACCAGACGAGGCCTTCTTGGATTCCTCCATTCCGGCAACTGCGGCCCGTACCTGGGCTTTGCACTCCTCCATCTCTTGAGACAACTGGGTATTCTTCTCTGTAAGAACCTATGCATACAATGATCCTTAAATCAGTTGTGTCAACTGTTTCAAGTCTCAGGGGCTACTGATATACATAATTATCAGATTTTTCTTACCCGTATATCCTTTAAATATTGGTATGTGGCTCTAGCAAGCCCACCTTGAGCAGCTCGGATGTACGCGTCTCCCGAGTTGAAGGCATTGAAAGCCTCTTCAGAGAAATTAGGGTCGCGGACTACGTCCCGTCGACGCTTGTGATTCATAGCGCTCTCCACTTCGGAATTCGTAGAGGAAATTCTATCCGCATCCTCTGTAGGAGGACCGTCCGGCGTTGTCCCCATGTTAGCCTCCGCCCTTGAGTCCGGCTCTAGAGTCCGGCTAGAGGAGGCGTGGCCGGCAGGATCTACGGACACAGTTTGGCGGGTGCTTTTTCTGCCAGGAGACAATGGACATTGTTATATTTTTAAGACGATAATCATGGAGCTGGTTTTAAATCATACCTCTGCGACGGCTTCTTGACCCTAACCGCCTTCCTTTTAAGCCTACCTGGCTTGGGCACCCCTTGTTGGTGAGTTGCCGCGGGTTCGGCACGGCGCCCCGATGGCCTTCCCTATAAAGCGCAATACGTGTGCGGTGGGTAAGGCGTAAACAAGGGATCCTTCTCGCAAGTTAGGACTTCGGTGTTACTTACATATGATGCAGGGAGTAGGCCGGGATAGTCGGCTATGATGGCCACCAAGGCACCGTCACAGCTTGCCTGGTAAAACATCCTGTCGACGAGCTCCACAGATATGTCCGGATCTTCTTCAAGTCCGGGGTCGAGGGCCCGGTTGTGGTCCTCTAGCTATGGAGGCGGGCTGTGGACCTCCCTCACTGCTTTTCCCAGTTCCTGCTATGAATTAGCAAGGTAAATATTCATGATGAAAGAATGCGGGAAGGAATAGAGTTGAGTAAAAGATAGCAGCTCACCCAGCTTGGGGGGTTGTACATGGAAAATCCATCCCATGGCTTAATGCGGATGAACTCCTCTTCTTCTCCTTTATACAAATCGAACAATATTTTCGCCAGGGCGGTGGCGGAGTCCGGACCTTTCCGACTGCAGTGGGTGGCATCGTCCTCTCAATTGAAGTGCCACATGGGATGCCCCGGGTACTGGAGTGGCTACACCCCTCGCATTATGCATATTGACATAACCTCGATTATTGTCAATCCAGATTTGGCCAGTGTTTGTATCCTGCCCATCAGATAAAGGACCTCTCTGTTATCTTCCTCCTGGGGGCTCCGGGGGCGCCAGCTGCGGCGTTTCTTCAATGGGGCATTGGTAAACTCAGGAAGACCCATCCAGATAGGGTCCGGAAGGGGGACGTCCTCTAAATAAAACCACTCCAAAGGCCAGTCTTCGGACGTCTTCTTCGGAGTGCCGGACAAGTATCCGTTCCCGGCGATGCGCCATATTTCGGCTCCGCTCACTTGATATATTGATCCCTCCTGATTGCGGGGGACGAGGTAGAATAGCCTCTTCCACAACTCGAAATGAGCTTCGCAGCCCAGAAATAGCTCACAAAGGGCTACATAACCTGCGATGTGCAGTATGGAGGCAGGAGTGAAGTTATGCAGTTGGAGGCTGTAATACTCCAGGAGCCTGCGGAGGAACGGATGGATTGGAAATCCGAGGCCCCTCAGCAAGTAAGGGACAAGGCATACTCGCTCCCCCCTGGATGGGTTGGGGAAACTCTCTGCTTGCTCCCCGCCATCATAAGTGGCTAGTCCGGCTCGGACGGGGACGAGATATGCAGGCGGGAGAAACCCCTGGGTCTGCAACTCCACCAACCGGCTGTGGGATACGGTGCACTTCACCCAATCACCTGGTTTAGCGCTGTGGGAGCGAGAGGAGGAGCTGCGGGGGCCGGCCATGATGGGATGGTTTTTCCGGGCGCGCTCTAATGAATCCTCGCTTGGGGAAGATGGTGTGATTTGGATCTGAGGATCCCAATCTCTTTAATAGACGATTTACTAACATGGTCAGGGTGGAAAATGTAAAAATGCCCCGACTTCTCGCATTCGCTCGACATGTGGAGATTTCCATTATTAAAGTACAGAAGCCGAGGAGTGCAACATTAATGGGAAGCCAGACACTGCTCGTTACAACAGGTACTCAGGGATTTGGAGAAGAATCCGCCTTGCAATGCCGAAGACAATCTGCACGCCAGACTCATCGTCATTGAAGCCTAGTTCAGGGGCTACTAAGGGAGTCCTGGATTAGGGGGTCCTCGGACAGCCGGACTATGTACTTGTGCCGGACTGTTGGACTATGAAGATACAAGATTGAAGACTTCTTCTTGTGTACGGGTGGGACTCTCATTTGCGTGGAAGGCAAGCTTGGCAATTTGGATATGTAGATTTCCTCCTCTGTAACCGACTCTGTGTAACCCTAGCCCCCTCCGTGTCTATATAAACCGGAGGGTTTAATCCGTAGGACAAGAACAATCGTAATCATAGGCTAGCTTCTAGGGTTTAGCCTCTATGATCTCATGGTAGATCAACTCTTGTAATACTCATATCATCAAGATCAATCAAGCAGGAAGTAGGGTATTACCTCCATAGAGAGGGCTCGAACCTGGGTAAACATTGTGTCCCCCGCCTCCTGTTACCATTAGCCTTAGACGCACAGTTCGGGACCCCCTACCCGAGATCCGCCGGTTTTGACACCGACACGGTGGAGTATCCATAGGTGAGAGGAATCGCTTTAAGCCTTGAGATGTTGGTGAAAATACAAAGTTTATGTTACGGACAATTGCATTCAATTTCATGTCCTGCTCAAACCCTTGGAGGAGCATTAGGCTATAGGGATCACCTCAAGCTCTAGTAAAGACATTGAGAGGCAATATCTCTTTCTTCAAATAAGGGAGGAGAGGTCCAAGTGGGCCATGGGGTAGCTTTGACAGCTTTAGCCGTGTCAGATTGACCAATGTTTTGAATTAAGGTTTGTAGTAGTGTGTGTGTTTGTGTTCTTGATCTATGTATTTTGTGCACACATTGCATCTTCAAAACAATATTGACCATTCTCATTTTATGTAACGACTAAAGACTGTACTGCCATCAAGTGGAATTGGGTATACCAGATGTTTTGTGTGAGCCCAAGATTCAAATTGTTGTTGTATGCTGGTAGTGGTGTGCTTGTCCGGAATTATCGCCTCTTTGGATGTTTGTTTGTATTATCATTAATGAACAAACACGGTTGCATTAAGAATAAATCCGTTTATATTAACTTGAAGGAGACACGTGTCCATGTGCGGATGCGTATTTTATTTTGGTAATGGTGGGTATATTCTATTAATGTTGTGGTTGCATATCCATGTGTAGGTGCATATTCACCCACACTTTTGTTTTCACATGCAGGTGCACATTTTTCAACTTACCATTGTCCCACATGAATCTCACATTGGTTGTTATCATTTGTGCCTAGTCGATCATGTCTAAGTTGCAGTATGGACTTATTCTAGCTTTTAGTTGTTTAACAAGCATACCTCATGGCTTTATTGGAAATGAGAAGTTTTGAAATGTGTTACTTAAGTGTAACATAATTGTGAAACATAATGTATCCTCTTGTTCATCAATAGATAAAGCAAAAATGCCATCTTGTTCCTCAACAAAAAATGAGAACTACCCAACCAACAAGAAGAACTCCAGACATTGTGGAAAATTAGTCAAATTGAAATAAACTCCATGACATAATGCCCTAAACATGAAATGTGTATTGTTGCCTCGAGGAAGCTTCACAAAATAGTACAATCGACAATGACACCTAATGGAAATATAATATCTTATTCCCTTGATGTAATTCAAATGAAAGCACCAACAAACATCTAAAGTAGTCCTCAAAATCATCCATCAATATCATCATCATTCCCACCGGAAGAGTTTGGTGGTGCATTATTGTCCCACTCAACACATTCCATTTTATATTGCTCTAGATCACTAATATTATAGTCCAACTAAGAATCCATCCCTAGAATTTCATGGGCCCGGTCCAAAGGAGCATTAGACAAGTTATCATAGTCGAATGGTTCATGGACGTAAGTGTCATTACCACCGGAGTAGAAAAACCGTGGGGATTCATCCACAGTGTTCTCAACAAATGAGTTAAGGCTCGTGTTGTTCTGCAATGGCTTTGATATTATGTAACGACTTGTATAGTCTTGAAATTGTGGTTGATGTGGTGGAGGTAAATCCTTTGCATGGTCAACAACTGACTGTAGGATCGAAGTAAACTGGGGCGCTAAAGGTGGTGATGCAGACTGGAAGATTTGTGGTACTTGCATGGTACAAATGTGGTTCTATTTTGTGTTAAGAACTTGCATAATTCTAAAGTTGTGGCTAAAGAGGTGGATTGAAGTCTTATACCTGATCAGGAACTGGTTGTAGGAGGGACGCCAAATGGGGTGCCAAAGGTGATGGTAGGGACTGAAACATCTCTGGTAAATGCATACGGAAATTTGGTTCCACACTGTGTTGTGGTGTTGCTGGTACTAGAACCAAAGGCATCACCTGAGGTGGAAGATGGTGGGATGATGATGGTTTCCGCGAAGTCTCATGAATCTTCGGGTGATCTTGTGAAGGACCGCTTGGTAGCAACCAGGTTTGCCGCATGTTTGGACCACAAGCCTTTGGTTCATGTCCATGTTGTAGTGGAGGCAAACGTCGTCTAATTTCCTCCTTGCCTCGCAATAGGTTATTGAAGAGGTTGGTTAGGTCTTGAAGACTAAGATCTTCTACCTTGGAGAAGATATTATTTGCTGGCATCCCTGGGTTCTAAGATTGGATCTTCTTGATGTGTTGGAGTGAGAGGTTTGCTCTCGTCTTTAGCATTTCATTCTCCATGTCCAACCTAGCCACCTCGCTCTGCAACAATGCAATCCTATCTTTCACTTGTTCATCGGCAAGAGGCTCGACAAGTGGATCTCCTGACAGGAAAGAATCAACAATGGGTTGCACTAACGGCCCCAAAGGCATGCATCTTTCCCGATTCCTTCTCTAGGATGACAGCAACCCTCACGCCTGTGAGGGCGGAGAGGTTACTAGCACTTTTGAACAAATGAGCATGCCGCTTGGTGAACGCAGCATTGCGTTTCTTGTCGTTTTCGATGCGACAGACGCCCAAACGGACCTCCTGCCTCGGCATACTCAAATGGATAACTGAAATACTTGCTACTACAAATGGGAAGCTACAAGTATCTACCAAAAGATATATCTTTCCAGTTGTTGTTGGCTAATGTCAGTTTACTTGGAGATACGAGGAGGTGAACCCCCCCCCCCCTTATATAGAAGGAAAATGAAAGCATAAATGCCATCTCCAGAAACATGAAGTTTCTCTATGTTCTATACAATTCACGGTTTACATCAGAAGTTGGTGTACATCCTTATCCACATATTCAAATTAATTAGGATCCAAAGTTACATTCCTTTCTTTTTGAGCAGATCCAAACCACCAAGTCTTTAATGAGCAATAAATGTATAATTAACAAATGCCTAACTTATGACCACCATTAATTGTTGGCCAAATATATCATACGCGTATACATTAATTCATATCCATATTTAGACTCATTGATGTATCATTACATGAGTTTATCCACATCCAACAAACTTTTTTTAAATGCATGTCATAGTTTCTATCCAATTGTTTTTGTTATTAAGTGCAACTACATCCATAGTATGAGTTAGGATTTGGTGCGCTCGATCGTAGACATCCAATCTTATATGTCAATTTGAGAATTAGGTTAATACTTGAAAACTATGTCTTAATAGGTATGAATACATTTAGTCTCATAGACAATTCAAACAATTACTTATTAGAATATCTCTTTTCAGTATGCAGTATTGCCAAAATACCTATGATCTCATGATTATTAGTGGACTTGTTTTTCTCTATATGACATTTTAATTTAGAAATTTCAAATTTAACATTTAATTATTTGTAAATTGCACGATATTTGGTAGAACAAAAGTCATGTGTACCAACAATCTTAGGAGTGTTATTTTCTTCCTAACATGATCACGGCTTCTAAATACTTTGGTGTCTAAGAGAGGTATATATTATAGAAGGAATAGAGAGGGGATTGATGGAATCGATGTTTACTGCTTGAGCCTCATGGGCATATATATATAGGATTACATGAGGATATCTTGGAGAATATCACAAGCTAGATGGTCTATCCTTTGTTTCCTAAATAATCACAATGGTTTGACGCAGAGGGTGAGACTAGAGAAGAATCTGAAGGTAAGCCAATGGACATCCCCTTATAGTTGTAACTGTCGATGCATCGCGGAAGTCATGGCTAGAGTGAAAACCGGCGAGTTTGCTCAAGCAAGGTAGTAGCACTTTGTGTTGATCTCGAGGTAGCTGTATGGGGGCATTGTGGTTGATGTTGAGTCGGGGTGGCCAGTGTCGAGGTAGTCACCATGGAGCCTCAGACGCAAGAAGGCACCAAGATATTCATGGGCGCAATGATGCGCCAGGAAGAAGTAGATATTGACGAGGTGTCGTCCTGGGGTTGCCATGCCCGGGGACACACCATCGACGAAGGCACGCGTTAGTTTTTTGCCAGCACCATGCATGCGTAGACGGACGAAGGCGATATTGATGAGGCATCGCACCAGGGTTGCTAGGCCCGGGGACACATCATGGACGAAGGCACGCATTTGTGTTGTCAGCACCGGGCATGCGTAGACGGGGACTTGCACAAGCTATGCACTAGGCCGGAGGGGCCAGCAGAGGAGGACTCGACAATGGTTGCGGCGCTAGTCGACATGGGGTCGAACATGCCAATGTCGATTGCGGTTTCAGATTAGATGAAGTGGTCGGGGTAGATGACATCAACATTGGTGATGAGCTGTTGTAGGATGAAGACAATGAGATGGACAAAGAAGTAGGCGACAGAACTAGAGGTAGATCGTGGGGGGCACATCGGTCGCTGGATGGAGCACGCTAGCGGTGCTCGAAGTAAGCGAGGAAGAACCCAACAGCATGAAGAAGACCGTACGCGGACGATGAAGTTCTCGCGCTGAAGGAGGCGGCGTGGCGCATACCATGTAGAAGTCGACTGATACATCTGCATCATATCTATTTTTCCAAACACTTCTACTCTTGTCTTGGACTCTAGTTTGCACAATTTGAAAGAAACTAACCCGGACTGATGTTATTTACAGCAGAACTGCCATGGTGTTGTTTTGTGTGCAGAAAAAGAAGTTTTCAAAACCAGACGAAACTTTGCGGATATTTTTATGGCATAAATAAAAAATACTGGAACAAAGAACCACTAGAGGGGGCCACCAGTTGCTCACAAGACAATAGGGTGCACCCTGATGCCTTGTGGGGCCCACAGGTGGCCGCCTGACCTAATTCCAAGCTTATAAATTATGTTTCCTTGAGAAAAAAAGAGAATAATTTTCATCATGTTTTACGGTACAGAGTCGCCCCTACCTCTTGTTCTTCAATGGGAGGGCTGATCTGAAGTCTGTTCGGGGCTCCGGAAAGGGGGATTCACCGCCATCATCATCACCAACCCTTCTTCATCAACTATTTCATGAAACGCACCGCCGAGAGAGTAATTCCTTCTTAGGCTTGCTAAATGGTGATGAAGTTGACTGGGATTTGTCATGTAATCGAGTCAATTTGTTAGGGGTTGATCCCTAGTATCTACTATGTTCTGAGATTGATGTTCCTATGACTTTCCTATGCTTAATGCTGTCACTAGGGCCCGAGTTCCATGATTTTAGATCTGAACCTATTGTCTTTTCATGAATACAAGTCTATTTTGGATCCTATATTGCAAGTTGTATGCACCTATTATGTGTTATGATCTGTAGACCCCAAAGTGACAACGATTGGGATCCTTCGGTGATGACTGTAGTATGAGGAGTTCATATATTCATTGAGTGTTAATGTTTTATTCTGGTTCTCTATTTAAAGGAGGCCTTAATATCCCCTAGATTTCCTTATGGACCTGCTGCCATGGGGAGGGTTAGACAAAAGATGTTATGCAAGTTATTGTTATAAGCTCGTATGACTACATACAGAATACATGTCTACATTATATTGATGAATTGGAGCTATTGTGTATCACTCTAGGTTGTGACTGTTATACGATGAATTTCATCCAACACAAATATGCATCACTGATTCATGACCCACAAGTATAGGGGATCAATCGTAGTCCTGTCAATATGTAAGAGTGTCGAGCCCAACGAGGAGCAAAAGGAGATGACAAGCGGTTTTCAGCAAGGTATTTCCTGCAAGCTCTGAAATTATCGGTAACAAATAGTTTAGTAGTAAGGTAATTTGTAACAAGTGACAAATAGCAATAGTAACAAAGGTGCAGCAAGGTAGCCCGATCATTTTCATAGCAAAGGACAGGCCGGAACTTTCTCTTATAGCAAGCAAATCATTTTTTAGGGCACATGGGAATTCATCTAGTCCCTTTCATCATGTTTGTGTGATTCGCCTTCGCTACTTTGATAATTTGGCATGTGGGTGGACCGGTGCTTGGGTGCTGTTTACTTGAACAAGCCTCCTACTTCTTATTGCCCCTCTCTAAAGCATCTGGAACTACGAAAGAAGAATTAAGATAAATCTAACCATATCATGAAACATATGGATCCAAATCTGTCCCTTACGGAATAGCACATAAACTAGGGTTTAAACTTCTGTCACTCTAGCGATCCATCATCTAATTACTACTTAATACGTCTTCGTCGTATCTATAATCTTTGATTGTTCCATGCCAATATTATACAACTTTCACATATTTTTGGCAATAATTTATATGATTTATTAGACTAACATATTGATCCAGTGCCCAGTGCCAGTTCCTGTTTGTTGCATTTTTTTCGCAGAATATCCATATCAAACGAAATAAAATTTTACGGAGACATATTTTTGAATATATGTGAATTTTTGGAAGAGCAATCAACGCAAGACGGTGCTCGAGGGTCCCACTAGGCATCAGGGCGCACCTGGGGGGGGGGGGGCAGGCGTGCCCTGGTGGGTACTGGGCACCTCGTAAGGAGGTTGCTGCCCTTCTTTCTCGCAAGAAAGATAATTTATGGATAAAAATTCCCTAAAAATGTCAGCCCAGTCAAAGTTATGGATCTCCGGGAATTTAAGAAACGGTGAAGGGTTGAAAACCAGGAATGCGAAATAGAAGAGAACAGAGGAAGAGATCCAATCTCGGAGGGGCTCCTGTCCCTCCGCCGGCATGGAGGCCATGGACCAGAGGAGGAACTCTCCTCCCATCTAGGGGGGAGGCCAAGAAAGAAGAAGAAGGAGGAGGGCTCTCTCCCCCCTCTCTCTTGGTGGTGCCAAAACGCTGCTGGGGCAATCATCGTGACGACAATCTACACCAACAACTTCACCGTCGTCACCGCGAACTCTCTCCCCCTTTATGAATTGGTGTAACCTCTCTATTCCCGTTGTAAATCTCTACTTCAACAACGGTGCTTAATGCGTCATATTGTTATCCAATGATGTGTTGACATCCTATATATGATGTTTGAGTAGATCTGTTTTGTCCTATGGGTTAATTGATGACCGTGATTGGTTTGAGTTCTATGTTTCATTTTGGCGTTGTCTTATGGTGCCCTTCGTGTCGCGCAAGCGTGAGGGATCCTCACTGTAGGGTGTTGCAATATGTTTATGATTCTCTTATAGTGGGTGGCGACGGTGACATAAGCTTAAACCCGAGTAAGGGGATTGTTGCGTATGGGAGTAAAGAGGACTTGATACTTAGTAATATGGTTGGGATTTACCTTATAATCTTTGGTAGTTGCGGATGCTTGCTAGAGTTCCAATCATAAGTGCATATGATCCAAGTACGGAAAGTATGTTAGCTCATGCCTCTCCCTCATATAAAATTGCAATGATGATTATCGGTCTAGTTATCGATTGCCTAGGGACAAATAACCTTCATGTGTTACAAAAAGCTCTCTACTAAAACTAACTTAATTATTTCTTTATCTAAACATCCTCTAAGTTTTGTTTATGTGTGATAACTCACTAGTATAGGGGAACACAATAGTTTTCGAGGGTAGAGTATTCAACCCAAATTTATTGATTCGACACAAGGGGGGCCAAAGAATACTTGTAAGTATTAGTAGTTGAGTTGTCAATTCAACCACACCTAGAGACTAAATATCTGTAGTAGAGTAATCAGTAGCACAGTAGTATGATAATTTGGTAGCAATAGTAGCAATAACAATAGTAGCGGTAACAGTAGCAGTGATAGTTTTGTAGTAGTAGTTTTATGGCAATTGTAACAGTAGCAGCAACAGTAGTAACTTAGCAAGAACAATATGTGAAAAGCTTGTAGGCATTGGATCGGTGATAACGTTGGATAATATTCATCGTATAACAGTCATAACCTAGGGCGACACAGAACTAGCTCCAATTCATCACTGTAATGTAGGCGTGTATTCCGTAAATAGTCATACCTGCTTATGGAAAAGAACTTGCATGACATCTTTTGCCCTACCCTCCCATGGCAGCGGGGTTCATAAGGAAACTAAGGGATATTAAGGCCTCCTTTTAATAGAGAACCGGAACAAAGCATTAACACATAGTTAATACATGAACTCCTCAAATTACGGTAATCACCGGAAAGAATCCCAATTATTGTCACCTTGGGGTATGTGGATCATAACATAGGTGCATATAACTTGCAAGATCGGATCTAGCACACAAATATATTCATGAAAACATAAATGGTTCAGATCTGAAATCATGACACTCGGGCCCTATTGACAAGCATTAAGCATAACAAAGTCATAGCAACATCAATCTCAGAACATAGTGGATACTAGGGATCAAGCCTAACAAAACTAACTCGAATACATGATGAATCTAGTCCAACCCATCACCGTCCAGCAAGCCTGTGAAGGAATTACTCACTCCCGGCGGCGAGCATCATGAAATTGGTGACGGAGGATGGTTGATGATGACGAAGACAGAAGATCCCCCTCTCGAGATCCCCGAATGGACTCCAGATCTGTCCTCCAGATGAAGAACAGAAGGTGGCGGCGGCTCCGTATCGTAAAACGCGATGAAACTTCCTCTCCTATTTTTTCTTAGAAAATAGGAATTTATAGCGTCGGAATTAGGGTCAGCGGAGCCTCGTGGGCCCCCTACATTACTAATATCCTCAATTCCCTGAACAATAAACTAATGGATTTCAATCTCATGTGATTTGGCATAAGCAAGATGTGTTACAATTACAACATGCAATGATAAGTGTTACTTTACTTTTCTGGCCCATTTAATCAACATATCTCTCCCTTATCCTCCTTTGTTCATAAGGAATAGTTGTAATTCACATATAAATGGAAGGTGTCAGCATAGAATATTATTCAAAAAAAGCTAAGTAAGATAACCTAAATGGAATAAAAAATCAGCCACCTCATCAAATGCTTCAAATATGTGAATGCTTGGTAGTGAATAGTGTAAACAACAGTCCTGCATGCCAGTATTTACAATATTTCTGATAGTCCTCATTACAATTGCAATTGTCTACACGTCAAGACCAGAGGTTGGCTCATCCATAAAAATGATTGAAGGGTTAGCAACCAGCTCCACAACAATAGTTAGCCTCTTGACTAGTGAATAGTTACCCAACAAGTTCACCCCTGAATGTTGTAAAAGTTATACAAGATCCATGCCATCCTCAATGAACACCTGCAAGCACACGGTTCAGAGGATAAGATTTACAATCAGTCGAGGATAAACTTCGACACCTAATTATTTGTTTGGCTCAGCTGCGATGAACTTCCGTCGCTTTTTGATGTGCCAACTTTCAGTAATTGGTCTTAACAAATATGATGAAATTCTTGTCCTGGCCGTCATTTAGCGAGATGTGGACAGTGTGGTAATAAGGAATTTTTTGGATTCTTAAAGGCGATATTGTAGAAAAGGTTGTCTTACTCGTATGTGTTAAATTCATAGATTGTAATGGTTATATCGGTGTCGCCTATGTTTTATACTCCACTTGTTGATGCCTTTGTGCATCGCAATGATGTAGGGGCCGGAGATTTCAATCCCCTCCCCAATTTTATTCCCCCCGCATCGGCCCCCGCATGGATGACTTGGGTGGATCGTCAATCCTAGCCGCCGGGCCGCCGCAGATCCCGTGCCTCCCTCCGTCGCCACTGGAGGAAGCCACCGGGCAAAGCCTGGTGGCCGACGGTGGTGGCGGAGGCTCCCTTCCCTCCCACGCAGGTTTGGGTGATGAAGGGCATCCATGGGTGTTGGGGATATAACTATTTGTGTAAGCCACCCAGGTGGGGCCGGGTTACGTAAAGAGATTACCAGACAGAAGCCCAAGTCCAAGCATGAAGATGGCGTCTCAACAAAGGGGCCTAAGGCCCACAGGCGACTTAAGGCCCGTTGTAGTAAACCGCCATAATGGCATGACTTGTATCATAAGGTAGACTTGACTAGTCACCGAGCCGGACATTGTTTATAAGCGGCCGACTTCAGTAAGGCCATGTATGCGTCAACCCGTGTATATAAGGGGACGACCTGTTGGCGGCTTAGGGCAAGAAACAACCAATCGAGAATCGGGCATAGCGTATCTCGCTCCCTGGTCATCGAAACCTCAAGCAATACCAACCCAACTAGACGTAGGCTTTACCTTCATCGTAAGGGGCCAAACTAGTATAAAACCTCTCGTGTCCTTTGTCCCGATTAACCCCTTTAAGCTTCCTAGTTGCGATGGCTCCACGACTAAGTCCTTACAAGAGGACATCTGCCGTGACAATTCCACGGCAGGTGGCGCCCACCGTGGGGCCAGTGCACGGTGGATTTGAGTTCTTGAAGGGCAGCTTTGAAGGGCTCAAGGGATACGCAGTGGGCCGGATGACCAAGAGTCATCGCGGCAAGATCTACATCGACAACGAAGGCTGGGGCCCCGAGGCCGACTCAATTGAGTACGGGTACCGGGTCCCCTTTGGCGGAATCCATGTCTTCATCGGCCGGATTGGTGAGCCGGGCCCCGAGCCGGACAACTGCGCCGAACTCATTGAGACAGCTCAGCGTGCGAGACCCGCTCGGGTTCAATCTACCATGAAGCGTGCTTTTGTGGGCTGTATTCACGGAGAGGCACTTTCTGAAGGATCTAAAGCTGGCAAAGAGACAGCCGTCCCATCAGATGATGATTCGTCCTCCGGTTCAAAAGACTCTCTGTATCAGGTCCAAGAAGGCATGCTTGGGGGCTGTTCTGATGACTCTAGCGTTCCGGATTGCTATGAGCCGCCAAGATGGGCAGGAGTCTTCATGGACGGTACCCAATCCGGCCAAAACTCGACAGCTGCGACAACAATAACGTCCGGGTCAGGAGCGGCCGTGGCAGGAGGCCCCGTGCGCCCGCCGGCTCAGGTGCTACTAGATCTTATGGACAAGTTGACGGCCCTGCTAACCACCACGGTTATTCCTGTAAATCCAGATGAGCATAACGCGGAGGTGGCAAAAGTGCGTGAGGTGATAGCCCTGGCCAAGGAGGCCTTGGCGGCTGAGGACACCAGGCTAGCTGCGGAGCGGGCGGCTTTGGATGCACGGGCGCATCGACTCCAGTCAGAGGCTTTCCAGCTTAACATGAGTCTGAAAAGGCCCAATGAGGTGATGAGAAGGAGACATCGAAGACCCAGTCCCGCCTCGCCTGGGTTTACGATCCTCAGAATCTTTTCACGACACCCGGAGCTGGCCCTAGTAATCCGCCCGAAGCCAATCAATTTATGACACCCGGAGCAGGAGGGCCGGTTCAGCCTCGAGAGACGGCACCTCCTCACGGGAGCATGGCCCCGCCCCGATACATACCGACACCTCCGGGCGACTTTTCCAACCCCATGGAGAACTTGATAGCAGCATCAGCGCGTCTGGCGGCTCTTCCGGTAGATGGTGATGAACTGACGGCGGTGGAAACCCGGAGGGTTAGGGATCTTCTTCAGACGGCCTTGGCACAACAAGAGACCTATTCTTACAGCAGGGACAGGATTCATTCCACTCCTCAGCCTTGGATAGCACCTCGTCCAAACCGGAGTCCGAAGTTACAGCAGTACATGGAGTCGAGGCTTTATGAAGCAATGCCCAGCCGCAACCAACTCGGCGGCTATAACCCGTGCAGGATCGACAAGGCCAGAGGATGAACGGGCGGCTCAATTAGCGGCTCGCCAGACGGCATATGATGGTCTCCTGAGTATCCGGCGACTGTTGGAGCAGGTGGCCACTAGAACCGGTGGTGTCCCTTGTCTCGTGTCGGCTCTCACGAGATGTACGTCTGCCCAAGGATTTCAAGGGACCTCGAAAGGTGCCGAATTACGGCCGACTTACGATCGGGGCATGGATTGAAAGTTATGAGATGGCCATGGAGTTATTGGAAGTCAGCGACGCGGCAACGGCTAAGTATTTCACCATGATGTTAGATGGAACGGCCCGATCTTGGTTGAAAAGTTTGCCTCCCAATTCCATCAGTTCATGGGCAGAGTTAAAGGCCCGGTTTATCCAGAACTTTAAGGATACGTGCAAGCAATATATGTCCATTGTGGACTTGACCAATTGTAAGCAGGAGGAGGGTGAGTCCACAACTCATTGGGTGCGCTGGTCAAGGAAATAATACATTCATCTCGATAAGATGGATGCCGCTCATGGTACTTATGCTCATCGTAATTGTCGCTTTGTGCCGTTGAAGCAGAAGTCGGGCGCCTTAAGCGTGATTGCAATGACATGCGTACGCTAATGGCGGCTTTGGTTAAATATGCCGATTCTGATACTACCGATGATCCCGTGTCTGAGGATGAAAAGACAGGGAAAGGAAAGAAGAACGGCAACGGAAAGGGTCAGCAGCATCACCCGGTAAGTCAAGGTGGCAACAAGCGTAAGCCGGACGGTAACCCGGCGTTGGTGGCCAATGCTAATGCCCAAGGTAATAACAAGAAGCGTAAGGGGAGAGCACCCCCTCGATCTGGTGGCTCAGGTCCTTCTCTCGAACAGCTTCTGAATGAGCCTTGTCCAAGACACGGTACTCGGGAAAATCCTGCACCCACTTATGGAAGGACTGCGCGATCATGAAGGCTTTCAAGAATTCAAACATGTTTGATGGCAATCACCGGACCAGCGGCGGTTCAGAGCAGGTGGTTTCCATGGCCCGGTGGCGGCTCAAGTTCCGCTTTCAAGGTGGTCAAGGTGGCTATAATCAGCAGTGATCGGGTCAAGGAGGACAGCAGCAGCACCAGTCAGGTTATCAGAGCCATTCAAAACAGTTGAACAGTGGGCAATACCATGTGTTTACCACTAACTTGTGTAAACGGGACGAGAAGGTTCATAAAAGGGTTGTGAATTCGGTTGAACCGGCAGTTCCCCGTTATCTGAGGTAGTCAGAGCAGCCTATCATTTGGAGTAGAGAAGATCACCCCCTCCGGGTTGATAACTCGGGTCAGTTGGCCTTGGTAGTGGCCCCTCAGGTTGGTGGATATAAATTCACTAAGGTGCTCATGGACGGCGGAAGCAGCATCAATATTCTCTATTATGAGACCTTTCTCCGTATGGGTCTAACTAATAAGGACTTGAGGACGTCTAACACTGTTTTTCATGGGGTGGTACCTGGTAAGTCGGCATATCCTGTTGGAAAGATTGAGCTGAAAGTGGATTTTGGAGATGAATATGATTCCAGGGTTGAGAAGCTGACGTTTGAGGTAGTCAAAATCAGGAGCCCATATCACGCTCTGTTTGGACGGCCGGCTTATGCCAAGTTTATGGCACGGCCGTGTTATGTTTATCTGCAGCTCAAGATGCCGGGTTACAAGGGCACCATCACTTTGCATGGGAGTCGAAAGGTGGCCTTGGGGTGCGAGGAAGGCGATGCGGCTTATGCTGAATCCGTTTGTGCCGAAGAGGACCTGAAGTTTTATCAAACTAATGTTGACCCGGCAGATATGACCTCTTTGAAGAAGCCAACCACAGAGCAAGACTCGGCGTTGAAATTTAAGTCGGCCGCGAGACAAAACTGGTTGACTTCACCCCAGGCAACTCTTGCAAGCAGTTCAACATCAGTACCAATTTGGATCCCAAATAGGAAAGCGCGCTCATCGAGTTCATCCGTGAGAACCGGGACATCTTTGCATGGAAACCTTCTGACATGTCGGGTGTCCCGAGAGAACTCGCTGAGCACACTCTTAATATTGATCCAAGTATAAGCCGGTCAGGCAGTTTCTCCAGCGATTCAATGAGGAAAGGCGAAAGGCTATAGGGGAGGAGGTCGCTCGGCTCTTAGCGGCCGGGTTCATCGTGGAAGTTTTTCACCCAGAGTGGTTGGCTAACCCGGTGCTCGTGCTCAAGAAGAACGGCACCTGGCAGATGTGTGTGGACTACACGGACCTAAATAAAGCTTGTCCGGCTGATCCCTTTGCTCTGCCCCGCATTGGTCAAATCATCGATGCTACAACGGGTTGCGAGCGGTTGAGTTTTTTGGATGCTTACTCTGGTTATCATCAGATCAAGATGGCAGTTAAGGACCAGGAGAAGACGGCTTTCATTACTCCATTTGGAGCCTTCTGCTATGTGTCTATGCCGTTTGGGCTCAAGAGTGCTCAGCGACTTATCGCCAGCAGTGTGCGTAATTGTCTCCACAATCAGATTGGGCGCAATGTTCATGCTTATGTGGATGACATTGTGGTGAAGTCCAGAGAGAAGGAAACCTTGATCTTCGACTTAAAGGAAACCTTTGATAACCTCCGGGTTTATAAGATAATGCTTAACCCGGACAAGTGTGTATTTGGTGTACCTGCAGGCAAACTTTTGGGATTCCTGGTCTCAAACAGAGGCATTGAAGCTAACCCGGAGAAGATCAAGGCGATTACCTCTCTGGCTAAACCGGTGTGCATCAATGATGTTCAATGACAGCGGGTCGCTGGCGTTGCTTTAAGCCGATTCATAAGCCGGGTTAGGGAGAAGGCGAATCATTGTATCGATGATGAAGAAAACAGACACCTTTGTCTGGAGTGAGGCTGCTGATGCTGCTTTTGAAGATTTAAAGAGACAATTAGCTGAGCCGCCGGTTCTCGCAGCTCTGATTGATAAAGAGCCATTACTATTGTATGTTGCTGCTAACTCACGTGCTATTAGTGTGGCCATTGTGGTGGAGCGTAAGGAGACTGGCAAGGAGCATCCAGTGCAGCGGCCGGTTTATTACATCAGTGAGGTGCTCATAGAGTTCAAGCAAAGGTATCCGCATTGGCAGAAACTTGTTTATGGGGTGTTCATGGCAAGCCGGAAGCTAAAGCAAGATTTCTGGGTCATCCTATAACTGTGGTAAGTTCAGCCCCCTTGGGAGACATCATCCAGAATAGGGAGGCCACAGGACGAGTTGCCAAGTGGGCCATTGAGCTTGGGCCTCACGGTTTGAAGTATATGGCGCGCACAGCTATCAAGTCTCAAGCCCTAGTGGATTTTATCAATGATTGGACGGAGTTGCAGGCACCAGAGGAGAAGCCGGATAACACGTATTGGACTATTCACTTCGATGGGTCCAGGCAGTTGGAAGGCTCGGGGGCTGGAGTCGTTCTAACTTCCCCCCGAGGTGATAAATTTTGCTATGTGCTCCGGCTTATGTTTCCCTGTACTAACAATGCAGCTGAATACGAGGCTTTACTACATGGCCTCCGGATAGCCAAAGAGATGAATTTGAGCCGGGTAAGATGCTTGGGCGATTCAGACCTCGTCGCTCAACAGGTGTCAGGCACGTGGGATTCTAAGGATCCCCTTATGGCGGCTTATCATCGTGAAGTTGATGCGGTGGCTGGGCACTTCAAAGGTTATCAAGTAGAGCACATTGATCGAAGGAAGAATGAGGCGGCTGATGCTTTAAGCCGGCTGGGGTCTCAGCGTAAGCCGGTAACGCCTAATACCTTTCTTGACATTTTGCATAACCCTTCTGTCAGAGTGCCTACAGAGGAAGAGCTTGCGGTGCCAGACCCGGAGGTGTAGCTGGTGGCGGCTCTCCATGCCATCCCAGACTGGACGGTTCCGTACTTAGCCTATATGACCCGGGAGAGTTGCCTGGGGACGAGACCTTGGCAAGATAAATCATCAGGCGGTCCAAATCCATGACGATTGTTCATGGCGAGTTGCATCACCGCAGCGTCACTGGGGTGTTTCAACGTTGTGTATCACCCACGGAGGGTCAGGAGATACTTCATGAGATTCATGAAGGTGATTGCGGTCATCATGCCGGTTCAAAGTCTCTGGTAGCCAAAGCTTGTCGTCATGGTTTTTATTGGCCGATGGCTCATGCTGATGCGGAGGATCTGGTCAGCAAATGTGACGGATGTCAAAAATTCTCACGACGAGCTCATGTGCCGGCTCAAGAATTGAGGATGATTTCGATTACTTGGCCGTTTGCAGTCTGGGGGCTTGATATGGTTGGACCTTTCAAAAGGTCTAAAGATAAGAAGACACACCTGTTGGTGGCAGTGGATAAATTCACCAAGTGGGTTGAAGCAGAGCCGGTCAGTAAGTGTGATGCAGCCACGGCGGTTCAGTTTATCAAAAAGGTGATCTTTCACTTTGGTTTTCCGCACAGTATTATAACTGATAATGGTACTAATCTCTCCAAGGGTGCCATGGAAGAGTTCTGTCAACAAGAGCTCATCCGGCTTGATGTTTTGGCTGTTGCTCAACCCCAGTCTAATGGTCAGGCAGAAAGAGCTAATCAAGAGATCTTGAAAGGTATCAAACCCCGGCTCTTAGTTCCCTTACAGCGAACTCCGGGTTGTTGGGTGGAGGAGTTACCCTCTGTGCTATGGAGCATCAACACAATGCCTAACAGGTCTACTGGTTATACACCTTTCTTCATGGTGTACGGAGCAGAGGCGGTTCTGCCAAGTGACATCCGGCATGATTCACCCCAGGTGGCGGCTTAAGTTGAGGTTGATAATGAAAAAGCTCGTCAGGATGCACTTGATTTGTTGGATGAAGAGCGAGACTTGGCAATAGCCCGCTCGGCGATTGTCACGCCCAATATGCGACCCTATCCAAAAGGAACTCGAAGGTCCCACCAAGGATAGACCCGCATATTGAAACGCTTTTGCAAGGTGGATATCAGTACATCAACATTACATAATACATAGGGATACATACATAAGGCACGAATGCCACAAGAATACATCATCATCATATAAGATCAACATCCGACTACGGATGAAACATAAACAGAAGCTCAAACGACATCCACCCTGCTAGCCCAGGCTGCCGACCTGGAACCTATCCCCTGATCGAAGAAGAAGCAGAAGAAGAACTCCAAAACAAGTAAACATCGCTCTCGCGTCAAGATCATCGCACAACCTGTACCTGCAACTGTTGTGTAGTAATCTGTGAGCCACGAGGACTCAGCAATCCCATTACCATGGGTATCAAGACTAGCAAAGCTTAAAGGGAAAGGAAGGGGTAAAGTGGTGAGGTTGCAGCAGCGACTAAGCATATATGGTGGCTAACATACGCAAATGAGAGCGAGAAGAGAAACAAAGGAACGGTCGTCAACTAGTAATGATCAAGAAGTGATCATGAACTCCTACTTACGTCAAACATAACCCATAAACCGTGTTCTCCTCTCGATCCACCCCGAAAAGAGACACTCACGGTTGGTGTATTTTAGAAGAGTTTACTTCAAGTTTACTACAACCGGATATTAACAAATTCCCATCTACCACATAACCGCGGGCACGGCTCTCGAAAGTTTAAACCCTGCAGGGGTGTCCCAACTTAGCCCATGATAAGCTCTCACGATCAACGAAGGATATTCCTTCTCCCGAGAAGACCCGATCAGTCTCGGAATCCCGGTTACAACACATTTCGACAAAGAATAAAACAAGACCCGCAAGACCGCCCGATGCGCCTACAATCCCGATAGGAGCTGCACATATCTCTTTCTCTGGGCAACACCGTATGAACACTACTTACGGCAACCGACGATACCCCAAGTTGCCTAGGGGCGGCACCGCAAGTGGCTTTGGTTTGGACCAACACTTAGACAAGCATTGGCCTGGGGTGTGCTAAATAAAGATGACCCTTGGGTTAATTACTCCCAAGGGAAAATAGGTGGTGGTGATGCAAATGGTAAAACCAAGGTTGGGCCTTGCTGGAGGAGTCTTATTCAAAGCGAACTGTCAAGGGGGTCCCATAAATCACCCGACCGCGTTAGGGACGCAAAATCCGGGAACATAATACCGATATGACGGAAACTAGGGCGGCAAGAGTGGAACAAAACACCAGGCATAAGGCCGAGCCTTCCACCCTTTACCAAGTATATAGATGCATTAATAATATAAGAGATATTGTGATATCCCAACATAAACATAATCCAACATGGAGCAATCTTCATCTTCACCTGCAACTAGCAACGCTATAAGAGGGGCTGAGCAAAGCGGTAACATAGCCAAGCAACGGTTTGCTGGGAAGGGTAACAAAGGTCAGAGGTTCATGGCAATTTGGGAGGCTTGAGCAGCAAGTGATAGGTAGCGTAGCATAGCGATAGAACGAAGCAACTAGCATAGCAATGATAGTAATGAGATCCAAGGTGACGGTCATCTTGCCTGAAATCCCGCTAGGAAGAAGGACGAGTCCATGAAGAAGATGAAGCCACGAAGACGAACCAAGCGTAGACGAACGAATCCTCACGATCGCAACGAAACATGAACTAATAAGAAGAAGCACACAACATAGTAAACACACCATACATGAACAAGGCATGATGCACAAACAAGCATAATGCATGACAAGACTACATGAAGTTACTCATGGCAAAAGATGATGCATACAAGAGCAACACATCAAAGCAAGTTTAAATGAGGCCGGAAACAACATATAACAATTCCGGTAAGTCCTCATGCAAATTTCGAAATTGGTCCAGATCTGAATAAACTTTATGTTCAAGTTTTTAAACAGCAAGTTAAGATGCACCACGATGATCTACACGGAATTCTAGTCAAGTTACATATAAAGTTCATTAGATTCGGAGCTACGGCCTAGAAGATATGAGCAAAACAAGTTAAACATGGCATTGATGCAAAATGCATTCAAACATCAAGAAAACACACTAAAACAAGGATGCAACATGACAATATGAAGCTACATGCAATTTGTAAGCAAGTTACATATAGAGTACACTCAAAACGGAGCAACGGTTCAACACATACCACTACTGGAATCTGGCACTTTGCCATCTGCCATGGCAGATGGCAAAGGCATGTTCGGCGGATGGCAAAGGCTTTGCCATCAGCCAGCAGATGGCAAACAGGTCGTCCAAAACCCTGCCGGTAAAGGCTTCTTTGCCATCTGCTGGCTGATGGCAAAGAGCTCAGGCTTTGCCATCCGCCGGTCGATGGCAAGAGCTCAGGCTTTGCCATCCGCTAGCAGATGGCAAAGCCTCTTAACGGGTTAGCTCCGCCGAGGTTAACGGCATACTTTGCCATCAGCCGCCAGATGGCAAAGGCTGCAGTGCTCTTTGCCATCGGGCCACCGATGGCAAAGGCTGCAGTTCTTTGCCATCACCACCGATGGCAAAGGCTGCAGTTTTTGCCATCACCCGCCAGATGGCAAAGGCTGCAGGCTCTTTGCCATCCGCCACCGATGGCAAAAGTTTTTGCCATCTCGCCACAGATGGCAAAGTGACTATATTGCCCCATTTAATTTTGTTTTTCTTATATCAATTCATTTTCACGTAAATCAAACACAAATATATTTATATGACCAATATAGCATATTCAACACATATTACCAATAGTCATGAACACATATGTATCCAACACATGTTACCAATAGTAGCAAGTTTCATCCGCATAAATACATAGTTTCATCAATATTACACAGTTTCATCCATAGGTAGCAAGTTTCACAAGGTCAAAACAAAAACTAAATACAAGCACTCCATCAACCCAAGCTTCCATGATCTTAAGCAAATCTGTAAAATGGGAAAGAAGAAAGTTAGAAGAAGAAGATTATTATGATGCAACTAAAATGTGAAGATTATTATGATGCAACTTATATCTGTAAAATAGGTCATTTTGGAGCTAAGTATGGTTATTATGTCATTTTTGAGCATACTATAACGACACACTACTGTGCATCTTATGCCCAGTCTTATTCTCGCCAATCTATAGTCATATTTCTCCTTGCTTATATGTACTAAGGCCCTCTCTTTTTGTATGAGTGACCCTATACCTTATTCACAAGAATATATATAGGTGAAGCACACACTGCTGCAAACAAAGATTATGCAAGCACACGAAGTCATTTTGAAGCTAGCTAAGCATATTAAGTCATTTTGAAGGAAACAATGCTAAGTATAGGTCATTTTAGAGCAATCCTAGGTTAAATAGGTCATTTTGGAGCTAATTAAGCTTATTATGTAATTTTGAACTAGCTAAGCATATTAAGTCATTTTGGAGGAAAAAATGCTAAGTATAGTTCATTTTAGAGCTAGCCTAGGTTGAATAGGTCATTTTGAAGCTAAGTAAGGTTATTATGTCATTTTGGAGCTACCTACGCATATGAAGTCATTTAGGACCTAAAATATGTCATTTCTTAAGCATACTATATCATTTTAGAGCTAGCTAAGCATATTAAGTCTTTTTGAAGAAAAGATGCTAAGTATAGGTCATTTTAGAGCTATCCTAGGTTAAATAGGTCATTTTGAAGCTAGCTAAGCATATTAAGTTATTTTGAAGGAAACAATGCTAAGTATAGGTCATTTTAGAGCTATCCTAGGTTAAATAGGTCATTTTGGAGCTAATTGCTTATTATGTAATTTTTGAACTAGCTAAGCATATTAAGTCATTTTGGAGGAAAAATGCTAAGTATAGTTCATTTTAGAGCTAGCCTAGGTTGAATAGGTCATTTTGAAGCTAAGTAAGGTTATTATGTCATTTTGGACCTACCTACGCATATGAAGTCATTTAGGACCTAAAATATGTCATTTCTTAAGCATACTATATCATTTTAGAGCTAGCTAAGCATATTAAGACTTTTTTGAGGAAAAAATGCTAAGTATAGGTCATTTTAGAGCTATCCTAGGTTAAATAGGTCATTTTGGAGCTAATTAAGCTTATTATGTAATTTTTGAACTAGCTAAGCATATTAAGTCATTTTGGAGGAAAAAATGCTAAGTATAGTTCATTTTAGAGCTAGCCTAGGTTGAATAGGTCATTTTGAAGCTAAGTAAGGTTATTATGTCATTTTGGAGCTACCTAAGCATATGAAGTCATTTAGGACCTAAAATATGTCATTTCTTAAGCATACTATATCATTTTAGAACTAGCTAAGCATATTAAGTCATTTTGGAGGAAAAATGCTAAGTATAGGTCATTTTTATGCTAGCTAAGCATATTAAGTCATTTTTGAGCTAGGTAAGCATATTGAGTCATTTTGGAGGAAAAAATGCTAAGTATATGATTATGTCGCTAGTATCCATATGGCAGAGAACCCGGGCCGACATGACTAGTCATAGAACCAAGGTGGCACAAACGCATGTGAGGACAGTGCATACATGACCCAGCAATGCACGTGTCGGTCATCGAAAGTGCAACCAAGTCGTAGCAAGCTACAAGGACTTCGGTGATACACCGCGTGACATTTCCGTAGGGGAGACACAGTGAGCAAAGAAGGACACATGCCGGTCAATCCATGTGTTCCGGAGCAAAGAGCGAACTACCATGGCTCAAAGGAAGCACTAGGAGGCATTTCCCTATATGGAAGGCTACCAAAGGCACACGACTAGGTGTCGAATCCCACACATACAATGCATTTCAAACATACACACATTATGCACGATATGTCTAGATATATACAACATGGCATCACAACAAAACTCTATTAAGCAAAACACTTGGGACACTTACCGTCATCACGGAGGTGTACGTGTAGGTGTAGGTGTAGGACCGGTCGCGCCAGTGGCAGACGGAGAAGGATCGGTCGATGCTTGTCGGGAGTTAGCTGCACCAAAGATTATTTCCAATGTATCGTTAGTATGATGCAACTCAAAAGTGAAGACTAGTAACTAATGACCGTTCAAATGAAACTCACCGTGCCCGCCGGAGCAATGACTGGCATCGGCGGAGGGTCTCGCCGTTCTTCCGGCACATGGACTGCACATTTGGTTTTGACGAAGTCACCATATTAGTTACTAATGAAAGGAACATTGCGTGCATGATTTAGCTAATATGCAGAAGAAACTTACCACGAAGAACTTCGTACATGGCCCGGTTAGCCAAGTCGTTCCGGTTCCTCTCCTCCTCCAACAGCCTAGCCGCCCTCTCCTCATTCTCCCTGTCCCCTCTCTCCGCTGCCGGGTCCCTCTCCGCCAACCGCCGGTCCCTCTCCTCAAAAGCAGCCTGGTCTTCACTCTCTGCCTAAATAGCAGCCTGCAACACCACTCGTTAGCATTGTAATCATCGACGACCGAAAACACAATGTAATGGAGGAAAGGCTACTGAGTCCATAAAATTAACAAACCTGGAATTCGATTTCCACTGGTCGTAAACGACGCGGTATCTCAGGATCAGAGCTGGTCTGGCGCTTCTTGATCTGCGGGAGAGTGCTACTACAACGTATCAGTCCATTACCAATGGCTAACGAGCCATGGGACCTCCCGCCACCAGATATCATCACCAGCTCTGGATCAAGAGGCCGGCTCGGGTTAAAGTACGGCCCTTTCCTCGCCTTCCTCGCTTAACGCATCGCACCATCTTGTGGTGCGAGGCCTCGTTGTCGGAAGTTATTTGCATTTTCGAGGTCGACTCGAGAGAATGCCTTGGCCTTCTTGTACGGTGCAATATTGGACATGCCATAGAGGTCGAATAGCTCGCAATCGCAGCCTTGTTGTGTTTTGACTAAAAGAGAGGAACAGAGTATTAGTTAAGGACTCAAGCTAGCACAAAGAATGAATTTGCATGAATCATGAAGCAAACCACACATACCCAGTTTTTCCCGTACCCATGTAGGTCGACGCTGCCTAGATGGTGTGGCACACCTTTCATTTTGAAACGCTTCTCCTTTGCTATGTTGTGGGCGACGCGCCATTGGGGAGAGCACCACTCATCCACCAACACCTCCCAGCAGTCCATCTTGTCCGCACACCATCTCGGAGGCACCTAAGTTAAGCAAGAGAAATTTGAGCGCTACGCCTACAAATCAAATCAAGGAAACTAAGTACAAGGCCTTAAGAATAGGTAATTACCTTCATGTACTTCTCCTTACTCAGATACTTGTCCCGCACTTCTCTTTTCTCCTCCTAATACCAACAGTGCTAAGTAGTCTCGAACAGCCTGCGTCCGAGCCTCGTGCCGAAAGTTTCCAAGTAGGCGCCTGCACTCAGCGTCGATAACCCGAGCCGCCGCCTCCTCCTGTCCCTCAGCACACCTGTAGAAGGTCTGCAATCAAACAAGAAAACACGGATTAGAAGGTCTGCAATCAAACAAGAAAACACATGTAGAAGGTATGCAATCAAAGAAGAAAACACAACATAAATGGCAAAGGAGAAATTACCCAAAACGTGGCGATCACAATGTCGGCCACCGTGGTCGCACTCGACATCGCCGACCCTATGCTCGGCGGGCCGGGCAGCCAAGTAGTGCTCCCAGGTCATTCCTAGCTCTGGAACCCGGCCCTCACCGGCAACGTGACTCCACCCCGGGAAGCACTTGGCGACAAATCACACCAAGGACAGTGTTGGGCCTCATGGACACCATCTTCGTGGTGTCCAAGAACTTCAGTATGACAAGGCCAACGCATTAGATATTCGAAGAAAGGTCAAGGCAAAAGGTTAAAAAAAGAGTAAATGCACTTACTTCTCCCCGTTAGGCGCAATCAACCACCTCTGGTCGGGGGTCGCCGGGGTGGGCGGGAGCTTTGTACGACCACGCTGGTAGACTTTGCGCCCCTCAACCCACTCACCCTCGCTATAGCTATCAGGACTATTGTCTCCACCCTGAACACAACCATGTGCACTCGACTCCGACTCAGCGTGACCCGGCTGAGCTCCGAGTCTCGTGGGCGAGACTCGGCAGCCCGAGGCTCCAACTCAGCGTGACCCCTGCCTCGAGCTCCGAGTCTCGTGGGCGAAGACTCGGCAGCCCGAGGCCCGGGCGGCCCGAGGCTCACATCGGCCCGAGGCTCGCCGGCCAGAGGCGCGTCTGCCATAGACGGGTCCACCTCAGATGGCTCGATCTCAGACGGAGCAGCCCTGTGGTCGGGTGACTCACTGGGGTGGCGGCGAGAAGGCGAGCAGCCTTCCTACCTCTCCCGACGCCACGCCCACCTCTAGCAGCCTTCTCCTTCTTACCCCTCGACCTCTCCCGGCCGAAGAAGAAGCGACCGTCGCTGGACTCTGCAAACTGAGATCTAGCGCTCTCCGGAGGCTATGGGGGAATGGAACTACCACTCACACCACGCGCCGAGGTAGGAGCCCCGTAGCGCTCTCCACCCGCGCCCACCATCTGTCAACACCTGGAATGACAAAGAGTAAACGAAATTAGTACAACATAAAAAATGAATACCTGACATTAATAATAATATGTATATAAATTCATTTTAGAGGAATAAATGCTAAGTATATATATAGCTCATTTTAGAGCTATCCTAGGTTAAAGTCATTTTTGAGCTAATTAAGGTTGTTATGTCATTTTTGAGCTAGCTAAGCATACAAATTCATTTTGGAGGAATAAATGCTAAGTATAGCTCATTTTAGAGCTAGCTAGGTTAAAACTTGAACTAATTAATAATATATATGTATATAATAATAATGGAATACCTGACATGAACTATAATATTAATCTTCATCGTCATCATTAATAAATGCATCATCGTCGTCTGTATATGCTTCGGGGTCAATAAATGCATCATCCTCATCACTATTTAGTACTTGATTGTTATCCAATTCGGTATCATTCACATTTCCTGACAAATAAATAGAGGATTGTGCATGGAGTTGTTTTTCTAGCGTGCTCAGTTTTTTAAAAGAGGTCTGGGGTTCTTTTTTAAAACAGAGAAAAATTGTGGTATTTAAGAAAAACTTTGGTATTAAATACTGTGGTTTTTAAGAAAAACTTTGGTATTAAATACTTTGAAGTGTCTGGCTCAAAAATTAGGCTCCGTTTGGAAGTAATGTTTTATAAAACCTTAGGCCTAGTTTGGCAACAACGCTTTTCTCAAAACCATGGTATTCCAAAACCTAAGTATTACAATACATGGGCAATAAATACTTCAGTTTCTAAAAGCATAGTTTTTCTCAGTTTTGGTAAAACTGCCAAGGTGTTTGGCAAGTGGCAGTTTTTCTCAGTTTTCTTCGGTTTGCATTGATCGTTACGTTGCTGCATGCATATTCAGCTACACTCAGCGATCAGCTTGTACTAATAGCCACCATATGCATTCAGCCTTGCAGGAGCATGTTCTCCTAGCTGCTAAGATCTGTAGTAGAGTTATCTCTTGTAATCAATCAAAGACCAAGGTAGTTAACACATACACTTGAAGGTCGACGTTTTCAGCTCGTGGTACGTGTCGCCTGCCTCTAGCCGGACATATCGATGGGCTAGCTATCGATTTATGCATCACATCCGTTGATGGCCAGAAGTTAGACACAAGAGAGACCAACCAGCCAGCGCTTTCTCAGTTTTAGAAAAAGAGGTCAGGGCCTCTTTTTTATATACAACAAAAATACCACAGTTTTAGAGATACCACGGTTTGTTGAACTGCAGTATTTTTTTGATCCAAACGACTCAAACGCACCCTTAGTATTCCGATACTACAGTTTTTTATACCAACGACAATGTATACTGTAGTTTATGAAAACAACAATCTTCATGAGGCAGCAGGAGGTCTCTTCCTCAGAAAGCAAGGCCTGCCAGCTTCATGCAAAACTGGAACAAAACATACAGGTACCGAAATTTTAAACGGAGAGTTTGTGTTGTGGCTGTTTATTCTAATTTTCTGTTTGATAAAATTGTTCATGCTCATATTATAAAAACAGAATATGTATGTGCTTACTTTTGTTTATCGAACAATGTTTCCTTGCAGATGACATATTTGTATTGTTAAACCAGCCTCTAACTTACTCCATACAATGTTAGGGCACACACAGCCTGACTCAAGAGAAAATGGTGGTGATTTCCTTGGCATTTTGTTTTCATGCTTTTTTATTATCTTTCCTACGGTGGTGATTGGATTTAAATTTTTGTCTGATTCATCATAAAGGAAATCTCTACATGTTGCGGTGGCTGATGGTTGTGAACTACTTTTAGCAGCAGTCTAAAAATAAGATCTATGTTCACTAATAAGGTCAAGAGAAAATGGTTGTGAACTACTTTTTGTTGCAGAGCTTTTTTCCATACGAGATTGTTTTAGACCATCTCCCTTTCCACTCATGCGTGTTTGTTTCTGTAATTTTCAGATTATGACGGTAAAGCCAGCCTAAGGCTGTGACCTACTATGTAACTTCTCTGCTTTAGATATCAAGGAATACAAAAATGAGGTCCAATGCATTTGCCGCTTATGGTGCTCTGAATCGACTAGGAGTTCATTCACATCACCATGCTTTTCTTGAGCAGGTAACACCCAACTTCTACTCCGGTTATTTTAACAAAGACATCATTAGCAGGAGCTGTTATCATTTAAGCCTTATTATAGGATGCTGTTGTGGTGGTCTGGTCCTGTGAAGTGTTGAGGCAGTTTTATGGATTGTTAAGGGCTTAAGGCAATTGTAAGGATTCTTTACTTATGCATCTCAAGCTACCTTGCTGCTTGTTTTTGCAGATACAAAATGACACCCTTATGTTTTTTATCCTCCACGTTCTTGAAAATTACCTAAGTTTCACCTTGCCTGACGCTTTGTTTTTACTTACTAAAATTTCCCTGAACGTGCATATCTTGATATTCATGATTTCAAAACATAATACATTGCAGCTCCTAACGCCTTTTATCCTAGAAGCTTAGTTTATTTTGTTATCGTGGGAAGCTATAAAATTTCACGACAATGACAAGCATACTATTTCTTGACATGAGTTTCCAAAGTACTAGAATCAAGAACATCTTATAGACCAACTGCAAATTAGAAAAATCAAGAATGCATGATTTGACAAAATACCAGAAAGGAGAAGAAATTAGTTAGAACCATCAAAATACCTGAATGGTGAGCTAGTTCGATGGCGCCGTGGCGGGGAGGGCCGCGAGAAGGGGGCGGCGCCGTGGCCTGGCTCGGTGGAGGGGCGGGCCGCGGGGCACGCCCAAGGTGGCCGAGGAGGCGGGCCTGGGCACGCCATGGGCCGGGAGGAGGCGGGGAGGGCGGAAGGGGCGGGAGGGGCCAGGGAGGGCCGGGAGGGGCCGGGAGGGGCAGGAGGGGCCGGGAGCGCTGCGGTGGCCGGGAGGGAGGCGGGCGGCGGGCACGGGGGAGGCGGGAGGGGCGGGGAGGGGCCGGGAGGGGCGGGGAGGCGGGAGGGGAGGGAGGCCGGGAGGCCGGGAGCGGTGCGGTGGCGGGGAAGGGCGGGCAGTGGTCTTTGTGGTCGTCCGGCTGGGGCGCGCGCGTGGGTGCGGTGGGAGGGTGAGGTGGGGAGAGAGAGAGAGGGGTGGGGCCGGGCTGGGAGAGAGGGGAGGGGAATTTTTTTTTAGAAAAAGAGGGGGGGATATAGTTCGACCTCTTTGCCATCTCACTTGACCGCTGGTGATGGCAAGATAGGGCCTTTGCCATCCGGCGGCAGATGGCAAAGAGGCGGGCTCTTGGCCGTTATAACGCCGTTACCCATTGGGCTCCACCCACTTCTTTGCCACCTGCCAACAGATGGAAAAGATTCTTTGCCATCTGTGGCAGATGGCAAAGAGGTGGAGTTGACAGCCGTTGCGACCTTTGGACCCTACCCACCTCTTTGCCATCTGCTGGCAGATGGCAAAGATTATTTTCCATCCACTAGCAGATGGCAAAGAATTGGCTGATGGCAACCATGTTCTTTGCCATCTGTCAGTTCTTTGCCATCTGCTTATAAAAAACAGATGGCAAAGAGGTTCTTTGCCATCAGCTGGCAGATGGCAAAGAGCTGGCTGATGGCAAATTCCCAGTTTCCAGTAGTGTACACCCTATACAAGTTATGACAACAATCTGTCCAAAACAGCAACTAGGCATATTGCAAGCACCAAAACACTATGCTAAAGCATCTCAACATGGAAACAAAAGGCATGGGCATGAATTTCAGATAAAGCATGACAAAACATGAACACTGAGCTATCTCCAGAATTCACTAGAACATGCTCAAACACACATGGCAAGATTGCATATAATAACAGTTTCAGACTTTAGCAGAAATAACATCAGGTTGCAATGTTAAGAGCTATCCAACAACATGCTACAGGAACTTATCATGGGAAACAAAGGCATGGCATGATACTACTAAATGCATAGATCTAAAGTCCTTTACTGACGATGAGCCAAAAAGGCACATAAAATATGATGGCACCAATGTAAACATGGCAAGTTATATGACAGATTCATACATGGCAGGAACAACAATAAGTAGGCATGTTGGTGAGCTTGAACCACGCACAACAGAGCAACACATGGCATGTAAAGGCAACCAACAGTAGGAAGGCATGATTATGAAGCTAATCATGGCAAGAGAAAGTTCATAGGATGCATGGATCACTAGCAAAGCGCATTGGCAAAATTGAACTTAATGTTAACAGGCTGACAGCAACATTTTTTAGCAACTTTGGATCAATATTACAACAAGTTACAGCAGGCTATAAATGCAACCAGGGGCATGGATAGATAGAGCATGACATGTAGAACAAAACATCCTTAGTGAATATCTCCAGATTATGCATAGAATGACTTTTAGCAGCAGGTTAACATAGCAACAAAATATAACAGAATCTGTCAGGAAAACAGCAACAGCAAGTATCCTACTAAACAAGCTTGATGCACTCACTACACAACTTAAAAAAATACATTGATGTCACTCCTGTAAATATGGCATGACATAGAACAAAACACATGTAGGACTCATACTCATAGGATACACACACCAAATGCAACGAAAATGACAAATCATCAAGTTATAACAGATTCAGCAGATTAACATCATATAGCACTCTTGGAACGAAGATTCAGGCATCAAGATGAGCTCAAATGAATATCTTGCAATGTAACGAAATAATGTACTCGTCGAGGTGAACAATTTGACATATTACACGCACGAAATGGAGGTACAGATACAGAGATATGATGCGATGAAAATGCATGAAAAATGTCAGAAATCTGGGACTTGGTGGATTTTTACCCTCCGAAAACGGGACGAGGAGGATCCGGGACGAGGAGAACCGGGCGGGGCGAGGGCGCGTTTGGATCTGCGGGCTGGTGGATCTGGTCCAGCCCGGCCGGATCCGGGCCGAGGCAACTCCGGCGACGGCAGGCGGCGACCGGAGGCGGTCGGAGGAGGCCGGCGAGGGGCGGCGGCGGGCGCGAAGCCCGGGCGGCGGGCTCGGCGCTGGCGCGCTGCCGGGCGGGCGCCGGAGGAGCCGGACGGCGGCGGGCGGAGGGGCTGAAGGCGGGCGGCGGAGGCGAGAGGCGGCGGGTTTGGGCGGCGAGGCGCCGCGGTCGGCGCCGGGCGAGGCGCGGAGGCAGCGGAGTTAAGCGCTGGCGGCGCTGGGCGGCGATCATGGGCGGAGGTCGCCGGAGGCGCGCGATCGGGCGGCGGGCACGCTGGCCGGGAGGGCCGATCAGGCTGGCGCGGGCGTTGCTGGAGGCGCCGCCACGCGGCGGCTCCGGATCAAAGCGCGGCGGCGGATGGGGCGGACATGTCCGGACGGCGGGGACGAAATGTCCGGCGGCGCGCGGGGAGCGGGGCTAGGGTTGGACTGCGCGAAAATCCGGAGGGGATCACATATTTATAGGTAGAGGGAGCTAGGAGAGTCCAAATGAGGTGCGGTTTTCGGCCACGCGATCGTGATCGAACGACCGAGAGCATGGAGGGGAGTTTGCTGGGTTATGGGCCACTTTGAAGGGGTGTTGGGCTGCAAGATAAAAGAGGCCTTTGCGGTTACCCGGTTAACCGTTGGAGTATCAAACGACCTCCAAATGGCACGAAACTTGACAGGCGGTCTACCGGTGCTATACCAAGGCCGCTTGGCAAGACTCGGTCCATTCCGAGAACGTTTAACACCCGCACACGAAAAGAGGTAAAAGGGGGCGCCGGGAGACATAGGAGTGCCGGATTGCAAAACGGACAACGGGGAAAATGCTCGGATGCATGAGACGAACACGTATGCAAAATGAAATGCACATGATGACATGATGTGAAATGCAGATGATGACATGGCAAAGTGCAACACGCAAGCAAATGACATGGCAACAACGGCGAATAACTGGCAAACACCTGGCGCATCGAATCCGGGGCGTTACAGCGATCTACCAGCAAGACCTGCGCCGTTATCACAACCGCCGGGTTAGAAGCAGAACTTTCCAGGAGGGCGATTTAGTGCTCCGGCTCATTCAGGATCAATCTGATATGCACAAGCTGTCCCCTCCTTGGGAAGGACCTTTCGTGGTCAGCAAGAATCTCAACAATGGGTCATATTACCTCATTGATGTTCGAGAGCACAAAGACTCACGTAAGTCGGAGGAAGAGACCCGCCGGCCGTGGAACATAGCGCATCTCCGACCCTACTATACTTAAGCCACCGACTTTCAGAGTATATTTGTTTTTTTCTTTTTTAGCAATGTATATATTATATAAAGCAATAAAGCAGGACCTATTTCCTTTCCATCCTACAAGGTTTATGTGTCTTCTTTACCAGGTGGTGGAAACGACTAACAGGGAGCGGATCATATTTGAATCCGGTTTTCCCTTTGGTTCGGCTTATGATCATATCTGAATCAAGCCATAGTCACTTGGGGGCTTCCTGTTCAAACATAGGTCGTATTCAAACCAAAGAGAACATAGCTGTCGGTACCCAATTGATTGGCACACTGCCAAACCCACATGGGGGCTTCTTGATCATATTTGAATCATAGCTTAACCTCTTTGGGTCTGACGTGGATCGTATTCAAATCAGCGTCATTAAACAACTCTCATGGTCACTTGGGGGCTTCCTGTTCAAACATAGGTCGTATTCGAACCAAAGAGAACATAGCTGTCGATACCACTTGATCGGCATCGCCAGAGCCATTGGGGGCTATATGATCGTATTCGAATCTTAGCTTAACCCCTTTGGAACGGTTCTACTGATCGTATTCGAATCAGAGGCCTTTGAAAATTAGGTTTTACCTTATTCTATAAGAGTGAATATTATTAAGGGCCGGGTAAACATTATATGTCCCAATTTTCAGAAGTTAAGTGTAACTGTCTGTTTTTTGGGAGCAGGTAAGCCGGCAATGTACGTTTTAAGCCGGCTGATACTTATGATGTTTTGGTTCATATTCCGGGTTAATATTATTTTACACGACCCCGGATGTGGTGAGATGCCAAAGGAATTTTTTGTTTTTATACATGTGGTAAAGCAAAAAGCTTTTGGATGTTAAGAAGCAATTCAAGCAAGCTGCGATTGCACAACAATAGCGGCTTGAGACATTGTTAAGCACCACAAACATGCGCGAAGGCATGACAAAGTTAAGAAGTGTTTCTACTCTATTACAAGACTCCCCGAGTCTGAATAACGAGGCATTATTTTTTCAAGGACTTAGTGCCAGGCGGGTTACTCCTTTGGTGGACTTGACGACTCCGGGTTATCCTTCTCTGCCTCTTCGTCTGCTGCTTTGTCCTGGAAGGTTGAGGAGGTCCAGTCAATGCCGCTTAAGGCTTCAAATTCAGCTTCATCATCTATTAAACTGGCCGGGCCAACTTCAGGAGCAAAGGTATGCTTACGAGTTGGAGGGATCAGGCTGACATCATCATAATGAGGAGTTGGAATCCTCCGGTTGTCGTTGTCATAACCCGACTGGTACTTTGTAAGATCAATATCGTTGCCGATGATGGTGGCCACAGGACGTACAACTCTCACACAGGTGGTGAAGTCTGATTCATTGAATGCAGAGCCGTCCTCCTTCAAGCTAGGATATCCAAGAGCAACATCGCTAAGTTCAGCTCGAGCCAACGCTTTGGCCCGGCTTAAAGGCGGCTATGGCCCCGCTCTACCAAATGCTCGCCTTTAACTCCTGAATCCGTTGAGGTAACACGGCAAGCCGTTTGAGTACATCCTGCAGGAGATAAGGAGTATCATTTGATAAAGCCACAACGGCCAAAGCACGCCAGACCCGGTGTACTGTTGTTCCACTAAGCGTGTACACCGCCTTAAGCTTGATCAGCATATTACGCTTGAGTTGGTACTCCTGGGACCTGCCTTTATGCATATGAGATTAAGCCGGAGATCATATCTAAAACAGTTATCAAATGAATCATGGTGATGTTCAAAAGTTACACATAGTAACTTACCAAAAATTGCTGAGACCACTTGGGATATCTGGTTTTCTAAGCCGGACAATTCGGCAGTTGCTTCGGCAAGAGCTGCTTCTGCTGTCTCGGCCCGGGTCACAAGTGAAGATTTTTCATCCGCCCAGGCCTTCTTCTCCGTAGAAAATCCTTCTTCAACTTTTCTTGCTCCGAGATGTCAAGGCTTAATTTGGAGTCGGCTTTTTGAATCTCAAGGTCTTGGGCCGCCAGCCGGGTCTTCAGGTCAGCAATCTGCAATTCGAATTGACTGGTGGAGACCTGCAATAACGCCGGGTTACAAGTAAGGTTATGGTAAGGTATTATTAAAGTCTCAAGCACTTTACAAGTAAAGGCCCTTGACACTTGGGGGCTAATATATGCTGAAGAAAATTTTACTGTATAGTATCAGATTATGCATATTAAAGTCTCAAGCACTTCACAAGTAAAAATACTTGACACTTGGGGGCTAATGTGTATCGCTTCTTTAAAAGTTTCTATATTACAGCCGGGTTAAATATACTTTCTTGTAAACCGGGTGAGCTAACAGTAAGCCGGTATTTAAGTCTACGGCATATTTACTTATAAGAAGTAGACTGCAGGCTGGTACAGTAAGTAAGATTCAGGAGAAATGATATAAGTTATACCTTAGATTTATGTTGTATCTGTTTCACCATGTCAATTTCCAGGTCGCGGATGTTATGCACTTGATTCAGATAGCCTGAGACTATATCGCCAATGCTTAAGTGGGCATAATCAACGATGTCCTGTTTGGTCTTCCGGCTTTTGACAAGTTCATCCTTAGCGGTACACCTGGCAAGAACAGTAGGCCGCCCCGGCTCAACATACTGGCTCTTCAATTATTCAACTTCCGGTTTAGCCGTCCGGGCCGGGCTAGGAATTTCTGGCTTATTGGAGTTATCAAGAGTGCTTTCTTGAGGCGGGTCGAAAGATGGTGTCGGAATTTCATGGGCCGGCTCAGGAGGAGGTTGATGAGTAGAAGCATTAGGGGTAGTGGTTCCGGATTCCGGCTCCGTTGCTACCGGGTCTTCAATCGACTTATTCTTCTTTACCCTTTTACTGGGTTTCGCCTGCACACTGTGAATAAAACAAAGGGATGAGTACAAAATATGAGTAAGGCAAAGCATGAGGATAACAAAGGTACATTACCCAGGGGCATTTTTGAAGGCCGGCATGTTGGATTGCATAGACTCGCCAGAAGAAGGAGAGGTATCCTGATAATTGGAATCAGATGAATTGAGAGGTCAATTTAATTAAACCCGCCAAAGGATAAATAGAACGCATAAGCGGAGATGACCTCGATTGGCGCTTCACCTTACGTTAGGTAAGCCGGAAGAGAGCTCTACATCCTTACTTGTCCGGGTTTGCCTCCGGTTCTCAAGCTGTTGTTGCTTCAAAAGAAATTGAGGATCTTGATAAGCTAAGGGATGTGAAAATCTTACTTTCCGGGTCACCCTCCAGGTTGTGTGCTTTGGCAAAGGCTCTGAGTCGGAGGAAATTATAGTTACCTCTTCGCCATGAGCTTGGCTGTTTCCAGTGTCTTCCTGAAAGGCGGAAATATCAATAAAATAGTATCAAAGGAGTTAAGGAGAATAAGGGATTACCTCTTCCTCATCTGAAGAAGAGTCGTCCAATTTGAGCAATTCAGAGGCGCTGGGTTTCTTCTTTTTTGAAGTCCTCGTCTTGGCGTTTTTCCTTTCATTTTTCTTGGCTGCTCTGGCTTGTTGGGCGGCCTCGTGGTCATATTTGACTTTCCAGAAATCATCACTGGCCTGTGGGAAAGATAAGGAATTATAAGTACAAGGGGGTAAACATATTAAAGGGTGTTTATTAAGATTGGTAACTTACTGCAGGGGCCGGGTTCTTTTTGCAGAAGGGAAGTAACCCGAAGGTGTTGTTGATAATAGTACCCTCCTTCAGCAGTGACTGGGTTGTAGCATCTGCCACGTCGTCTGGTAAGTCATCAGAACTGTGGTGCATTGGGTCGTTCTGTTCACCTGTATAGGTGCACATTAAGCCGGAGCGACGGCTTAATGGGAGTATACGCCAAGTGACCCAGACCCGGACCAAGTCAATGTTGTTTAAACCATTTCCCAGAAGAGCTTTAATCTTCTTGATGGTGGGGTTGAGCGGCAGACGTTCAACAGCGGTCAGTTTATCCGCCAGCGGGTGGTTGGACTCAAGTCGCAGGGCGCGAAAGCCGGGCAGAGGCGGCTCATCAGCTGGAGAAGTATCCTGACAGTAGAACCATGACTGGTTCCAAAATTTGGGGTGACTCGGCAGCTCAGCATAAGGAAACAGACATTCTCTTCGTCGCTGGGTCGAGATACCGCCAAGTTCAAGACTCGGCCCGTTGGCGCGCTCATTCTGCCGGTTCAAGTAAAACAGTTCTCTGAATAAGAGGAGGCTTGGCTCCTCTCCCAGGTACACCTCACAGAAGACTTGGAAATTGCAAAGATTGGACACGGAATTGGGTCCAATGTCTTGAGGTCTAAGGTCAAAGAAATTTAAAACTTCTCTGAAGAACTTTGAGCCGGGAGGGGCAAATCCCCGGCTCATGTGATCCATGAAAACTATTACCTCCCCTTCTTTGGGTTGAGGCTTTTCTTCGGATGGGTCAGGGATGCGATAAGACATGACTTCCTTCTTTGGCAAATGGCCAGACTTCACAAAATCAGCCATTTTGCTTTTGGTGACAGTGGATGAGACCCAGTTGCAGGTTACAGGAGCTTTGGTTGACTTAGGCGCCATGACAACAGATTGGCCTATTACAAAATAAGAAGTTCCAGCTTAATTTTAGACCGGAAGAAAATATCCAAATTACTGAAGATAGCGGCTTAAAGGGGCCTAATGACATAAGGATAATTGAGCAACATTATTTAAGCCGCCACAAGTGTTAGCAACAGTTCAAAAGTTTTAAAGACCTAAGAAGGCGCCAAGGTTCACAGATCAAGTGGAATACGTTTAAGCCGGATACCTGGACAGTTATGTTAAAGGCATTTAACGTAAGAAGTCTTCCGGGTGATAAAAACAGGTTTCATAAATTTCTGCTATGATTTGAGATCAAAGGGCTGTTCTGATAAGAAGTTTTTCTAGACCTAAAACCGACGCATATGCGTTCGTAGGCTTGAATAAGGCCTTCATACAGAGAAAGAGATCTGCTTCGTATCCAAGATAAGGGCGAAAACCACTACCGCAGCTGTTTTATATCATTCTCGATCGGAAGTGGTCTTTAGGAGGAAAAACTAACAAGGAAATGGCTGTAATGGTGATGAACTACGACGAACTCGGAGAAGATCTAATGCAGATCTAGGAAGGAAAGGAAAGGAAACTTACAGGTCTGGAGGAGCTGCGGAGGTTCGCCGACGTGTTTTTGGTCCGATTCAGGTTGATGCGGCGGCCTAGGTTGGTGAAGACGAGAAGCTTGACGGCGGCGGCGGAGCTCGAGAGGAGGCAAGAGGAAGAGGATGACTGGAAGGGTGAAAGTGAAATCTAGGTCGCGCTTATTTATAAGGAGAGCATAACTGAGACGGCGCGGGAAACGAGGAGATAAGAATTATTATCCAGCGGCCCCGATGCCTCGAATTCCGGAACGGACAATAAAGACAGAGATCTGTTGGGCGATACGGTGGAGTAAAAAGAAAAGATGCCGTCATGACGGGTTAACACGGATCCAAAGAATGACGTCACGACGGGTTAAGGAAAGTCTTTTGCGCAGTCAGAAGACCGAAGATTTATGCTTTAAGTTATTTTAAGATTGACATGAACAGGTTCAAATCAATCTGGGGCCTAATGTTGGGGATATAACTATTTGTGTAAGCCGCCTGTGGGGCAAGTTACGTAAAGAGATTACCGAACGAAGCCCAAGTCCAAGCATGAAGATGGCGTCTCAACAAAGGGGCCTAAGGCCCACAGGCGACTTAAGGCCCGTTGTAGTAAACCGCCATAATGGCATGACTTGTATCATAAAGTAGACTTGACTAGTCACCGAGCCGGACATTGTTTATAAGCCGGCGGGACTCTGTAAGGCCCGCAGGCGTCAACCCGTGTATATAAGGGGACGACACTGTTGGCGGCTTAGGGCAAGAAACAACCAATCGAGAACCGGGCATAGCGTATCTCGCCCTCGGTCATCGAAACCTCAAGCAATACCAACCCAACTAGACGTAGGATTTACCTTCATCGTAAGGGGCCGAACTAGTATAAAACCTCTCGTGTCCTTTGTCCCGATTAACCCCTTTAAGCTTCCTAGTTGCGATGGCTCCACGACCAAGTCCTTACAAGAGGACATCTGCCATGACAATTCCACGACAATGGGCGGCGCGACGTCTCTCCGGCGGCGGCGCGTGGCGGCGGCATGGTGGTGGGCAGTGGCGGCGGTGCTGCAGGGTCGACGGGGAGGACTAGTGGTGTGGCTGTTGGGCAACGTGCGGGTTGGCTGATCCAGCCCGTACATGTGGCCGGCCGGCGGCTGCGTGGAAGGGCCAACGAGGGGCGTTGGAGGCCTCTGCTGGCGATCCGACGGAGCTTCTGGATCGGATCCGGTCGTCACGTCCGATCCGTCCGGCCGTTTGGGATACTGCGGGTGCCCGGCGGGCTGCTGCGGATCTCTGCCGACCGATGGCGCGTGGAGGGGCCGGTGAGGAGATGTCGGATCTCCGCCGGAGTAGCGACGGCGACGTACGTCTTCGTGGCGAGGTTCTGCTCAGTTCCAGCCAGCCGCGAGATCGGAACGACGTGGCTTCCGGTGAAAATCGTGCCTGACTGCGGTCTTGGCGGACGATGGCGGCGTCTCGGACGTCGTTCCCTTCTCGAGGCATCGTCGTTCCAGGTCACGTCAACCTGATCGGGAAGTTCCGGAAGATGACGGTGCCTTCAGTGCCCGTCGTCCTCCTTGGGGCATCGTTTTGGAGCAAGTGCTGGTTGGAGGGGACAAGAGGAGGAGCGGTGTTTCATCCTGCCCATTGATGATGGCGGATCTCTGCACCGTGGCGCAGTGGAGACTCGGCGCCCGATGCGCGGAGATGGACTTGCGCAGGAGGATGACACTGTCTGGCGTCGTGGTGGTGTCGGCGGCAGCTAGACCAGGCAAGGTGCATGCAGCAGTACATCTCTGAAGATGGATTGGTGGCAGGTGGCTGCGGCGGCTTCATACTCGCCAGGCGTCCTGGTTGAGGAGCACGCCGGACAGGTGGGTGCCCATACCCGACAGGTGACCTGGTTGGGACCTCAGGTCTTAGATGTTAGGTTTGGCCGCGATGTCTGTTTGGTATTAGGCCCAGACTATCGGCGCCCCTTCATCAACTGGATAGGAGTAGCGACAGATGTTGCGTAGACGGTGACTTTAGTTTTACTGTTGTATGACTTTGTAAGTTCTTGTGTCAATAATTAATAAAATGACTGTATGCATTTCAGGTGCAGAGGCCGGGGGTCTTCCTCCTTTTCTAAAAAAAAAGGAATAAAACATAAATGATAGCCTCACCACAGTCTCATTAGATGCAATCATCTTTTCAATTACTTTTCTTGTATTCACGAGCATTCATGTCTTCCCTTTCACCATGCATTTAATAAATAGAAAAACATTTGGTAGAAAGTAAGCTTGGAGAAAAAACAAACACTTGATCGGTTGAAATTAACAAGCAAGTTCATCAAGTTACAAGCACACGAGAACAACACACATAAAATTCGATCAAGAAGTTAATCAACATAGCAAGACACGATAGAAAATTGGAAGAAACTGAAACATTACTCGGACACGCACACACCAGCAGGCCGCACACCATCGTGAGGCTACGAGAAACCATACGGCCGTTATGTATGTCTCTGCCGTACGTAGAGGCTAGGTAGCTCTACATACCATTCATGTTGACCTGCGCGCCTGACCCTCCTGATACATCCGGGTGATTTCTGGACCGGATCTCGACAACTTCCTCTGTCCGGAAAGCCTCTGTAGTTGCCAACTTGTTGTGCTTCTGTAGATCTGCGCAGGAAAACACACACGTAGCGAATCATTAGCAAGTAGCAACTAGTGCAATACTTCAGCGAATCGTGAGCCCGCGTTTTCAGAGTGTTTACGTACCCTTGCCTTCCTCGGCGCGGGCGCTGTAGCCGGTGACGCGCTCGACGAGGTGGTAGAACACGTCCAGGAGCTGGGAGGCGAAGCTGGCCATGGGATCGGAGCTGGTGCTGGGTGATTCAAGCTGCTATGCTACCGCCACTAGCTTAGCTAATCGAACAGTCTAGCTGCTTACTGCTTGCTTTGAGCTGTGAGTGGCGGCTGTTGAGTGAGTCATGTTGCCTTCGCCGGGGGACGGTATTTATACACGGCGCGGCGCCACCAACCGACCACGCGCACCGGCGTTCTTCAGACAAGGCCCACGCGCGTGCGAGCGCTAGGACGTAGTGCCACACTCGTACTCAGAGCGCGACAGTTGAGTACGTACTCCACTACCCGCGTTATTGGATGAAGGGAATCGGAATTTCTCGATCGGGATGCATGTGAATCATGCATAGGTGCATAGTCCACCCGCGTCTTCTTTTTATTGCAACTTGCTCCAAAGAGACGCCACCAGCTACAAGAAAATGCACCGGGTCATGGAGAGTTGTCGATTGTCCGCTATCAACAGCAAGACCGATGCAAGGCGACTATTGAACGACCAAATTGCATCATCAACTTGCTTGATGATCCGATATAATATGCACAAATGTCAGTGTAGCAAATGGCATCGTAGGCTTGGGACGACGAGAGCATCCTATCTCCCAAGATCGTCGGGTTGTCCTGTCCCGTATCCCATCCGGAACAGCAACCAGGAATGCTCACATTCCACATGTGTGACACGTTTGCATGTGTGGTGTGTCATGCCGGCATGGGGGTGCCTACTGGGATGGGTTAGCGTAGCCCACACTATGATGATGCGTGATCATGACATGACGCATGATCGTATTCGCGTGCTTTGTCGTTATGATCGGAGCTCTCGATGGTACACACATACGGAAAGCCTCTCCAGTCTAGATTTACACAATGAAGTGGTTGGCAAATGGTGAAAATCAGAGGAGCTTACGATTAAAATCAAGGGGATCGTTCTTTTTTACTTTTCTTCACATTTTGTTTTCCGATGACTTTTCTTCACATTTTTGTTTCGGTTTTTCTCCATTTTTGAAAACATTATCAAAAACATATTTTGAAAATATTTTTACTTTACTTATTTTTTAAAAAAAACTGTTTGATGTGTACCTACAAATTTGTTAATCTTGCATTCTAGAAAAATGTTCATTGTATATTTTTTAATATATATCGTGTGTTACAAAATGTTTATCGTGTGTATAAAAATGTTCGATGTGTTATCAAAAGTTTCATGTTATTAATAAAAAAGTGCTACATATTTATAAAACTTTCCATGTAATTTTCACATGTACTTGCTAAAAATTCTAACGTGTAATTTAAACTTTATTAAAAAGGTGTTCAATAGTTTTTGTTGTTCTCTAACTTTTACATTTGTGTGGAGAAAACTCAACTATTAATTTAAATATTCATGTATTTATGAAAAATGTTCAAGTAATATTTTTCAAGGTGTTTAAAAAAATGTTCAATATGTATTTTGTTTTTCTTTAATTGAAAAAAACAAAAAATAAGTGGAAAACTCCGTTGCTTAATAAACTACAATGTTTTCAGTGGCGCGCTTGGGCGAGCGATATTGTGTTGCTTGGTACGAGGGACATATAACATTTCCTGTTGGTGATTTTTGGATTATCATTTGGGTCTTCATGTAGTCTCGAATAAGGGGTTGAATTATCTAACAGTTTGCATGGAAAGCACAATCGAATAATAAAGATTTAAAGTGTGGACATATTTGTTTTATTTGTTTTAGGTTTTTTTTACAAATGAAGCCTAAACATACTTATATTTCATATATCATTTAGTAATTAGAAATTAGTAATCAGGCAGTTGTATAGTACTACATTCGTCCCATAATATAAGTTTTAGCTTGCAAAACGATCTTATATTATGGGACGGATCTAGTACTATTTTAAGGCATAACCGTATGGATTTAATTATAAAAATTTTGTTCTAAAAAATATTCAAATTTTCTTTGAACGAGCCCCCCCCCCTCCCTACTTAACTGGTTCTTGTTGGAGAAATCAGTCAGCGGTTTTTGCGTAATGCGGTGGATGTATTATTGACCCTCGAGGGCAAGTGTATATTGAGTACAAGAACTCGAGGGTAAGACGTGGCCTCCCCGCCTCCTAGAGATAAGACGGAAACAATTCCTGTCTAATCCTAGACTATCTCTAACTACCAAATGTATCTCAACCACAATTACTACACTGGTTTAGGAAAAGATCATAGTTTTATATACTTTCAGGTGTCTAGTTTCATAAATTGTGGTATGTCCAGTCCCGAGTAAGAGTATTGAAAAATCTCTCCACCTTAAACTCACAAGTTTTAAGAAATCAAAGAACCAAACTGGTTAAGGATCACAACAAAATCATACATTGCTTGTCTGTCATGAAAGAAATTAGAAATGGTTGATAGAATCTCCATATACGACAATTTAACTAATAACTTAAAATTCTCCCTCACTCGTAACTTTCCCAAATTAAGATTGTTCCAAAATGCCCGAAGTTGTTAGAGATCCCACAATGATCTCATGTGGATATAAATAAACTCTCCAATAATTTTGTGACATACAATTTCACAAGATGCTTGGTCCTCGCACCATAGCCAAGATTGTTAATATCTTAACAAAACACCTGTTTTTTTAACTAATAGGGAAACACAATATTTATCCTGCTCTCCTTGTCTTATTCTCGACTTCCAGAGATACTTGTGGAAGAGACTAAACTCACCACGTTTTCAGTTACCTAGCACTCACCGGTGAGTGCTATTTATGGAAGAAATGCAACTTTAAAAAAATGAAAATAACTGTTTTTAGTAAGCTCATTCGTCCTTCATGTTGAAATAATCATGGTGCCTTAAAGAAAATGAGTACATTTAGACTTCACTATTTGTGTTAGAAAACTTTCTAACATATTATTTCTTCTGCATAAATTTTTGTACTTGAGTGGGTGCACGGTGTTTGCGCATAACAATCTGAATATGGGAGGATTAACTTTTATTTCGATGTTGTTATTGTAGAAAAGGAATCACAATATTGAATCGACAATTGCTGACGATTTTGATAACCGGCATTTAAATTCAGCAACATTTTTTGAATAGAGTGTTTTGGAATCGGATAAAAAATGAGTATTCATTGCTATCATTTCCATCAACAATCATCTCAATATTATCTTGGGCTTATGAATATTCTGAATCGAGTATTTTGGAGTCAGATAATTAGATAAAAAGTGATCTATTTTCATCACCTCCACCATCAACCATCTTAATGTTATATTCGGTTTCTGAATTAATGAATGAAGAAAAAAAATTCCTTTGGAGGTTTTTCTCTCGTTGCAACGCACGGACATGTTCAATTTATGTCATGACATAAATGATAGCCTCACCATGGGCTCAGTGGTTGGGTATGCGGTTGTGCAGCCTAACAACCCGAGTTCAATTCCCAGAATTGACAGGTGATGCACAGGGGTTTTCCCCCGTTTATTGAGGATCAAGTTTGGTGCGTGGTGGAACCACACATCAAGAAATATCTTGATACTCATTTAAAAAATTCTGAGGACCATGTTTATCTTGGTACTCATACTAAAATGGCCGTATGCATCCCTAGTTGGTGCAGAGGCCGGGAAGTGAAATTCTCTCCCATTTTTAAGAGGCCTCGCACCCCCCGCGCCGCCTCCTTTGAGGCGACTCGGGGGCAAACCCTAATCGCCCCGACCCGCTCCTCCCTGCGCGTCCTCCTTCTCCGCCGCCGCCCGAGGTACTCACCGGCGCCGCCGCGTGGTACTGGTGAAGGTGGCGGCGAGGATCCAGGCGTCTCCTCCTCGGGCGGGGAGCCTCGGATCCATGGCGGTGGCCCTGGCTGGTGGCACGCGCCGCAGCTTGGCGGCAGGAGGCGCCGGCATGGACAGGTGGGCCACTTCCCTGACCATGTGGATGGCGGGGAGGTGGTGGGCTTCGGCTGCGGCGGCGGTTCCTCGCTGGATGTTGGTGGGCATGGTGATGTTCGTCCTCGACCCCGATCTACTCCGATCTGCAGTGGATCCGGCCCTTGGTGGCTTCGGTCACTGTTCTTGGGTGCTGGCCTTGCAGATCCGGTGGCTGGAAGGGTTCCGGGGGAATCTCTTGGCCGGCGTGGCAGCCACTCTGATGGCAGTGCCTTTGGGTGTTGCTTCCCTCATTGGAGGCTTCGGAGAGGATCTCCTTCCTTCCACCCCTCCCAGGAGCTCAGGTGAAAACCTCAGACCCCCCCTGTTCCAAACGACGACGACACCACAGTGGCGTGCTCCTTTCTGAAGGCGTTGCTCGGGGGCTGCTCAAGCGGCGGTGGAAGTGGTGGCGGTTCGGTGTCGACACATGCATTCTGGTAAGCTTCATCTTGGAGGCTGCGGCCACGTAGGCGACGCTCGTCTGGTGAAGCTACTGCCGATGGTCGAGGCATCGTCGGCAGTCTGCGCCATCAGGCTCGGGTTGCTCAGGGGGAAACCCCAGATCTGGGTCTTCCAGATCGGATGATGATGGCGTTCTATCGCTTTCCCTTCTGGGGGCATCGTTTTGGAGCAAGTGCTGGCTGGAGGGATGGTGGAGCGGTGCTTCATCTCACACATTGATGGCGGCGGAGATCGATGGCATGGCGCTGTGGAGACTCGGCGTCCGATGCGCGGAGATGGGCTCGCGAGGAGGAGGTTCTTGTCTGGCGTCATGGTGACGCTGGCGGCAGAGTGGCCAAACAAGGTAGAAGCCTCAATATGATCTGAAGACCTGTGGAAGATGGCGGCGACGACACACGAAAAGGCTCGATCGGATTGTGCCCCAGACCCGGTATATGGCTCGGCAGGGGCTTCCGAATGAGTTTCGGCTTCCGGCTTTTGATGTTAGGCTTAGGTGAGTGGTTTGGGTAGTGGCCCAGCTAGCACCCCTTCATCATATTGGATAGGAGTAGCGGCATATGTTGCCAAGGTGGTGGATTCAGGCACATTGTTGTCATACTTTGTACGGTCCTCGAGAATAATCAATAAAGTGGCCGTATGCATCTCCCAGATGCAGAGGCCGGGGGTCATCCTCCTTTTTTAAAAAAAAACCACAGGCTCATTAGATGCAATCATCTTTTCAATTACTTTTCTTGTCTTCACGAGCATTCATGTCTTTCCTTTCACCATGCATTTAAATAGAAATTTTTTTTGTAGAAAGTAAGCTTGGAGAGAAAACAAACACCTGATCGGTAGAAATTAACAAGCAAGTTCATCAAGTTACAAGCACACGAGAACAACACACATAAACCCCGATCAGGAAGTTAATTAGCATAGCAAGACACTATAGAACATTGTAACAAACTGAAACATTCCGCACACCATTTTGAGGCTATGACCTATCAGAAACCACACGGATGTCTCTGCCGTACGTAGAGGCTGGTTCTAGATACCATCCAGGTTAATTGACCTGGCCCTCTGAGCCTCCTGAGACAACCGGGAGATTCCTGGACCTGATCTCGACAACTTCCTCCGTCCGGAAAGCCTCCGTAGTTGCCAACTTGCTATGCTTCTGTAGGTCTGCATGCGCAGGAAGCCACACACGTCGCGAATCATTAGCAATTATAGATAGAAATTAGCTACAACTTCAGCAATGCCGTTGTCATAGGAGTGTCGCGCGTGTGTGTTTACGTACCCTTGTCGTCTTGGGCGCGGGCGCTGTAGCCGGTGACGCGCTCGACGAGGTCGTAAAACACGTCCAGGAGCTGGGCGGCGAAGCTGGCCATGGGAGCCGGTGCTGTTAAATCCAAGCTGCTGAGCTAGCTGCTTGGTGCTATTGCTTTCAGCTCAGCTCTGAGTGGTGACACTGGTGAGCGAGGCTATTGCTTTGAGCTCAGCTGTGAGTGGTGAGTCATGTTGGCATCGCCGGGGGGACGGTATTTATACACGGCGAGGCGCCACCAACCGACCATGCGCACCGGCGTTCTTCATACAAGGCCCACGCGCGTGCGAGCTACAGTGGCTTGCTAGGACGTCGTACCATACTCGGAGCGCGACAGTTGAGTACTACCCCACTACCCGCGTTATGGGATCGAGAGAATCGGAATTTCTCGATGGGCATGCATGTGAATCATGCATGGTTCAGCACTCCACTGCTACACGGTCTTCTGATCGATCACATCCCAAATGGATGGACCGCCCTCGTTTTATTGCAACTTGCTCCAAAGAGACGCCACCAGCTACTGGAAAATGCACCGGGCCACAGACAGTTGTTGATTGTCCAATACGTATTAACAGCAAGACCGCGGCAAGGCATACTATAATCAAAGCGACTATTGAAACGACCAAATTGCACCATCAACTTGCTTGATGACATGATATACCCCCTTCGTTCATAAATATAAGTCTTTCTAGAGATTTCAGTATGAACTATATATATGGATGTATATAGACATAGTTTAGAGTATAGATTAACTCGTTATGCTCCGTGTGTAGTTTATATTGGAATCTCTAGAAAGACTTATATTTAAGAACCGAAGGGAGTATATGGACAGTTGTCAGTGTAGCAAATTGCATCATCAGCTTGGGGTTGTTCATAATTTGTCTGTGACTCTTTTGTGCACGAACGCTTATAGTGTCCGATCTCCCAAATCGTAGGGAAGGGCCCTCACATGAGTATGAGCCCACGCGGAACAGCAGACAGGAATGTTCACATTCCACAGGTGGGGGTGCCTACTGGGATGGATCAGCGTGGCCAGCCCACATTCTGAATGTGTGATCATGACGCATTATCATATTCGCGTGCTTTCTCGTCATGATTGGAGCCCTTGATGGTACAAACGTATGGAAACTTATTCACAGACTAGATTTACATAATAATAAAGTGGTTAACTCAAGGTGAAAATCAAAGGAGCTGAGCTTACTATGAAAACCAACGGGACATTAAATTCCTTGGTGTTTTTCTTCTCTTTTTTGTTTTTTCTCAATTTTTTGAAACGTTTTGAAAAACATATTTGGAAAATATTCTTGTTTTACCAATTTTATAAAAACCGTTTGACGTGTACCTAAAAAATTCTAGAAAAATGATCATCGTATGTTTTGTGAATGTTCACCGTGTGTTACAAAATGCTTATCGTGTATAAAAAACATGTTCAATATGTGTTTAAAAAGTACCAAGTTATTAAGAAAACAGTGTTACATATTTATAGAAATATTTATGTAATTTTCAAGTGTACTTGCAAAAATTTCAACATGTAATCTAGAAAAATGATTATGTCCTTAAAAAAAGCGTTCACTTAATTCTATTTTTGTAATCATACATGTGTATGGAAAAAATTCAACTAGTGGTATTTTAAAATGTTCACGTATTTATAAAAATGTTTGAGTAATTTTTTCAACGTGTTTAAAAAATCTCATATATATACGGGGTTGAATTATCTAACTTTGCTAGAAAATGCACAATAAGATAATTAGCACAATTAAAGTGTGAAACTATACATAATAATTTTGCCTATTTTACATTTTTACAAATGAACAAAAAAAATAATTATAGCTTTTTGTATCTTTTATTCAAAAATTAGTAATTAGGTAGTTGTATACTTTTAAAGAATCAAATTGAACAATAAAGAGGTGTTTTTGGATTTATTGCCGGTCATTTGTATATAATGAGTGTTTTTGCTTTGCAGCTGCACTTTATTCTACACCATTGTAATATTCAATATTTCTATTACTTGTACTTCTGTTTTTTCAAAAGAAAAACTTGGTCCGTCACACTTCAGAATATGTTTTGATAATTATTTTGGTCTTCAAACTTTTTTGGTGCAATTATTTTATGAGTATCATGTTTTCGTAATTTGGAAATGTTTTTTTTTGCGTACCAACATTTTTATATATTTTTTGCTTGCATTTTATTTTATTTTAATATATTTTACTGTTGGTCTACTATAACCAATATTTTAAATAGCGGGCTATGCTAAATAACGGCGGCCCTCCAAATCAACTATAGCGGAGCTATAGCAGGCTATTTGTACATGAGACCATTTAGCGGCACCCTGCTGAAAGGGCTATAGCGGGCTATTTAAAACTATGAGTAGAACTGTGTTTTTTGATGCACCGATCATTTTCTGATGTTAGAAAAAGGTTGTTTTTTCATATTTCTTGCCAGTGGTGTATAGAATATCCAACCGTTTGCAATATTAAAAAAAATCAAGTAGACTTGTAAGCAGATGAACTCTAGCACCAATGGACCGGAACAAAGATCTATTTTAGAGAACGAAAAAGAAGTGCGTGTGTTCCAGCAAGTTGTGTCCTTTGGTCAATACATTCTTTGTTTCATTCGGGGCTGAAACTGTTTGATATCTCACGAAAAGATAGCAGCCACTTAGAGCATCTCCCACATCTGCCCTATTTAGGGCAAAATGGCTGGTGTAAAATTTGGGACATGAAAAAATAATTTGTAGGGCGCGAAAAAATGAGCATCTCAAATAGCAACCCTAAAACAAGGAACCACAGGTCCATCAGCTCCCCTAAAATAGGGAATCCACACCATATATTTCTGCTCTACAATCGCATACAAAAAAAAGTACTTATAGAATTTAAACTTTGCAAGATCACTACACGCACAATCAACAACATATAAAATTGAACTTCAAATCCACATATCAAATTCAAATCCAATCCACAAGTATAGTGCATGACTAACACAAACAAAAGTGCATATAGCATAGAAGTACATAGAACCTAGCCTCTCAACTAATTTTTTAAATATTAGCTTCTCAACTTTCATCGCCTCCATTGCCATCATTTGCCTCATAGCCACCATTGGCCTCTTTGTCTTCATTGCCATGCATGGTATCATTCATGCCTCCTCACAAGACAACACCCATAGCTCCATCGTAGCCGCCTCCCATGGCACCCATCGTATCACCCATGCCACCTCCATATCACTCATCAAAACTCCCATTCCACCTCCCATGGCACCCATGAATATTCCCATGCCTCCACGCATGCCGTAACACATGAATCCTCCATGCCGCCACCCATGACACCCATAGCGCCACCCAAGGAACACATGCCTCCTCTCATGCCGCCACCCATGGCACCCATGCATCCTCCTATCATGTTCATCAACTTCATCACCAACACATCATCGTGACAAAGCTCAACATATGCTTTTTTGCTTCGCTTCAAGACCACCTGTGTCCATGAACATAAGATTTTTATCTTTCTCCTTAGCTGGCTTCCTCTCCTAAACCGCCACCTACCGCTCCTTGTCCACAACCTTCAGTACCTCGGCCGCTGCTAGTCTTTCCTCGGCCGCCACCCTCCATAGCTCGATCGTCGTCCTCTCCTCCGTTTCCTTCATCTTCATAATCCTTCTTTCTTCAGCAAACTCTTTTCTTGCATTGACTATGGCTTCGAATGATTCCCTCATATAATTGGGTCTGGCATTCATTCCCTTTTCAATAGGGCTTTCCCGTACGAGCAACCGAGTTGGGAGTGGGGAACATTTTTCTTCCTCACCACTTGATGCATCATCTTCATCAGGATCAACAATTGTTCCATCTCCAACCGAGCTCTTGGTGTTCTTTCTATTCGGAATTTCACACAACTCCCGGTTCTTCCACTTCTCCTCATGTCCGAGCTCCTTCCAACAAGGATGCAAAGTGAATACTTCTTCTTCTTCCCATTTTTCCCTTGTCCCCGGAACAAACCTTGAGCAAGCATCATCTACATACCACAATTATAGAAAAGAAGTTAGGTACCTTACACACTTAAAGAGCTAGCATGCTCAACACACCACAGTTGACAAAACAATTGATGAATTTAAGCAAACAGACACCTTATCATCATGGTTGCATCCACTTGAGTCCACACGTTTGATATTTTTCAAGCAAACCTACCACTTTTGACAATCTGTGGATATGATGGACTATCGGTAGCGGAGAGAAGCGATCGGCCAGTCATAGCCACTAGTGTTGCATGCATCAAAGAACTCTTTGATCCGCATCCAATAAATGCTCATTTGTTACTGATAGACGCATCAAGACCAATTTTCTTCCAAGCAAAACATAGCAACGTGTCTTCATTGTTTTGGTAGTTTGCTATTCTTCCCCTAGGAGGTGCCTCAAGAAAACCCTCCTCCACCATGTCAAGATCATCATATTGTGTTCAATATTCTTGAGAGGGGATTTCTTGAGAGACAAAATCTTGATTTGCAACATTTGTATATTGCAAAAAATTGTCATAATCCAGACTACATGCACATAAAATTGAATATAGGCGCACAACGCCTCATAGTTGCATTTAACATGAAAAAGAACAATACAGAACACAATGATTTTTTTTACCTTTCCGACATTTTGACGAACATGTTGTGGAAGCGGAAGGTGGTTGTGACGGGTGACGGCGGTGCGACGAAAGAGGGAAGGGGAGGCACCACAGCAGCAGTAGTCGTTGCCAACGCAACAATAGCTGTTGGAGATATGCCCTAGAGGCAATCATGTATGATGATATTTCCTATGTGTTTATGAATAAAGATAGTCCTTGAACATTATCAATGATGTGTATCAGCAAGTATGTGACTTGTTTGTGGGACTATGCATTGTATGATGACTGTCCTAAAAGGTCCCTAGTCAAAAGGGCAGTGTGGACGCCAAGAGCCGACTAGACCGGCATATGACACGGTCGATGGCTTGGTCTCACTAGCCATGGAGCATTGGATGCTAACCGGATAATATGGACTTGGAAAGGTCTGGTCGGATTCGACATAGTCGGATCCGAGTCGAGATAAGGTCTGAGTCGGACAGACCCAACTATGAGACGCAGCGATATGTCATCTGTGAGTCTCTAGTACAACATACGTTCTATGTCCTAAGACCTGAGCTGACACATGTACTATGGATGGTGACAGACTTGCTTTGGGCCGACCAAACGCTACTCCGTGACTGGGTAGTTACAAAGGTAGGTTTCGGGTTTGTCCAGTCCCATGCTGCGAGACACGGTCGAGCAAGATGGGATTTGCCCCTCCGATCAGAGAGATATACTCTGGGCCCCTCGTGTGATCTCGACCAGGAATAGCATGGCCATGCGACAAGGATTATGAGATAATCCGGATTGTGGTCGGTATCACCGAACGAGAAAGAGGTCGGGTTAGCACAAGGATGACAGTCTCGCCTTGAGCCCGACAACATATATCGTGGCGGCAAAGGGAACAGAAGTGTGCCATGTTGTATAGGTTCGCTTAACCAGCTTCATCGCTCGCTTGGTGGTCGGCACGCCTTGCTAGAGGCCGCTACCAACCGCATGTGGTCGGAGGTGATCCGAACTGTGACCAAGCCGACTTGAACCTAAGGGGTCGCGCGCTTAAGGCAAGGAACCTATGAGGTCAGTTCGTATGACACTGGTCGGATGTGATCCGAACTGGACTAGGAACGTGACCGAATAGACTTTGGGCTTTAGGGTCCGTGCGAGGCCCAAGTGTTGAGCCCGCAACGGACGCCTATATAAAGTGGAGGTGCGGCACACTCAGGCAGTTGATCGCCGGCGCCGCGACTAGGGTTTGCATGTGTTGCGAATAGCCACCTCCACTCGCCGCCGATCGTGTGATCGGACCTAGCAGTCCGTCGCGACGACGTTCCTCTCGCACGCAGCGGATACCGTTAGAGGCGGTGCACTTGCGCCGCCCGGCGAACTCGCACGTGGGATCGGACGACCGCCGCCGAGGAGATCGAACGAGGAGGAGACGATCCACGCAGACGCTGCCCCAACTCTTCTTCATTGCACGGCATCGCATCTAGTGGTAACAAACTGTGATCCATCTCCGTAGCATGTTCTGAATGTTACGCGTAGGAATTTTTAATTTGCAATCGACGCACCTACCGTAGAGAACCCAACAGTGGTATCGAGCCTCTGTTATAGGATTTGGATTCAGATCGTATGCATATTAGATATGTGGAGGCGGCAGATGAGATCTGTTGTCCTTGAAGAGACCGGCTATGTGCACGGTTGATATGATCAACTGCACATGGGGATCGTTGAGGCTATGTTTTCTGTAAATCGGGATCGATGAGGTTGTGACACGTACCCCTACCGGTCGGTCATCCGCCATCGGGGTTAACAGTGAAACGTAAATCTGAATCGGATTCGCGATGATCGATAAGATCGGTCGATCGTAGAATTGGCGTGATCGGAGTTCAGATGTGATCTGTGATTTCTGAAAACGATGTGCGTGGCGCCGTGTATTCGTACCCGACACACAAACCGGTAGAATGCGATTCTATGCATAACTTTGTTTTGCAGGTTTGATGTGAATAGTATGGCTCATGTGTATGTGATGCATGTGTGTAATTTATACGTGGCCTGCGTGTCATGTTTGTCAGCCGGCAGGAGCCAAAGTGTTGTCATTATATTGTATAACGACCTGCGTGTCGACTTGTGACTCTATGTAAAATTCATTACTAGTTGTAATAGTTGGATAATAGAGATCAGGTTGGCGGCTTGGCGTCCCGGCGTGACAAACAAGATGGAGTTAGTAGATGGTCATCGGAGTCGGAGCCGACCTAGAAGAACGTCCATGAAGGAGCCATACTATTTCACAATATGTGTTATTTGTGATTGTTATGCTTCTTTGTTTCTATGCATGTTAGAACGGTAGAAAGATCCCTCATGAATATCAAGTGAATTGCCATCCCCGATGTTGCACCTTCGCACGTCAAGTACGTCTAGTAGTGGGCTCATAAAATTGGGGTGCTGCTGGGTGTCCATGAACTGAAGGGTTCGTGTCGGACACGGACATGCACTCCATCAGGTTAACTTGAAAAGGCTATCAAAATGGTTTTGGGCCTTGTGGCAAAGAAGGTTGGGGGCCGGGGTATGAGATACCTTCCCGATCGACAGAGTCGATAGAGATTCGATTAGCAAGGAGTTGCTTACCGAATAGGTATGTTGGCTAGCGATGATGCTAAAGCTCACTAGTCGCATGCGCTAGTCGGATCCTGAATCACCGAGAGTTTGCGGAGGGATGCTGACTTCGTGGGAGTATTTCTGTTTAGGCTAGAATTACTCTACATAAACACATTGCTTAGTGATTGCATGTTTTACATTTGTAGATCAATGGCACCACCTGCTCAACCCAACTTTGCATTGAAATCAATTCGGAAAAGGATAACCTGAATGGAACAAACTTTACCACCTGGTATAGAAATCTGAGAATTGTTCTCAAGCACGATAAAAGGAACATGTTCTAGAGGATCCACTTCCAGAGGAACCTGCTGATAATGCTAGTGCCACAGCTAAAAATGCCTACCAGAAACTCGTTGATGAATCAACGGAGATCAGTTGTCTGATGCTGGCTTGTATGGAGCCCGATTTGCAATAGCATTTCGAAAACGTTGAGGCTTACGATATGATCGAGAGTCTCAAGAGCATGTTTCAGACACAGGCTAGGACCGAAAGGTTCAACGTCTGGTGATCCTTGATGGATTGCAGGCTGAAGGAAGGTGATCCACTAAGCCCACATGTGATCAAGATGATCGGATATGTGCAAGCTTTGGATCGTTTGGGCTTCCCGCTCTTGGATGAGCCACTCGATGTCGCTCGGGTTCTCTTCCGCCCAGCTATGGGACGTTCATCTCGAACTATCATATGCATGGCATGGATAAGAAGCTCACCGAATTGCATGGGATGCTCAAGGTGGCGAGCAGGATATTAAGAAAGGCACGCATCAAGTGTTGATGGTGCGTAAATCGCTAAGTTCAAGAAGAGTTGGTCCAAGAAAAAGGCTAAGGCAAAGGGCACGGAGATGGTAACCTCTCGCCGCTGCAATCAAGTCTGGACCGGACTCAAGACCGCTTGCTATCACCGCAAGGAGACCAGTCATCGGAAGAGGAACTGTAGCAAGTAGCTTGCGAGCATGGCAAGAAGGCGGAAATGCTTCTTCGTGCAAAGGTACACTTGTTGCATATGTTATAGACATTTACCTTGTCGACATACCTAGTAGCTCTTGGGTATTTGATACCGGATCGGTTGTTCATGCTTGCAACTCGATGCAGGGCTGGTAAGAACTAGGCATGTGGCACAAGGGGAGATTGACATCGTGGTCGGCAACAAAGCTAGAGTTGCTGCGTTGGAGGTCGGCACGATGCAGCTCCAGCTCCCTTCCGGATTCATTATGGAATTGAATAATTGTTATTACATTCCTGCACTTAGTCGGAACATTATTTCTGCCTCATGTTTGATGACTCAGGGTTATGAATTCAATTTAAAGGACAATGGTTGTTCGATATTTTTGAATGCTATGTTCCACGGCTATGCACCCATTGTTGATGGGCTATTTATATTGAATCTAGAACAGGAACCGGTCTATAACGTAAATGTCAAGAGGCATAAGCCTAATGAGATAAATCCGACATACTTCTGGAATTGCCGGCTTGGACACATTAGTGCGAAACGCATGAAGAAGCTCCATGATGATGGGCTCCTAACCCGTCCGACTTCGGATCGCTCGAGACATGTGAATCATGCTTGCTCGGCAAGATGACTAAGTCTCCTTTCGCAAAGAGTTGCGAGAGGGCATCCGAGCTGTTGGAGCTTATACACGATGATGTGTGTGGTCCAATGAGCACAATCGCCGAGGTGGCTATCAAGATTTCCGTGACTTTTACCGACAACTTGAGTAGATATGGATATATCTATTTGATGAGGCACAAGTCGGAGACTTTTGAAAAATTCAAAGAGTTTCAGAGCGAGGTTGAGAATCAGCTCGGCAAGACTATAAAGCTTCGTGATCTCGATCGTGGAGGTGAGTACATGAGCTAGGAGTTCGATGATCATCTGAAAAGTCGAGGTATAGTACCTCAGCTCACACCTCCTGCACGCCTACGGAGAAACAGCGTGTCGAGCGGAGGAATAGGACCTTGTTGGACATGGTCCGGTCTATGATGAGCAAATCGGATTTACCCTTGTCATTTTGGGGATACGCTCTAGAAACTGCAGCTTTCACACTTAATAGGGTACCATCAAAATCCGTAGACAAGACACCGCATGAGATGTGGATCGGGAAGAGTCCCAGTTTGTCTTTTCTAAAGATTTGGGGTTGTGAAGCATTTGTCAAGCGACTTATGTCAGACAAGCTTACACCCAAGTCCGATAAATGCATATTCGTGGATATCCGAGGAAACCTTGGGATATAGCTTCTACAACCGGAAGAGAACAAAGTGTTTGTTGCTCGAACGGGTTTTCCTTGAGAAAGAGTTTCTCGGTCGGGAGGCCATCGGAGGACGGTTCGACTCGAAGAAATTCGAGGACCACTCGGGACGGCTCGGCTGGTGATGAGATCATACCGAGTCGGTCGGGGAACCTGTAGTGGAAGCGGCACCGGAACCACGAAGGTCGGAGAGATTGCACAGAGTGTGTGATGTATTGTTGCTAGAAAGCGACGAGCCGTCCACGTATGCAGAAGCATTGGTGAGCCCAGATTCCGAGGCATGGCTGGAGGCCATGAGATCCGAGTTAAATCCATGGATGAGAATCAAGTCTGGGATTTGGTTGATCCGCCACCGGCGAATCGCCATTGGTTGCAAATGGGTCTTTAAGAAGAAAACAGATGTGGATGGAAATGTTCAGATCTACAAAGCTCGGCTTGTCGCTAAAGGTTATGGACAAGTTCAAGGAATTGACTACGACGAGACTTACTCGCCGGTAGCGATGCTGAAATCGGTGAGGATCATACTAGCTATAGCTGCATATTTTGATTACGAGATATGGCAGATGGATGTCAAGACGGCTTTCCTTCACGGAAATTTAACCGAGGACATGTATATGATACAGCCCGAGGGTTTTGTCGATCCGACTAGCACTAGTAAGGTATGCAAGCTCAAGAGATCCATTTATGGGTTGAAGCAAGCATCTCGGAGTTGGAACATTCGCTTTTGATGAAGTCGCCACCGATTTCGGTTTCATCAAAGCTTAAGAGGACTCTTGTTTATACAAGAAGTTAAGTGGGAGCTCGATAGTGTTTTTGATCTTGTATGTGGATGACATACTACTGATCGGAAATAATGTTTCGATGCTAAACTCGGTCAAGGAATCATTGAATGGCAAGTTTTCGATGAAGGACCTTGGTGAGGCAGTCTATATTTTAGGCATTAAGATCTATAGAGATAGATCGAGGAGGCTGCTCAGCTTAAGCCAGAGCACGTATATAGATAAAGTGTTGAAGCGGTTCAACATGAGTGAGGCGAAGAAAGGGTTCTTGCCGCTCTCACATGGTATAAGGCTAAGCGAGACTCAGAGTCCTTCGACATCTGATGAGCGAAGCAGGATGAGTAGGATTCCGTATGCCTCAAAGAATCGGATCCATCATGTATGCCATGATATGTACAAGGCCTGATGTTGCTTTTGCAATAAGCCTAACAAGTAGATACTGTGCCAACCCGGTGAGAGTCACTGGGCAGCGGTAAAGACTATTTTGAAGTACCTGAAAAGGACTAAAGAGATGTTCCTAGTTTATGGAGGTGAGGAAGAGCTCGTCGTAAGGGGTTACGTCGATGCTAGTTTCCAAACCGACAGAGATGATTGTCAATCACAGTCTGGATTCGTGTACGTCACGAGCAGGAGGAGCAGTGCCTTTGGATGAGTTCCAAGCAGGATACGGTGGCGATTCTACCACGAAGTTTAATACATTGCGGCTTGTGAAGCTGCAAAGGAAGGTGTTTGGATCCGGCATTTTCTGGATGATCTTGGTATTTTCCCAGCCTCGGTGAAACCGTTGGACCTTTATTGTGATAATTCTGGTGCCATCGCACAAGCCAAGGAGCCGAGGAATCACCACAAGGTCTGACACATAGACCGGAAATATCACCGATACGAAAGATCGTAAAGAATGGTGATGTAGAGTTATGCAAGATTCACACGGATGCAAATGTTGCAGATCCGTTGACTAAGCCGCTTCCACAACCCAAGCATGAGGGGCACGTTAGAGCTATGGGCATTCTATGTCTATTTGATTGACTCTAGTGCAAGTGGGAGACTGTTGGAGATATGCCCTAGAGGCAATCATGTATGATGATATTTCCTATGTGTTTATGAATAAAGATAGTCCTTGGACATTATCAATGATGTGTATCAGCAAGTATGTGACTTGTTTGTGGGACTATGCATTGTATGATGACTGTCCTAAAAGGTCCCTAGTCAAAAGGGCTGTGTGGACGCCAAGAACCGACTAGGCGGCATATGACACGGTCGATGGCTTGGTCTCACTAGCCATGGAGCATTGGATGCTAACCGGATAATATGGACTTGAAAGGTCTGGTCGGATTCGACATAGTCGGATCCGAGTCGAGATAAGGTCCGAGTCGGACAGACCCAACTATGAGACGCAGCGATATGTCATCTGTGAGTCTCTAGTACAACATACGTTCTATGTCCTAAGACCTGAGCTGGATGGTGACAGACTTGCTTTGGGCCGACCAAACGCTACTCCGCGGATCGGGTAGTTACAAAGGTAGGTTTCGGGTTTGTCCAGTCCCATCTTTGCGAGACACGGTCGAGCAAGATGGAATTTGCCCTCCGATCAGAGAGATATACTGGGCCCCTCGTGTGATCTCGACCAGGAATAGCATGGCCATGCGACAAGGATTATGAGATAATCCGGATTGTGGTCGGTATCACCGAACGAGAAAGAGGTCGGGTTAGCACAAGGATGACAGTCTCGCCTTGAGCCCGACAACATATATCGTGCGGCAAAGGGAACATAAGTGTGACACGTTGTACAGGTTCGCCTAACCAGCTTCATCGTCTGCTTGGTGGTCGGCACGCCTTGCTAGAGGCCGCTACCAACCGTACAGGTCGGAGGTGATCCGAACTGTGACCAAGCTGACTTGAACCTAAGGGGTCGCGCGCTTAAGGGAAGGAACCTATGAGGTCAGTTCAGGACACCTTTGGTCGGATGTGATCTGAACTGGACTAGGAACGTGACCGAGTAGACTTTGGGCTTTAGGGTCTGTGCAAGGCCCAAGTGTTGAGCCTGCGACGGACGCCTATATAAAGTGGAGGTGCAGCACACTCATGCAGTTGATCGCTTCGGCGCTGCGACTAGGGTTTGCATGTGTTGCGAATAGCCACCTCCACTCGCCGCCGACTGTGTGATCGGACCTAGCAGTCCGCCGCACGACGTTCCTCCGCACGCGCGGATACCGTTAGAGGCGGTGCACTTGCGCCGCTCCGGCGAACTCGTACGTGGGATCGGACGACCGGCCGCTCGAGGGAGATCGAACGAGGAGGAGACGATCCACGCAGACGCGCTGCCCCAACTCTTACTCCGCTGCACGGCACTGCGCGTCTAGTGGTAACGAACTGTGATCCATCTCCCGTAGCATGTTCCTGGATGTTCTGCGCGTAGGAATTTTTAATTTGCAGTCGACGCACCCTGCCGTAGAACCCAACAATAGCAGCCCACATCCTTCGTCTTCTTCGACCGCAATACTGCCGACGCGAGGTCACGCGGTAGCCTCTTCATGCCACCGCCTCGTGGCTTCAACACGGCGGCATTGTGCTTCTGAGGCAGAGGCGCCACATCTCCTCCAGCCGTGGCGGTAGTACATGGGGCTGCAATACCGCCACGGTGAGCACGGTCAGCCATGATGGTGGCGGCAACAACCGAACGAGGAACAGAGGAGGAGTCGGTGAGGAGCACGAGAGCAGCGAAGAGGACGGCGGGGTAGGCGTCGGCGTCGGAGGAGCCAGTCATGGCGATCCTGTGGCCGATGGTGGTGGCAAGCCGTAGGGACGTGTGGCGACGGTCGTGCGTGAAAATGTTTGGGTGGTGGTTGGGGCTGCGCGGGTGGCTGTTTTCGTTTTGTGGCAACAACATGCTGCCATATATTTGCAACACAAGTGGTTGTATTTTTGGGCTGCCTAGAAAAGTTTCAAGCAAATTTTACACAGGGCCGGCCCTGAGGAGGGCAGGGGGCGGCCGCCCCGGGCCCCCCAAATCCAGGGGGGCCCTCTGACCAGGTATGCCGTACGCAGCAGCAGGTCAGATCACGTCGTACGTTTTCCTATTTTCATCGTTGTGATCACACAAAAGAAGATAGCCGACTAGTCGACGTGTTTACATCATCGTTGCGATTCATACATTCCTCTCGCTGAAATACTCGGCCTAGCCCAATGCATGGGCGGCATGACCAATGCTGCCGAAGCCCTAGGTAGCGCACAACAGTTGCTCAAAAAAAGGTAGCGCACAACACCCTCGTCTCCCTTTGTTCCGTTGTTTTGATGCCCATCGCCCACCGCCGACGCCAAACTTCAGGACCCAATCGCGGCTAGGCCATCGCAGCCGATGCTACGATGGCGGCGAGGGATGAGGAGCACACAGGTACGTTGGTCTTCAGGCCCTTGTAAGGGTAGCTTCGCTCTTTTTCGATCGAATCTTGTGGGATTGTATGGATTTTCAGGTTTATCCCCTTCCTTGCTCTCAATGGAAAGAAATAGTCACCATGAGCAGGATTTAAGTTTGGCATTCAAAAATTAGGGTTTGTGATGTTACTGTTCAACATAGAGACATTATGAGCAGAGGCTGATGTCTCCTGAAGCGGGATTAACCACTACGAGACTTGTTGATCAATTTATGGTTTTGTAGTGATTCTGGAAAATCACTTTTCTCAAAAACATTCTGATGGTTCCTTCCTTTTAGAAAGGAAATTCAACATAATCTCCAGGATCAAAGTCAATAAAAAATAATGCCTTTTCGATCGGGAGATGATATCTAGTAATATACCGAATCTTCCGCTCATCAGTTTTCTCATATAGTTTATGACATTCAACTCGTTATCCGTGTCATCCCTAGAGCTCAGAAGATGGTTCGAATGCTTCAAGAACAGTTTCTTTTATCAAGGACATGTATAAGGAGGCACCGGATGTCTGAATGACGGTCGAGGTATGCTGCATGAGGTGATAGTTATTGTCATACTGTAAAAAGCATGGACATCTTTTAAATAGCTATATAGTGAGTAGAAACGGTGTGAAGTTTGTAAATTTCCAAGGGAGCTTAAATAGTTTGGTAACTTTAAAAAAATTATTGAATGAGATTTACGTTGATACCATAGTAAACATAATTGCATCTACCAATGTGAGAGGTAACTTTAAGGTAAAATACAAATTATTTGATTTTGGATGCATTTTACTATACTGTTAATTAATAATATTTCACATATACATATATTGAATATTACTGTGATGTTTATATTGAGGGGCCCCTGATTCTAGTCTCGCCCCGGCCCCATAAATCTCATGACCGGCCCTGATTTTACAATAGGGCAGTTGATGGAACAATGTTTTTGGGTAAACGTACCCTACTATAGGACAGCTGTTGGAGATGCTCTTACCAGGGCATTGACATGGCCCACATGTGACTTTTGATCAGCTGTGAATTTTCGATCAAAGTAATGACCGCTTCATCGTATATACATGTTGCAATAAAATCATTAAGCTTAATACTTCAGCTACGAGGCATGAAAATAAATCTTGTTGAGTATTGAAAGCACACCCAATCGCAAAACAGACACACACACACAGTACACTCACACACACACAGACAGACAGAAACACACACACACACACACACGCACACACACACACACACACACAAACAGTTCACACAATCAAAACACCGGCAAGCAAACCCTCTGTTTCAACTTTCAGAACAAGGGAAGCCACATGTATCAATCTGGAGCGAAGCAATAATCTCCGGACATTAGCAGATACATGGTAGTAATTAACAAGTACTAGCACCCATGGTGTCTAATTGACTCCCGCCTCCGATGCTCCTGACACATTGGGGCCTCTCGATCGAATCTCGATGTGCTGCAAGAGTAGTGAGCAGTACCGTAAGTCCTTAAGTTTTCTAGCTACAACACTGTAAGTAAGCATTGCACAGTAGAAAACAATTTTCTTTTCCTGGTAAAATGTAAACATACCTCCTGCATTGCCAGCGGCGGCGCCGACATTGTAGCCTCCTCCTTGACACCGACGCGGCCACAGCCAATGATGTGGTCGACCAGGCCGAAAAACCTATCCTTGAGCTGGGCGGCGAAGTTGACCATGATGGTGGAGGTGAAGCTCACTGGAATCTGAACCACGTAGGTAGTTTACTACTTCCTACGTTCGGAATTACTTGTCTCGAAAATGAATGTATCTAGACGTATTTTAGTTCTAGATACATTCATTTCCAATACAAGTAATTCCGAATGAAGGGAGTACTTGATTTTGGTGGTGTGTGAGCGGTGTGAGTTCTGAGAGCGTTGTGGAGGTCCCATTTATACACGAAGACGGGCACCAAACGCGTTTGCTTTAGTATTGCACTTGCACTTCCATCTATCATCATGCTTCATGCATGCATGCATGCATGCAGGGGAGGCCCGCATGCGGTACGTGCAGGGATATTCAGATCCATGGAGCATCGTTTACCACGCAAATCTTGTGCAGAGTTGTTAAGGGCATCTCCAGCCGTTCGGCCCCCGGGGCGCCTAAATAGAGCGGCGGGCGTGCGGCGCTTAGTTCGCCCCTGAGGCGACTCTAGCTCGATCACGCCCCCACGTGCCGGCCCCAGGATGCGAGAAAACTTGGTCGTTCCCGTTCTCAAAAGACGCCGCAAATCCGGCGATCGGACGTAGTCTGGCGTTACAAAAAACAGAGCGCCGCCGCCGCAAGTTCACGTGCGCAACGATTCACTCGGCGGTGTCGGCTCCAGGCGTTGGCGGAGTCGGCGTCGCGCAGGCTCGTCGGTGTCGGAGCTGCTTCGGTCTTTGGGCTGCGTCGGTAGCGCAACCCGGCTTCTTTGGGCGGCGATGTAGAGGCGTCGTTCGGGCTTGGCGTCCGTGTGGTCGTGGGCGTCGTCGGCGTCGTCGGCGTTGCCGTCGGCTTCGTTCAGGATGAGGCCTCGCTGCGCCAGGTACCACGCCTTGAGCTTCTCGTCGTTGCTCTGGAGCATGTCCGCCCCGCCCATCAGAAAAGCCATGTCGGTGTTCCTCTTCTTCGCGGCGACGTTCGTCCGGAGCAGGTCGAGCTTGATGGCGTTGGTCTTCATTAGCGACGACCACCGCGCCTCGGTCTTCTCTTTGCGTAGGACGGCCCGGGCCTGGGCGTCGGCGAGGCAATGCTCGATGGACTCCTGCAATCGCGCGGTTGCCGCGTCGGCGCATTTCCCCTTCTTTTCCAATTTGTTGCCGTCCGGCCGCCCCTCTGACGCGCCCGGAGTCGTCGCGTCCGGCTTGTATGTCTCCTTGGCCTTGTCAAGGGCATGTCGGACATCCGCCCACTTCTCGCACTTGACAATGCGCTTGTAGACGTGGAGGTGCTTGAAGTCGGCGTCTTGGTTGTCGCCCCGATACATGGCGAACATACGCAGCAGCTGCGCGGAGGGACGAACAGTTGGCGGGCGGCGGGCGTAGGGGACGAAGATATGCGGGCGAACGGTGTGCGTACCTGATCCTCAACGCTGGCGCCGCTATCCGGGAGAGCCACGACCTCCTCGACGATTTCATGCCATTTGTTGCACGCCAACTGGATACGCCCCAATGGTTCGCCATCGCCTTGGAGCCGCGCTGCATGTAGACGCCTTTGAAGTAGGGGTCGACGAGCTTCCGCTCGTCGAACTCGGCCTTGATGCGGTCCCAGTATGTCTCCAAGCTCTGGTTCATGCCGGTGGTCGGGTCGAGCCAGACGACTTTCCATGCTTCGGCGAGGCATTCCTCCTCCTTGGACGTCCACTTGATGCGCGGTTTGCTTGACCTAGCCGCCCGCTTCTTCTTCTTCTGGCGCCCCTTCGTCGGAACAGGAGCCGGCTCCTCCTCCTCCTCCTCCTCCTCCTCCTGGTCCTCCTCCTCCTCCTCGGGTTCCTGGGCGTCGTCGCCCGTGAAGCGTCGAGCTCGGCCTCCATGTCGCCGGCTGAGGTCCACTACCTCGCCCCGGTGGCGAACCCGGAGACGCGGGCGTCAGCGGTCGATCCTGCCGCGATGATGTCGCCCATGTCGGCTCCCGTGTCGTCGCCGGGCGCCGCCGAGGTGCGAGAAGGGTAGCGGTCCACGGTAGAGATGGGGCGTCGGTGTGGACGCGTGAGGCGGCGGGTGGCGGTAGTTGTATGGAGGGTACCGCACGACGGCGCGGGCGAGGGCGCTTGGCGTGAGCGGGTGACCATGAGGGAAGGTCACGTTTGGGTTGAACCCATCGCGGCGTCGCCGCCGTCGGCGTAGCCGGGCGACGATGAACCCAATGGAGATCCGCGCCTTGCTGTCCCTGTGGCGCCATCGGGCGTGGCCGACGACGGGTGGATTCATCCCGCTGGTCGACCGATGAGGAAGACGCCCGCTGCTGCCAGCGTTGTCGCGGGCCTTCTTGGCTATGGCCCTGTTCCGCCTGTCGGCGGTGACTACTTCGCGCCGCTGAACTTCCACCCTCCACTCGGCGTTCGACAGGCCCGGTGGCTTCGATGGCGGCGCCCTCGGCTTCCTCTGCTTCGGCTGGGCCATGGCGCCAGTTGCAGTTGCCGCCGCGCGCGGCATGGCGTACTTCTTCGGCGGCATGGCGTGCTTCTTCGCGGCGAAGCGGAGGGGTTTAAGGGAGAAAGGGAGAGAATGGCGGGAGGAAGGCGGCGAGCGGAGAGATGCGAGGAAAAGCGCCAAGAAGCGGCGGAAAAGGCCCTCGGTCGCCTCCAGCGGGCCCACGCGCCTTTTTCGCTTGTGCCGGCTCCCCAAGCGCCCCCCAGGGCGCCGGGTTCGGCCTGGGTCCGCCGGCACCAGTTTTGGCCCGAGCCGGCGAAAAAGGGCTTCTGGGGACGCGACTAGGGCCTTTTTTTGACGCCGGCACGGCAAAATCGCCTGGGGAAGGCCTGTTGAGGGCGTGGCTGGAGATGCCCTAAGTGCTAACCTGCCGTCGTATAGTTGTGCCCATTATGTGATATGATCAGTAGTCCTACTAGATGCAAATTTCATGGTTGACATGATTCAACGGAGCCGGTTGGGGCATCATATACCCCATAGATGTCCCGGGAACTTTTCACCAGATCTTGAATCAGGGCAACGAATCCCCCTGAGCAATTAGGAATGCTCGGTTTTTGGTAATCCTACCCGCGCCTATGAGATATGCATGTGCTCCCTCTGTTCCTAAATATTTGTCTTTTTAGATATCTTAAATGGACTATTATATACGGATGTATATAGACATATTTTAGAGTATAGATTCACTCATTTTGCTCTGTATGTAGTCACTTGTTGAAATCTCTAGAAAAACAAATATTTAAAAACGGATGGAGTACAATCCTGACCAGCACTCCTCTACAACCACAGGTCGATTGAGGTTCTAGGTCAGGAACATCCTAGCGGTTGGTCACACTGTAGCTTGTGAGGTTTCAACCTATCAAACTTTATTATGCCCCGTTTGGACATTAGAGATTTCAATTAATAAACTGGGTTAGATCATACTTTGGGGTGTCTAGTTTCAAAAATTGTGGTATATATGTCCAGTACCGCAATAACATGAGAAGCTACATATGTTTATTACTCCTCATGGTGGTATATGAGGAGTAATATATAAGGACCGAACTGGTCAAGGATCACAACATGTCGTACATTGATTGACTGCTATGAAAGAAATAATAAATGGTTCATAGAATCCTCATATACCACCATTTAACTATCAGAAAAGTCTCCCTCGCTCACAACTTGTCCAATTTGAAATTGTTGCAGAATGCCCAAAGTTGACGCAGAGCCAAAGGCGATCTCCTGTGGGTATAAATCAAATCTTCAATAATTTTGTGACATACAATTTCACAAGCTGCTTGGTCCTCACATGAATGAAAAGATTGTTAATATCTTAACAAACATCTCCTTTTCTTTAACTAATAGAGAAACAAAATATTTCTCCTGCTCTCCTAGTCTTATTCTCGACTTCTAGAGATGCTTGTGGAAGAGAATAAACTCACCACATTTTCAGCTAGCCCAGAACTCACTGGTGAGTGTTATTTAATGGAAGAAATGATGATTCAACTTCAAGAAAAATGAAACTAAATGTTTTTCGTAAGTTCGTTCCTCCTTCATGTGGAAATAATCATGATGAAACAAAGAAAATGAGTACATTTAGAGTTCACCATATGTGTTAGAAAAATTTCTAACATATTATTTCTTCTGCATAAATTTTTGTACTTGAGTGGTTGCGCTCAACAATCGACCACACAAAGGCTATTATATTGTTAGCAGGTCAGAAAGAGATAAGTTATCTAGAACTATTAAATTTGTTCTGCGCCATGACCGGAAAAAAGCAATAACATACTAGCAAAGAAGTTATCATGATTATTCAGATTTTGATTATCTTCAAATAATTTTTCGCCTAAAATGGACAAAAGAACTCATTTCTTAGTTTCCCATGTAAGAAAAAGTACATGCCACTCACAGCAAACTATCCTAAAAGTGATAAAATGAATAATTATTTGTAAATATGAAACAAGTTTGTGAGTATTGAGTTAAAATTATTAGCTTAATTAGCAAATACTGTTATATGGTATGATATAACAATACTGAATGAAAGAAACGGAACTAGCTTTAAGCTCCAGAATGTACCTTGAGCTGCCTATTTGACATTTCAATTGGTTAAGACTACGACCTTCGGTCCATAATAGGTGTCACAGTTTTGAACTAACCCCAGTTCAAAACTGCGACACTTATTTTCGATCAGAGGGAGTGCAATTTTTTTTAACAAAGCACATCAATGAACCAATTGCCTAGGTAACCTAAGTGAATCTAGGTCATAACCATGACATAAGCGTTAGAACAGAAACATAGCAGAAACAAAGTCGCTATATGTTGAATCGGTCGTCAAGCAACAAAAGAAATAAGTGATACGATGCCATTTAAAATTGTTAGCTAAACATGATGAAAGGATGTGAACAAATTAACCATCAAACATTAACTTGGCAAAGTGCGGAGGCATTCTAGTGATGGCATTACCTCTAGTGTAGACACTTTCGAATGGAACATGATGAGAAAGACATTGGTTTTCAGAAAGTTCTTGAACTTGAACGACTGAAGCTAGACCGTGAACAGGCCGAAAACAGTTCCCACGACCAGCAAACTATTGTCCTCAGCAAATCGTAGTGTCACACTGTGGTGCTCCTCTAACTTCAGGGAAAGAAGGCTATTCAGATCAATAGTTCTTTGCAACTCCCGTGAATCAGAACCCGCCTCCCTCTTCCACAATTTTGCAGTGAATTGTGACACAGCGAGCAAACCTAGCCCAACGCCATCTTCCCGCACAACAGTCATTTTTTTACGTTCACCCACCAATGATGGCCCCTATATCAAATCTAGCTTCTGTCTCCCCAAATCAAACTCAAGGAAATGAAATCCAAAGCCGTGATATGAAATCCCAATAAGTATCCAGTAAAGGGATCCCCCAACCAGCACAACAGGCTCCTTAGAAACTCTGTTGGGCAGGGAGTTAATAACCTTGAAAGTAATGGACGTTGAGATGACCTTGCCCCCACACGCCATTCTCTGACGAGTAAACGCAGACCAAAGCTACCAAGACCACCAGGAAGTGGTGGAAGTTTTCATGACAACCACTTAAATAGGATGGGTTGGCCATAATCTATCGTTAGTGTTAACCACCCTTGCTAAACCGCCACTACATAGTGGGCCCTAGGGTATCAGAGGACTCCACTTAAATGAGTTACCTATAGGAGGGGCTAAAGTGTCTTTTCATCTCTAGTAACTTAACACCATTAGTGGTCAGAATGGGCGGAAATGTCACATAGTGAATATTTATACCTAGTGTGATCAAATAGGAAGAGAAAGTTTTTTTTTGCTCAAACTTTTTAAAGGAACCAAATAAGGGATTCTCTCTTACGTGATGTTGTTGAGTTGTGTTCTCGCATTAATTTTCTCAGGCTTACCCCATTTAGCATAACAGACCGGTTGATTGCAGGAAGCCAAGAGCACAAACTTATGATACATGTTTCCATCAAAGTCCAAACAATCATCTACACTACTTAAATCAACCAATCATTATCTATGTCACGGCATCACACCAATGCCAGCGCGCAGCCGATGGCGGCGGTCATGGCCTCGTGACGGATGATGGGGATGGTCATGGCACGCTGCATGGTGTGTGAGAACCCCGATGAGCATAAGCACGTGAAAGATCAGGTGCTATAGCCGATGCCGTTGAAAATCTCGAAGTGCCATCGATCTCACACTTGTGACGTAGCCAATTCCAGCGATAGCGCCAGGTTGCACTATGGGTGAACCTCGTTCACGACCTCAGCCTTTTATTGGCCTTTATGCACGAAGACAATCGACAACCTCGGTGTTGCCATGAAAACATACAACTAGGAGTTCTATACCATATTTGGATTTGGCTTACTCCAAGTTCTCATGAAAAGGTATAATTAAATTAGTGGCTATGCCTATCATGTTAATGGTTTGAGACCATTGATGTGATATTCAGAAGGAAAAAATGCGTATATATAGATAGATCGGTGGAGTTGCACAGCACCGTAATGGTCTTTTATCATGCTTTGTATGTGCTTGAGAGATTGGAAGGAGAATCAAAAGCATGATAGCTCACAACAATTCAACTTGGTTCTTTACTAGCAACCTCAGTAGTAGCGTGGCACAATTTTCTCGCCGCCCAGTGATTCATGTGAGCAGTTTTTTTATTCAAGATATGGCATATGATGTTATCTCATGGGAGTATCAGTGTCATGGACAACTTGGGTGACAAAGTGTGCATGAGGCAATACATGAATTTCTTTATTCCTTCTAATGGTAGTTTTGCTACTAGCAGAAGCTAGCGTTCTGCATTTTACAATGTCAACGAACTTCCTATATTTTTAGTAAACATCCAACCTTATCGATTTTTTTGACCATTTACCAGTTGATACATTTGTTGACAGGCTACTGATGCTCGGGTTACTTCACATCAAAACATCAAATTTTTGTTCCCAAGATAGACATTGGACTGATTTCTATTTGGCTTTATCGAATTTTAGTCCGCCATGACAGCCTCCCACCCCTCATATTGGAAACCTCCTCAGCTGTTTCGTCTAGTCGTGGTCGATTTTTGTGTGGACTTTGGACGGTGGAGCTGGTAATCGGTGTTTGCGCACAAAAATCTGAATATGGAAGGTTTAACTTTTATTCGGATGTTTTTGTTGTAGAAAAGGAATCTCAATATTAAATCGACCATTGTTGTGGATTTTGATAACCGACATTTAAAATCAGCAAAAAATTCTGAATAGAGTGTTTTGGAGTTGGATAAAAAAATGTATATCCATTGCCATCATTTCCATCACCAATCATCTCAACATTATCTCGGGTTTCTGAATATTCTAAATCGAGTGTTTTGGAGTCAGATAATCAGAAAAAAAGTGATCTATTGCCATCACCTCAACCATCAACCATCTTAACGTTATCTTTAGTTTCTGAATTGCAGAATCAAGAAAAAAACATAGGAGGTTTCTCTCATTGCAACACACGGGCATGTTTGCTAGTAGTATATAATAGATTGCACATGATGTCATTATGTGTAAGATGTTGGATTTCCTAACTTGCAATAAAAGTTGTTCATCTAGTTAATAAACGTGCTCCAAATAAACTAAAGGAGAAGTTCCTGGAACATATAAGTGTCCCTCCCTTACATACATCCAAAAATTTGTAGCCCCTATATCACGAGGCTGCTACCCATCGGCCGACGGATCTTTTTAAAAGATCCACCGCCTCGACAGACGTTAGATCAGTGGTCGATCGCTGTTTTCGTAATTGCAACAAAGGTGGTGTTGCGGAATTCTTTTGCAACAGAAGCCTTGTTGCAGAAACATTTGCAAAAAGGTTGTACTACAAAATTTTATTTTTGTCACATTTTTTTTTGCAACATGAGTGCTATTGTGGAAGGACTTCCGCAACAAGAATGATGTTGCAGAATTTTTTCGTCGCGAGGATGGGGATTGGGGACGACAAGTTGTATTCCAGTTTTTTTTTCATCTTTGCCTTTTTGCAACATTGTTGTTGTTGCCGAAGGAGTT